>JAWZYU010000025.1:43480690-44730690 GCA_038380435.1 Ryuthela nishihirai | reverse complement strand
TTTCTCCACAATCTCCATAGATTCTTAAAAGTCCCGGCAGCAATACCTATTCGTCTGTTAATCTCATGCCGCACATCACCAGTATCAGTTACGTAGCTCCCAAGATAATTAAACTGTAACACCTGCTCAAGACTGCAACCATTCAGATTAACTGAATCACAACCTGCCTGACCAATTTTCATCACTTTAGTTTTCTCTCTGTTTATAACCAAACCTACTCTACTACCAGTCTCATCAACAGCTCGAATGAAAGAGTTCATCTCATCAACATCATTTGCCAAAAGGGCTAAATCACCAGCATAATCTAAATCAGAAATTTTCGTATCTCCAGCCCATTTAAGGCCAAAATCTTTACCTCGAAGTGAATTTCGCATAACATAATCAACAACCAAACTAAAGAGAAAAGGAGACAAAATGCACCCTTGTCGATCACCAGACGTAATGCTAAACCAATTGCTACAAGACTTACCAACTCTCACGCATGACTCAGTGTTATTATAGAGAGCTTTCATAATGTTAACTAACTTGTCTGGTATACCATATGATCTCACAATCAACCACAAATTATGACGATCAACAGAGTCGAAAGCCATTTTGAAATCAACAAAGCTAGCAACCAAAGGTTTCTGAAACTCTAAACATTTCTCAAGAATCTGCCTAAGTGAAAATATCTGATCCACACATCCCCTACCACTTCTGAATCCACATTGCTCATCACGCAATTGCCTGTCAACAAGATTCTTAATTCTATTAAGCACAATCATGGAAAGAACTTTACCTGGAACAGAGAGTAGGCTGATACCCCTATAGTTATCACAAGAACTGCGATCACCTTTTTTGAAAATAGGGATAATAATAGCTCTGGTAAAATCTTTAGGAACCATGCCTTTATCATAAAAGTTATTCAAAATTTCAGTCATCCAAGTGGTAACTGAAACATTCCCAGCTCTGAGCATTTCTGTAGTAATTTCATCTACCCCTGGGGATTTATAAAGTTTCAGTTTAGAAATAGCCAAAATAACTTCAGATTGTGTTATAGGGCCAACATTAAAGCTGCCAATGCATCTATCATCATTACAAACAATGGGAGTAGAACTAACCACATTGTTTAGAACATCACTGAAATGCTCAGCCCACCTAGCCATGAGAGAATCCTCACCTTCTATAACCTTACCTTGTTTATCCTTCAATCCCTGTATGCCTGTCCGTTTTCTACCACATAAAACATTAACTATCTGGTACAGCTCTCTGCTGTTGTGCTGCCTAACTGCTTCCTCAGCTTTGTCAGCCAGGCTATCAAGCCAAAGATTTTTATCAGTAGCTAACTGATCCTTTACACGTTTATTAAGCTCTCTGTAATCTTTTCTATTAGGACTAGTAGGGTACTGATTAAGGACATTCCTGCAGTTCCTTCTTTCAGAAATAAGCTCAATTGCCTTATCACTTAAATAATTCTGCCTCCTCTGCTCCTTTTTTCCTAAAAGAGTACTGTTAGTTTCCAAAAAAGCCTGTTTAAAATGGCCCCATTCTTCCTCAACTTCAGTATTAAGCAAACCATGACCGTCATAATGACTAAGTAACCTATCATGGTAAGCTTTAGCAATAACTGGGTCATTCAGAGCTTCAGTATTAAAGGTAAATTTTTTAACTCTAGCACAACACTTTTTAAGTTTAAGTTGCAAGACACTTTTATCAAGGTAATGGTCAGATCCAATTTCAGCTCCCCTATATGCCCTGGTATTTCTAACTGAACTAGCCCATTTGCTGTTAATTAATATATAATCAATCATATTCCTATGCAGCCCATCAGGTGAAACCCATGTGTATTTATGTATGTCGCGGTGTTTGTAATATGTGTTAGTTATTCTGAAACCATTGAGTTTACTTACCTGTAGGAGACGTTGCCCATTGCCATTGCAGCTACCAATACCAAAAGGGCCTATCACCCCTCCACAAAGATCAGAGTCAGTACCAACTTTGGCATTGAAGTCACCAAGAACAAGGATAATATCTCCTTTCTTGACAGAATTCAAAATATCCTGAAGTTGTCCGTAAAACCTATCCTTCTCGTCCTCATCAGCATCCTCAGTGGGGGCATAACAGCAGATAACATTCAAGTTTTTAATGCTTGTGTGAAATTTTGCTGTAAGAAACCTTTCATTAATGCACTCATATCCTAGAAGAGCATCACTAGCATGTCTGCTGAGCAGAGACGCATTACTCCAGTTTAGGCTTGACGATAATATCCATTTAAAAAAAATTTAATTTAAAAAAAGGCAACGTTACAGACAGTGGCTCGAACCCAAAATCTCAGTAGCTGACTCCTCAGTTTCTCATACCTTCCTTTATGTACACCTAACCTACCCCTCAACCAAAGTAAAAATAAAATAACTAGAAACAATACACTCGCTCTATTTAAAATCCTTACGCAATTAAATAAATTCAGTATTCACCATAAAAGGGAAAATTAGAACCTTATCAAAAGTATTAACGAAAAGGAGAAAAGCATTACACTCTCCTCTCCTCTTTTAACTAAAATTATTTAAACAATTTGAAAAATTTTCTCCCTAACTAATGATCGCTGTCACTCACCTATCCATATTAAAAAAATATATATTTCTCACCTTATTAAAATACTTTATTTTAATTTTCTTTTCCCTTTTTACACTGAACTTATTAAATCAGGAAGAGTAAGGAATTTAAACACCGAAACATTTAAACAAAATAATAATATATAATACTTCCACCTAAAATAAAATAAAAAGCAAAAAAGAGACTCCCTGATATTTTAATCACCTCTATTTAAAAGTATGTAAATTCATCATCCATTAAATAGAATACACACTAATATTCAATTACAGCCAACAAAATTTTTTATTTGAGAAAGTCTGCAGAAGGAATTCTCAAATAACTGTAACTGAAAATCAATCAATCAATATTAGGAGTACATCTTGACAATTATCACTGAGTACAATCGTAAGAAAATAAAAAAAAATCTGTTGAAGAACCGAGGTTTGTAACTCTAAATAAAACTGATTTCATAGCAGCGTAATTAGAACACAAAGATACTTGTCTCATTATATAATTAATTAAACTTTATAAAAATGACAAAGTGACTGATGAAAGGTAATTCCTGGTATCTTTTTTGAAGGGCGATTCGTGCATCCAAAACGCTGAAAAAATTAACATAACACAAATATCGTATAAAATCAATTTTTTATAACGCAAGACACATTGTATTCCAACACTACTGATCAATGTTTTGAATAGAACAACATGGCTGCCGCGCAGTCGCCGTAGCATCATCTTCAAGTGCTTAGGGCCTCTCCTCTTTTCTTCCTACCTCCATGGTAAAAACAGAATTGGGTGTATATGTACTTTAACAAATGTGGATTGTTTTTTTCATCATTTTCACTGATGAAGAATAAATTACTACATAAAACCGTAAAATGTGCAAAACAAATGCATTTTTTTTCTTTTGAATACTAATTTCAGCATTTTTGCGGTGTATTTATAAATTTTAAACATATTTTCCTGACCAAAGCAAGCGGTGAAACATAGATCTCGTTCATGTCGACAGTTTTCGATTCTTTTTTATCTCCTCCATATCACCAGATTTACAGAACAAATGCGTTTTTTTTTCATTTCTTTTCCAGTAATGGAGACTTAAATTAGTTGAATATTAATTCCACCATTTTTGCGATGTGTTTGTAAGTTCAAAACATGTTTATGTGCCAAAGCAAGGGGTGAATCCTATATCTTGTTCATGTCTACGACTCTTCCATAGCTTCCATTTGTGACGTCATATACAGAAGTTTGGGCCTATTAGGTATATAGACCACGGTAGTCGCCGATGTCGGTATGTACACACGGAAAGCGGAGGGTTACGGCCGTGACGATCGAAGTTTGCTGCATGCATAATTTATGATATTAACAAAACTAAACTTAATCGTAAACGATGAATGACTACTAACTTAAATGTAGTCATTATTCATCTACATATTACTAATGGATATATCACTTAAATGAGCATTAAAATACCAAAGCAATAGTCAGAAGTATATATTATAGAACGCTGTAAGCCTAATGCACGTTCTCGGTCGAATTCTTTAAATCCACTTTTATTCCATTTAATTGGATCAGCCTGGAATTTAAACACAGTGCAATTGTTCCTATAGCTGTTTAGATAATTCGCAGCTGAATATCTTCCGATTATAATTGTTTTTTATATACTAATGATTTGAAAAATTGCAGCGCACTCGGCGGCTGCATTGACATTACCCTAAGTTATCGCCCCTGAAAAATTTTTTATTATATATCTAACAGACAAAATAAATATGTCTGATCTTGTTATTGTATGTGAGCACCCACTGAGAATTTAAAACCCGGCGCCAGTGCATTGCCTCATTCACCACATAAGCTCGACTTGGTCCCATTCGATTTCCATTTGTTTGGACGGCTGAAAGAGTTTTTAGGAAGCAACAGTTTCGAGACAATGATGAGGCCATTGCAGCGATGCAAAATACGATTGACAAGTAACCAAAAACCTTCTTTAAAACTGGAGTTAAGAAACTTCCAGAACGTTGGAACAAATGCATTGCAGTTAACTGGGTTTGATTTTTTTTTTACCTCTGAGCTGCATGTTTTTGAACACAATGGACTAAATGGACAGGTCACAAGGATTTTAAGGGCTTAGAGAAAGTTAGGGGGAGGGGACCCACTGTACAGAAGACAGATGATAGCTTCCCATTAAGGCCATCTAGTGTTTTTTTTAACGTGCACAGGGTAAGTTCTCCTGCACATGGGACCACGCCTTAACGTCTCATTAGAGAGGTGGTGACCTTTCCAAACCCATCGGTGTCCCTTACTGACCGAAGGCAAAAGTGGGGAGTTTTGCAGAGATAAATCTCAAAGCTGGTCCAGGCGAGACTCGAACCTCAGAACTGCAGATTACGAGCCTCGCGCGCTACCGATGAGTTACCTTCCTCCCTGTTAACAGGAACTATGCTGATATGTAGTATGCATAATTTTTCAATTTTGTTTTGCATAGTTTTTTAGAATCAAATTCTCGTTAATATTTGAAGGTACCTAGTATAGCATCAGCTATGTTTTATCAACAATTTATTTGCAGTAATTCACATGAATAGGCACTGTGATGCCCCATCGTTCACTTTTGCTTTACCTTAACCAGTTTTGTTTAATTTACGTTATATTTATCATTTTGGGGATTTTTTTATTTCCTATTTGGCATCGCAGCACTCGTTTCCAAGTTTCTAGGAGTTGCGCATGCGCCGCAACTCCGATCTTCCGACTGTACCGTTAAAGCGCGTGCAAAGGACACGCCCCCTCTTGCATCATAGCTTGCGTCGTTCGTCATAGTATGCAAATGTCTTTCCCTGCATGCGCCGGCTCATTGTCAAAAACCAGTGACCTACGAGTCACAGCGGGGAGTTAGTGCAGAAGCACTAAGCACAAGTGAGTGCACGAGCACAAGGTGCGTAGCACCAAGCACAGTGCGTGTAGCACAGGAGTTATGTTTTCTTCATTGATGTCTTGGTGAGTTGAATTATTTTGGAAATAAATCTGTTTTGTTATATTTAAAACATTTTGAGTCTGTACAGTTTTTTTCTCTTGAGCAACGCGAATTAAGGATTTTTGAATTATAATTATTTGACAATCATTTTGATTCTTACTCATGAACGCTCGCTGGTATTTGAACCCTAAATCAACTTATTATCAACTTATTCTACTTTTGGCAATTTGTTAATTATTGCCTGGCGCCCGTCTAAGCTATCCGGAGCATAAAAACTTCAAGTATTTTGCATTTGTTTGGAGCGTTACAGCACCCCCTCCCCCCCCCCCAAAAAAAACCCTGCAACCGTTAGGCCATTCTGAACTAAACAATTATCCTAATGATTTGACCAAACTAGAGTTTGACAGCTGATTTATCGATATAAACTAGCCGACTAATACTCAAAACACACGTAATGATAGTTCAGTATGGAGGGTCAGGGTGATGTTTGATATCCTGAATATTATTTTTTTTCCTGCTACAGTTTGTGTGATCTGTGTTTTTTTTTTGTAAGTAAATGTCAAAGTTTCATTGTAATTCGAAATATATGAGAATAATCCGTTTTTTTTTATTTCACTAAAATATGGTTTTATAATAGTAAATAGCGTTTGGTTGAAAATTGTAAATGATAGTTGAATAAGTCATAGTGAAAATTTTTGTAAGTTTCATACACTAATAATACGATCATGATGTATGAGATGAACACATAAAGATACATATTACACAAATTGTGATCGATTTCGTTTTAACTAATAAAAGTTAAAACAAATGAAAAATCAATGGATTAAGCTAAAAATTTGTAACATTGAAAGTTCTACATTAAGGACATACCTTAAGTTTACGGCCCTTGGATGCCATATAGACTGAATGCTCAACTTCCACACTCCTAGCTGCTGTTGATTATAATGAAAAAATTATTTTTTTTCCTGAAGAATTGCCCCCTCCCTTTCACACAGAATAAAATGTGATTTAAACTAAAAAAAATTTCATTATCAACTTAGGTAGAATAATGGTAGCAATGCACTTTACAGTTTCTTGGGTGCCATTTTCTTTACTCAACAATGGTACTTTTTGATGATTCCCACAACCCCCAGACTTTATCTCAAACATTGATTTTTAGAAAAAAGATTTTTTCATTACCATGGTAATGATAATATAAACAAACACAATGTAACAGGACTTTTTGGCAATTCCCATCACTCCTTAAAAACTGAAAAAATCTCTCTCAACCTCTAATTACTAACAAAATCCACCTAAACCCATAAACACATAAACCACATTAGTGAGACAAAATGATTTCCTTCCCACATGCTACAAATTTTTTTAATCTACTCCCTCTTTTCCAGATATTTAAAATGCTATAAATACATTCTCAAAAAAAATAATTTTATAAACAAGTCACATATACAAAAATTGGCCTAAATCAACAGAATTACTGTAATTGAAGAAAATAAATATTAAAATTGGAAACAATACACCCCAATCTACATTATAAAAAAAGCCCTAGGAACTAAATAATCTCATCAGATACCATCATAACTGAAAAAAATAAGAATATAAGAAATAATGCACCATTGATCAGAATTAAAAAACCTGTAACCAAATACCATCAAAGACAACAACAATAACAACAACAACAACAACAAAAAAAAAACATATATCCACCATCATTCCAACCTACAATATTTATTTACAATGCTAATTATATTTCTACACCCATTAATATATTACTCAACATTTTCAGTAATTAAAAATCCACATTAAGCATTTAATTACAAATAGTAATAAACAACAAAATTAAAATCAATCGTTCAATTACATTACTAAATATTACTAACTATCACTATTAATATTCATAACCAGAAATATTAATGTAAACACACTGAATTAAGCTATAAATAATTAATTAAATACCCCTCAAGCAGCTGCTTACCACAGAAGTCTGTGAGAATAGCAGGACCTCAGCTGAAAGACAACAAACATCCATGCCTTACCCTGGGCTTGAACCAAGGTCCCTTAGATCAGTAGCCAAATGTGCTAACTACTCAGCCACAGGATGGAAATTAAGCTATAGAAGAAACTAGACCCCTGCATCCATTAAAAACAATATTTCTCAAAAAACTCCCTCCTGAAGTTTTCTTTAATCTTCCTGCTTCCATTATGAATTGCCATTTTTCCACACTGATAATTCTACAACATACAAAATTTCTGTATAAAGGAAAGCTGCCAAATATTTTCATATATTCCCAATAAATCATAAAACATTAAAAAAAGTAATCAATGTTTAAAATTTAATATATAACTATAATACTCTAATAATTAGTATTGTTTAGCAGCATGCTGCTAAACAATGAACTGCTGTTCCACAATGTAAGAAAAACTCTGAACAAAATTTTCTCAGTGGAGACAATAATTTTAACCTGAACACTGCTAAATAACAAGCTGTTCATCCACACTTTAGCTCCCCTCAAGAACAAAGCAATCTCACTGGGGAGAACAAGCCTAAAAATCAAAATTGTAACTATTATCTCAACCTGCAATATTTAAAGCTCCCAGAACAAATTAATCCCATCAAAGGAAACAAGCCTAAAAAAAGCATGAATTTCATTAATGATTCACTGCCAACCTGCAATATAATGAGTACCCAGAACCAATTAATCCCATCAGAAATAACAAGCCTTAAAAATACAAATTATCATAAGCAATTCATCGCTGATCAGAAGTATGAAAAAGCTCCCAGAACTAATAATCCCATCAGACAACAAGCTTAAAAAACGCCAGTTATTGCAAGCAATTTATTGCTGATCCACAGTATAAAAAAGCCCCCAGAACTAAATCCCATTAGAAATGAAAAGCCTAAAAAACATGAAATATCATAAACAATGCACCACCCATCTGCATCATTTAAAAAGAAAAACGGAATAAGATAATCTCATCGCAGACAACCATTTTAAACAGAGTATATCATTAAACAAGAAAGTGTCCCATCATCCCACATTTCCCACTTTACATAATAATTGGAACATGCATTAGATTTAAATTGTTTGCAACATTCAATACTTACTTACCTATTTGGCAAAATTTGTCCTTTACGCTACATATAATAGAATAAGGACAAAATTGCATAAAAAAATACAAAATTTAAAACTCCTCTTCCCTGAAAATAAACGTGTAACCTTTATTCATTCACTTTAAACAGCTAGACGTGGAAAAAAAATTAAGAACCAGAGACCACATGAAACATTCCAACAGACTATCCAGTAAATCATTCAATATGATGAAAATGCATTATGTGATTAACATGCTGTACATTATTCACTTGCATTACTTTATGAACCTTACTCATGGTATCATCTAGTGAGATGAAGGCTTTAAACTGCAAGTGTACTACACAAGTTTTGAATTCATGTTGACATGAAACATCTCCTACCACTTCAAAATCCATATTTGCTCATCGTGCAATTGACTGTCAATCAGATTCTTATTCCTATTAAGCATAATCAAGCAAAAAACTATCTGGAACAGAACGTAGGCTATACCTATAGTTCTCACAAGAACTGCAATCATCTTTTTTTAAAATAGGGGTAATAATAGCTCTGGTAAAATCCTTGGAACCATGCCATTATCAAAAAAGGTATTCAAAATTTCAGTCATCCATGTGGTCATGGATGACTGAAATTTTAAATATCTTTTTTGAGAACTGAACATTCCCAGCTCTAAGCATTTTCATAGTAATTTCATCTACCCCTGGGGATTTATGAAGTTTAAGTTTAGAAATAGCCAAAATAACTTCAGATTGTGTTATAAGGTCAACATTAAAGCCACCAATGCATCTGTCATCATTACAAACAATTGGAGTAGAACTAACCACATTGTTTAGAACATCACTAAAATGCTCAGCCCATCTAGCCATGACAAAATCCTCACCTTCCATAACCTTACCTTGTTTATCCTTCAATCCCTTTATACCTGTCTGTTTTCTACCACACAAAACATTAACTGTCTGGTATAACTCTCTGCTGTTGTGCTGTCTAACTGCTTCTTTGGCTTTTTGTCAGCCAAGCCATCAAGCCAAAGATTCTTATCAGCAACTAACTGATCCTTTTACATGTTTACTAAATTCTCTGTAATGCTTTCTATTAGGACTAGTAGGGTATTGATTAAGGACATTCCTGCAGTTCTTTCTTTTTGAAATAAGTTCAGGTGCCTTATCACTCAAATAATTCCCTCTTCTGCTCCTTTTTTCCTAAAAGAGTACTGGTAGTTTCCAAAAAAGTCTGTTTTAAATGGTCCTATTCTTCCTCAACTTCAGTAGTAAGCAAACCATGACACTCATAATGATTAAGAAACTTATCATGGTAAGCTTTAGCTATAATTGGGTCCATCACAGCGTCAGTATTAAAGGCAAATTTTTTAACCCTAGCACAGCACTTTTTAAGTTTAAGTTGCAAGACACTTAACAAGGTAATGGTCAGATCCAATTTCAGTTCCCCTGTATGACCTGGTATTTCCTAACAGAACTAGCCCATTTGCTGTTAATATGTAATCATCATCTTATGCAGCCCATCAGATGAAACCCATGTGTACTTATGTATGTCGCTATGTTTATAATAAGTGAGTTATTCTGAAACCATTGAGTTTACTTATCTGTAGGAGATGTTGCCCATTGCCATTGCAACTACCAATACCAAAAGGGCCTAACACCCCCCCCCCCCAAAGGGGGAGGGGTGTTAGGTTCAATACCAACTTTGGCATTGAAGTCACCTAGAACAAGGGTAATATCTCCTTTCTTGACAGAATTCAAAATATCCTGAACTTGTCTGTAAAACCTATCCTCACCCTCATCGGCATCATCAGTGGGGGCCGAAGATATCCTCAGAAGATAACATTCAAATCTTTAATGTTTGTCTGAAATTTTGCTATAAGAAACTTTTAATTAATGCACTCATATCCTAGAAGAGTGTCTGCTGAGAAACAGACCCAAGCCTTGGTGATGCTTATTATCATTTCTCCCTGAAAAGAGAAATTTAAGATTATTTTTAAGAATCTTACCTTTATCAGTTCATCTGGTCTCATTCAAGCTGAGAATATCTAAATTATAATGGTGGAATTCTTGTATGAGGACATCAATAGAAAAAGCTCTGTGCAAAGTCCTGGCATTCCAACTATATATGGAGAGCAAATGGTTAATGGGATGTTTAAAGAAACTACCGTATTTTTCCATGTATAAGACAAACCCTACTTTTTCAAACCCAAAATTAAGAAATCAATATTTTAAACATAAAACAGAACACATTTGATATTTTTTTAAATATTCGATGTATATTTAGTAATTAGGTAATATTTTTAAGATACATACTAAAAAATTATGCATCACTCTCAGTTCTGGGCATATCACTTTCTTCATCACTACTAGTTCCAGACATATCACTTTCTTCAACCTCTACTGCATCACTGCTGTCTTCCAATATATGAGATCATCCTAAGTTTCAGAGTTTTGATTGGTTTATTCAGAATCAGCCATTAATGATGTCAATCGACAGAGTTAACAAAGACCAGTGATTGGTGGAAGCCTATTCGTGGAGACAAGGTACCTGCAGTTTCGCCACGGCAACCATGGGGTCTCTCAACCAGTTACCCCCATGTAGTAGATGACCTCCAATTTGGTTTAAAAATTTTAGAAAAAATTATCATCTTATACATGGAAAAATACAGTATGTTTATTGAGAGAGGGAATGCCAACAATATCAAGCAGTCCCCTAATCGCAGGCATGGGGCAAAGACCTATTCCCCCCACCACTAAAGGCTGAAGCTATCTACACTGGCAGACTTCGTCCAATGTAGAATTTGACAATGCCCATAGAAGCAAGAATTCAGGTGCCTGCAATGACCTCTACTCAGGATTATCCACCAGCTGATAAAACATATCCTGTGAATCTATTCACTTCGGGCTGTCAACCCACAAACAAACAAAATACACAGCAGCAGATTTTCCCTCCATAGAAGCCCACCAGTGCAGCAAATTCAGGATCCATAATCAAGCTCAGAGCCATAATCCAATCCAGTAAAGTTATATGGTCAGCACCAGAATCCTGTGTGGTTGACCTCAGCAGAGTAGAAAAAGAAGAAAAGTATCCTTAGTTGTCACAATCAGTATGCCACACTAATCTGGCAGCTCTCTCCTTCCATTCACTTCCACAAGAGAGTATCTCTTTTGAAAGGTACTAACGGCCTGCACCACAAGAAGTCAGGATCGGACATTAGATGCAAGGCCTGGCCAGTTCTATGTGTCATCACAGGGGATTGGTGCATAGCTCTCCTTTCAGTGACTACCTAGCTATCATTTACAGACCACTGGAGATGAAGTGCTATCCGTGCTCTGAAAAGATTCCGAGTTTGCTCCTAAAAAATTGTATTCAAATCTGGCTTCCCAGCATGATGACCATGTGTCAGTTTGCATGCCAGGGATTTATCGAAAGTCATGAGGTCACAGAATTAATTGACGATGTAAAGTTTTTGAAGGATGTTAGTTGTTTGAGTTGCTCAGTGAGGAGCAAGTTGACTTTGTAAAGCTTTGCTTTTGGTGAGTCAAGATTTTTAATAAACATTTAGTTATTTTATGAAATTGATTTGACTTATTTACTACTTAAATTATTTTAATGGACAATCATTTATTTAAGTAATTTTTTTAGTTTTACACTATTTAAAAATCCATATTTAATTTATTGGCAAGATTAATTGCCTGGCACCCTGAGAATATCAGCTATCCAGCAAAGTAAATATATTTTGGAGTGTTAGAATACTCTAAGACACTGTTAGATGATGTCTTCTACCAGTGTCATAGATATTAAAGATATTAATTTAATTTTAATTACTGCACTGTGTGAAGCTCTACCTTAACTATTTTTTTAATGTTGCACTGATTAAGATGAGAATAAATAAATCGCTCATGCTAATAGTTTGTTGATTTAATCAGTAATTAGTATTCACAGAGTTGCCTGTTGACTTTGAAAACTATTTATTAATTTATTGACATCGTCAACAGATAACTCTGTGGACTCTATTAATTGATTAAGTCATTAATAATGCTATTAGTGTGAGCGACTTATTTATGCTTTATTCATAAAAATAAAAAAATACCCCTTCAAGCAGCTGCTTGCCACAGAGGTCTGACGAGAGCCTGTCAGTTTATATGCCATAGTAGAAGGTCTTTGAGGAATGGTGGTACCTCAGCAGAAAGACAACAAAAACATCCATGACTTATCTGTGGCTCAAACCCAGGTCCCTTAGATCAGTAGCCAAGTGTGCTAACCACTCAACGTAGTAACATTAAGAAGAAATGGTTGCCATTCCCAAACATTGTTGCACCTAGACTTGGCACCATCCATCACGGGAAATTGATGTCACATTTATGGTTGATTGTGAGATCATATGGTACACCAGACAAGTTAGTTAACATAATGAAAGCTCTCTATAATAACACTGAGTCATGTGTGAGAGTTGGTAAGACTTGTAGCAATTGGTTTAGCATTACTTCTGGTGTTCGACAAGGGTGCATTTTGTCTCCTTTTCTCTTTAGTTTGGTTATTGATTGTGTAATTTACATTTAATAAAGGCAAGTCCCAGTTGTACCGCAATACATCGACTGCACACCAACTATGGGAAGCTTCCCTGTAACACCACTACCTACGCTGGGGCAAGACAGTGCCACATGGACACAGCTCATCCACGGCTACCTATGGCGAGCAATCCTATAGAAGGAAGGCTCATCCATTGGTCAAAACCTAAATTTAATCTGTTCCTCGGTTAGCCACAAAGATGGTATATAGAACCAAATTGACTCAGCTCCTGGGGTGGAGACTCTTGTCGGGTTTTTCCATCGATAAGCCCATTGACCGGGGATCCCACTACCAGTCGCGAGCCTTCAACTTTGTCCTCTCCATTGTGAGCAGGCTGAAGCCCCCCAGTGAACAGTCTTCCGACCCATGATATCACTGAGATCGCATTGATGAGCCTACTGGATGGGTTCCCCAAGCCCTATCCACAGAACCCTCAAGTACGACCCCTCAACCGGGTCTGCAACCCAGAGCTTCTCAAGTTTGCCCTGTTGAAACAGTTGCTAGCTCCCTAACTACTATGTCAGTAACATCAATATTGTTTAAAATATCTTTGGAGGGGAGGGATAAATGTCCTCAGCATAGCCACAGAAAAGGTGGAGGGAGGATTTATAACATCTTTGACAAAATTGACCTCACAAGAGCACTGATATCCATATCCAAGACATTATCAGAAAATGATGAAAGATTTTTTTTTTACTGGAAAATGGCAAAGTAATAAAAAATGAAATTATTATATAAGCTAATGTGATGTTAAAAATAAATATCTATAGGAAAATGTTATACGCCGGCCGTCATCATAACCAGCAGTGTATCATGACTGAGAGATTGCTAATGACATATATTTATAAACAGCAATAAAATCAGTAAATTGATAGAAGTGAAAAAATTTCACAACCAGCAATGTAACTTAACTCTGAAAGATCTACAGGAATAAAATCAATAAATCACTAGAAATAAAAGCAAAACAACCAGTTGTATGCTGGCCATCATCATAAGTAGTGATGTAGCATAACACCAAAAGATCAATACTTATTATTTTATTTCAGTAGATTTATATCTATAGAAATAAAAATGAAGGTTTAGTTATAAAAGTACAATTAACATACTAACTGAATTTAAAAGTTATCCAATGTTGGTGACAACTATGTGCAACCAACCCTGCACTTGCTACTAATTGCCAATATCTGTCTCTCTTGGTCATGACCTTGTTTACCAGGAGTTTTGCATGAACAAGTTAGTTATGGCTTTTGTTTCAATAGCCAGAGAGCACTGTTGAATGCTGGGATGACTAAAAGAAATAATTCTAGCTGTACTGAAATAGTTTTAAGGCAGAAAAAAGAGCATAAAATGAAAGAAAAATCGAAATGAAACTTCCTATTATTGTACATATATTAAAAACATTATAGGTATATAAGAACATCATTTATAGATGAATATACTTCCTAAATACTTCCAATATCTTTCTGTTTTAAAATAGCAGTTTTTGGTTAATTTTCAGGAGAATTTAGAAACTTAAAGAAAAAATATGTTGTTAATAGTTCAAATCAAACTTGAGAGCTTAAAGTTGTGAGCACAAAACAACAAACAAATAATCAGCAATACCATATGTATCATGCCCAAGAAATAGCAATCAGATGGCTGTAACAGATATATCATAGCTTAATAAAATATGCATCAAATGAAAAAAGAAAATATTATTTTTCAAGCTTGAATTACATTTTTTATAAGATATATATATAAGAAAATTTTCAAACGGAAATATGTATTTTTAAAAAATCAAAGTTTTATGTGTGTTGTACTAAACAGGACATAGATGTCTTGGGCCTCATTTCAAATTCTGTCAACATGTATAATCAACGAGAACTCTGGAAAGGTTAAAAATATTGTACATAATTAAAAACATTGTAGGTACATTAAAAACATCATTTATAGATGAATGTATGTTGTGAATTTAAAAGAATTAGATGCAAGAGTATGCACAGAAGTTATTTTGTCAGCTCATGCTATTTTATGTAAATAATAAAATTGTTACCTATTACCTGAAAATTTTTATTATTTGAACCTGATTTCAACCTGAATTTGAGAAACAATATTAGATTTTTATTTTTTTCAACTCAAATGTTAAAAAAAAATTTGTCTGATAATTACCCTATGAAGGAAGTGTTTTTTTAACCCAAAAAAGTCATATCCTATTGATAATGTATATTTTTCTCTGCATCAGTAATGTATTTTTTCACAATTTATGTTTCAGCACATCTTTCAGATAATTCTTGATAATGAGGCGTAAGGCTCAGAAACTGTCACATCTTAAAAATGTAGAACAATTGGATGCTTTTCCAAAATTACCAGAAGGTTATACTGAGGCCACAGCCTCTGGTGGAACAGGTAAGTGCTGGGTATGTAAACACTAAAAGCAAAAACATTAAGCATATATTTTTCATATTTAAGATAGTGTACATTGTTTAAACTCAAGCATAAATTGGAAAGTTAATATAGTAGACTCCCTCTTATCCGGCCCTTATGGGACCGGACCCCTGACCGGATGAACGAAAGGCTGGTTAATCTGAAAATTATGTCAGAAAATAAATAGCAAATGACAAAAATATTAACTGTACTGTATTTTAATTAATAATCACTTGAAAAAGTCCATGATTTTCTTTTGTTTCTTTGGGCTTAACACTTTTTTTTACCTGCAAAGTCTTGTCATTTTTTAATAAACTCACATCAATCGCAGATGAGGCCTGTTGTTGTTCAATGTATCTTACTGTAACATCAAAAGCTTCTTTTCCTTCAATGTGCTAACTTTCCCTTCTTCCTCTTCATTCTCTGCTTCTTCTCTGTTCTCTTCTTGGCAGACTGCATTGATAATCTCGTCATCATTCAGTGTTTCATTTTCCAACTTTTCACCACCTTGTAACCATTTTTCAATGTCATCTTCTTCAAGTGTGTCACATCCGAGCAGCAGTTTAAAGTCATTAAGCAGCAAAATATTTTCATTACCCTTCATATCTTTGGCAAGCACAGGCTTATTCGATACTTTCGTGTTGTTGTCTTTGATACTTTCTACACAGTTTTCAACGTTGGGCCAAAGTTTCCTCCATTACTTCACAAACATTGTACAAGGCATTTCTTCAAAAGCTCTTTCCAACATGTAGATCACATCATTGATATTTATTGTATTCAAAGCATTTAAAAGTCCTATTCCATAATTTTTGGTTCAATGTAGAATTTCTGAAAGAAGCTTTCTCCTGTATCAGCTTTTTAAATTTACAAGCACTCCTTGATCCGTTGGTTGCACTAAAGATGTTACATTAGGTGGCAAAAACATGGCTTTTATGTTGTCAGAAATGAGTTTGCTTAGGTGTGTTGGGGCATTGTCAAGAATGAGTAGGGCCTTTACAGGCATTTTAAGACTTGTCAAGTGGTTTTTTACTTTTGGGACAAATTCTGTAAAGAACCACTCTTTAAACAAATACGAGTCTATCCAAACAGACTTTTGAGCTTTGTAGTAAACTGGCAGAGCAGCTAAATTTGAATGCTTGGGTTTTTGCTGATTTCCCAATTACAAAAAGAGAAAGTTTTTGCTTACCTGCAGCATTTGTATGCACAGCCACAGTGATTTTTTTTTTTTTAATTTTGATGCTGAGGTTTCTTGTGTTGTCACAAATGTTTTCATTGGAAGTTTAAAATTTAACCCAGTCTCATCTACATTGTAGATTTGTTCTGTGCATAGGCCTTCCTTTTCAACAAGCACTAAAAGTTTTTCTGAAAATTCCTTTGCTGCTGAAGGATCAGCTGGCAATTTCTCACCACAAACACCAAGGTAATGAACACCATGCCATTTTTTTCAGCAAGAAATTCATCCCTCACTTGTTGAAAAATCTCCCCCATTATCAATTTTAGAATGAAGGATTAATGCTTTTTCTTTCAAGATTTGCCCACTGATTGGCGTTCCTTTTCAATGCTCTTGCATGAACCATAACCAAAGTGGATCATCGACAATTTCATTTTTCGGCTTTTTAAGAATGCACCGAGAAGAAAGCGTTTTTTCAGGCTCGACTTAAGTGCAAAAATCTTGTAAAGATTTTCTGTTCCTTCTCCAGTCATTTACCAACACCTAGTTCATCACAAATATGCTTTACTGGATCACCTTTGTCAATACGTTCTAACGCTTTTAATTTCATCTCCATCGTAACGACATTACGCTTATGTTTGCACCCACTCATTTTGTACCACACAATAATTAATAGATCACAACACGTACTTCTGTATACGCACTGTACACTGTAATATTTACAAAGAGGAACTGAAGCAAATATGTACTGTACTATAAACAAAACACGCAGCAACTTGCTTCAGCTTCTTGGAACTGAAGCAAATAAAACAAGCAGCGACTTGCTTCTTGGAATGACCAGTTAAAGCAGAGGATGGTTGAGCTGAGACTGGATAAAAGAGAGTCTGCTGTATTCAGCTTTATAACACATATATATAATGCTATTGGCATGGCTTAATACGGAAATTCAGAAGTGTGGGTATGCCAGGTCTCCCAGCTGCCCCACTTCTGCTGCTTAAAATACCATTTCACTGAAGACCTTGTAGTAGTAAAATCAGAGACTGCAGATAGTGCTATCTAGAGCAGACTGAAAAATCCAAGCTAAATTTTATATTTTCTATATAAATTTTCATGGTGATACTTAAGCCATGAATTTTTTTAGCATTTTGTAAAAGCTGAACATTCACTTACTTATGACACCTATTTTACATATTCAGAAATCAATTTCCTTCTTGCACTTTGCTGTAATATTAATTTTGACTCTGACTTTTTTTTTCCACACCTGACTGTTTTGATTATTTTCTTCTTCCTTTAATGTTCCCAAACTAAACTTCTGTGAAGAGTATTCTTTGAACTCTTACCATTAAACTTTTTATTGATCTTTTGAAATTCCTCAAATATAATCTACATAATATAATGAGTGATGATGATGATGAATAAAATGTCAATTCCAACAGTGATAGTACACCATGTAGTGACTTTAATGAAACTACCAGCATTACTGTATAAGAAAAAACAAAGGGATAACTGTATAAAAAAAACAACTTCTCAAGACTGCAGCCACTCAGATTAACTGAACTACAACCTTCATGATTTTAGTTTTCTCTCTGTTTATCACCAAATCTACTCCACTACCACTCTCATTGACAGCTCTAATGAAAAACTTCATCTCATCAACATCATTTGCCAAAAGTGCTAAATCATCAGCATAATCTAAATCAGAAATTTTCAGATCTCTACACCATTTAAGTATGTAGTGACTTTGACACCATTTAAGTATGTAGTGACCAAAACATTTCCTTTGCAGAGAATTATGCATAACATAATCAATAACCAAACTAAACAGGTAAGGATACAAAATGCATCCTTGTCGAACACCAGAAGTAATGCTAAACCAATTGCTACAAGCTTTACCAACTCTCACATGGCTCAGTGCTATTATAGAGAACTTTCATTATGTTAACTAGTCATAAATCTGTCCCTTGTGATTTACACCAGATCTCCACGATCAACAACAAATTATGACGGTTAACAAAGTCAAAAGCCTATTTGAAATCTACAAAGCTAGTAACCACCAGTTTCTGAAATTCTAAATATTTCTCAAGAATCTGCCAAAGTGAAAAAACCTGATTTACATATCCCTTACCACTTCTGAATCCACACATAGCTCATCACGCAATTGTCCATCAACCAGAGTCTTAATTATGTTATGCACAATCATACAAAGAACTTTTCCTGGAACAGAAAATAGGCCGATACCTCTATAGTTATCACTAGAACTGTGATCACATTTTTCAAAAATAGATATAATAATTGCTCTGGTAATATCCTTAGGAACAAACTAACTTCAGACTGTGATATAAGGCCGACATTAAAGCCAGTAATACATCTATCCTTATTACAAACAATGTGAGTAGAACTAAGCACATTGCTTACAACATCTCTGAAATGCTCAGCCCACCTAGCCAGGACAGAATCATCACCTTCAATAACCTTACCTTGTTTATCCTTCAATCACTGTATATGTGTCCATTTTTTCCCACACAAAACATTAACTTTCTGGTACAGTTCTTTTCTCTGCTTTTACACTGTCTAGTGCTTCCTGCACTTTGTCAAAGAAGCCATAAACCCAAAGATTCTTATCAGCTGCTAACTGATGCTTTACATGTTTATTAAGCTCTTTGTAATGCTCTCTGTTAGGATCAGTAAAGAATTGATTAGGGTCATTCCTGTAATTCGTCCTTTCCAAAATAAACTCCAGTGCCTTATGACTCAAATAATTCTGTCTCTTCTGCTCCTTTTTTTCCTAAAAGAGGACTGTCAATTTCCAAAAAAAGCCTGTTTAAAATGGTCCCATTCTTCCTCAACTTCAGTAGTAAGCAAACCATGACTGTCATAATGACTAAGTAACTTGTCATAGTAAGATTTAGCTATAACTGAGTCTTTCAGAGCTTCAGTGTTAAAGGTAAACTTTTTAACCATAGCATGACACTTCTTAAGTTTAAGTTGCAAGACACTTCTTAAGTTTAAGTTGCAAGACACTTTTAACAAGGTAATGGTCAGATTCAATTTCAGCTCCTCTATATGATCTGGTATTCCTAACAGAACTAGTCCATTTGCTGTTAATATATAATCTATCATATTTTTGTGCAGCCCATTTGTTGAAACCCATGTGTACTTATGTATGTCGTGGTGTTTGTAATAAATAAAAATAATAAATACCCCCTCAAGCAGCTGCTTGCCACAGAGGTCTGACAGGAGCCTGTCAGTTTATATGCCATAGTAGAAGGTCTGAGAGGATGGCAGGCCCTCAGCAGAAAAACGACACAGCCATACCTTACCCGGGGCTCGAACCCAGGTCCCTTAGATCAGTAGCCAAGCGCGCTAACCACTCGGCCATAGGTGTTAGTTATTCTCAAACCATTAAATTTACTTACATGGAGACAGCCCATTGCAGCTACTAATACCAAAGTGCCTATCACCCCTCCCCAAAGGTCAAAGTCAGTACCAACTTTGACATTGAAGTCACCTAGAACAAGGGTAATATCTCCTTTCTTGACAGAATTCAAAATATCCTGAAGTTGTCCGTAAAACTTATCCTTCTCATCCTCATCAGCATCGTCAGTGGGGGCATAACAACAGATAACACTCAAGTCTAACGCTTGTTTGAAGTTTAGCTGTAAAGAAAGCCAAAATATATTTGAGTTATTTCGGTCTATAATATGCCAATAGTTTAAATGTGAACTTTTAAAAAGTTCCATAATTTTGAATTTTGAAGTCAAAATATAATATATAATAACTTTTATTAAATTAATTTCATTTGTTGAAAGGGAAAATTGTAGGAAATAGTCAGAAATGAAAGGAGGCTGTTTGCAAGAGACAGTTGGTCATGATCTCAATGTGGGCCCAGGTGAGACCTGAAATGAACCATTCCAACCAAAGAAAAGGTGATAATATGGTTGAATGATGCCATCCGATGCTCCACTATACAGAAAAATATTACGTCTAATGCATGGCACCACGTCACTTATGTGTGCTGATCAATGCAAAAAGAAAAATTGACGTTAGAGCTGTGATGCAGCAGAGAAGGAACCTGTTGAAGAGATCTTCATTACACTAAAGTTTTGTAATTCTGTCTGTTCATTCAAATCAGGAAAGTGGAGACTTTTGAATTTTGAGCTGTGCCAAGGAATTATTGCCAATATGATTTGGTAGCGATAAGGTCTGAATTTATACTGTAACTCTGTAATTGAATTGTGCTGAGAGTCGAGCTTTTTTTTTTAAGATTAAGAAATGATTATCGCTACCATAAAATCAGATAGTTGGCACTAATTTCCAAGTTCCAAGTTCTTGTGAGTTCATGGATAGTTAGGAGGGGGACCCACTGGACAGCTATTGGGAAAATCTTGTCAGCCTCCTGTCAAGGCCATGCAGCATGCTTTTTAATGTGCATGAGGTGTGGCTCTCCCATACACGTGGCCACAGCTTAACGACCCATCCGATAGATGGCAGCCTTTTCAAGCCCAACAGTAACCCCTATTCACTTTGGGTGGGGCCAGGAGTTTGGAAGAAAAGAATTTCTACACTTGCCCAGTTGGTACCCGAACCTGAGAATTGCAGGTTACAAGCCTGGCAGTACCAACTGAGCCTCCCTTACCCCATAATAAAAACAAAAGACAAAAAAAATAAGAAAAGTAAGGAAAGAAATAAAGAAACTAAAAAAAAAAGGAGAGAGAAGAATGTGTGAGTCCGGGCAATACCCCGACTAACTAGAGCATCTTAGGACCAGGGAATATGAAAAATAGCCGTGGGAGGGGACAAAGGTGGCCAAGGCTGTCTCCAACCCCCCATCATCCTACTACGGCTGAAGAGATAGTCAGCTGGAAGCAAATCAGAGAAAGTCCAGACTCTAAGTCCTCTCTGAGGGCACATGACATGAGAGATAAAGGCAAGTTCAGAATGTAAGCATGGAGAGAGGGGGGGATTAATGCATTTAGTTATTCTCAAACCATTAAATTTACATAATAAGTACACAAATGGTTAAAAGTGTCTTTCAACTTAAACTTAATAAGTGTGCTAAGGTATAAAAAAAATTGAGCCTGAGGAATAGTCATGAAGTTTTTAAATGATTCTGTAGATAAGGGTAGTAAAATTAGTAAAATCATTATCTTCAAAGAAGGAATAGTTAGATTTCTTTCAGTTTGGTTTAAATAAAATTCAAATCTTGGTTATACTTGGCCCTGACTGAGGATGCTGATGAGAAAGATAGGTTTTACAGACAACTTCAGGATATTTAAAATTCAGCCAAGAAAGGAGATATTACCCTTGTTCTAGGTGACTTAATGCCAAAGTTGATACTGACTTAGATCTTTGGGAAAGGTGATAGGTCCTTTTGGTATTGGTAACTGCAGTGGCAATGAACACCATCTCCTACAGGTAAGCAAACTTTATGGTTTGAGAATAATTAGCATCATCATCATCATCCTCAAGCAGCCATGGGCTACGGAGGTTCAACCAGACCATGCAATTTAGTTCTCCAATCAAGCACTTATTGCAAATACTCTGACATACATAGGTACACATGGGTTTCACCAGATGGGCTGCATAAGAATATGATTGATTATACGCAGTCATATCAGAATAATATGACCACCTACCATACATATACTATGGTAGGTGGTCATATTATTCTGATATGACTGTGTATATTAACAGCAAATGGGCTAGTTCTGTTAGGAATACTAGGTCGTATAGGGGAGCTGAAATTGGATCTGACCATTACCTTGTTAAAAGTGTCTTGCAACTTAAACAGTGTTGTGCTAAGGTTAAAAAATTTGCCTTTAACACCAATGCTCTGAAAGACCCAGTTAACATAACATATTTCCCTTCATTAGTTACTTCAGGATAAGGTTCTAAAGTTGTATTTTATTTTCTGAAAATACTTCATAATTAACTTGGCTACCATGATGAGACCAATTTCAAAAACCTGAACACTTTTAAGGGTTAATAAAATGGGCACCAAGTGAAAAGGTATACCATTTCATGCTTGAAAAACAATATTTTTATAGGAATATAAAAAAAAAAGTTTCAAACAGAAATGAAAGTTTCATTGGTTGTGCTAGTAGCTATTTAGCATCTGTGTTCCTGATGTGCAGAAATTTTGGCACACTACAGTTCCATTGACCCCAGAAAATTTAAAGCAAAGATTTATAAATTGGGTATTACATTATTATTTTCAATTAAACTTCACATCCCTACACAAAAAAGAATGAGAAACCATTCATAAGAAGAAAAAAAAGTAATAGTTTAGCAGTTTACCCTAATAACAAAACACAAATTGACATTTGTTTTTTAAATATTTAAGCTAATTGTACTTTATGAAATTGAGTAATGTTACTGTATATTTTCCTCCCTACAGTATCCATTTTAAGTTTCCTCTTGATCATCTTGCTTGTTTATTCAGAGATCCGATACTACAGCTCTAGTCAATTAAAGTTTGAATATGCTGTTGATCATGATCTAGATAGGTATGTATATATTATGAATTATTTTACATTAATATTTCATGCTTTCTGATTGCATCATTTAATGAAGTAAAATAAGAATCATTTATGTTAAAAAATTATGAAATATTAATAATAGTAATCTGGCCAATCCCAGATCAATGTGGCTAGGACTATAAATGTATCCCAGTCAGTGCTTTAAAGACTTTGGAACAGTTCCAACAAACAGGAAATTGTTAGCGGTAGATGACAGTAACATTGTCTAAGAGTAATGTAATCACAGGATGACCACTATTTTGCACTAACAGCCAGACATCATAAGCCTATGGTCATCCAGACAACTCTCTGGAGCTTTCTGCAACCATTGAAATGACAGTTTCAAGGCAAACTATTTCCTGCAGAAATGTTTTCACTTTGCTACATCTAGAATTGTTTATTATTACTCTTCAAATATATACAGCAATTAGAAATAATAGTTATTTGAAACTTGACTAAAAAATTAAATCATTAGGTATACATGACCTCAAATGGCAGCTATCTTTAGGAGATATCTGATTAGATACTATAATGAAAAAATTCAATTTTTAAAAGATAAAGACTTTTGTTAGTGCTATTTTTAATTAAATTTTTGCAATTTCATAACTGGAATTAAGAAATTTTTTTATTGGTTTGAAATTTAGCTTTGCTTTAGCTTTCCTAAAAAAATAAAGAAATTTTGTATTATCTTCTTTTTAAAGCAAAATAATTTTTGTGTAACTACTACTGTTAAAATTTGATGACAAAAAATCCAGCATATGCATTATGCACTGTTTGCATAAATGACTAAAAATTGTAGGAAAAATTTAAATAAATGAAAATTTATGTAATAATAAAAATATTATGAATGATTTATGTTCAAATGCTTTTAAAAAGATGGCAAAAATTAAATTTTTTATAATTTTGCTGAAGTTAAAATGTAAAAAAAATGCAATAAAATCTGCAAATTCTTAAAACAATTCTTAAAAAATTGACCTAGCTTTATTTTCATCCAAATTCTTGCCATTAATCACAATTAAATACCGTTTCTTGTGGTGTATAACATGGCCTATTTCTCATGATTGGTTATTTGGCACACAAAAAACTACACTGGTGTTCCAAAGTTGAGCATTGTTGATAAAATGGACTATAGTGAACAATCAATGAAAACAGCAATGAAAGATACTTGCAGATAATGGTGGGCACATGCAAATTTGGGAGAAATGATGCAATAGCATATGACCTCATATATTTGTATGAGACAAGAGCTGCAAACCTGTGATGGTATAAATAATGGGATAGACGTGGAAAATTTCATTTCTCGTCGCCAGCATATTGTTTGTGTTCCACCTGATTTGTTGCTGTAATAATATGCCGCACAGACAGCATATGGATGTCCTTACATATGGTTGGGCTATCAGGATAGAATCAGGTTGAACAAAGGCTATGGAGAATGCACCAAGAGACAGGAAACATTAACTGTCCACATGTGCAGGGTCAACCACTTACAACTCAGGATGACCACTGTAGCATTAACAGTGAGACATATCAGACATGTCAGGGAGATAGCTTGCTGTAGAGCCCTCTGTGTCTCATGGACAAACAGTTTCAAGACAAACGATATACAGGCTTCATGAACAAGGACTGTATGCAAGATGGCCTACAGTTTGCATTCCATTCTGTGAGGGAGAAGAAGAGGCAGGTTGTCATGGTGCAGACAGTACTGGACCGTAAACCAATTGGCTATGACAAATTCAGATTCAGTTTAGAATGATATTCATCGTTTTGTCATCTGAAGAGAACCAGTTATTACCCCTCGCACATCAGAGAAATGCACTGTAGAGAGGTTGTAGTTTACTTGTCTACAATAGCATTATGTCACATAAGCTATATGCCTCTGCACATCTTTTCTGGAGAATGACAGACCTCAGATACAGAGGTGATATCCTTGAACCGTACATGAGGCTTTTTCTGGCTGCTTTTGGCACACAATTTCTGTTTATGGATGATAATGCATATCCACATAGGGCTACTTTAATGAATGATTTCCTGGAAAATGAAGACATCCAGTATTCTGTGGCAAGCATATTTGCCAGACCTCAACCCTATAGAGCATTTGTGGGATGAATAGGAAAGATGGATTTCAGTTCGTCAACCTCTCCCAGAACTCTCCTGGAGCTCCAATCTGCTCTTGTACAGGAGTGAGATTTAATGCCATAGAACCTTTTTACTATCCTCATCAGCAGCATGCAATGTTGAGTGACACTTGTATCGCTGCAAGGGGTCATCAGACACTTTACTGAACTCTCATACATGAGCAAAATGCATCTCCAGGTAACTTCTCCAATTGCCACCCTACTGAACTACAGCACATTTCTCCAGTTTATCTTATATTTTATGTCAGTTATGCTGCACATTTGTTTCCTCCTTTCATATTCTATTTGCACTATATCACCAATGTCATTCTATCATCTTGTATTTTTCATTTTATCTATTTTGTCAACTATGCTTAACTTTTTGACGCTCAGTGCAGAATTATTTTTTTCACTGAGTGTAGTTGACTAAAAGTCAGGACCTTTCTCGCAGTATATCGCTGAGGAAAAAAAATTGCAGAAAAGATTATTTTTCTGTTTTTAGTAAAAATTTATTTTTTACCAGAAAGAAATTTTTTTTACGCAATTTTTTTTTGCCAAATTCCTTTTTTACTATATCACTCTGAGAAACTCTTGGTAAAATTAATATACATTTCATTTTTATTAAATATTTTATTTTCATAAAATTCATAATTAAATGTTGTTTTATTTAGTATATAACATTCTCTATTTCCTCCATTAGTTATTTGACACAAAAGTTTTAAAGTTCACTTTTTTTTCACTGAACACAGTTAAGAAAAAGCCTAGCCATCTGGTACAATTCGGTTTTCCAGGCCTGGTGCTGGTAATGGTGCTAGTAAAAGTTAATTATGTTAGAATATATTTTTGAAAACCAAAATACATTTTAAATTTTTTATTCAGTTTACAATCATTTACATTAAAACACCAAATTCAGCAGTCATATCAATTACAGCAAAGGAAAAGTAAACAATTTAAATTACAACTGTGTTTCATACTTTTTCACATGTTTACTTCTGTCTTGATACCCATATCTGGAAGGCCACTGGGATGAGGGACAGACTCACACACAGATAATTTTAACTTCAACCTGGGTACCACTAGTGTGGGGGTAACATGGTTAGTGCCAACTGGTTCAAATGGAAGGATATTGATGACACCCATGTACATCAACTTGATGACACCCATGTGCATCAACTGGCAGCAAAAATGTGTTAAACATAATAAATATTGAGATAAACTCAGATAAACTCGATAATTCAACATCCAGTAATAAATAGGCACTTTTGACGTCGATTTCAATTTTAGAGGAAAAATTGTCTGAGCCGGGTGGGATATGAACCTACGACCTCCTGATAACATGTCAGGTGCTCTGGACCACTGAGCTACCGGCCACTCAGTGGTCCAGAGCACAATAATAAATATTGAGATAAACTCAGATAAACTTGACAATCAACATCCAGTAATAAATAGGCACTTTTGACGTCGATTTCAATTTTAGAGGAAAATTTGTCTGAGCCAGTGGGATATGAACCCAAGACCTCCTGATAACATGTCAGGTGCTCTGGACCACTGAGCTACCGGCCACCGATCAAGATTTTCTCTAATTAACACTATGAACATTCCCTTTATGTCACATGTAGACATTATTTTTAGGCAACTTTTAGCCCTAGCGGCTTTTTATTTGCCAATAGATGGAAAGCGTGCCTTACAAGTATGCTAATGATAATAAATATTGAGATAAACTCGACAGTTCAACATCCAGTAATAAATAGACACAATTGTCTGAGCCGGGTGGGATATGGACCCATGACCTCCTGAAATCGACATCAAAAGTGCCTATTTATTACTGAATGTTGAACTGTTGAGTTTATCTCAATATTTATTATCATTAGCATACTTGTAAGGCATGCTTTCCATCTATTGGCAAATAAAAAGCCACTAGGGCTAAAAATTGCCTAAAAATAATGCCTACATGTGACATAAAGGGAATGATCATAGTGTTAATTAGAGGAAATCTTGATCGGCGGCCGGTAGCTCAGTGATCCAGAACACCTGAATGTTATCAGGAGGTCGTGGGTTCATATCCCACCCGGCTCAGACAATTTTTCCTCTAAAATTGAAATCGATGTCAAAAGTGCCTATTTATTACTGGATGTGTTAAACATCTGTAAATCCTTTCAAAATATCTGAACACATAATATTTTAGATAATTGCTATCTTATATGTAGTAACATTTATGCAAGATATCTCTGAAATCTGTAATGACTGGTCAACTTTTGTGAAATGTTTGTTTATTTTGCATGTTAGCAGTTAATACATCAGATACATAGAAATTGGAATAGTAAAATAATGATATTAATGAAAATAGGCAAATATGAAAAAACCCACCAATTTCCTCCTGAACTTGGACCTTCTGGTTATGCATCATTCAGAATTAATAGGAACTGCATCATGAACAACATTTAAACATACATTTTGATATCAATTTGAACTACAAGTGACATCCCATCACATACTACCTTCCTTCACAAGTCTTACCTGAGCAAGTGTGCAAAGTGACAGACACCACCTTAGCTTAACTGGTACAGCAGCTGGCATGCAACCATGAGGTCTCAAGTTTAAGTGTGGGAAGCAGCTAGTGGTTTTTTTTTTTTTGCACTTTCCTCTTGACCCAATTATATTATCTATAGTTGAAATCAATAATTCATTTGTTAATGGAACAAGGTAAACATTGTGATAGATTCAGAAATTTTAAAGGAATTGCCATATTTTGCTATATAATAAGCATATAATAGTTTTATTGCTTTTATATTTAAATACTTTTATTCATAAATTGTTTTTTTTAAAGTTGATTAATTTTTGAATTTTTTATTTAGCATTAATGACACAGATACTGATATTTTACCCGTCAAATTGATTAGTTTTATATTAATTTTTATTTTCAGCAAGCTAAAGATAAATGTTGATCTAACTGTAGCTATGCCTTGTGAAAGTAAGTTATTTTGTTAATCCTACGTATTTACTGATAATTATTAATAATGTGTTGGTAATATCTAAACAGCTTATTTCTGCTCTTGATATATTGCTGTTCTGTGTCCTATATCAAGATACTTTTAGAAGTTTTTTATATCTAAAAATTATTAAGGTGTAAAATTTTCAGGAGAAATCAAATTCGATGGTCACTATTATACTACATGATTCAAAAAGAATTGAACACTCAAAAATTTATTACTCAGTAACTAGGTTATATATGAACATGTAGTCAAAACCCATTTGTCTGAAAGAAAATTGAGAAATGTAAGGGTAACTCTATGATGTGGTGCATTACTACACATTTATATATAACCTAGTTACTGAGTAATAAATTTTGAAAGTGTTCAATTCTTTTTGAGTCACTCTGTATTTTGTTTTGAAAATAGAAATTTTTAGTCTAGTGTAACCAGTAATAGCAACTTAAAACAGTTTTCTATTTTATCTTTGTTTTTGCAATTTTGTTTCCGTTTTAATTGTTGCATAAGTGAATAAAGACAGAATTTTATCACTTGTTTTTTTAAGCTACAATCGAATTTTATGAAAACAACTTCAGAGTTAAAGGGAGAATCTGATTAAAGAGGAACTTTTCTTCAATGCTCCACAAAACAAGTAGTGCATGAAAATATAATTTTTTGATGTACTACAAAGTTACATGCATTTTCTGTTGTTAATCATTTGCCAATGTCTTGTTTCACATCTGATAAATTTTTGTATTATTTTTACTGAAATTGCCAATTTGAGCAGTTTTGTTTTTTTCCTACATTAAATATACAACATCTAACTCCTTAAAGTGCCATTTTTCAAAATGCAACTGAGTAGCCAAGTTAAATTTCAAGCATTTTCTGTATGAAAAAAAGTATTTTAGAACTGTATCCTAAAGTAAATAATTAACAGAAATGGATCATGTTATATAACAAAAGTAATTTGTAAATATTTAGGGTAAAAAAAAAGTGAAAATTGATTTCTTTGTGTAAAAAAAACTTATAATAATTTTTGGGAAACTGAAATATTGGAAAAAAGAGACTGAAATTTACTTTGGGATTTAAAATCTGTACATGTATACATGTGAAGATAAGTCAGGAAATAAGGCTGCAACTTTGTTCCCTACCAAACTAGCAAACATCTGAGACTGTGCCACCATCACATCTTAGTACAAAATAGTATCACTGAGTGGCAGGAGTCATCACCATTACATACCCAGTGCTGTGAGGTACAGATTAGGAGCAAACATGGTGAAGGTACTGCTTTGTACATGAGCTGGAGATCTGAGCAGTAATTTAGTTTCTCTTGGCACAGAAAAGCCAACCTGTGGAAATACATTGATAACTTCTAGCTGTGTGTGGCTTGGATGTATTGTCAGTGCAGCATGAGAAAATTGTGTTGTATGTTCGAAAAATGGTCATATAGTGGATGAGGATCTCTCCACTTGGTGATGGGCAATGTTCACCATCCACCATACAATCCAGACATGGCACTGTCAGAGTTTCACTTGCTTTCATGGAAAGCTGAAAAAGCAACTCCAAGGATGACATTTTTTATTGGATAACTTAGTCAAAGAAAATCACAAATTGGTTTCAGGAGCAAGATGGGTCCTTTTATTGGCAGAGCTTCAAAAAGTTGATTGACTATTATGACAAGTGTCTCAACAAGTCTGATGATTGCAAGGAGAAATAATACATTTATGTGGATGCATTTCCATATATTATCTTTGGCGTAATTATCTTGTAATGCTCCAAAGTATGTTATTAATAGTTCAATAATATAAAATAGTATGTTATTATTTTCTTTTCTGGATAGCTGAAACTTGGGTGCCAGGCAATTAATCTTGCCAAGAAATTAAATAAAAGTTCTTTTTCTGTTAAAGAGTGTAAGACAAAAAGAAAGAACTTAAATAGTTTTCAAAATATTTTACTTAAATTAATGTTCCTAAACAAAGCTCTGCTCAAGGGGGAAAAATCAAATAGAAAGTTTATAAAATTAAATAAGTTTATTGGATTCAAGACTCACCAATAATCTTTCATAAACACATTGCACAAAAAGCAAAACGTTTACTCCTCCACCATACCAATTACAACACACTTCCTACATGGCATCTCAACTACACTTCCATAACTTTTCTACAACTTACTAACCTAGCCACACTCTGGCATAAGCTAATGTGGCATGCCGACATCACACTTGAGAAGCCACATTTGCATACAGAGATCAAGCACTGATGATGACATAAGTGGTCGTGACCTAACTCAGCATATTTAGTGGCCATCAATCAAAACAATTGCACAATCTGCAACTCTATGGGTGGGAAGAAAATGATTCAAAGGAAAGAAGTGCCCAAAACTAATAATTATAACATAAGTTAATTTAAAACTAGTTAAGGACACATAAAAGTGAATGGGTGAATGATCACAATCTGCCCTCTGAAATATTAAATATGAAATATTACTTTCTGACACCCTCATACATACTCTCATACTCACTCACCCACTCACTCACTTGCCCAGCATCAACCCATCCTTCTGTTGCACTTGACAACCACAGCAAGGTCTTGTCTGACATTGTCCACCCACTCTAGGTCTTCTCTTTTTGAGGCTCTATTAGGTACAGTGTTCATAACTCATTTACTAATCTGAAGTTCTGCATATGAACAATATGCCATACCAATGCAGTCTCTCTACACAAGATGCTGCTCAAAGATAGTTGATGACTCCTTCATCTAACCTCATCATTTGCTTATATAGCCAAACCACCAAATACCAGAGACTAAGCACCTAGAATCAAAAGCATCAATTTTTTTATTATCTTGTGTACAAAAGATCCAAGTCTCACTACCATAGTAACATTAGAAAGGACCAAACTATTATACAAACTAATTATAATCTTTAGATGTATATGCCTATTTTTATACAATCTCCGTGATTCTTAACTCTTCCAGGGTCTTGCCTGAAAAACTGATTTGCATCCAGAGGTCCAGCTATTTTTTCACTATGATCAGCCAAAAAAATTAACTTTAGAACTTTTTGTGCCAAATAATTAATGAAAGGAATTATGGCATCAATGCCAAATTAATCAGGATTTAATTATGAATTTTATGGAAATATAATATTTAACAAAATTGACAACTAGCTTTATTTTAATAAGGCTTTTATAGAGGCATGTAGTAAAAAATGTATCTGGCAATGCAAATAAAAATTTATTTAAAAAAAAACTAATAGACAGCAATGATTATAATGCATATGAATATGAAGGCTGTTTATTTCTGAATAACAAAAAAATTAATATTTACTTGATTCAAGAAAATTACTCCCATTTCGTAATTTTTTTCTCAGTACCATAGTTTAAGAAAAGTCCAGACTCTTTGCCAACTGTGCTGAGTCATATTAACAAATCAATTTTAAAATTAAAAAAAGTAACTAATCAACTGAAATATGTCATGTTACATATCAAATAAAAAATTTAAGCAAATTCTAAAATATACTAATTTTAAGGCTCTTTTTTTACAGTGATAAAGTAAAAAAATAGATTGGATTATGCAATTAAGGCTTAATTTTGAAAAACCTGATGAATCAAACAGTTAAATTATATGTTCATTGAAAGTAAATTTGTTTCCAAGTAATATAATATTTAATTGAAACTTGTTTTTTATTTCTTTTCGTGATATTTTTTCAGTGTGGTATACAGGGTGTTTCAAAAAGGACGCAACCCTCTATTGTATTTTTCTATTTAAACTTGACAAAAGACGACAGTTTTCAAAAGATGCAAATTAGACATATTTCTACCTTTACAACAGATGTTGAAAGTGATTTCCTGCAACCTGGATGCAGGTTCGTACCTGTTTCATGACATTTGCAGCCACCTTTCGTAATGTTTGTTTTCTTATGTTTAAAATCTCTCTTTCAATATTAGCCTTCAAGTTTTCAAGTGTATGAGGATTGTTTTGAAACACTACACATTTGAGCTATCCCCAAAGAAAAAAATATGGGGATCTTGGGGGCCACAAATTTTTTTGAAATCAAATGATCAACAAAAAATTTCTGCAATATGACCACTGTGTCATTTGCAGTATGGGCAGTTGTGCCATCTTGTTGAAACCAACACTCTCGTTCATTCACATTCAATAGTGCAATTAACTGTTGGATTAGGTCACAATAAACTTCACCAGTTACAGTTAAGCCAAAAAATAAAGGCCCTATCACACGATGATGGGAAATTGCACACCAAACACCAATTTTCTGTGCATGTAATGGTTGTTCTTGAAAAGTGTGAGGGTTTTCACTGCTCCATATTCGGCTGTTTTGACTGTTCACTACCCATCCAAGTGAAACCAAGCCTCATCACTGAAATAAACATGATCCAACACCTCAATTCCATTTTCATCAACAAAAGAACGAAACCAATGACAGTACCATAAACGTTTTCCATGGTCTGGTTGTTTCAGTTCATGAATGACACCAATGTGGTAGGCATGAAATTTTAACGTCTTTGTAGCCCTGAAAACAATAGCTGGTGACAGTCCAACCTGTGAAGATAACTTTCTAAGAGATTTTCTTGGTGAGTGAGTTGAACGCTGAGACACATCAAAAACTTTGGCAGTTAACAGTGATGGCCGACCTGGGCTCTTTCGATCCTGTACAGACGAAAATTATCATGAAATTTATCAATCAAACGAGATATTGTCGACTTGTTGGGAGCTGCAGACTGAGGAATGTTCAACTGAAACTCCTCTCTCACATGTTTGTAAGATTTGTACGCACAATAAGTCTCAACAATAAATACACGTTCATTTTTGGAAAATGACGTAGCTGACGCAACACAAAGTAGTGAATGCTTGAGTGAGACTAGTGTATGACAAGGTCATTTCAACTGCTAAAGGCTTGAGTACAGTAATGTCAACTGACTAATATTATGGCATAAAATGTGCATGCGCGTAAGTTCTACTCTCTTATATTTAGGGTTGCGTCCTTTTTGAAACATCTTGTATTTTAAAGCATCAGCTAGCATTATGCAAGGTACTTGGATTGCTCACATTAATGGGATTTTCTGTCCAGTTTATAAAATGGAGGAACAGTTTCATGGCTGCTTTTTTTTTTTACTAAACATTAAGAGTTTTTTCCTTGGTTGTTAAATTATCATCTTTGCTAAGTGCCAAAAAGTCAGTCCACCATAGCAAAAAAAAAGTCTATATTGTCAGAGTTCCACAGCAAATATTAGAGGGGGGGGGGCGGGGTTAGAGCACATTGAATATAAACACTTAGAAACTTATAATTAAAAAAATTCTTCTGGGGTGTAAGTAAAAACCCTTACCAAAATTGTTCTCCTACAGAGGACTGATTTCTGTGTCAAGGAATTCCTTTTTGCTTCCATAACCAATACCTTATTTATTTTCAGAAAACGATACAAAATCAAAGTTTGTTTACAAGAAAACAAAGAAATATAACATATAACCTAATGTGATGTTAAGTAATGTTTGCAACAACTTGTAAGCTGACCATCTGATGTAGCATAACTCCTAAACTGACAGAAATAAACAATAATTTACAGAAATAAAAATGAAAGTTTAATTATTAAAGTATAAATACTCATTAAATGCATAGTCACATTATCCTATATCCGAGAAGAACTATTTCTGTAAACATCCACTATAGAGCCACTTTACTGCACGTTAGCAATAACTAGGTCACTGCACTCAACTGCACCTGGTCTGCTGTGACGTGAGCTTCACAACAACAACTCTGAGCTTCCTCTTTCTAAGAAGGCTCATGCTACTTACAGTTTTGATTTTAAGAGTGGGAAAGACATTAGAATGCTGGGATAACTGAAAAGAATAATTCTGGGAGTATTGAAATAGGTTTATAGCAGAAAAGAGTGTAAAATGGAAAAAACAAATAGTAATATGTACCTTGTAATTTCTTCCAAAATCTGCTGTTTTTTGTTAATTTTTAGATTTTTGAAAATTTAAGGAAAAATTTGTTGATAATAGTTCAAATTAAACCTATGAGCTTAAATCAGAAGTTGCTTCAGCAAAGAGGAATCATCATCAAGCAGCCATGGGCTACAGATGCAATTTAGTTCTCCAAGCAGGTCTGTCCTGAGTGACATCTACTGCATCTGGCCACTGCACACCAATTCTAATAAGGTCCTGTTTGACATTGTCTGCCCATCACATCCTAGGTCTCCCCCTCTTTCTGAGGCCTTTAGGCACACTGTTTATAACCCTATTCGCCAATCTATAATTATTCATATGGGCAACATGGACAAACCAATGGAGTCTCTCTCTGCACAATATGCTGCTTAAAGGATGTTGCAAAATTCTTTGCCTAACCTCATCATTAGTTACAAAGTTGAACCACTTAATGCCCAAGATACTGCATAAGCATCTAGAATCAAAAGCATCTAGTTTCCTGTTATCTTGTTTACAAAGTGTCTAAGTTTAACTACCATAACTAACCCTAGAAAGAACCAAACTATTATACAGTCTAATTTTAGTCTTTAGGTGTATACACCTATTTCTCCACACTCTCCATAGATTCTTAAAAGTCCAGACAGCAATCCATATTCATCTGTTAATATGCCGCACATAACCAGTATCTGTTACATAGCTCCCAAGATAATTAAACTGTGACACCTGCTCAAGACTGCAACCATTCAGATTAACTGAATCACAGCCTCCCTGACCAATTTTCATCACTTTAGTTTTCTCTCTGTTTATAACCAAACCTACTCTACTACCAGTTTCATCAACAGCTCGAATGAACGAGTTGATCTCATCAACATCATTTGCCAAAAAGGCTAAATCATCAGCATAATCTAAATCAGAAATTTTCGTATCTCTTGCCCATTTAAGGCCAAAATCTTTCCCTTGAAGTGAATTTCACATAATATAATCAATAACCAGACTAAGAGAAAAAGAGACAAATTGCACACTTGTCGAACACCAGAAGTAAAGCTAAACTAATTGCTACAAGCCTTAACATCTCTCACACACGACTCAATGTTATTATAGAGAGCTTTCATTATGTTAACTAACTTGTCTGGTATACCATATAATCTCACAATCAACCATAAATTATGACAATCAACAGAGTCAAAAGCCTTTTTGAAATTAACAAAGCTAGCAACCAAAGGTTTCTGAAACTCTAAACATTTCTCAAGAATCTGCCTAAGTGAAAATATCTGATCTACACATCCCCTACCACTTCTGAATCCACATTGCTCATCATGCAATTGCCTGTCAACCAGATTCCTAATTCTATTAAGCACATTCATGCAAATAACTTTCCCTGGAACAGAGAGTAGGCTGATACCCCTATAGTTATCACAAGAACTGCGATCACCTTTATTGAAAATAGGGATTATAATAGCTCTGGTAAAATCCTTAGGAACCATGCCTTTATCATACAAGATATTCAGAATTTCAGTCATCCAAGTGGAAACCGAAACATTCCCAGCTCTAAGCATTTCCATAGTAATTTCATCTACCCCTAGGGATTTATGAAGTTTAAGTTTAGAAACAGCCAAAATAACTTCAGATTGTGTTATAGGTCCAATATTAAAGCCACCAATGCATCTATCATCATTACAAACAATGGGAGTAGAACTAACTACATTGTTTAGAACATCACTGAAATGCTCAGCCCACTTAGCCATGACAGAATCCTCCCCTTCTATAACCTTACCTTGTTTATCCTTCAGTCCTTGTATGCCTGTCCGTTTTCTACCACACAAAACATTAACTATCTGGTACAGCTCTCTGCTGTTGTGCTGTACAACTGCTTCCTCGGCTTTGTCAGCCAAGCCATCAAGCCAAAATTCTTTTCAGCAGCTAACTGATCCTTTACACGTTTATTAAGCTCTCTGTAATGCTTTCTATTAGGACTAGTAGGGTATTGATTAAGAACATTCCTGCAGTTCTTTCTTCCTGAAATAAGCTCAAGTGCCTTATCACTCAAATAATTCTGCCTCCTCTGCTCCTTTTTTCCTAAAAGAGTACTGTTAGTGTCCAAAAAAGCCTGTTTAAAATGGCCCCATTCTTCCTTAACTTCAGTAGTAAGCACACAATGACTGTCATAATGACTAAGTAACCTATCATGGTAAGCTTTGGCTATAACTGGGTCTTTCAGAGTTTAAGTATTAAAGGTAAATTTTTTATTCCTAGCACAACACTTTTTAAGTTGCAAGACACTTTTAACAAGGTAATGGTCAGATCCAATTGCAGCTCCCCTTTATGACCTGGTATTCCTAAGAGAACTAGCTCATTTGCTGGTAATTAATATATAATCAATCATATTCTTATGCAGCCCATCTGGTGAAACCCATGTGTACTTATGTATGTCGCGGTGTTTGTAATATGTGTTAGTTATTCTGAATCCATTGTTTACTTACCTGTAGGAGACATTGCCCATTGTCATTGCAGCTACCAATACCAAAAGGGCCTATTATTCCTCCCCAAAGGTCAGAGTCAGTACCAACTTTGGCATTTAAGTCACCTAGAACAAGGGTAATATCTCCTTTCTCGACAGAATTCAAAATATCCTGAAGTTTTCCGTAAAACCTATCCTTCTCATTCTCATCGGCATCCTCAGTGGGGGCATAACAGCAGATAACATTCAAGTCTTTAATGCTTGTCTGAAATTTTGCTGTAAGAAACCTTTCATTAATGCACTTATATCCTAGAAGAGCATCACTAGCATGTCTGCTGAGAAGCAGACCCACGCCTTGATGATGTTAATGGTAACAAGCAAATCAGCAATACCATTTAGTGCTTCTAAGAAATGGCAACATATGACTTTAACAAATTATTTATATTATAGTTTAATAAAATATGCATCAAATGAAAAAAGAAAATATTATTTTTAAAACTTGAATTATGTAATTTTAAAAGATATATCTAAGAAAATTTCCAAAGAGCAATTTTATTTTTTAAAAGTCAAAGTTTCGTGTCTTGTACAAAAGAAGAAATTGATGTCTTTGAACTCTCATTGTGAATTCTGTTAACGTCTATGTTCAACAGTGACCCTGGAACGCTTAAAAGCCCCAGCATCAATTCCCGTTTCCCAGTTTCTCTTGCCAACGTTATCAGTATCTGTTACAAAAACTGGGATAATTTAACTGAGAAATTTACTCAAAAGTGCAGACATCTGAAAAAGCTGAAGCACCATCCAACTGACCAATTTCACAACTATAATTTCTTCTCTATTATTCACTAAATCTTTACTGTATTTCCAGTTTCATCAATAACTTTTTGAAAGAGTTCATCTCATCATTTGTTTAAAGGACGAAAATCATTAGAATAATCCTAGATATTTCAAATCCATAGACATCTATGACCCAAGTCTTGCAGTAAATTTTTTATAAAATAATAGATAACCAAATTAAAAAAGATAAGGTGACAAAATGGAGCTGTGTTTGAACTCCAGTAGTAATGCTAAACTAAAAACTGCAAGCTTTACCAATTCTCACAGAGTTATTATAAAGAGTCATTATATTAACTAACTTTTCCAGCATGCTATATGATCTTGCAGCAGTGGCATTTAAAGGATTTAAGGGTCTGCCTCCCTTAAAATATGGTTTGTTTTTAATAAGATAAAGAATGTATTAAAAAAATTTCTTCAAAGTTTAAAAGATGATTGCTTTCAATTACCAATAATAATTAAATTTTACTGCCTGTTATAATTCCTGTTTGAGTTATTGAACTTAAATTTCTGACATACTCCTCCCCCCCCCCCCCCACCATAAGAAATGCTGCATAAAACACTGTTTTGTTGTAACAACTATAAATCAGGCAAAGGCTATCAACAGAATCAAAAGTTGTTCTGAAATCTACAAAGTAAGTAACTAAGTTTTTGAAGCTTGAAATCTTTCTCAGAATTGCTATGAAAGAGAAAACAAATATGTTCGTCCAAAACTGCCCAAACTGTAAAAAAAAAACTCTTTTGGTCACTACTTATTTGGTTTTCTTTGTGCTGAGGTCTTGTCTCCTTCACAGATTTTTGCAGTAATCTATACAGAAATTATACTCTTAAACCTCTGCAGCAAGTATTAGTCTGAGGTTAATTTTGTTTATAATTGTAGGTGTTACAATTAACTGGCTTAGTCACTATCATATGAAAGCTATTGCCAGGTTAATTCGTAAAGCCAAAGGGTAAACAAATAAGCCAACATATACAGATTTATTTTAAAAGAATACCTTATTTTAAAGTGCTATATTTCATTAATTAAGAAAAAAAAATGTGTGTACAAAATGACAAACTCTCAAAGTTTTTTGTGTTCAAATTTCAATATGTGGTGCCATTGGTGGTGTGATATTTAAGCTTTGTCTATACTCAGCATGTCTGGTGTATAACACTTGCAACAGCTGCAATGATTCTTACCTTTAAATGCTGTAAGTTTAGAATTTTTTTGAAATAAATTATTATTCCTCCTCCCCAAAAAAATGTCCAATGGTGTCAAATTGTAACTTCTTGGGGGCCACAAGATAAGTCTACCTTTACTAATTGAGTGATATGTAAACTTGGCATTTAAGACATTATATGTAATATTAACTCCACTTCTTCATAGCAAGGAAACTTGGAGGTTTTTGAGAATATTTTGACATTTGGACACAAATTCCTGTTGTTTAATTACACTGGTTTACAAGGTTTTTTATAACATGAACTACTATAGCTACCTTTAACTATTTTTCAGGTGCTGATTTCAGATCTGGCCTTAAAAATGGCTAGCATGTCACGTTTTTATGTTATTGGTTATTTTGACTCCTATTAAGATCTTCCTATACCATCACCTCCAGGCAACTTGGAGGATACTAATTATTTTACTTTTTGTGACTGGCAACACTGATTGCCAAGTGGGAGAAAACATGTAACAATAACCTAACCTCAGACCGCCATTCTTTTTGTTTTCATTGTAGGAGGAACACATGCTGTACATTGAAGAGTGAATTTTGGCATTTAAATGGCACAAAGGTAGCATTACAGATATGTTAATGTGCGAGATAAGTTTTGTGATGTGTATGGAAATTATATTTTAAAATCCCAGGGTCATTCTTTGACAAAGATTGTGAAGAAAGCCTATAATTTGTATTTTGGATGTCATGTTGAAGATCAGGACAATACATGGGTGTTGCATTTTGTGCATTTGTTGTACATTGAAGAGTGAATTTTGGCATTTAAATGGCACAAAGGCATCATTACAAATATGTTAATGTGCCAGATAAGTTTTGTTATGTGTATGGAAATTATATTTTAAAATCCCAGGGTCATTCTTTGACAAAGATTGTGAAGAAAGCCTATAACTTGTATTTTGGATGTCATGTTGGAGATCAGGACAAAACACGGGTGTTGCATTTTGTGCTTTGTTGGCCTGAGTGAATGGTTGAAAGGTTTTGTTTAACTAAAGTGTTGGGCTTTTCAAAAAAGAACAAAAGAAAAATACAATATTTAAATGTGCCTTCAGCCATAAGGTCAGTTCCTCATGGCGAAGATCTTCCTATATCAACACCTCCAACCAACTGGGAGGAGATGGATTCACATTCATCAGAGGAAACTTTGTGGCACATATAGACCCTCATCCTACAGACACCCCTAGAAAGTTAGACGAGCTTCATCTGATTCAGAAAAATGAACTAAATGATTTTGTTTGAGACCTAGGACTTTCCAAACAACAAACTGGAATTTTAGATTCAAGACTTCAAGAGTGGAATCTCCTGGCCAAGGGTACCAGAGTTTCTCTGTTCAGAAAGAGAAATTTGGCTTTTTCTGCTTATTATGAAATGCAAGATGGTTTGTGCTTCTGCACAGATATTTCAGGGCTGATGGGAGAAATTCAAACAGCTCACAACCCTAAGGAATGACGTCTATTTATAGATTCATCAAAATTCAGCTTAAAAGCTGTCTTTTTGCATAAAGGAACCTAAAAACCTTCCACTCCAGTGACCATGCTGTGGGAATGAAGGAAACTTATGAAAGCATGGAAAAAATACTCTGCTATAAAATATGACCAGTTTAAGTGGACAATATGTGGTAACCTAAAAGTCATATCTCTCTTGCTTGGGCTTCAAGGAGGCTTCACAAAATTTTGCTGTTTTCTATGTTTGTGGGACAGTAGGGCCAGAAAGGAACACTACAAAACAAAAGACGGCCCACCACTACATATCAAACTGGGGCTTGTGAAAAACTTTGTAAAGCTGTGGACAAAACTGGTAAAGGGTTTTAGCACTTGAAGGAAAATTTTTCAAAGCTAAGTGATGCCAAACTCAAAGAATGGATCTTTGTTGGTCCTCAGATCAGGAAGCTACTGAATTATACTGTCTTCAAATAAAAACTGAATATGAAGGAGCACACTGCATGGAAATCCTTCAGATCTGTGGTCCAGGTTTTCTGGGGAATCACAAAGAGAAAAGCTACCATCAGGTCATTCAAGATCTTCTCAAAAACCATGAAAATCTTGGCTGCCATATGTCTTTGAAGATCCATTTCTTGCATTCACATCTCGACTTCTTTCCCAAGAACTTAGGAGCTGTCAGTGATGAGCAAGGGGAAAGATTTCACCAGGATATCCGAACCATGGAGGAGAGATACCAAGGCAGGTGGCACCCAGCAATGATGGGTGACTACTGCTGGTTCTTGCAGAAGGATGATACCTCAGCACATAAAAGACAAAAATGAACTTCTTGTAAGTATAAAAGATCCTTACCCATGTTTTCTTATTTTGCATTTCAATATTATTTCATTTGTTACTTTATATTCAGTGGTCTATAACTATGTTTCTAATTTTTTTCACTGTAATCTTGTAATTAATTAATGAGTTTTAAGTTGCAGTTTAATAAAATAAATAAAAATAAATAAATACCCCCTCAAGCAGCTGCTTGCCACAGAGGTCTGACAGGAGCCTGTCAGTTTATATGCCATAGTACAAGAATTGAGAGGATGGCAGGACCTCAGCAGAAAAACGACACATACATCCATGTCTTACCCGGGGCTTGAACCCAGGTCCCTAAGATCAGCAGCCAAGCGTGCTAACCACTCGGCCATGGGATGGCTAGTCACATGTATTTTCATTTCCCAGATATATGTATTCATTGAAATTTGAAATACATCAATCTGTAATTTAAAAAAAAAATACGTGCTGCAGATTTTTCACAGCACATATTTTTTTTTAATTCAGCACCCCTTTTTGAATTCAGCATCCCAAAATTAGTTAAAACATCCTATTTGACCAATGTTATAAAAAAAATTCAATTTGTTGTCTAGTCTTATTTAATGAAATGTAACACTTTAAAATATTGGTATTCTTTTATAATGACACTATATTATAATTCACAAATTAAATGATTATCTTTTAAAATAAAATTTATAATTTTAAGGTAAATTTTATTTATTGCCAATACTAAAAATTGAACTAAAAATTTGCTTGTGAATTGTATGTTTTTCACAAAAAGTTTAATTGTTTCTGTAAATTTGTTTCATAATGTCCACAAATGTCATTATGGAAACTTATGCCAGGGCTGTGGAGTCGGCACACAAAAACTCTGACTCCTCAATTTTTTTTCTATCCGAATCCATAGATATATTAATTCTAAATCTTTGTGATGATAATTACATATAAGGCATTTTATCAGCACCACGTGAATTATCAGAGCCACTAAAACCACTGATTTCTGCTTGACATAATTTTTACCATTATCATCATCTATCTTACACTGACACATGAAATGTTTTCCATCTGTGGTTATTGTAAAATATTAAAAAACTGGACTTTGTTGGAACTCTCTTTGCCATTGTGAAAGGGGTTTTAGACTTGAAAGTTAAAACTTTCAAGTCTAAAACCCCTTTCACAATGGAATTTTTCACAGTGAAATTTAGAAAGAACTCTAAATTAAATAAGCATTAAAAATCAAAAATATTATCTGAAAAGAAAAAAAATGAATTAATGACATTAGTATCTGAAATGGAAAACATTGTGTTTATTATTTAAGTTAACTGGTAGCTAAGGTTTAACCACCATAGCTACCAGTGATGTCACACAAAAATATATTTGATTAAAATATATATTGAGATCGGAGTCAGTAAAAAGGTACCGACTCCGACAGCATCAAAATTGCTTTCAACTCAGACTCCACAGCACTAACTTAAACCTTTTTGTTAGTGTTTCAAAAATTATAATTTAATAATAGTAAAATAGAGTTCATAAAGGAGACATTAATTTATATACTTGTGCTGTGAAATTTCAGAACTTTGAGTTTCAAATTTAATAGTGCAAAATCATATCTGATAAAGTTTTGTTTTGGTTTCATATTCATTTTGCATTAAGATGAAAAAATATTACTTTTTATTCCTGTGCCAGTTAATACATAAAATTTAGCACTTATTGAATCTATGAAACAAATAATGGGTTTGCATACATATGTTTATGTGTAAAAATGTATATTTTATAAGTTTTATTTTCTTACTGTAGCAATTGGTGCAGATATTTTGGATGTAACTAATCAGAATACTCAAACATTTGGAAAACTAGAGGAAGAACCAACCTATTTTGAATTAACATCAATGCAGAGGGCTCACTGGACAACTATGCAAAAAATTAATATGTACATTCGAGAAGAGTATCATGCCATACAAGAATTAATGTGGAAAGATGGTTATACTAACATCATGCGTGGATTACCATCAAGGTATTTTATAAACAAAAATTTTATATAACAAACTGACTTTAAACTGAAATTTAGAATTTAGGATGTTATATTTTTCATTATACCTAAATTGTGAACAGTTGTATCTTTAATGTAAATGTGATTGTTGTACAGGTGTTCCAAAACTCATTATGCAACTTAAAACATGATCAAAATTTGAAATCTTTTCTGCAAATATACCCCCTCATTATATATCATTACCCCACCCTGCCTATGGTCAGTAGGGGACACCGATGGGCTTAGAAAGGCTGCCGTCTATCAGATGGGACGTTAAGCCGTGGTCCCATGTGCGGGAGAGAGCCATACCCTGTGCACGTTAAAGAATATGCTGGATGGCCTTGACGGGAGGCTACCATCAGTCTCCCAACAGCTATTCCAGTGGGTCCCCTCCCCCCAACCTTCTCTGAGCCTTCAGACTCCCTGTGACCTGGCCATTTAGCCCATGGTGTGCAAAAAAGTGCCGCTGAGGTAAAACAACCCAACCCATATATATCATTATATACCTTCATTAAACTATGCTTTGTACCTGAAAAAAACTTTTTCTTAAACCAACAAATGATTTTGGAAGTAAATCCACTTCTACAGGGTTATCAGAAAATATATGGTAGTTTTCAATGCCAATATTTATTGATGTATTGCACTAAAAGTAATAAATTTGGTGTTGTAAAACATGTAACATTGGGATTTCCAGTATTTGTTAGTGCTACCCTATCATAAACTTCTCTATGCAGTTATACTCAAGATAATGTACACTATTGAGCAGACTGTTTTGAGGGAAAATTTCAAACCATAAAGTTATTACAGTGTAGCATGAGTTTATCATGAGATGTGACTGCCAAGAAGGTCTAAGCAGATTAACAATTGTGACATTAGTGATAAAGTTCAAACTGACTGCTGTTATGTTAGACATTGAGAAGGGCATTTTGGCAGAAAAAGTCTGAGACTGTCTAAAAACATTGCACAGGTACAGGAAGTGCTGACTTGTAACCCACACAAATTTGTCAAATGGCTCTGTCAACATCTCGGTTTAAGACAGACCTCTGTTTTACCCATTGTTTGAAAGGTTAAAAATTTTCCTATGAAATTCAGATGTAGCAATTTCCGAATGGTGTAGACAATGACAAGCTAATCAACTTTTGTGATTGATTTTATAAGAATTTTGAAGGCAACATCACATTTGGTACACTGATAGAGTATGCTTCCCCCTCAACAGGTATTAAACAAAGTGTATGTACTTTTTTCCTGTAAATTTTTTCTCCCTGCTATGTTTGAGAAAGTCTTTTCAGACTTTTTATCAGCTATACTCAGTGAAAAAAGTTACCTTTAGTTTTTTTTTTGCCAAATAACCAACCAAGAGAAATAGATTATATAATGTACCAAATTAAATGGTGTTTAATTCAGACTTTTATGAAAATAAATTATTTAAATAAGTTTACAAACCTGTTAATTTTAACCCTTCCAGGTTCCAGCCTGAAAAACTGGTTTACATCCAGAGACCCAGCTGTTTTTTCATTATGCTCAGCCAAAAAAAAAACCATAGAACTTTTTTTTGCTAAATAACTAATAAAAAGAATTATGTGATGTTATATGCTGATTTAATCAGCATTTAATTCTTCATTTTCTAAAAATAAAATGTTTAACAAAAAAGACTAGTTTTACTTGAATAGGATATTTTAGTCATAGTAAACAAAATGCAAATGAAAATTAATTCGAAACAAAGACAGGAATAGTTATATGTATAAGAAAAGAGAGACTATTTATTTCTGATTAACAAAAATAAATAAAAAAATCTTGAAAGAAGAAAATTACTCTTTTGGTAATTTTTTTCTCCATACTACGAGAAAATTCCAAGCTTTTCACCAACTGTCTGTGTCATATAAACTAATAAACTTTAGAATTTAAAAAACGAAATCAGTCAACAGAAATAGGTTATGTTATATGCCAATTAAACAGAATTTAACTCTAATTTCATAAAAATAAAAATTTTAAAGAAATTTACAAACACATTAATTTTAATAAGACTTTTTTACAGTGATATAGCAAAAAAAAAAGATCTGACTATGCAATTAAGGCTTAATTTTGGAAAACCTTATCAACAAAAAGAGTTAAATTATATATTAATCGACAGGAAATTTCTTCTCAAGTAATATAATATTTGCCTGAAACATGATTTTTATTTCTTTTTATAATTCTTTTCAGTATGATATATTTTAAAACTCAGGCCAGTGTAGCACAAGTTGACTTGTACTGCTAACATTCTGTCTTATTTATGATATGAGAAACTCTTAGTTGGATTTTTCATACTAAATATTATGAATTTTTTTCTTTGGGTGTTGAAATTTGGAGATTTTGGCTAAGTATTGAAAAGTTCATGCACCAAGGCTAAAAAGAAGGAGCAAATCCTTGAGTGGCACAGCCAAGATATTGAAAGGAAAGGTGGGGGGGGGGGGGTAAACACTTCTTATATCATTCAATATAAATTCAAAACCTAGTAATTGTTTTAAAATAAATTTTTTAGGTGTGTGGTTGGCATTAAATGCTCTTAGCATAGAGACAAGAAGGGGGGGGGGGGGACATTATAGCACCCTTGTCAAAATTGATCTCCCTGCCATAGGAGATATGATTTATGTGCTAAGGAAGTCCTTTTTTGCTTCTATATCCAAGACCACATTCATTTTCAAGAAATAATGAATGATCAGTTTTTTCACCGGAAAATGAAGAAACAATAAAAAAAATATATATAACCTAATGCAATGTTAAGAAGGAAAAAAAGCACATCAACAAGTTGTAAGCCAGCCATCTTCATAACCAGCAATATAAACTCTGAAACCAATAATGATATATAAATCTACAGAAATAAAAATAGACCTATAGAAATGAAAATGAAGATTTGATCATAAAAGTATTAATGAAATACTAACTGAATTGAAAAGATATCTAATGTTGATGATGTTCTATGCAGCACACTTCACACATGTGCCCACACATGGTTATTAATTACTGTCATCAGCATCTTGCCGGACCATGACCTAATTTATGCAGCTGAATTGCACAGATAAGTTGTTTTGGTTTCATTAGTGAAAGAGTGCCATTGAATGCTGAGATGAATGATAAAAATAATTCTAGGAATATTAAATAGGTTTAAGGCTGTAAAACAAACAAAAAAAAAATTATGTACATACTTTACAATTGCTTTCAAAATCATCCAATTCTAAATAATAACAGTTTTTGGTTAATTTTTGGGAGAATTTCCAAACTTTAAGAAAAAAAAATTAATTTGCAATAGTTTTTATTAAGAACATGAGGATAAATCAGGAGGTTGCTTGAATGTATAAAAACTGACACATGCAAATCTGCTTTGCTGTATATTACATCTAATAGGTGATCAGATCACTTTAACAAATTGTGTCAGATTAATAAAATATTCATCAAATTAAGAAAATAATTGTTTTTCAAGCTTGAATTATGTAATTTTTATAAGTTATATGAAAAAAAAATTTCAAATAGTAATATTAATTGTTTTTAAATAAAAATTTTAATGTGTTGTATTAAAAACAAATATAAGACATTTCTGGGGTTTCGTTTTAGATTCTCTCAATATGTAATTGATGGGGACCCTGGAAGAGTTAAGTAATATTCTGTTTTGCTGTTTGTCTTATGATACATGTATGCTTTTATATACATGTGAACTGTGTATGAAAGTGCACTTATTAATACTTCAAGCTCCACTTATAATATCTTCAAATTCTCCACAATAATATTTTCAAGCTCCACTCATGTGGAGCTTGAAGATATGCATGCTTATTGAGCGGCTTTTCAATAGTTACACTTTGGTCAGGATTGTTTTACTAATATCTTCCATAGTCTGTATTACATCAATAATTTTTGTTGATTAATATTAATATAGATTCCTAGCTAACATTTATTGTATTTTGTAATAAATGCTAACTTTTATTACAAAAAAAGTTACCAAAGCTCTGCTAGGTTTTTATCATCTGATTTAGAAGAGATTGTGAAAGCATTGTTTACCTTCTTGTACATGAGTTAATTGATAAACCTGTGACAGACCGATTAATGTAGCCATTTTAAGTAAAAGTATTTTTCAGTTTTGCTTATTTTAAAGTATACTTTGTATATAATTATATATAAATATTTAAAAATTTTGGGAAATAAGCAAAACTATAACTGTTGGTTTTTCTTTTGTTACTATAGTGATTCTATTCCAGTGGGTGAACCTGATGCATGTAGACTACATGGTTCGCTTGTTGTTAATAAAGTTGCAGGAAATTTTCACATAACTGCAGGAAAGTGAGTATCTAAAATATATAATATTAACCCTTGCAATGTTAGAAGCTGAATAATCAATTTAAAAAAATCACAACAACATTGCAACATGTTTTTTATGCTTACCTATTATTATTTATTTTTAATTTTCATATTTTTGTTCAGAATGAATTTTTTTTTATGTAATGTAAACTATTCATTCATTAGCTACTGTATAATAAGACCCAGAAGTTGAGTTACTTTCTTAAAGAAATATAAATTCGCCACTATAATGGTTAAGCATTAATTGTTTGGCATTTCCTATTTCTGATGTTTAAAAAATTTTAAATATGGTACCAAGTGAAAGTTTTTGACTCATATATATATTTGCAAATTGTAATCATTTTCATGTCTAATCTTTATACTGAATACATAAGTTTTTTTAATAAAATAAGAAAACTAGTGTATTCAATATAAAGCCTCATCCAGACCAGATGATGTTTCAGAGCAGTGCTATCAGCTGAGTGTCACCTGAAAGTTGTGTTAGCCAACAGCTCCCTAACAAAAATATTCACATTACTTGTTTTCAAATAAAAATGGGAAACAAAGAGCAATAGCAATAAGTATGGGTGCATTTAGCAACAACAAAGTGCACCCCATCCCTCAACTGACATAGTCCATAGGTTCCAGAAAATTGCCATATAAATCGAAGCCATGCAATTGTGGAAAATTGGGGGATAGATTAAAAACGATCTGTTTTTTTTATTATTAAAGCATATATTGAAAGATTTATATATACATATTTATCTGATATCAGCAGTAATAAAAAACACTAATGTAACATTATTTTGCCTTTTATTTGCACTAATTCAGAAGAGCTTAGATTACTTTTTCATATGTTTCTTTTGGGTCACAAAAATATTCATCTTTATTGTAGTCCTACACTATTGAATTTAAAGTTGATATTTTAAAGAAGGATATATATGAATTGAATATAAATTTGAGATTAAACATTTGTATGAACCCTTAATGCTTATTTTGTATAGAATGACTATATATTTCTGAATAACAAAAAAATTACTTTTTTGGTAGATTTTTTTAGGTAAATATTTTTCTTGGTACCATACTTTGAGAAAATTCCAGGCTTTTAGCCAACTGTGCTAAGTCAGATAAACAAGTCAACTTTAGAATTTTTTTTTAAAATAACCAACCAACGGAAATAGGTCATGCTATATACCAAATTAAACAGAGTTTAATTGCGAATTTTATGAAAAGCTTACCATGAAGGTTACTTAGTCATTATGACAGCTATGGTTTGCTTACTACTGAAGTTGAGGAAGAATGGGACCATTTTAAACAGGCTTTTTTGGAGACTAACAGTACCCTTTTAGGAAAAAAGGAGCAGAGGGGACAAAATTATTTGAGTGATAAGGCACTTGAGGTTAGTTCAGAAAGAAAGAACTGCAGGAATGTCCTTAATCAATACCCTACTAGTCCTAATAGAAAGCATTACAGAGACCTTAATAAACATGTAAAGGATCAGTTAGCTGCTGATAAGAATCTTTGGTTTGATGGCTTGGCTGACAAAGCCGAGTAAGCAGTTGTACAGCACAACAGCAGAGAGCTGTATCAGATAGTTAAGGTTTTGTGTGGTACAATACGGGCAGGTATACAGGGATTGAAGGATAAAAAAGGTAAGGTTATAAAAGGTGAGAATTCTGTTATGGTCAGGTAGGCTGAGCATTTCAGTGATGTTCTAAACAATGTGTACTTCCATTGTTCCAAAATGTACTTCCATTTTTTGTAATGATGATAGATGCATTACTGGCTTTAATGTTGGCCCTATAAACACTATCTGAGGTTATTTTGGCTATTTCTAAACTTAAAGTACATAAATCCCCAGGGGGAGATGAAATTACTACAGAAATGCTTAGATCTGGAAATGTTTCGATTTCCACTTGGATAACTGAAATTTTGAATAGCTTTTATGACAAATTCATGGTTCCAAAGGATTTTACCAGAGCTATTATTATCCCTGTTTTCAAAAAAGGTGATTGCAGTTCTTGTGATAACTATAGGAGTATCAGCCTACTCTCTATTCCTCTCTTATTCTCTATTTGCATGATTGTGCTTAATAGAATTAAGAATCTGGTTGACAAGCAATTGCGTGATGAGCAATGTGGATTCAGAAGTGGTAGGGGATGTGTGGATCAGATATTTTCACTTAGGCAGATTCTTGAGAAATGTTTAGAGTTTCAGAAACCTTTGGTTGCTAGCTTTATTGATTTCAAAAAGGCTTTCGACTCTGTTGATCGTCATAATTTGTGGTTGATTGTGAGATCATATGGTATATCAGACAAGTTAGTTAACATAATGAACGCTCTCTGTAATAACACTGAGTCGTGGGTTGTTTTACCTCTGAGTGGCACTTTTTTGCACACCATGGGCTAAATGGCCAGGTCACATGGACCCCGAAGGCTCAGAGAAGGTTGGGGGAGGGGACCCACTGGAACAGCTGTTGGGAGACAGATGGTAGCCTCCTGTCAAGGCCATCCAGCGTGTTCTTTAACGTGCACAGGGTATGGCTCTCCTGTTGCACGGGGCCACGGCTTAACGTCCCATCCGATGGACCGCGGCCTTTCCAAGCCCATCGGTGTCCCCTACTGACCATGGGCAGGGCAGGGAATTTTGCGGAGATAAATCTCAATGCTGACCCAGCTGGGACTCGAAACTGGGAACTACAGATTACGAGCCTGGCGCACTACCGACTGAGCCACCCCTGCCACTGAGTCATGTGTGAGAGTTGTTAAGGCTTGTAGCAATTGGTTTAGCATTACCTCTGATGTTAGACAAGGGTGCATTTTGTCTCCTTTTCTATTTAATTCGGTTATTGATTATGTTATGCAAAATTCACTTCAAGGGAAATATTTTGGCCTTAAATGGGCTGGAGATACGAAAATTTCTGATTTAGATTATGCTAATGATTTAGCCCTTTTGGCAAATGATGTTGATGAGATGAACTCTTTCATTCGAGCTGTTGATGAGACTGGTAGTAGAGTAGGTTTGGTTATAAACAGAGAGAAAACTAAAGTGATGAAAATTGGTCAGGCAGGCTGTGATTCAGTTAATCTGAATGGTTGCAGTCTTGAGCAGGTGTCACAGTTTAATTATCATGGGAGCTATGTAACAGTTAATATGCCTAGTTAATCTGAATGGTCGCAGTCTTGAGCAGGTGTCACAGTTTAATTATCATGGGAGCTATGTAACAGTTAATATGCTGCACATAACCAGTGCGGCATATTGGTTATGTGCGGTTATGTTACAGATACTGGTTATGATACTGGTTATGTGCGGCATATTAACAGATGAATAGGGATTGCTGCCTGGACTTTTAAGAATCTATGGAGAGTGTGGAGATATAGGTGTATACATCTAAAGCCTAAAATTAGACTGTATAATAGTTTGGTTCTTTGTAGGGTTGGTTATGGTAGTGAAACTCGGACACTTTGTAAATAAGATAACAGGAAACTTGATGCCCCTGATTCTAGATGCTTATGCAGTACCTTGGGCATTAGGTGGTTCAACTTTGTAAGTGTACAGATGTATACAGATGATTCTCCGAATGTATACAGATGATGTGGACACTGAAAGGGTTAAAAAACAGATTACCATAATGAATGTTAAACTGAACCAAGATACACTTGAACATTTTACCCTATATGCATTATTATACTTAATAACTTGTTAACAATACCAGCTTGTAAAATTTTAAAAGCTTCATAAACTCTTCTTAAATAAAGAATTAAATAAAAATACGGGCAAAAGTTTTTACTAGCAGCGAATTAATAAAAAGAGAATAGCAAACTGTATTTTTCAGGTTGTAAAATCAGCATTTTTTATAATTTTTCACTGTTTTAAATCAGTAAGTACTTTATAAGTTACAAGTGTAAAAGCTTTAGAAAAAAGATTTATAATTTTATTTGCATATTTGATTACAGAAAAGAAAAGGACAATACAAAGAATTCCCACTAGTGTTTTAGCTCATGGGCTGAAATAGTTATTTGAGTGATAATTAAGAGGAATAAAATCCAACAGACAGACAAAGCATATGAATAAGGTTTGAGCACTGCTCTTTTTAGAAGCTTCAAACTAGGTCATATAGGAAAACTAATGCTGCCCTTTAGATTTATATTGTATCTTTCCAATATCATGAGCCTATTCATACTATAGCATGGCAAGTAATTGTTGCTGTCAATATGCACATCATCATTTGAACCAAGCATGTCACTTTTTCTTTGCATCCCCAAGTGCACAGTTTTTTTTCCCTACCAGGTACATCATACATGCATACAGTAGTTATACAGAAGACATACCAGTGATGCATGGGGCGGGGGTGGCTCAGTCGGTAGCGCGCCAGGCTCGTAATCTGTAGTTCCCAGATTCGAGTCCCAGCTGGGTCAGTGTTGAGATTTATCTCTGCAAAATTCCCCACCCTGCCCATGGTCAGTAGGGGACACCGATGGGCTTGGAAAGGCCGCCGTCCATCGGATGGGACGTTAAGCCGTGGCCTCATGTGCGGGAGAGCCATACCCTGTGCACATTAAAGAACACGCTGGATGGCCTTGACAGGAGGCTACCATCTGTCTCCCAACAGCTGTTCCAGTGGGTCCCCTCCCCCAACCTTCTCTGAGCCTTCGGGGTCCATGTGACCTGGCCATTTAGCCCATGGTGTGCAAAAAAAGTGCCGCTCAGAGGTAAAACAATCCAACCCAACAGAGCTAGTTTTAACTGTTCTGTAAGAAAAGATTATTACTTTATGTATGATAATATTTAATTTGTTTATAAGTAATTTCATCCATGCTTTTGTAATAAAATGCATTGTTTTATAATTTGCATTGTAAAAATATTTACTTATACCCACGTTCAGTACTCAGCCATTATAAATTGATAACGATACCAACGGGTAATTCTTAGATATGAAAAGTGAATGCAATGAAATTTTATAAAATAAGTAATTACAGAAGGTTTCATCCCTTGTAGAGCTATTGAAACCTCTACGCCAAATGCATCATATTCGAGTTTACAATAGTATCTATGGATGTGGATCAGTGACCATGGTCCCCACCCACCAAGGAATATGTAAGGAAAAGAATGAAAGCTACCTTAGGTGCGATGTGAAAGACTTTTGACATCAGTGCCACCATGATGCAGATGCACATTGTGCTGCAGGGAAGCTGCTATTTGTGATCACAGACACTTAGGTCACTTGCATATTTGTTTCTGTGAGAACTTTTAGATTCAGTGACTGCTGTTAGTGTCATAATGTTTATAAGTTTTTTTTTAATATATATATTGGGAATGTTTTCATATTGCATGAAATATATTTTTTTTTTCTCCTTCAGCACATAAGTAAAAGTATGGGTTATTCCTGAAAGGAAATATTAGTAACATCTTGATTGTTGCAATTTTTAATAATATGTATAGTTTTCAAATGCACTGCATTCCTTACTAACAGCTTCCTCCACTCCACTTTTTGATTGTTGTGTTCAACAAATTTATCAGAAAAAGTTTTTTGACATGATGATTATTTAATTTTTTTGTTGTTTCATATGATACTTCCCCAATTTGTTTTATTTTATTTAGTAAATCTTCATTCCATATAACAAACTGATCACTAAAATGTCTATGTAAATCTTTCTACTTTTTAGAATTTTAACATCATGTAATTTTTTAAACTGTTTACATATACAATGAATATAATTAAAAGGAAAAAAAGCACAGATAAGTTAAGAAGTGAACTAAGAAAATTTAATATTATATAATTCATTTTAACTGAGATCATAACATGAGAAATTGGCTACAACAGATTATTCAATGGATATAAATTTTATTTGCAACATTTGGAAAATATCAAATCTCTCTTGCAAATTTTGTAATACAAATAAATGATAAGATGTAAAATCATGTACTCTTCATGTGAATTACAAATACAGCATGCTGGCTCTTACTATGCTGCATCGAAAGCACTCTCTTGTGGCAGGAGAACAAAAGTCCACAACAAGCATACTTTTATGTTAGCGAAAGTTTAATTGCTAATTATGAAAAACCTAATCAGTCACTGATTAATGCTAGATATATTTCTGAAATTAACCCTACAAGTACCAAGTGCTTCTTGACACATTACAAGTCATCACATGCCCTGACTGCCAACATGGTGGCACAGCTTAAGGTAAACCACATGGAGGTGATAAGGAAGATTGCATTTGGAAAACTACATCTATATTGTTACAAATCAACCTTTTACCAACATTTTTTTAGGAGTAGCAAATATGTCAAATAAAAGTGCTGAAGGAGAAAAAAAAAACATTTACCATACCAAAAATTCGAGGTCATATCAACTGTTCAGAAGTAATGCCCTGATAAAGCAGGATCATGCATGCGCAGAAATAATTCAATCCTAGACAATCTACAGCCAGTTTGCTGCATTGCCTCTGTAAGCACGTTTCTCAGCAGAGTTCATGTATCTGGAGCTGAGTGGTACTAGTAGCTGTTCAGTTCCAGATACAAGAAGCCATTCTTCTCCCTTACATATTCTTTGCACCCAGCATGGAACCCAACAAAGGGATGCCCAATTGGGCACCAGAACTGCATGGACACTCTACACATACATCTAGTGAACCACACCCTCACAAATTAATAAAAGGAAAATAAAATGAGAAGGATGAGGAACTCACCATAATCCTCACAAAATAAAGATAACTGCAAAATGAAAATAAATGTGGGGAAAATTGTAAACCTCTACCCAGACATGGGCAAGGCCCCCAATGTACTCATAATTGGCCCTAGCGGTCCAGCCCCCCAGCCAATTGATCTTGAGTTGGCCAGGACTTCCTGTTTACCTGAAGCAGAGGACAAAGCAGTGTGTAACAGCAGCCCTAAAATCACTGCCCAGTCTTACAATAAATAGGCTCCCTAAAGGCAAGACAGTACAAAGAGGACCCTGCCAATCATAAGCTGAGAAGAGCAGATGAGGACCCCTGAGTAGCTACAAGAATTGTCCTTTCCATGGACACTGGTCACTATGCATGGGTGAGCATTTAGGACCCCGTGAAGCTACCTGAATCAGTGGAACCTTCACAGGGTGGTTCTCTCACCACGGACAGGAACTTACATTGAGGGGGACTGCCCTGTGAAGGTACCTGAACCAGTGGAACCTTCACAGAGTGTCCCCTCACCACGGACAGGAACTTGCATCGAGGGGAATAACTAACACTTACTATAATCACCAGGATATTTATAAATACATGGGTTTTACTTGATGGGGTGCATAGGAATATGATCTAATTATATATTAACAGCAAATGGGCTAGTTCTGTTAGGACTACCAGATCATGTTGGGAAGCAGAAATTGGATCTCTCTATTACCTGATAAAAATTGTTATTAACACTGATGCTCTGAAAGATCCTCATATATCAAAGTATACCATGATAGGCTACTTAGTAATCATGGCAATTGTGTTTTGCTTACAATTGAAGTTGAGAAAGAATGGCATTGTTTTAAACAGCTTTTTCTTGAAACTGGAAGCAATCATTTGGGTAAAAAGGAGCAGAGGAGGCAAAATTATTTGAGTGATAAGGCTATGGAACTTATTTCTGACAGTGGAATTGCAGGAAAAATTTGAATCCACATCCTACCACTCCTAATAATAGCAGATAGTTAACCTTTTGTATGGGAAGAAACAGGCTGGCATAAAAGGATTGAGAGATAAACACAGTAAGGTCATTAAAGGTGAGGATTCTGTCACAGCTAGGTGGTCTAAGCATTTTGGAGATATTCTAAACAATGTGGTTAATTTTGCTCCCATCGTTTGTAGTGAAGATATATGCATTATTGCTTTAATGTTGCTCCTATATCACATTCTGATGTTACTTTGGCTACTTCTAAATTAAAATTGCATAATCTCCAGGAGTAGATGGAATTACTGATGAAATGCCATGTTGTTACTTGGCTGACTGAAATTGTTAATATTTTTTATAATAAAGATGCTCTTCCTAAGGATTTTATTAGAGCTATCATTATCCCTATTTTTAAAAAAGGTTCTTATAATAATTATGGGGGAATCGATCTACTACCCCTTCTCACTCGGGCACTAGTTCTCACCTTTAGCACTACTTGTCTGCCTGCTGCCATAAAGGCAGGCAGCCTGCATTGTGAGTTATGGCCATACATCCCCAACCCTCTGTGTTTTCAATCTCGGAGGTATGGCCATGCCCTCCACATCTTGCCATGGTAAACCCACTTGCACTTGCTGTGACAGTGTGGATCATACTGATCTAGAAACGTTGAGTCAACTGCAGCAGCATCCATCTGGCATTTTCGCATGACTTCCTAAATGGAAGGTGAGGTGAAAGGTGCAATGGCTTAAGATGGTAAATAGCATCATTCCCTGAGGTGAGAAAGCTCATTGCATTGCCTGCCCCACCTGGCAGGGTTTTCTATGCCGGTGCAGCCATCGGAAAGCCCATGATTACAGTGGCTTCCTTTGCAATGCAGACTATCAGCATCCCATCATATGAGTCTTTCTTGCCCACCATGGAGTACCTCTTACAGCAGGCGAAACTTAAGTCAGTGTTCATCTCAACATCTACATAGGTTTCAATTCCTGCTCTGGTGGGGGTTGGGGATGGCTCAGTTGGTAGCACACCCGGCTCATAATCTACAATTACCAGGTTTGACAGACAGTCACCAGCTGGGACAGCATTGAGATTTATCTCTGCAAAATGCCCTAGCCTGCCCTCTGTCAATAGGGGACACTGATGGGCTTAGATAGGACATTGAGTTGTGGACATGTGTGTGGTATAGCCATACCCTGTGCACGTTATAGAACATGCTTGATGGGATACTAACAGCTGTCCAGTGGGTCCTCTCCCTCAAAAACTCCTTTGGACCTTTTGACTGATCCAAATTTAAAAAACTCTGGATAGCATATCGGGCACCAGGGGCAATATTAACTTGCCAAATAAAGTTAAATGAGGGTTTGTTAGTTTTATTGGCATTACTTATTGAATAGGAAATCAAAAGATTGTCAAGTTATTAAAATTATATCTTAATCAAAAATCAATTATCATTGCTCAAAAGAAAAATAGCAAAGTCAAAATATTCATATAACAAACAAAGTTTATTTCCAAAAAATTCAAGACATTTGCATATATATATATACTGATGAATACAAAAGTTGGAGCAAATAAAAGCTCCAACTCTACTAACATCCTTCCTCTTACTGACACTCTCTACTGATTCCCTCACATCTACTAACTCCTGCTAAATTCCTCCATCTCTCTTGTGCTTACTAACTCCCTCCATCACTGTCTCTTAGCTTACTATCTACTAACTCCATACTGACTCTGTGATACAACTGACCTGTATGTTGCACGCTGGGTAAAACATTTGCATAATCTTATGATCGTGCTAGCTATGACGCAAGAGGGGGCGTGTCATAAATGTGTACGTAGTGGCTGTCAATCAAAAGTAGGAGTTGTGCATGTGCAATGCTTTTAGCAACCCAGAATAAGGAGAAATGATGGCCAACTAAAAAATAATCCCCAAAATGATAAATATAATGTAAATAAAATAAAACTGGTTAAGGAAAGGTAAAAGTGAATGGGTAGACCATCACAACTTCCCCTCTCAAAGGGAGTCAAAATTTGACATAACAGAATTTTGATGAGCAATTTTAAATAAAAAGGACACTTCCTACATCATTTACATATCACTGAATATAAATAAAGTAATAAGTATGCATACACAAATTTGATAAGACTAACTACTCTAACTTCGACACAATTTTCCTTCACAACCAAGGTACCTCCTTCTAAAAAAGTGTATAGCTATCTATTGTAAATACATACCAATGGCTGTGGCAGTTAACTACATATTAGCATTATCAGTCTAACTAGTATCACATTTTGATACAATTCCAAAAGTTGCATACTATAACCTTTACAAAAAAACTTGTTAAAAACTTGTTAAAAACTTGTTAAAAACTTGTTAAAAATTAGATTGTTGTCCTAATCTGCTTAACTTCTAAAAAGGTTAAAGAAAAATTCAATTACATCAAATTCTTCTCTTTCACAGAATATAAATACAGATGCATCAAGTGGGCTGCAGACGTCCGCTTATTAAGGGGTATATAACTTCTGCTTATTTCCCTAACAGCAATCAAATATGAGAAATCTAATCTTTTGTGCCTGCCATACATAAAAAAAGGGTATTGATACCCTGTTAAATCCTCCTAACTACAATCAAGCACGCAAAGCTAATAATTTCATTTTACAAACAAGCAGGAGTGTAAGCATTCGCTGAAACTTCACCTAAACACAATAAATCATGAGCTAGCTAAAATAAAAATAACATTAATTACCTACCCTCATCAAGATTTACGTCCCCCTCCCAAAGGAGTTTTGCTAATGACCATCTCAGTCGAACTAGACTTTGGTATTGGGGACAGCTCAAAGAAGATACAAAAACTTCCCTTATATGAGCTGACCATGATGTCTTGAAAGACATAATTCATCATGATTATTTATACTCGAAACAATTTCTGGGATAATTGTCTTATTTTCATCTAATAGTTCTTCATTAATATTTTTTTCCTTTGCAACCTCTAATTCAGTATTTTTTCTCATCAACAATCTCATCCATTTTGAACTTCCAAAACTTAGACGATAGTCAACTTACCGCAAAAGCAGCAAAACTTGTAAATACATATGAGAAAGATATGTCAGAAGACTTACTTCACAAAATCCTTCACCTTAAAAGTATTGACAAGACAGTTTTCGGCACAGAAAGAAGCCCAATTATACTTCTGAATGCAATTTACGACGAAAAACTGCAAGGTATATTTGCCAATATCTGCCTCGCCATTAAACTGTTTTGTACAGTCCCAGTTACTGTTTCTTCAGCTGAAAGATCGTTCAGCAGATTGGCAAATTCACTGAAAACATGGCAAAGAAGCACAACTAGTCAAGAGCGACTTAATCATTTAGCAATTTTGTGCATCGAAAATGATTTACCTAAGCAAGTTGATTTTACTGAAGTCATTGAATGGGGCGGGGGTGGCTCAGTCGGTAGCGCACCAGGCTCGTAATCTGTAGTTCCCAGGTTCGAGTCGCAGCTGGGTCAGCGTTGAGATTTATCTCCGCAAAATTCCCCCGCCCTGCCCACGGTCAGTAGGGGACACCGATGGGCTTGGAAAGGCTGCCGTCCATCGGATGGGACGTTAAACCGTGGCCCCGTGTGCGGGAGAGCCATACCCTGTGCACGTTAAAGAACACGCTGGATGGCCTTGACGGGAGGCTACCATCTGTCTCCCAACAGCTGTTCCAGTGGGTCCCCTCCCCCAACCTTCTCTGAGCCTTCGGGGTCCATGTGACCTGGCCATTTAGCCCATGGTGTGCAAAAAAGTGCCGCTCAGAGGTAAAACAACCCAACCCTGAAGTCATTGAAAAATTTGCGACGACCAAAGCTAGAAAATATACTTTGAGGTAATTTTTCATATTATTGTAAGTTTTTATTATGTAAATCCATATCGTTGTTTTTAAATAAATATAAATATTACTTTTGTGTCATCATTTAAACTGACTTATTTTATCCTAAATCCTGTAATGCAGTGTGCTGCCCTTAATCTTAGCAGTAGGTGTTGCGGGGGTGGCTCAGTCGGTAGCGCGCCAGGCTTGTAATCTGTAGTTCCCAGGTTCGAGTCCCAGCTGGGTCAGCGTTGAGATTTATCTCCGCAAAGAGGGGGGGCTCAGCGTTGAGATTTATCTCCCTGTCCTGCCCACAGTTAGTAGGGGACACCGATGGGCTTGGAAAGGCTGCCGTCCGTCGGATGGGACGTTAAGCCGTGGCCCCGTGTGCGGGAGAGCCATACCCTGTGCACGTTAAAGAACACGCTGGATGGCCTTGACGGGAGGCTACCATCTGTCTCCCAACAGCTGTTCCAGTGGGTCCCCTCCCCCAACCTTCTCTGAGCCTTCGGGGTCCATGTGACCTGGCCATTTAGCCCATGGTGTGCAAAAAAGTGCCGCTCAGAGGTAAAACAACCCAACCCTGAAGTCATTGAAAAATTTGCGACGACCAAAGCTAGAAAATATACTTTGAGGTAATTTTTCATATTATTGTAAGTTTTTATTATGTAAATCCATATCGTTGTTTTTAAATAAATATAAATATTACTTTTGTGTCATCATTTAAACTGACTTATTTTATCCTAAATCCTGTAATGCAGTGCGCTGCCCTTAATCTTAGCAGTAGGTGTTGCGGGGGTGGCTCAGTCGGTAGCGCGCCAGGCTCGTAATCTGTAGTTCCCAGGTTCGAGTCCCAGCTGGGTCAGCGTTGAGATTTATCTCCGCAAAGAGGGGGGGCTCAGCGTTGAGATTTATCTCCCCGTCCTGCCCACAGTTAGTAGGGGACACCGATGGGCTTGGAAAGGCTGCCGTCCGTCGGATGGGACGTTAAGCCGTGGCCCCGTGTGCGGGAGAGCCATACCCTGTGCACGTTAAAGAACACACTGGATGGCCTTAACGGGAGGCTACCATCTGCCTCCCAACAGCTGTTCCAGTGGGTCCCCTCCCCCAACCTTCTCTGAGCCTTCGGGGTCCATGTGACCTGGCCATTTAGCCCATGGTGTGCAAAAAAGTGCCGCTCAGAGGTAAAACAACCCAACCCTGAAGTCATTGAAAAATTTGCAACGACCAAAGCTAGAAAATATACTTAGAGGTAATTTTTCATATTATTGTAAGTTTTTATTATGTAAATCCATATCATTGTTTTTAAATAAATATAAATATTACTTTTGTGTCATCATTTAAACTGACTTATTTTATCCTAAATCCTGTAATGCAGTGCGCTGCCCTTAATCTTAGCAGTAGGTGGGGCGGGGGTGGCTCAGTCGGTAGCGCGCCAGGCTCGTAATCTGTAGTTCCCAGGTTCGAGTCCCAGCTGGGTCAGTGTTGAGATTTATCTCCGCAAAATTCCCCGTCCTGCCCACGGTCAGTAGGGGATACCAATGGGCTTGGAAAGGCTGCCATCCGTCGGATGGACGTTAAGCCGTGGCCCCGTGTGCGGGAGAGCCATACCCTGTGCACGTTAAAGAACACGCTGGATGGCCTTGACGGGAGGCTACCATCTGTCTCCCAACAGCTGTTCCAGTGGGTCCCCTCCCCCAACCTTCTCTGAGCCTTCGGGGTCCATGTGACCTGGCCATTTAGCCCATGGTGTGCAAAAAATGCCTCTCAGAGGTAAAACAACCCAACCTTAGCAGTAGGTAGGGGGGCCCCCACCAAAGATCCTGGCTTGGGGGCGCACTTCAGGATGTGGGGGCCCTGGGGTCAGCATTGAGACTTACTTCCCCAAAACTCCCCGCCGTACCCACAGTCAGTAGGGGACACCGATGGGCTTGGAATGACTACCTCCATTGGATGGGATGTTAAGCCATGTCCCCATGTGTGGGAGAGTCACCCTGCGCACATTAAAGAACACACTGTATGGCCTTGATGGGAGGCTACCATCTGTCTTCCAACAGCTGTCCCAGTAGGTCCCCTCCCCCAACCTTCTCTGAGCTTTCAGGGTTCTTGTGACCTGGCCATTTAGCCCATGGTGTGCAAAAAAGTGCCATTCAGAGGTAAAACAACCCAATCCATTCCAATCACCACCAGGATCGAAGAAAAAAACAAAAACAATGACCACTCCTCGTGCAGTGGTCTCAGATCCATGTCCCATGGATGATTCTGGGGATATGGATGCTGACTACCTAATTTTTCCCAAACCATTGCTGATGGGGCAGGGGAGCTCAGTTGGTAGCATGCCAGGTTCATAATCTGCAGTTACAAGTCCCACCCGGGCCACCATTGAGGTTTATCTCTGCAAAACTCCTCACCTTACCCTCAGTCAGTAGGGGGCACTGATGGGGTAAATATCAGACTTGTCTGGTATTTGGAACACCTCGACCTTCTTCCAACACCCAAATTGGCTTTCACAGGCACAATCTACCTAGACTGCCTGATCTGTCTTGAATTGGCAATCAGACATTCATTTTTACATAGAAATCACCTGCTTTCAGTATTTTTCAATGTCAAAAAAAACTTATGTCATGGCATTGGAGATTCAGCATTCTTTGTGACTTCCATTCCTTCAACTTGAGAGGTTACTAACTGATCTTCATTTCAATCTCTTTTCTTCTTGTACTTTTTGTGTCCATGTCAGAAACACTCTGTCTTAGCCTTTCCCTGAAGACCAGGGGGTATCACAAGGCTGCATCCTGAGTGATAAGCTTTTCACTGTCAAGATAAATTCTATAACATGACAACTTCTGACTGTGGACAATATCCTCTATGTTGATGATTTTAGCATCTTTGCTCCTTGTCCAGCATGAGGGTCATTGAACAACAACTGCAAACTGCTTTGGGCAGTAGCTAATGGGTTTTGATTCTCCCCCTCAGAAGACAGATTTTCATGCACTTTCGCTACAAATGTAACAATCATCTGGACCTAGAGCTTAGGCTGGGGGGTATCACCATCCCAGTTATGGCGGAGATTGAGTTTCTTGGTCTCAGTCTCATCTTCACCCAGGTCATTGACCTTTTTACCTTACATCTGTCATCTCAGTTTCAAGTGTACATGGGCATTGAACATCCTCAGTCTCCTACCTCTCATGGGGAGCAGACCGATGTTCTTTTCTCCACTTCTATTATGCACTTATCTAGTTGAAACTAGACTACAGATCCCAGGTATATGATTACACCTGGTATTAGGTGGTGAAGATGCTAAACCCTCTCCATCATCAGACCTCTGTGTTTTACACAAGACCTTCCTCACCTCACCAGTCCAGTCTTTACATAGAGACTGATGAACCATTCTTGTCTATTCACCGTCAGCAGTTGTCCCTACAGTACACATTGAATTTGCTATCCGTGTAGAGCATTTTCAGTCCTCGGTGGGAAATGCTTTACCAGAATCGCCTGACTGCAATTCGTCCTTTTAGTTTGTGTGTCCATGGCTACCTCAGATTAATCAACATCAGTCTTGATAGCAATGCCTGTGATGGTTCACCCATTCACCTTTACTTTTCTTTAACCAGTCTTCATTTATTTACATCATAATTATTATTTTGAGGCTTTTATTTACTTAGAATTATCAATTCTCCCCACCCATAGCATTACTGATTGCACAACTTCATTTTGATTGACAACTGTTAAATGCACAGAGCAAGGACACAACCCATTACATCATCTTCAGCATCCAATCGTCATATGCAAATGTGGCTTCCCCATGTGATGTCACATACTAAGTGACAGGTGTCACGGCAGTTAGTGTTGAGGTGGGAGAGTAAAAGAAGTGTAGAAGAGGAGTAGAAGTTTTTTTTTGTTGAAGTGAGGGGTTAGTTTGTTGAAGATGTGGAGGAGAATGACTTGTAGTTACAGTTTTGTGCAAAGTGTTAATTGGTGAGTCTATAATCCAATAACTTTGGCTTTCTGGTTTTTTTCTCTTGAGCAGAGTTTGTTTAAATCTTTGATTAAACTTAAATTTAATTGGACAATCTCTAACATTAAGTTATTTTTTGTCACGCTTGTTAAAATAAAGAACCCTTGTTTAATTTCTTGGCAAGATTAATTGCCTATCATCCAACTTTTCAGCTATCCAGCAAAGTAATTATTAACATACTTTGGAGCATTGCATGCCCAGTTGACATCCAAGCCACTTTCACCATGGCTCACTGTTTCCCCATCCTGTGTTTTTCTCTTTGCAGGACAGGAAAAGCCTATACCCTGACTGCATGAGCCCACCACCTTGCGGAGCACACAGCTTCTTGCCTGTCTTCACAAATGACTTGAAGTCCAGTACATATGGGATCAGTCATGTTCTGCTGTAATCCCTAAACAACCAAACCAGTGTTAGTTATTCTCAAATGATTAGGGATGGGGGTGACTCAGTCGATAGCATGCCAGGTTCGTAATCTGCAGTTCCCAGGTTCAAGTCCCAGCTAGACAAGCATTGAGATTTATCTCCACCAAACTCCCCACCTGCCAGTCAGTGAGGGGCACCAATAGATTTGGAAAGGCTGCCATCTGTTAGATGGGACATTAAATTGTGGCCTCTTATGCAGGAGAGCCATAGCCTGTGTACATCCCACCCTCCCACAGTCAGTAGGGATACCAATGGGCTTGGAAAGGCTGCCATCCGTCGGATGGGACGTTAAGCCGTGGTTCAGTGTGCTGGAGAGCCATACCCTGCGCACGTTAAAGAACACACTGGATGGCCTTAACAGGAGGTCACCATCTGTCTCCTAACAGCTGTTCCAGTAGGTCCCCTCCCCAAACATTCTCTGAGCCTTCGGGGTCCTTGTGACCTGGCCATTTAGCCCATGGTGTGCCAAAAAGTGCCACTCAGAGGTAAAACAACCCAACCCTGTATACATTAAAGAACATGTTGGATGGCCTCCTTGATGGGAGGCTATAATCTGTCTCCTAACAGCTGTCCAATGGGTCCCCACCCCACAAACCTTCTCTGAACTCTTGGGGGGTCCTTGAGTTCCTGTCCATTTAAGGCATTGTGTGCAAAAGAGTGCCACTCAAAAGTATAACAACACAATCCAAATTCACAAACAATTAAGTTTATACCTGTAGGAGACATTCCCCATTTCCATTGCAACTAACAGTGTCAAAGTGACCTATCACCTATACCCAAATGTCAGAGTCAGTATCAACTTTAGCATTGAAGTCTCCTAGCACAAAAGAAATATCTTCTAGACATAATTCAGAATATTCTTAAGTTGTCTGTAAATCCTCTCTTGTTCCAATCAGAATCCTCTGTGGGGCAGAGCAACAAATAACATTCAAGTCTTTAATCTTAGTTTTAAATTTATCTATAAGAAATCTTTCCTTAATGCAGTCGCATCCTACTAGAGCATCGTTGGCATGTCTGCTGAGAAGCAAATCTATGCCATGGAGATGCTTTCCATCATCCCTCCTTGAAAAGAAATTTTAAATTACTTTTTTAAGTGACTGACTTTTATTGTCCATCTGGTCTCTTGCAAACCTAGAATATCCAGGTAATATCACTGGAATTCCTATTATAGGACTTCAAGAGAATAATCTCTATGCAACGTCCTTTCATTTCACATGCCTGCAGAGAGAAAATAAGTAGTAGAATTTTTAGACAAACTATGTTTATTGAGAAAAGAAGTGTCAACAATATCAAACAGTCCCCTAATCAGAGGCATTGGGGTAAAAACCTGTTCCCCCCACTATTAAAGACTGAAACCATCTACACTGGAAGATTTTCACTAATGTTGGTTTTGATGATGCCTGTAGAAGCAGGGGTTCAGGTACCTGCAATGGCCATGTGATCAGTATTATTCACCAGCTGATAAAGCATATTCTGTGAATCTATTTACTTGGGGCTGTCAACCATTGTGTGCAAAACAAACAAACAGAAAACACAGCAGAAGATTTTTCCTCAACAGAAACCCACCAGTGCAACAAATTCATGATCCATAATCAAGCTCAGAGCCATTATTCAATTCAGGTTGATATATATGGTTAGCATGTCTCCCAGTAACATGCCAAATATGCTAACCACTACACCATTAGTGTCTAATGTTTTTTTCTTCAGCTTGTATGAGTTGTAAGCTTTCCTGCTTCTTTTATTTGATTCGTTTGTGGCGCTATCTATGTTGGGAAATGGACAACCAAGTTACCACTGAATTATATTTGATATAAAAGCTAGTGATTTGTCATGATTTTTCATTGTTGTGTTATCAGTAGAATTTAAAAGGCATTTCTAATTATCTTATATGAAATACATACATTTTTTTAGGCATATTCCCCATCCTGCAGGCCATGCTCACTTGTCAGCTTTTCTCAGAGATTCAGGTATGACAGTTCTGGTATATTTGAAATGTTATATTAAGCAAAGATATAAATAATATTAAGTAACTTGTGAAATTTTTAGGGTTATATTTAACTGTAGGTTCCTGGTGAATGAATTCCTGATGCTATGTTAGTATTATGTATCATAAAAATAGAAAAAAACTGTAAAGTAGTTTATGATTTTTAAAAGAAAATTCAGAATCCTAAAGAGAGAAAAATGTAGCACAAAAGTAGATTAATTACCAATTATAAATGTAATTTAACTAAAATTTCTAAGTAAGAAAACAATACATGAATTTATGTTTACACGATTTATTTTGATCTAACATGGTTCAAATGGCACCTTTTTAAAAATCTCCATTTGAATTTAATTCTGAAAAAATATTCCTATTCAAGAAAAAATTCCTAGAATTTACATTTATAACAAAAATGCCGCTTTTATGGTCACATTTTTTGAAGTAGTTTTAACTTTGAAAATGTACTATGTATACACATTTTGTGCACTAAAATCTCCAAAATAAAAACTACACTAACATAACTACACAACAAGTTTTCTCTCTTTTATTCTCTATTTTATGGAAAAATTGTACAAAACCTACTTCATTCAGAATAAAGTGTCAACATTGAGTTCTGGGAATTCCCCTCAATTTTATCTTCAATACATACATTAGTCTTGGTATCTCATTTCGTGTTTAAAGTTAGAAGTGTTTAGATGTTTAATAGAAGAAATCAAAAAAAATTTTGTTTTTTTAAATTTTGTGTGCATAATATAAATTTATTAAATTTTGCTGATAGGTAATTTAAAATTTTCATCATTTGATTTGCTAACTACAATTCAAATATTTTTTTGTAAGCCTTGCGATGATGTCAGATAATTCAACTGTACAAAAGCAGAAAAGGAAAGCTATCTCTTTGGATACTAAGATCCAAATTTTAGATCATCTTGCAACTGGAGAAGGTTCAACGTCCATAAGTAAATATTTTGGTTTGAATGAAGCTACCGTAAGAACCATCAAGAAAAAAGATGCTAATAGAAAATCTGTGCTTTCTGAAATAAAACTGAGTGCTAAGTCGCCATTGTACACGTGAAATATTGCAAAAGTGAAGATGGAAAAGGCACTAGTAATGTGGATGGAAGATAACTCGCAAAAAAGAATACCTCTAGATGGGAATACCATCAAACAGGTAACATTATGAATATATAAGCAGACACAAGAAATGGAACCACCCACATTAGCTCAGTTAAAAAAAATTATGAATTTTCTGCAAGTATAGGTTGGTTTACAGGATTTCTTCAAAGAACACGTTTCATAATGTAAAGATAAAAGGGAAATTGCATCTGCAGATGAACCGGTTCCAAAAGAATTTTGTCCAAGATTTGCCCAAATCATTGAAGATGGTGGATACACTCTTGATCAAGTTTGTAATGCAGATGAAACTGGTCTTTTTTGGAAAAAAAATGTAGTAGAACCTACGTAGCAAAATCACAAAATACTGTTGGTGGCTTTAAAGTAGCTAAGGATCGTGTGACCTTTTTATTTTGTAGCAACGCTTCAGGAGATCGTATGTTAAAACCACTGCTCATCATTCGATCCCTAAGACCATGGTCAATGAAAGGTGTAGATTTGAATAAATTGCCAGTGTATTGGATGACAAACAAAAAAGTCTAGGCTATAAAAGAAATTTTTAATGAATGGTTCCATAAATGTTTTGTTCCAGAAGTAAATGCTATTTGAAGGAAAAAAATCTCGAATTTGAAGTTCTATTGATTATAGACAATGCGACTGCCCATCATGTTTTGGAACACCCAAATGTGCAATTTTGTTTTCTGCCACCTAATACGACATCCTTAATACAACCACTAGACCAGGGTATAATTGCCACATTTAAAACTTACTTCATAAGAAAAGCATTCCAATACATTTTTGGATAGACTAGATAAGGATAAAACACTAACAGTTATTGATGTGTGGAAGAAATTTTCTATTTTAGATTGTATCAGACATACTGAATTGACATTATCAAAATTAAAACCATCAACTTTAAGCATATGCTGGAAAGCTATTTGGCCAGAATGTGTAAAAAGCAAAGATTCTGTACCCCCAAATATGACTGAATATTCTAATATCATCTTCACTTTAGCACATGCAGCTGGTGGAGAAGGATTTGATGATTTATCATTTGCAGATATTGATGAATTGCTGGTTGACAAAGTTCTTAGCGAAGATGAAATAATAGAAGTTGTCCTTGCGACTCTTGATGAAAAATAAAAAAGGGATGGTGATGAAGAGGTTCCACTCACTGCAGGTTTAATTTAAGAAGGGCTTCAAATGGCTGGTAAATTGGAAAGTCATTTTCTTATACATGATCCCATTGTCGAATGAGCTGAGCAGTTTAAACATGAACTGAAGTCATGTGTGGTGCCTGATCAAGAATTATACAAAGATCTAGTCAAAGCAGGATCTCATTGATTGATTACAGAGTTTGTTGTCAAAACTAATCAAACTTCAGAATCACTGGAAACAAATAATAATTTGGTTCCCCATGCCACAGAGAGCATTTCACCATTGGAGTATGAACACAATAGCCAGGATGTTTCAAGCAATGAAAGTGATTTAATTCCAGTATTATGTAAACAAATGCGTCTATTGTCAGAAAGTGACAATGAATAAAATTTAGTTAATAAGCATGTGTAAGTCATATTTTTTTGCACTTTTGTATTCTTGAATTAGTGACATATTATTTTCTTTATGAAGGATAATTTACTTTATATATGTACATATAATTTTATCTTTATAAGTTTATAAAATAAAAAAATGTGTTTAAATGAATAAAAATCAAATAAAGATTTAATTAAAGATTTTGATATGATTTGTTTGTAAACAACTTATTATTTGTACTGGGTTTGCATATCTGGAACCAATCTTCTATTTTTTCATATGCACTGTATTTTTTTTTTCAAACACGTTTTTTTTCATGGTTTTTTTGGGAACCTATCTATTGTGTGAAAACAGAATTGGGTGTACTTACAATTGCTGAAACACAAATTATATTTTTATGACCTTTATCAAGTAATGGGTAGTATTGGGGAATTAGACACAAAATAAATGGGTATGGTATTAACCTGATTAATACAATAAGAAACTTTCACTGTGCCATATATTACTGAACTTTTAAGTATGTCACTCAGTCAAGTCCCTGAGCTCTGTAGGGTATAGCAAATGATTTGTGAACATGTATACTCACTTTGTCATAACACTTCTATTATTTCAACCAAATTTTAATTATCTTTGTCTGGCCCAGAGAGTCTGTGAATCAACAAAGTTCTTAACCCCTTATGGTAGATAAGTTCCAGATGAGATGGTGGAAAATTCATGTGCTCAGATTGTGTGCAGTGGTATAATAAAGTTCAGTTCAGAGAAGAAGGCTGGTGTGAGCAGTTGAAATTATTTCTTTATTTCATAATATATTTTTCAAAATGAATTCCTTTTTTTTTCTGAATATGACTACAATCCATTTAGGGAAGCATACCATAGTTTAAGGGTAAAAAATTAACTATGTCTCAGAGTAATTGTGGATCTAAGACCAAAAATATCTGTATGAAGTAAAAAGTGCAGATAAAATATTTATTAAACAAGATGTTTTCTGCAAGTGATGTGGAAATGAAAAAACAGAGCCCTCAATCTTCTACCAGCATTTCAAAAGTAAGAATGAAAGAAGCAAAAAAATAAAATAAATTTTAACTATTTTTAACAAAAAGTTGTAGTATAAGAAAAATTGAAAAAGAATTTTGAACATCCAATTTATGGTGCAAATTGTCACCCACTTGTAAAATAGAAAGGACTCTATCATCACCAAATCCTAAACCAACAAATCTTTTTTCAATATTTTAAAAAGGGAAATGGGGTATTCTCTTACACTAAGAATGGATATAACCTAGAAGCATTATATTTGGCCTGATTTCTCACACCATCTCTTTACCACAAGAAACTACTTATTGTGCAACATTTGTACAATCTGATGAAGTTAAATAATTCCTGGAGAACAAGATTTTGCATTCATTAGAAAAGAAGGTAACTAATGCAATGTTCAGAGAAGGCTTGCTCTAAATAACTTGAAAGAAATATATATGCTGTTTAAGAAACAAAATCCAAAAATCTGTATTGGGTTTTCTAAGTTTGCTGGTGAGGTCTATATATGTAGCAGTGGTGGATAGGATGTATTTTAAATACCAATAATTTGACAGAAGTAAACATAATATTTTTCATTCAAATTATCCATCTTCTTTCTATTGCTATCTGGCTAGTGGAAGTACATATATATACATTATCAACTGAAGAAACAAATGCTACAAATTTAAAGTTTCCTCCTGCTTAAAAGGGATATTATGAATGACTTACACATTTATATTAGTAACAACTTTTATTCAACTTAAATAGTAAATTTTTCATCAAATTCCCTTTGTGTTATTTCAGTAAATTACTATGTGATCATACTCTATTAAGCTACTTTGTACAGATAGCCATTGTGTTGGTGCAATGGTGGCTCAGTCTAGAACACCTGGCTTGTAATTTGAAGTTTCCAGGTTTGAGCCCAGCTGGGTCAGCGTTGAAATTTATCTCAGCAAAACTCCCTGCTCACAGTCAGTAGGGGACACCAATGGGCTTGGAAAGACTGCCATCCATCCATCGTATGCGATGTTAAGCCTTGGCCCCATGTGTGGGAGAGCCATACCCTGCACACATTAAAGAACACTCTGAACACTTTGATGGGAGACTGTCTCCCAACAGCTGTTCCAGTGGATACCCTCTCCCAACCTCTGAGCCCTCAGAGTCCTTGTGACCTGGCCATTTAGCCCATTGTGTGCAAAAAAGTGCCACTCAGAGGTAACACAACACAAGCCATTGTGTTGCACAGTCTTGTCTAATTCAGAAATTTATAACTTGAGAACCAATGGTGATCCCACGATAAAAATTTCCTGAGATGTGTTGGATAATATATATTTCAGCATAATTTCAGACATGTTTTGATATATTTTAAGTCAAATGTTTTGGACAATAACCTTGAAGCTGTTCATTGCCATAAATTTGAATTCAAATATGCCATTTTTATACCATTTTAAAGGTCTCCAAGAAAAAGCTTGATAAATGAAATCAGTTTTATTTTTGTAACATATTAAGTCCAGGATATTAATTTTCTGATAATAGATAAGGAATTTGGCTCTTTTATTTATTTCCTTTATCGAGTCACTATTTCATGCAATTCATTTGTCATAAAAATCTTAAATTTTGCGCATAAGAGTTTTTCAATAAGTAGAATGAAGGTTCCAAAATTCATTAAAATCAAAAATGGTTGGGTTCAAAATAGTAATTTTTTTGTGTTGATTTGACATAGAATCACCATTAAACAATATGTAATTTATGCCATAATGCATTTAGCAATGTTTTGTGGCTATCCACTTGAAAGTTTTTTTGTGGAATAAATCTGCTTTTGTAAAATGGCAAAGATCTTGTGTGTCATTTCTAGAGGTAGGAGATTGATACCTATACCAACAGAGTTGGTAACTTATCCAGAATTAGTAATATGGGTATCTTGATATAAATTATTTCTTTCTTAGTTTTTTAATTCTCTTTAGTTGATTAAACATTATAATATAATTTAAAAATTTTCTATTGCAGATTACAATTTTTCTCACAGAATTGAAAGATTCTCATTTGGGGAACCTGCTACTGGAATTTTTGATCCATTAGAAGGGGATGAGAAAATAGCTACAACAAGTATATATTGCATTTTTTTTTACTTAGTACTGTTTTCTTTGTGTAATTCAGTTTAGCTCACATTACTAATTATGAAATATTCCTAAAGCATACATTGTTGAAATAAGGCTTTATATTTTAACCTCTCTCTGTGAATTCTTCCATACCAAATCAACCAATGCTCTCATAATATGAGAACATTTGTAATACCAATAATAATTTTCCCATGAATTCTTTTCTACTCTTAATTCTTGTTCAACAGTTTCACCACATTAGAAAATGTTTTCAATGGACAAAAATTCAGATTTGTTCAAGTAGAGCAAAATTTGTTGCCCAAAACACCAGCCTTTTTTCATTTGTATAAGTTTTGCTTTGCAGAATAGGTACATAACCATTAAAAAAAATTGCATCACCAAAAAAAAAGCTGATTTACCTGAAACAATAAATAAGTACATGTAAATGTAAATGCAAATAAACTCGTATGCATACTGCTTGGATATGGTGCAAGTCTAAAAAGTACAACTGATCTATAATCCTATGGTATCATGATGAAATTTGGAAAAGATCATAGTATTGTCATTTAGAGGCTGGGATGGCAGTCCAGGGGTATTACAACTATTATTTGGTTGGAGCTGTGCAATGATAGTCTCAATTATGAATGGATAGATGAAGGTACCCAAATATATTATAGTGGGTCAAAAATCTCTTGCCATATAAGAAGCAAAATTGATAAGTACTTAAGAAAACTGTTCACAATTTATAGAAAATTAGTTTTTCTGCAAAAAGTAACTTTGGACCTCTTAGGTTTAATCAGAGTCAGTAAACACCATAAGAGAATATTGTGTATATCTGGGCTGTATATAGAGCAGTTGAATAATGAGTCTGGAAAGTGGGGAGGCTGAAAATGAGAGAGTTTCAACATCCATTACTGATGGCAAGAAATAAATCTAACCATCATATTAGCCTATGAGTACTCATGCTATTAGTCATGGTTGGTCTTTTGTCACCTCCCACCTTGCCATTCTAGTTAAACACTCATTCTGTAAAACATAAATTATTTTCTTTTAATTTTTTTTAATTTTTCTATAATCATATACAAAAGTAAAAAGAGCTAAGAAATTAACACTTTTGTTCTTTTTTTCATTTTATTAATTTTATATGCACCTGCTTTTGCATTCATAATAATTACTAAAACATAGATATAATGCTTACTGCAAGAAAATAACAATGACAGTGGAACAACCTATACCAAATATGACGAAAAACACTAACATTATTTGTCACGCCACATAATTCTTTGGACCACAATATTTTTGCATCACTACCACTTGGCTACTGATCTAAGGGACCTGGGTTCAAGCCCGGATAAGGCATGGTTGTATGTGTCATTTTTCTGCTAAGGTCCTGCGATCCTCTCAGAGCTTCTACTTTGGCATATAAACTGACAGGCTCCTGTCAGACCTCTGTGGCAAGCAGCTGCTTGAGGGGGTATTTATTTTATTTATTATTTTACATCAAAATGCATTGTGCAGATGACATGTTCTTTTTACATATCTTCCTGTTGCTTTTTACTTGTGTTGCTTTTGTTGTTGATTTGTTTTTCTCAATATGGTTGTGTCACCATATCTTTTGAATGTAACAGCCAAGCTTGTTATGTCTCAAATGGAAGCTTTTGACATGGACTGTAAAAAATATACTCCCATACTTTCTTCCCCGTTAAAAAAGTGCAGAAGTGAAAACAATTGTTCCATTGTATCTTCAGAACGTGAGGGCCAAGAGTAACTTGCTTTGCATCAAATAGAAATTTGTGATGTGGGGAGTATACAAAAAAAAACAGGTTATAAAAAATTTACCATTCATGGATTCTTCCCTGCAAAAAGGGGATAAATATGTGAAGGATTGTTATATTATATCTTTCGAACACAAGGCCTAAACACAGGAAGTTTTGTATCAAGTGAAAGCTCATGATGTGGGGAATGCACAAGGATTTTTGTGACCTGCGAATAAAATCAAATTTTTACTTGAAATTTTAAATAAATATCTGTAATCCACCTTATAATTTTTTGTCAACTTATATTACTTTACTTGATATGCAATCTTCAACTTACTCGTTCTATAAAGTTTACAAAACGTTCTTAAGCTGATCAGCAAACTTCTGAAACCTCTTAAGAGCGGTGCGGTGTCATCAAACAAATGTTTTATGAAGCTGCAGTAATAAGAAGCATCTAATGACAGCACGAATCGCTCTCACTGGGAATGCATATGGCATTGCATTATCAAATGCTGCATTGCATTGTGCACCAGGAGACATTGTGTGGCATTTTGCTCAGATTAAACGTCATAATGGAAAAGGTTGTCAAAATTATCGATTTAATTCTTGGCAGAAATCGTTCTCTTACACACACAAAATTTAAAGCTTTTTTGGACGAACTGCATGCTGAGTATGGCGATTTGCTTTTACATAGCAATATTCGCTAGTTAAATGCCAGAAAATGCCTCAAGATAGTTTTTACACTTCGAAAAGAAATTCGTCTTTTTCTCACAGAAGTGCGGCACCGATGAAGATTTAATAGCAAGTTTTGTTGATGAAAATTTTCTATGTTATGTTTACTTGACTTCCTAACAGTCATTACAGATTATTTGAATGTCTTGAATAAATCCTTACAAGGAAAAGATCAAAACGTGTGCTGTCTTTATAATCACGTTACCAGGTTTAGAAACAAACTACAATTGTTGAAGTCAAATTTGCAGGAAAACAATTTAATTCATTTTGAAAATTGTAAAGAGTTCTATGAAGAAATGAAGCAACTTAGTAAAACAGTTAATTTTGAAAAATTTATTCCTAAATTAGATATCCTAATTGAAAATTTTAATAGATTTCCTCAATTTGATGACCTTATAAAAAGTTTAAATTTATTCAGTAATCCATTAAATATTGATATTATCACCGTAGATCCTAAATATTAAACAGAATTATGTGACCTTCACCGACCCAATTATTACATCTAATAGAGAAACTGGAATAGAATTGTTCAAACTTTTGTCTAAAGAAAAATATCCAAATATGAAAGATTTTGGACTCCAAATAATTTTTATGTTTGGAAGTACATATATCTGCGAGTGCATTTTCTGATGTGAAATATATAAAATCAAGATAAAAAACTGCTTGACTCTGCACGCAACATATACTTCGGATCGTATCAACAAATATCGATATGGACGTAAAAGAAATTATTGCCCAACAACTATGGCTACAATGTTCCCATTAAATTTATTAAATATTTGATAAGGTTTAGAAAATTTATATTGATTTATTATTACTTATTATTTTTCGTATAAATAAAATAATTTTTTGAGGTGGCATGAACTGACTTTTCAGTTACCTATCCTATTCTTTTTTGGCCTGCTAAATATTGGCAAAGGAAAAAATGGCCCGCAGTCTTAGAGAAGTTGGACAGCACTGTTATACGCTATAAAAAATATAATCCTCTTCTTTCTTCCCTCCTAAAAATGTGAAAATCGTTTTACTATATTGGGTATTAAAAAAAAATTTCTCATGGGAACCATTGTTGGCTACTTTAAATTTCCTCCCCCCTTCCCAAAAGGGATGGAAATTTCATAAGGTCAACCTCAACAAGTTATATCTCAAAGCTTTTGACATCTACAATGTTGTGAGCGACCTCAAATCACGACCCCTTCTTTCTCTCCCTTCTCTAAGAAAGGGGGAAGGAGATCAATCTTTGCAAGTTGTATATGAAACAAAAGTTTCTGAAGAGACTTTTTTATTTTACTTTGTCATTAAAATACCTATCTTTCTCTTTGCATCTTAATATGTAGAAAATAAAACTAAAGCATGCCAATGCAGAGCTTCCAACTACTCCAATTTTTGGTTTAAATTCTGAAAATCCGATTTTTAGGATTTTTTTCAGTTTTACACAATCAAACAACTTCCTCCAAATTGCACAGAATTTTTGCCCTTTTCTTAAAAGGAGTATGCTAATGAAAGGGAAGAATTGTTTTCGATTTAGTTCTTTTACTGTACTAGAGGTGCAGCTGTGTCCCCACTCCTAATCTGCTTGCTTGTGGGCTCACCTGAACACCAATCAGAGGAAATCTATAAGACTTCAGGTGACCATTTCCAGACAGAACACATAGCAAAGTCCATAACTAAATTCTTTTACAGAGTTGATCATAGAGTGTTTCTAAATGGGTGTTTGTTGCACCTATACTAAACTCTCCCAGCTCTGGCCAACTAAATGCTGATTGAATTACTTAGAATTGGAAACTTCAGAGTGAAGGAAATAATACAGAGTAGATCACTTCACAGATCTGTGGGCCATGATTGACATTGCAACTTGAATGGGTCTCGTGCATGTCTATCGTTATTAGTTAATAAGGAATTAAAAATTTCCTTCACCAGATTTGAGGCACTTTTAATAATAATCAGTTATGCACTTTATGTTCCCTACTGTTATATTACTTGTCTTCTATTGCATTTCGCTTGCCATTTATTGGCTGATGTCAGTTTTATTTCACCATAACTTTGTAACCTAGCAGCTGATCACAAGAAGTATGTAATGATTGTTTTTTTGTCCGATCTGCGTGAAAATGCCTCTCAGAGGCTATTAGTCGATTATTAAACAATTAATGATAATTAGTTATTAATAATTAGCTGTTAGGTTAGCTTCCATTAATAGCCACTGCTTCTTGTTCTGCATGACAAGCTGCCACTGAAGACAATACAAGCACTTTCAAAAAAAAAGTTGCAATAACATTTTTTAAATATTTTGTGGAAAAAATTTCACTGACATACAGAATTCAAATCCATTATCTCTTTATTGTTTATAACATTTGTCGTTATTCTCAATATATTGTAATGCTAATTTTTGAAATATGTTGATTGATCTATTATTGACCAGGGGATAATGCCTAGGTATTGATATTAATTATTCATCATCCTCATCCTCATGCAGCCATGGGCTACAGAGGTCCGACCAGACAGTGCAATTTAGTTCTCCAAGCAAGTCTGTCCTGAGCTACATAAACTGCATCTGGCCACTGCACATCAATTCTAATAAGGTCCTGTTTGACACTGTCAGCCCATCACATTAGCTATTAATGTAATTTTTGTTAATATGCTGGTTCCATGGGATTATATCTGGGTAAAGCGAACATATGCAGTTCAGTTATCTGCAGTGAGCACATTTCCCGTGCCTACTATCCAAGCACTGCAAAAAAAGTTGGAAAAAGGGGCACAATAATTGTTGCTATTTTCTCTGTATTGTAAATATTAACTTTTGGAGAAACTTTTGTAATATAACTATTGTTAATCATTGGATGATGTTTACTAGTTAATTATTGGTGATTAAGTTAAATTTCATTAATATGAAGAAGTGTGCATGCCAAAAATGTAATTAAACTGATTCCAGCTTTTTGTCTTATATTTCATATTTTATAAGATATGAAATTTAATTCAAAATCAGTTAATGGGTACAATAAAATGATCATCACTAAACTCAGATTGTTTGAATTTACCAAGATTTCAGTGCAAAATCACCGAGACTTCACCAAGATTCAGCAATAGCATGAAGAGACTATTATTTCCATCTTAGTGCAATATAAAAAGAAATAGTTACCACCCGAGATCATAGATGATGCCAGCAGTAGGCACCGAAATCTTGGTGAAGAATTTAAAGTCTTAAATTAGTGAAAAAAAGACAGAGCTGGCATTAGTTCAATGGTAGAATACTCTGGCATGTTTCTGTAGAGATGCAGATTCAAGTCCCATATGTCAGCAAAAATTTTTCCACATAATATTTATTGATTTATAGATGTTAAAAGTCAACAGGTAACACTGTGATTGTCATTCATGTTTAAATCATTAATGCTAAATAGCATGAAGTGGCTTATTATTTATTTCCATCTTACTCAACACAATATAAAAAGAAATAGTTGCCACCGAAGATCATAGATGGCACAAACAGTAGGTGCCAAAATCTCGGTGAAGAGCTTTTCATCTTATTGAACGATTTATTGGATTGCATCTGTTGATGTGTTTTGTGTGGCCTCTGGGACTTGATTTTTTTTTTAGGTCTTACCCTCTAAGGTGAATAAAAGTTATGGTGTATTTAACTGGAAGGGGTGGGCTATTCATATAAATGTACTTTTTAATGCTATTTGGATTTAATTCCCATATATATATATAGCATAATGGTGTGAATTTTGCCTCATGTAAATGGTGAAAGTTGCAGACACAATATGATATTTAGTTAATGCATATTCCCTATTATTGTGTTAAGCAGGAAATGGGATGACTTCTTCTTTAGCGATATATTCTGTTTAAAATAGTTGTCTCTGATGAGATTATCTTGTTCTTTGTTATTTTTAATAATGTGCATGGCAGTGCATTTTTATGATATTTCGTGTTTTTTAAACTTGTTTTTTCTGATGTGATTATTTAATTCCATGGGCTTTTTAAACTGTGGATCAGCGGTAAATTGTTTACAGTGTTGTTTTTTAGGCTTGTTATAAGAATAGTGTATTCTGGGGGAGGGGGGACAGCTATTCGTTATTCAGCAGTGTGTGCGTATTAGAATAGCCTTCTCCAATGAGATCATTGATTTTTGCATATTCTTTTAAATTATGGAATGGTTTGTTAGGGACAATAGGCTGTTGAAACAAGTAGCCTCAGATGGTGCTGATGGACATTCGTTGTATAAAGTTATGTGTAACGAAAATATGTGTTAGATATTATTACTTCTGGTGGTTTCTTTTGTTTGCTGAAACAAATTTTTATGCTTAGGAATAAGTGTTTTTCATTATATTCTTTATTCTGTATATTCTCATTGTATGGTCTCTTCACTGCTAGTAATATGATTGTTTAGATTATTATTTGTAGAACTTTCCAAGAAGTTTAATATTCTTTTTAATGTGATATTGAAATGCATTTTTCATTAGTTTAAATTACATACATGGTGTGTGTTTTTTTAAGGAAGTATTTTTAAAATGCTTAGTATAATTCTGGAAAAAATGAATTATTTCATCACCATTCATTGCCACTAGGAGTCCAGAAGTTGACTGTTCCATCAAGACATAACACATTATTGTGTTGCATTAAAAAAAAGGCACCTAAGCACTCTAAACTGCAGAACTGCCATGCTCCAATTTCCTCTGACTTTTCATTATTCTAAATCATAATTTTTGTCGTGCAAGGTTGGCAGCTCTGCCAATGGTGCAATCAGTCACTTAATTCATATTCACTTCAAAGGAAGATAAACTGCCAATTTAAACCTTCTCAACAAGAATTTCCGGTACCCTGTCTTCCTTTGAAGTGAGAACAAATTCAATGACTGATTGCATCACCAGTAAGCTTAAGTTTTATTTTTTGCATTTTAAGACACACATAGGAAGATAGGTTTTTATTTTTTTTTTTAAATTTGCATTCATGTTTATGCAGCAGAATAATTTAAGGCCAGCTGGATGAGTGGACATGTGCTGATACTGAAGAATTATTTTGGGGTTATCAAAAATGCATTTAGAGAACACAAAATAATAACTTGCTAGATTGCTTTATTCAAACTGATATGTAGTAAATGTTTATTATAACATGCACCAATGTTATAAGAAACTCCTTTAGAACATGTTTTTTTTTAAGATCCCGCCAATTTCATATTTTTGCATGTGCCATTTATGTTCCTTATAACAAGCCAAATTTAGGAATAAATTTGACACAGAGATGACTGAATAATTTGACCAAAAATTTGGCTTTTATTTTTATACAATTAATGCTTTTTCTAGAGTTTGTTGAAAAATTTCATTTTTTTACTTCAAACATAATAGAAAAAGAAATGAATCCGTGTATTATCAAAGTGTATTATAAGTATCCTTCAAATACACCATGGCATAGCACACTCTTCTTCTTGCTATATGTATAGTGTGCACAAGACTCTTCTGATCACACTATCAACCTTCCTGCATTCTAAAGTGTGGTGACATTGCACTTTTAGCAAGTTTCCCCCACATTTTGTTAAGGGCTGTGGTTGCAAAATACCAAAAGAGAAAAGCCATTCTCCATAGAGTGGGGCGGGGGTGTCTCAGTCAGTAGCGCGTCAGGCTCATAATCTGTAGTTCCCAGGTTCGAGTCCCAGCTGGGTCAGCGTTGAGATTTATCTCTGCAAAAATTCCCCGCCCTGCCCACGGTCAGTAGGGGACACCGATGGGCTTGGAAAGGCCGCCGTCCGTCGGATGGGACGTTAAGCCGTGGCCCCGTGTTTGGGAGAGCTATACCCTGTGCACGTTAAAGAACATGCTGGATGGCCTTGACGGGAGGCTACCATCTGTCTCCCAACAGCTATTCCAGTGGGTCCCCTCCCCCAACCTTCTCTGAGCCTTCGGGGTCCATGTGACCTGGCCATTTAGCCCATTGTGTGCAAAAAAGTGCCGCTCAGAGGTAAAACAACCCAACTCCATGGAGTTTAAGGTGCCAATATATTAGAAAATGGCAGTAAGAAAAGTTCGTTTCTGAGCATGCCCATATCTAGAAAAAATTAAGGGGTGTGACCCAATCGAGCTGGAAAAAAAGTAGGTAGGGGGTCAGAGCAAGAAACTGGATATCCATTGCAGTATTTCCCCTCTGTTTAATGTATTTTAGAGGTCATTAAAAATTATTGAAAAATATGTAAAATAAATACAATTTTAATTATTTCTCAAGGATTCCCCTCCCCCTAGATTCAGCCCTGTTTCTGAGAAACAACCTGAGGTTATCAACAGTATCAACTATTCTGAAACAGAAAACTCAAAACCAATCCTCATTTGAGAAAAACAGGAAAATATCAAGTGACTGGCAAATTCTTCAGAATGACTATCAACAAGAAGTGGATAAAGTTGTATTTCAGCAGCTTTTTGAAAACGAAATGAAGGTCGTTACAAATGATTCTGGGGCAAAGAAGCTTGCACTTATGCCATAATGTTCAGAATAGATTTAAAACATTTTTAGGAATAAATTTCTGACTATCAGCAAGAAGTGGATAAAGTTGTATTTCAGCAGCTTTTTCGAAAATGAAATGAAAAACTTGTTACAAATGGACTGATTCTGGGCAAACAAGCTTGCACTTATGGCATAATGTTGAAAGTAAATTTAAAGTATTTTTGTAAACATTTTTAAATTAGGCATATGGGTACTGAGATTACATCTTTGGCTATTAACCCTTACAGTGTTGGGTTTCTGAAACTGAACTCACTGTGGTGGCCAAATTTATTTCAAAGTGTTTTCAGAAAATAAAATAAACAGCTTTAGAACCTCATCCTGAAATAATTAATGAACGGAAATATGTCATATGCCAAAAAAAAAAGTATTTAATTGTGCTTAATAAAATGGCAAAAATTTGAAGAAAGAAATTGTTTGAGCATTTTTTTTTTGAATTGCAAACTTTTACTGTGTTTTTATCCAATTTTTCTTTAGTAAAATTAAAAATATATATATTTCATTTTCCTGTTTTTCAATTTTATTTTATTATACTAATTAAATAGTTTATAATATCCTTTATTTTATTTTTTTACTTATTTATGCATAATACATATTCTTAGACTTTTGACTATCAGCAAACTAAGCCTAAGTAAAGCAATGTCATAAAAAATTATTTTGCTTTAAAAACAAGATAATTTAAATAAAAAGTAAAAAATGTAATGGAAAAGTGATAAAGAACTATAAAAAATTTTAATAAAATATTTCAAAGCATTTAAAGAATGAAATGCTGAATTTAAGAATGAGGCTCTTTATTATTACACTGTATAATTGCAACAAAAAAGCTTAATTTTAAATTTCTGGCAGAAATTTTGGTAAAAAAAATGCAATTTCCTGGCCTTAATCAGTTTATCTGTTTTAAATGTAATTAAAGTATTGATAAATGAAGTCCTACCATTTAAAAATCACACTTTGAGTAAGCCTAATGATCTTTGGACTGCCGCCATTACAGAGCACTAGCGGATTCTTTGTAGATTGTTTCAAATTAATCATTGTTTATAATCACAGTATCCATTTGAGAAGCAATAAAAAATAATTTTAGAAGCATTAAAGTTAAAAAGAGTCTTTAAAATCTAACGTTTGCTAAAATATTTATTGAAAGCCAATGTGCATAGTTCCCAGATGATGTAATTTCAGTAGTAAAAAAAGATCTTTACATTAAAAGTTTAGAAAGCATTACAACTCTAGTAGAGCTATAAATAGCACAAAATGCAGGAAATCGCAACCAATTGGTAATCTAAGTACTGTACGGCAGAATAAAGGCATAAACTAAATCGGCGTTACTTGATGCTGTTTACAGTGACTGAACTTGCCCATATGTTCACTCCAGACTCAAATAGATTTATTCTTAAACTTTATCATAATATTTTCAAACTGGATCAACAGGTAAAAAAAAATATCATGGATTTAAATATTATTTTTGATATTCGATTAGAAACATTTTAAAAAAATTCAGATTTCTATTTAGAATTTTTTTCACATTATTGTATTATGGGAATGAAACTTTGATCTCTGACCAGTAGAATGCAAAAGATGAAAGCAAAACTTTGGGCTCTGACACAGAAAGGAGTTAAATAGACACAAGCATAAAATCAGACTTTTTTTTATAATTTGACCTAATATTTGTTTGGCAAAACAAGCACAAGACTGAAACTATTATCTGAATAACATCATACTGATAAAATCCAAAACCTAAAATTCAGATCGTTATATTAAATGGTGTTCTGTCAATTTATTATGTTGTCAGTTTATCACACCATCAATTTATTGTGACCTCAGTTTATTGCAGTGTTAGAGATAGGATTTTATTGACTTTATTTGTGCTCAGGCCAACTGTTTGGTGCTATTTATTTAATTTTGACATTGAGAGGTAAAATATTTTTAGTGATAATTTTTAACAAATATTTTAAGTTACTTTAATTATTTTCTGAGCAAGAAAGTCTCTTTGTATTTTTTAATATCTGAAATGATAAGTTGTAATTGTTAAAAAAAATTAGTTAAAAGCACAGCGATGAAGATTAAATAAAGTTTAATATCACAAAATTCACTGTATTAAATAACTAGATATGTTCTCAGAATGCACTTTCACTAAAGTGCTGTGCACTCTGTTCTCAAAATTGCACTTTACACAATGGTTTTTACAAACATTGCAAAATGGTTGAGCTTTTTCTGTGCATATTTACCCTTTTTGTTGTCTTCTACAGTTACTTGTTAATATTAGATGTTAACTTATCAACTAGAAAGTTCTCACTATACAGTTTCTCTGTTATGAGTTACCCTGCTTGTAATGGCTGGTGCACTTGGGAGTTCCTGATGCATTGTTGTTTTCTCCAATGTTAGCATGGAGGTGTTCAGTTGCAGATGTCATATTGCTGATATGCAGTTCTTGCACTTACTCATTGAGAAATCAGTCCATGTTTTTTTTTTTTCTATTGTTTAGGTAGTTGCTGAAGCTTGGATTGCAGATATTTCATAGTTGCAAGTAAACATATAATTTTGGATTCTGTGATCATTACTTTTGTTATAATGCTATGATAAATTGCATCACAATAAATTGATGCTGTGTTAAATTAAGTCACAATAAATTGTCACTATGATAAACTGACATTACAATAGATTGACACTGCAATAAACTGATGTCACCATAAATTGATGCAGAATTAAGTTAAATTTGGGATAGGACATTATATATATGTATAATCAAAATATATTATGCAATGTTACAGATTCAAGATTCTATAATTAATGCCACTCTACTTCATAGTTTAATGTGAAGCATTACATTTGCTTTAGAACAGACCCACTTTTATTTGTAAGAGTAAAAGTTTGAGGACATGAGTTAATGCTGCTTATGTTATGTAACAAGTGAAGGATAGCCTGAAAACAAAACTAAAAGAATAACCATTATTGACTCTTGTGAGCAGAAAAGGTATAGTCACTGACACAGTTGTAACATATGTAGAACAATATCAATGTTCCAGCTGGGAATAATAGTGTATTATTATTTGAACTAAATTGAGACAGAGGTGGTTCAATTGGTAGCATGCCAGGTTCATAATCTGAAGTTCCCAGGTTTGAGTCCTGCCTGGGCTAGCGTTGAGATTTATCTCTGCAAAACTCCCCCACCATGCCCTCGGTCAGTAGGAGATTTCAATGGGCTTGGAAAAGCCATTGTCCTTCAGATGAGACATCAAGCCTTTACCCTGTGTGTAGGGAAAGTCGTACTCTGTGCACGTTAAAGAGCATGCTGAATGGGAAGCTATCATCTTTCTCCTAACACCTGTTCAGCGGGTACCCTTCCCCCAACCTTTTCTGAGCCATCAGGGTCCTTGTGACCTGGCCATTTAGCCTCTTGTGTGCAAAAAAGTGTCACTCAGAGTAAAACAACCCAACTCAAACGAAATCATAATTATTCTACTTATAGAACTTGCTTAGTTTAATTTCTCACAATTACCTTTTTTTATTTACAAAAAATATTAATGATGTTATATCATTAACATGAAAGTAAACATGGTTGTGAATTTGAAGATGAAATTTGAATTATGTTTTGTCAGTTTAATAGAAATTAAGCAGTATACTGATACTAAAAACGTAAATTTAGCAAGACATAAATTTACATAAATATTTATGAAGAAGTATACTTATTGAGCAGATGTTTTTAACCTATGTAAATATCTGTTAAACTAAATGTTAAAAACCTGCTACAACTTGGTTCAAATTTTAGAGTCATTTCAATGACAAACACAAATGATATAACAATCCTGAAAAATCATGTGAATATTTGGATTTTGTAAGATATATAATGGTAATTAGTAACTTTTTTAAGCAATGTCACTTTATTGAATGCTTAAATTTTCATATGAATGTGTTTTTATGAACATGAATGAAATTCAAATATTCAAACTTCCAGTTAACATTTTTTCAGTTTGCCACTTAGGCTCCACTGTATCTATAAATAAAATAAAAAATTACCCTTCAAGCAGTCACTTGTCACAAAGATCTAATAAGAGCCTGTAAGTTTAATGTGTCATGAAAAAGATTTGTGAGGAAAGCAAGATCTCAGCAAAGAGACAATATAGAAAAGAAATATCCATACCTTATCTAGGGTTCGAACCAAGGTCCTTTCGATAAGTAGCCAAGCATATTCTAACCACTCCGCCACCAGGATAGTAGTAAGAAATTTCATTTGGTAAATGTGCTGCAGTGGCAAGCAAGATCACAAATTTCCATGATATTAGAATACTTTAGGCTTGACTTACAGTGCCTCATCATAGTTATTTTATTAAAATTAAATAATAGGTAATATTATAGTGGCAAATGTTGTTTTAGCAAAATATTACAAATATGTTTTGTTATAGATGATGAACTTTTTTTAAGATTGGGATTTACTATTATTCTTAAAAATAGATATGTACTAAATTCATCCAGTCCATTTGTCTTTCGGGAGGCTTAGTTTCATAGACTCCTCTGACACAAAGCTACTGATTTACAGTGGCGACTGTTATGACCAATGATAGTTGGGCAATGAAGTAGTAAGGTCCTTTGTTAAATAATAAATAAACTCGACATACTTGGTATTAGCCTATAAATTACCACTTTGAAGTCGATTTAAATTTTAGAGGAAAAATTGTCTTGAGCCAGATGGATATGAACCCACGACCTCCTGATAACATGTTAAGTGCTCTGGACCACTGAGCTACCGGCCGCTGATCAAGATCTCCTCTAATTGATGATAGGAAATACTCTCTATCTATATGGCATGTGTCTGTCGCATGTGGTGAAAATTGCCTGAACACTCCCTGCATAGGAAGTAGGTTGAAATGGTTCACATCATCAATTAGAGGAAATCTTGATCAGCAGCCAGTAGCTCAGTGGTTCAGAGCACCTGACATGTTATCAGGAGGTCATGGGTTCATATCCCACCCGGACCCACCAAGACAATTTTTCCTCTGAAATTTAAATTGACTTCAAAGGGGTAATTTATAGATTAAGATCCTTTGTGTAGAGAGAAACAAGAGTGGTGTTCTGTTTAGTGTTCAGTGATGAATCTCACATTATGATATAAAAGTCCCATTCATCTTGTATCATAGAATGTCATAAAGGATCGATATAGGGTTCTGCAGTCTGAGGCAATGGAGACAAGCGGTTTAAATGATTGAGTAATCACATCCAGTGACCATAAGCTCTTGGCAAGACTGTCTATCTCAAAGGAGAAAAATATTTTTAGAATCATTAATTAATTAGTAAATCATTATAAGAGATTCACAAAAGAATTTTTGCTAGCCAAGCTGGCTAACAAAAAAAAAAATAAAAGAAATAGGGCATGTACACCTGTACAAGGTGGTTGCTTGAGCCTGTTCTCTTCTCATTCATATTCTCTTCTCATTACAAGTCTGTTCCTAGTATTTTTGATGGGGGGTAGCAAAACTCGGATAGTAAGGTTCTGATCATTCTGAATATTAATTTTTCTTTTTCTAGGATTACTGCCATTTTTAAAAAAGACACTGAGTGCTGTATTCCAAGAGGATATTTCATGCTCACATACCACTAACATCCAATATGAATTCCTCTTGCTGAGAACATTCTTCTTTGGCCTGCTAGATCCCCAATTTTGTCATGATGTCATTGATGTCATTGATGAAACAAATGATTGATAGACACATTTTGCAACAGACTTGTTCATATTAAGTTGTCATGGTAAAAAATACTTCTTAATGAAACCTAATATATTTTTAATAGAATGCTTCATCACATTGAGATTCACTTGTTGGTATCTCATATTACTGCTGAAAATACTCAGTACCTCTTTCTAGATTTATCACTTATCACCCACCATAACTATATCCCTTGACTCTTTCTCTTTGTATATTGGACTGATTCTAACATTTCAACATCTTTCTAGCTGGGATCAGCTCCCTTACAAAGAGATGGACTCCACTGCTTAGTTGTTGAAGTTACTGTGACTCTGATTATAACACTAAAATATGATTGGGCTTTTTCATATCCTTACGTTTATTATATAGTAAATTATTTGAGGTAGTTAGTTCCATTGTTCAATGCATCCAATACATCACAAATTAGAGGATATAGGGTAACCTGATTTGTCCATCATTTCATTCTTGAACTAAGACAATCCAGTACATCCAGTTTTAGTTCTGCAATGTTTTCTTGGTAGGCAGTTTTTTCATAATCACTGCATGATTGAATAATAAATTGAAAGAATTCCCTTTCTCACAATTGGAAGTTTGAATGTGTTCTGACTGATACGAAGGTAAATTTAGTGCCCTAATATTTTGTACATAATTTTTTACATTCAAGAATGTAATTAATGGAAAACACAAATATTTAATATGTTTAGCACTTTATCATATAATAGTCATACTGTTTAAATCAAAGATTTCAACAGTGTTTTGTTTTTGAATGATTTTAATTTGCAATTGTACTGTTTTCCAATTATTAACAATGCTGACAGACTAATTAATTCAGACATTTAAACATCAATGTAATAATGCTGATTTAAAATGTTTAATCAAAAGTATTTGAGAAAGTTTTAACAGAATGGGAAACAAATATATCATGTTACCCTCAGACAATATTAATTCTGATATTGTTATTAAAAAAAATGTGATTTTATTATCTTTTTCATTTGCAGATTTTCACCTTTATCAGTATTATTTAAAAGTTGTTCCTACAGTTGTTTCTAACCTCCATAAACAACATAATGCTTTCCAGTATTCAGTAACTGAACAGGTGAGCAATATTTTTATCTTGATTGCAACAGAGTAAAATGAAGAGTTTTAATTTAAACATATTGAGTTTATTCATCATCATCATTCTCAAGCAGACATGGGCTGTGGAGGTCCAACCAGACCATGCAATTTAGTTCTCCAAGTGTATCTGTCGTGAGCTACGTCTGTTGCATTTGGCCACTGCACACAAATTCTAACAAGTCCTATTTGATATTGTCTGCCCACTGCATCCTATGTCTCCCTCTCTTTCTGAGACCTTCAGGCACATTGTTCATAACCCTATTTGCTAATCTATAATTATCCATATGGGCAACATGGCCAAACCAGCAGAGTCTCTCTCTCTCTGCTTAAAAGAGGTTGCTGACTCCTTTGCCTAACCTCATCATTAGTTACAAAGTTGAACCACCTAATGCCCAAGATACTGCATAAGCATCTAGAATCAAAAGCATCTAGTTTCTTGTTATCTTGTTTACAAAGCATCCAAGTTTCACTACCATAACTGATCCTAGAAAGAACCAAACTATTATACAATCTAAGTTTAGTCTTTAGGTGTTATACGCCTGTATCTCCACATTCTCAATAGATTCTTAAAAGTACCGGCAGCAGTCCTTATTCATTTGTTAATCTCATGCCACACATAACCAGTATCTGTTCATAGCTCCCAAGATAATTAACCCTTACCGTGTCCCAGCCAGAAGAATCACTTTCATCTTTCCCATTCTAGTGGTCAGACACTGAAGCTTTGCTCTCATTGTACAAGGTTGTAAAAAATATATTCTTAATAGAAATCTGAATTTTTTGCAACCATTTCTAATCAGATATCAAAATAACATTTAAATCTATCATGTAAATGTTTTACCTGTTGACTCTGCTTGAAAAAATTATGATAAAGTTTAAAAATAAATTTATTTGAATTGGCTGCACATGGAATAATAATTTTAATCACCCTTAAACAGCATCGAGTAGTGCCTATTCAGTTAATGTCTTTATTCTGCCAAACTGTGCTTAGATTGTCGATTGAATGTGTTTCATGCACATTTCTGCTATTTATAGCTCTACTACAGTTGTAATGCTTTTTCAACTTTTAGCGTAAGGATATTGATCTTTTTCCTACCGGAAATTGCATCATCCAGGAACTGCGCAATCAGCTTTCGATCAATATTTTAGCATACTTTAGATTTTAAAGACTTTTTTTATTTAAATGCTTGTTAAAATTATTTTCTATTGCTCCTCAAATGGATACTACAATTATAAATAATAATTAATTAGAAATGATCGAAAGTGAAACTGCTAGCAATCTATAATGGCGGTAATCAGAGCAAGCATTAGGATTACTCATAGTGCGATTTTTAAACTGTAGGACTTTATTTATCAATATTTTTAATTGCTTTAAAGCATATAAACAAATTAAGGTAAGGAAATTACAATTTTTAACCAAAATCTCTGCCAGAATTTTACAATTAAACTTTTCCATAGCAGTTATGCATCTTCATAATAAAGCGATTTGTTCTCAAATTCAGTGCATCGATTAAACTTTAAATGCTTGAAATATTTTTTTAAATTTTTTTGCAGTTCTTTATCACTTTTCTGAAATATTTTACATTTTTTATTTAAATTATCTACTTTTTAAAGCAAATTTATTTTTTATGGCATGGCTTTGCTTAGGTTTAGAGTCTGCCGATCATCAAAAATCTAAGAATATGCTAAATAATTTAGAAAAAATAAAATGAATGAAAGATTTAAGCAATAATTGAAATATTATGAACTGTTTATACTAAAATAATAAAATAATATTAAACAAAGCTAGTAATTAACAAATTTTAAAGATAAAGTAGAAAAAACGCATTAAAATTTTGCAATGTTTTAAAAAAAAATGGTTAAAAATTTTAACCTACCATTTTTTTCTTCGAATTTTTGCCATTTTATTAAGCACAATTAAATGTTCTTTCTTTTGGTATATAACATGACATATTTCCGTTCATTAGTTACTTCAGGATAATGTTCTAAAGTTGTTAATTTTATTTTTTAAAAACACTTCAAAATAAATCCGACCACCACAGTGAGTTTGGTTTCAGAAACCCGACACTGTAAGGGTTACACCTGCCTGACCAATTTTCATCACCTTAGTTTTCTCTCTATTTATAACCAAATCTTCTATACTACCAATCTCATCAACAGCTCAAATGAAAGTTCGTCTCATCAACATCATTTGTCAAAAGGGCTAAAGCAGAAATTTTTGTATCTCCACACCATTTAAGACCAAAATCTTTAACTAGTAGTGAATTTCACATAACATAATCAATAAGCAAAGAGAAAAGGAAACAAAACGCATCCTTGTCAAACACCCAAAGCAATACTAAGCCAATCGCTACAAGCCTTACCAGCTCTCACAAATGACTCAATGTTGTTATAGAGAACTTTCATTATGTTAACTAACTTTTCTGGTATGCCATACGATCTCACAATCAACTGCAATTTATGGTGATCAACAGAGTCAAAAGCCTTTTTGAAATTAACAAAACTAGTAACCAAAGGTTTCTGAAACTCTAAACATTCCTCAAGAATCTGCCTGAGTAAAAATATCTGATCTACACACCAAATCTGAAAATTATGTGGAAATCCATTATCTGTATCTGCACAGATATTTTCAGATTTGAGATTTGAACTACCACTTCTGAATCCACATTGCTCAGCCAGAATCATTTATGTCATGTTGCTAATTTACAATATCAATATGACACTGTTATCAGCCTTTTACCATGTATCTGCATTATATACTGCGCAAATGGACGTGTCATGAAATATAGATTACATCACAATGTATAAGCTCTCTTAATAAATTTCTACAGTTTATATTGTCTAGTGTCAAGGGAAATATCAGCTCATATGAGGGGTCAAATCTTCAAACACAAGTCGGCTGCATTAACAACTTACTGATATATCTTCAGCAATATATATTTCAGATACTTATAGACCATGTATAATACCGAAATCTTAAAAACAGTAGGCTAATGTTTGTTATTATTCAGACTTAATAGTAATTATATGACATTATCTTTCCATGTTGAACAACAAGGTTCAGCATATAGATTTATCTACTAGTTTTCATTTAGATTATATTTACTGTTTACCTTATTTTTATATAAAGCAGCAATTTTGTATTTAAGTCCATTCTTCTGATCTCATTGAAGTTCTTATTACTTCACTTATCATTAGCTGTTCTGTCCATTCTGGCAAGTGTTATCCAATTAAAGGCGAATGTCCTTTTGAGGTTACCTTATAATTTGTTTAAGGTTCAACCTGTTGTGCATTATGGTGATAACTGTCAACTTGTGGATCTGCAATTTACTTGCCATCTGCCAGGTGCTATTTATTCCATTAATAGGTTACCCAGATGATCTTATTTCTATTTCACATAACTTTGTTCACACAATAAAAAGTAAAAACTTTTCCCACTCTATGATTTAACTGTGAGTTGGCACTGTGTGAAGGATTTAGGCATGATGTAAGCCCATCTCCTAACTGCTTTCATTGTATTGACATTACATGACTATACATTAAAATCTTTAAAGGCAAACATCTAAAGGATTTCACCAACCACTTGTTAGCTTTATCAAACATGCTTTGCCGATAGAACACCTCCCAAAGCTGACAAGAGATCAGCAAAATGCATCGTACAACTCTTTATCTTTGAGTTAATTTTTTAGGTGTTTGACTTCTAACATCCACCAAAAAGCTTCTGAGTTTTCTCCTGAAAGCATTTAACATGCAAATAGTTTGAAGGATAAACTTTAAAATTTATTGCTCAACGACAGAGAATTTTAAGTTATTTTTAATATAAGCATATGCATTATTTGCATAAATCACTAAAAATTTTAGAAAACACTAAATAAATGAAAGATTTAAGTATTAATGGAAATATTATTAACTTATTTATATTATAATAATAAAATAATTTGAAAAAATGTGAAAAATACATAATTTTTTTATTTTTATCAAACTAAAAATAAGAAAAAAATACAGTAAAATTTTGCAATACTTTAAAAAATAGTTATAAACTTTAACTACTATTTTATTTTTGTACAATTTTTGCCATTTTATTAATTACAAATAAATGCTCTTTCTTTTTGTATAGAACATAAGTATTTCTCTTATTATTTACTTCAGGATGAGGTTCTAAAATTGTGCATTTTATTTTCTGAAAACACTTCAAAATTATCTTGCCACCAGAGTGACACCAATTTCAGAAACCTGATACTTTAAGAGTTAATAGAATATAGTATAATAAATACAGTCAAATTCTTGATTAATGGGGGGAAGAGATCTTGGATAACTGAAAATCACTTTAAAACAAAACTACTTAAAACGTGGTACAAATGAATTTAATGTGAACTTATTTAGTTAAAATTGCATCCGTTATTTAGGAACACATTTACCATTCTACAGACATCATCCAAAAGTGTAAAAGTAATGCAAGTAAAACAGTGTATGAGCACAAAACATCCCATAAATTCCTTGACAAAAAACATCTAAAAGGTTACATGTGCACAGTCTATTTTGTTTTACCATGGTTAATTCACAAACCAGTTATCTGCCCCCAGATAATCCAGAGTGGGCTGTAGTACAATGCTTTAACCAAGGAGACTGGGTGGAATTCAATCCCTCCCCCAAACAAAGCAAATATTATTAGAAAATTCATTAGTTTATCCATTTGCTTTAATAGAAACATAAGAATAAATTTCAATAGTTTCCCCACCCCACCCCCCTCCCAAATATTCTGGCTATGTCATTGACAGTACATATATGAGTCTTTATTAGATTTTAAGATACATTTCTATGCTAAAGTATACATATTTTAATAAAAAGTGCAGCCTATTTTTTGCAAGTTTAGAATTAAATTTTAATGTAGACTGCAGATAAATATATGACCAAATAAGTTTGTTTTTTTTTTTCTACTTTTACAGGAGCGCCCAATTAATCATCAAGCAGGAAGTCATGGTGTACCTGGTATATATTTCAAGTATGATATGTCATTTGTGAAAGTAAAAGTAATTGTTGAAAAACACTCAATTTGGCGATTTTTGGTTCGTTTAAGTGGTATTGTTGGAGGTATCTTTGCAACTTCTGGTAAGTTTTGTTTATAAGTAATGTACATAATGAATATTAGGGAATAAAAGCTGCTCAAAATTAATATAAACTTTCAAATTTATGATTGGTTTTAATTAATGAATACTAAAGATAGATTATTATATATTTATCAATGCATCCATTATCAGATATGATGATTTAACTGATTTTACTCAGTCACACTGGTAATGCATTGGAAATATCAGTGGTATTTTTTACCCACCTAAATCGAATTATATTTGGGCATTACTTTAGCTAGAACCTTTTTACCACTCAGATTTAGTTCTGTTCATCTCAATGAATGAATCTGTTATTAACTCTTCCAGGACTCAAGTCTTTTATACAAGTCGACAGAATCCGAATTGGGAGACTGACACCACTAAATCAGTTTTTTAGTACAACACTCAAAATTTAAATTTTTTATTTGAAAATTCTCATATATCTCATAAAAATACATTATTAATGCTTGGAAAATAATACTTTCTTTTTCCATTTGATGCATATTTTATTAAACTATGATATAAATAATACATTAATGTCACTTCTTAGGAGCTGTATAAGGTATTGCCAATTTGTTTGTTAATGTTCCTCAATGCTGAAGCAGCCATCTCGTGGATGAGTGGTTAGCATGCTTGGTTACTGATATAAGGGACCTGGGTTTGAGCCTGGTTAAAGGGATGTATGGATGTGTCATTTTTTTGCTGAGGCCCTGCAATTCCCTTAGACCTTCTGCTATCGCATAGAAACAGACTGGTTCCTGTCAGACCTCTGTACAAGCAGGTGCTTGAGGGGGTATTTATTTTTTTACGCTGAAGCAACCCACTGATTTTAAGTTCACAAGTTTGATTTGAACTATTATGAACAAATTTTTCATAAAGCTTTGAAAATCCCCTGAAAAATTAACAAAAGAGAGCTATTTTTAAAAACAGAAGATTTTGGAAATAATTACAATATACTTACCTCTATTGTTGTTTTTCCCATTTTACACTCTTTTCTGCCTTAAACCTATTTCAGTATTGCTAGAATCATATATCTCAGCATTCTATGCATTATTTTTGCTCCTCAAATTAAAACTATAAGTAAAAAAAGAGCCTTCTTAGCCAGAACTTGTTCGACTAGCTGCAGCTCATGGCAGAGAGAAATGCAGGTGTTACTAATTATTCACTCACACATGCTGTCTGTTAAGTGGCTGTATGGTAGTTGTTTATATGGCTAATATAAGTCCAAATGCTTTCTCCCCCCACATTGGATACCATTTCCCTTCTTAAAGTTAGTATTTTGTTTGCTTTTTTATAATTAATCCTTAGTTTCCATTTCTGTAGGTTTATTATATTTCTGTAAATTATCGATAGGTCTGTAAATGGTAGATAGGTAATCACTGGAAGGAGAGCTATGCACCAATCCCCTGTGATGATGCATAGAACCGGCCAGGCCTAGCACCTAATGTCCAACCCCGCCTTCTCGTGGTGCAGACCGTTAGTACCTTTCAAAAGAGATCTCTCTTCTGTAAGTGAACGGAAGGGGAGGGCTGCCAGATTAGTGTAGCCTATTGATTTGGACAACTATGGCTACTTTTCTCTTTTTTCTACCCTACTGAGGAGTGGTCAACCACACAGGGTCCTGGTGCTGACCATATATACCAACCTTAATGGAATTATGGCTCTGAGCTTGATTATGGATCCTAAATTTACTGCACTGGTGGGCTTCTGTGGAGGAAAATCTTCCACTGTGTTTTCTGTTTGTTTGTGGGTTGACAGCCCCAAGTGAATAGATTCACAGGATATGTTTATCAGCTGGTGGATAATCCTGAGCAGAGGTCATCGCAGGCACCTGAACTCTTTGCTTCTATTGGCATCGTCAAATTCTACGTTGGAGGAAGTCTTCCAGTGTAGATGGCTTCAGCCTTTAATGGTGGGGGAATGGGTCTTTGTACCATGTCTGCGATTAGGGGGCTGTTTGATATTGTTGACATTCCCTCTCTCACTAAACATAGTTTCTTTAAACATCCCACTAACCATTTTCTCTCCTTAGGTAGTTGGAATGTGACGACTCTGCACAGAGCTTTTTCTCTTGATGACCTCACACAAGAATTCCACCTTTATAATTTAGATATTCTTGGCTTACAAGAGACCAGATGGGCAGATAAAGGTCAGATTCTTAAAAATAATCTTAAATTTCTCTTTTCAGGGAGGGACGACAATAAATATCACCAAGGCGTGGGTTTGCTTCTCAGCAGACATGCTAGTGATGCTCTTCTAGGATATAAGTGCATTAATGAAAGGTTTCTTACAGCAAAATTTCAGACAAGCATTAAAGACTTGAATGTTATCTGCTGTTATGCCTCCACTGAGGATGCGAATGAGGATGAGAAGGATAGGTTTTACGGACAACTTCAGGATATTTTGAATTCTGTCACGAAAGGAGATATTACCCTTATTCTAGGTGACTTCAATGCCAAAGTTGGTACTGACAGTAAGGAGTGATTGGCCCTTTTGGTATTGGCAGCTGCAATGGGCAACATCTACAGGTAAGTAAACTCAATGGTTTCAGAAAAACTAACACTTATTACAAACACTGCAACATACATAAGTACACATGGGTTTCACCTGATGGGCTGCATAAGAATATGATTGATTATATATTAATTAACAACAAATGGGCTAGTTCTGTTAGGAATACCAAGACCTGAAATTGGATCTGACCATTACCTTGTTAAAAGTGTCTTGGAACTTAAAATTAAAAAGTGCTGTGCTAAAGTTAAAAAATTTACCTTTAATTCTGAAGCTCTGAAAGACCCAGTTATAGCTAAAGCTTACCATGATAAGTTACTTAGTCATTATGACAGTCATGGTTTGCTTACTACTGAAGTTGAGGAAGAATGGGATCATTTTAAACAGGCTTTTTTGGACACTAACAGTACTCTTTTAGGAAAAAAAGGAGCAGAGGAGGCAGAATTATTTGAGTGATAAGGCACCTGAGCTTATTTCAGAAAGAACTGCAGGAATGTCCTTAATCAATACTCTACTACTCCTAATAGAAAGCGTTACAGAGAGCTTAATAAACGTGTAAAAGATCAGTTAGCTTCTGATAAGAGTCTTTGGCTTGATGGCTTGGCTGACAAAGCCGAGAAAGCAGTTAGACAGCACAACAGCAGAGAGCTGTACCAGATAGTTAATGTTTTGTGTGGTAGAAAACGGACAGGTATATAGGGATTGAAGGATAAACAAGGTAAGGTTATAGAAGGTAAGGATTCTGTTATGGGTAGGTGGGCTGAGCATTTCAGTGATGTTCTAAACAATGTGGTTAGTTCTACTCCCCTTGTTTGCAATGATGATAGATGCATTGGTGGCTTTAATGTTCGCCCTATAACACAATCTGAAGTTTTTGCCTATTTCTAAACTTAAACTTCATAAATCCCCAGGGGTAGATGAAATTACTACGGAAATGCTTAGAGCTGGGAATGTTTCGGTTACCACTTGGATGACTGAAATTTTGAATATCTTTTATGATAAAGGCATCGTTCCTAAGGATTTTACCAAAGCTATTATTATCCCTATTTTCGAAAAAGGTGATCGCAGTTCTTGTGATAACTATAGGGGTATCAGCCTACTCTCTGTTCCAGGGAAAGTTCTTTGCATTATTGTTCTTAATGGAATTAAGAATCTGGTTGACAGTCAATTGCGTGTTGAGCAATGTGGATTCAGAAATGATAGGGGACGTGTAGATCATATATTTTCACTTAGGCAGATCCTTGGGAAATGTTTAGAGTTTCAGAAACCTTTGGTTGCTGCCTTTGTTGATTTAAAAAGGCTTTTGACTCTGTTGATCGTCATAATTTGTGGTTGATTGTGAAATCATATGGTATACCTGACAAGTTAGTTAACATAATGAAAGCTCTCTATAATAACATTGAGTCATGTGTGAGAGTTGGTAAGGCTTGTGCCAGTGTATCCTTCTGGTGTTTGATAAGGGTGCATTTTGTCTCCTTTTCTCTTTAGTTTGGTTATTGATTATGTTATGCGAAATTCACTTCAAGGGAAAGATTTTGGCCTTAAATGGACTGGAGATACGAAAATTTCTGACTTAGATTATGCTGATGATTTAGCCCTTTTGGCAAATGATGTTGATGAGATGAACTCTTTCATTTGGACTGTTGATGAAACTGGTAGTAGAGCAGGTTTGGTTATAAACAGAGAGAAAACTAAAGTGATGAAAATTGGTCAGGGAGGCTGTGATTGAATTAATCTGAATGGTTGCAGTCTTGAGCAGGTGTCACAGTTTAATTATCTTGGGAGCTATGTAACAGATACTGGTTATGTACGGCATATTAACAGATGAATAGGGATTGCTGACGGGACTTTTAAGAATCTATGGAGAATGTGGAGTAATTAATCAATTGCATTTTCACATTCACAGATCAATTTCTGCACTGTTGTGCATCAATTGCCCTTTACCAGTCAACTGAGGTGATGTTCTCTTCTGGGATCAATGGCTTTTGGGCTCCACAGTTATGACGTTTGGAGGTACTCGGTGTGCCACAATTATGATGTTTGGAGGCCTCGCTGGCACACCGAGTACCTCCAAACGTAAGTAGTAAGGGTGTGCATTCTTGGCACACCCTTACTACAGCACCTTGCGAACAGCACACGAAGCCTGCTGTTTCCGAGATGCTTCCATGGTAGCCGATGATCATTTCTTTTGAAACATCCGTCAAATCAATACCTCTGCCCATTGTGCTCACGTTACACACTATGGCTCATCTACCCTGGCAGGCCGCTTATATCTCTGTGTGGTTGACCTTGTCATGTGCACTCTGTGACATGCCTGGGCGAGTACACTGTGATTCCTTGGGTGGTCATATTATTCTGATACGACTGTGTATATAAAGTTACACCAAAGTGGAAAAATATTTTGCTCCAATGAAACAATGCTCTCAAACAGCAATTCAAAGAATTCTTAAAAAATCTTAATATCAGTAATCTTAAATAAATGAACATCCCATAATACAATTTTTAATTGCCACATAAAAAGAATCGACATCACTGTGACATTGCAACTATCAGGATCTGGGTTGGAGTCCCAGGATGAATGGTCATTTGTGCTGTCATGATCTGCAGATTTTTCTAATAACTTTGCAGGTCTGATTGCGAATAGAAAAAAAATAAAAGTAGGAAAATAATATCACTCAGTTTCTACATACATGAAAAAACTCTCTCAGCAGTATGTTGTGTACAACAGTTTTTATTCTGCTGCACAGTTAATATCTATGATATCTGCAGCCCACAGTAAGTAGCAAAGTAGACACGAGGCAAGATGCAACTATTAAGTGCTTAAAAGTAAAATTGAACTTGTTTTGGAGATTGAAAAATTGCATAACAAGTGAACTTTTGTTGGGGAAGAACTAATAATTTGATTGATTTGTAAACAGTTGTAAAAGCCCATATATAGAAAAGAAACGGGGGGGGGGGAAGCAAGATTGAGCAGAAACCGAATCCAGTTAAAGTTTCCTCGTTTCAGCGGGTTTTAAACTAATTTCTGAAAAATACATGTAATATATCAGTAGTAAAATATCCTGTTAATAAGAAGCACTTGAAATAACTTTGTGGAAAAAATTGGTTTTGTCCTGAATGGGATTCGAACCCATATCTCCCAGATTATCCGTTTTCTGCAACAATGCGACATATAAAGCATTCCCGCAAATGGTTAGTCTCCTATTGTCTAGCAGTTATGACACCTGGCATGATTCGATTCTCACTCTGGATGAAACAAAATTTTTTTTCAACAAATTATTTCAAATGTAATATATGTTTAATATTTTTCCCGCCTCCGTTCCAGTTAATAGCATTCTCAAAAGAGGACTCCCCCAAATAAAAATTCTGCCCTACCTACGGTCAGTAAAGGACACTGATGGGCTTGGAAAGGTTGCCGTCCGTCGAAGTTGTGGAAATACTTATTTTGTACTAGAGGTATTTTTTTTACAATAGTTTATTTTGCTTACTGTTATATGCATATACGAATATCATTAATTATGCATTGCATTTTTCAGGTATTCTGAATAGCTTTGTTAAGGCTATAGTGGATTTCATCACATGCAAGAGTATGAGAAATAAATCTACCCAGTCTACCACAACAGACCACACTAGTTTAATGGACTCGGATATTAGGACTGATGATTTTGGAACAGTTGCAACAGTGTGTGTTTTACCAAAACAACTAAAGTCTGATGTTAATTGTGCCTTAGATGTTCAATAACGGTGTATTGAAGGAACCTGGGTGTATAATTTACATTGTTAAATAAATGACATAATTTTGTAATCATCTTTCAAGTTTGTTTTTTACCCCTCGTGGAATGTTCAACTGTTTCGTATTATTATTTTAAGATAGGGTGATTATTAAAATTCTTTTACAGGATACTCGGAAATGGATAAAATTAGGATCGTTAATACTCACCCTTTACATGGCCGCCAGCATGTAAAGTATGGGCAATCATGTAGCAAGCGCCTTTTCTTAGTACAGTATTGTGTTTATATGCCTTAATAAACAGTTTTTTTTTCATTAAATTATAGTATCAAACAAAATATTTGCTTTAAAAAAGTCTGGCAATTACGCGATCTTTTAACTGATATATACAGGGTGTCTCAAAAATATAGGTACAAATTTTTAGGGGAGGTAGATAACATCTAAAGGAATGAGAATTGCATAGGAACCCATAACCGGAAACGTCATGGGAAAGTGGTAGCAAAGGTACAAGATCTGAAAGGACACAAGACAGTGATTAATGGGAAAACATTTATTGGGCATAATTATTACAAATGGCGTACTAGATGATACATTTCATTATGTTACAGCAGATGCTCGAAGTTTCCACCATGAGACGCGATGCACGCGCAAACGGTGGTCCCCCGTACATGTCTGTGTGGGAAGCGTTCTTGATACAATCGTTGAGTGGCTCATCCATTGCCTTAGGTTATTCCATACACTAAGTGCATGTCTGCCAGCTCCCTGTTCGAATACCTTTGCATGCTCTTCGTAAGCCGACTACCGCTCGAATGAGGAAATCCGAAATTTCCCCTCTAGTGCACTGCTGAACAGCGCCTCCTATTGACTTACGGTTACGTTTCCAGTTATGGGTTCCTATGCAATTCTCATTCCTTTAGATGTTATCTACCTCCCCTAAATGTTTGTACCTATATTTTTATAGGCTATTAAAGGTTCAACTAACATGACTGATTGGATTTTATCCTAAGAACGAAAATTTAACGTAATTTAAAAAAAAAAAGCGTTCAACTACTTGGGCTTAGTGCGTTAACACCCATACTTTACATTACGGCAGCCATGTAAAGGGTGGGAAAACAGTCGTTCAAATTGTTTCAACTTTTGGAACCGTTGCGCACTCTTATCTACTTTACCTCGTTGGTATAAACTACAGGCCCTATATAGGTAGAGGTTGGCCATCTCAAAATTGGACGCCATGTTTTGTCGTTGCTCGGATTGTTTATTGTACATAGCTGAATGGTATTGCACAGATACTTATAGATTCCGGATAATACCCCCTCAAACAGCTGCTTGCCACAGAGGTCTGACAGGAGCCTGTCAGTTTATATGCCACAGTAGAAGGTCTGAGAGGATGGCAGGACCTCAGCAGAAAAACGACACAAACAGCCATGCCTTACCTGAGGCTCGAACCCAGGTCCCTAAGATCAACAGCCAAGCACGCTAACCACTCGGCCATGGGGTAGGGTAATATTTGATATCGATTTCAGTGTTCATGATTGGAAGCACTTTAGAAAACGGCTAAAAAAGGAAAAATTTCAGGGTTTTTTTTAAAAGATATAATTTCGTTTTGTTGTCTGTCCTTCTGTAGATAGAACTTTTTTTGTTTACATAGATGTATAAAAAATTCTTTTTGTGTTAGATAGGTATTAAAAATATATTACGATTTGCATTTTTCGAATCTCGTAAAAGTTATAACTGCGCCCTCTTACGGTGGAAGAATTTGAAAATTGCAAAATATCCAAAGAATATTCCAAACGATGTAGTTATGTTAGAAATACTTGTCCATCCCAAAAAGAAAATTTAACGAAAAAAGTTGCATTCTCCCCCCCCCCCCTCTAAGTCTAAAGGGTCGAGTGATTGTTGCCAATGGTAACTTCGTAACCTTTACATTTCAACATCAAAATTTCAAACATAAATATATCATTTGTAATTTTATACTTTTTCCATCGTTAGAGGGCGCAGTTATAACTTTTAAGAGATTCGAAAAATGTTAATACATATCCATCATAAAAAGTATTTTTTATTTTCATGTATAAAGTTTATTGTCTAGAGGACAGACAACAAAGATATTATTTTTTTTCTTAAAAAAAAAGCCCTAAAATTTTCCTTTCCTTCATAACCGTTTTCTAAAGTGCTTCGAATCGTGAACACTGAAATCTGTATCAGATATTACCCCACCCTTTTCCGTAATCCATAAGTATCTGTGCAATACTATTCATCTTTGCACGTCAATCACGCGACGACAAAACATGGCGTCCAATTTTCAGAAGGTCAACCTCTTCTTGTATAGGGCCTCTAATAATAACTAGAGGTCCTGTATAGTTAGAGGCTGGTCTTCTTCTTCTTATACATCCTTCTTTCTAAGCTGGACCTATTTGTAAAGGGGACCTCGGCCTCCTTATCATCAGGTCCATAGGCCTAAAGGGCAGTGGGTACGGATGAAAACGGCAAAGACTGGCCAGCACAGTGAAGGCTGGCAATTGGGCTTTAGGCCGCCGTGGTGGAGAGGCTGGTGTTGAAGGGTGAAGGAGAATAAATAACAGTTGCATGTCATGTGAAGGGGGGAAGGGGCGGGTGGAGAGAGATGGAGGAAGAAGTAGTGTGTGTATAAATATATTTTTTAATAATTTTCCGAGTGGCGAATGTTATGTTATTTTTTGAAGTTGTGGCCATGGTTGGTTGCCAGTATGGTAGATTTGAGTCAATTAAAATTGACCCCTACTCATGGGGGGGAGGTAAATGGGGGGTGGGCGAGGACGGTCATGTCCATGGACTAGATGAGAATTGGGGTGCTAGGGAGAAATCCCTTTGGGGGGGGGGGCGAAAAGAAAATATTTTTTTTTTCTTCTTTAAAGTCATCCCAAGATGGGTTGCAGAGCATGGAGGGAGATGACATTTTTGGTTGGGGGGGAGCTGAGACGGTGGGATAGGTAATACTCCTGTGTCAGGAAGATGGAGGAGGAAATATTTATGGTTGCTTATCTAACTCCAGAGGTTAGCATTGGGATGCCCTGCCATGCAGTGAAATGTTGCGCAGAGGTGGATCTGGGAAAAGTCTTAGCTCAGTGACAGCCTTATATATGGGAAGGAGTACGATAAAGATATTTTTTTTTTTGGAGAAGGGAGGAAAATGATATAGCTACGTTATATGAGTTGGAAATCAAATTTATATGTTCAGTGTGTGGTGGTTAGTGTTTATTTTAGTAGAGCCAGTGGAAGGTCAGCCATGAGCTTGGAGTGTGTGGCAGGAGTGCAGTTTAAGGTTCCCATCAAAGGGTAGTGGGAGATGTCTTGAGATTCCATAGGTATATTAGGTATGATAATGTGTATAGAGATGTTATGCTCTGGGAGATTCCATATAAGTTATTGGGTTAAAGAGAAATATAAAAATTTCCAATATAGAAATAAAGTTTTCCTTTATGTGACTTTATTTTTGATAGTTAGATTGATTTTTTTTGATGATTTTATACTATATATACGGGGTGATTCAAAACGTATCGTTCAAATTTCGTGGGGAGGTAGGGAATACATTAGGAAACCGATTTCACATAAGAAAGTATGTCCGCAAACGTCATCTACATGAACAAAATGAACAAGTAAAGTGAACACAAGGAAACAGTAGTTAAGTGGTAATGAATGTGACTTATTCCAACAAGGTAAAGTACAGGTTCACAGTAGGTGCTCAAAATTGCGACCATTTACACGGACACAGCGCCGTTGCATTGGCTGCCGAACATTTTCAAAAACGCCTGGCATATCACGGACAATGTCTGCGACGGCCACTATTCGTGCAACAAGGTCCATTTCACTGTCGACGGGGATCTCGTACACATGGTATTTCATGGCCCCCCACAAAAAGAAATCCATGGGCGATAAATCATGTGACCTGGGTGGCCAAGCGATCGGTCCACCTCTACCGATCCATCGAGCTCCGAATGTTCGGTTCAGGTAATCACGCGCAGCAATTGTGCTATGGGCTGGAGCCCCGTCATGTTGATACCACATATCTCGGCGGATATGCGCAGGAACAGCGCCCAGAAAAGTCGGTAACACTGTCTCGAGAAATATTAGGTATTTCCGGCCGTCCAATCTGGGCGGTAGCAAGTAAGGTCCCAACAAACAGTCAACAATGATTCCAGCCCACATTTACGGCAAAACGATGTTGCGCAGCGTGACTTCTCGTACCATGCGGGTTGTCGTATTCCCACACATGTGAATTGTGTGTATTGAACACACCTTCACGACTGAATGAAGCTTCATCTGTAAAAAGGACAAAAGCTGGAAAACTGGGGTCCACGGCACCTTTCTGCATGAACCATTGTGCAAATTCCACACGCTTCGGATAATCGTCAGGATGCAGTAACTGCACCCTTTGCAGATGGTAAGGATTCACACGTTCCTCGTGCAGTATCCGCCACACTGCTGACTGAGAGACCCCAAGCTGCTAAGCAATAGCTCGTGTGCTGGTATTCGGATTATCTTCGATGGACTGTAGGACTTGTTCTGCAACGTTGACAGTCCGCATCAGTCGTCTTCTCCCCGCATCCTGCATGTTGCTGCGCAGTGAACCACGTTCGCGCAGATTGCGATGCACACGTGCAAACATTTGATGCTGCGGTATTCTTCTGTTGGGGTATCGGTCTTCGTAAACTTGCCTAGCTCGGCGGCCGCTTTCGCCAGCTGCCCCATATGCGAGATTCATATCTGCTAGCTCTTGATGCGTAACACGATTCATCTTATCACTAGTAAGTCAGCGCGTACACTGATGACAGCGGGAGTGGTCGGGCGAGCTGTACACTGGTTGGGTACACACAGCGCCCTCTACATACGCAAGCGTACATACTTTCCTATGTGAAATCGGTTTCCTGACGTATTCCCTACCTCCCCAAGAAATTTGAACGATAAGTTTTGAATCACCCTGTATATTTATTTTTAGTTTCTATCGAATAAGTTGTCCAAAATGCGTCTTTTGATATCCTATGGGGATTTTTTATTGGCATCTGGATCTTTTAGTGTCCCAAGGATCTTTTAAAAGTGAGGTAGAGACCTTTGGAGAGGCAGAGAGACTTTAGGGGAATCTCCCAGTGCTGTTGATATATAGGGCCAAGGCCCTATAGTGGCTTTTTATATTATTATGAGTAGGACCAAGAATTGTTTGGGCTGAGAAATAAGTGGTTCCCAGTGTGGTGAGTCTCTGGAAGAGGGTAATTCTATGTATTGTGTATTTGGTGCAGTCTAGAAGGTAGTGTGGAATGTCTTGTATCACTCGGCATGTAGTGCAAAGAGAAGATGGAGAGATGGTACCTTTTGTACCATGAAAAGGTCCTTGCTGAGATTTGTTCTGCCAGTGGGTAGTTGATGAATTGCTGTTTGGGCTCTTCTTGATAGGTAATTGAGATGTAGTGTGTGTGGGATGGCAGCAATGGTGGCTCTGAATGTATTTTTAATTGTGGCCTGTTGGATCCAGTTTTGTGTCCATGTGGAGTGGAAAAATTTGTCGATTTCTATTAGCTGATGATTATATGTCTCAGGTGTGTGATAATTAGGTGTAGGGATATTGCGTCTTTGTTTAGAAATGTGGTCAGCAGTGTCATTATGGGTTATGTTACAATGAGAGGGTATCCAGTGGAATGTTAGTCTTTTGTGAGTGGCAATTATATTGTGTGAAATTCTGTGAATATGGAAAAGAGAGTAATTTTGTGATAGGTTTTATGTATGTTTGTTGAAGCTGTGTAAGGCAGATTTTGAGTCAGTGATAATATGTATGCTATGTGTATTTTGTGTGGAGGACCATTCCAAAGCCATATGTATTGCAGCTAGCTCTGTAGCAGTACTGTTTTCTGCATGGTTCATTTTGATTACCGTATTTGCCGGCGTATAGGACGCACTTTTTTCCCCTCAAAATACGCCTAAAATATGGGGGTGCGTCTTATGCGCCGGTAATCAAAATTATGAGTTGAAATTTCAGTCTAAAACTTTTGGTTTATATCAATATACATATATAAGTATTCTTTTGCATTTTGTCCTTTTGTGAAAGAGTGGTTTCAAATAAATCGTTTCCATTTTTTTGGTTCTGTAAAAATAATAAGTTGCGTGATGTATTTTATGTTTTACTACTGATAGAGGGAGCATTCCAGTAAAATAGAGTTCAGATCCACTGACACCTCAAGGTTACGATTCATCCAATGTGCGCATGTGTGATCACATTTCACCGGCATATTTTTTCGAAAAGTGCGAGCATGGCGCGTCGTTACCGATTACAGCGTCTCAAGGCAACCAAAACGTAAACTTTTAGTACCAAAGAAACTTTCTCATGTTTTTGCTGCGAAACATGGCTCAAAAACAACGCAGATTCTGCTATGATATTGCATTCAAGCTACAAGTGACTGAGTATGCTAAAGAACACGGAAACAGGGCAGCAGAGAGGAATTTCGGATCACCGCCAACATAAAAGATAAGAACTTGAAGACAGGAAGAAGACCTAAAAAAAGCTATGCGTAGTAAACATAATGTGCGACATAGAATTGCAAAATGGACGGACCTAGAAGAAGAATTAAAAACTTGGTTATTAGTCCACCGAAGCTCGGGATTTTCAGTTTCCACAAAAATGACTATTCAACAAGCAAGAGTGATAGCTACTAACAGAGGCATCGCTGATTTTACAGGATCAACGTCATGGTGTTCTAGATTCATGAAGAGAAATGACTTTCGTATGCGGACTAAAACAAAAATAGCACAAAAGATGACAACAGAATATGAAGACAAGGTTATCGAGTTTCATAAAATTGTCATTAATGCAAGAAAAAGTGGAAATTTTGAACTTTCACAAATAGAAAACATGGATGAGGTCTTTTTTGATTTTCAAAAGGAAAACCTTGCCCAAGGAAAAACTGCCTAAAGTTGTGTTTGTGCACGTTCATCCTAAGGGCTGGATGGATGAAGGGGGGGGGGGGGAGAAGAAGTTGTGGATAGACAATGTGTGGTCTAGACGTCCTAGTGGACTGTTAAAAAAACCTGCCTTGCTAGTATGGAATCAGTTTCGGAGTCATAGAACAGAAGTAAAATATAAAATCAACCAACTGAAAACTCAGTTAGCTGTAATTCCAGGTGGACTAACGAGCCAGCTTCAACCTTTAGATGTCTGCATTAATAAACCATTTAAAGGATTCATGAAGGAGAAATGGAACAGTTGGATGCAGTCTACAGATTTTGAAGTGACACCATCAGGAAGAAGGAAGAGGCCTAGCATTTTGCAGATTTGTGAATGGGTCAAAACTTCATGGAATTCTGTGAAACATGAGACAGTTGTAAAGTCATTTAAGAAATGTGGTATTAGTAACTCACTTGATGGCACAGAGAATGACTTGTTATACGAAGACTCAGTTTCTGAAAAAGAGGCTTCAAGTGGTTTTTCATTTAGTTCTGGAGATGAATTTCTGGGTTTTGAGGATGAACATTAAATGGTACCTAACTACAATGCTCCCTAGTTACATTTTTTTTATACATAAATAACTATAAAATGAGTACAGTAAATCTTTATGGAAATTCATGAAACAATGTGGAAAATTTTTTCCCTTAAAAATGTATCTAAAAATGGGGGTGTGTCTTATACGCCGGTGCGTCCTATACGCCGGCAAATACGGTATATGTGAGAAAATTGGTTTGGTAGACTGGAAGGCAGCAGAGCCATTTGTTGTGTGTGGGATGTGGGAGCCATCTGTAAATATGAGGTCTGTGGTAGGAATGTTTGTGATGAGTTGTTCCGATGCAAATTTTAGTTCTTGTGGGAAGTGTTTATATTTTTGGGTGATGTGTGGTAGTGTGAGATTTATGGAGGGTTTTTTAATAGTCCAATAGGGGATTGTGTATCTAGGGTTGAAAGGTTTGATTTTTCTCCATGTGGAATATACTGTGTGCTGCTTTTTGATTTGTGCAGTGGGGGATGTGTTGATAGGAGACTCAATTCTATTTATAGTGGGGTGGTTGGGGTTTAGATGTTTTAATTTGATGTAATGTTTGCAGTTGAGTTTGTGTCTGATGTTGTCGAGGGGAGGCATGTTGGCTTCTGCCCATGTGGCCAAGTTTGGGCAGCCAGTTTTAAGACAGAGTGTAAGTATGATGGCTCTGGTTTGTATGGTTTCAAGTTTGTTAAAAAATGTGGGTGAGGTAGTGTTTAGAGCTAGCAGGCCATACTCCAGTTTGCTGTTGATAAATGTTTTAATAAGGGTGATCGTAGATCTGTCACTTGCACCCCAGCTAGCTCTTGTGATTGATTTGAGAATGTTGAGAGCTCCATTACATGTGGATTGTGTATTTGTGATGTGTTGTTTCCAGTTAAGCTGTCGGTCTATAGTTAGCCCTAAGTATTTGTAGTGTTTAACTAGGGGGATGGCGTGATTGTTTATAGTTATGCTGAGTTGGCGGGGGGTTGTTTATGTGTTATGGGTAAGACCGCAGTTTTACGTGCAGAGATGGCTAGTCCCCATTTGTTTGTAAAGTCAAGGACCTAGTTGACTGCTGTTTGTATAATGAGGGTATCATTTCCTTTGGTCCAGAGCACTATGTCATCAGCAAAGATGGAGCAATTAATGTCCTTGTTAAATACTGTTGGTAGATCATGTAAAAGAATGTTGAAAAGTGTGGGTGATACCACACAGCCCTGTGGCAATCCCCTAGTTAAATTGTGGGAGTCAGAGAGAGTAGTCCCCAGTTTGACTTTAACCTTTCTCTGTGTGAGGAAATTTTTGATAAAATGAAAGATGTTTCCTGTGATTCCTAGTTGGTGTAATTTGAAGAGTATACTGGTGTGTGAGGCAGTATCAAAAGCAGAGGTTAGGTCAAGAAAGACACAGCAAAAGATTTCTTTGTTTTGAAGAGCAATTTCTGAAGTGACAAGGTCAAAGAAATTGTCTGTGGTGGACATGTGCTCTCTGAAGCCAGTTTGACATAAGGGGAGTGTTTTTTTGGTTGCTAATAGAGGTTGGCCATCTCGGTGATTCACTGCCATTGGTCGATTGAGTCACGTGATTTTTGGGCTCCATGTTTTGTTGCACCGTGAGACGAAAGCCTACCAGTTAGTGTGTGTACAAAGTTAAAACTTCTCAATTGTTAATTTTATATATTTCTACAACTTTTTTGTCTGTTAAAGCTGTCATATTTTATGAATGCCTCACTGCGCTGCATTTTGGTGTAAAAATTTCACTCAAAGAAATAAATTGATGAATATTTTTCCCCGAGAAACTATCAGAAGACGGCAATCGGCTGCAAAAGTGAAACGAGCTAACTGAAAACCAACAAAAAAATTCTTTTAAGGTTCGTTTGAAAAACTAGCTGTTTTCACTTTGTCGTCTGCCTATGCCAATATTTGTTCGTCTGTCTGTCCATCTCTCTGTTAACTGTTGTCTGTCCGTCTATAGACAATCAATTTTTTTGCTTTTAGGGCTAAGTGAAATTCCTTTTGGGTTGGATAGGTGTTGAACAAATATTGCGATTCGCAATTTTTCAATAGCGCCCTCTAGCGATGGGAAGAGATGGAAAATGCTAAAATTTCAAACGAATATTACAAACTATTTACACTGTAAATCTGAAATTTTGGTAGTAGTGTTATGGCCAGAAGGTTTACAATGGCAACAAAGCTTTGCCGTCTTAGCCAAAATGAAACTTTTTTTTTAAAGAGATAAACGAAGCAATACATGTTTTTCGGACACTGACAAAATGTTAATGAATTAAACAATATTTGATAATCTCAGCGTTATCTGTAGACGTTCAATCGTCTATAAATGTTTTTGTAAAAAAATCCGGCGTTAGTTCAACAGGCTAGAATACTCTGACATGTTTCTGGAGAGATGCGGGTTCGAATCGCGTATGTCAGCGAAACTTTTTCCCACAAAAATATTAATATTCACATTTTTCGAATCCCCATCAGTGGAATTATCAGTATTAGAGAATGCTAAAGGCGGTAAATAAAAACTCGAAAGGCGACCTCTGGCGGTGGAAAGAAGGTGGAAATACCAAATCTTTAAGTAAATATTGCAAACGATCTATTTTTGCTATAAACTTAAATTTTTGGTTATAGAGTGTAATGGTCAAATAGTTTACCCTCATAGTAATGATTTGTCCCGTTGGTAAAATGCAACTTTCTGTTTTGAGACAAATGAAAACTTTTTTTGCACGTTACAGGTACTAATAAAATATTAATAGTTTATTTTCTCAATTATACAGTAGTTCGAATTTCCACTGTCAGAGGGTATTGAAAGTGTAAAATAACTAGAATGCATATCGCCTCTGGTGCATTTGGGAATCTCACTTTCAAAGAGAATGACGTTCTTCCTTTGCCTACTTTTTTATTCCTTAAAAGTTTTAATTATGAATGTTTGTGTTTTTCTGCTGACCTGCAATCCTCATGGACCTTATACTATGGCGTATAAATTGACAGGCTCCTATCAGACCTCTGTGCAAGCAGCTGCTTGAGGGGTTATTTTTTAATATATGATGGGGGGAAATGAACCTAGTAGTATTTAATTATAAAACATAAAAAGTATTTGTCTTTTAGTTCTTAAATTTAAAAAGTTGCTTTTCTCTCTCTCCTCTGAAAATAGTGGGCAGATCATTGCTGTCAGTGGAATTTCTACCATAACAGAACTCTACACGCCGAAAATTCTATCATAAACAGATCACTTGAAACATTCCTTAAAAGTTTTGCAGTTTCGATATTTAGTGATCTCTAATGATATAAATTAAAACTACCTTTGAAAATGCGAATTACATTTCATTAGTAACCAACTAAAAAAAAAAAGATTTCCAATTCTCTCTTAAAACCGTTCCGTTTCTTAGCTTGGGCTTAGGGTCAACTCATTGTTGTCAATGGAATTTTTAAGACTGTCACATTCCACGACCAAAATTTCATATTTCTAGCATTATATAGTTTGCAAAAAAATCCGAACTATTTGATATTTTGGAAATTTCAAAATTTTCTACCGTTAGAGGGCGCAGTTTTAACTTTTGGGAGATTCGAAAAATGCAAATCGTAATATATCATTAATACCTATCAAACACAAAGAATTTTTTATCTCTATAAACAAAAAAGTTCGATGTCTACAGACGGACAGACAACAAAGCGAAATATTATTTTTTTCTTAAAAAAGTCCTAAAATTTCCTTTTTCGTTTTTAGCCGTTTATTTATCTGTATCAAATGTTACCCTACCCTTTTCCGGAATCCATAAGTATCCGTGCAATACCATTCAGCTATGCACACTAAACAATCCGACAAAACATGGCCAACCTCTACTTATAAAGGGCCTCTAGTATAAACTATTGCAAAAAAAGTCGGTGTTGACTTTTTTCATGTAACATTTCCTGATTTTTCATTCCCCAAGTAATACGTATGAAATTGATGTTATATCTCCATAACTCTAAAACTAGCCCCAGTACGCCAATTCTGATTCCAGATTTCAATTTCCCACACCAAAATACTTTAGGAACACATTAGTCACCCAAAGAAATTTTTCCTTTGTAAAACAGTTATTTGTGAAATGTAAATGTTTGAAATAGCGGTAAAGTGTAATTGCCATGGAGGCTTAATGCTAGATCGTCCAACTTGTGGTAATATTATCATTGGAAAACCGGCACGTTTTCTTACCATTGGTCTTATTAGGTATACGCTGTCCAGTTCTACATTCCTGATTCGAACATTTCTACAAGAGAAAAGTAACACATTTGCTTCTTTGCAGGGAATATGCTATTCCCTAAAAAAAGTGGTGTAAAAAAAAAGGTTCTTCCCCCTTGGCAGAAAGAACATCTTTCTTTGCAGTTGAAGCTATAAAACAGATTCGCCCAAAATATTCCCCTCATAAGCAACGATTAATGGATACCAGAAAAGTTTTAAAAAAGGCCTTAACAAACCTCTACTTGTTAAAAAAGATGTGTAGTAAGAAACAAAAATTCGTCTACGGCAAAACATTTATTTACCATAATTGACATTAGTAGTAGCCTTTTTCTTTGTCTTGGTTTGTTTATTTCTTTTACTTACTCCCTTTGCATTTTTCTTTTGGGTTTTCATTGGATTTTTAACTTGGACTGTTTCCTTTTTAGCTTTTCTTTCTTCCATTAACTGCTTGTAATTTATATATTTATTTTTAGGTGGCTGCAAGATAAAAAAAAAATGTCAAACAGTTGAAAAATATTATTTTAACAATTAAGAGCAAAATATTTATGTGACATTCATCTCATGCCTAATTTTTATCTACTAACTCCTTTGCCAAAGGAATTTACCAAACACTTTTTCACTTATATATACAGGGTGAATCTGAAAAAGTGGGCAAAACTTTACATGGTGGTAGAACGCAGCTATACGAGCAATATTCGTCATAGAATGTACGGTCGGAACGCAAGCGGTGAGAAGTTAAAAGGTAGTTTTCCACTGTCACATTTAAAGAATGAACACAAGAAGGAGAGGAGATACTTCAGAAAACATTTTATTAACAGGAATGTAATTGAGGTACATGCTCAAAGAAATTGCTCAAAAGAGCTGCCGCCAGCTGTAATGCAGGCTTCACACCTGCGGGATAGGGACCGACGCACATTTGCGAAGACACCAGGCATTTCCCGAACCCTTTTATACCATTTCCAACGCCACCTAGCGGCTCGCCGTTTGCGTTCCGTCCATACTTTCTATGACGAATATTGCTCGTATAGCTGCGTTCTACCACCCCGTAAAGTTTTGCCCACTTTTTCAGATTCACCCTGTATATAGGGTGACTAGATTTTGATTAGTAAAACCCGGGACATTTCAGTAAATGTCTCGATTTCAATTTATTGAAACATTTCTTCTCAGAAGTGATAGGTGAATTACACAAATATCTTGCCACTTATGTTTTTGTTTGGCAACAAGGTTATTGTGCCATTGCATAACTTGACAGTTATAAAATAAGCACGATGACGTATATGAGACAGACAATCTATAGTAGGTGGGAGGCTCAAACATTCGCCTAAAGCAGCCTACACATACCAATGGGAGCTACTGCCGACAGCTTAACTGGTCTTTCTACAGATCACAGTAATGCATCATATCCACTAACCCAGCGATGAAATAAAGCGGATCGTACTAAGAATTCCCCTACTTCCTGTCTATGTGCATAACTCACTCTTGGCACTCCCACTCTGTAATCAACGGAATATCTTCCCCCACCTCATACTCCATGTAACTCATAAACAATGGAATGAGTGGCAGGAAAAGAAACGAACGTCTTTGATAAATACTCAGTAGATGATCGGCTGTGCTTTTAACAAAATAATTAATTCCCTGATCATTTCTGCTCCATCAGAAGAACAGAGACAATCGAAGTAGGCATTCCTAAGTCAATCGTATGCAGAGATCGATTCCGTCGGTCAATCATGTGTGTGTGTGTAAACTTAAACATTTCGAGTACAGATCGCTTCTTATGCTGCATAGGGTGACAGTAAGCCTATGTCTTACAGAGTTGTGATCTTCTCTCTTGTTGATGTCTCAAGATGTTGGAAAGGTGACTTTTTCGTGGCATGGTTAATTGGAAGACCATAAGTGTAGTGTTTGTGACAAAGTTCATACCTAATTGGCAAAAACAAGATGCACAAAAGTACACTGCCAGTGGTACACTGATTATTTGGCACTCAGTACAAACCATTCTAAACAAAAGTTCACCTAAATTAAAAGGCATAAATTACAGTGACCACAATAACTAAATCCACACATAAATTGAAAGCCAACTGTATATCACAAAAACTGGAACATTTAAACTTCCCACCCCCCAAAAAATTCTAAAAATGTTTTTTCAAGGCACTGGGAAATTCTATAAAAATTGGAGCGTATAGATGCACCTATAAAAGAAATTTCGCGTTTGTTAGTTTTGTGTTGTTGCGTTTAGTAGCAAGAGAACAGACGCGTGACATTTTGAGTAAGGGAAGCAATTAACAAAAGCACTACTGCAACTAAATCTAACACGGTTTCGTTACTCTCTGCCTCCAAATCATTGAACTGGAATGCCGCTCCCATTACTCGATGTTTCTGAATCACTGAAATGGAACACCGTTCCGCTACTAGATGTTTTCGAATAAATGAACCGGAACAGCGTTCCGTTACTTGTTCCCAAATCACTTAGTGAAAGTAGTTCTATACCTTTTAAATCAAATGTTAGTAGCATATATACAGTCTAGTAGCGAAGTAGGAGTGGGGCTTGAGAGTGCAATCTTCCCGTCATTGAGGAAAGTAATTTTTAACAAAATGTTCATCGGCGTTCCGATATGGCCAAGTGGTTAGCATGCTTGGAACCCCTTACTACACTTAGTAACCTGGATTCAAGCCGCAGCTATAATGCATGAATGTTCTTTCTGCTGAGGTCTTGCCTTTCTCATCAAATCTTCTCTATGGTATATTGTACTAGCAGGTTCCTGTCAGATTTCTGGGTCAAGCAGTTGCTTGAGGGGAAATTTGTTTGTTCATTAACAGGTATTAATAAAAATGTTAAGAAACTCTTTGGAGAACCACCATACTTCCAAAAAGTAGAACTGACAGAGAAATAATTTGATTTTCATTTAATTTAGCCTAAATTAAATACATTGAACTACTGTACAAAAGCATTATTATGTCCATAATGTTGAATAAATTTGTATTATGTAAATAGCAAAAAAAGCCAAAACAATTTTTGTGTGATTTGAAAAACCAGTATTATTCATAAAATTATATGTAATGTTTTACAAGGTGTTGTAATTTGCTTTTTTGCCCTGTAGCAGAGTGGTTAGTGAGATTGGCTTTTGTTGAAAGGGACCTAGACCTATTGTTTCATTCAGATAAAAAAAAAAGACATCAAAAAGATTCATTTTATTGAGTGTCGGATTAATGCTAGTCCTGTGAGGCTTTGTTCCCTGACATTGGTTCTTTTGATTCCCAATTATTTCCTTTAGAAGCAACAGAAAAGGATAAAAATATTAAATCTGGTTTAACAAACATAAGATTAGAGGGAATAGATTTACCAAACATCAACTGCTTTGATTTCCTGTATTCTTACTTTGGGTTTGATTGTTTTTGTTCAGTAGGAAAAAAACCTTTAAAAATTTTGTTTTATTGAGGTTTGGATTAAAGAGAATATTGTCAACCCCTTGCAGGTTGCAATGCAGTTGGTTAGAAGAAACAAACTTCAAGAAAAAAATCCATTGTAGTAAAATGTCAGATTACAGAAAATAGATACAAACTCTTTATTAAAGGTTGGATTAGAGAAAATAGCTATAATTTTTGACTATATTGAGTTCTAAACTACTTTGTTTTACAGAGTGCCAGACTGCAGAGATGTCTGAGAATTGTTGGTTATTAAGGCTAACAAAAAGCATCATCCTCAAGCAACCATGGGCTACAGAAGTCCAACCAGATAATGCAATTTTGTTCTCCAAACATATCTGTCCTGAGCTACATTTGCGGCATTTTGCCACTGTATACCAATTCTAACAAGGTCCTGTTTGACATTGTCTGCCCACTGCATCATAGTTCTCCCCCTCTTTCTGAGGCCTTTAGGCACACTGTTCATAACCCTATTTGCCAATCTATAATTATCGATGTGGGCAACACGGCCAAACCAAAGGAGTCTGTCTCTGCACAATATGCCACTCAAAGTAGGTTGCAGACTCCTTCACCAAATCTCATTATTATTCACAAATTTGAACTACCTAACTAACTCTATAGAAAGAACTAAACTATTAAAAGTCTAATTTTACCCTTTAGGTGTATATGCCTATTTCTCAATATTCAACATAGATTATTAAAAATCACAGCAGCAATCCTTATTCTCTGTTAATCTAATATCATTTGTCACCAGTATCTGCTACGTAGCTCCCAAGTTAATTAAACCATGACACTTGCTCAACCCTTCCTATGTCCACGTCGTCTGTATACATTCAGAGAATCCGAATTGAGAGGCCAAGGACATATGTATCCATTTTTAGTACAACTAAAAATATTATTTTTTTTAAAATAAAAATTGCCATTCTAATTTATATATATATCTTATAAAAATGCATAATTCAAGCTTCAAAAATATTGTTTCTTAATTTGATGCATATTTTATTAAACTACAATATAAATAATTTGATAAAGTCATATCATTGCCATTTCTTAGAAGCACTAAACGGTATTGCCGATTTGCTTGTTAATGTCCCTATTTAGTGAAGCAACCTTCTGATTTAAGCTCACAAGTATGATTTGAACTATTATCAACAAATTTTTCCTTAAATTTTCTAAAAATTAACAACAAAAAAAAAACTTCTATTTTTAAAAACGATGGTTTTTGGAAGTAATTACAAAATACGTACCACCATTTTTTTTTTCTGTTTCACACTCTTTTCTGTCATAAACCTTTTTCAGCATTCCACAAGTTATTTTTATCATTTTTCTGAGCATTCTATGCATCTTTCCCACTCTTAAAATCGAAACTTGGAAGTAAACACATCCTTCTTAGAAATCCTGGTTGTAGCTGCATTTAATTAGTTATGCTTTACTGAGGCAAACAAGATGCAGATGGCTCACACAGGCTATCTCTGTTCCGTATGCTATAAGTGTTTCTTACAGTTTTGGTCCAGCATATTGGATACCCTTTGTAAAGTTAGTATTTACTTTTTTTATATTTAAACCATAGTTTTCATTTCAGTAGATTTAGTTTCTGTAGATTAGAAATTAGTAATCTTTTGGCCGATCAACAAGTATTGATTTTTTCATAGTTATGCTACATCGTATGACTGGCCTACAACTTGCTGCGGTAGATATTTTAACATTGGATTAGGCTATGTGTTAATTTTTATTTTATTATTTATTACTTTTCCAGTAAAACTTTGATCTGGTATCATTTTATGAAAATAAATAAGGTCTTGAATATGGAAGCAAATTCATTTCTGTATATTTACTTCCATTAGCTATCTTCGAATGGCTAATTTAGGGATCTTTCTGAGTTATGCTACATCTTAAAAAAATAAATAAATAAATAACCCCTCAAGCAGCTGCTTGCCACAGAGGTCTGACAGGAGCCTGGTCAGTTTATATGCCAGAGTATAAGGTCTGAGTTTAGGCTAATTTATTTAAAAGTTGTTGTGGATATTTTATTTAGCATACCATTAGGTTATATGTAATTTTTCTTTTATTATTTCTTGCTTTCTTAATAAAAAATTTTGAGCTTGTACTGTTTTCTGAAATGAATATCTTGGATACGGAAGCAAAATAGACTTCCTTGCTACAGAAATTAGCATCATATGGGAGGGCAATTTCGGGAAGGCGTTCCCTCTGCTAAACTCACAGTGAAAGTTTCACCCCCCCTCTAGAAATTTTTTTTAATTATAAGTTTTTATGTTATATTGAAAGATTTTAAAGGCACCCCCCCCCCTCCTCAGTACCTTGGCTGTGCCACACAGACAATATAACACTCTTTTTTTGCTCTGATGCACAAACCTTTCTGCACTTAGGCAAGATCACCAAACTTCAACACCCTAAAAAAACAGTCAAGGAAGTTTTTTTTCTATTTCATAACCAGTTCAGAAAATCCTGTGAATGTGAGAAGTCCAAGTCACGTTGTGTAACACTGGCCATGTTTAAAATATACGATACTGAAAAGAATCATTAAAAGAAATGAAAATCATATTTCAGGTTGAATATTATATTATTTGGGAGGAAATTTCATTTCGATAAATATATAATTTAACCATTTTTATTCATCAGGTTTTCCAAAATGGAGCCTTAATTGTATAGTGTGATCTTTTCTTTTCACCATATCATATTGTAAAAGACTTGTTAAAATCAATATGCTTGCAAATTTGTTTCCATTATTTATTTTCATAAAATTCATAATTAAATTCTGTTTAATTTGGTATATAACATAACTTATTTCCGTTGATCGGTAATTCTAAATTTGATTTGTTTATGTGACTCAGCACAGTTGGCTAAAAGCCTGGAATTTTCTCAAAGTATGGCACTGAGAAAAAAATTACAAAACAAGCTAAATAATTACTTAAAACCAAAAAACAAATAAATTTTTGTTATTCAGAAATATATAATCATTCTATTCATGTCCATTGTAACCATTTCTGTCTATTAGTTTTTTTTTAAACAAATTTTTACTTGTGCTGCCAGATGCATTTTTTTACTACGACTCTAAAAAAGTTCTATTAAAATAAAACATATAGTCTTTTTTGTTAAATACTTGATTTTCAGGAAATCCAAAATTAAATGCTGATTAATTTGGCATACAATATGCCATAATTCCTTATATTAGTTATTTGGCAAAAAAAGTTCTAAAGTTAGAGTTTTTTTTTTGGCTGAGTATAGAGAGAAAATAGCTTGGCATCTGGGTGAAAACCTGTTTTTCAGGCTGGACACTAGAAGGGTTAAGATTGCAGCCATTCAAAGCAACTGAAGCACTATCTGCCTGACCAATTTTCATCACTTCGATTTTCTCTCTATTTATCCCAAAATCTACTCTACTACCAATCTGATCAACAGCTCGAATGAAAGAGTTCATCTCGTCAACATCATTTGCCAAAAGGGTTAAATCATCACCATAATCTAAATCAGAAATTTTCAGATCTCTAGACCATTTAAGGCCATAATCTTTCCCTTGCAGTGAATTTTGCATAACATAATCAATAATCAAACAAATGAGAAAAGAAGACAAAATGCACGCTTGTTAAACACCAGAAGCAATACTAAACCAATTGCTACAAGCCTTAACAACTCTCATACACGACTCAGTGTTATTACAGAGAGCTTTCATTATGTTAACTAACTTGTCTGGTATGTCATATGATCTCACAATCAGCTACAAATTATGATGATCAGCAGAGTCAAAACTTTTTTGGAATCAACAAAGCTAACAAACAAAGGTTTCTGAAACTCGAAACATTTCTCAAGGATCTGCCTGAGTGAAAATAACTGATCTACACATCCCCTACCACTTCTGAATCCACATTGCTCATAATGCAATTGACTGTCAACCAGATTTTTACCCGCCGTTCATCGGATGGGACATTAAGCCGTGGCCCCGTGTGCGGGAGAGCCATACCCTGTGCACGTTAAAGAACACACTGGATGTCCTTTACACGAGGCTACCATCTGTCTCCCAACAGCTATTCCAGTGGGTCCCCTCCCCCAACCTTCTCTGAGCCTTCGGGGTCCATGTGACCTGGCCATTTAGCAAAAAAGTGCAGCTCAGAGGTAAAACAACCCAACCAGATTTAGTTCTATTAAGCACAATCATGCAAAGACCTTTACCTGGAACAGAAAGTATGTCGACACCCCTAGTTATCACAACACTGCAATCATCTTTTTTAAAAATAGGGATAATAATAGCTCTGGTGAAATCCTTAGGAACAATGCTTTTATCATAAAAGATATTCAAAATTTCAGTCAACCATGTGGTAACAGAAACTTCCCAGCTCTAATTTCAGTAGTAATTTTATCTACCCCAGGGGATTTATGTAGTTAAGTTTAGAAATGACCATAATAACTTTAGACCATGAAATAAGGTCAACGATTAAAGCCAGTAATGCATCTATTCTCATTACAAACAATGGAAGTAGAACTACCACATTGTTTAGAACATCCCTGAAATGCTCAGCTCACCTAGCAATGACAGTATCCTCTCCTTCAATTCTGAATCCATTAGAAGAGCATCACTAAAGTGTCTGCTGAGGAGCAATTCTAAATGTTGGAAATGCTTCTTATCTTTCCCTTCCTGAAAAGGGAAATTTAAGATTATATTTAAGTATCTGACCTTTATCTATCATATGGTCTCTTGCAAGCCTTCTTGTGTGAGGATATCAAGAGAATAATCTATGTGCAAAGTACTCACATTCCAACTACATATGAAGAGAAAATGGTTAGTGGGATGTTTAAAGAAACTATGTTTATTGAGCGATGAAGTGCTGGCAATATCAAACAGCTCCCAAATTACAGGCATGCAGCAAAGATCTGCTTCCCCCACTACTAAAGGCTGAAACCATCTACACTGGAAGACTTCCTCCAATATAGGTTTGACAATGCCCATAGAAGCAAGAGTTAAGGTACCTGCGATGACCTCAGATCAGGATTATCCACCCAGTAATAAATAGGCACTCTGATATCGATTTCAATTTTAGAGGAAATATTGTATTGAGCCGGGTGGGATACGAGCCCACGACCTCCTGATAACATGTCAGGTGCTCTGGACCACTGAGCTACCGGCCACCAATCAAGATCTCCTCTAAAATTGAAATCGACATCAGAGTGCCTATTTATTACTGGATGTCGAACCGTTGAGTTTATCTCAATATTTATTAGGATTATCCACCACTGATAAAATGTATCCTGTTAATCTATTCACAAAAAATCTTTTATTGTAAGAAAATTCAATAAAAGATTTTCTCTCAACAGAAGCTCACCAGTGCAGCAAAGTCAGGATCCACAATCAAACTCAGAGCTTTATTCCATTCCAGCTGGTATATGTGGTCAGCACCAGGACTCTGTGTGGTTTACCACTCCTCAGCAGGGTAGAAAAAAAGAAAAGTAGCCATAGGAGTCCAGATCAGTAGGCCACAGTGATCTAGTAGCCCTCCCCTTCCATTCTCTTCCACAAGAGAGCATCTCTTTTGAAAGGTACTAATGGTCTGCACCAAGAAAGTGGGGTTGGACTTGAGGTACTAGGCCTGGCTGGTTATGTGCATTATCACAGGGGATTGGTGCATAGCTCTTCTTCCAGTGACTTACAAGTTTAAAATTCTCTCTAACCATTTCCAATTTCTACTGAATTGTTTTCCACCAAACTGTCACACCCTCTGAATTGTCTTCCACTAAATTATGATATCCTCCAAATTGTTGCAAGCACTGATTCTGAGGACAAGGACTTGTCGTCAGAGTTGTTGTCCACTGAATTGACTCTACCGAGTTGTGCGCTCCTTATATAGTCATTATGAAAGAAAATCCATTTTTAAAAGTGCTTTATTTTATTAAATAATTAAGTAGAAAAACAGTTATGTGTACAAAATGTCAAGAACCTCTCAAAGTATTGTTTTGTGTTGAACAGGCTTGAATTGGGTGCTATTGGTAGTGATATTCAGCTTCTGTCCATTCTCAGATTAGCATGTCTGGCAACACCTACAATAGCTGTAGAAATTCATTCCTTTAAATGATGTGAATTACAAATGTTCTGGAATAAACTATGTTTTTAATGTATCCCCAAAAAATTGTGAAATCGCAGACTTCTTGGGGGCAAAAGATCAGTCATCTTCTATCAATTGAGCAATTTGGAAATCATATTACATGTGATACTACTCCATGCCATCATAACAAAGAAACTTTAAGAGTTTCTTGACATTTTGCACACAATTACATTTGTTATTTAATTATTTAAAAAAATAATTAGCACTTTTAAATATGGGTATTTTTTATATAATAACCTAGAATATTTGGTGGGAAAATATGAATAGTCTGGAGCTAAATAGAAAACAAGTCAACTTTTGTAAATAGCTGTTCACTGTGATCACATCCCAGCTGGACCGAAAGAGTATTTTTCCAGCTCCTTTGATTCAATTAATGCTAAAAATAAAGTTGAAAATTAAAAAAGCAAGCCATTTAGGCTGAAATATTTTAACCAAAGTAAGTCCACAAATGCAAAATGGGCTCTGCTGAATGACAAAGGTTATGGTGAAAATTTTATGCATATTTATAAGGGGAAAAAAAATGTTACTTAAGGTACAAAAGATAAAAAAAAAAGGCGCAGCATTAGAGTGTTGCTTTTTATTATTTCTATTTATTAACAAGGGGGGTACTTAAAAATTTAACTATTTTCTCCTATTTGTTTGAAGCAGAGAACTAAATTGATAATAAATTTGGGAACGATTTAACTGATAAAAAGCATTTACATACATATTGAAAAATTCTAAAAAATACTGTTTATGTATTTTGAGAGAAATTTTGGTTCAATGGCTTTGGTATTTAAATCTCAAAAAGAACAAACTGTAAGAATTACCTTTGCTCCTAATCTAACAGCTATAGAAATCTTATCTTCTATTTGTTGACTTTTATCAAATCCTGAAATTCCAAACCTTATAACTTCATATCTTGCTTTCTTCATATTAAATTCTGGGGATTTAATTTCTCTTTCATGCATATGGGATGAGTTATTCTGAAAATAATAAAGTATATTACACTGCAGAAAATAATTTCAACCATAATTTACTAATTATTATGGATAATTAATAAATAATATACACAGAGTTACCTGTTGACTTTGAAGTCAATAAATCAGTAAAGTTTTGTGGAAAAAAGTTTCACCGATATGCAGGATTCGAACCCATCTCTCCAGATACATGCCACAATGTTCCAAGTTCTCTAAAACTAACACCAAATCAGTCTTTTTTTCCACTAATGTGATTTATCAATCTTCCCTGATTGCTGCACTTGGACTTTGTACCCTTAATAATCAGGAATGGCAACAACTTTTTTTCTTTTTAATGCTGCACTGAGTAAGATGTAAATAAATCACCCATGCTATTAACATTTATTAATAATTTAATTAATAAATAATATCCACAGTTACATGTTGACTTTGAAGTCAATAAATCAATAAATAGTTTTGTTGATTTATTGATTTCAAAGTCAATAGGTAACTCTGTGGATATTATTATTGATTAAATCATTAATAATGCTAATAGCATGAGTGACCTACTTATTTATATATTACTCAAAGCACCATTAAAAAGAAATAGTTGCCATTCTGAATCAACAAACAGTTGTCATTCTAGTCATGTCCAGGTGCAGCAATCATGGGCGATTGATGTCACATTAGTGGAAAAAAAAAAAGAGAGTTGGCATTAGTTTAGTGGTCTTAGAACACTCTGGCATGTATCTGCTGAGGGGGCGGGGGTGGCTCAGTCGGTAGCGCGCCAGGCTCGTAACCTGCAGTTCCCAGGTTCGAGTCCCAGCTGGGTCGGCGTTGAGATTTATCTCCGCATAATTCCCCGCCCTGCCCACGGTCAGTAGGGGACACCGATGGGCTTGGAAAGGCCGGCCGTCCGTCGGATGGGACGTTAAGCCGTGGCCCCGTGTGTGGGAGAGCCATACCCTGTGCACGTTAAAGAACACGCTGGATGGCCTTGACGGGAGGCTACCATCTGTCTCCCAACAGCTGTTCCAGTGGGTCCCCTCCCCCAACCTTCTCTGAGCCTTCGGGGTCCATGTGACCTGGCCATTTAGCCCACTGTGTGCAAAAAAGTGCCGCTCAGAGGTAAAACAACCCAACAACCCATGTATCTGCTGAGACACGAGTTCGAATCCCATATATCGCCAAAACTTTTTTCCACAAAAATATTTATTGATTTAGGGATAATCTAAAAATTAATGCTTTTATATTCTTCTGTAATTCTTTAAGTCTCCAATTTAGTGAAAATTAGTTGAGTTGGGTTGTTTTACCTCTGAGTGGAACTTTTTTGCACACCATGGGCTAAATGGTCAGGGGCACAAGGCTCAGAGAAGGTTGGGGAGGGGGCCCACTGGAACAGCTGTTGGGAGACAGATGGTAACCTTCTATCAAGGGCATTCAGTGTGTTCTTTAACATGCACAGGTTATGGCTCTTCGCATATGGGGCCAAGGCTTAATGTCCCATCAGATGAACAGTAGTCTTTCTAAGCCCATCCCCTACTGACTGTGGGCAGGGCGGGGAGTTTTGAGTTGATAAATCTCAACACTGACCCAGTTGGGACTCAGTGAAAATGAGACTAAATATACAAACTTACATAGCTATACAAAACCTTTCGTAACAGTATTTTCATACTAGAAATGTATTCATTTTCATTAAAAATAACATATAAATATTATTTATAAAATGTGTTAATAAATTAACTGTATACACATAAATATGTATGCAGGGGTTTGTCAAAATAATGGAAACAATGATGGCGACTGTAGTACATGCAATGCGCTGTATGCTTATCATAGGGACATCACCCATGATGTGTCTATATCATTATCTATATGGCAAATAGAAAGCCGTTTGTGGCTAGATTGCCTGAATAGCACCCACATGTGACATAATAGAAATGTTCATAACGTTAATTAGAGGAGATCTTGATTGCTGGCCGGTAGCTCAGTGGCCCAGGGCACCTGACATGTTATCAGGAGGTCACGGGTTTGTATCCCACCCAACTCAAGAAATTTTTTCCTCTAAAATTTGAATCGACTTCAAAGTGCTGATTTATTGGTAGATATATAAATATATCTTGAACCAAGAAAATTTTGATTCAGCTGCTGAATCCTTATCAATTGCTATGTTTAAAGCTAATTTAAAGCTCTTCTTTCTGAGCCTTAAATATCTAATTCATTATTGTTCTTCGGCTATAGTATACATAATATTTTTAATGCTCATACATAAAGTATTATCTTCATGATCATGGAGGGCTTATTGTTGCTCAAGGATGTTGAAGGTATTTTCATTAATTTGATAATAAATATTACAATGTAAAATAATATAATAAAATATAGCAAATGTAATATACACAAATCCACCATTCTTTTAAAATGTACTTACTATTGGAACATTGCACAACAGTCACTGTAACATACTAAATTAATAAAACAAATTAGCTGCCCATATAATAACCTTGGATCTGCACTTAAAAAAAGTGGTAGGTAAAATCTACTTGACCTTCTTGTAGTAATTGCCCAAAATCAAATGAAAAAAAAAAAGCTCTTTGGTACTTCTGCAGTTCAAACGATTCAGCTCACTAGCTGGACACTATGAAATAAGGTGCAAAAAGTAAATAAGTAAAAAGCATACAGTATAGCAGCAGTGTTTTCACACTATGGACAGCATATTAAATTGTTTTTTTTATTGTTTTGCATTGCCTGATTTTTGGTGTTTTAGGTCTAAAGTTAATAAAGATAAGTTTTTAGGGAGGGGGAGGGATTAGATTAGGTTTTATAGGGATGGAAAATATTTTATGTTTCTTTTCATGCAATTTAGGCTTATTTATATATTTATGTAGCATAAAGGTATAAAATTTGCCTCTTGGGTAAGTGTAGCAATTTACAGACAACTCATATTTTTTAAACACTTTTATTGTCTATTACATTAAGCACGAAATGTGTGACAATGAGATTTCTCATTTGCGTATCTGTAGAGTGTGCAAATCAAACCTTAAATCAATATACCTCCATTCATAGATCCCCTTAGCTAAAAGACATATATGCAAATTAAAAATTACATACTCCCCATTTCCCTACATATTTAAAAATGCAAATTGGCTGTATTTTTCACTTAGCTTTTAGTTTGATGCCTACAGCCATCTGTGCTTCTCTACCATTGAATCGTCTGAAAAATTCTATAAACTTACCTATGAAGCAAATTTCAAAATATATATACACAGTCATTTCAGAATAATATGACCATCTACCTAATAATGGGAATAACCACCCTTGGCCTGGATGACAGCGGCAAGATGGCGTGGCATGGACACGAGGCCATGGAAGATTGTCAGAGGCACATGTGCCCATTAGGACTCCAGCAGAGCATGGAGGTTCTGGAGATGACATGATTGTGGGTCTGCACGCTGAACCTACCCACAAGTGCTCTGTGGGATTGAGGTCAGGCAATTTCGCTAGCCAAGGGAGAATGGAGACATCACTGTCGTATTCCTGGAACCAGTCACGCACCACCTTAGCAACAATGGCAGAATGCATTGTCCTGTTGGTATCACCACCAGGGTAAACATCCAACGTGAAAGGATGCATGTGGTCAGCGAGGATGGACAGGTAGTCATTGGCATTCAGGGACCCATCCAATGGCACCAGGGGTCCCAGGTCATACCATGAAAGCATCCCCCAGACATGCACACTGCCGGCCTGTACTTGAACGACAAGCATGTCCAGGTGTTGGTTCTCATGTATCTGATGCCATATCCACCACCGGCAGTTACTTCAGTGGAGTAGAAACCTCAATTCGACCGAGAAGGAAACCTTTTTCCAGTCTTCCACTGTCCAATGACGGTAGTCCCATGCGAACTGTAGCTGTCATTGCTGATGGACCTTGGTTAACATGGGCAGCTTTACGCAGTGTTGACTCCAGAGACCCATGCGTAACAGGATTTGCTCTACTGTTATCGAGGGCACGTACCTGGGTGCCCAACTTTCATTTGAGTGGCCAATTGCTGAACTGCTGTGCGTCGATTGCCCTTTACCAGTCAACGGAGGCGACGTTCTCCTCTGGGATCAATGGCCTTTGGGGCTCCACAGTTATGACATCTGGAGAAATTCAGTGTGCTAGTGGTCCTTACTACAGCACCTCGCAAACAGTCCAAAAACTGCTGTTACCGAGATGCTTCCATTCTTGGTGCGGTAGCCAATGATCATTCCTTTTCAAACGTCCATCAAATCAATACCTCTGCCCATTGTGCTCACATTATGCACTATGGCTCATCTGTACTGCCGGCTGCTTATATCTCTGTGTGGTCAACCTTGTCATGTGCACTCTGTGATGTGCCTGGGAAGGTACATTGTGATTCTGTGGGTGGTTATATTATTCTGATACAACTGTGTGTATAGTAATAAAACTATATTGCATAAAAAAGAAAGAAAAAAGAAAACAAATTTCGGGGGTGGGGTAGGGGTATTTCCCACAAAATTAACTTCTGTAACTTTGACTTAAACTATCGAGAACAGGTTACCTAAAAACGTGAATCATCTACAGTATTCTATATATTTACTTCTAGTCCAGTTTATACTACATATACATACAACAAATTTAAATTACATAAATTCTAAAATTTGAGAGGGGGGGGGGATAAAATAATTTATCATTAACTTTATTCACTTTATGTATACAATTAAAAAGACCTTCTTGCTCAAAAATTAATTTAAAATAATTTAAAATTCTTTGTCATTGAGCAATAAACCACTAAAAAATTAGGAAACCAGGATTAGAACACCCTACATTACTGTCATACTATAATGCTTCACACACCTTACATACATTATTACTTGTGGCACCATCTAGTAAGCTGAGCATCATCAACAAGATATACCTATTATGCATCTCCCACCATCCTCAATGTATTCCATTTGAAGTTCTTCTGTTGAACAGTATCAGAGAGCTCTTAAAATAATGCATTAAATGATAATCTTTCATATTAGTTGAAGTGGGCTGATTTTGTGGGAATTATAGATGGTGGATTTATGGGAAACTTTAGCTTAGTGTTCCTGAATCTTGAAATTGCAATATTCAAAAATGATATGCAGCTGTCGATTTCAGGTTGTGGCATCATTGTGTAGCATCCTAAAATATGACACCCATGATTGAAACTGATGGTTTGCCATTCTTCATAAAAGATATGTCATATTAATAATTATATTGTTGTGCCATAATTGAACTTGCCCTAGAAGAAGCATCCATTCAAGTCCCTTGCAGTTCTGATCTGATAAGGGTTGGGTTGTTTTACCTCTGAGCAGCACTTTTTTGCACACCATGGGCTAAATGGTCAGGTCACATGGACCCCGAAGGCTCAGAGAAGGTTGGGGAAGGGGACCCACTGGAACAGCTGTTGGGAGACAGATGGTAGCCTCCCGTCACGGCTTAACATCCCATCCGACAGACAGCGGCCTTTCCAAGGCCGCCAAGCCCATCGGTGTCCCCTACTGACCGTGGGCAGGGCGGGGAGTTTTGCGGAGATAAATCTCAATGCTGACCCAGCTAGGACTCGAACCTGGGAACTACAGATTACGAGCCTGGCGCGCTACCGACTGAACCACCCCCGCCCCTGATCAGCAAAAATAGTAAATCTGCATTGATATAAAGTAAAAAAAAAGAAACCTTAACATAAAGTGATGACAGTTTTATAATTACTAGATATCCGAACTATTTCTGGTTCATTAGCAGCCCTGCTTTGAAAAATTGCTTTCTCAGTTGACAGGTCACGCAATTTTTTTTATAGTAACAAATATTATTAATAGTAAAAAATTTTACAGCGTACAAATATCGCAGAACCATACCGAAAAATAATAAAAAATACCTTATTTCTGTTATTGCTATAGCTTTCTTTACGAAACATTTTTTTATATATCTTACTCAAAACAGAACTCGTAACCTCTTTTCACACGTTCCTTTCGAAAACTCCATGTGCTTCGTTACCATGGATTGCTTGGCTTGGATTCACCATGAGAGAAACATACGGAAAGTAGTAGTTTTTTCGTTTATACCATCATTGTTTTGTGCTTTCTTTTTGAAACGTTAGGTAATAATGCCCTGTATATATCATAGTTCGTATCGGGATTTTCAATGTTCCAGACAAATATACCCATTACCATTTCCATCTTAAAATTTAGCCTTTAAGATATAACATAACAAATAAACCACAAAACTAGTGGATCCCTAGAAGTATAAAAGTCACACAGTACAAGAGAGGAAAAAGAAGGTTCTTCTTTAGAGAAGGCTATCGTTTCACGTCTCTTATACTCGTTGAGAACTTCATGATTGTAGTTAAGAAAGGGAGAAAAAACTTCGTTTGGATTATTGGCCACTGCTTCAAAAAAATATTTTGAGAGATGCTTAATATACACCACACGGGAAAAATATTCAACACCTGGAAGGATTAATGTAATTTTATTGAAACGCAGGCAGTGTTAGCATACACTGAGATGTAAAATAGATTACATTATCAAAAAAAAATAAAAATAAAAACGGAAAATTACCACTTTACCTACCCAGTAAAGTGGTATAATTAGTATGATGTTGAATTAGTATGAAGTCACGCGCAGCAATGTATTCATGAACAGGCCGGGCAATTCTATCGTACAGCTCTATAATGTCCTACTGAGGGATAGAATGCCAAACAGCACAAAGTCGCTGTTCCATTTCAGTGACAGTGGTTGGCGCACCTCTTGGGTGTTATTGGAACTGTCGGCGAATCATGTCGCAGTCATGTTCAATAGATGGAAGGTCTTGTGAGCTTGCTTGCCATGGTAGTATCTGAACGTTTCGCCCGTGCAAATGCTGCAGACTAATACGGGCTGTATGGAGACGGGGGTTACATTGCTGGTAAAAGGTTCCATGCTGCTAAATAAATGAAACAGGCATTGGCTGCAAAACGTTAGTAATAAATCGTTGGGCAATTAGAGATCACTGGATGGCGTTCCTTTCCCCTGGATGACTGTGAACACGTTGTCTACCATCGTGCTGACCAAGACAAAAACGAGATTCGTTACTAACACCACGGTACTCCACTCTTGTTCTTTCTAGTTTTGTTTGATGACCACTGAAGGCGTGATTGCACGTGGGCAGATATGAGGAGCAAACGCAGTGCCGGATGATAAGTTCGCAACGAAAACTGTAAAAGCCTGTTGTTTACCGTCCACTGGTGGTATTCGATGTGTTACCTGTGGCCCTTGCAGTTGCGTTATAGTTGCGAATCTGTCACGCAATGCCATGCATCGCAAATGGCGGTCCTTCTTGAACCAGCTGGTGCCACATGTGTACGATGATGCTGGAATTGTGACTAACAATATTGGACAGATTTCTGTACGTCAAACCAGCTTCTCTAAGGACGATGGTTCTTCCATGTTCAAAGTTTGTTAACTGTTTAAACGGCTGTCGATGTCTGTGTGAGGGCAGCGTTAGTGGTTTAGCACATTTTCATAACGTTTGTCAACCAGGGAGATTTGGTTGCTTTTATCTGTGTTTGATTGCTCCGCGCCTGTGACGTCAGCTCGTGCCTGTCCAATCGTTTGGATCGTCCATATACTACTGCCTCCCTAAATTTCGTTACATTTGCATAACTTCTTGCAAGTGTTGCATTTTTTATTTCCTGTAGTGTATATAAATGTATTCGATGCTAAGATATCTGTGTATTTGTTTGTAACAAACCACGGAGGTATCGATGGCATGTCTTTGAAAAAATTTTCGGAAAAGTTTTACTTTTGGGCTGCTTTCCGAAATTGTGTTTGCTTATATGGGGAATAAGTTAGAATGGGACGTAGAATGTGTTATATTGGAGTAGGGTTACCATACGTCCTCCAAAAGGAGGATATGTCCTCCTTTTTTATTTCCTGTCCTACCGGAATTTTGAAAAAACATTAAATGTCCTCCTTTTTGTATAAATTCATAACTTGTTTTAAATTAAAATTAAGGCACTCAGGTTATTCTATCTTTCCATTTTTAAATTTTTTGAACCCATGGCTAGAATATAATTTACTGTTAACTGTTACACTATAAATGGAAGTCGTGAATGCTAAATTTATTCTCTTATTGTAAAAGTTACAATTTTCTGTAACCTCAATGTGTACAATTTACATGCCAGATTGCGAAAAGTACTCGCTTTGGAAGTTGAAATAAATTTTGTTTCCGTCAACTGATAGCTGGAAATACGAAAATTGGCAGCAATTTAATTTTTTATTTGTAACATAAAATGACAGCGAAGGAATTAAGGAAATACTCCTGGTTCATACAAGAACATGCCCTACCAAGACCGAAATCACTGCTGACCACTACCTCAGTAAGAGTTAATAGAAACACAAGAAGTTTGACTCATGCAATATCAGATAGTTACTAATCAGTATGACACTTAAGGGAAAATAACCATAGATTGCTTATAAAGTACGAATATATATCGTAACGTCATGTATTTTGAAGTGTATTGAATTATTAAACTTATTTTGTGACTAAATTGTTTGTCGTACTTGAAATAAAACTTGAGAGAAAAAAAATATTACACAAATTGAAAGAATGCCCTTTGTTTTGCATTTCTATCTTTTCTGTCCTCTTTTTAGAACACCGGCATCTGGTAATTCAATATAGGAGCAGCTTGTGGTCAATCATCAGGACAGAATTTCTTCGTGTGGACCAAACTGACATCTAAGTGCATTAGCTTTCACGATAACCGCATCAATGTGCGGATCACATTTTAGTTTATGTCTTAGTTTTGCTTTGCATATTGTCATTGGGGTGTATATAATAATTTGTCCTTTAGTTTATTTTACGGTTTTATTGCCAGTTAATAGGCTTATTTAAAAAATAAAGAGATTTGAGGTTCTTAACTTTCTTCGTGCTGAAAAGAATTGGTACACTCTTTTCTGCATTGATCTTTATTTTCCATCTGCCGTACCACATTTCTAATTCATCTAGACACCCCTGCAATCTACTTATTACAAACGAGAGGCCCAGATAAGATGAAATGAGGGTAATATCTTCGGCATTTTGTGCTATCTCCACTTGGTTGGTGGATGGTAGTTCATACAGATCATAGATTCCCAACGGGGCAGTAGCGGATCCAGAGGCAAATGGGGGGCGTTGAGGCAAGTCAAGAGGGGCGGTCAAATAAATAAATAAATATAATGGAATTTTCTGTGACAACCTTTTTATCTCTTCTATTCTGTGGTGTCTTCCTGGTGATTCTGGTCATCCACTACCTCATCCGTTATGTACAGCTTTTCAACTGCAGCTTGGACAATAAGTTCCCTGCTACCGCCTACTAGCGTACTGGTACGTCTGAAGTCGACTGAGATGCTCACAAAAGTTCTCTTCAAGATCACAGATTGGATATAAGCTTCAATATGTTTTCCCACTCCAAGTCGCTTTGAGTATGCTTTATGGTACGTAGTTACAATAACATCCCACGTCAGAACATAAGGTATAATATTAACATTACACTTGTGAATTAGGCTCAGCTCATTAGCCAGCAGATCATACTTCTTTTCAACCTCTACTGTCTGCAGGCTATCCTGAGATATTATTCCTACTTCAATAATTGTAATCTCATTCAATACCTTAGCATGCACTACTATATCAGGCTTATGTTGGACATGTGTGTCCGTCCTGATAGGCAAATCAACCTTGATGCAATAATAATATTATAATAATAAATTTATTATATTTAATATTTTTAATAATTATTTTTAATATAATAAAATACTTTGAAAATACATGTTTTCATGAATAAATATTTTATCTAGCTATGTAAATTATCTTATTGTTATCGCGTTAATAAGCATTTTTAAATTAGCATTAGGTATACCTATACCTAATTTGTTTTAGTTTAGAATAGATTGACGGTGACAAGTCCTTGCAAGTTGGTAGGCAAACACGCGGTTCATGCAATTTAACACGTTTCGACAATATGGGAGCTTGAAATGACTTGTTTACGGAGCAAGTGCGCCGGCATCGCAAACATACAAGTTAATGCGTGCACAAAATCAAATCTATAAAAGCGATAGCTCTAGGAATGTTTTATTTTTATGTGCTTCGCCGTGATAAATAGTCGTGAGTGATAAATGTTAGAAGTCATTATGAACATTATTTTTATAACTATCTATAAATCTGTTGAGAAGTTAATTTGCATTTGAAAATGTCTGAATCTACATCTAAAAAGAAATGCCGGCAGTACAGTATCGAGTATTTGAAATATGGATTTACGTACTCTCCTACAAACCAATCATTACCTATGTGTTTAATATGCCGAAAGTTTTTTCAAATGAAGCTATGAAACCTTCTAGGCTACAAGAGCATTTAAATAAAATGCATGCTGATAAGAACAAAGATTTATCCTATTTTCAAGAACTAGAAAAGCAATATTTAAAACAGCCAACTATGCCAAACCTTTTTGCGTAGTCTTCTAAACAAGATGATGATGGACTAAGAGCCTCATATAACGTTTCATTGTTAATCGCAAAAGCAGGAAAACCACACACACAATTGACGAGGAAATAATTTTGTCGGCAGTCAAAGAGATATTAAAAACTGTTCTTCATCATAAGACACCGTAAGGTATCATCAAAGAAATTCCTCTCAGTAATAATTTAGTGCAAAGAATAGACGAAATGGCAAAGGATATTGAAATATCATTATGTGATTACTTAAAGACTTGCGAATTTTCCATTCAACTCGATGAATCAACTGTACCAAATAACGAAGCTCTACTCTTATCATACGTACGATTTATAAAAGAAGAAAAAATTCATGAAGAGTTATTATTTGCTAAAAATTTGGAATCTGATACAAAGGGAGAATCTATAATACCATGCAAAAGTTTTTTAAGAGAAATTGCTATTTGCAATATTTTGTCTGCTGCTACTGATGGTGTTCCAGCAATGACAGGGCGTCATAAGGGTTTCATAGCGCATTTGAAACAAGCAGTACCAAATGTACTCGCTGTACATTGTATTATTCATCGTCAGCATTTGGTTGCAAAAAATTTGAATGAACGTCTGCATACGTCGCTCCATTGCGTTATTAAAGCAATCAATAAGATTAGAAGCAATTCATTGAATGACCGATTATTTGGTAAGCTTTGTAATGAAAATAATGAAGATTACAATCACTTGCTGCTGCACACAGAAGTACGTTCTCTCTAAAGGTGTGTCTGAATCGTTTTTTCAATCTATTTGACTCAGTACTGGACTTTCTTGAAGACAGAGACGAAAAACTGCGCAAAAACCTGATTACGTCAAAAAATGACATCGCTTATTTGACAGACCTGTTTAAAATATTTAATCAAGTTAATTTACAATTGCAAGGTGATGAGTTGAATTTAATTAAAACAAAAAACGTCATAGCTGCTTTTGCGGGAAAATTTCTTCTATTCAAACGAAATCTAGGTAGAGGTGAATACAACCACTTTCCCACATTATCAGCAGTCTCTGCAAAACCGGAAGATTTACTTACTTACTGCCAACACTTGGAAGTTCTCCATGTTGATTTTACGGAGCGTTTCCAAGATATTTTAAACATGAATATACCGAGTTGGGTTTTAGATCCTTTCACAAACACAGATACTGAAGAATCATCAAATTTGGAAGAGGAACTCTTAGAACTCACGACTAACGAAGCACTCAAAGTAAAATTCAAACATGGATACCAAGAGTTCTGGCTTCAAAAATCAATACCAGTTCTCTACCCTGGATTGTGGGCAATAGTACAGAAGTTTTTAATCGCATTTCCTTCGTCCTATATGGCTGAGCGTGGTTTCAGTGCAGTAGCTAATTTGCTGTCAAAGAAGAGGAACAGACTACACATCACTGAACGTGGCGATCTGCGATTGATGTTAACGAAATTGGAACCCGACATTAACAAATTGTTAACACCCCACCAGCCTCAACCATCTCATTAATTTTTTTTATTATTAATTTTGTTTATCTCATTTTTTAATTTATTGATTCTGTATTTATTTTTAAAATTTTAATAAACAATTTTATTGTACATTTGGTTGTTTTATTAATTTCTGCTTTATGATTTTTGATAAATAAACAGATAAATTAGGTACAGATAATATGCAACAATATTTTAATATTTCATATAAAATTAACTATTATGGACTAGGGGGGAGTTGAAATTTTTGTTCTCTTCTAAAGGGGGCGATGGTCCAGAAAAGGTTGGGAATCACTGATTTAGCCCTTTTGGCAAACGATTTTGATCTTAAGAATCTATGGAGAATGTGGAGAAATAGGCGTATAACCTAAAGACTAAAATTAGACTGTATAATAGTTTGGTTCTAGGGTTAGTTATGGTAGTGAAACTTGGGCACTTTGTAAACAAGATAACAGGAAACTAGATGCTTACGAAATATCTTGGGTATTAGGTGGTTCAACTCTGTAACTAATGATGAGGTTAGGCAAAGGAGTTTGCAACCTCCTTTAAGCAGCATATTGTGCAGAGAGAGATTCCGTTGGTTTGGCCATGTTGGCCTATGAATTATAGATTGGCGAATAGGGTTATGAAGAGTGTGCCTAAAGGCTTCAGAAAGAAGGGGAGACGTAGGATGCGGTGGGCAGACAATGTCAAACAGGACCTTGTTAGAATTTGTGTGCAGTGGTAAGATGCAGTAGATGTAGCTCAGGATAGACTTGCTTGGAGAACTAAATTGCACGGTCTGGTTGGACCTCCGTAGCCCATGGCTGCTTGAGGATGATGATGATGATGTTTGGGCGCTCACTCATGCCCGAGGTGACATCATTAGTGGCAGAGGTTTTTGGCTCCCCATAATTCCTATTGTGCTGGTTCTGTATCTGTCCTTTGCATCATGTGGTGCTCCATGACAATGCGTGAGATGCACCATTGCACCCCATGTGTGTGGCAATTACTCGAAGGCTCAATTTGAGCTCTCGCATATAGACGATTCTCTCTCTCTCAGGTGCAAAAGAGTTCTGATAGCATGAAGGCTCAATTTGAGCTCTCACATATAGATGATTCTCTCTCTCTCAGGTGCAAAAGAGTTCTGATAGCATCTCCAAGGCACCTCACTGTCAGTTGTGCTGTGATACGAGCTTGTGGACACCTGGCATTTATCCACAGCTTGGCTGGGTGTCATGCTCTATTCGCTGCAGAACTTTGATCATTTGCATATCTCTGTTGGTCAATTACCTTCTGCAATTTACTTCTCTCCTTCCATTCCTGCTTGATGTTGTAATTTCTATTTGAACTCTGTATAAAGCTCTATATGGCATTGTAAAAAAAAACAGGAACCTATAGTGTTTTTTTCTGAAAATTTACCTAGTAAGGTCCAAAAGTTTCTGGCCCGAACATGTTAACACAAGAATTGATAGGTCTAACTCCATCAACCTCCCATCCTGTTTTGTGGCACTCCAGCTGTCGTAGATAGAAGTGCTGTTGCCCAATATTTTAAAACGTTTAAACTTGAGTATCGCATGGTCATTAAATTTTTGACCAAAGAAGGTGAAAGCACGGGAGATATTAAAAAACGTTTAGATTCAAATTTTTTTATTTTAAAAATGTTTATTTTTAAAAAAAATTTTTTTGATCAGGCGATTCTGCTAGTCGAATTTAAGGAATTAAATACTAGTTACTGGTGAATATTATGCGTCATTAATGTACAAATTGAAGGATACCATCAAAGAGAAGCGCCTAGGAAAGCTGTCCCGGGGAGTGAGGTTATTGCACAACAATGCACTAGTGCACACTTGTTGCTCTATTCAGCAATGTGGTTTCTAGGAATTAAATCACCCACCGAACAGCCCCGACCTAGCCCCCTAGCGACTTTTTGTTTTCAAAATCGGATCTGCGTGGGAAAAAATTTACAAGTGATGAAAAAGTCATTTCTGCAGTTTTAGACCATTTTAAGGGCAAAAATTCATATTATTTTTTTGGTGGTATAGAAAAGTTAATTAGCCGTACTAAAAATGTATTAAAATAATGGGTGATTATATTGAAAAATAAAAATTATTGTTTGATTCTATTACCTCTTTAATATACTTTGATCAATTTACATATCTCTGTTGGCTATTATCTCTTTAATACCCTTGGGCCGGAAACTTTTGGACCTTATTACATAATTATTAGCTAATTTCTATTAAAGGAAAATAAAAAACAAACAAACCCAGTATTACAACACTAAATACATAACGAAAATATCATGACTTTATTTTGTTTATTAATAAGCTGCATTATGCACATTGATACCTGAAGTTTGAATGTTTTTATACAATTTTTACATATTATAGCAATATAACAATGCATTAGACTTATTTATATTCTTTGTCATATTGTAAATAATCAGTAATAATTCCTTTCTAGACCATTTTCGACTAGTGTCATGAGAATTTTGTTTGTAAAAAGGGGTTACTAACTGTAATACGATGCGGATGTTGTTGGCACTATCTCTGCCTTAATATGAGATGAAAAAATGGTCCTAGTTACTTGCTGTAAAATTAGATGTTAAATGCTTCATCTAGCTTTTATTTTATGAGCCATAAAATTGTACAAATATATATATCATTGTAAAGTACAAAGGCATAATTCATCATTTTGCTGTTCATCTAAAAAGGTTTTGTTCCAACAATGATTTATAAGATGAAATCCTGATTTAGTTGAAGTGTAATTTTTGCTTATTATTGTACTTATGAATTCTTCATTATGAAATACAAAATGTTGAATGTGGAAGTTTCTCTGAAATAAATAAATACTTTGTAATGTACAACGTTTAGAAATATTATGAAGTGTTTACAAATAACCCTAAGTTGGCAAAATTAGTGCAATTTGTTACCTACAATACTCTATTTAAAAAAAATAATCTTCACAAATGCCACATGCACACACACATACACACAGCCAAAACTAACTAATCAACTTAACAAATTTCTATAAATAACTACAAAAATTTCTTACATTAACTAATTTAGTACCCTTGACATCAAGCAAGTAAATGTGGCAGTGTACATGTGTCATAATGGCTTCTCACATGCTATTGAAGAACCTATATTTTCATCCCAGGCAACAACTAGTTCAGTCAATTGACTTACACCTTTGACTTTCTCCTCAGGGTATTTATCTTTGTTTTGAATGACATAATGAGTACATTTTGTCCGACGTTCTCTCCTCCAGCTACTACGAGGTACCTCTCTTTTTCGTTTACCATAGGGACCAGGTGCAGCCATTTCTGTCTTTGTGAAGTACCGTCCATATAAGTAAGTAAGAATACCAAACATAGCAAAACCAATAAGTGATGGCATAAAAGCCATTCCCTTAACTGACAGTGGATAGCCCAAATAACGTGAATTCATACCAATATCACCTTCCAAGAATGATCGATTAGTGCGGGGATCAATTTGTGTAAATCTGGCTTCATAAGTCCATAAGCTGGCATTTGCTGGAATGAATTAAAAATATATATATTTTTAACGCTAATTTTATTATTAGTACATAATTTTATATGTAGCAAAATACATTTTTTTTATTTCCATATTATACAGTATAACATCTAGTTCTTGATTTTTCATATATTTTATATTTTTTTAATATGACCTCCAACTATAATATGCTAGAGTGCTTGGACCAGCTTATACCTTGTAGTATTTCTTTTTATTGCAGCAAACCTTTATGTAAGAAAATCACTTTACATGGAACAAATTATAATTTAGCTAGATTCTATTATTCCTTGGTATTTATCACTGAATCAGCAGATATAGATTTTATTTAATGTGATTAGGTATGATAATATGAAAAATTCTGATACCTTAGAAAATAAGCAATTGAAGAATCTCTTGTTTCATGCTATACAATTATGGCAATTGTGGTCACCCATCCATAAGTCACAATTCCAAATTTAAATAGCAGTTAACTATGTGTATGCATGAAACAAACTAAATATTATACAAGCTGTAAAGTCTCACAACACCCCAACAGCAAGGGACGGAGCCGGATTTAAACTCTATGAGGCCCTAGGCGCACATTAGTTCGAGGCCCCCTTACTAACCTTTTTGAGGCCTTAGACACGCATTAGATTCGAGGCCCCTTACTTAAGTTTTTGCAATATTTGGTGTTTGGTTCAAGAAAAATATTTAAAAAATTTTATTTAAAGAATTGTAGAAAAATAATTACAAAAATATATAACTCAATCCCACTAAACAAAAGTATAGACATTACTAAGATTCATTAAAATATTTTTAGCATGAATTGCAGTTTACTACCAAATTACAATATTGATCATTTCTTGAGAAGCATTTAACTAAAAACTTTTCGATCAAAAATCATCAAAGTATTTTATTGCGAGCTTTCTCTTTGGCGAAACCATCAATTAAATCATCACAATTTAAAGAATCTGTCAATTCACATTCAATAAACGTTAAAGATAAATTCTACATTTTAGTTTGTGCTAGTGAATTTCGTATTTAAAAATAAACATTTTATTTTACAACTATAACTAAGCTTTTCTTATATTGTTGTTTGTAGGGAGTAAGATTTTAAAATGTGGCCCCATAGAGAGTGAGGCCCCAGCCTGCACCTAATGCGCCTTATGGTAAATGTGGCCCTGGCAAGGGATGATATGAACCCATCTCTGATGTCCACAATCCCTTGTTAAGGGCATGCTTGTGATCTATACAAGAGAATAAAAATAAATTACACACATGTAGAACATAATATGTGAAATTGACTTTGCCCTATATTTCACATAGTCATAGGTTAGCAAATATATGTCTTTGAAGAGTAGGGCAGTTATGGTAGGTTGGATTGTTTTACCTCTGAGCGGCACTTTTTTGCACACCATGGGCTAAATGGCGTCATATGGATCCCGAAGGCTCAGAGAAGGTTGGGGGAGGAGACCCACTGAAACAGCTGTTGGGAGACAGATGGTAGCCTCCCATCAAGGCCATCCAGCGTGTTCTTTAACGAGCACAGGATATGTCTTTCCTGCACACAGAGCCACATCTTAATGTCCCATCCGATGGACGGTGACCTTTCCAAGCCTATCGATGTCCCCTACTGACCATGGGCAGGGCGGAGAATTTTGCGGAGATAAATCTCAATGCTGACCCAGCTGGGACTCAAACCTGGGAACTACAGATTACAAGCCTGATGCGCTACCGACTGAGCCACCCCCACCCAGGGGTTACAGTAATTGGAAATGGGATCATAATATAGGACACAAATGATATGTTGTTTTCATATCCTCTTTACAAGTATATTTTGTCTCTTACTCTTTTTCTTGCATATGTTGTAGTATTTCTCCTGCTTTTTGGATATTGTGGGGATTTGTTATACACCTTATTATGACAGTGGATGCTGAATTTTATGTCCAAATCATTAGTTTTAACAGATTTATAATATTCCTGTCTGTTCAGACACATTACCATATACACACGATTACAAACAAAACATTTTTCAATGGCAACTACATAACATGCATTTCCATAATAGAATGGAAAAAATATAAATTTAGTCATATAAGTCTAAGGCAAATATTTATATGTCAACCTTTGGATCATATTACCACATCACATCTTCTTGGCATTAGATGAGCTGAAGCTCTTCAACAAGAATGACAAATAATTTAACATCTCTCAGTTCTTTTTCTTGATGGTTCTTTATCAATCTTATAACTTATTTTGAACCAAAAATCCTCTATTGGACTTAAATCTAATAGTTGTCAAAACTATTAGTTACAAAAATAGTGCCCTGAAATTTAAAAGGTCCTAAAATAGCTTGGAAAACATCAGTAGCTGATGACATCTTTCACTGCATGATTCATCACTGGCTATGACAATAGAGGGCTTACAATTTTTTTGCTGCAGTTATTTTAACATCAAATTATGTTATATGTTTTTCTTATTACTTCACTTTCCAGCCAAAAAGAAACAAAAAAAAAAAACTGATCTTTCATCATTTCCTGAAAATGAATAAGGTGTTGGAGGCAGAAGCAAAAAGTCTTGAAACAGAAATCAGCCCTATGGTTGGAAGGGCAACGGAGAAGGTAAGGGGTAACAACCTCCCCCTTCTCTGTCACTACACTTATTTTTTAATTTAAATTTATTTTTTAAACAACTATTAGTTTTTGAGTTTATACTGAATAGTTTTAAAACAGTTTACTACCCAACCCCCCCCCCCCCCCTCCCCTCAATATCTTGCTTCTGCCACTCTGAGGATACCGACTTTTATTAGACTTGGAGTACCATCTATTTGCCACTTTGTCAAGATTCCCAAAATTCAACACCTAAATTTCAACCTAAAGAAAAATGCATCGTACTTAATAAAAAAGTGTTTCTCCCTTTCATAACAAGAACAGAAATTCCTTGAACATGAAAAGTCCAAGTCACCTTGTATAACACTGGCAGTATTTTAAAATATACCATACTGAAAAGAATCATTAAAAGAAATTAAAATTATGTTTCAGGTAAATATTATATTATTCAGGAAGAAATTTCCTTTTGATTAATATATAATTTAACTATTTTTATTCATCAGGTTTTCCAAAATTAAGTCATATTAAATTATGTGTAGTCCAAACTATTTTTTTCACTATATCACAGTGACAAAGCCTTATTAAAACCATTGTTTGTAAATTTGCTTAAAATTTTTGTTTTAAAATTGAAATTAAATTCTGTTTAATTTGGTATATAACCTGACCTATTTCAGTTGATTGGTTATTTTTTAACAAAATTCTAAATTTGACTTCTTGATATGACGAAAAGCCTGGACTTTTTTCAATGTATAGTACTTAGGGAAAAAATTTGAAAAAAAAAAATAGAGTAATTTTCTTAAAACTTTATTTATTCTGTTATTTAAAAATAAATAGCCTTTCTATTCATATGCATTAACAATTATTTCCATCTATTAGGTTTTTTTTTTAAATAAATTTTAATTTGCACTGACAGGATGCATTTTTCTACTACGTGACTCTAAAATAAAACTATTCATCTTTTTTTTTTTGCAAAATATTTTATTTTCAGAAAATCCAGAATTAAATGCTAATTAATTTGGTATATAACATCCATAATTCTTTTCATTAGTTATTTGGCAAAAAAAGATTTAAAGTGAATTTTTTTTGGCTGAGCATATGAAAAAATAACTTGGTTCCTGGATGTAAACCAGTTTTTTAGGCTGAAACTCTGGTAGGGTAAAAGAAAATAGTGCAAAAAAATAGAATTTATATACCTATGCAATGCACCATAACTGACACAGAATTAATAACTCAACTGGGTTGGGTTATTTCACCTCTGAGCAGCACTTTTGTGCATGCAAAGGGTAAATGGCAAGGCCTCAGAGATGGGGAGCAACTGGAGTTCTTAGGAGACAGATAGAAGCTTCCCATTAGGGCCATCCAGCATGTTCTATAATGTGCACAGGGTATGGCTCTCTTGCACACGATGCCTCAGTTCTATGTCCTATCTGATGGATGGCAACCTTTCCAAGACCATTGGTGTTTCCTTTCTGATTGAGAGCAGGGTGGGATTTAGTGAAGATAATAACTCAGCCAGGAACTTGGAGATGACTTTCAAAAATCTGACATTTCAGGTAAAAACTGGGGATTTGGGTTGGGTTGTTTTACCTCTGAGTGGCACTTTTTTGCACACCATGGGCTAAATGGCCAGGTCACATGGACCCCGAAGGCTCAGAGAAGGTTGGGGGAGGGGACCCACTGGATCAGATATTGGGAGACAGATGGTGTCAAGGCCATCCAGCGTGTTCGTTAACGTGCACAGGGTATGTCTCTCCCGCACACGGGTCCACGGCTTAACGTCCCATCCGACGGACGGCGGCCTTTTCAAGCCCATCGGTGTCCCCTACTGACTGTGGGCAGGGCGGGGAATTTTGCGGAGATATATCTTAATGCTGACCCAGCTGGGACTCAAACCTGGGAACTACAGATTACGAGCCTGGCGCGCTACCGACTGAGCCACCCCCACCCTAAAAACTGGGGAGGTGTCAATTCTATATAACATCTGGAGAATTGTGATGAATCCTAGAACCCCAAGATGGCACAGCACACTCTTTGACTCAGAAACTTTGGGTCAAACCCAAACAAGTGGTAACTATAGATACTACACATTTTTAAAAGCAAATTTCACAAGGGAAACAACCTTTATTATTATTTAAAAGTGGAGACACTAAATTTTTAAAGAAAAATAATGTTTGCAAAATTCAAATAAATGATTTTGAGATTTAACAAATTCACAGCAAGTTTGATACAATAAAAAATTAAATAATGAAATAAACTCCACTATTCAATATCCACTAATAAATCAGCACTTTGACTTCGATTCAAATTTTAGAGGAAAAATTGTTTTGAGCCGGATGTGATACGAACCCACGACCTCTTGATAACATGTCAGGTGCTCTGGACCACTGAGCTACCAGCTGCCAATCAAGATCTCCTCTAATTAACGCTATGAACATTCCTATTATGTCACATATAGGTGCTATTCAGGCAATTTTACCCACAAGTGGCTTTCTATTTGCCATATAGATGGAAAGCATGTCTTACAAGTATGCTAATGATAAATAATGAAATAAACTCGATTATTCAATATCCACTAATAAATCAGCACTTTGACATCAATTCAATTCAGTGGTCCAGAGCACTGACATGTTTTCAAGATGTCGTGGGTTCGTATCATACCCGGCTCAAGACAATTTTTCCTCTAAAATTTGAATCGACATCAAAGTGCTGATTTATTAGTGAATAAAAAATTAATTTCATGATTATGCTGTAATTAAAAAATATAAAGTATCTGAATGTACCATTTTGTTCTGAAGGACATTCAGAACCTTAAGTTCTGATATTATCTAATTACTATGCTCTTTATACTGAGAGACAATTTAATACCTTTGTAGTTTATAAAGGTGAACAAGTCTACTATTGTACAGTACTTTAAGTTGTAGAGATGATAAATACCTGCTGGCGCACTCGCCATTGCTGAAGCTGTTGTATTTCTGATGGATACCAGTCCTGGTTGAATGACATGGAGAAGAAATGTAATTCTTTGATTGCCCAGTTGATTTCTTTGGATCTTGACTCTTTTTTTAGCTTCAAGATACTTGCAATGTCCCATGGACAAATTGCGCTGTTGGCAATTCTGTTGCAGTAGCTATAAGTCCACTCCAACTATACCAAGCTGATGCCATATCCATTGAGCCAATATAGGGCTTCCAACTGCTTCTCATTGAATGCACAGTGAGCATTTTTGAAGCTTCTTTTTCTCACGGCACATTTAGGCCAACATTTAACTAATACTTAAGTTTAGAAGTTTTAAAAATGCATAAACTAAAAGTATTTAGCAACCATTTCACCCAAACACTTGTGGGGGGGGGGGGGGCTTCTACAGGCAATATGGATATTTGATACTTGAAGTTATATATGTCTAATCCTCTAGCATTGCTGTCATTAAGTTAGGTTTAACAGTTAGACAGTCTGAAGCCTATCTTAAGCAGAGTTCTGCATGCCCTTTAGGAAAAAATGGTGCATTCAGATGCTTTGTATTTTTTAAATTACAACATACTCATAAAATTAAATTTTTAAATTTTAAATGATTTACTACAATTTTTAAGAAATAAGAAATATAATTGAATAAATAATGCATGCTTTGTTTCAAAAGGTACACTACTGTTAGTAACAGTACTTCATGTATTTTGTTTGCAATATTATTACAACAAATTTATTTCATATATTACATGAAGTAAAATTTAAGGTTGCATTGTTCACCTATGAGCAGCACTTTTTAGCACACAATGGGCTGAACGGCCAAGTCACAAGGAGTCCAAGAACTCAGAGAAGGTTGGGTAAAGGGGACTTACTGAACAGCTGTTAGCGGACAAAATTTAAAAAAGAAGTATTTTCTTGTGTCCAACTAGAGTGGGCAAGTGGTGTAATGAGGTATTTAATACAGGTCTCAGGTAATTTATGATAAAACTTTAAATTCTTTCATTCCCATTCACACCAAAAAATATTAATCATAACCATTAAATAAAATATATCAATCCATTAATACTCATGCATTATTCACATCACAAGAAGAGTGTAAATCAATTTCCCTGAATATTATGTCTAGCTTCATCTTGTAGATGACACTGAGAAGATACAAAAATGCAAAATTTTAAATGTGTATTTTTTTTAACATTCCTATCTCTATATTGTCCTTTTTTTCAAATATATATGTATATATTATTTGGCTAATGGATCTTGCCAGTGATTGAGTGGTTAGCATGCTTGGCTGCAGATCAAAAAAGGGTGCAGGGTTCAAGCCCTGGATAAGACTGGATATTCTTTCTGCTTCTTATGTTGTTTTTCTGTTGTCTCCCTTCTTCACAGATCTCTGTGGCATATTAAAATGACAGATTCCTATCAAAGTCCTGTATCAAGAAGCTGTTTGATATATTATTATTTTAATTCTTTGGCTGATAATAAGCTAATTAGGTTTGGTTTGGAGTTTTATGGTGCATACTACACTGCCAGTGTACACCAAATGTTTGGTGTTTAGTACAAACCATATTTTTCCCAAAACAAGTCCAGATAAATTAAAAAAATGGGAAAAGGCAGTAACCACATTAATTAAACCCATATAAATTGAGAGCTGACTACATCAAGTATTTTAACCACTATTAAGCTTCCTTAATCCACAGGGCAAAGATGGGTGCAGAAGAAAAATTGTCTTGAGCTGGGTGGGACTGCTCACATTCTCCTGATGACATGTCAGGTGCTCTGACTGCTGAGCTACTGGCTGCCAATCAATCTCTCCTCTACTGCAGATGCTATGTTAACATCAGCCAGGAGGCTCTTGTGGCATGTTGTCATGTGCCTGTGGCTAAGGAAGGCTATGTGGAGATGGTCCCAAAAGCACTTAAAATGACAGTGGTTGCTAGATGAAGTAGTAGCATAACATCGGCAGTAGAAGAGGGATTGATCAGTGGGCAGTAACTCAGCGGTCAGAGCACCTGACATTTCATCAGGAGGACATGGGTTCAGATTTCACCCTGCCGAGATAATTTTTCCTCTGAATCCATCTTTGCCCCTGTGGATTAAGGACAGCTTAATAGTGGTTAAAATACTTGATGAAATCAACTGAGGGCTGTGAATTTCCCTGTTCTAAGAGCTGACTAAATATTGTCACAAAAAAAAAACAGGGCATTTAGACATTCTGAAGATTTGTTTAGGGACACTGGGGCTGTTCTCTAAAAATCATTGGGGTGGGAGTGGCTCAGTTGGTAGCGCGCCAGGCTCGTAATAATGTAGTTCCCAGGTTCGAGTCCCAGCTGGGTCAGGGTTGAGATTTATCTCCGCAAAATTCCCCGCCCTGTCCACAGTCAGTAGGGGACACCGATGGGCTTGAAAAAGGCCGCCGTCCGTCAGATGGGACGTTATGTCATGGCCCCATGTGCAGGAGAGCCATACCCTGTGCACGTTAAAGAACACGCTGGATGGCCTTGACGGGAGGCTACCATCCGTCTCCCAACAGCTGTTCCAGTGGGTCCCCTCCCCCAACCTTCTCTGAGCCTTTGGGGTCCATGTGACCTGGCCATTTAGCCCATGGTGTGCAAAAAAGTGCCGCTCAGAGGTAAAACAACCCAACCCAACCTAAAAATCAGAACAAATGGATACCCTAGCCAAAGGACAAAAGAAAAATTTGATACTTAGGTATTTCATTATTTCATGTTAAGGATTGCTTAAGCTTTAACAAGATACTGCCTGTTATGATCTATTAACAAGATACTGTCTGTTATGATACTGCCTGTTATGATACTGCCTGTTATGATACTGCCTGTTATGACTGCCTGTTATGATCTACAGATGGCCTTGTCAGTAACATAGCAGTAGCTCTGGGATATCAACGTAATAAGAACATTTTGAAAACTATCAGTGTCATTGTCACATAGAATAATTCTAAAACCAACTTCCAAACTTTACTAAAAACAATTAAAGTCGGCCATTGAATTATATTTTATGTAACTTTCAGCCAAATCAGTATATTAATACAATACAAAATAATATCAATAGATACCATGAAACATCCACCACACAAAAACATTTGTTATGATTTGCCAGAAATACTGAACATTAAATATTAAAAAAAAAATCTATCAGGCAGGATATTTCAGAAGCAGTCTCTAGAACTGGAATAAAAAACTGTTTTGTTGATTTAACTTAATATTATGTGGTATTATACTTACCTGTAGCTATAACCTGAAGGTCTACCACAGTATACACCTTATGATCTGGTCCAGTATATTGGCCATAATCTGTTGGTGTGTAGAATATTTGGTTTTTCCACATATTCAGATCAAGAATCATAACAAAAATAATTATGCTGTAATTGAACCATTTTCCTGTAAACATAAAAAAGTAAAGCAAGTGAATTATCTTTTTTTTCTTAAATTTTCTTAAAAATAATAATAAAAAAATATTAAAAAATTTCTTTTAATGTAAAGTAGGGCTACTCAATTAGATTTTCAAGTGGGCCAGATATAACATCAGGGATGAAGGGAAAGAAACTGAAACAATTGCATTTATATGATATGTTTCATATTTTCATCTATTCTTATTTTGTTTTCCTCATCCCTTTTGAAAAAATAAATATGTCCATTGCATTGTTTGCATTTTTGTTTGTCACCCATTCTCCATAGACCACAAAATTTCTTTCACAACCTGCCATTTGAAAAGTGCTGATACAGAGCTTCATTTATTATTAACTATAATGAAGTTTAGTAGTGATAAAAGTTTTGCATCATAATTCAAAACTCATAAAGTTCGAAATTGCAGAATTGTAATCCTATCTACTATTTAAAAATGGACACCTGCTACAATGCAAAAATATCAGACATTTACTTTTGCGTTTTCAACATTTGATGCAACATTGTCTTCCTGCAAAGATATTTCATTTTGTAGAGATTGTGATACAACTGAAATGTTTGCTGACCAATGCAGGGCACATGATCCCCCACTCTCCTACTGCACAGAGTGAGAAAATCGAAATGGAAACTATATTTTTACAACATGATTGGTGTCATTATGTATAATGGAAATATCTAAACTAGAGGAATAACAAATGCCTCTGGTGAATATAGGGTGTTTATTTCAAAGAGAATGAAATTCTTTATTTTCCACCTGTTATGTCCTCTAACAGTGGAAAGAAAGATAAGGAAAATGCAAATAGTAATATGCTATTAGTATCTATAAGAATAATTTTGAATTCATCTCTTAATGCAAAAAATAGCACCCTCCCAACTTAGGGGTTGGTGGTGGTAAGGGAGCAGATCGTTCCTGATAATGTAAAAACCTCTTGATCTTCACACTCACCACAAAAATTCAAAATTCTAAGATAAATAGATCATTTGCAGTATTTATTTAAAGTTTTGCATTCTTCAACTTTTTCCACTGTTAGAGGATGCTATTAAGCTATTGAGAGACTTGGAAAATATGAATCATATTTCATCAACACCTATCCAATCCAAAAAGAATTTTTAAATTATCTCTTTAAACAAAGAAGTCGATTTGTCTACAGATGGATGGAACACTTTTTTTTTAAGCAAGCCAAAAATCAGGGAGGCCTCTGAAATGTAGTCACTAGTTTGCCACTGTGCATGATCTCTACAAATCATTCATGATTTAGTATCTATCAAGTATACTGACCCACCAAGTAAGTGTAGTTATTAGAGTTTGAAATTAAGAATATCTAACAAAAGCAATCATATTGATTTCAGTAGTAAATATCTAGAAAGAACAAAACTAATACATATTCACAAGGTTGGAACTACTACTCATTCTATTGCCTGTTTTAATTGTCAGATATAATTATAAATATAATATTATCAGATTAAAAATATACATATTAATTTTTGAAACTTTTGTTTCATTTTCTAGTTTATTCCATTTTGGCTATATGAGATGAAAAGAGTTGAGTAGTTTTAAATTGAAGCAGAAGTAGCTGGATTAGTTAATCAATCAGGAATACATGTTGTTTAAAATGTATATATATATATAGGATAGAGTAATCTGGACATTATACCTATATCATACAGGTTCTTTGATACAATTATAGGCTGTTTTACCTCTGAGATGCACATTTTTGCACACAATGGGTTAAATGTCCTAGAGGGCTCAGAGAAGGTTGAGGGAAGGGGACCCACTGGACTGCTGTTAGGAGATAGATGGTAGCCTTCCATCAAGGCCATCCAGAGTGTTCTTTAAAGTGCACAGAGTATGGCTCTCTCCTGCACATGGTGCATGGCTTAACATTTCCATTTGACAGATGGCAACCTTTCCAAACCCATCAGTGTCCCCTGCTGACCAAGGGCAGGGTGGGGGTTTGGCAGAGATAAATCTCAATGCTAGCACAGGTGGGACTCGAACCTGGGAATGGCAGATTACAAACCTGGGGCATTACTAGCTTAGCCAACACCCCTATTCAAGGATGTGCCTGCTAAAAATAGTAAGATTGCTGCTGTTTTACCTCATTGGTACTTTTTTTTAATACAATGGATTATTTGGTCAGATCACAAAGACCCTAAAGGATAAGAGAAAAGGAGATGAAATCTCTCAGATCACCTCCTGAGGAAAGGGATCAGCTGAGCAGCTATTAGGAAACTTATGGAAGCCTCCAACGAGGCCATATAGCATGTTCTTTAATGTGCAAAAGGTATGGCTTTCCTGCACATGGGATCAAGGTTTAATATCCCTTCTGATGGATGACAACCTTTTCAAGCCCATCAGTGTCCTCTATCTCAGTAGTAGGGTTATATTGTGAACAACTTTAACAAACATTTGCTAAACACAATTTCCTTCTGTTCCTATTTCAGCTAAACAATCTAAAATGTTTAATGAGTTAACAATCTGATGATATTTTCTTTATAATAAAAAAACATGACCTGGAACTCTATGACCTTTGATATCAAACTGATGACAGTCCATGTATCATTACAGTGAATTCATCCTACATTTCTTATATGATTTCAATACAAAATGTCAGTCCATGTGTCATTACAGTGAATTCAACCTATATTTCTTATATGATTTCATTACAAAATACTTCAAAAAGCTCTAGAGGAGACTTAAAAAATCTGCTGAACTGTTTTGCAATTATGAAGTTATCATTTTGCATTTTTGAATGCTGTGAAGATATACCACTGCAAATAGAACACTGCAACACTCAATTGGAAGTCTCAGCTTCAGAAATTGGCTGCTGGAGCAAAGAATTTTATGATATATAATCAGGGAGGCATGTGTGTTGAGAAAAAGAGTCTGACAATGAAATGAAAATTCTTCGGCTAACATATTTAGTGTTTTCATAAAAGCTCAAATTCTCCATGGGGTCGTATTTACCATGCTGCTAATATGTCAAGGTATGAACTATGTCTATTCTTTCAGTTGCTTTTTTTTTTTGCTAATTCATATATATTTAGTGCCGTTGCGTGGCCAAGTGGTTAGCGTGCTTGGCTATAAGATCTGCGAACCCTGGGTAAGGCATGGTTGTATGTGTCGTTTTTCTGCTGAGGTCCTGACATCCTCACAGACCTTCTACTTTGGCATATAAACTGACAGGCTTCTGTCACACCTCTGTGGCAAGCAGCTGCTTGAGGGGGTATTTATTTTTATTTTTTATTTATATATTTAATAAATAAAGACTGCTGAAAGAGAACCAAACAACAACTTAAAACTAGTTTGTAAGTTTTTGGCTAAAAAAATTAAGCACTTGTAATACTGTTTTGAAACTGTTTAGAGATTATTAAACTACAAGCTGTTGACCTATCATCATCATTCTCCCTTTCAAGAACACAGAACCAGTAATTTCTATTGAACATTTAATTACTCAGAATATGAATACTGGGCATTCATTATCATAAAGTGGGTATAATTCTATTAGCTTTTTGCAACACATTTTGGATTAGTGATATTCAACATCGGATTATGTGAAGGTCATAAATAATATCTGACCAATTTATCATATTTTACATTTAGCACAGTATTAAAGAAGCTATCAGTTTCCTAATTAATGGACATGAATTTAACTGATCACTTCATGTTAGTGTGACTATATTCCTATTAAGCATACAATTCACATTGTATGTTTAGAGTTTAAGTTTTTCAATATAAGAGATGCACAACTTTGATGAATTCCAGATAAGAAAAAAATCTAAAAATGTATGAAAAAGCAACCCCCTAAAAAAAGTGAAGGAAATCATGAATCTGAATAAACATCACAATGAAAGTTAAAAATTTGTTTTTTAACACTGATTACAACATAAAAAAAAATACATCTATAAGTTTAGATGGAAATAATTCCCCTATATGCTAACAATGGAAGGTGACTGTCTTCAAGTATTTAAATGAAGTGAAAAACATACATTTAAAAAAAAATATGGCTAAATTGTACCTAACTGTTTTTTCAATATAGTATCTCCATTTTCCACATCTTCTACTGTTTGGTTCAATTAGCATGATTCATCTCTTGAACTCTGAAGATTATTTACTTCTAAGAAAATTTCTGTGGATCAACAGATATTTTCATTCAATAGTGACTTTATGGGCAGCGTATAACGGAATTTCAAATGTCACAACTGAACAAGAACTAATGTCAACACCATACAGAATCAAAGTGATTTACTCACTTGTAATGATTCAACAAATAAAAATAATTCATATGAAACTATGTAATGAACCTTTATGTCTGGTATGTCTTATGGGAATTAAATTGTCATGTTGTCAAATCATAAGTTAATAAATCATGAAGACAGTTACCATGACGCGATTCAATTTTTACAATAGTTTTATTAAGATAAAAGAAAAATTTGTTCAAATTCTGTTATGAATGACAAACTAGACTCAAAAGTAAAAATTTCTCTTAAAAATTTTTGTTTCATGGCTAAGAAAAGTAAGCTATGAAAATGTAACCCAAGGTTTTAAATTAAGAGGAAAACACAGCTAGAAGTATCTCAAAGCATAAATTAACTTAAAGCAAACTACAGAGACTATCCTAAGAGACACCTGCAATTTGAAGAAAGGTTCAGAATATGTGGGAGATATGAAAATTATTTCTAGTAGAGATTGGCTGTCCCATGGCTGAGTGGTTAGTGTGCTTGGCTACTGATCTAAGGGAACTGGGTTCGAGCCCTGGGTGGATGTATGTGTCATTTTTTTGCTGAGGTCCAGCCATCCTCTCAGACCTTCTACTCTGGCATATAAACTGACAGGCTCCTGTCAGACCTCTGTGGCAAGCATTTATTATTTTATTAGAAAAGCAGGATGGGTACAAGTTTGTTGAGTTGGCTTTCTATTTAAACCAGTATGCATATCTCCACAATTGAAGAGTTGCAAGCCCTTGTTAACAATGGAATTAATGATGAAATATTGCTAAAATCACCAACCTTCCCACCTGTAATGACTACATTTTGCTGGAGGACCGAAAATTAGAAATTGATATTCATGCAGATGGATGGATAATTGTTATCATTAAACTTTACTAATTTTTCTAAAAAATTTTTTTTTCCTACTCTCCTTTGAGCAAAATTAATGACTGCAAATGTAATGGGAGATGAAATAGCAAATCAGAAATTCTGTAAACCCACCTACACATATACAAAAACAAATCCTCTTGTTTGGAAACAGTGGGTGCAATCTGTTTATAGATTCACCCCTCAAGAAAGGGGCAGATTGTTGTTTTTCCCACTGAAGTTTGAACTTACTTTTAAGTCCATACTTGAACGGTACAAGAAACACTAAGCATAATTAGGAAAATAAATTTAAATGATGTGCCATTGGATAACTTTGACCCAATTCAGTTGTGAGTTGGGCTGAATTGTTTTACCACTGAGCATCACTTTTTTTTTGCACACAATGGACCTCCAGGTCAGAAGGACCCCGAGGGCTCAGAGAAGGTCAGGGGAGGGGACCCACTGGGCATCTGTTGGGAGACAGATGGTAGCCTCCTGTCAAGGACATCCAGCTTGTTTTTTAACGTATATAGGGTATGGCTCTCCCGAACATAAGGCCATGGCTTTATGTCCCATCCGGTGAATGGCGACTTTTCCAAGTACATCAGTGTCCCCTACTGACTGAGAGCAGGGTGGGGAGTTTTGCAGAGATAAATCTCAATGCTGGCTGAGGCGGGACTCAAACCTGGAAACCATTTTTGGCCGTGAATAGCTTGATGCGGAAGTAAGAACTTTAATATCGATAAATATAATTAACAGATATTATATGATGTTAAGGAGGTAAGAAGGATAATTTTGAACTTTAAATCAAATAGTGAAAAGATTTTTTTATATATAATTTAATTTAATTGTCATTTAAATGATTGAAAAATAAAGAATTCTGAGTAGATTTGTCTGTAATTGGAGTATAAATATCATATTAAAAACTAGGCACTATACAAGCAAATTTATTGGTTTCTATGTATAGAATGAGAATTTTAGGAGGACAGGTTAAATTTTTTGCTGCCTCTCATTGAGGATGAGCAAGTTTTTATGAAGCTTTTAAGCCTAAACTGCTACACAGAAGCAATGGGTACATGAAATACTGACAAAGTCATCTGATTTTTGAGACATTTTTTTCAGATGAGGGTTGGTTTGCCCGGTACTTCTAAATCAGTCCCTTGTGAGTCTAGAGAACCAACCAAAGAATTTTTTTTCTCAACTGCAAGCTACATGAAAACATACAGGCATTTATGTCAAGATGTGATTTATTATTTGGATAACTAGATGCTTAGAGCTTCTGGTCTGCAAAGTAAGAATAAATTCAGTCACATACCAGCATATTACAAAATAGATTACTACTAATTTATACTAGTAGTGAGCTGTCTCAAGAGAGCAGTGTTTTTTTTATGGAATATGGAACTTCACTCCATATCTTTCCCCTCAATAATTTAATTTGCTGCAAACAAATTATACACTGCCTGAGCAACTCAGAGGTGGTTTAATAACTAGGGGCATCAATTGACAGTCATGGCTGGCCAACTGTTTGATATGAATCTAACAAACTTATGTGGTTTGTGCCATGCACCAAATGTTCAGATAAGACCACTTATAGGAATACCATGATAAGATTTCTGAAGGAGTGATCTGAAACACTGTAGTCATGTTAACTATGTTCTAATAAATGTTACTGATAAAAAAATTGCAGAAATAAATGTATTATTTTTCCTTTACTACTCATTGTAGGTGTCTATTTATTTATGGATAGTTTCTGTATTTAAATTAAGATGACTTTAAAAAATTGGAATTAGTCTCATTTAAATCTAATTCTGAAGTTCTTAGAGAAATATTCATCAAACCTTGAGTGAGTCACTTGTAAATGTTATGCTGATAAGATATAATGCAAGACTTAATATTTTTCACTCTACTAAATATGTGCATAATGCTATACATATAAAACAAAACTGATCACTGACTTACAGGTCTATCTCATACTGAGGCTGCCATCACAGATTGCAATGACAAGGATAGATCATTTCTCTATGTATTTTGTTAAATATTTCATAGATATCATAAATAGTACTCTTTGAGTGTCCTGTGGTAAATTCATGAAAAGATCTTTTTAGCATCTTTGACATTTTGTATTTTGTGATAAATTTAAGAAATTTAATTTGCTGCAAACTGAATGGCTTAAATAATTGAAATAATTAATAACATCCTCCAATCATAATCAAACTACTGCAACATATGCTACAAATATTTATACTTGTTTGTGAACATATCAGCAAAAAATCTGATTGCAGTGACTATAAAGTAGTAAAATAAAGCAACTGGTATCATCCATAATCTCAATGCTGGCTGAGGTGGCATTGAGATTATGGATGAATCTGATGACAGCTGGTAAAAATTTTAGTCCAAAAGCACTATATATAAAAAAAATTTGAATTCATTTTTGATTTTGATAACTATGCTTTTGTTTCATTGATGGATATTTTTAAATGCCTAGGTAAAATATATATTTGGAATAATTACTTGATTCTTTTTATCATTATTTCAATATTAATGGCATTAAGTATCAAGTCTTTGCCAATTAGATAATTCATTTTGTCAGCTAATGATTGGCTTTAACATAACCCTGAAGGAGGGAGGGAGGGTGGGGAAGGAGTGATACCACCAGAGCAGTTCACTATTATCCAGACTTCAATGGTATTTGGCACAAATTTCAGCATCATAAAAATCCACAATTGCCCAAAATAATGCTAAAATGGGTTAGAGTAATTTTAAAATGGGTGTGGAGAGGATAGATATCATCATTATAACTTAAAATTGTTTACTTTCCTTGCTTCTATGATAGTTAAGAACATCAAAAATTCTACAGCAGGGTTTCACACTGTAATCATATAGGTGCCAAATCAGTTATTTCTCAATATCTGGTAGGTGGCATTTTATTTTAAGCAATCAATGGCAAGCTGCATTTTAATTTAAGAAAATCAAAACATAAACCTACATTTCATTTGTAGTGGCTTCATCTTCAGCTGAATGTGAACATATTCTCCATACTTGCATGAGGTCAACTCAGTTGAGCCAAGCTAGTATGCCACAGTTCACTACCATGACTATAATAGAACATATTGCTTGTGGGCCACATATTTGAGAACCCTGTTCTACAGGAATTTTTAATTGTAAATTGAATGAAGAAAATGAGATAAATTATGTGAAACATGAAATTATACAGATAAAACAATTTTGCATAAATATACAAGGGTATTTTGGAATAATGTAACAAAACTCCAGTAACTAAACAAAAGAATACGTAGAGAAAGCAAAAATGTCTTGTAAATGTTCTTTAAAAAAAAAAAGGCTTTGCTAAAGAATCAGCCATAATTTGTGTAAGTTTTCAATTTGAAATGAGCATCTGCCATGAAACGAAGAAAAATGTTTTACAGCAGAGTTTCAAAATGTCCTTTTTCAGCACATATACAAGTATTCACATGGAGTTCAGAATAAATTATGAACATGTTTGAAACACCTGGCATTGCCAATTCAGTGGATATTGTTGGCTGCACCCTGGCTATGGTAATACATAACACAGTCCTACTTATTTGATATTCATGGGAAAGACAGACCAGTGGTTCCTAACTTTTTTGAGACCAATGTTTTCCTTTCTTCAAGTATTATTTTCTAATTCCTCTTTTACCAAGTATTTTTTTTAATGGAAATAAAAATAATTTTTCCTATATAAAACTAGTTGAAAAATTAGTTGGCAGTAGCACCTTTTATCAGTCTGACAAGCCAAACAGCACCACAAATTTCTAAAACGCTGTCATGATCAACCAGATTATCAGGGACAATGTGCTCCCTCCCCTTTCATTCTGTAACTACAGGAGCAGAGAAGGAGCCCTACCTGCATTCCACAAGGCATTAATTCTGTCATCCTCTCCACAGAACTGAACAGAACCACACTTAGGGCAGGAAGCCCTATCTATAAAGGAGTACAAACAATGAATGGGAGGATTTCTCCTCTGATTTTTGGTCTGTGAGGTCAGAACTGATGGCCTTATATACAGGCATTGGGTGCATCATCAAGCAAGTTAGGCTTAGTTGCAAAAATTTACAATAGTGAGATATCAACAAGGTGAATAGTAATTTCCAACAGAGTAGGGCTGGTTACCATGGTAATGAAATAAATGTTTTTGGTGACAAAATTCAGTAGAGTTTAATTTGGTCAAGGTACCAGAGTTAAGGAGTATTTGACTAAATATATTAAAAATGTGTATATGCTGCCCTATGTCCAGAACATCCCACTAAGCAGCTAAGTTTACAACAAACACCCCTAGAGGTAACGGAAGTGCCACCACCCCTAAATGGCACTGGCACTTCTGATGGGAAACACCAGTGTAAACTAATCCTTTGTCACCCCAGAAGTATTTCCACATAAATAATATATATATTATTATTATTATATATATTATTTATGTGGCTATAAGCCAGGTACACATAGAAGGCAGTTAACAGAGTGTCCAACTCATATCCAATTAAGTTGTGACCGTAATGATTATGGAGCCACTGCTACAATGAACTTACTGATATGAGAAGAAGCTTCAACATGCAAAAATCACATATGAACTCGTGGCACATCTTTCAGCAGAACATCTAACTCTATAGGTAGGAAACACAGACATTCTGAACTTCTAAAACATGCAGGGAACCAGTATAAGTTAATAAGGTCTCTGATGATGCTGATGCAGACATCTATAACTAAACCAATGTTAATACACTACAGAAAAAAAAAATTGCAACACCTGGAAGGATTAATGACATTTTATTGAAACACAGGCAGCTGTTAGCATACACTGAGATGTGCAATTGATTACATGATAAAAAAAATATGGAAAATACCACTTTACCTACCCAGTAAAGTGGATAAATAGTATGATGTTGAACTGCCCCATGTAGCAATGCATTCATGAACACAGTGGGGAAGGCTATCGTACAGCTCTATAATGTCCTCCTGGGGGATAGAACGCCAAATAGCACGAAGTCGCTGTTTCATTTCAGTGACAGTGGTTAGTGCACCTTTTGGGTGTTGTTGAAGCTGTCGGCCCATCATGTCTCAGATGTGTTCAATAGGTGGAAGGTCTGACGAGCGTGCTGGCCATGGTAGTATCTGAACGTTTTGCTTGTGTAGATACTGCAGACTAATGCAAAATGTGTGGGGAATAGTGTTATCTTGCTGGTAAATGGTTCCATGCTGCTGAATAAATAGGACAGCCACTGGCTGCAAAATATTGATAACATATCATTGGGCAGTTAGAGATCCCCTTACGATGACCAGTTCTGACCAAGATGTCCGACTAATGGCACCCCACACCAAGTGCTAGAGCTGTGTGGCGTTCCTTTTCCCTGAATGATGGTGAACACGTTGTTTGTCGTCATGCTGACCAAGACGAAAACGAGATTCATCACTAAACACCACAGTGCTCCACTCTTGTTCATTCCAGTTCTGTCTGAGGCAACACCATTGAATGCATGCTTGCATGTGAAAAGATGTGAGGGGCAAACACAGTGTTGGACAATAGGCTCACAATGAAAACCGTACAAGCTTCTTGTCTACCATCTGCCTGGTAGGTATTCGATGTGTTACCTGTTGCCAGTCCCTTTGCAGTTGCATTGTAATCGTGAATCTGCCATGCATTGCAAATGGCAGTCCTGTTGCTCTGTGGTCATATATCGTCTTCCTGATGCTTGTCGGCGTGTGCTGGATCCTTCTTGAACCCACTGGCGCCATATGTGTATGATGGTGCTGGAATTGCAGCCAACGAGGCTGGCCACATCTCTGTACGACAAACCAGCTTCTTTAAGGCCGATGATTCTTCCACACTCAAAGTCTGCTAACTGTTGGAACAGCTGTCGATGTAGACGTAACGGCATCTTTAGAGCTTTAGAACAATTTCTACAATGTTTTGTCAACCAGGGAGCTTTGGTTGCTTCTGTGTTTGACTGTTCTGCACCTGTGATGTCAGCTCATGCCTGTCTTAACGTTTCAATTGTCCCACAAACCTAATCATTTCCAGGCATTTCTACATAATACCACCTCCCTAAATTTTTTCACATTTGCATAACTTCTTGCAAGTGTTGCATTTTTTATTTCCTGTAGTGTAGTTGCAGACCTTTGTGAAATGAGGATTGATCCACTCATCTGTGTTGGTTGTGAAGGTTTAAAATATCATTCCACGTAAAATGTTGACTTCAATAAGTGTCTTTAAAAATTATAAACATTAAATTAAATTGTAAACTGTACAATGTAGAGATTTATGACCCTGAAAATAAACTATAAATAAAACTAACTACATTGATAACATATATAGAAAGATTGAAAGAACACCATGTGGAACTTAATAAAATGAGAAATGCAGCTCTAACTCAAAAAATAATTAAACATAATTTGTGCATTGCACAATTAAAACTTAAAATTATAGCAGCTCCCTCCACTAAGTATTGACTTAACTATTTAAAAAATATTTTAATTAATCTACATCAACATTACCTATGTAACACTGATTGTAACCCACTGCTGGCCGACATGGATCTATATTAATATCATCTTAATGATGGAATAGTTTACCATCAGTTACTCATCTTGGCAACCATTGTGGTAATCAATCATCTTGGCAACTAATAACATCATGGATACTAGTAAAGAAGGACTGGTTAACTCATTTAAGGAGTAGCAAACACGTGCAAAACAGCTGAAGCAGTCAATAACAGCTGAGAATATAAATCAACGAAAATTCTGGGAGCTCCAAAACTTAATATCTGGCCAGCAAGGAGTGTGCCAGACATCTTAGAAGATTTACAAGAACAACAACAGATAACCTTGAACTTCCATCATAAGCATGTAACCTTCAGATATTCTGAGGAGCATAACAATGCTGAAAACAATTAATAAATGTCATTTATTTTGTTAGAGGCGCAATTTGAAACTAAATACATAACACCTGGTGTAAAACCCAATGATGAGCAGCATATGAGAGCATACACTAAGATGTGCGATTGATTACATAATAAAAAAAATATGGAAAATTACCACTTTACCTACCCGGTAAAATGGTATAAATAGCATGATGTTGAACTGCCGCATGCAGCAATGCATTCATGAACATGCGGGGAAGGCTATCGTAATCTTTCAAAACAGTGATTTTGTGGAAATTAAAATTTATTTAAATCAGTGTCTTTATGCAGAAAAATTGGATCTGAGCACACTGGCATCACAGCCCCTAGCAGAAGGCAAAAAATGCTATCCATCTGTTGGAATCAATGCCTGCACACATTGGATGCAATTGGCACAGAGGGCAGTAATATTTCTTATTTTTATGTTCCATACAAAAGTGCATGACACACTCTGGAAGCTAATGATTGGGTTCTCTTCCATGGTCAGAATAATACACTCTTCCATATTCAGTGAGTATATACATTATTGTCGACCATGGTTGGATTTTCTGGGAGTGATAGTTACTGTTTCCAATAGATGGCATCAGCAGCAAGAAATGTTTAATAATTTAACATTTATTGAGGGGAAAGCATTTCTATGTATTGTCACACAACAATTTTACTATTCCTGTGGCACTCTTCCAATGTTAAATGTATGTCTGCTACAACTTGAATGTACCACTATACATTTTGAATGTATGGTTTTCTCCCTGTCAAAGCCAACCAATGCATAAGGCATTCCAGTTTGTCTTTCAACAATCATTGCTTACCACAGCTGAATTTTAAGGGTGTAACAGTTACTGTTTTGAGCAGATGGAGATCAATAGCAAGAAATGTTCACTGGTTTGGCTTTCTTGAAGTGGGAAATAATTTCTTGTAATACTGCACAGTAGACTCCTGTGTCTATTCCTGTGGCATTCTTTGAATGCTAATTGCATATGCAATACTACTTATACATGTAGTTGCCTGCCTTGTCAAAGCCAGTTGAGAAGTGCTCTCAAATCATGACTATGATATTCAACATTTGGCTATTTGATGATAGGGGATTTTCTGTTACACAATAGAACATAGACATTTCTTGTGGTGCTTGAGATGCACAGTGACTGAGTAAGTTGAAGGTTATTTGAGTAATTTTACCCCTGAGCAGCACTCTTTTGCCCACAATGAGGTAAATGGCCAGATCACAAGGGTTCAAAGTTAGTTAGGGGTAGGGGACATATTAGACAATTGTACAAGACAGATTTTAGCCTCCTGTCAAGGGTTGTTTGGGTTATTTTACCTCTGAGCGGCACTTTTTTGCACACCATGGGCTAAATGGCCAGGTCACATGGATCCCGAAGGCTCAGAGAAGGTTGGGGGAGGGGACCCACTGGAACAGCTGTTGGGAGACAGATGGTAGCCTCCCATCAAGGCCATCCAGCATGTTCTTTAACATGCACAGGGTATGGCTCTCCCACACACAGGGCCACGGCTTAACGTCCCATCCGATGGACGGCAGCCTTTCCAAGCCCATCGGTGTCCTGTCAAGGCCATCCAAGCATGTTTGTTAATGTTTAAGCCCATCAATGTCCTCTATCTTACTGAGGGCAGGGTGGGAGGTTAATGGAGATAAATTTCAACAATGGCACAGTTGGGACTTGAACCTGGAAACTGCAAATTACAAGCCTCATGTGCTACTGACTATTACATCCCCTGCTCAGAAGGTTCACATGAAAACAAGAAAAAAAATGCCCATAAAATTTCAAAAATAGATCACGAGATGGCTCAATAGAGCCCTTCTGTGGTCAACAGGCTATGATAATGGTTTCAAGAGACAATGTTCCTAGAAAACCATCAAAGAACCCAAGGGCATACAAGTGTCATTCAAAAAGTTCTTGACATCCATTGGCAGAAAAAAAACAAACATTGCACTTACTTAAAAAAAAACTTTTACTGTCCTTCAAAGTACTCTCCTTCAGTATCCATACAGAGTTACAGACATCTATGCCAATTCTGGAACTCTTGGTGTCATTCCAGTTGGGAAATACTCTACAACTCTGAATGAATGCAATTTGCAAGTTCTTGCACACTTGAAAAAGGCTTCCCAGCAATTCCTTTTTAATTTTTGTAAACAATCAAAAATCGCATGGTGCAAGATTGGGTGAATATGCAGGATAGGGTAGCGAACATTGCTATCATCTCCTTGCAGGAGTCAACTCTAGCCCTTTTTTGCTGTTCTGTCAGTTTGTGGAGTACCCATTTGACACAGATCTTTCAGAATTTTAAATGTTGATAAATAATTATTTCCATGCTACCAATCGATACACTGACACCTAAACTTATTACCTGAATGGTGATGTGCGAGTTTTCCTTAATGAGTTCATGAACAGCAGTGATAGTTCTCTCGTTCATGGCCTCCTTCGGTCTTCCTGCACAAGGGAGATCTTTGAAGCTCTGTTGTCCCTCTCTGTTTTTGCACATCCATCCCACAAGTGCCATATGAACATCAAGAAGGCACAATCCCCATATACTTGTGATAAATTGGCATGAATTTTTTTTTGCATTGTCCTCAAGCTGCATCCTTGTGAAAATGTAAAATCTTTCTCCATCTTTAGTAGGCTCCATAGCAACAATGTAGATTTTGCAGACCAAACTTTCTGCACTGCCAGTAGAAAGAAATGATGATATGGCCTTTGTTTTAAACGTGTAATGACAAGTTTAGATGAGCTTTTGAACAAGTCACAGCTTGTTACCTTCAGGGGAGCAAGTGAAACATCTATAGACAAGTGTCGAGAACTTTTTGAATGCCCTCCATTATAGCTTGTGAGAACAGGTATCTTGGTTACAGCTCAAAGACATAATCAAGCAATGTTGGTTTAACTGTGTGGGCCTTGCTTCAACTTCCACAATTAGTGGGAGGCTTCATAAAGGTGATCTTCATGTCCTCAACAAGTACATTGTGTGCTCCTCACACTACATAAGGGAGTGACTGAACTGGGATTGACAATATCATGACTGGATTGAGGAACAACGACATGCAATGCTCTTTACAATCAAATCATTTTTCAATTTTTTCAAAAGAGCCAAATAGAAAAATTAAAATTCACTAAAATCAAAGTTGATGATAAAACTTAGTGGCTACAACTCAACAGAATGGTAACATTGTTTCATTAACCAAACAGCCTGACAGTTGCATGCTGAATACTTGCTGCACAGTAAAATTGAATTTGAACCTTACACTGCAGTGTTACAAAAAAGAAGTGATGTCAGACTGCCAACTAAAGTCTTCTAAAGCTTGTCTGCTAGAAGCATTTGTAATATAATATGCAGCAAGTGTTTAGGCACCCTTAAGCTTCATCTGTTTTAGTAGCAATGTTGAAGGCTGACTGTGATCTATCCAGGTGATAATATAATTTTCTACTACAAAAATATCATGTTACACATTAATAGAGTGAAGTAAATTTATATTATGATAGAAAAAAATGCATAAAAAAAATCAAGGGGAGGGAAACACAATCAAACAAATAAAAATGCAGGGGGCAAGAGACGGATTTTTTAATGCAGTATAACATTTCTACCTTCGTTTTACAACCCTTTAACCCCTATAATGTCGGGTTTCTGAAACTGAACTCACTGTGGTGGCCAGATTTATTTTAAAGTGTTTTCAGAAAATAAACAGCTTTAGGATCTCATCCTGAAGTAATTAATGAACAAAAATATGCCATATGATAAAAGCAAGAGCATTTAATTGTGTTTAATAAAATGGCAAAATTTGGAGAAAAAAATGACATGTTAAAAATTTTAAGCATTTTTTTAAAACATTGCACAATTTTACACTATTTGTTCCACTTTATCTTTAGTAAAATTTCAAATATATATATATATTCCATTTTTTCTATATTATTTTATTATTCTAATATAAACATTCATAATATTTTGATTATTGCTTGAATCTTTAATTTATTTCGTTTATTTTCTAAATTATTTAGTATTTATGCATATATAATACCTAATGCATATTCTTAAACTTTTGACAATCAGCAACAAACTCCAAGCATAAGTAAAGCAGTGTCATAAAAATAATTTTGCTTTAAAAACAAGATAATTTAAATAAGAAATGAAAAATATATCAGAAAAGTGATAAAGAACTATGAAAATTATTTTAAAAATGTTTCAGAGCATTTAAAGTTTAATCGATGCACTGAATTTGAGAACAAGTTGCTTTATTATAAAGCTGCACAATTGCTACGAAAAAGTTTAATTCTAATATTCCAGCTTAAATTTTGGTTAAAAATCACAATTCCCTGACCTCAATTTGTTTATAAGCTATAAATGTAATTAAAAATATTGATAAATAAAGTTCTACCGTTTAAAAATTGCACTCTGAGTAATTCTAATGCTTGTTCTGATTGCTGCCATTATAGATCACTAGCAGTTTCACTTTCGATCATTTCTAACTAATTATTGTTTATAATCGCAGTATCCATTTGAGAAGTAACAAAAAATAATTTTAGAAGCCTTAAAAATAAAAAAGTCATTAAAATCGGAAGTCTGCTAAAATATTGATCAAAAGCCGACGTGTGTAGTTCCTGTATGACATAATTTCTGGTAATAAAAACATCACTATCCTTATGTTAAAAGTTTAGAAAACATTACAACTCTAGTAGAGCTATAAATAGCACAAAATATGCAGAAATGCAACCGATCGATAATCTAAGTATGGGATGGCAGAATAAAGGCATAAACGAAATTGGCTCTACTTGATGCTGTTTATGGTGATCAAGCATACTCATACATTCACTGTAGACTCAATAGATTTGTTTCTAAATTTTATCACAATTTTTTTCAAGTAGAATCAACAGGTAAAAAATACATATCATAGATTTAAATGTTATTTTTGATATTTAATTAGAAACAGCTGAAAAAAAAATTCAGATTTCTATTTGAAATTTTTTTTTGCAACTTGTACTATGGGAATGAAACTTTGCTCTCCATTCACTAGAATGGGAAAGAAATTCTTCAGACTGCGACACATTAAGGGTTAAAAGATTTCTTTAAAAATGCATGAAATATAAATAGGTTTCATTTTTTTTTGCCTCTTTTACCATTATTCATTATTAGCATTCTGAAAGGAGGGGAGGGGGCATCCTCTTTGCTCCCCCCAGATCTTGCCCATTATTTATTTATATTACTTTTTATTTAATAAAAGATCTGATATAATAAAATAAATAAATTTATAATATAAAATATATATATAAATATAATAAAAAATAAAATAAAAAAAGAAATTATTTTCATTAGTGCAGTCCAAAGAATAGAAACTCCCACAGTTTTTATTACATAACAGTGATCTTATTGTTGCAGAGCAACAAACTAAGCAGCTGTTAAGAGTTGCTAGGTTGCATGATTATCAGTGGTGAAGCACATTTGCTGCAGCAGCTGAGGCAATAACTAACGTATGCAGACTAACAATATATAATAAAACTTAGTGATAATTTCACAATATGTAAATAATACACTTGCACTGAAAAATATCATATAATAAAAAGTACAATTTGTGTAATGATAATCACAACTTGATAATAATAAATACCCCCTCAAGCAGCTGCTTGCCACAGAAGTCTGACAGGAGCCTGTCAGTTTATATGCCATAGTAGAAGGTCTGAGAGGATGGCAAGACCTCAGCAGAAAAACGACACAAACAGCAATGCCTTACCTGGGGCTCGAACCCAGGTCCCTTATATCAGTAGCCAAGCGCGCTAACCACTCAACCATGAAACTTGATATGCTGTAAAAGATGAAATAAGTCCAGAGTCATTCATTCTTGGTGAAATTTGTATCTTTTAATGTTCTTTAGTTCTGCATTTTATACATAAAGACATTAGATTATTCTTTAACACTTAGAATATAATTCATGAAGACTAGTTTCACTGTGATAAAATAAAAAACTAAAACCCATCTCTGATTCAGATTTTTAAATCTTCCAGTATCCCCACTGATTACAGATATTGAGAGAATCCGAAAGGCCAAAGAAGACTATATCCGTTTTTGGTACAGCACATGAAACTTTAACTTAAAAAAAAGAAATTGCTGTTTCAAACTTTTCTTATATATATCTTACCAAAATATACAAGCTTGAAAAATAATACTTTCTTCATTTGATGAATATTTTGTTAAGCTGTGATATAAATAATGTTTAAGCCATCTGATCATCAAGTTTTAGACCTGATATATGGCAAAGCTGATTTACTTGTTTCCTTTTTTCTATATTCAAGGAACCTCGTGATTTAAGCTCTTGAGTTTGATCTGAACTATGACAAACCAATGTTTTCTTAAAGTTTAAAAATTCTCCTAGAAATTAAGCAAAAAACTGCTATTTTTAAAATCAGATAATTTTGAAAGCAATTACAAAGTATGTACCTCTTATTTTTTTTCATTTTACCCTACCTCAGTTTTCTCAATTAAAACTATTTCAATATGCCTAAAATAACCTTTATCATTCATCCCAGCATTCAACGGTGCTCTTACTACTGAAACAAAAACCATAACTTGTTTGTGCACAACTACTGGTAAATAGTCATAGCCCAACAAGATGTAGGATGGGAGTAATTAGTAGCAAGTGTCGACACATGATGCGCACAGCATCATCAACATTGGATAACTTTTCAATTCAGTTAGTATTTTATTTGAACTTTTATAATTAAAACTTCCTTTTCATTTCTATAGATCTATTATGATTTTATTTCTGCAGATTTATTTGTATCAGTCTTTTGGAGTTATGCAACATCACTGGTTGCAACAGTGGTTGGCTTACAACTTGTTCATTTCTTCCTATTGCTTTTCATTTGTCATTTGTCGATTTGTGTATTTGTCAAAACAGTTGCTCTACCATATCTTTTGAGAGTAGTGGACAAACTTAACCTAATGTGTCAAATGAAAGATTATTATGTGGGAGTATCATAGGCTATAAAATATTTATCCCCCATGCTTCCTTCCCTAAAAAGGGGAAATATTAAAACAATTGTTCCTCTATATCTCCAGAATGTGAGTACTGAAAGTAACAAACTATGCGTCAAATGAAAACTTGTGATGCAGAGAGTATCATAGATTAAACAAAACTGACTCACAAAAATTCACCCCTAAAAAAGGGGAAATATGAAAATGATTGTTCCACTATATTTTCCGAATGTGAGGACCTACACTTATGAGTTAGGTCAAATGAAATTTTTTATGAAGACCATCGTAAATGGTTTTGAATTTGCTCCCACCCCACAATTCTTCCCTTCAAAAAAAAGGTGGATTTTTTGTGTGAGTGGATCTTAATGAGTTATATGTCAAATTAACCAAAAAAATCAATTAAGGCATCAAATTAAGGCTTGTGACATCTCCAATGTTAAGGGCTACCTTAAACACAACTTTAAAAGCAGGGGTAGGGAAAATGTGGTCAATGTTTATGAGTCATGTGTCAAATGAAAATTTCTAAACGTAGATGTTTTTTGTGACAAAAAAAATAAATTAAAAATACCTATCTTTCCATATGCACCTTAAAAAGTAGAAAATAAAACTAAAGCATACTGATGGTGCAATCAGTCACCGAATTCATTTTCACTTCAAAGGAAGATAGAGCGGCAATTTACTTACTCAACAAGATTGTTGGCACACTATCTTCCTTTCAAGTGAATATAAATTCAGTAACTGATTGAACCACTGATATGCTTTAGTTTCATTTTCTACTTTTTAGGGTGCACATGTAAAGATGTGCATTTTTTTTTTAATTTTTACTTTATTTATATTTTTACTTCCATCGATTTATTGATTTCATTCCTGCATTTTTATATGCTGTTATCAATCTTTCAGAGTTACAATATATTGTTGGTTATGACAATGGCAGGATTACAACTCTTTTTGCTGCGGATTTTTTTTAAACATCACATTAGGTTATACGTTACTATTTTTTAATTACTTCATTGGTTTCCAGTCTAAAAACCTGATCTTTTATCATTACCTGAAAATAATTGAGGTCTTGGATACAGAAGCAAAAAGACTTTACACAAAAAACAGTCCTTCTACAGTGGGAAGGGCAATTTCGAGTAGGATGTTATAACTCGCCTTTCTCACTTCTCTGTTGCTCTACTGAAAGCATTTACCCCCCTCCCCAAGTTTAATTTAAAAAAATTATTAGTTTTTGAGTTTATACTGAATAGTTCAAAATACATTACCTCTCCCCCTCAATATCTTCGCTGTGCAATACATTACCTCTCCCCCTCAAAATCTTCGCTGTGCAAGGATAGTGACTCATTAGTAAACAATGCCAAATCATCTGCATAATCTCAATCAGAAATGTTGAAATCTCTAGACCATTTAAAGCCAAAATCTTTCCCTTGCAAAGAATTTTGCATTACATAATCAATAACTAAAAGAGAAAAGGAGACAAAATGCACCCTTGTCTAATGCCACTAGCAATACTAAACCAATCACTGCAAGACATACCAACTCTCACACATGACTCAGTGTTATTATAGAGAGATCTCATTAACTAACTGGGGCAGTGGTGGCTCAGTCGGTAGCGCGCCAGGCTCGTAATCTGTAGTTCCCAGGTTCGAGTCCCAACTGGGTCAGCGTTGAGATTTATCTCCGCAAAATTCCCCGCCGTGCCCACGGTCAGTAGGGGACACCGATGGGCTTGGAAAGGCCGCCGTCCGTCGGATGGGACGTTAAGCCGTGGCCCCGTGTGCGGGAGAGCCATACCCTGTGCACGTTAAAGAACACGCTGGATGGCCTTGACGGGAGGCTACCATCTGTCTCCCAACAGCTGTTCCAGTGGGTCCCCTCCCCCAACCTTCTCTGAGCCTTCGGGGTCCATGTGACCTGCCCAGTTAGCCCATGGTGTGCAAAAAAGTGCCGCTCAGAGGTAAAACAACGCAACCCAACCCAACCCATTAACTAACTTATCAGGTATTCCATATGATCTAACAATAAACCACAAACTATGCCGTTCAACAGAGTCAAAAGCCTTTTTGAAATCTATAATGCTAGTAACCACAGGTTTCTGAAATTCTAAACGTTTTTCAAGAATCTGCCTAAGTGAAAATATTTGATCAATACATCCCCTACCACTTCTGAATCCACACTGTTCATCACAAAGTTGTCCATCAACCAAATTCTTAATTCTATTAAGTATAATAATGCAAAGAACTTTACCTGGAACAGAAAGTAAACCAATTCCACTATAATTATCACAAGAACTGCAATCACTTTTTTTAAAAATTGGGACAATGATAGCTCTAGTAAAATCCTTAGGAACAACACCTTTATCAAAAAAAATATTCAAAATTTCAGTCAGCCATGTGACAACACAAATGTTCCCAGCTCTAAGCATTTCAGTGGTGATTTATGCAGTTTTAATTTAGAGATAGCCAATGCGACTTTGGAATGTGATATAGAGCCATCATTAAAGCTAGTAATGCATCTATCCTCATTACAAAAAATGGGAGTAGAAATAATTACATCATTTAGAACATCTCTGATGGCTTACAAATGCTCAGCCCATCTAGCCATCACAGAATCCTCACCTTCAACCACCTTGCCATGTTTATCCTTCAATCCCTCTATACCTGTGTGTTTCTTCCCACATAAAACATTAAAACAATTAACATCCTGCTGTTGTGCTGTCTAACTGCTTCCTCTGCTTTGTCACTCAAGCTATCAAGCCAAAGAGTCTTATCAGCTGTTAATTGATCCTTTACACATTTATTAAGCTCTTTGCAATACCTTCTGTTAGGACTAGTAGGGTGTTGATTCATATTAATCCTGCACTTCCTTCTTTCAGGAATAAGTTCCATAGCCTTATCACTCAAGTAATTTTGTTTCCCCTGTTCCCTTTTACCCAAATGCGCACTGTTGGTTTCAAGAAAAGCCTGTTTAAACTGTTCCCATTCTTTCTCAACTTTCTCAACTTCAGCAGTAAGCAAACCAATATTGTCATAATGACTATGTAGCCTATCGCGGTATGCTTTGGCTATATCTGGATCTTTCAGACCTTCAGTGTTGAAGGTAATTTTCTTAACTTTAGCACATTTCTTGAGCTTCAGCTGCAAGACACTTTTGACAAGGTAATGGTCAGACCCAATTTCAGCTCCCCTGTATGGTCTAGTATTCCTTACTGAACTGGCCCATTTGCTGTTAATTAAAATATAATCTATCATATTCCTGTGCAACCCATCAGGTGAAACCCATGTATATTTATAAATGTCCCGATGTTTGTATTATGTGTTAATTATTTGTAAGCCATTAAGTTTACTTACCTGTAGGAGATGTTCTCCATTGCCATTGGAACTACCAATGCCAAAGGGACCTAAAACTCCTGCCCAAAGGTCAGAAAATTTCTTCACAGAATTCAAAATATCCTGAAGCTGGCTGTAAAACGTATTCTTCTCATTCTCATCAGAGTCCTCTGTGGGGGCATAACAACAGATGACATTCAAGTATTTAATTTTTGTTTTAAATTTTGCTCTAAGAAATCTCATTAATGCCATCATATCCTAGAAGAGCATCACTGGTGTGTCTGCTGAGAAGCAAGCTTACACCTTGGAATGCTTTCCATCCTCCCTCTCTGAAAAGAAAAATTTAACATTACTTTTAAATATTTCACCTTTACCTGTCCATCTGGTCTCTTGCAAGCCTACAATATCTAGATTACAATGTTGGAATTCTTGCGTGAGGACATCAAGAGAATAATCTCTCTGTAATGTCTTCAAGTTCCACATTCCTGCAGAGAGAAAATGATTAGTAGGATCTTTTAATGAAACTAGGTTTATTGAGATAGGTAGGGCCAACAATATCAAACAGCCCCCTGATCGCAGGCATGGGGCAAAGACCTGTCCCTCCTCTGCTAAAGGCTGAAGTCACAGATGCTGGTAGGAACTTCAGGCACCACCTTTTCAAGAACCATATGGCCTGCCTGAAACACATTATTCCAGTATAGGATTGAAGATACCCAACTAGCTGAGTGAAGGTTCAGGTACCTGCAATAGCTTCTGATCAGAATTATCCACCAGCTGATATAAATATCCCTTACCTGTGTTCACTTAGAACTGGCAACACACAAGCAAACAGAACACACAGCGGCAGATTCTCCTTCAACAGAGGCCCACCAGTGCAGCAAGTTCAGGATCCATAATGAAGCTCAAATCCATAAACAAGTCCAGTCTAGTAGGTATAAATGGTCAGCACCAGGACCTGTGAAGTTGACCACTCCTCAGCAGAGTTGGAAAAAAAAGAAAAAAGTGGCCATAGATGACCAGATCAGTAGGCCATACTGAACTGGCAGCCCTCCCCTTCCATTCCCTTCCAAAAGAGAATCTCTCTTTTGAAAGGTACTAAGAGCCTGCACCATGAGAAGCCAGGGTCAGACATTAGGCACTAGACCTAGCCGGTTCTGTGCATCATCACTGGGGATTGGTACACAGCTCTCCTTCCAGTTTATGCCTAGCTACCATTTACAGACCATCTCATCAACATCATTTGCCAAAAGGGCTAAATCATCAGCATAATCTACATCAGAAATTTTCGTATCTCCAACCCATTTAAGGCCAAAATCTTTCCCTTGAAGTGAATTTCGCATAACATAATCAAAAACCAAAAAGAGAAAAAGGGACAAAATGCATCCTTGTCAAATACCAAAAGCAATGCTAAACCAATTGCTACAAGTCTTGCAAACTCTCACACATGACTCAGTGTTATTGTAGAGAGTTTTCATTATGTTAACTAACTTGTCTGGTATGCCATATGATCTCACAATCAACCACAAATTATGATGATCAACAGAGTCATAAACCTTTTTGAAATCAACAAAGCTAGTAACCAAAGGTTTCTGAAACTCTAAACATTTCTCAAGAATGTGCCTGAGTGAGAATATCTGACCTACACATCTCCTACCACTTCTGAATCCACATTGCCCATCATGCAATTGCCTGTCAACCAGATTCTTAATTCTATTAAGCACAATCATGCAAAGAACTTTACCTGGAACAGAAAGTAAGCTGATATCCCTATATTTATCACAAGAACTCTAATCACCTTCTTTAAAAATAAGGATAATAATAGCTCTGGTAAAATCCTTAGGAACAATGCATTTATCATAAAAGATATTCAAATTAAAGCAATTTAATTCTCTATAACACTGTTAGATGTTTTTAAGCACTTCAACACATGGACTATGCTATCAAGTATCAATAATTATTAAGGAGAGATTTACCTATCATGTTGTAGAGGATTGGTAGTAACAGGAACTTCTTGGGATGCTTTTGGTGAGAAATTTAAAATTCGACGTTCTTGCCGGCAAGTGATGTCTCAGTGGAGATTAAAATAAGGATGACAGCTGCCAATGATCTACCTGCATTGGCGAATGAAATAACCATTTATACTTTTGATAGCATAGAGTGCTTAAAAAGTTTCTGATTCATGATGCCCATTTCGCGCCCCTCCTATTGGTGCTTCATCAGGTGGGAAGTGAGGAACTTAATGCAGGAGAGGCAGTTGGTTGTTGAGTGTGGGGGATGGGTAGGTTGTCATAAATTAACATGCCAGTGGCTCAGCTCCGAGGATCGGAGTAGTCGGCCAATGTGTGGGTGGCCGTAATGTGATCTACATGTAACGGTGATTTAGCCAACCCAATAAAATAAATATGTTAGCACATTGAAAATGAAAGATAAAAAAACAACAAACAAAGAAAAAACAAGAGGTGCATTGAAAATGAATATGTTAGGTACATTTTGGAACACCTATTTTCATATATAAACAATGATAACTATAGTTTTTGTCAATAATTCCTATATGACCAAATGCTTAGTGATTCTTTCTATCTACAAAACAAACGGATAATAAAACTCAATCAACTTTCGTATTCCAGTTCAGTATGACATCAATAAATTTATGGGTGATCATCATTAATATGCAATTATTTAGCAATTATTATTATTATGCAATTATTTATGAGTGCATACGAACATAATTCAGAGGCAATGTTTCTGATTAGATTTAATTAGCAGTTACACCTTTATGTGAAGGAATTGAACAGCTACAGTATATATTTTGGATGAATCACTTAAAAACTTACCTGTAATGTGGAAGACAACATCAGGAATATTAACATATTTTTGAAATAAATTAAACTTGAATGATGCCACATGCAAACCAGGCAATTTTATGTCTAAATCACACACAAAATGTGGAAAATCCCAATCCTATAGAAAAACAACATTTTATATATTATTTTAAAAGCTATGCAAATAGAGAAAAAACACTTAAGAATTTATATAATTTCATAATCTACTAATTCATTTTGGGCTAGTTTTCAACATTTAATTAAAATTAATAATTATATTTGTCATAAAGATATATACAATTCTATATCTATAATTAAATACTTATAATTTTTCATAAATTACTCCAATAAATATTCCTCTTCTACAAGTATAATTGTGATAAGACATATCATATTCTAAACCTTTATTCCAAAAATTACAATTATGACTCTGCAGTCACTATACTATTTTAGAATTGATAGACATTGAGCATTCTTGAAAGCATGGTTGATGTTGGAAAATGTGAAAAAAACAATAGCAATGAAACATTTAATAAATAAAGGTCAGTATCATTCTTAAAGCTGTCCCATGGCCAAGTGGTTAGCGTGCTTGGCTACTGATCTAAGGGACCTGGGTTTGTGTCATTTTTCTGCCGAGGGTCTGCCATCCTCTCAGACCTTCTACTATGGCATATAAACTGCCAGGCTCCTGTTAGACCTCTGTAGCAAGCAGCTGCTTGAGGGGGATTTTTTTTTATCATCATTCTTAAAGTGTTTTAAACTTTACTAGATGATTATTCAAAAAAGATTCAAAAACTAAAAAAATTATTTGGAAAAGGTTTTAAAAGTTTGTGTATTTCATCAGAGCTAGAAAAAAAGGGAAGGGTTTGTGTATTCCATCAGAGCTAAGAAAAGTTGTATGAATATGTTAAGCACATTTTGGAACAATTATTTGATATATTATTTATCCTAACCTAACAATGATAACATAGTTTTACATCAATTATTCCTATGTGGCCAAATGCTTAGTGATTCTTTCTATCTACAAAACAAATGGATAATAAAACTCATCAATGTTCATATTCCAGTTCAGTATCACATCAAAAAATTTATGCATGAAACAGTAGAGTAGATATACTTACAACAGTATATGACCTGGATTATATATTATAAAATGATGGTACATACAATTTTGAAATTTGTTTGGATTTTTATGGTACCAAGCAGCTTAGACTATTGTTAAACAAACCAGATGGAAAACAGCAATAAAAAAAAAAAAAAAAAAAATGGATTGGGTTATTTTACATCCAAACGACCCTTTTTTGCACACAATGGGCTAAATGGCCAGGTCACAACAAGGATCCCCAAAGACTCAGAGAAGGTTGGGGGAGGGGACCCAATGGAACAGCTGTTGGGAGACAGATGGTTGCCTCCCATCAAGGACATCTAGTGTGTTCTTTAATGTGCACAGGGAATGGCTCTCCCACACACTGGGCCACAGCTTAACCTCCTATCCAACAGATGGCAGCCTTTCCAAGCCTATCAGTGTCCCCTACTGATCATGGGCAGGGTAGGGAGTTTTCAGAGATAAATCTCAAAGATGACCCAGCTGGGACTCTAACCTGGGAACTGCAGATTATGAGCCTGGTGTGCTATCAACTAAGCCACCCCCACCTTAGAACAGAAAATGGAAGTACAGATTAAAAGTGACATGATAATAGGAACAAAGCAGTAAAAGTATTAAGTGAAATTTTTTTCGATAGTGTGGATATTTGTTTACTGAAAACAGTTACTTTGCATATTGTGAAATCAGAGGGGAAAAAAAAAGACTTGCTCAAGCACAAAAGACCTTTCCTTTTAGGATTATTATTATCAAAAAGAAAACACAAAAAAAGTTGATCCATGAGTACAAGCTGAGCTGGGAATGTTTTAGTTATCACTTGACAACTGAAATTTTGATACCTTTTATGATAAAGGCATTGTTCCTAAGGATTACCAGATCTATTATTATCCACATTTATAAAAAAGGTGATTGCAGTACCTGTGATAGCTATAGGGGTATCAGCCTGCTTTCTGTTCCAGGTAAAGTTCTTTTCATGATTGTGCTTAATAGAATTAAGAATCTGGTTGACATGCAATTGTGTGATGAGCAATGTGGATTCAGAAGTGGTAGGGGATGTGTAAGATCAGATTAGGCAGATTCTTGAGAAACGTTTAATTTCAGAAACCTGTGGTTATTAGCTTTGTTGATTTCAAAAAGGCTTTTGACTCTGTTAATTGTCATAATTTGTGGTTGATCGTCAGATCATATAGCATACCAGACAAGTTAGTTAACATAAGGAAGCTCTCTATAATAACACTGAATCACATCTATAACACATCAATTATCAAGGTAAGACTTGCAGCAATAGCATTGCTTCTGGTGTTCGACAAGGATGCATTTTGTCTCCTTTTTGCTTTTTGGTTATTGATTATGTTATGCGAAATTCATTGCAAGGGCTTGCAATCTCCAGGCATTGCAATGGCCTGGAGATCTGAAAATTTCTGATTTATATTATGCTGATGATATAGTCCTTTTGGTAAATGATGTTGATGAGATGAACTATTTCATTCAAGCTGTTGATGAGACTGGTAGTAGAGTAGAGGTTTGGTGACAAAGAGAGAAAACTAAAATGATGAAAATTGATCAGGCAGGCTATGATTCAGTTATTCTGATTAGTTCCACTCTTGAGCAGGTTTCTAGTTTAATTATCTTGGGAACTATGTAACAGATACTGGTGATGTGCAGGTTGGGTTGTTTTACCTCTGAACGGCACTTTTTTTGCACACAATGGGCTAAATGGCCAGGTCACAAGACACCCCAAAGCATGTAATGTAAAAATAAATAAATAAAAAATAATTATTACCTGAAACATAATATTTATTTCTTTTAATGATTCTTTGTAGTGTGGCACATTTAAAACACAGGCAAGGTGACTTGGATTGTTTGCATTAATGGGATTTTGTGACCTATTTATGAAACAGTGAAAACACCTTCATGGCTATCTTTTTCTTTACATACATATATACATACAAAATCCTCATGCAGATATGGGCTACGGAGGTCCAACCAGACTACATAATTTTCCTCTACAGACATGTCTCTTTTGAGCTAAAGCTGCTGCATTTGGCCACTCTAGGCCAATTTTAGCAAGGTCCTGTTTGACATTGTCTGACCATCACTTCCTAGGTCTCCCCCTTTTTCTGAAACCCTTATTTCACACTGTTAATAATCCTGTTTGCCAATCTGCAGCTATGCATACAGACAACATGGCCAAACCAATGCAGTCTCTCTCTGCACAATATGCTGCTCGAAAGAAGTTGATGACTTCTTCTTCTAACTTTATCATTACTTACAAAGTCAAACCACCTGATGCCCAAGATACTGCGTAAGCATCTAGAATCAAAGGCATCAAGTTTCTTGCTATCCTGCTTACAAAGGGTCCATGTTTCGCTACCATAACTAACCTTAGGAAGAACCAAACTATTATACAGCCTAATTTTAGTCTTTAGGTGTATATGCCTATTTTTTCACATTCTCCATAGATTCTTAAAAGTCCCAGTGGCAATCCCTATTCTTCTATTTATCTCATGCTGCACATCACCAGTATCTGTTACAAAGCTCCCAAGATAATTAAACTGAGACACCTTGCTCAATAGTACAGTCATTCAAAGCAACTGAAGCACCATCTGCCTGCCCAATTTTCATCACTTTAGTTTTTTCTATGTTTATCACCAAACCTACTTTATTACCAGTCTCATCAAGAGCCCTAATGAATGAATTCATTTCATCAACATCATTAGCCAACAATGCCAAATCATCTGCATAATCTAAATCAGAAATTTTGAAATCTCTAGACCATTTAAGGCCAAAATCTTTCCCTTGCAAAGAATTTTGCATTACATAATCAATAACTAAAGAGAAAAGGAGACAAAATGCACCCTTGTCTAATGCCACTAGCAATACTAAACCAATCACTGCAAGACATACCAACTCTCACACATGACTCAGTGTTATTATAGAGAGATCTCATTAACTAACTTATCAGGTATTCCATATGATCTAACAATAAACCACAAACTATGCCGTTCAACAGAGTCAAAAGCATTTTTGAAATCTATAATACTAGTAACCACAGGTTTCTGAAATTCTAAACATTTTTCAAGAATCTGCCTAAGTGAAAATATTTGATCAATACATCCCCTACCACTTCTGAATCCACACTGTTCATCACGAAGTTGTCCATCAACCAAATTCTTAATTCTATTAAGTATAATAATGCAAAGAACTTTACCTGGAACAGAAAGTAAACTAATTCCACTATAATTATCACAAGAACTGCGATCACTTTTTTTAAAAATTGGGACAATGATAGCTCTAGTAAAATCCTTAGGAACAACACCCTTTATCAAAAAAAATATTCAAAATTTCAGTCAGCCATGTGACAACACAAATGTTCCCAGCTCGAAGCATTTCAGTGGTGATTTATGCAGTTTTAATTTAGAGATAGCCAATGCGACTTTGGAATGTGATATAGGGCCATCATTAAAGCTAGTAATGCATCTATCCTCATTACAAACAATGGGAGTAGAAATAATTACATTATTTAGAACATCTCTGATGGCTTACAAATGCTCAGCCCATCTAGCCATCACAGAATCCTCACCTTCAACCACCTTGCCATGTTTATCCTTCAATCCCTCTGTACCTGTGTGTTTCTTCCCACATAAAACATTAAAACAATTAACATCCTGCTGTTGTGCTGTCTAACTGCTTCCTCTGCTTTGTCACTCAAGCTATCAAGCCAAAGAGTCTTATCAGCTGTTAATTGATCCTTTACACATTTATTAAGCTCTTTGTAATACCTTCTGTTAGGACTAGTAGGGTGTTGATTCATATTAATCCTGCACTTCCTTCTTTCAGAAATAAGTTCCATAGCCTTATCACTCAAATAATTTTGTTTCCCCTGTTCCCTTTTACCCAAATGCGCACTGTTGGTTTCAAGAAAAGCCTGTTTAAACTGTTCCCATTCTTTCTCAACTTTCTCAACTTCAGCAGTAAGCAAACCAATATTGTCATAATGACTATGTAGCCTATCGCGGTATGCTTTGGCTATATCTGGATCTTTCAGACCTTCAGTGTTGAAGATAATTTTCTTAACTTTAGCACATTTCTTGAGCTTCAGCTGCAAGACACTTTTGACAAGGTAATGGCCAGACCCAATTTCAGCTCCCCTGTATGGTCTAGTATTCCTTACTGAACTGGCCCATTTGCTGTTAATTAAAATATAATCTATCATATTCCTGTGCAACCCATCAGGTGAAACCCATGTATATTTATAAATGTCCCGATGTTTGTATTATGTGTTAATTATTTGTAAGCCATTAAGTTTACTTACCTGTAGGAGATGTTCTCCATTGCCATTGGAACTACCAATGCCAAAGGGACCTAAAACTCCTGCCCAAAAGTCAGAGTCAGTACTAACTTTAGCATTGAAGTCAACTAGCACAAGAGAAATATCTTCTTTCTTCACAGAATTCAAAATATCCTGAAGCTGGCTGTAAAACATATTCTTCTCATTCTCATCAGAGTCCTCTGTGGGGGCATAACAACAGATGACATTCAAGTCTTTAATTTTTGTTTTAAATTTTTCTCTAAGAAATCTTATTAATGCCACCATATCCTAGAAGAGCATCAATGGCGTGTCTGCTGAGAAGCAAGCCTACACCTTGGAGATGCTTTCCATCCTCCCTCTCTGAAAAGAAAAATTTAATGTTATTTTTAAATATTTCACCTTTACCTGTCCATCTGGTCTCTTGCAAGCCTACAATATCTAGGTTACAATGCTGGAATTCCTGCGTGAGGACATCAAGAGAATAATCTCTGTGTAATGTCTTCACGTTCCTACAGAGAGAAAATGATTAGTAGATTTTTTAAACAAACTAGGTTTATTGAGATAGGTAGGGCCAACAATATCAAACAGCTCCCTGATCGCAAGCATGGGGCAAAGACCTGTCCCTCCTCTGCTAAAGTCACAGATGCTGGTAGGAACTTCAGGCACCACCTTTTCAAGAACCATATGGCCTGCCTGAAACACATTATTCCAGTATAGGATTGAAGATACCCAACTAGCTGAGTGAAAGTTCAGGTACCTGCAATGGCTTCTGATCAGAATTATCCACCAGCTGATATAAGTATCCCTTACCTGTGTTCACTTAGGACTGGCAACTCACAAGCAAACAGAAAACACAGCGGCAAGTTCTCCCTCAACAGAGGCCTACCAGTGCACCAAGTCCAGGATCCAGAACAAGCTCAAATCCATAAAGCAGTCCAGTCTAGTGGGTATAAATGGTCAGCACCAGGACCCTGTGAAGTTGACCCCTTCTTAGCAGGGTTGGAAAAAATAAAAAGTGGCCATAGATGATCAGATCAGCAGGCCACACACAGCTGGCAGCCCTCCCCTTAAGTTCCTTTCCACAAGGGAATATCTCTTTTTAAAGGTACTAATAGTCACTAATAGACACCATGAGAAGGTGGGGTCAGACATTAGGTATTAGACCTGGCCAGTTCTGTGCATCATCACTGGGGATTGGTACACAGCTCTCCTTCCAGACTAAACATTATTAATTTTTTCTTTGGATGTTGAAGTTCATCAATCTTTGCTGAGTGCAGAAAGATTTGTGTCCCAAGGGTAAAATAAATGTCTACATCGTCAGAGTGGCACAGCCAATATATTGAGAGTGGGACGGTGTGGGGGAACAAATCTTTTAAAACCACTGAATATAAACTTAAAAACTTGTAATTAAAAATAATAAAGTTCTGCTGGGGGTAGGGGTAAAAACCTTGCTGAAATTGCCCTCCCATAGGAGGACTGATATCAGTGTCAAAGAAGACATTTTTGCTTCCGAATTCAAGATCTCATTCTTTTTCATAAAATGATACAGTTTAAAGTTTTTTTACTGGGAGATGAAGAAATAATAAAAGAACAAATAACATATAACCTAATGCAATGTTAAATAAACTGTCCACAGCAACAAGTTGTAAGCTGGCCATCCAATGAACTCTGAAATCAATAACTCTGAAAAATTGATAATTATTTATCGATAATTTATGAAAATAAAGTAGATCTTCAGAAATAAAAACCAAGATTTAATTTTTAGAAAAAGGAAATAAAATAATAACTTTATGCAGGGAGTTTATAATTTAGTTTGTTGGGAGGAAGTATTTGATTCAAATCATCCATGTAAACAACTTGCCATGTCAAGGAAGTCCTTTCAGCTTCCATATCCAATGCCTCATTATTTTCAGGAAATGATACAAAATCAAAGCTTTTTTTACAAGAATAGAAAGAAATAATAAAAGAAATTATTCACATATAACCTAATGTGATGTCAAATAATATCCCCAACAACTTGTAAAACAGGCCATCCGATGTAGCATAACTTCAAAAGATGGATAGATCAGCTGACAGAAAAAAAAAAATTTACCGAAATAAATCTACAGAAATAAAGATGAAGGTTAATGCTAAGTATGATTACCAGCTGAGACTCAAATCTTGGAATTGCAGATTACGATTACCTGGTGCACTACTGACTGAGCCCCCCCCCCCCCTCCAGATTGGGGGAATTGGGCCTACTGGTTAAATGGTCAGGTAACAAGGACCACGAGGGCTCAGAAAATGTTGGGCGGAAGGGACCCACTGGAACAGCTGTTGGGAGACAGGATGTAACCTCCAGTCAGCGTGTTCTTTAATGTGCATAAAGTATGGCTCTCTCACATACAGGGCCATGGTTTAATGTCAAATCTGATGGATGGCAGCCTTTCCAAGCCCTCAGTGTCCCCTATTGACTGTGGACAGAGCAGGGAGTTGTGCGGAGATAAATCTCAATGCTGGCCCAGTTGGGATTCAAATCTGGGAATTGAAGATTACAAGCCTGGTGTGCTACTTACTGAGCTACACCGCCCCAGATTAGGGTAATTGGACCTACTGGACAGCTGTTAGGAGACATATGGTAGCCTCCAACAAAGACATCCAGCATGTTCTTTAACATGCATAGGGTATGGCTCTTCCTGCACATGGGGTCATGGTTTTTACGTTCCATCTGAAGGGCAGTGGCCTTTTCAAGCCATTGGCATCCCTTCTGACTGAGGTGGGGTAGTAGAGATTTGGGGGTTAGCAGAGATAAATCTCAATGTTAGGACAATTGAGACTCAAACCTGGGAACTGCAGATTATGAGACTGGTGTGCTACCAACTTTCTTCTAAATTTGATATCAATGTGTAAGAATGGCTTAATGACTTTTCAACTGAATTAATTTAAGTAGTTATTGCTATTTTTAGTGTATTTCAGACATACCGTCAATTTTTACAGCACTATTTGGAAGTGGAAAAAGCTATGCCTTCAAGCGGCAGATATATTTGAGTTTGTAATGTAGGAAGAAATATTCACATTATTAGAAATCTTGATCAGCAGCTAGTAGCTCAATGGTGACCTGACCTGTTATGAGTAGGTCATGGGTTTGCATCCCACTCAGCAAAAGTTTTTTCTATACAATTCAACATAATGTGTAACTTCATGACTTCTCAATTAAAAAAACATTTAAATGTTATACTTGCCAAAATATTTAAGTAGAACAATGAAAGGTGGAAATATTATTCAGACACCAAAGGATTATATAACAATACTGTATTTGCCATAAATATGTTTCTAACCTCACATTTTGAATAAATTTATAGTTTCATCAATATTTCATTAGAAGTTTACCTTGAATAGTTCTGTACTGGCCTACCTGCATGCATACCTCAAAAACAGTGAATATCATTTTGTGTACATTCAGCAGGAAGACTTAATAAGATCATAGTTAGCAAAACCATCAACAAAGGTCAAGAGGGTTACAGGCAACTCTCTGACCCTCTGACCTCTGATAATGTGTCCTTACTGCAACTCTCCCCAGAAGTAGGGGAAGCAGCAGTTAGTGATGGCAAAGAACTCAAGAAAAACCTCCTACTCAATTGTCAGGATCCTTCTTTTGAGGGGGTGCATGCATGACAAACTTATAGATGCACATAGTGAAGGAATATGAAAAGGTAAAACTTTCAATGGATGATCCTCTTACAATGTACAGATGCTCACAATGATGGGTATCTAACATGGATTCACTCAAAAAGTTCAAATGTAACTTTCAAAAATTAGGAATATAATCCAATCTATATTGATGCCTGAGAAAAAGCTCCATACAACATTAAATATATTCCCATGGGTTATCAACTAAAAAAAACCCCACAAAATCCCTGCAGTGTTCATATAAACAAGCACATAGTTATTCAAAATGAATTGTTAATGAAAATATTTTATGAAGTTGTAAAGTAAATCTTTATATTGGTTTTGCCAATTATTTCTCCAAAACTTCAACACTCTTATCATATGATCTGTTGAAATATAACACTCATATAAAGGTAAAAAAAAACAACTATAGTATAAACATGCTCTCACCTGCATAACAATCAGTAAATCCATTACTAGAATGAAGGAAGCCAAAAATGCTCGAGATAGCTCTGTAGTAGCAACAAAGTCTCTGTTAAGATAATCCCAACTAATCATATCACTAACAATTAGAGTTACAACTAAGGCAGTCATAACTACTGATCCTGTCCAAAAGACAATAATACGGATGCGGCCATGTGATCTCCAAAAATTTCGATAAGGCTTGGCCCAATCAGGATATAAATTATCTTGAAGCATCATATCAGTAACCTTAATAATAAATCAATAAATTCAGTACAATATACACACACAAAAAACAACAACAGATAAGCAATAAATATAAAAACTCACACAAAACAAAGACAAAACACATTAGCAAAGCTGTTGCAGAAACTGGGACTAGCAAATCATTATCTTCAAAAAAGGATTTTTTTCATTTAGTAATGATTCTGATGCAGAATACATATGAAATGTTTGCATTTGTCTCGTGGTATTTTAAAGTTTTCATAACAAATAACTGAGATAAGCAACAATTCAGTGGTTCATGTACTGCAAGTAGTAAAAGAAGGATGTTGCTTTATCCAGGCTAATGAGATATCTACAATATAAGCTAATATAAATAATTATAGTGCAACTTATGTAAACTGTGACTACAGGAAGCTTTTATCTCAAGGTTCAAGGAGTTGTAAGATCATGGTGTTACTTCACAATCCTACTTATTACAGTGGCACTATGGAAATCTAGAGGTGTATCTGGCAAATGATGCATTCTGCAATAAAACAAACCTGCAACAGCTCCTATAATTTAGGAACAAAACAATTATTACATATCCACTAATAATTTCCACTCTGTAAATTGATTTAAATATTTAGAGGAAAAATTGCCGGGTGGGATACGAACCCACAACCTCCTGATAACACATAAAAAAAATAAGTGGATACTTAATGAGTTGCGTTTAATAATAATTATTTGAATTATTAAATATTGTAAAAAATTTTTGCATTTGAAAAATATCATCATGCATGAAAGATTACCCTTTACTTTCACGATTTTTGACATTTGCTAACTACTTAATTTAACTAATTACTGTGAATCAAATATCATTTCACCTTTAAACACTGCAAATATCTGCATCTGACTCTTGAACAACACTATCTAAGTCCATTTAAATTCACTTATAATCAATTTACAGAAATAATTTACTTTTCATTATTATCATATACATCAAACTCTTAGAATTTATTGGGGAGGGGGTGGCTCAATCGGTAGCGCGTCAGGCTCGTAATCTGTAGTTCCCAGGTTCGAGTCCCAGCTGGGTCAGCGTTGAGATTTATCTCCACAAAATTCCCCGCCCTGACCACGGTCAGTAGGGGACACCGATGGGCTTGGAAAGGCCGTCGTCCGTCGGATGGGACGTTAAGCCGTGGCCCCGTGTGTGGGAGAGTCATACCCTGTGCACGTTAAAGAACACACTGGATGGCCTTGACGGGAGGCTACCATCTGTCTCCCAACAGCTATTCCAGTGGGTCCCCTCCCCCGACCTTCTCTGAGCCTTCGGGGTCCATGTGACCTGGCCATTTAGCCCATTGTGTGCAAAAAAGTGCCGCTCAGAGGTAAAACAACCAACCAACCAACCAACTTAGAATTTATTATTTCTATGATGGGCAAGCTCTGTATTCTTTACTTTTGCTAATTTTTGCATTATATTCATTAAGATTATTTAATATGCATACATTCAAAGTATAATATTATTCTATAATCTTTAGTTGGTTACAATAAATAAAATATGTTTTAATACTACACTTGCAGAAATTTTCTGAGAGAGGGGTGGGTTTGAGAAATTTTGATAATGATTTTGTAAATATAAACTAAGTCATTTCCTTGACTGCTCTGTCAGCAATAAGTCAGTATATTTTCTCAGAACATATATATTAAAACTTTAATATTAAAAATATTTAAACAACTATTTTTATTTCAAATTTCAGCCAAGAAATGTGTTTTACATACTACACTACACATATCAGCCACTGAATTAGAAACCTTTATGCAGATGTACATAAATGTCGCTTATGCAGCATATAAGCAAAATACGTGGTCACATGCATCACTACATGATCTAGGCAACTATTTAAGATTGCTGCTCATCAGTAGTGTTGATCATAATGGGAAAAACAAAGGAACTTTTGGGGTTCAATAAATGGCTTATTGTGGGTGCCCATCTGGCTGAAGTGACGATTTTAAAAACAGCAGAGTTGACTGGTTTCTCAAAAGGTGAGATATCTTGAGTTTTTAATCAGTGAAAAAATAACCCACATTACTTGTCTAAGAGGTGTAAGTGTGGCGCAACGACAATCTGTTAGGAATGAGATTGCCATCGTCTGAGAAGGCTTGTATGGAGAAACAGGACTTCCTGTGTGCAGCAATTGACTGAAGCATTCAATGAAAGCTGTTCCCAACCCACATCTCAGTGAACTATGTGCAGGAAATTGAAGAGGATTGGTATTAGCAGTCGCATGCCTATACAGAAACCACTGATTTCTGCAAAGAACTGGAAAGTTTGTCTACAGTGGTGTCAGAACACCATGACTGGAAAAAAGTTGCGGTCCGACAAGTTGCGGTAAACCTTGTTCTGTACCGATGGTAAGCAGAGAGTTTGGTGGGAGCTCCATGAAGCAATGGACCCAGTTTGCCTAGTAAACACAATTCAAGGTTCTGGAGGAGATGTCATGGTGTGGGGCACATTCTGTTGATACGGAATGGGTCCCTCATATTGCTGGAAGGTTGAGTGTCCTCAAGGATTATCTGAACATTGTTGCCTATCAAATCCATCCTGCAATTTTGACTTTTTATCCAGCAGGTGACTACTGTTTCATGGATGACAGTGCTACTGTTCATCACGCAAGATGTGTTTAGAAGTGGTTCAGTGAGCATGACAGTGACTTCCACCAATTTCCCTGGCCATTACAAAGCCCAGATTTGAAACCCGTTGAGAATGTATGGGACATGTTAGGAAAACAGATCCGGGAGCAAAATCCTCTTCCATCAAATCTGAGCCAGTTAAAGGACTGTCTGGTGAATGTCTGATATGCTGGAGATGTAAAAGCACTCCAACACCTTGTGGAATCTATGCCAAACTGCATACGTGCTGTAATTCGGGCTAAAGGAGGTCCAACTCGGTATTGAATAAAGATTTCTAATTCAGTGGCCAGTGTGTGTATTTAGCATGACACATATTTTAAGTACAAAAAGTTCTTATTTGAAATAATAATTATGAGTTTGAAACCATTATGCAAACTGAAATTGCATCTTGAAAAAAAAAATCTTGTATTAGAAACACAGGGATGAAGTTCACTAGCAATGAACATGTTATTTTTTGTTATGTGTTTGCGTTTATGTTAAACTACTCAAATAACTGGCAAATAAGATTACAGTGATAAGTTATTTCTTACATTTTTTAATTAGTTGATTACTTTATGAATAAGAGTATAAAAATAGAAATAGATGTGGTAGGTAAATAATGGCAGATTTTGTTTCTTAAAATCAAAGTCTTTTGCACAAGATGAATTCGTGCTATACATTATATGGATGATGCACTATTACCCACAGCAAAAGCTGAATTGCATGCAAAAAAACTCATGTGTTCAGTGAGACTGTACAGATATCATTATGAGCTGATGCAATCAAATCAAAGCATCAATTCTGAATGTGTAAACAATCGTAATTGAAGGATGGCAAGAAAAATGCTGTTTGATGAATAAATCTAGTCTAATATTCCATCAAGATAATGCCAAACCACGTATTGCTCTCAATACACAACAGAGAAGGTGACAGTTTTGTTAGGAAATTTTGTGCATCCACTATATTCATCTGACTTTGCAACCTTCAGACTATTACAAGGTTGAAGGTCTCGCATAAGACTAATTTTCCCATATAAGAATAGATTTAAAATGGGGAATGCGTTCTCAGAGTGCATAAATTTACAACCGTTGTAGTGTATTTTCTTTTACAAACATATTTTCAGACACAATAAGTAAATACATAATATATAAATAGATAAACAAATAAAATCAATTTAATGACAATTTTATTTAATTTTTATTAAGTTAAAGTCATTCAGGAAGTTTTTCTGTAGATTTGAAGTCAGAAAATGCAACTTCTGCACCCCTTTTTACATTCTTAAAACCATGATGGTCTTAAAAATTGGAAAGCCAATCATGACTTGCAGTTAAACTTTTTCTATCACTGTCACCTCCTTTCAAATCAGCAAATAAGCTTTGTACCTTACCACAGATGACAGCTTCACTTAGAGACACATTATGCAGCAATGATTTTGCAGCCAATGTTGCCAGCATTTTTTCCCATTATCCTTCATCATTTATACAACAATTCTTGCAAACTTAAAGCTATACCTGCTTTAATATTGCTTTTTTGTTTTCTCAGCATTATCTCTACTATTTCGCAGAGTGCTCTCTCCTAAATTAATAGCATGACATATCATTGCAGTTGTTTGGCCTCCTACACATTGTTTTATCACATCTAACTTCTGTTTCAAAGTTATTGATTTTTGGCCATGTTTTTAAGCACTAGTGCCACCACTTAATGAATGCTTGGATTACCTCATTATAGGATATAAAGCACAATAATCACCAAAATCACTCACATGAGTTCCAATGCACATAAACAATGGGGTTGTTCACACGATACTGACAAAAGATTATGGGTATTTCTGTTTACCACTAAAGTGGTGCCTCTATAAGGATGTGGGAATAGCATACACAGTTTACATCTACTAGGCCAGACAGAATTGAAATTATATGATTCTTGATGATTTTTTATTTTATTTTGGGATTTGCACAACATTATTTAAAAATATGTGCACAAAATGAGACTTTATTAATATTTTTTATATCATCATCATCCTCAAGCAGCTTATGGGCTACAAAGGTTCAGCCATATTGTGAAATTTAAATCTCCAAACATCTTCCTCAGCTACATTTTGCCACTGTACACCAATTCTAATAAGGTCCTGTTTGACATTGTCTGCCCACCACATCCTATGTCTACCCCTCTTTCTGAGGCCTTTAGGGATACTGTTCATATCCCTATTCAGTAATCTATAATTATGCATATGAGCAACATGGTGAAACCAATGGAATCTCTCTCTGCACAATATGTTGCTTAACCCTTTAATGCCCATAAAGGCCGAAAATGGCCAAAATTTGAAATGGACTCGTCTAAATAGTACTATTTCTTTGTCTTTAATACCCTCTACCATTTTCTAAAACTTCCTGGGAGTTAAAGGGTTAAAGGAGGTTGCCAACTCCTTTGCCTAACCTCATTATTACTTACAAAGTTGAAACACCTAATGCCCAAGATACTGCGTAAGCATCTAGAATCAAAAGCATTAAGCTTCTGTGATCTTGTTTACAAAGCATACAAGTTTCTCTACCATAACTAACCCTAGAAAGAACCAAACTATTATACAGTCTAATTTCAGTCTTTAGGTGTATACACCTACTTTTCCACTCTCTCCATAGATTCTTAAAAGTCCCAGCAGCAACCTCTATTCATCTGTTAATTTCATGCTGCACATCACCAGTACCTGTTGCATAGCTACAATTATAATTAAACTGTGACACCTGTTCAAGACTGCAACCATTCAGATTAACTGAATCACAGCAGCCTGAGCAATTTTCATCAATTTAGTTTCCTCTGTTCTATCACCAAACGTAATCTACTACAGTCTCATCAACAGCTTGAATGGAAGAGTTCATCTCATCAACATCATTTGCAAAAAGAGCTAAATCGTCAGCATAATCTAAATCAGAAATTTTCAGATCTCCAAGCCATTTAAGCCCAAAATCTTTCACTTGCAGTGAATTTTGCATAACATAATCAAAAACCAAAAAGAGAAAAAGGGACAAAATGCATCCTTGTTGAATACCAGAAGCAATAATTGCTATAAGACTTACAAACTCTCATATACGGCTCAATGTTATTAAAGAGAGCTTTCATTATGTTAACTAACTTGTCTGGTATGCCATTAGATGCCAAAATCAACCACAAATTATGATGATTAATCAACAAAGTCGAAAGCCTTTTTGTAATCAACAAAGCTAGTAACCATAGGTTTCTGAAACTCTAAACATTTCTCAAGAATCTGCTTAAGGGAAAAAATCTGATCTACGCATCCCTTACCACTTCTGAATTCACACTGCTCATCATGCAATTACCCATCAATCAGATCCTTAATTCTATTACGCACAATCATGCAAAGTCTGGAACAGAAAGTAGGCTGATACACCTACAGTTATCACAAGAACTGCAATCACCTTTTTTTTTAAAAAAAGGATAATAATATTTCTGGTAAAATCCTTAGAAACAATGCATTTATTGTAAAAGATATTCAAAAAATCTTTCAGCCATTTGATGATAACATTTCCAGCTTTTCAGTAGGAATTTCATCTACCACTGGGGATTTATGTAGTTTAAGTTTAAAAATAGCCATAATAACTTCAGACTGTGTTATAGGGTCAACATTATAGCCAGTAATGCATCTATCATCATTACAATGGGAGTAGAACTAACCATATTGTTTAGAACATCACTGAAATGCTCAGCCCACCTAACCATAACAGAATCCCTCCCCCCCTTCTATAACCTTACCTTGTTTATCCTTCAATCCTTGTATGCCTGTCCATTTTCTACCACATAAAACATTAACTATCTGGTACAGCTCTCTGCTGTTGCGCTGCCTAACTGCTTCCTCAGCTTTGTCAGCCAAGCCATGAAACCAAAAGTACAACTTTATTTAAGAATGTAATTAAAAATATTATTAAATAAAATTGTACCTTTTAAAATTGCTATTTGAGGGTTAATACTATGGTTCTCCTGATATCTACCATTAGAGATCACCAGCAGTTTTGTTTTTGATCATTTCAGATTATGGTTTATAATCGCAATATCCATTTGAGAAGCAATGAAAAATAAATTTAGGAGCATTAAAGTAAATAAAAAAAGTCTTTAAAATCGAAAGCCTGCTAAAATATTGACCAAAAGCCAATGTGCATAGTTCACTTATGGCGCAATTTCTGGTACTAATAAAATCAATATCTTTACTTTAAAACTGTAGAAAGCATTACAATACTATTAGAGCTACAAATAACCCAAAGTACTGGGAATCACAACCGATTGATAGTCTACATATGGTACTGTAGAATAAAAGCATAAACTAAACAAAGCTATTTGATGCTATTTATTGGGACTGAACATGTGCATATATATGTTCACTGCAAACTCAAATAGATATTTTTTACTTTATCATAATTTTCTAAAGCAAAATCAACATGTAGCAAAAATATAACTACAAACAATGGGAGCAGAACCACATTGTTTAGAACATCACCGAAATGCTCAGCCCATCTAGCCATGACAGAATCCTCACCTCTTATGACCTTAACTTGTTCATCCTTCAATACCTGTATACCTGCCTGTTTTCTACCACACGAAACATTAACTATCTGCTACAGCTCTATGCTGTTGCACTGTCTAACTGCTTATCAGCAGCTAACTGATACTTTACACATTTATTAAGCTCTCTGTAATGCTTTCTATTAGAACTAGTAGGGTACTGATTAAGGACATTCCTGCAGTTCTTCCTTTCTAAAATAAGCTCAAGTGCTTTATCACTCAAACAATTTTACCATCTGTGCTCCTTTTTTCCTAAAAGAGTACTGTTAGTTTCCAAAAACACCTGTTTAAAACGGTCCCATTCTTCCTCAACTTCAGCAGTAAGCAAACCACGACTGTCATAATGACTAAGTAACCTATCATGGTAAGCTTTAGATATAACTGGGTCTTACAGAGCTTCAGAAAATAAAGAAATATTTTACCCTTAGCACAACACTTCCTATGTTTAAGTTGCAAGACACTTTTAACAAGGTAATGGTCGGATTCAATTTCAGCTCCCCTATATGATCTGGTATTCCTAACAGAACTAGCCTATTTGCTGTTAATTAATATATAATCTATCATATTCTTATGCAACTCATCTGGTGAAACCTATGTATACTTATGTATGTTGTGGTGTTTGTAATACGTGTTGGTTAGTTTGGTTATTGATTATATTATGCGAAATTCACTGCAAGGGAAAGATTTTGGCCTTAAATGGTCTAGAGATTTCCAAAAGTGCTGATTTAGCTCATGCAGATGATTTGACCTTGTTGGCTAATGATGTTGATGAGATGAATTCTTTCATTACAGCTGTTGATGAGACTGGTAATAGAGTTGGTTTGGGTTGTTTTACCTCTGAGCAGCATATTTTTGCACACCATGGGCTAAATGGCCAGGTCACATGGACCCCGAAGGCTCAGAGAAGGTTGGGAGAGGGGACCCACTGGAACAGCTGTTGGGGGAGAGATAGTAATCTCCCATCAAGGCCATCCAGCGTGTTCTTTAGCGTGCACAGGGTATGGCTCTCTGGCACATGGGGCCATGACATAACGTCCCATCTGACGGACGGCGGCCTTTTTCAAGCCCATCGGTGTCCCCTACTGACTGTGGACAGGGCGGGGAATTTTGCGGAGATAAATCTCAACACTGACCCAGCTGGGACTCGAACCTGGGAACTGCAGATTACGAGCCTGGAGCGCTACCGACTGAGCCACCCTGCCCCCTGGTAATAGAGTTGGCTTGGTGATAAACAGAGATAAAACTAAAATGATGAAAATTGGTCAGGCAGTTGGTGCTTCAGTTAACCTGAATGGTTGCACCTTTGAGTAAGTATCTCAGTTTATTATCTTGGGAGTTATGTAAAAGATACTGGGGATGTGTGGCAGGAGATTAACAGGTGAATAGTGATTGTCTCTGGGACTTTTAGGAATCTATATAGAGTGTGGAGAAATAGGCGTATACACCTAAAAACTAATATTAGACTGTATAATAGTTTGGTTCTTTCAAGGGTTAGTTATGGTAGTGAAACTTGGACACTTTGTAAACAAGATTACAGGAAACTTGATACTTTTGATTCTATATGCTTATGCAATATCTTGGGATTTAGGTGGTTCAACTTTGTAACTAATGATGAGGTTAGGCAAAGGAGTTGGCAGCCTCCTTTAAGCAGCATATTGTGCAGAGAGAGGCTCTGGTGGTTTGGTCGTGTTGCCCATATGGATAATTATAGATTAGTGAATAGGGTTATGAACAGTGTGCCTAAAGGCCTCAGAAAGAGGGGGAGACCTAGGATGCAGTGGACAGACAATGTCAAACAGGACTTTGTTAGAATTGGATGCAGTGGCCAGATGCAGCAGATGTAGCTCAAATGAGATATGCTTGGAGAACTAAATTGAATGGTCTGTTTGGACTTTCATAGCCCATCGCTGCTTTAGGATGATTATGATGATTAATCTATTCAGATAGGGAATGCCAACAATATCAAACAGCCCCCTAAATCACAGGCTTCGGATAAAGAGCCATTTCCCCACTACTAAAGGTTGAAGCCATATACGCTGGAAGACTCCCTCCAACGTAGGGTTGATATTGCCTGTAGAAGCAATAGTTCAGGTACCTGCAATGACCTCAGATCAAGATTATCCAACAGCTGATAAACATATCCTGTGAATCTATTCATTTGGATTTGTCAACCCACAAGCAAACAGAAAACCCAGCAGAAGAATTTCCCTCAACAGAGGCCCACCAGTGCAGAGTCCAGGATCCAAAATCAAGCTCAGGGTCATAATTCTGTTCCGGTTGTTATATATGGCTAGCACTAGGACACTGTATGGTTGACCTCAGCAGGGTAAAAAAAAAGATCCATAGTAGTCCAGATAAGTAGGACACCCTGATCTGACAACCCTCCCCTTCTGTTCCGTTCCACATGAGAGTATGTCTTTTGAAAGGTACAATGGTCTAGACCATAAGAAAGCGGGATTGAACATTAGATGTTAGGCCACCCATATGTCGGCAAAAAAAATTCCCATATATCGGCAAAAAATTTTTTTCTGACATATGGGAATTGAACCCACATCTCTTCAGAAACATGCCAGAGTGTTCTTACCAGTTGAACTAATGCCAGCTCGTCTTTTTTCCACTTATTTTAAGACTAAACTCATCCTCAAGATTTGTGGGCCAACCATTGGTACCACCTATGATCTTGGGTGGCAATCATTACTGTTATATTGCACAGAGTGAGATGGAAATAAATAATAGTCTCATCACTCTATTTAGCGTTATTAATGATTCAAACATAGATGATAATTGCAGCATGACCTGATGCTCTTTTGGCATTGATAAATCAATAAATATTTACTGGAAAAAAATTTCACTGACATACAGGAATCAAACCTGCATCTCTCCAGAAACATTCCAGAGTGTTCTTGTCAGTTGAACTAATGCCAGCTCATCTTTTTTCCGCTTATTTTAAGATAAAACTCATCCTCAAGATGTGTGGGCCAACCATTGGGCCCATCTGAAATCTTGGGTGGCAATTATTACCGTTATATTGCACAGAGTGAGATGGAAATAAATAATAGTCTCATCACACTATTTAACATTATTAATGATTTAAACATAGATGATAATTGCAGCAAGAACACTCTGGCATGTTTCTGGAGAGATGCGGGTTCGATTCCCGTATGTCGCTGAAAATTTTTTCTGCTAAATATTTATTGATTTATCAATGCCAAAAGAGCATCAGATCATGCTGCGATTATCATCTATGTTCTCTAAAATATCTCAATATTGGAAAGTGGCAAAACCATCACAGAAGTCTGTTCAGAGCAAATTTTAAGAGTTCACAACAAATCACTGGAAAAGTAGCCATTACTGGTCAGTCAAAAGGGTATTCTTCTGTTACAGATTTTCATCACACCCACTTACCGCAAAAGTGGTCTGTCAATTTGTCCAAGCCAGTTGGTCAAAAGGGGGCAATTCGTCCAATAGTACAATTAGTCCAATACCCATCCATCTAACAGTACATTTCGTCAAATACTCATTTGTCTAATGATATGATTCGTTCAATACTTATTCATATAATGGTATGATTCGTCAAATTGGAGGTTTAGTCTACAATTGACTGTCTAAAGTAGCCATTATGTAATGAGACATGCAATGCCAGTAAGTGTAAATAATTCATTGTGTTGTATTTCATATGTATAAGCAGTGGCGTAATCAGAATTTTAGCTAGGGGGATAGCTTTCAGAGGTGGTTTTACTATTTTCAGGCAGTGTTTTAAACATTCTTATAATTATTGTATATATATATATATTTACACACACCATGATGTAAATAACAGTGTGGAGGGTGTTTGAGCCCCAATTCCCCCTTTGGTTTTACTCCAGGACTGATGGTAGCCTCCCGTCAAGGCCAAGGTCGTCAAGGTCTGGAGGGGGGGGGGGGGGGAGCAAGGGGCCCATGCTCCCATTTGAGAATGTTAGTAAGGGTAATGGAGGCAAAAAACTATTAAACTTATGCATATTACACTCATTTTTTTAAAGAAATTTTTAAAGATTTCTGAAATGAAGGTAAAATGTTATATTGCAATCACAATCCAGTTTCGTGACCCTGTCTTTTACCTTTTTCTGGAGTTATTGTGTTACTTTCTCCCATCCCAATTTTTTTTTCTACATCCCAGTCTTGTTATGCCCATTTACATAAGGATCAATTTTGAATGATTAACAGATAATTTCATGAAATATCACTTAGATCTCGTTATTACATCTAATTACTGTAATACTAATATTTTCAGCCATTGTATTATTTTGTCATCATTATCTTATGTGATTGAAATTGCAGTTTTTCAGCTGTACCTTAAAAGAATAAGAAACAATTGATATGAACAGTAGTAATAACTAAAATTTTCTGTAGTAGTTTCCTAATGTAATCCCCTAATGTTTCAAAGTTCAATATTCTCAGACAGCTAAAAAAAACAATAATTAACATTTTTATCAGTCAGACTTTTACCCCAGGTCTGTACGGCTCTCACCACTCCAGGCCAAAAACATGCACACAGATAAAGCAGCCATTGGTGCTGTTTATTGCCCTACTTCATTTTTCTTTGTTTTTATTTCAATAATACACTTTGAAAAAGTTTAGTCTATTGAGTAAAAGTTTTGAGCCAGCAGCAGAAGTACATTCAAAAGGAATCACTGCTGTTATTACCATCTCTTTTACTTAATCTTAGTAACCACTTCATCATGTTAATCATAATGTCCTCTGGTTTCCAGATCAAGATAAAAAATAGCAATATTGTGAAGCACACGAATAAAACTGTGTGGCTTTTCCATTCCATGGTATGTGCCAACATTACAATGAATGTTCAAAAATTACTTATATTTAAAAAACATAAAAAAGTTATAATTTTCTGATGAAATGGGGAAAAAAACTTTACACACACACACAAAAGAAATTTTCATTCACCTAGAGTGGATGAAAGGGCACATTTCCTTAGTATACTTGACTTTGAATATTCCAAACGAAAGATGCAACAACTTCTTTTAAGTGGAAACTGCCTCCCCCCCTTTCCATTATTAGGAAGCACAGTAACTAAACATATGTGCTTGCAAAATTAGATTCTTTCTTCAACTAAAAGCAAAAAAAAATCAAAATCAGTTGACTATTTCCAGAAATATTGTTTAAAAATAATTTAAAATTCTCTGTCATTGAGAAATAAAATTTTAGAGTTTATCCTTCAAACTATATGCATGTTGAAAGTTCTTAGGAGAAAACTCTCAGAAGCTTTTCGGAGAAAATACAGCACTCCGTCTTCAGTGAAGTGATGCTATGTAGTGACATTAGGTCTGTTTAGACAAAGAGCTTCTTTCCACATGTCGTGAAGAGCGATTCCAGTGTCTCGGTTGCAAGTGGGGATGGACGAGGTCATTATTCCAATAGCCTCATGGACTATGGTTCTGTAAAAAGTGGATGCAAGCAGTGTGGCATGCTCCCAGTCTATTGTTGCCATGTGTTGCACTGCTAGCTCAGAGGCGGCCGTCATTAGCTTCTTTTGGCCGACATCAGTTTGATGCTCTGCTAACCTTTCTTGCAAAGAGTGAATGGTTTTGCTGATGTAGTACACAACAGAATTATCTGGCAAATGTAGGGGAAATTGGTATATGCCCGATTTTTGAAGTAGGCTATATTTGTCCGTCCTTTTTGACTAATTTCTTCAAATTTGGAGCTGGGCTGAACATGCATCCACTTTCTACGGAACCATAGTCCGTGAGGCTATTAAAATAATTACCTCGTCCATCCCCACCTGCAACCGAGACACTGAAATCGCCCTTCACGACACGTGGAAAGAAGCTCTTTGTCTAAGCAGACCTAACGTCACTACATAGCATCACTTCACTGAAGACAGAGCGCTATCTTTGCTCCGAAAAGCTTCTAAGAGTTTTCTCCTAATAACTTTCAACATACAAATAGTTTGAAGGATAAACTCTAAAATTTTATTTCTCAATGACAGAGAATTTTAAATTATTTTTAATTAATTTCTGAGCAAGAAGGTCTTTTTAATTGTATACAGAAATATTGCATGCACAAACAGATGGATATAGAATAACCATATACAAACTGAATGTTTTCCTCCATCCAAAGCAAAAAGAATCACTGACATTGGTTGATTACTTCCAGAAATATTGCATACACAAACAGAAGGATATAAAAACATCCACATACACATCGAACCTTTTCCTCCATGCAACACAAAAAGAAACATAATCAATTGATTGGTTCCTTAGATATTGTGTGCATAGACAGAAGGATGGATGGTCAGACCTGGCAATAACATACAGAAGTTTTGTTTGAAAGAAAAAGTGGTAAAGAAAAAATTATTCACAATAATCCTGTGGAAAACAACATTATTTCATCATCATTGGCACTTTTGAACGAATGAGCTTTCGATGAGTTGTCTCGTTTGATGAATAGACTTTGGACTTATTGTCCTTTGTCTGGATGAATCATACCAGATCTCTGTGAAAGCTACCTGAGAAAAAAAAATAGATAGCCTCAACTGGGAAATCTTGCCTCATCCACCCTATTTCCCACATATTTGACCATCTGATTTCCACCTTTTTTTCCCCATTGAATAATCATATGTTATTAGTGGTTTAATATACAAGAGCAGTTATCCACTTTTTTTCACCTCTAAGGATACAAATTTCTACTGATAAGGTATATATAAGTTTGTTTCTCATTGGGAGAAAGTGGAGAAGTGTAATGGAGATTATTTTGACAAATAAAATTTTTTCAAATCCATTTTATAATGACTAGGAGTTGCACTTCACAAATGGTAAAATTGTGGACTTTTAATAAAAAATAAAATAAATGGCCTTTTAATGTACCTGATACATAGCAGCCTCAAACTGTATTAAAATTTCATTTAATAATATTTTATATGCTAATAAAGGAAACTATCTAAATTAGTGAAACAGTGATTTGGCTATGGTTTATTAAGACAGATGTTCAAGCCTAATTTATTTATGTTGTTTTACTTCAAGGTTTAAAATTGTCGCTATTTAAGTCTGACTTTTCATTGATATTTTATTTTAATGCTCAACTTTATTATGTTGTTTTTTTGCTCATAAAAAATATCATTATAATATATACCCGAGCTTCCATGTACATGAATGTTCCATTCCCCACAAACCTCGTGCACATTAAATTCGTGCAAACAGAGCTTAAGAAACTAGGAGATAAAGGGTTAGATTCCAGGATCGCTTGTAATTACATCTATATACTTTTTAATAAACTAATTATTTATGTAAACATAAAGTAATACAAATAAAAAGTTATAAAAAACAAAGGTTTAGAAGAAATAATTTTACTATATTTTTGTGAAAGGTATGTACAATAAAAATTAAAAAAATTTAAAAAACAATCACACAGATTTAATATACAGCACTGATGCCTTTATGGCCTTCATCTTCCTCTTCTCCTTTATGGGTCCAGGCATAATTACACTTTTTTAAAGTTCATAAGATGCAAATAATTTAATTTAGATTGTAATGTAAACATGGCTAAAAATGTAGCATTTATGGAAAAAACTACTTACTAGAATGTTTATGGCTATCTTTTCTTTTCTCATTATTAATAATGGCAGTAGTAGCTAACTAAATTTCATTATTATAATGACAGTTGTAGCTAAATGTCTACCATGAGCATCTTGTTATTATAATGACAGTGGTAGCTAAATGCTGGGTTTAACTCACATATATTTGAATTTCAGTTCATGTAAAAAAACAGGGCATTAAAGATAGTTCGTGTAGATTTGAATTTGCACAAATGGAACTTGTGCACATCAAGGGTTTACTGCATTTATGATTTTATCATATACTTTTAATTTCTGTGGCTGTTTCATTAATTCTATACAATATTTTGGTCCAATGTGGATTCAACAAAACACCACTTTTGAGGAATATATCTCCCACAGTGGAAGAGAGTTTACTGTATTTCAAAATTCTACCTTTATTTTATTATATGCATTTAAAATATTAGTTAAATTAAATATTAAATTCTCCTTCATGAGCATTTTCTTTTAATTTTCCCTTTAATTAAAAGCAATTTATATTTTTAAAGTCAACATCTAGTTTTAACAAATGGTATACATTTAATTCAAATGAAAACATTCTTCAAAAACTAACCATCCAAGCTGTGAAAAAATCTCCAAGCCATGTTCCACAAGCTGCAGCTTTCAAAAAATTAGCATTTGTGATTCCCATAAGAGCATTGATACGATATTTTTCCCCCTGAGGATGGCCAGAAAGCAAAAATGCATTATATACTATGGAAAACATGTAAATGAACATCAGTGAAGTTAGGAACATTATCATCCATGTGCCCTGCTCATCACGAAACATCTTTAGACGAAATACACGACCTAGAGGAAAAAAAAGTTTAAATTCATATTGAACATTGCCCTTAACAATCTACATTATTTATAACTTTCTTACATAAAATACACTTGATCCTATACTCTAAAATTACTTCTGAATTAGTACACAAAATAGTCATTAATTTCACTAAGGCACTCATGAGTTATCACTCACTTTAATTTTCTAAATCTTTGTTCTCTCAATTTCTAGAATAGTACCCAAAAACGTTTTTTTTTTTTGGCACAATATTTATTAGTTAGTACTATATTTAATGATATTATACTGAAATGTAACATTTCAGTAGTAAAGAATCACAGGATGTGTCCATGGAACTGTGAAACAATAAGCTGAAAAAATTGGTTTTGACATGAGTGGGATTCGAATATTGCATGTTTCCATAACTGGCATGCCAATTAGTTATACTAACTGGCATGTTTCCTGGAGACGTTTTTCTAGGAAGGTTCATCATCAGCTAATGTTTTTTCTTCAGCTGGTGTGATATAAACTTTCCGAATTTTTTACTTCGCCCAGTGGTGCCATCTGTTGGGAAATGGATAATCGTGTTTTCACATAGAGATAGAATTCTATATTTACCACTCATGCTCATGGCATTAAATCAATAATTCAGTAGTAAAGAATCACAGGATGTGTTCTGTAGCCATGGAACTCACGAAATAATAAGCTGAAAAAAATTGGTTTTGCCTTGAGTGGGATATGAACAGGTGTCCTGGAAACATGCCAGCAATGCTAACCACTGCACCATCATCAGCTACCATTTTTTCTTCAACTGACTAGTGTGGCATAAACTTTCCTGAAAGGGTTCCCGACATGGATTCGAATCCCACTCATGACAAATCCAATTTCTTTCAGCTTATTATTTCATGAATAATATTTGCAGTTCTCATACAATCACTGGATGGATGGTATCTGCTCTATCAACTGTGGTTGAAGTTAGTCTTCAACATTTAAATTATGGCTCAGAAAAACGCAGATCAAACATACTTAAAATTACTTTGTGGCTTCAATTGCTATTAATATAATAGTTTTAAAAACTTCATTGGTGAAAAAGCTTTCATTCTTGAAATGTATGAAACTAGTTCATATCAAGACTGAAATGATGCAATTTCACCAATTTATGTAGTTGTAAGCAAATAAGTAGAAACAAATGTTGGGGTGGCTAACCCTTTGTATTTTGTTTTCCTGTTGATAATTGAGTGGTGTTTGCATGGCTAATGTTTAAGTTAACTTGAAGCCATTTGCATGTTCTGTAATTCATTTGATGCCAGGTTGATTTTTCTTCTTATTTATTTATGGCTGTTTGTTGTTCATAATGCAGGGTTGTTTTAATCTTCATGGTTGTCAGATCAATCAAGGGCTGTCATAGGAATTCTAATTCTTGAGCAATTTTTTTTATGAGATACACCTAATTATTTTCTCTTTTTTCAGTGGTAATCCTAGTGGGACTGTGTAAAAAAATAAAGTGAAAGAAATAGGACGGGGGGAACTTCCATTTTTATTCATTGCGTGTTACTGAAGTTGGTTCATGATCTTCATTTATTTTATCTCTAGGAGTGGGGTATTGATTTCCTTTTTCCATGTTATAGTTTGGGTTGGTAGGTGCTCCTATGTAGGTTTGGTTGGTGGAGTGATGATAGTTTTTGTTTGAGCCATTGTTAAAAATCATCAGTGGCTGATTAGCTGGTGGGTATAGAGCGAAAGTTAGTTTTTCAAATTGTTTATCATTTTCGTTATGGTTTAACCATCCTTTACTCCATTAATATTGTAGTAGCTGGATATAAGGATTGTCCATTAGTGAATTGCATTGGTGAGGCATCTTTAGCTGTTTTTTTTATTTGGTTGCAAAGTTCATGTTCTGTCATGGTGAATCAACTATGGCAGTTTCCACTTTTGAAGTATTCCAGCTCATATGCAGATTTGAATACATGGGCATGTCATTAGATCAATTCTTGTGCTCTGGTTAGTTGTGTGGCATGGATTGAGTATTTGAGGCATAACTTTGAGTGTGCAATGCTATCAATGATATGATGCAGTATTCTCATTGTTTGAAACTGACTTCTCACTGTTTTGAAGTGAGATTCCGGAATTTCTAAGTCTTGTATTTGACTTGGTTATGTGGTTAACTTTTTTTTTCTTGTATTTTCGGTTGTTTATTTGGGGTTTTATGGCACATTAGCAACTACGGCTATTATGTGCTAAACAAGGTAAGAAGAGGGCAAAAGATGAATAACCCACAACCAAAGTTAAAAACAAAGATAAAAAAATGGAATAAACAAAAATAACATATCAAAAAGAGAGAAAAATATATAACAATCTATAAACCAATAATGAGATATATATATATACACTGCTTTCCACTACTTTCTATTGAAATTATAACCAATCAATAATTTCAACAGAAAGTAGTAGGCTATCTACAGTTGAAATAAGTTTACCATAATTCTATTTTGAGTCAAAATTTCATGGTTTTTACATTAAATTTCATTTTTATTTTATTATTTAAATAATATTATGACCATGCCTTCACACACAAGTCCAGGGAGTTTTATTTTACAGGAGTTGCACTTTCCATCCTAAACTACACAAAAAGGCATATACAACCTTTGCAATTTGGAGGATCGCAAATTGTGTTTGAGTCCAAGGTTCTCATTTCTTTGGCTGAGGTGTACCCAATTGAAATGTGGAACATTTTTTCTTCCTGTCAGAGGTTCACTTTTAATATGAGTAGATTACCTACAAAAAGCCATATGGTTTGTTGTAGGTAATCTACCTCTATTGAAATCAACTTTTAATCAGGCCATACTCCTGTATCACACTGGACTGTCTTTCTAATACAGAGATACACCTTAACAATTAAAATATTCTAAATGGGTCAAGTATGCAAAATACAGTAAAAGACTCCAAATCTGGCATCTCATATTCTGGAAATTTTTTCAAACTATGTATGTGGAAATAATTATGAAATTTTTTTGGAAAAAGAACCTTGAATTTACCTATCTTCCTACTGCTTTTTGCTCATCAATTTTTGTCTTGTTGGTTTGTCAAAACAATTGTTCTACCACATCTTTAGAACACGGTAGACAAACTTAATGATTTAAATTTAAAATGAAATCATATAATCAGGCAGTGTCACAGGCTAAAAAAAGTTTATTCCCAGTGTTTTCTTCCTCTGAAAAAGAGGAAATATGAAAACAATTGTTTACTATATCTTCGGAACAGGAGAGTTGAAAATAACGACCTACATGTCAAATGAAAGCTTGTGACATGGAGAGTATAACAGGTTATAAAAATTACGCCGCGTTTTCTTCACTCCCCCCCCCCCAAAGGAAATATGTGGATTGCTCTACTATATCTTTTGAATGCAACAAGTTGTATGTCAAAGGGAAGCTTGTAATGTGGGAAGTTTTATACATTATCAAAATTTACCACCCCTTTCTATCTTCATAAAAAAAGGGGAAATACTGAAGTCACTCTACTTTTTCTTCTGAATGTGAAGGACAAGAGTTATGGAACAGATGTCAAATAATAACTCATGTGAGAACTGTCGTGGCTACTCTGAATTATGGCTACACCAAGTTTCTGGGGGTTGGGTTGTTTTACCTCTGAGTGGCACTTTTTTGCACACCATGGGCTAAATGGCCAGGTCACATGGACCCTGAAGGTTCAGAGAAGGTTGGGGGAGGGGACCCACTGGAACAGCTGTTGGGAAACAGATGGTAACCTCCCGTCAAGGTCATCCAGCATGTTCTTTAACGTGCACAGGATATGGCTCTCCCGCACACGGGGCCACGGCCGAACGTCCCATCCGATGGATGGCAGCCTTTCCAAGCCCATCAGTGTCCCCTACTGACTGTGGGCAGGGCAGGGAATTTTGCAGAGATAAATCTCAACGCTGATCCAGCTGGGACTCGAACCTGGGATTATGAGCCTAGTGCACTACCGACTGAGCCACCCTCGCCCCGTTTCTGGGGGGGGGGGGGGCATTATGACCATAATCATAATGAGTTATACACCCAATTTTGTTTTACACAGTAGATAGGTTCCCAAAAAAACTTGCAAAAAAAAAAATGCAGTGCATATGAAAAAATAGAAGATTGGTTCCAGACGTGAAAACCCAGTACAAATAATAAGTTGTTTTCAAACAAATCATATCAAAATCTTTATTTGATTTTTATTCATTTAAACACATTTTTTATTTTATAAAATTATAAATTATATGTACATATAGAAATTATCCTTCAAAAAGAAAATGTCACTAATTAAAGAATACAAAAGTGCAAAAAAATACGACTTACATATGATTATTAACTAGATTTTATTTGTTGTCACTTTCTGACAATAGACGCATTCATTTGTGTAAGTAATCTTGTTGAATATGTAAATCAGCTCCCTATCTTCCTTTGAAGTGAAAACACATCCAGTTATTGATTGCACCATGATATGCTTCAAGTCTATTTTGTACATTTTAGGGTGCATATAAGAATATGGGCATTTTTAATTTTTTTTCTTTGTCACTAAAAATATATATCTTCAGAAACTTTCATTTGATATATGACTCATAAACATTGATCACATTTTTTTCTCCTCCTTCCTTGGAGGCGTGTTTGAGGTAGCCCATGACATTGAAGACATCACAGGCTTTGAGATGTAACTCATTAAGTTACCCCCCAAGAAAACCACCCAAGAAATTTCTTGACCTTTTGAGGGGAGGGGAGAATGGTGCAGGCATTATTCAAAGTAGTCTACAACGGACTAAATATGAACTTTTACTTGTCACCTAACGCGTAACATAAATCATTAAGTTTGACCACTGCATCTAAAAAATTAAGTGCTGCAACTGTTTTGACAAAGACACAATCGACGAGAAAAAAGCAATAAGAAGATATATAAAATTTAAAGCATATCGATGGTGCAATCAGTCACTGAATTGTATTCACTTCAAAAGAAAATAGGTTTAAACATAAATGACAATCAGAGTTACCTGCTGACTTTTTGACATTGATAAATCAATAAATGTTTTGCGGAAAACATTTCGCCAACATACGGTACTTGAACTTGCATCTCTCCAGAAACATGCCAAAATATTCTACCACTGAACTAATGTTAAAATAGCTCTGTCTTTTTTCTGCTAATTTAAGACTAAACTCTTCACCGAGATTTTTGGGCCAACTGTTGGTGCCATCTATGATCTCGATGGCAATCATTAATAATGCTAAATAGCATGGCAGGATTTTATTATTTATTTCCATCTTACTTGTGCAATATAAAAAGTAATAGTTGCCACCTGAGATCATAGATGGCGCCAACAGTTGGCTTGAAAATGTCGGTGAAGAGTTTAGTCTTAAATTAGTGGGAAAAAGATAGAGCTGGCATTAGTTCAATGGTAGAATACTCTAGCATGTTTCTGGAGAGACGTGGGTTCAAGTCCTGTATGTCGGCAAAATGTTTTCTGCAAAAAGAAAATAGGTGCCAATTTACCTATGAAATAAGATTGTTGGCACCCTATCTCCCTTTGAAGTGAATACAAATTCAGTGATTGATTGCACCATCAATTATGTTTAAAGGTGCACATAGGAAAAAATATAAATAAATTAAAAATTTTCAAAAATACCTATCTTCTTCTATAGGCTCTAAAAAGTACAAAATAAACCTAAAGCATATTAATGGTGCAATCAATCACCGAATTTGTATTCATTTCAAAGGAAGATAGGGCATTGGGAATCTTGTTGTGTAGATAAATCGGCACCTTATCTTCCTTCGAAGTGAATATGAACTCCAAGACTGATTGCACCAATGATATGCTTTAGGTTTATTTTGTACTTTTAGGGCTGATATAAGAAGCTAAGCATTTTTTCAAATATTTAAATTAATTTATATTTTTTTCTTTATCACTAAAAACACCTACCTTCAAAAACTTCATTTGATATATGACTAATAAACATCAACTACATTTTTCCTCCCTTTTGAAGTCATGTTTGAGGTAGCCCATGATATTGGGGAACTCATAAGCTTTGAGATATGACAAGACTCGTTGAAGTTTAATCCAGTGAAAATATGCTTCCCCCTTTTTTTATCAGGAGGGGGTGGCGAATAGTAGGGAAAAAAATTCTAAATAGTTTATGACAGTCATTATATGAACTTTCATTTGACACCTAACTCATAAATGTAGGCATTTGAGTTCAGAAGATATAGTAAAACGACTTCCCATTTCCAATATTTTTTTGGGGGAAGAAAGCATGGGGAGTCAAGTCTTAATAGCCTATGACACTCCCCACATCAGAAGCTTTTATTTGATGTATTGCTGGTTACTTTCAGCATTCATGTTCTGGACACATAGCAGAATATTTTTCATATTTCACCGTTTTTAGGGAGGAAGAAAATATTGGGGGGGGGGGGGGGGTCATTTTTTATAGTTTCTGATACTCCCCACATCACAAGCTTTCATTTGATGCATCTTGATATTTTACACACTCGTGATCAGGAGATATAGGGAAACAATCATTTTCATATTTCTCTTATTTTAGAAAGGGGGGGGGGGTAAATTTTTATATAACCTATGAGATTCTCCAAGTAACAAGTTTTCATTTGACATATTGCTGCTTGGGGGGGGGGGGTAAATTTTTATATAACCTATGAGATTCTCCAAGCAACAAGTTTTCATTTGACATATTGCTGCTTACTTTTGGCATTCACATTCTGGAGACATAGAATATTTTTCATATTTCCCCTTTTTTTAGGGGGGGGGGGAGAAATCATGGGAGTCAATTTTTTATAGCTTAAGATATTCTTCATGTCACAAGCATTCATTTGACGCATAGCTTGTTACATTGAGCACTTATGTTCAGGAGATGTAGGGGAATGATGGCTTTCATATTTCCCCCTTTTTTAGGGGGGAAGAAAGTATGGGGTAAATTTTTTATAGCCTATGACACTCCCTGCATCATAAGCTTTCATTTGGCACATAAATCATTAAGCTCCTCCATCACATTCAAAAGATATGGTCGAAGAACTGTATTTAAAAATCCACAAACCGACAATCTGACAAATGTCAAGCGAAAAGCAATAGGAAGATAGGTAATATTTATCAGTTACAATGAGTAATGACCAACTTCAAAAGTGTAAAATTGATATTATACTAGCAAACATAAAAAATTTTGTATTTTATTGCACCCTTTATTGTTTATATTACAGAAAAATTTTCTTTTTATGTATAAGGACCCAAAATTGAGAAAGTCTTGGGTCACAAGCTTTCTAGATTTTGGTTCCCTTACTGTACTTGCATTACATGGGCCACACTTTATTTCTTAGCCATAATCATATTATCTTTTGTTCTGTACTTTCAAATTTACCTAATTACGATAAATTACAAGTGAATGCTAACAAAAATATCAAAAACCTTTACTTAATACAAATGCAAACCTCCTTTTTCATATAAGGTCAACATAGAAATGAAGCATAGGCAAGTATTGAAACTTTAATTGCTGATTTCATCTCCATAGATCTTCTGTATGAAATCCAAAGATCTATGTGGGTGATTTCAATGCTCAACTGTTTGAGAGCGTTTTTGATTCCTTAAACTTATCTATTTTAAATGATGGCTACCATCATTTAAAATAAAACCACCCTCCCCCCCAAAAAAAATAAATTGGGTGGGCACTTATAAAAGTGCCAAAAATTAAAATATCATGACAACGAAGAATAGGTACATACATAGTAAATGCATTCACATGTGCATTTTGTTTATTGTTAACTCATAGTGATGCAGGGTTTGTTAGTAATCCTGAAATTCCAAGACAGCTACACTCAATGGAAAACAATGTAGTGTGCACACATCTAAGTAAGTTTTACATAAGAAACTTAACAAAATTTTCATTTGCACACCTCGAAAAAGTTTTTCAATTTTTTAATTAATTTAAAATTTAAGATTAAAAAAAATGATTGTTCAGGCCTTTTTATACCAAAAAAGAAAACTGTTCCACAAGGCCATGAAACTTATTCTTATGGAGTAAACTGTCAACTTGCAGTAAAAATGAAAGTATGAAAAAAAGCTATAAACTAAAATGGAAGGTTTTGTATCTATTGTTAAAGGTGGCAAACTTTTATGCCTTATATAAAATGCTACTTTAGTACAACACAAGCAACTTGAAGTATCACTATAAAACAAATCACAACTTCCATCAGAATACCCTCCTAGGAATCGAGTCACCTACACTATGATAAAATTTTGCATATTTGGTTTCCATTCACATCATTCCAAAATGTAGTCTATTGGTCCTTTGGAGTCTATGCCAATAATACACAATGAACTACAGGCAATGGGTAAAAAATGGAAACAGCAACATAAAATTACTAATATGGTGTTGGACTGCCATATGAATCCAGTATAACCTATATACATTGTGGTATAGAGTCTAACAGTTTCTGAAAGTCAGCAGGAGAGATATGACACCATTCACCCACAAGAAATGTGATCAATTCCTACTTGTTTCATGGAGCTGGAAAATGCTGCCTGAGACATTGTTCCAGAAATTCCCACAGTTTTTCCAACAGGTTGATATCTGATGAGTGGGGTGGACATGGTATGTGAAAAAGTTCAGTGTCATGCTCTTAAAACCCCTGGGTGAGCACATTTTTGTGGATGGAAGCATTGTCATCCCGAAAGAAAGCTCTGTCTTCATGAAAGAACTGCTGTACCATTGGATGATGATGATCACTCAGGATTGCCAAATAGTGATTGGCATCAATCTTGCGTTCAACAGAAGTGTACCAAATCATTCCATGAGAAAGCACTTCACAACATTATAGAACTGTCAAAACCCTTAACAGTTGGAAACAAGAAATCAGAGTTGTAAGCTACCTTTGGCTGATGGCATATGTGCATTAGTCCATTTGTCAGAAACAAAGTGTAGGATGATTTGTCAACCATATTGCATTCCTCCACTGCTCAAGTCCCCACTGTTTGTGTTCTTTGCACCACTGGACATGATGACTTGTGTTGAAGAGTATGATGAATGGCTTGTGAAATGCAACTCGACCATGATATCCAGATCTATGGAGTTCTCAACATCCTGTTTTTGATGAAACTGGCTTCTTGCACCCTGTATTGAAATCTATGCACAATTGATAAGTTGTAGCTCGCTAGTTTCACTTTGCACATCACGTTAACACTCAAATGTCCCGATTCTGGAGTATGCATTTTTGCCCATTATTTGCCATGTCTGCATGAGAATCTAAAGGGCAGATCCCTTTAGATTCCTATGCAGACATGACTTTGGAAACTGTTCATCATGAAACAATAGTGAATTTAGCTGTCTTAGTTACTGAAGATCCTATACCTCTTTTGAAATTATTAAGGTCTTCTCATGACAAGGTATAAATAATTACATGTAGTTATACTGGATTTATATTTATATATGAAGCTAAGCATGGTGGGATATCATTTGCATAATTCATGCCTTTGGCACATTGATACTGCTTTTAACACAAACTGAAGGCTTTCTGCAAATCTTGGTGTTTCCATTTTTCTGCCATTATCTGCATATTTCTGTACCACAATTGCAGCTTATTTCAAGTAGCAAGTACTTATTTCAAAACTATCATGGAGTAAATAAGTAGGGTGGTTAAAAATGCAAGTAAGAACAGCAAAATAATAAAAAAAATGGTAATAATAATAATAAAATTAGAATGGTAATTGAAGTATTAATCTTTGGACAACTGATTAGTTCTTGATTCAAAACATGCTTTTATGCTTTTAATCCACATCTTTTACCTATTTTTAATTTTTATTTGATGGCAAAAAAAAAAGTCAGGGTGCAATATAGTTATCTTTTATTGATTGTATATCCGATAAAACTAAAGCATCATGAGCTTTCATCTTTATAACATTTCAAATGTTGGAAAACCATCTACTTACGTAAGATAAAGTGATGAATCAAATATTTTCCACAGACAAGACCTCCCAAAATCGCAATAAGCCATAACAGCACTTTGAAAACACACCACCCCCATTCAGGAGGATATTTTGTTGCCACAAATGAAAAGACATTTCCAACAATAGGAATTTCACTTTCAGTGTGGCTGTGAGAGACTGGATCTTCTGCAAACACAAGGAAGTTGCAAAATATGACAAAATAGGAGACAAACAGCCTAGAGTAAGGATGCTGGAAGTAATATCTGTAAAGAAAACATAAAAAAGATATTTTTTATGCAAGAACATTAAAGGTTAAATCATAATTCAGCATTATACATGAGAAATTCAGCATTTGTTACAGAAGCCTCATTGATGCAAAAACAACTTTTAGGTATTGAAAAAGCACTATTATTTGCTTGCCAATTGATGCAAATAACATATTATCTGTCAATTAGCTTTCTTAATGCCAATGTCAGCAGGCAATTTCACTGCCAGCTAGGAACTATGTGAACCCAATATGCTATCAGAAAGTCATGGATTCATATTGCAGCCAGCAATAATAAAATATTTACACCAACTTAAAAATATTTTAAATTTGTGCTGTTAATAAAAACACAGTATTGTTTGTTACTTAAAACTTCAATAATAAAAACACTTCCATAAATTATTTTAATATTCTTTCTAACAGATAATTTGTGTTAACATTAAAAATCTAGATAATTCACAGCTATTACTTATAATCTATTAGGTATTCATTATCTAGCTGTTTTGACAACCCTTTTTCCCAGTGTAAACAACATACCTTCTGATGAGTTGTTCAATAGTTGCTTCTTCTCAGGTTTAGGGTGGTTATCCTGTTCTTGTTTGACTGGTCTTGTTAGATATTTTTGCCTTTTCAGTGTTCTAGTACCTTGTTGCAGGTACCAAAAAGGCAAGATCTACTAATACCAGCCAAATAAGAACAGGATAACCACCCTAAACTTGAGAAGAAGCAACCGTTGAAAATCTCATCAGAAGGTATGCTGTAAGTCCAGGAAAATGGGTTGGAAAAAAACAGCTAGATACTGAATACCTAATAGATTGTTTTAATATGTTATGCTTCATGTATCTTTTTATTTACACCTCATTAAGTTTCTGTTAGCAATATCTCAATTCTACACTGAAGTGCCATTGAATTAGGGATAAGAGATGTTATCCAAATTCAGTCCCGCAAGTCCCGCATTTGCATGCATCCATGGCTGAAACTTTGGTCATATATAGCTGCCAGCTTTGGCTTCCCCAAGCATTCATCACGAGAAGTGGGATTTAGATACATTTGACAGAGGGTAGATCGTAGCTGCCCGACAGATGGGACACTCGATCTCCGAAATTATCAACGAACTGGTATTTTCTTGTACGACAGTTTCAAGGGTGTTTCGGGAATATGAAAATTCTGGCAAAAAACAAGAACCTGGACAAACTGCAAAGGACAACCGGTCTTGATGATTGTGGGCTTCGCTGTCTGACCTACATCGTATGGATCGATAGGGGCCAGACATTATCTGAAATCACCTCCCATCTGAATGCGGGTTCCAGCTGGGAAGTCAGTGCATGGACCATGCAATGCTCACTTCATCATCTTGGCTTCTGGAACTGTCGACCTACGAGAGTCCTACTTCTAACTGCATGATACCAGGCTCAACACCTTGCCTGGGCTAATAAAAAAAAAAAAAAAAAAAATACCCCCTCAAGCAGCTGCTTGCCACAGAGGTCTGACAGGAGCCTGTCAGTTTATATGCCACAGTAGGAGATCTGAGAGGATGGCAGGCAAGAACATTGAAACTGGACCATTGAAAATTGGCAACGGATAGCCTGGAGTGATGGATCCCGATTTAAACTTCATCATGCCGATGGGAGACTGAGGGTATGGCACCAAGCCCATGAGGCCATGGATCCTGCATGTTAGATCGGAACAGTATAAGCTAGTGATGCTTGGGGTGTCTTCAGTTGGATGTCTGTGGGACCTTTGATACGTGTACCAACAACTCTCAATTCATCCCAGTACGTAGAACTCATGGCTGACCATTTACACCCATTTATGGCCATCATGCATCCCAATGGAGATGGTGTCTACCACCAAGACAACTGTTCATCTCACAGGTCCAGGTTGGCTACTGCATGGTTGCAGGAGCATTCTGCTGACTTTGAAATAATGAATTTGCCACCTAGAATCCCAGATTTAAATCACATCCACAATCTTTGGGATACCATGGAGCAGAGTGTTTGTGCCCGTGTCCCATTAGTAACAACCTTGAGAGAATTGTGGACAGCTCTGGAGGATGCATGGGTTGCCATACCTGTGGAACATTTATGCAAGCTTGTGGAGTCCTTGACTTGTGTGGTGGCCATTATCAGGGCCAGAGGGGGTCCAACACATTATTAGGTTGCTTTCCCTAATTCAATGGCACTTCAGTGTATAACTTCAAAATAATTTTAAGAAACTGAAATGTCAACTTGAAAAGAATTCTCTTAAAAATTAAAAACAGTGATAGAATGAAATCTAAATCTAATAAATATATATGAACACAAGTGAATTTCACTTCATTTTACAAAGGCAAAAAAGTTTGAATAAAAATCAATTAGCCTATATTATTTTAAGCCTTCAGTACAAATTGTGAATTATTTAATGTAAATTAAAATATAAATTAAGCTAAATAGTACTTTCTAGGGCTGGATCTAGGGGGGAGAGGGAGGTCATGCTCTCCTCCACACACACATACACACCTCTCCCTTTGAGAATGCTGTAAGGGTAATAGGGGCAAAAATTTATTACTCTGATGTATATATCATGAATTTTTCAAAGGAATTTTTTAAAGGTGTCCAAAATAGATAGTGAAATGTTATACTACAATGGTAATCCAGTCTCTTGCCCCTTTGACTTTTTCCTGGCTTGTTTTTGTTTGTTTTTTCCACCCCCTTTATTTCTTTTAAATTGAGGGCTGGGCCTTATAATGGTGAAAAAAAATAACAAAATTTTAAACGAATATTGCAAATGATCTATTTTTACTAGAAGTTTGAAATTTTGATGATAATATAATCATCCCGCTTTCCCCAAAGGGTGCTGGAAAAATGCAACTTTCTTGCTTCATAAAAGTGTGCAATTCTTTTTGTGTTTTATAGGTACTAAAAAAATTACTATTTTCATTTTCCCAATCATTCATTAGTCAAATTTCCACTGTTAGAAAGTGCAAAAGGTGGAAAATTAAAAGTTTCAAAAATGCCCTCCATAATAGTGAAAAATTTTGGAAAATGGCAAAATTTAAAACAAATATTGCATATATGTTTATCCTCTAATTTTGAATTTTTGTGGTAGAGTGTGAAGGCCAAGAGGTTAACATTGGAAGTAATAATTGCCCCCCCTAACATCAGGGGGATAGGAATGCAACACTTTTGTTTTAAGATATGAATGAAAAATTCTCTTTGAAATTTCCAGGTATTAAAATAATATAATTTTTTGGATTTTCCCAATCATCCATTAGTTTGAGAGTGTACAACACAAAAAAATAAAAAACTTCATTCACTTTAAAAACAAGAATCCCATATTTAACAGGGTAATATATAATTATTCTAGTTTTAATATTATGTACCAGCATTAATGTGATAAATCTGTTACTGTATTGAAAGGTGCTGTTCAATGTTACCATTTATTTAGTAGACTAAAATGTGGGTTGGTTGTCTTTTTATGGTTTCCTAAAAATGCCTGATGTTATAGTTCCCAGAGAGTTGAAGGTTTTTACTTCCCAACTGAAATTGCCTTTTACAAAGTTTCTTTAAATTAAAAATGAAATTTAACAAATTTTACATAATAATAATAATGTGACCTAGTTCTATTAGTTACTGCAATTATACAATTCTTTCAGTTTTCAGGCAAAAAATTTCAAAAATAACCCAGCACTTTAGGGGTCAACAGTGCATTAACAATGAAAGTTATAGTGTGACAAATAAAAGAGGAAAATATTAATTTCATATAATTCATAAGTTAAAAAGAGCAAAAGTCATAAATAAGTTATCAATTTATCAGTTTACATATATTTATCATATGTAAAAATTTTTTTGTATAAAATAAATATGAAGAATGTTGTATTACTTTATTTATTGTTTAAATATACACAATTTTACATATTTTTATAGGTTGCTGTAGCATTTTGATGGGCATTGGGAGGTGATGAAGTTGCCGGCCTGAGTAGTGATGAAAATTAAATATGAACAATGGTAAAACAGAAAAATCACAGCTGCAATGGACTGTGATGAAAAGAAATAAAATTGCAAGTGATTAAAACACCAAACAAACTTTAAAATGCAAAACTAAGTAGTATGAGTTATTAGATAAAATGTGTACAAATATGGAGCTCATATGAAAAATGGTCAGAGTAGGTATGGAATGCCTATGATGAATGTTGTGTTCCAAAGTGCCCCATATATTGTAAGAGGCACATTAAATTGCAAATGGTTTTGACTATTTTCAATATGGTGAAGGTAATGCTATCTTAATGGCAATATTATTTTATTTCTAGTATATGGATAAAGTGACTAAAATGTTTTCAGTCCTCCTGAGGATATACTGAAAAATTGCTCTTTCCTAAAAAAATTTCACCTGGAAAAAATCAACATAATACATTTCCAGGTGCACAAAAATATCATAATAAATACCAATGGTATATTCTTTCTATTTAACCATTCTTTTCACCACTAGACTATATATGAGTTAATGTAGTCATATAATGATAAAAAAGATTAAAATTAATCAACTGAATGTACCTCATCAAGCAAGTGGCATCCCACTTAGGATTCAAAGCCTTACAGTCAGGGCCAGATTTACACCTCATATGCCTCTGGGCACACAAAGTGATAGTGCACCCTTATGTGCAGTTTTTCATATTAAAAATACTATTTTGCTTTCATAACTATCAAGAAGGGAAATAATGTAATCTAAATGGAAGTAGGAATTTTAATGATAAGTAATAGTTTGAACTAACAAGGAGAAAAATTAATGTAATAAATTAATATTATACATAAAACTTGCAATGTTCAGTAGACAGTAACATTTAAAAAATCAAAATAATAATTTAAATATCTTTCCTTTTCCCTTTTTCTTTTGCTCTGGGAATGAATGAATTACACTAAATTATCAAATGTATTTAGACATTTCCATGTTTTGTGTGAATGAAAACTGATTTCAAAGCTCCCTAAATATAAATTAAGTGTTTGTAGCAAAATATTGAAGATCTTTACCATTAGAATTCCTCATGCTGTTTTGATTGCCAGCAAGCTGCCATCTGAGATTTCTAATTTAGATTTGGTATTGTAAAATTGCAATTTCAAGGGTTTAGGTATCCATGATAGTTTCTGACAAGGATTATCTGCTAGCTGATATAAAATATTTCTGAATCTGCACTGTTCATACAGTTGTCCATCAACCAAATTCTTAATTCTATTAAGTATAATTATGCAAAGAACTTCACCTCAAACAAAAAGTAAACTAATTCTTCTACATGAACTACCACAATGGGAAGATATGGTGGAGCCACTGTTTGACAAACACACAACGCAATAAATATATTGTGCAAAAAATTTCACCGACATACAGGAATTGAACATGCATCTCTCCAGGAACATGCCAGAGTATTCTACCATTGAACTAATGTCCTTTTCCACTAATTTAAGACTTTAAACTGGCACCATTGGTAGGTGCTGAAATCTCAATGAAGTTTAAAGTCTTAAATTAGTGGGGAAAAAAAGAGTATTCTACCAATTAGTTCAATGGTAGAATACTCTGGCATGTTTCTGGAGAGATGTGGGTTCAATTCCCGTATGTCAGCAAAATTTTTTCCACAAAATATTTATTGATTTATGGACATTAAAAAGTCAACAGTAGCGCTGTGATTATTATTTATGTTTAACCCACAAACAATTGTTTTGTTTGCTGTTTGGCAAGTTGCCAAGTAGCAAATGCAAATCAAAAATAGGAAGACTAGTAAAACTTAGTTATTTTTACATCCTAAATTATGTTTTAACTATAAATACATTACATTAAAAGTATCATATTAAAAAAACCTTAAATTTTTTATTATTGTAAATCTGGATTTCTTGGTTTAGGCTGGTTTATTAAATTATTCCCTCAAGCAGCTGCTTGCCATAGAAGTCTGACAGGAACTCATCAGTTTATATGCCACAGAGAAAATCTGTGAGGAAAGCAAGAGGGTTTTAGGGAAAAAAATAATTTAATCAGCCTTTTTTCTATTTCTCATTCGGCAATCCTAGTAGTAAACCTAGTGTCAAAACTCTCATTTCTGATAATGGTTTATTTTGCATTTCAAATTCAAAATTACATATTCCATATTACTTAAAGTCTGTGCTTGAATTATACCTAATAGCACAGAATTTGTAGAGTGGCTGGGTCTCAAACAGGAATGCCAGAGGTTTGTTTGGATGTGCGGATTCCCTTTTCATGAAAACCAAATTGTATTATTACTTTAAGAAAGTGATTTGACACAGTAAGATTTCTAAACTTTTTATACAAAAGACTCTGCACACTTTTGTGTATAAATTTTATGCAATCACATCAATAAATTAATTGAAAAAACTATATGCAATAATTGTGCAGGTCTCAGAATTTTAATTTGTATCCTGGACTCAAATTGTAGCTTGATAAAAGAGATCATAGCCCAGGCTACTATTTTAAATATAAAACACTTATCAGTAAAGTCAAAGGAAAGGAAATTTTTATCATTGAGATACTAAGAAGATAAAATTTATTTCAATCATCAATATTACATAAGTTTCAGTGGACTCTTACACCATCTTAGACTTCAAAGTATAACTACATAAAAATTACAAGCAATATTAATGGGAAATGAAGGTTACTTTGTTTTCTGATGATCAACTAGAATATATAAGATGTGTTATTTTACCTCTGAGCGGCACTTTTTTTCACACCATGGGCTAAATGGCCAGGTCACATGGACCCTGAAGGCTCAGAGAAGGTTGGAGGAGGGGACCCACTGGTACAGCTGTTGGGAGAGATGGTAGCCTCCCGTCAAGGTCATCCAGCATGTTCTTTAATGTGCACAGGGTATGACTCTCCTGCACATGGGTCATGGCTTAACATCCCATCAGACGGACGTCAGCTTTTCCAAACCCATCAATGCCCCCTACTGACAATGGGCAGGGTGGGAAATTTTCCGGAGATAAATCTCAACACTGACCCAGCTGGGACTCGAACCTGGGAACTACAGATTACAAGCCTGGTGCACTACCAACTGAGCCACCCCCACCCCAGATTATATAAGACTTAAATACAAAGTATAAAAAGCAAAATAGAAAACATGCCATAATTCACTTGGATAATGAGTAATGTAATGAGTAATGTAAACATTAACTACAAGAATGGAAATAGAGTATTTCCACAAGAGTGTGAACTCACATGTGGACAAATTTAGATCAATTGCATTATTTATTCATTTAAATTATTGACAACAAGAGTAGGATAATAAAATGAGAAAAATATTTTAAAGTTTAAAAATTAATACACCTATAAAACTCAACCATATGCAAGTAATATAAGCATAGGAACAACCATTACAAAATAAATAATTTTGTAATGGTTGTTCCTATGGTTAATAATACCAACCACACAATTACAAAATAAATAATTTTTGCCCTTTTAACATTTATATCCAAAAATACTATTAGTAAACTCTCATTAAATCCAGATGAATTAGGGGAAGAAGGGTACAGATTAGTGAAAAAAATGATGGCCCTGAAAAGATGAAAAGCTTTGAACTCAAATAGAAAATTTATAGTACTGATCTTATAAATGAATATATTATTAAGACAGATGAACATGCTACAATGAATTTGTGATGATGTATCGTCTTGATGCTCGGGTGAACTACAGCGTGAGAATTACATCACCAACTACTTCAAATGAACCTAACTTAAAAATAAGAAATAAGCGGTTGTAATTAAGAGGAAGCCGTCCCATGGCTGAGTGGTTAGCATGCTTGGCTACTGATCTAAGGGACCTGGGTTCGAGCCCTGGGTAAAGCCTGGTTGTATGTGTCGTTTTTCTGCTGAGGTCCTGCCATCCTCATAGACCTACTATGGCATATAAACTGACAGGCTCCTATCAGACCTCTGTGGCAAGCAGCTGCTTGAGGGAGTATTTATTTTTATTTAATTAAGAGGAATTGGAGTGTAAAGAAAGACGTAGCTTGTTTTCGTCTGTGAGGTATAGTTAAAAGAAGAAACAATTTTTTATTTGGTGTATTCGCAGGTGATTAAACAAGTTTATCAGTGTTCATCCTGTTAGCGGATTGCAAGAAAAAGAAGGATGCTTAGGATTTTTAAAAATGTGACTGAGGAGGTTATATGTTAGTTAAATAAACAGAGCGATCTCAACTTTTCTGTAGAAAGAGTTCATCATTATATTTAGTTGTTTAGTAATTGGTAAGGTTATTCTCAATAGATTGCAGGTTTGTTCACAAATATGATTGTGCCACTTATTGACTGATGTAAAAGCCTTATATTATGCTTTTTTGTGTAGATAGTAAGAATAGTAACAAAAGTTCTTTTGAAGAGTTATTTTCACACTGATATAGATTTATATTAGTTGAGTTTATATAAATGTTTTCATTCATACTTTTGTAATAAATTACATTATTTTAGAATTATAATTGTTAAATACTACTTTTTAGAACTCACACTCAGTTTCCATCCATTTAATTCATGATATTAAATATGTATGTAAATGTAGTCACTTTCTCCATTTATAATATTCAGTGTCTATGCCAAACAGTAAAATTTAAGACTTCATCTAAAACAAACAGACATTGCACTTTTGAGTCTATTTAAAAAATAAAAAAGGACAGCACATTTATCCAACAGATAGCTCAAAAATAATCAGATGAAGTTCAGGAATAATGATACTCAAATCTGAAATCTGTACCAAATGTTTCAGCAATTTTCCTTTCAGAAATGCCTTTCTGAAGTTGTTCTATCATTTTCAACTTGTTAACAATTAAATCAACATTTTTTATGCCACTTTTCAATGCTTAAGACCCATAATTAAATTAAATATTTTTACTTAATTACATAGTAGAACACAAATATGTTATAAGCAATAATGCTTGTCCATCATAGAGCCAACGCCACCACTGAAAACTCCAAATGAAATACATTTGAGCATGTTGAGCAATAATGTCCATCCATCCATCAATCCAGAATAGCTTTACCCAGACTAGGGAAGGAAGGTTTACTGTACTTTACAAAAAGTATTAAACAAATTATCAAATGCACTCTCACATCTTATTTGAAAAATTAAAAGCTAAAGTAATAATTTGCTTTCACATACCTAAAATCTTTATCCAAATTTGAATTATATATATTCTGTTGATCAGAATCAACAATTGGCTTGCATGAAAAAAAATCTGTTTCTGAATGATGCTCTTCTTTTGGTTTTCTCTTTTCCTCTTTCCTTTCAGGTGGAAGAGGACTAACTACCAATTTAGCATCATGCTTAGCTTTTTTGGAACGAGGAACATGGTTATCAGATAGTATTGATTTAGGAGGATATGGAATGGTCCAACTCTCTAGTACATTATCATTTTCAGGCCAAAGAAAAGCCTGGCAACAGCGTCTTTCTTCACGGATGGAAGTACAAGATCTACCTGATTGTGGAGGTGATGGTACGGGTGGGTCTGTCAAACTTGTTGATAAAGAACTCTTGGCACTGTCATCAATATAACGAATGTCATCAAAATGTGAATCTAAAGCAGGTTCAGATGGATAGCATGGCTGGAATGTTACCGATGAGCAAGGTGGATGTTCTTCTGTAAGATCCTTTTTATATTGTCTTTTACAACATTCAGCAGAAGCACTGTCTACAGCAGTCGCACTTGAATCAGATTTTGGCCGTGGTTTACGGGCTGACTTTTGTAGTTCCCATAGTTTTAAAACAGAATTTTGAGGCACTGCCCCAAACTGAGTTATAGAGCCCAAATATTCTCTTTCCGAACAACGCTGCTCTATACTTTGAATCACTTGTGCGGTAGTTTCTGCCCATGATTCTTTGTCTACATCTAGTAATGGGTCAGAAATTAACACAGTCCTTTCCTTCTCCATTGGATATAAAATACATGCTACAGGAAGCTAGATCTTAACATAATGAAAGCATACTGAAATGCTTTGGTTGATTTTAGTCCTGGATGGAAGTCCTTGAACCTCCATCTCCGCTTCCCAGATCTCCGAGGAGTGGCAGGAAGAGGAACTGCCATAGCTTTATTCACATGGTTGTCCTATTGAGCAGCACTGCCTGTGGACATGAAAAGAAATAAATTTATATACACTTAAGAGAATCACATTTGAAACAAAACTTCATTTGTTTTACTGTTATGGCACAAATAAATATTTATAAGAACTATTACTTCATATTATTATTTATTAACTTAATATCAAACTTTAAATCTGAGCTCATTTGAATAAACTTAATTATATACCATGGCTGAGTGGTTAGCGTGCTTGGCTACTGATCTAATGGACCTGGATTCGTACCCTGGGTAAAACATGGATATATGTGTTGTTTTTCTGCTGAGGTCTTGCCATCCTCTTCAGATTTTCTACTATGGCATATAAACTGACAGGCTCCTGACACCTTTGTGGCAAGCAGCTGCTTGAGGGGGTATTTATTTTTATTTATACTCAGCATCTAGAGCTAAATAATATAGTTATAAGTTTATCTGAAAAACCAAATATTTTGAACTGATATTTCATTACAAAGTTGACCATTTTCGAGTTCATGAACTGTAGTTTTTTTCTTTTTCTTTCTGTTACCATGACACATTACATTAAATACATGTTTAGCTGTTATTGCTTTGTTTATTGCTATTCATAGTGGGTGTGCATGAACAGAAAGATCTTTTAAAGAATTTTAAGAGCCAAGGGAGTGTCATTACTCCAAAAAGATAGCATGCAGTTCAAAATCAAATCTAGTGGGAGGGTCAAATGGTTACCCCTCCCCCCTGAAGAAATTTAATATTCAGAATGGACGCTAATATACACATACTGTAAATGCCCAAATACAAACATACTTTTCCTTAATACCATCATAAAAAAAAAAAACTGCAATGTTTTAGAAGCACTCCAACTGACAGCAATAACATGGGAAATCTACAGGATCATTATTATCAGGCTTGCTAACAGAAATTGTCCGTGCCATGTCGAAGAGCACGCTTTGACAAAAATGAAATTTGAACCAGACTATATTTCAGGTACACAGATGACATACTGATTATGTGGCCTCAAGAAATTGCAAAAATAATGCTTACAATAGGAATTAAGACAAGTGTTGCTGACAATAGAATTCACCATGGAAGTGAGGGGGGAAAAATCCCGTATTTAGATATGTTAATCAGCAGGTAGGGCTACTCCATTCACACTGGCCTACCATAAGCTTACAGCCAAGCAAATACTAATATCAAACAATTTAGCTCCCCTACATACTTTAAAAAAGTTGGCATCAGGAGAACAAAACAGAAAATATACAAGCTATGCTAAATGAAAGCATCAGAGAGAGATAGAACTAATGTTTGTAAAATGGCAAAAGTGTCAAAATCAACTGAAAGTTTATAAAATGAGCAGAAAACCAGATAATTTTCAGACATAAACAGACTTCCCTGCCAAATCCAGACAAGGGAAAAGATGGATAATAATATATATACACAATGGCAATCCATAATGGATAATAATAAACATATATACACAATGGCAATCCATAGTAAATACACAGATTACCTGTAAATATATAAAATTCAAAAATAATTATTTGAAAAAATTATTATTAATTATTAAAAAATTATTATTATAATATATATTATTTAAAAATATTATTATTAAAATTATAATTTTTTAAATTTTTTATTTTGACGGTATTTTTACAAATTTTTTATTTTTGATGGTGTGGGACTCAAACCCACAACTCTCTAGATACATGTCTGAGAGGTCTACTAGCTAAACCAACCATCAGATGATAATTTGCTTTCAGAATCGTCCAATAGTTGGTTTAGCTGGCAGAGTGCTCTGGCATATATCTGAAGAGTCGCAGGTTTGAGTCCCGCACCATCAACAATAATTTTTTTCAAATAATTATTTACACAATAGCAGCTCCAAATATCCATGGCTAACAAAAAATCTTGCAGGAATACTAAGATCATATACAACAGAAGGGCCCTGGTGAGAATGCCAAACAATTTAACCAAATTAAAACAGACAGAAACAAACCAGAAATAACCAATGTATATGAAATCCCACTAAAAAGGGGAAATGAAGGAAAAAGATTCACCATGGTAAAAAGAAAATATATCAACAGAGAGAAACTTAACACAAAAGGAGTTGAAAAAAGAACCATACCCCATGGCATTAGCAGAAGTAGTTTAAGAAAGCAATTATAACCCAGATTCAAAACTTCACAAATTATTTCAGCAACACCAATGTAATATGAACTAAAAATAGCCATACAGCTAGTGATATACCAAAACAGAAAAAATAAGCTGAAATGACAACATAATAATCCCTTTGCAACCATGGAAACTATTAATGAAACAATATTATAAAAATTACCTAATAATCCCCAAAAAGCACAGAAAGGCACTTAAGCCTAATCCCCAAGTAAGGCACACCACATGATCCCCAAAAAGGAAACACAGAAGCAATGAAATAATTTTAGCCAATGAAGAAAGGAGGAGAAAAACTAAAGAAAGCCATCAACATGCAAACAGTCACCGAAATGCAAAGAAGCAACCAAAATGCAAGGTTGTTAGCAATTACAACAAAGGGCTGGCAGAGAGCAGCTCCAGAATTGAACAATATGTGATCATCTACAGATGTAGGAAAGTTTAATGAGAGGTGGTATTATTAATTTCAGGACATCCTCTTTGGTAATACACATAACAGTGAAAAATTTTTGTTCTGTCCTCCTTCAAGCTGTATATGACTTTGCTCTGGCTATCAGTAAAAACTACTGGCTGGTCAGATTTTACTGAATTTCCCTGCACCTGCTAGCCTGAGATGGATTTATGGTCTGAGGGGTCCTGCACATTGACTTTTTGGGGGGCTCTATTCATTCACCTAATAAACATGATTATGCCTGAAAATTAGAATTTGGAGGTCCCTCAGCCATAAGGGGTCTTACGCAACCTTTGCATTATGTTCACATCCTCAGAAGAAGAAAGTCAAAGAGGTGGGAATTATCACAATAGAGGAGAGGACTATCATAATAGAATGGCAAGAAAGCAAACCTTGTTCAGGGATTTAAAATGAATCTTTGAGCATAGTAACCAAACATGCTAACTACTCAGTCACTGGGCAGCTCTATAAATTAAATGAAGTCAATACAAAATTTCTTTTGATTGTACATGGCAAAAAATTTTTTTCCCAATACAATAGAAAATGCAATAAAGTTATATATGAGTTCTTTAAATGCTTTGGAAGTATTAATGATTCACAAAATAGGTAAATGAAACATTACTTAAATATATTCAATAAACTTTTTTTTTTTATAACAGCCACTTAAATTGAGTTTTCTTTAAAAATGTTGAATGCAAGTTTTTAAAAATTTTAATTTTCTCATGACACTTGGAAAATTTGCAACACAAAAACCATAGCTGCATTTTTGCAAACTTCTTGCTACTGCAGTAAGGAATCATGCATGGAAGCAATTGAGATGATGAAACTTCACATCTCATTGGGAAAACTTCACAGTTTTCATTACTGACATCTATCAATTACTTGTCAATAAATCAATGAAATGGTAGATTGATATGCAATTGACAGCTACTGAACCTTTAGAGTAGTCAACTGTAAACCACTGAAAAGGGGATAAAAACAATGATTAATGCATTACAAGCACTCTGTGTGGCCCACACTACCAGTAATGCATTTAATAAAATTATTTGTATATCGTTTGTTTTAGTACCCAGGTTTGAGTCCCAGCTGGGTAAGCATTGAGATTTATCTCAGTAAAACTCCCCACTCTGCCCATGGTCAGTAGGGGACACTGATGGGCTTGGAAAGGTCGTTGTTAAGCAGTGACCCCCATCACAGAATGTGGGTTACAGTGGACCCAATGATGCTCAGCGGTAAAACAACTCACCCAATTTGAACCACTCACAACATTAACTCACCACATATACTAGTCAAGCTAAATAATTCCTTGCTTTTTTTTTTTAAACAAAGTACTAATTATGAACTATTTTAACTTCCCATTAGAGAGCACTGAAATGTTGCATGAAATCCTGTTGCTTAGTTTATATCTAATGATGTTTCACAGTAATCCATTAAAGGTAAAAATTTTTCAAAGAATACATTAAATGGTTATATCAATTCTTCTCTAGCAAAAATAGAATTATGAAGGCAAGTTGGTTGTTTTATCTCTTGGTGCATTTGTACATAGAATGGGTTAAATGGCCAGGTCACAAGGATCCTAAGGGCTCAGAATGGATTAGGGTAGGGCCCACTAGACAGGAAAAAAACAAAAACAATTTGACCAAGTTTAAATTGTTACAAGTGAACACAGTGAGTGATAATAAATAAATGATTTATTTTACAATTAAAACTATTAGGAGATTTATGTCTCCTGTGTTGCAGCAAGAGATGCAAAATGATTCTAAGGTGATCGTTCGTTTTATGTATCCTGCAGTTAAATGCGTATACTTAAGCCTCTAACTGTAAGATAGGTAAAACAAACTATCACCATATAATTGTTTCACATTTCTTGCTGCAACACACGAGACATAAATCTCCTAACAGTGATATTCTGAGATAAATTGTTTATTTAATTTGACCAAGTATTTATCAAAGCATTCAAAATAGAATTTTACTAGAATACATAGAAATGCTACAAATTTACATAGGCAATTTTCGTTATAATTGCTTAATAACTAAATTCAGTGATGATATCAAAGGCAGCATAAACTGAAGTGTTTCAAATAAAAATAAACATTACACCATGTGGTTCATGCTGACCTCAGACACTTCCTAAGATGGTGTGGATGAAAATCTGCTTCCTTTGGCTTTAAGTCAGAGGAAACGCATTTCATACAGCTGTTCCATTATCCACATCATGGTAGCAACAAATCAGTATATTGCACCATGTTCCTTTCCTGCCTGTGGTCTCAAAACAGTAATAGGAGCAAATATAATAATGCATGCTTCATATTTTGGTAAAAGTATCCTGCTTGTTAGCTACTTTAGAATATGATTCTGAAGTTTACTTGTGTTTTCTGCTGAAAAAAATTTAATTTAATTCAGCAGTATTGCAGTTCCCAGTTACAACACCACCATCTTGTTTTTTTATATTTTGCCTTTTTCATATTTTGTTTTTGAAGTTTATTTACACTTGTAATATTTATTATAGTTTTTGCATCTATAATTATCAACATATACTTTGAATGTTCATTTGCAAAAATATATTCATAATGCAACAGAAACTGGTAAAATATAATGCAAAAATGACCAACAGGTGTGATATACAAACATGATTTTTTACCACACCACCATAGAGAAATCTGTTAAATGAAAGCATAATCTTTTGATGCTTAAGTAACAAGAATAGTCTAGGTCAGCTGAATGAGTAAACATGCAGATGCTGAAGAATTTATTTGCCACAATCCAAAAGTGAAGGTGCACTAGTTAAAAGATCAATGTACATCAACTCCCTAGTTAAATACACTTTTTGTTTCGCATATAACCTTTTCCTGCTTGTTAGCTACTTTAGAATATGATTCTGAAGTTTACTTGTGTTTTCTGCTGAAAAATTTTTAATTTAATTCAGCAGTATTGCAGTTCCCAGTTACAACACCACCATCTTGTTTTTTTCACAAATGATTTATTGCGTTTTGCCATACCAGCTGCCCATTAGCGTTCACTTGAAAGAAAAATAAATTTTGTTTTCCCTCAATAAATAAAACAAAACTCCTCCCTAAATTACTGCCATAAAAGAAATTAACTCTAAATACGAAATAGAACATAGCAATAGCACATTACAAACAATATTCAACAAAGTAGTACTTATAACACTTTAACCTTAACAAATGAACCTTAAACAACTAATGTCACCTTAAGCACTTTAATAATCTATATGAAGCCACTTGTTTCAGCAATGTACAGAACAAACCAATGAATAAATGTCCTAAATAACAAATTTTTGTTCCCCACTAAAAAAAGCTTCAAAAGTTGTACAGTACTGTGCGAATTAGTTGGGACAAGTGAAGGAATGCTAAGTCCCTTCCGCTGCAGAGTCTAAACTTGTTCGTAACCACCAAGGGTCATGTTTTGGGATGTTTCACAGCTTCTGGGCCACAGACGCTTCACCCCATTGAAGGAATGATGGACAGCAAAAAGTACATAGGCGTTCTGGAGGCGAAAATGATCCCAAACTGCAGGAGCTGTTTCCTAACAGTGATGGGGTATTTCAACAGGATCTGGCTCCATGCCACAATTCTAAGCTTCCTAAGAGCTTCTTTACCCAGCAGCATTTGTAGGTATTGGAGTGGCCAGGAAATTCACCCGATCTAAACCCCATTGAAAATTTGTGGGCAATTATTAAAGCGCATATATCTAAGACGGATTGCATGACGAAAACCAAAATGATAAAAAGTGTCATGAAAGTGTGGTACCACAACCCTGAAGTGAAGGAGATGTGTGGAAAGCTAGTGGCATCAATGGTTGAGAGGGTGGAATAAGTAATTAAAGCTAAGGGGGTCACATTCACTATTAACTACACTATTAAACAAATAAATATTTTTATTGTGTCTTTGTTACTGCATTTTCCTATTGTCCCAACTAATTTGCACAGTACTGAATAAACTAAACAATAATTGACAATCTCAGAGTTACCTGTAGACTTTTTAACATCTATAAATCAATAAATGTTTTGTGGAAAAAATTTTACTGGCAAAAAGGACTCAAAATGCATCTCTCCAGAAACATGACAAAGTATTCTACCATTGAACTAATGCCAGCTCTGTAAATGGAAAAAAAAGACAGAGCTGGCATTAGTTCAATGGTAGAATACTCTGCAATGTTTCTGGAGAGATGTAGATTCGAGTCCCATATGCAGGTAAAATTTTTTCCACAATTGTTGTATAACACAGCTTTTTTGACTCATATCGCTAAAGAACAAATTTTTGTTCCACACTCAAATAAAGCCCTAAAAAACAGATAATGTCATTGGACACAACTATTTTGACTCCAATATATCACTAACAACAAATTTTCTCTCCACACTCATAAAAAGCCCCAAAAGTAGTATAATCTCATCATCAGACACAACTAATTTGACTCGACCATATTGCTAAAAACCAAAATTTTATTCTGCACTAAAAAAAGCCCCAAAAGATATATTTATTATCTCATCCAACACAACTATTTTTACTACAGCATATCGCTGCACACAAAATTTTTTGTTCCACACTAAAAAAAGAAGCCTAAAAAAATGTATAATTTCATTAAACACAACTATTTTAACTACAGAATATAGCTAAACAGATTTTTTTTGCTCTGCACTTGAAAAAAAACCAAAAATAAATAATTTCAATGGAAACAGCAATTTTAACCATAGTTTATTTATAAAAAACAAATTTTCATTTTAGCATAAAAACAAAATCCCCCCCCCCCCCCCAAAAAAAAATTCATTTATTGGGGGCAACTATTTTAACCAGAGCTTATCGCTAAACAAATTTGAATTCACACTTGAAATCCCAAAAATAACTCCTTAAAATATAAAAAGGTAAAAAAAGGGATAAAATCAAAGGGCAAACACATAAACATTTACCAGTAAATGGCTAAAAATCCATGAATATTGGTTGGTAGGGGTTGGGGTACATCATCTGCATTACTAAAAACATTTTTAATTTTGTAGTATGGATACAATTAGCACAATTTAGGTTCCTCCACATCATAGTTTAAAGAAACCACAAATATTAATTTCATACCCAAGACTTTTTATAAACTTATCACAATGCAGGATTCAGAAGCCACCACAAATCTCAATAGCAGACATGCTTGCCATTCAATTCTCAAAAACCTCTAACTGTGGAATTATACATTATGTCTATTTACATATTCTCCAATTTCTTCACATTTCACCCCGAGCTGCCACGTTTTCACCATGAACTGCAGGCAATTGCATGATTATGATTACCACAATTATTTTTTCTGATTTAGAAATCTGGATATAACACAGATAATGATGCAGGTATTAGATTTGAACATCCTACCAGAGCTCTGATATTTCTACAAATATATCCCAGATAGCAACACAGATACAATATTTCAAAAGGGTAGGTAGCATTTGTGCATATTAGATAACAGAGTGCTATTGAATTCTTTTTCTGTGGAAGGTGTTAGATTAATAGAAATTCACGGTTATTTAAGAAATGTTTTTAGTAATGCATATGCTGATATAAACAACAGCAAGGAGTTGGTTAAAGTACATTAGAAAAGTTGATACAGATCTAAACAATAAGCCTCATGCAATGCAACACATAACACACACAGTGTGACATGATAAAAATTGATAAGTACATCAAAAGTGATCAATGAATATCACTCATAAATTGAGTGCTCATTTTGGGATTTGCAAAAATTCCATAAAATAATCTTTCATGAAATTACTTAAAATCATTAGCACAAATGTTGCCTCCCCCCCCCAAAAAAAAAAATCTATAATAGCATTCTTCAACATAATGAGAATGGGAAAGACACACTTCTCAACTGTACTGTGACCAGTGATGACATGCATGTGCACGATTTTGAGCCTAAAGCAAAGCATCAGTCAATGGAATGACACACAAAAAGTTCAGCAGCAAAAGAAGTTTTTCATCTGTTTGAAAGGTCATGTATTAGCTGGATTCACTTGAGTGGGAGAAGTGAAGACATTCTTCTCTAATACAATAATGTAAGACCATAGACAAACTGCCAAACAAAAGGAGAAATTATGAGCATTGTGTTACCTTTAAGCAGCACTTTTGTGCATATAACAGGCTAAATGGCCAGGTTAGAAGGGTTGGAAACTGCTAGAGGTAGATGAAATCCTCCCATCAATGCCATCCAGTATATTCTTTAACAAGCACAATATAGCTCTTCACACATAGCCACAACTTAATCTGAAGGACAGTGAGCTTTCGAAGCCCCATGGTGTTTCCTTTCTCAATGAGAGCAGGATGGAGTTAGCAGACATAATTTTACTGACAGTCAAGGTCAAATCCGGAGATATCAGTTATTGAGCTTGATTTACTACTGAGTGAATGCTCACCCTGAAATCACGAGGTTTGGAATGGCTGCACTGCCTCACCTTCCATATAATACCATATAATACCCAGCACCCTCAGATTTTCATCTGTTTAGTTCTTTACAGAACAGACTCTAGGGCAACAGTTTGGAAGCAATAAAGTGTGGGGACTACTGCAAAGAAATTATTGCATAAAATATCACTTAGCTTTTACATTGGAAAATATATGTTCTTATTCATTGCTGAAACAAGAGATACTGAATACATGGAAAAATAGGTAAAGATTGTAAATGTGCTCAAGTTCATCTGTACAAAATTAAAAATATATAATAAATAATAATAAAAAATGCCCCCTCAAGCAGCTGCTTGCCACAGAGGTCTGACAGGAGCCTGTCAGTTTATATGCCATAGTAGAAGGTATATGAGGATGGCAGGACCTCAGCAGAAAACAACACACACATCCATGCCTTACCCGGGGCTCGAACCCAGGTCCCTAGTCAAGCGTGCTAACCACAGTCATGGGATACTACTTATTTTTTTAATCTGGAAGCATGATTTTGGGGAACAACCACTATGGGAAACTTTGTGAGGCCAATGGGCAATCTAGCAATTCAAATTTTGAGATCATTAAGAGGTGGTGCTAGTGCAAGAAGTTCCATCAAATAATTTTGTCCTTGTTATATTTTGTACTGTTATAAGCTATAAGCATTTAAAGGGTAACAACATATATTTACTTACAATGCAGATATTTATGAAGTGTGACCTTCTGCATTCATACACCTCCCTTGAATTAAGTTATTTCACCTCTGAGTCACACTTTTGTGCAGATAATGTGCTAAATTGCCAGGTCACAAAGGACCAAACAAGGTTGAGGAAGAGATTCACTGAACATCTGTTAGGAGAGATGGAAACCTACTGTCAATGCCATTTTGTTCTTTAATGTATAGAGAGTAGTTTTCCTACACACATCATGACTTACGAATCCCATCTAGATCATAATCTGGCAGACACTTCAAGCTCATTGGCAACCCCTTTTCCACTGAGGGAAGAATTGGGGTTAGCATGAAAATCTCAAGATTTGGGTTGGGTTGTTCTACCTCTGACAGCACTTTTTTTTTGCACACCATGGGTTAAATGGCCAGGTCACATGGACCCCGAAGGCTCAGAGAAGGTTGGGGCTGGGGACCCACTGGAACAGCTGTTGGGAGACAGATGGTAGCCTCCCATCAAAGCCATCCAGTGTGTTCTTTAACATGCACAGGGTATGGCTCTCCAGCACACAGCGCCACGGCTTAACGTCCATCCGATGGATAGCGGCCTTTCACAAGCGCATTGGTATACCCTGCTGACTGTGGGCAGGGAATTTTGCAGAAAAAAATCTCAACACTGACCCAGCTGGGACTTGAACCTGGGAACTACAGATTATGAGCATGGCGTGTTACTGAGCCACCCCGCCCTGTCAACTCAAAAATATTCGAGGCTTTTGTGAAGCAATCTGAACAAGAGAGCTATTTGGTAGCATCAAATTATGTTACTTATGTTAATGTTGATTTCCAAATTTAAATTTGTTGTTTCGCTTCACTTAATAAATAGGAACACTGTTTTTTACTTTTTTACGGTGTTGTGTATTTAGAATAAGGTACACAGAGATCGCAATATAGAGCTGAATTCCTACTAGTTCATTTCAGCGAAAAAACATTTTAATGTAAAACGTAAGTATATTATTTTCAACTACCATTTTTTCCAGTTTTGTACACTCATGCATGGCATGTGTTCGGGTATCAGTTTAAATCATCTACATACCCCCTTCATTTACAAGACTTGTCTTTACATTGTTCTGTTATACCTATTCATAAAAACCATGCTTTTCTATGAATTTTCAATATTCTTTACTTTCAATTAGCCACCTTCGTGTGAATAAACGAAACATATCAAGAATAAACATAACATGCAACATTTATAACTATGCTCCTTACACTGCGGCTACGGTTAATATGGCATATAGATGCAGAAACTATTGACTAGTGACAGAAGCTTTAAACTGCTCTGGTTATTACTAGAGGTCCTATATAGGTAGAGGTTGACCATCTCAAAATTATACGCCATGATTTGTCGTCGCTCGGATTGTTTAGCATGCATTAAATAAAAATAAATACCCCCTCAAGCAGCTGCTTGCCACAGAGTCTGTCAGTTTATATGCCATAGTAGAAGGTCTGTGAGGATGGCAGAACATCAGCAGAAATAAAACACACACAACCATGCCTTACTCGGGGCTCGAACCCAGGTCCCTTAGATCAGTAGCCAAGCGTGCTAACCACTCCACCATGGGACGGCTAGCATGCATTAGCTGAATGGTATTACACGGTACTTTGGATTCCAGAAAGAGAAGGGTAATATTTGATACAGATTTCAATGTTCATGATTGGGAGCACTTTGGAAAACGGCTAAAAAACAAAAGTAAATATTAGGGCTTTTTTTTAAAAGATAGAATTTCTCTTTGTTATCTGTCCGTCTGTAGACATCGAGCTTTTTGGTTTATACAGATAAATCAAAACTCTTTTTGTGTTAGCTAGGTATTAATGATATATTACGATTTGCATTTTTCGAATCTCCCAAAAGTTATAATTGCCTCTTACGGTGGAAGAATTTGAAAATTGCAAAATATTAAAAGAATATTCCAAACGATGTAGTTATATTAGAAGTTTGAAATATTTGGTGTTGAAATGTGAAGCTTACGAAGTTACCATTGGCAACAATCACTTGATCCTTTAGAGGGGTGGAGTTGAATGCAACTTTTTTTGTTTTAACAGAAAAGTGTATGTTTTTAGAGATAAATTAAAACTTCTTTTTGGATTGGACATCTATTGATTATTGATTAAATATTACAATTTGCATTTTGCGAATTTCCCGAAAGCTATAATTACGTCCTCTAATGGTGGGGAAAAAAATGGAAAAATCCCAAAATTTAAAACGAATATTGCAAACGATGTAGTTATGGTAGAAATTTGAAATTCTAGTCGTGGAATGTGACTGTCTTGAAAATTCCATTGACAATGAGTTGACCCTAAGCTCAAGGTAAGTAAGAAACGGAACGGTTTTGTTTTAAGAGATAATTGGAAATCTGTTTTTTAGTTGGTTACTAATGAAATGTAATTCACATTTTTAAAGATAGTTTTAATTTATATCATTGGAGATAACTAAATATCGAAACTGCAAAACTTTCAACGAATGTTTCAAGTGATCTATTTGTGGTAGAAATTTTGCCGTGTAGAGTTCTGTTATGGCAGAAATTCTACTGACAGCAATGATCTTCCCATTAATTTCAGAGGAGCGAAAGAAAAGCAAATTTTTAAATTTAAGAACTAAAAGACAAATACTTTTAATGTTTTACGATTAATAAAAAATACTACTCTGTGCATTTCCCCTATCACACATTAAAAAATAAATAAAAAAGCCCTCAAGCAGCTGCTTCTACAAAGGTCAGACAGGAGCCTGCCAATTTATACGCCATAGTAGAAGCTCCATGAGGATGGCGGGACCTCAGCAGATAAAAAACACGAGCATCCATAATGAAACCGTGAAAAAGTAGTCAAAGGAAGAGCTTCATTCTCTTTGAAAATGAGATTTCCATATGCGCCAGAGACATATGCGTTCTCTAGTTATTTCACACTTTCAGCACCCTTTGACAGTGGAAATTCGAACTACTGTAAAATTAAGAAAATCAACTATTAATATTTTATTAGTTTCGGAAATGTCTAAAAAATTTTTTCATTTATCTCTTAAAGCAGAAAGTTGCATTTTACCAACGGTACAAATCATTACTATTAGTTTAAACCACTTGATCATTACACTCACTGACCAAAAATTTAAGTTTCTAGCAAAAATAGATCATTTGCAATATTTATTTAAAGACTTGGTATTTTCCAGCTCTTTTCCACCGCTAGAGGTCACCTTTGAGTTTTTATTTACCGCCTTAAGCACTCTCTAACACTGGAAATTCCAACTGATGGCGAGTCACAAAACGTAAATATTAATATTTTTGTGGATAAAAATTTCGCCGATATACGGGATTCGGACCCGCATCTCTCCAGAACAGTGGCGGCTCGCGTATAGGCACTGTGGAACTGCAGCATCCCCAATTTCAACTTGATATTATCGATAAGATTTAATATAATGAGTCCTTTTTTCTTGAATTCTTTCTTTATACTTGTACAATATATAATCCTTAAGCTTAATGTCAGTAGCCATCCCCCAGTTTATGAAAAAGATACAAAAATCTTTGTATGGAACTGTGCGCTTCAGTGAGTACTAGCGGCGAGGTGTTTGACTGTTGTGCGCATGCGCACATAGGAAGCTACACGTAAGGCTGCAAGGGAGAGAGAGCACTGTCGTTCCCGCAGTGCCGACCCTGGCGTGCTGGTAGAAGGTAGGTTTTTTTTATACTCCGCGTGTGTTGTACTTAAAAACCATGTACCATATTCTTGAATGTGATAAAGTGTAGAATTAGATTATTATCCTGCTTCCAGCTATTCTATTTGATTCATCTTTTTTTCGCGCAAATTAAAACAAGAAGAATGGATTTCATTTTTAAATGAATAGATTAAGCTTGAACGGTAACAATTTAGGTTAAAGTAAGCAAAAAATGTTTGATTTTGTTCTTTTAGGATTTTATGAAGTTTCGGAATAAATTTTCTTTTTATACATGTTTGTTTCCTTTACACAATTTTAAAACAAAGGGTAAAAATTTTCTGGAGCAACACCCCCACTAATATTAGCTACGAGCCGCCACTGGTCTCTATGGAAACTACGCTTGTTCTTGGTATACATTCTTTGGCCACGCTTTGGCCCAGGTAACGTATCGGGAAAGTTACCTCTTCGAATATTGGGTTGGTTAGAGTAATTAGTGATTGTCAGGTAATTTATTATAGCAATGTCTGTTATTTATTATTTTATTGCAATATCATTATATTCATTTACTGCGGTGTTCAACATAATCTTATTAATTTTCAAGTTTTTTCTCTGCGTAGTTACGAACAGCGCATTGGTATTCATACTAAATAAGTAGAAGCAATATATGAGTATATAAACATGCTACCGCAGTAATTAATTATATTGAGTAGAAATGGTGTAACTTAAGTACGTTTTGGGAATTCACTTCAGCGACTGTAAATAATTATTATTCTTTATGTGGCAGGAGGCGTACCTCTTTTGAATTGTTTTGAAAGTTACAAGCTGATAGCTAAAAATCCTTAAAATTAACTCTCAATTCGCAGCATTTTTCCTAATTATACTCTTGTTATTGTAAAGAATGTACAAGTATATTTTATGCTTTATGTTTTGGCGAAAATACGAAGAAAACTTGAAGGAATTCACACTAGTTTTTTCATACTTTAAAAAATATGTGTCTATTTGGATAAATATTCAAGTTCTGAAGACAGTGCAATTTTGGTTGTTTTCCAAAATCGTGAGAAGATTTCATAGGTTTTTTGATTCTGTGTTTTCAGAGATGCACTTTAGGATCTTAAGTAGTTACTTCTTAATACACCATAAAAACAACAGAAAAAAAAACTGGCCGAGTGGTTACGTGCTTTGCTACTTAATGATACAGCGACCTAAGTACATATGCAGTTTAAAGCACTCAGTTCACTAGATGGTGTTATGAGTGGTAACAGAAATTTTATAAAATTATAGTATGAAGTCCTTTATTATAATTAAATCAAAATTATTTTGTTACATCACTTTTAATTAATTTTTAGCTTGCCATTGAATAGAAAATTTACAATTACCAATTTATATCCAATATTTTATGCATAAATGAAATTTAAAAATTTTCAAGCATAAAAAAAAAACTATATCAGAGCTGATTTTGAGCTTAAAATTTTCAGCTGAATCATTTCAATAATTACTGAGCCCATCTGAGCCAATTTAATAAACCAGCTAATGAACCATTTTCTACTCGTATTATAAACTAACTATGACATTAAAATCGATAATTATTTTATGTCCAACCTAAATATTAATGTTACTTGGAATTTAAAGCACTAGAAATCACAGAAACAAAATTCACGAATAATATCTGTATAAATGCTAAAAACCATTCATTAATGACATATTTAAAAAAATCAAAGGGTGAGTAGTGCATATTTTTTTATTACTCAAGACTAATTGAAAGGCTGAAATTTTACTGATGTTTTTAATTTTTTTTTTTTGCAATTAGAAGAAAGATTAGAAATTTAAATTATGATTAAGCTGGAAATAGTCTGTGCCATTTAGAGGCCATCCAGCTGAGGGGGATACAAAATGGAGGCTGCAGCATTCCCCTTGAGGGCTTACTCAATTAAATTTTAATGTACCTGAATTTGTGCAATCTGTATTATTTTTATACAGTAAATCCTTGTTAATCCAGATGAACTGGGGGGGGGGGGGAAAGGAGGGCTATGGTTTAGGGAAGCAAAAAGAAGGCAAAAAGCTGTGAACACAAATAAGTGAAAAAATTTATAGTACTGATTTTATAAATTTGTATTAAATATGTATACAAAATGAGTCACTTTATTTATATATCAAGTTTTTATCTGAAACACTAAAATTTGAGATTTTATCAAAAACATTTAAAAAAAAACTGCATGTTTGAGTTTTTATTTTAAAAATAAAAGAAAGGACAGCACATTTATTCATTAACAGATGACTCAAAAATATTCAGAGGTGGTTCAGGAATAACTGCAATCAAATCTGAAATCTGTACTAAATTCTTAAGCAAATTTTCTCTCAGAAATGGCTTTCTAAAGTTGTTCTATCACTTCCAACTTGTTAATAGTTAAATTAATATGTTTTCTTTTTATACCACTTTTACAATGTTTAGGACCAATAATTAAATCAAATATTTGAATTTAAATAGCAGAACATAAATTATGTCTAATAAGCAATAATGCCTGTCCACAGAGCCAACAACACCAGTGAACACTCCAAATGAAACATGTTTGTTGAGTGAGCAATAACGTCCTTCATTCTGTCAATCATGATTAACTGATATCAGGACACAAGTTTTTTTGTTTACATCTCATTGTTACTTGGTGTGTGGTTTGTCTTTCCAGCTCTATTCATATGAAAATAATTTATTGGTCTTGGTTATTAGCACGTTTCGTTAAAAAATATGCTGGATGTCATTGACCAAACTATTGCCTGAGGCTGATAGTGTGCTGTGCTTCAGCTTGTAATGCCCAATGGTCGAACTCGATGTTTTTTTTTTGTTTCTTGTGAGGCTTATTTTTAGGACAGATGGGGGAAGTGGGTGAGAGGTTATATAAATTTTATCGAAAAAAAATAAAATATTTAAGATGCTATGTATAAAAGTATGATAAACAGTCATTTTTTGTAAATATAATTTTTGTTTTTTATAACCTCTCTTGTAAGTTTTTTTGGTCTGCCCCAGCTGCCTGGGCTCACTTTCAGTTCATCGAAGCCTGAGCTCAATCTCTTCTCTAGTATATCCATTAGTTAGTAGTGAAAGATTATTAATTGTGAAACTTACTGAGACTTTGTTTCGAAATAACCTTTCATTTTTAATTGATGCTTTTTTTTAATAAAATGATTATTGATACTTTGGGCTGAAACTTGAATACATTTCATTTTGACTATTACGTTATTCTTATATGTGGGGTGGGGGTGACTCAGTCTTGCACCAGGCTGAAATCTGCAGTTCCCAGGTTCAAGTCCCAGCTGGGTAAGCATTAAGACTTATCTCTGCAAAACTCCCTGCCCACAGTCAGTAGGGGATATTGATGGGCTTGGAAAGGCCAGTGACCTTCGGATGGGACATTAAGCCACGACCCCATATGTGGGAGAACCATACCCTGTACACGTTAAAGAACACGCTGGATACCCTGGATGGAAGGCTACCCCAACAACTGTTGCAGTGGGTCCCCTGCCTCAACTTCTCTGAACCTTCGGGGTCCTTGTGACCTGGCCATTTAGCCCATTATGTGCAAAAAAAGTGCTGCTCAGGGGTAAAAGAACTCAACCCTATCCTTATGTTTTCCACATGTTATGAGACTATCTCTCTAGTTGCCCACCATGGCAAACTTTGCACCTGCAACAGTCAGTCGAAAGAATCTTCATTATAAGTTGCAAAATACACGAATGAATAAGTAGCTAAAGGTATCAATAACCTAGTGCTTTCAAACTGAAAGATATATAAGTATTCCCTGACATACAAGAATTACCTGAAAATTGTGTTAATACGATTTCCCATGAATGTATCATTCACAATCATTGTGAACCACCTTTTATCAAATATTATATTCAAATGCTCCCTATTACCAAGAATTATTCTAACACTCTTGTCATGAAAATAAAATTGAACATTTCTGTATAAAACTAGCAGAAAAGTAGATGGCAGTTTATTATCAGTTTGACATGCCAAATGCCCCTAAAATTATCTAAAATGACTGCATTGGGAGCCACTGATATAAACAATTACAGATGGGTGAGGCATCATTGTCATAGTTTTTTTCACGTTAAATTTTGAATCAAGACTGATAATGATTGAATTATTTTCCAACACTAATAATGTAGCATTCATAAATGGTTAAAATGAATGGTATTAATTATAATTTAATTGCATATTTTGCAATGAAAATTTTAGGCAGTAAAACCAAAGGAGTAAAAGAAAACTGAAAGTACATAAAATTTTTGAAGAAATTTCTAATTAAAATGCAATTAGGATATCAAAGCTATTTAAATAAGCATCAAAAGTCAAATAGGAAGAGTTAGACACACTTGTATGATCAGCTTTATTCCTGTGCTATCATCATGGAGAATCAAAGATAAGAATAAATATTAGTGAAAAATAAAAAAGAAACAAGTTAATTTTATGTGGAAAAGAGAATTTAAGTAAATTGTTTGGTTAAGCAACCCCTATTTATAGAGTTATTGTTTGAGGGGAAAAATTTTGACATCAAAAGTTAATTTCAAGCTACTCGGTCAACTGTTTATTCTACAAAATGCTGAACTGTTAGATGATATAAAGTGAAAAACTAACCATAAGTCAAAGACATACAATAGGCCTCACATCCCCTGTGTTGCAAAAGGGCCTTGTGGTTGGGAGGGGGGAGGGGGGACTCTGCTATATAAATACTTAAAGGAATAGCCTAAAATATTTTTCTATAGTGTTGAGAGAATAATAATAGATCATGAACAATCAGCTTTGTTTTCCCTACTAGAAATTATTTTTTGCCTGTGGGCCAGAACTTGTATTCTCAAAGCCTATCCTTAGTTCCTTAAGGAATAAAATTTACTTTATGATTAACTTTGGATAAGTGTTTTATAGGTATTTGTGTTTATTTTGTATTTTATACTTATTTGTATATAGTGGATATAAAACTAAGATAATCATTCAAATAAAATCCACGCATTTTGTATTTTATGCAGTAAAGTGTACTAATTTTGGTTTTTATGTAAAACATTTTTGGGTTCTAAAAATTTAAATTATGAAATACTACAGAAGATATTGAATCAAAGATATTAATATGAGTCTCAGACTCATATTAATATCTATGATTTAATCATACAAAATTTCAATAATTTTATTCTAATGAATTTTTACAAAGGGACCCCCTAAGACTTCTTTTGCAGGGAGGCCCTGAGATATTCTGGTACACTACTGCCATAAGTATAGTGTAAAATGAAATTTTGCTAGTGAGAAAATTATAACTAATTGAATATAGTAATAATATGGAAACTGTAAAAATTATAAAATCTGGAGGGGAAGGAACATATAGCTTAAAGTTAACTATTTAATGTGATGTTACATAATTGCAATAATTCCAAAATCTGGAGGATGGAGGTACCATGCCCTCCCTTCCATTGAGAATGCTAGTAACCACAGTGAATAAAAAATATCAGTTCCCCCTTATCCATGGTTTCGCCTTTCCACAGTTTCAGTTACCCATGGTCCAAAAATATTAAATGAAAAATTCCAGAAATAACAATTCATAAGTTTTAAATTGTTTGCCATTCTGAGTAGCATGGTGAAATCTTGCAACATCCTGCTCCAAATCCCGGGCAGGACGGTGCAAAGTATGCTCCGTCCTGCCCGGGATGTGAATCATCCCTTTGTCCAGTGTATCCATGCTGTTTACGCTACCTGCCCGTTAGTCACTTAGTAGCCTTCTCGGTTATCAGATCAACTGTCGCAGTATCGTAGTTCTTGTGTTTAAATAACCATTATTTAACAATGGCCCCAAAGCGCAAGAGTAGTGATACTGGCAATTTGGATATGCCAAAGAGAAGCTGTAAAGTGCGTCCTTTAAGTGAAAAGGTGAAAGTTCTCGACATAATAATGAAAGAAAAAAAATTGTATGTTGAGGTTTCTGAGATCTATGGTAAGAACAAATCTTTTATTCGTGAAATTGTGAAGAAGGAAAAAGAAATTCCTGTTAGTTTTGCTGTCACACCTCAAACTGCAAAAGTTATGGTCACAGTGCATGATAAGTGCTTAATTAAGATTGATAAAGTATTAAATTTATGGATGGAATACATGAACAGAAAATGTGTTCTGATTGATGGCAATGTGTTGCACCAGAAAGCATTGAACCTATACGAAGACTTCAGCAAGGGATCCCCTGAAACGAGTGACACCAAGCCATTTACTGCAAGTAAGAGATGGTTACACAGATTCAGGAATAGGTTTGGACTGAAAAATATAAAATTTACTGGAGATGCTGCATCTGCCAATGAAGAAGCTGCTGCCATATTTCTGGCAGAGTTGAAGAAGATTAAGGAGAAAGGATACCATCCAAAGCAAGTGTTCATTTGCGATGAAACCGTGCTCTTCTGGAAGAAGATGCCCAATGGAACCTACATTCATAAAAGTGCAAAGGAGTCACCAGGGCATAAAACACAGAAGGACAGATTATAAATATCTTGATTATATATATATAATCAAGATATTTATAATCTGTCCTTCTGTCCATATAAATATTTATCAATGCTGCAGAGCATATGATAAAGTTAGGCATAGTGTACAGAGCGAAGAACTTGTGCGCTCCCAAAAACAAAAATCGTCTGCCTGTGTTCTGGCAACATAATCAGAAAGTGTGGGTAACAGCCATCTTGGTTATGGAATGGTTCCACCAATGCCTTCATCCCAAAAGCAAAAAAAATACTTCTATTAATAATAGACAATGCTCCTGGCCATCCTGAATCTGCTTGCTATGAAAATGTTGAGGTTGTATTTTTATCTCCAAATACAACCTCATTGCTTCAGACTCTTGACCAGGGCATCATTCGGTTTGTCAAGGCCACATACATCTGTCTGGTATTTGATTGATTTGATCAGCAGTTCATTTCGATCCAAATCTGGACATAATGCAGTGCTGGAAATCATTCACTATTGCTGACGCAATAACATTCATCAAAGCTGCAGAGGATGAATTAAAACCAGAAACTGTAAATGTTTGCTGGAAGAACTTATGGAGTGAAGTTGTGAATGATTTTAAAGGCTTCCTGGGGATTGATGGAGAAGTAAGGAAAATCATTCACACAGTAAGACAAGTTGGTGGAGAAGGATTTGCCGACATGCTTGATGAGCAAGTGGAAGAACATATTGTAGTCCATTGAGAAGTGTTAATAAATGAGGAATTGGAAGAACTTGTTGAGTCATCTACAGAGGAAGATGAAGAAACTGAAGTAGAACTGCAACGTAGACATTACCGAAATTTGCTGAAGTGTTTTGAATTGCACAGACAGTAAAGGACAAAATTATGGAATACACAGTCATATCAGAATAATATGACCACCTACCTAATAATGAGAATAACCACCCTTGGTCTGGATGACAGCATGGCATGGACACAATGAGGCCTGGGAAGGTTGTCAGAGGAACACGTGCCCATTCGGACTCCAGCAGAGCACAGAGGTTCTGGAGAAGACGTGGTTGTAGGTCTGCATGCTGAACCTGTCAATCCAAATGGTCCCACAAGTGCTCTATGAGATTAAGGTCAGGTGATTTCGCCGGCCAAGGGAGAACTCAGACATCACTGTCATGTTCCTGGAACCAGTCATGCACCACTTTAGCGACATAGCAGGGCACATTGTCCTGTTGGGAGACACCACCAGGAGGGTAAATGTCCAACATGAAGGGATGCATGTGGTCATTGAGGATGGACAGGTAGCCATTGGCATTCAGGGACCCATCCAGTGGTCCCAGGTTATACCAGGAAAACATCCCCCAGACATGCACACTGCCTCTGCTGGCCTGTACTTAACCGACAAGCATTTCCAGTTGTTGGTTCTGGTGTGTCTGATGCCATATCCGCCACCGCCCATCACTTCTGCGGAGTAGAAACCTTGATTCATCGTAGAAGGCAACCTTTTTCCACTCTTTCACTGTCCAATGACGGTAGTCCCATGCAAACTGCAGGCGTTGTTACCGATGGACCTTGGTTAACATGGGTGCCTTTATGCAGCGTCGACTCTGGAGACCCATGCGTAACAGGGTTTGCTCTACTGTTATCCGGGGACATGTACCTGGGTGCCCCAGTGTTCATTTGAGTGGTCAATTGCTGCACGTCGATTGCCCTTTACCAGTCGACAGAAGTGGCGTTCTCCCCTGGGGTTACGGCATTTGGGCTCCATAGTTATGATGTCTGGGGGTACTCGGTGTGTCATCAGTCCATTCTTGGTACACCCTTACTGCAACACCTTGTGAACAACCCACGAAGTCTTCCGTTTCCGAGATGCTTCCATCTTTGGCGTGGTAGCTGATAATTCCTTTTTGAATGTCTGTCAAATCAATACCTCTGCCCATTGTGCTTATGTTATGCATTGTGGCTCATCTGTCCTGACTGGCTGCTTATATCTTCATGTAGTCAACCTTGTCATGTGCACTCTGTGAAGCTCCTGGGCAGGTACACTGATTCCATGGGTGGTCATATTCTGATACGACTGTATGATCCTCAGATGGAATGCAGCATTAAAGTCGCCCATATGATCACTGAAGGATTACAACCTCTGCAGCAACACTTGGACGAGTTAATTTTAACTAGCTCATCAAAGTGTTGCTTAACAACTTCCGATTACAATATTCCAAAAAGTTTTGGCGAAAAAAAAACCCTTCAATATTGAGGATCCCCAACCATCGACACTGTCATGGCTCGATGATCCAGGATCACCCGAAGCAGATGTCCTCCTTCTGACATATCATCAGAAGGTCAATAGTAGCTTAGTGCTATGTCATTCATCTCACATCATCACAAGAAGGGTGAGTACAGTACAGTTAGATATTTTGAGAGAGCGAGACCACATTCACTTAACTTTTATATTGTTATTAATCTCTTACTGCCGTAATTTATAAATTAAACTTTATCATAGGTATGTATGTATAGGAAAAAACATAATATATATAGGGTTCAGTTACTATCTGTGGTTTCAGACATCCACTAGGGGATCTTGAATGAAAAATCAAAAAATCCTCATGGATAAGGTGGGGGGGGGGACTACTATATATATTTATGCAATTAATTTTCAAGAAATAGTTTCAAAAATGGAGGGAAAAGTTTTATACTAGAGTGACAACCCAACCATTCCCATCCCTCCTTATTTTTTTTTTCTAGATCTGTGTCCGATGGCAAAGTTAAAACTTCTCGAAGAGAAAGTAACCTTTCTTAACCCTCCAGAAGTGGCGTGGAATGATAGAAATAATGAGGTGGCCAATTATCCTCAGACTAAGTCTGAGGACTTAGTGTGAGACAGACTAATTGGTCTGAGATAATTAGATTAATAAACTAATTGGTCTAGAATAATTGGTCTGGGAGACTTAGACTCCAGATTAAGTCTGGAGTCTAAGTCTCCCAGACCAATTATGCAAAACTGTTTTCCAAAAGTTTATAATAAATAAATCTGAAATAAACTTTTTGTTTATTTCATAATAATTTAATTAAAAAACATTCTTTTTCAAAAAAAAAAAAATCCTAAAACAATGCCTAATAAATGTTTACTGATAAACGAAGGCATTCTTTAAAAAAAGTAAAAAAATAAATACTTGCTACTAATTAGAGCCAATTAGTAGCAAGACCTTTTGAATTATTTATAGGACTTAAATATACAATTAAAAGGACCTTCTTGCTCAGAAATTAATTGAAAAAACTTAAAATTTAAGAATCTATGGAGAGTGTGGAGAAATAGGCGTATACACCTAAAGACTAAAATTAGATTGTATAATAGTTTGGTTCTTTCTAGGGTTAGTTATAGTAGTGAAACTTGGATGCTTTGTGAACAAGATAACAGGAAACTTGATGCTTTTGATTCTAGATGCTTGTGCAGTATCTTGGGCATTAGGTGGTTCAACTTTGTAACTAATGATGAGGTTAGGCAAAGGAGTTTGCAACCTCCTTTAAGCAGCATATTGTGCAGAGAGAGACTCCATTGGTTTGGCCATGTTGCCCTTATGAATAATTATAGATTGGCGAATAGGGTTATGAACAGTGTGCCTAAAGGCCTCAGAAAGAAGGGGAGACCTAGGATGCGGTGGGCAGACAATGTCAAACAGGACTTTATTAGAATTGGTGTACAGTGGCCAGATGCAGTAGATGTAGCTCAGGACAGACTTGCTTGGAGAACTAAATTGCACAGTCTGGTTGGACCTCCATAGCCCATGACTGCTTGAGGATGATGATGATGATGATAAATTAGGGTACTAAAATGTAATATTTAATAACAATGGGATTTATTTTTGTTACTATTTTGGACAAAAGACTTGTTGCTTTAAGATCTCATAAATTTTTATATCTGGTTATTAGTTTTAATGATTTTTTTATTTATGTTATTCCTTGGTAGGAGTGATGTCAAATCAAGATTCTGAGAAAAATCCTTTTGTAGCCCTGTTTCCAAGTCCAGATGAAGCAAAGAAGTTTAACAGGATTTCTATTGTATCAGATGTCAAAGTTAAAGAACCAGATTCAAGTATAATTGTGAAACATTCAGGACAAGAAGAAAGTCCTGACAAAACACATTCTTCTGCAAGAGAAGCATATCCCATACCAGAAAATGTAGAAAAACAAAGGATAAGTCATATCTTAGAGGAAATATTTAGATTTACATTGTCTAATGGTAATATTTCTTTCATGTATTGCATCTTAAAAAATGTGATATATTTCAAAATTTAATATACAGGGTGCACCTAATTAAAGTTCACCTATTTCAAGCCTCTGCAGTGCAAACCATTTATTGGACAGCTTACAAATTTGGTAATTGTACCAAGGAGAAGGGTGGGGGAAGAATTAGTGTGGGAAAAAAATAGTAAACTTACTACTGGTGACAAGGATGTTGTATTGATCAGAATGGCCAGAAAACTTAGAGAATTCAGTAGTGTGTGCTATGAACTGGATATGAAACACAATTATGGACGACTAATCATATTTGTGATAATCAACAATAGTGGAGCTTCTATTGCTACACAAAAACTTTAACCCTTTCATGGCCCCCAATGAACATAGATATTGACAGAATTCAAAATGAGAGGCCCCAAGATATCTATGTTCGGTTTTAGTTTTAGTTTATTTGGAAATTTTTTTACATATATCTTCCAAAAATACGTAATTCAAGTTTAAAAATAATATTTTCTTTTTTCATTTGATGCATATTTTATTAAACTACTGTAACACTCCAAAAGTATGTTAAACTTTTTCTCTTTGGACCTTTTGACTGATATAAATTAAACTAAACTTCCAGATAGCATCAGACACCAGGCAATATTAACTTGTAAAATAAAGTTAAATGAGGATTTGTTAAGTATATAGACATTACTTAATGAGTAAGAAATCAAATGATTGTCAAATTATTAAAGTTAAATGTTAATAAAAATCATTTATCATTGCTCAAGGTAAAAAAATAGCAAAGTCAAAATATTTCATATAACAAAGTTTATTTCCAAAAAATTCAAGACTCACGAAATGTACTGATGAATACAGAAGTCTGAGCAACTAACAGCTCCATCTCTATTAACATCCTTCCTTTACTGACTATCTCATTACTATCTGACTTCCTTCCTGTTGCTCTACTAACTCTGTGACCTAATGTCACAGTATACATGCGGCATGCAACTGACGTGTTTGTTGCATGCTGGGAAAAACATTTGCATAATCTTAGGATCACGTGCTCCTGCTAGCTATGACACAAGAGAGGCATGTCCTTACATGCACATTAGCAGCTGTCAAAATTCGGAGTTGTGCATGCACAACTCCTTTAGCAGATCAGAAGAGAGAAATGTGATGAGTCCAACTGAAGAATAAATCCCCAAAATGATAAATATAATGTAAATAAAGTAAAAACTGGTTAATGAAAAGTAAAAGTGAATGGGTGGACCATCACACTACAATACAAATAATTTGTTAAAGCCATCGGATTGGCATCCTTTGAAGTTGCTGCTTGTTCAGGTACCTTAACAGGGTACTGAATGCTCACCTGTGTGTTTACCATGCGTAGTAACCCTTATCCCTGTAAAGGAGGGTCATGGTAGTTGCTCAGGGGTCCTTGTCTGAGTTCACAACTAGCAGGGTCCCTTTTAGTCTATCTTGCTATTGAGGAGCCCATTTGGCACAGGACTGGGAAGTGCTTTCGAGGACCACTGCTTTGGCCTCTGCTTCAGATAAGCTGGACCAATTAGCTCTGGGCTGGATCTGCTGGGGCCAACTATGTAGTACAGTGAGTGCTTTATCCAGGTACAGGTTTGCGAGTGTCCTCACACATTTGCTTTTGCTCATATCTTTATTTTGTGAGGACAGTTTGGTTCTTCACACTTTTACCTCATTTTATTTAGTGATTACTCGGGTAAGTTCTTCACACTTCTCTTTTATTTTTTATTTTATTTGTGAGGGTTTGACTCACTATCTGCAAGTATAGTGCCTGTGCAGCCCTGCACCCAATCAGGCATCTCAGTGTTAGAGTATGTGATGAGTGGGACTATGGACACCAAACCACAAATAAAACAAACATGATAGTTATTGCAATAGATTCTGCCTCACCCACTAAGAGGTTTTGACCCGAGGATCTGTACTCATTGTCTCCTTCACATTCAACTTCATTGCCTTAGTCACATTCATCTTATTGTCTTCTTCACAGTAATCTTCATTGTCTGCTTCTTCTCTTTTCTGGTTCCTGATAATTCATGTGTGATCATGTAATTAGGGACATATCCCCTTTTTTCATCAACAAAAGATTAGGTTTCGTGGGAGCACCAAAATCCATCAAGCACCTAAGATCTGGTGACTTGCTTGTGAGCTGCTCCTTTTAAGTTGACAGCAGTTGGTGGAGTGGACATCACCATATTGCCTCACAAATTGATTAATTCCTCTTGAGGTGTTATCTCTGAGGACCCCTCAAAGTGTCTGGGGTGGAAATCCTCTTCTGAGCCTTGCATCCAAGGAGTAATAGCAGTCCACCTAGTTTTGCTGGTAAGTTGGTACCCACTCAGGTACTAATATTTACTTTCAACACACCACAGCTACTTACTGCCATCAAGGGAATACTTACACTCCGAGGTATAACTGTACATTTCAAACCCTCTGCTTTGTTTTCACAGCCATGCCCACACAGCTTGCTGGCTGTCAAAATGAGCACAAGAGTGCCAGGGCAAATCCACTTGTATTCATTGTGCAGCCAGGATCACTTTGATCCTGGCTGGTAATACATGGTAAAGGTAAATAATTAACATGTTACATCAAAACTTTAAGCTCAGTTCATTTTTTAAAGTAGCCATCTAAAATACAAAACATATGTGAAATACAACTTCCATAATAGCATAACAATTAACTTTTTCAGCTTGAGAACATCAGCTGGAAAAATAAATACATTTTCAAAGGACTATGAAGTTGCACAATGAAAGCATGACCACTTACTGCAAGACATGAGATACAGCATATAGGGTCACATTATGTCATGATTATATTAGAACTCTGTTGATTTCAAAGTAGGAGAATACAGCAGAGAGTGTAATGCTCCAAAAAGTATGTTATTAGGTTTTCGGATAGCTCAGGCACCAGGCAATCTATCTTGCTAATTATGTTAAATGTGGGTACTTTTCTTATTATTAGTGGTGTAACTGCAAAAAAGAGTTAAAATTAGTGATTGTCAATATAAATTTTAAACTTTAATAAAGTCTTAATAAACTCTGCTGAAGAGAAAAGAATCAAAGTCCAACTATTTCATAAAACAAATATTGTTTATTCAAAAAATCTAGACTCATCAAGAATCTTTTCATCACAAAAGCAATTCTTTACAAAAAAATTAAACTTCTCATAGTAACTAACTTCCTCCCTAACACTGATTCTACTAAATTCTCTGAGCTCCTACACCTCCATCTCCACACCTCTAAGACATTTAGTAAGTTAGTAGCACCAGGCAATCTCTAGATATCTTGCTAATTATGTTAAATGAGGGTACTTTTTTTATTGTTTAGTGGTGTTACTGCAAAAAAGAGCATAAATTAGTGATTGTCAACATAAATTTTAAAGTTTAATAAAATCTTAATAAACTCTGCTCAAGAGAAAAAATCAAAAGGTCAAACTTTTCCATAAAACAAATAATGTTTATTAAAAAAATCTAGACTCACCAAGAATCTTTTCATCTTTCAGTAATTGACTGATTCTACTAATATCCGTGACCTAACATCACTTACTATACATCTGGCATGCAAACTGACAGAAGTCACATTTGTATGATACAATGATTGTGTGCTTGTTATGACATAATGGGGTGTGCCCTTCTGCACGCATTAGTGGCTGTCAATCAAAAAGTAGAGTTGCACATGTGCAACTCCTCTTGCGGGATAGGTGAGGAGAAATTATTTGACTGAAATATAACTCCCTAAAATAATAATTATAACATAAATCAAGTAAAACTGGTTAAGGAAAAGTGAAAGCAAATGGATGAGCCATCATAGAAAGACGTAGGAAGATAACTCTCTTTGTGAGTGGCTCTTGAATCCCTCTCTATCCCTGTTGAACCAAGTATCAGTTACCTTTGACAACCCTAACCTACACAGGGGTACATACCACATGACCCTTCATGCATATCACAGTGGAGGCTTGATCAGGCTGATGGACTATATTGCCCATACAGCTGCTTCAACCATTCCTAAGAGTTTGAAATGATTTCCTCTATTTCCAAAATCGTATTGGAATTCTGATTTCACCACAGCTTGTAAGCCTCAGAAGAAAACTTGGGTAGTGTTTGAGAGATATCTGACATTCTCCATCCTTCATGCATTCAAATGTGCCAGGGCAAAATCTGTTTCGTCCAGTGCCAGAGTCAGAAGAGTCCTGGTGCACAGTTCATAGCAATTGCTAATACTCTGGGGGAAACATTTTCCTCCATCTCTTCCTCTTCCTATTTCCCGAGTTTCTGTCCCTGAAGAGTAAGGCCAAAACACTCTTTGCATGTATTCCAGTTGAATGGCCTGGAGCATTACAACCCATTCACAGCAAAAGAGTTGGGCCTTACTCTGCACTCTTCTCATGCATCTGCTGTCAGACCAGACAATGTTCATTATGCTATGCTCCAACAGATCTCACCATCGAGACGGATCGTCTGCTCTGACTTTTTAATCGCAATTTTCTTGAGGAGCAGTCTCTGGACTCCTTGTGGAAGGCTATTATCTTAGCCTTCACCAAGCCTGGAAAGGAGCCCAAGATTCCATCGAATTTCCTCCTGTCGCATTGGGATGAGCTGTGTGTGCAAGGAAGTGTTGGAAAGAATAGTAAATGCCAAACTTGTGGTATTTAAAATATTGCAACCTTCTTCCCAGTACTCAGTGTGGCTTTTGTAGGCAACTGTCAACTCTTGACATTCTGATACACCGTGAAGTGGATATCAGGAATTCATTTTTAAAACAAGAGTACGTAGTGTCCATGTTCTTTGACGATGAAAAAGTATACGACATGGTGTGGCGATTTGGCATTCTTCGTGACTCCATGCCTTTGGATTGCGAGATCACATGCCATTTTCATTGCCAACTTTCTCATTCTTTTTGAGTCTGTGTCGACAAACTGTCACAGCCTTATCCTTAAGAACAGGCTGTATGACAGGGCTGTGTTCTTAGTGTTGTGCTTTTCACTATCAAGAATAATTCCATTACTTGATAATTTCCTACAACTGTAGGCAATACTCTCTGTTGTTCATTTTAGCATCTTTTGCTCTTCATCCAGCATGATAAGGCCATTGAACAACAACTGCAAATTGCCCTGAACAATCTTTCGGTTTGGATGACTGCTGATGGGCTTCGGTTCTCCCCGCGAAGACCAATTGTAAGCACTTTTGCCATAAGTGTAATCTTCAACTAGACCCCAAGCTATGGCTAGGGTGGTATCATCATTCCAGTTGTGGCAGAAACCAAGTTTCTCAGTCTCATCTTCGACTGGAAATTGATCTTTTTACCCCACATACCTCATCTCAGGTCCAAGTGCACACAGACATGGAACACTGTCAAGGTCCTCACCTTGCTCTCCTGAGGAGTGGAATGATGTTTGCTCTGCATGTAACTTGCACTTGTCTGATCAAAACTGGACTATGGATCCCAGATGTACAATTCCACCTAGGATTCAGTGGTTAAGGTGTTGGACCCTCTCCACCATCAGGCCCTCTGGATTGGTGAATTGCATGGGGACTTTCCACACATCACTAGTCTTTGAGGCCAATGAACCACACATCACAGTCTTTGAGACCAATGAATCATCTTTATCTCTTTTTCACTGTCTGCAGTTGTCCTTACAGTATGCATCTGAATTGCAATTCTTGCTGGATCATCATACTGGGGACAGCATTTTTAGTCAAGTGGGTGATGCTTTACACTAACTGCCCCACTGCCATTCATTCTTTTGGTTGTGTGAGCATTTGAGTCCTGATAGCATTGGGGCGGGGGTGGCTCAGTCAGTAGTTCTCCAGGCTCGTAATCTGAAGTTCCCAGGTTCAGGTCCCAGCTCGGTCAGTGTTGAGATTTATCTCCACAAAATTCCCTGTCCTGCCCACGGACAGTAGGGGACACCGATGGGCTTGGAAAGGCTGCCATCCATTGGATGGGATGTTAAGTCGTGGCCCCGTGTGTGGGAGAGCTATACCCTGTGCATGTTAAAGAACACGCTGGGTGGCCTTGACAGGAGGTACCATCTGTCTCCCAACAGCTGTTCCAGTGGGTCCCCTCTCCCAACCTTCTCTGAGCCTTTGTGGTCCATGTGACCTGGCCATTTAGCCCATGGTGTGCAAAAAAAGTGCTGTTCAGAGGTAAAACAACCCAACCCTATATTGTCTGTGTGGCACAGCCAAGGTACTGAGGGGGGTACGAAGGGGAAGCTTTCCTGAAATTGCCCTCCCACGTGATAGCTGATTTCCATAGCAAGGATGTCTATTTTGCTTCCATATCCAAGACATTCATTTTCAGAAAATGGTAAAGCTCAAAGTTTTTTTTACTAACAAAACAAGAAATAATAAAAGAAAAAATACATATAACCTAATGGGATGTCAAAATAACTGCAAAACCTTTTAAGCCAGCCTCTGATGTAACATAACTTAGAAAGATCGATATGTCAGCCGACCGAAAGCTTTCTAACTTACGGAAATAAATCTACAGATGTGAGTTTCCTTTCCATATACAAGACCTCATTTATTTTCATAAAATGATACCACATCAAAGTTTTACTAGAAAAGTAATAAATAATAAGATAAAAATTAACATGTAGCCTAATGCAATGTTAAAATATCCAAAGCAACAAGTTGTAGGTGAGCCAACCGATGTAGCATAACTATGAAAAATCAGTACTTATCAATCGATCAAAAGATCATTAATTTATGAAAATAAATTTACTGAAATGAAAACTAAATTTTTAAGTATAGAAAAAGTAAATACTAACTTTACAAAGAGTATCCAATATGCTGCACCAAAACTAAACAATATGGGAGCCACTTACTGCACATGGAATGTAGATAGCATGTGACAAACATCTACTCCTTGTTTGCCTCAGTGAGTCAACATAATTAAATGCAGCTGCACCCAGAATTTCTAAGAAAGATGTATTTACTTCCAGAGTGGGAAATATGCACAGAATGCTGTGAAAAAACGATAAAAATAATTTTGGGAATACTGAAATAGGTTTATGACAGAAAAGAGTGCGAAACAGTAAAAAAAGTCGGTAATTGCCAGTACGTACTTTGTAATGGAGATTTTAGAAAATTTAAGGAAAAATTTGTTGATAATAGTTCAAATCAAACTTGTGAGTTTAAATCAACTAAGAAATGGCATTCAGATTGCTTTATCAAATTATTTATATTTTAGTTTAATAAAATATGCATCAAATTAAAAAACAAAATATTATATTTCAAGCTTGAATTGTAAGTTTTTATAAGATATATATAAAATAATTACAATGGTAATTTTTATTTTTTAAAAATTGATTTTTTTTTTGTTGTATTAAAAATGTATACATCCATTCTTTGCCCTTGATTTTGGATTCTGCAAAAGTATGTGGACACTGGAAGGGTTAAGGAGAATATGTTAAATTTGATGCATTTTTTACTGACATTTCTACTCAAAGGAATTTATTCAAAGTACAAATACGATCGTTCCAAAGACAAAACAGAAGTTACACGAGTTTCACTTCCATTTAGCAAGTAATAAAGAGTTCAAAAATTCATAGTGAAATGAATTTTTGCATATCTCAGGATGATAAACTTATATCCATGAACACAGTAAGCTATATTTTAAATGACTCACATAGAGTGTGTTTATGGACAGAATATTCTGAGATATGACTATGCACAGTTTTTTTGTGTAAAAAAATATATCTGTGGAATATGAATCACTGTTTCAAAGATGTACCTTTCATCAGGCTAAGATGTCTTAGTTCAGTTGTTCAAATTCTATGCCAACAACAGTGGACTAATTAACACAAATTGTGTCTGACAGTGGGGCATTGCCTAAAGTATTCAGTTACATTATGAAAGATATTTAGAAACATTTGTTTGAAAAACTGTACAAAAGTGTTAATAGGCAAAAATTTTATAGCTTCTAGTGTGTGAAAATTAAAAAAAATATTATGATAGATCAAGCATTTTAATTCTGATTTGCAAAAATATGTAATTTTAACTCTCATTCTCTTTAATGGGCAACATCACACACTTAAATTCTAGCATTTTACTAATGCACATGATAAATATGTCACAATTATTTCAGTTTTTCTACTGCAATATGATGGTCCATCCATTCACTTTTAATTTTTCTTAACCAGTTTTATTTACGTTATATTTATCATTTTGAGGATTATTCTTCAGCTGGATTATGTTTTCCTCACCCAAGACCATTAAAAGAGTTGCGCATGCACAACTCCGACTTTTGATTTACAGCCGCTAATGCGCATGAAGGACATGCCCCTTGCATCATAGCTAGCCGAGATCATAAGATTTTGTAAATGTTTTTCCCAGCATGCAACACACGTGGCAGTTACATGCAGCATGTAATGTAAGTGATGTTAGGTCATGGAGTTAATAGAGAGTAGTTTTTGAAGTTAGTTGTCAGAATGTGAGTAGAAAGAAGTGTGGAGAGAGATGATTCTAGTTTTGAAGATGTTAGTTTGGAGTTGTAATTTGAGAATGCAGGTGATGTTTTGGGTGAGCTTTTAGCATATAATTGATGTAGAAGTTTACTTGGTGAGTCTTGATTTTTTTAAAATAAACTTTGTTTATTAAATAGTTTTGACTTTACTATTTGTTTTCTCGAGCAGGATAATTTATTTTGATTAGATTTAAAATTTAATAATTGACAATCTTCTGAATTGCTTTTAATTAAACAGTGATGCATAATATATATAGAAAAATCTTATGTAACTTTATTTGGCAAGATTGATTTGCCTGACACCCAAAGCTATCTGGTAATTTAGTTTTCTTGATCAGTTACAAGGTCCAAAGTGAAGTTTAACATACATTTGGAGAGTTGAAAATAACATTTTGCAGTGAATTATTTGTACAGTTTTCTTTTTCATAAAAAATTGTGTCTGTTCATTTGAAACAAGTGTAGACAAAATTTGCAATAAATGCAGAAATCTTACATTTGAAATTAAATTAGTTTCTGATGTATAATTCGAACAGGATATTTTTTCATGCATAGGAAATGATGTAAGAAAGCAAAGGAATAATAGAAATGCGAAAATTTAAAAGATGATAATAAACAGTTCTCAACTTTTAAGCATGAATTAGGTTGCATTTACTGAGCAAGCAATTTCAAATAAGTCCTATTTGTCCTATTTGTCTTTTTTTTATTTCTTTGTCCTATTTATTAAAAAGGCCACTGCCACACCCTATGTGCACGTTAAGGAATACACTGGATGGCTGTGACAGGAGACTTTCACCTGTCTCCCATTACTAGCCAATGGGTTCCCTTTCTATATCCAATTCTGGGTCCTTTTTCACCTGGTCACCCACTGTGCATACAAAAGTGCTGCTCAGAGGTAAAACAACCCAACTTTTAATAAATTTAGAAAGTTATAATTATATATTGTACTGTTTTCAGAAGTCTGATATGTAATGTTTTATTTCATCTGAATTGTGTTTTGTTAAAATCTCAGCTAAGTTTTCTGTTATGACTATTTTTTTAGACTCGTGCTGTGATAAAATTGGCATCTCTTCACTTGTCTATTTAGAAGAAGTTTATGTATCACTTGGCTTCAGCACTACACTGGATTTAGAATGCTTACAGCAGGTAAACCTCTCTAAGTTAATATTTGTAATTAAGAATTTTGATGCGGTTCCTTGTTTGGAGTTGTAATTTGAGAATGAAGTTCATTGTACATGAGAGATGTTGTAAAAGAGAAGATGGAAATGGCACTAGTAATGTGGATAGAAGATAACTTGCAAAAAAATACCTCTAGATGGAAATTTCTTTGTTAAATAATCATCATATTGTACACTAGTCATAATTCTGGGCAAATGGACGGGCAGGCAGGCAGACAGGCAGACAAATGGGCGGACATGTGTGACATCATTGGTGGCATAAATTCTGGGTTTCTTTGTAGTTTCATAGGTACTTTAGCTATCAGTCCCAAATTTCATTTGGTGGTCCCACTTCTAAGTCTATTGGGTTAGCAGATTTGGGTTCTGGTTGCTGTGGGTTAGGAGTAATCCCTCAGAAAGTCCAAAATTTCTAGGGGCACTGCTGTCACCTACATTGTGAATAGTATAGTGGAAAGCTATGAAGGAAGTGTGGGAACAGTTATTTAATGGATATACATTTGGTGCTAAACTTTTGCTGGAACTTAAGCAATTATTAAAGTTTAATTTTTTGAAAACCTGATGAATAAAAATAGCTAAATTATATATTCATGAAAAGTAAATTTCTTCCTGAATAATATAATATTTACATGAACCATGATTTTTATTTTTTTCAATGAATTTTTTCAGTGTGGTATATTTTAAAACATTGGCCAGCTTTATACAAGGTTACTTGGATTGCTCGCATTAGTGGAATTTTCTGTACAGTTTATGAAATGGAAGAACAGTTTCTTGGCTGCATTTTTTTTTAACCGAACATTACGAATTTTTTCTTTGGTTATTAAATTTTGATCTTTGTTAAAGTGCTGAAAAGTCAATCCACCAAAGCAAAAATAAATTATCTGTATTGTCGGAGTAGCACAGCCAAAATACTGAGGGTGGGTGGGTGGGTGTGTGGGTGGGAGGATGTGTGGAAATCATTCATTATAAACATAAAAACTCTTAATTAAAAAGAAATTATAATTTTTTTTCAAGGAGAGGGGAGTAAAATGTCTCAGTGAGTTTAATGGGGAATGGCTGGATAAAATCCCTTGCTGAAATTGCCCTCCCACATGAGGATTGATATCCATGCCAAGGAAGTACTTTTTTGCTTATGTATCCAAGACCTGTTTCTTTTTCAGAAAACAATATAGATCAAAGTTTTTTTACTGGAAAACGAAGTGGAAATCATTCAATATGAACATAAAAACTCGTAATTCGTCAAAGAAGTAATAAAAGGAAAAATAACATATAATCTAATGTGATATTAAATGTACTATCCAGAGCAACAAGTTGTAAGCCAGCCAATCCAATGTAGCATAATTCTGAAAAAAAAAGCGATAATTTTCAATTGATTTTGTTTCTAAGAAAGCTCATGTTACTTACAATTTCAATTTTAAGAGTGGGAAATATAGTTTATATTTTTTATCCCAACATAGTATACTGGGATAAATGATGTAAATGATAAAAATAATTCTGAGAACGCTGAAATAGCTTTATGGCAGAAAAGAGTAAAACAGGAAAAAAAAACTGGCAGTAGATACTTCATAATTACTTCCAAAATCTTCCATTTTTAAAAATAGATTTTTAAAAATTTTAGGAAAAAGTTGTTGATAATAGTTCAAATCAAACTTGTGAGCTTAACTCTTACAGTATCTGGTTTCTGAAACTGAACTCACTGTGGTGGCTGAATTTATTTTGAAGTGTTTTCAGAAAATAAAATAAACAACTTTAGAATTCATCCTGAAGCAACAAATGAACGGAAATATGTCATATTAATACCAAAAGAAAGAGCATTTAATCATGCTTAACAAAATGGCAAAATCTTGCTAAAAAAATGGCAAATTTTTAAGCATTTTTTTTAAAACATTGCAAAATTTTACTGTGTTTTTTCCACTTTATCTTTAGTAAATTTTCAAAAATATACCCAATTCTGTTTTTACACGATTTTGATTAACACGGTTTAGAAAAAAAATTCTAATTCTCTTTTTATCCGATTTATTTTGATCTAACACATGGTTCAAATGGTGTCTTTTTTTAAAAATCTTTATTTGAATTTAATTCTGAAAAAATATTCCTATTCATGAAAAAATTCCTAGAATTTACATTTATAACAAAGATGCCACTTTTATGGTCACATTTTTCGAAGTAGTTTTAACTTTCAAAATGTACTATAGATACACATTTTGTGCACTAAAATCCCCAAAATAAAAACTACACTAATATAACTACACAAGTTTTCTCTATTTTATTCTCTATTTTCTGGAAAAATTGTACAAAACCTACTTCATTCGGTATAAAGTGGCAACATTGAGTTCCAGGAATTCCCTCAATTTTATCTTTAATACATACGTTAGTCTTGGTCTCTCATTTTGTGTTTAACCCTTCCAGTGTCCAGGATGAAAAACAGGTTTCCATCCAGGGGCCAAGCTATTTTCTGCCTATGCTCAGCCAAAAAAAAAACTTAAAATATAGAACTTTTTTGCCAAATAACTAATGAAAGGAATTATGGCATGTTGTATACCAAATTAATCAGTATTTAATTCTGGATTTTCTGAAAATTAAGTATTTAACAAAAAACACAATATGTTTTATTTTAATTTGACTTTTTTAGAGTCATGTAGTAAAAAGAATGCATCTGGCAATACAAATGAAAATCTATTTAAAAAAAACTAATAGACAGAAATTATTACAATACACATGAATAGAATGGCTATATATTTCTGAATAAGAAAAAAATATATATATATATTTTTTTGGTTTTAAGTAAATATTTCTCTGTTTTTGTAATTTTTTTCTCGGTAGTATACTTTGAGAAAATTCCAGGCTTTTAGCCAATTGTGCTAAGTCAAATAAACAAGTCAAATTTAGAATTAAAAAAAATAACAAATCAACAGAAATAGGTCATGTTATTATCAAATTAAACAGAATTTAATTTTGAATTTTATAAAAATATATAATATAAATAAATTTCCAAGCATATTGATTTTTAATAAGCCTTTTTCAATGTGATGTGGTGAAAAAAAAGATCGCACTATATACAATTAAGGCTTCACTTTGGAAAACCTGATGAATAAAAATAGTTCAATTATATATTTATCGAAAGGAAATTTCCTCCCAAATAATATAATATTCAACCTGAAATATGATTTTTATTTCTTTTAATGATTCTTTTGAGTATCGCATATTTTAAACACGGCCAGTGTTATGCAATGTGACTTGAACTTCTCACATTCGCAGGATTTTCTGAACTGGTTATGAAATAGAAAAAAAACTTATTTAGCTGCTTTTTTTTATTAAATATTATTAATTTTTTCTTTGGGTGTTGAATTTCGGCAATCTTGAGATCTAGTGCAAAAAAAGATCTAGTGCAGAAAGGTTTGATGGCCGATTGACTTTTTGTAATGATATTGCCAGTTTGATGACAACTTTAGGCTTTATTCATGACCCACAAAATTTGAAGCTCTTTATGGATGCATCCAAAACTAGCTTGAAGGCAGTTTTACTATATATTGGTAATTTAATGCCTTCTGTTTCAGTTGCCTATGCTAGTATGGCAAAAGAATCATATGAGATTCTAGATATAATGCTCAAATCCATTAAATATACAGATTTCAATTGGGAAATATGTGGGGATTTAAAAATCATTGCCATGATATTGGGAATGCAACAAGGGAACACAAAATTTCCTTGTTTCCTTTGTGAATAGGATAGTCATTACAGAGCATCCCATTACCCGAAGAAAACTTGGCCAATATGTAATTGGAAAGTGGGAACAAAAAATTTACAGAAGCAGAGACTTATAGTTTGTGAGGACACGATCCTTCCCTTTGTATAAAACTGGGACTTATGAAGTAATTTGTCAAGGCAGTGGATAAATATGGTAGAGGATTTGTCTACCTAACAACAAAATTCCCTCGTCTTTCAGAAGCAAAGATAAAAGAGGGCGTGTTTGTTGGCCCTCAAATAAGACGGTTGAATAAGTGAAATTTGACGAATCTGTAACAGAGAAACTTGCTCGAACATGTTTTAAGAAAGTTATAGACAATTTTCTTGGAAAAAAAGTCATCTAAAGATTATAAAGAAATAGTAAACCAGATGCTTCATCATATCGGGATTTAGGATGTAACATGTCTTTGAAAGTGCACTTCCTGCATTTACATCTGGATTACTTTCTGGAAAGCTGCAGTGGCATATCTAACGAACACGGTGAGAGGTTTCACAAAGATATTTCGACAATTGAAAAGCAATATGAAGGGAAGTGGATGCCTACAATGTTAGCTGATTTTTATTGGAATCTCAAATGAGACAGCACAGATAAACATAAAAGAAAAAATGCTTTTGGTATTTTTGTTATTTAATTATTCTGTATTCAAATTATTTCTGTATAATATTCTGTAAAATTTTCTGTATGAATCTATAATCATTTTAATACTAAGGAAGTTAAGAATAATCTCTTTTTTTCCCCCTGTTGTTATTCATTGTAAATCTAGGAATAAAATGAAAAATCGTCTAACTCGAAAACTATCCCTGATAGAAAACATCTAAGCACAGATCTGAAGTCTGCACTAAAAAACCTTTAAGAATCACACAACTCTTTCTTAGAAAAAAGAATTTTTTTTTTGTAGAACAGTGTTATCAATGAAGATATCACTCTGAATATAACGTCATTTTTATTTCAATTTTAGAGGAAAAAGTTTCTTGAGCCAGATGGTTAAAATTGATTGACATTAAATTCAGATAATATCTTCCTGGTTGATGGAATCTTCTAAGGTGATTTTCCAATGTGATAGATCTCAATCTTACAAACTTCTCAGATCAAATGGAACTTATATTGAAAAATTACTGAGAAGAATCTCAAAAGTTGATTTCTCAATTAAGAAAACTTCTTTAGATGAAATGAATGAAAATAATATTGAAGAAGATAATAGTAGTGGAAATGACAAAGGTTTAGTAATGTTTGAGAAAAGAAATTAGAAGAGAAATTATGACATGTCTACTCAACCATTAGAACAAAACATATTAAAATCAGAAATCAAAGGAATATGCTAGCTTTCAGAGATGTACACAATCATGAAGAAGCATATGAAATGTGAATATTTAAAGGACTATGTTATTTAAATTTTAGAATAGTTATATTTTGAGAGTATTAAATAATTTGTTGAACATTGAAATTTTTAATATTCTTAAAAAAACAAGATGTCATGTATATCTATCTATTATCAGAATTGAAGTAAGGTTTGACTATATGTTGATATATTATGTTGTTCTTAACAGATATCTTCAAGTATCTGTATCTGGTGTATGACTATAAACAAGGTCCAAGATTTCATCCCTATACTTGCGACCAGTGGCATTGTAATGGTTCACTTTCACTTTTGTATTATCTAATCAGTTATTTATGTTATAATTATTATTTGGCAGCGTTTGCTTTTTCTTTGGACCTTACACTATTGTCCCTTCCTACCAGCTTCAAGTTGATGACCAATAACTCATTTTGATTGTTTTGTTGGTAACTTCTAGCACAATGAATGCCAACTCACAATCACCAGAATGCACGATCAGTTATGCAAATATAGCTCGCTGACATGCTATTGTAGGCACATGTCAGCTAGTGTTCTTAAGTTAGTAGAGGTAGTAGTGAAGTGTCTAGAGGAGTGAAGTGAGCCAGTAGTAGGAGCTTAGGCTCAGCTTTGTGTTTGAACTTGATGATGTTCTACATTAGCGTGTTTGTCTAGTATTGATTTGTGTCAGAGTTTATTGACCTGTATTTTGGTGAGTCTGATTTGAATAAACATTTCATTTTATGAGTATTGATTTGATATAATATTTTCTTTCATCCATGAAGAGTATGAACCACTATTACTCTTGGGTCAACAGCTTCGAAATACCTGCTTGTAATGCATGACAGATTTGTATTTAATGCTGCCAACCTCTTTGCTTGCCATACCTCAATCCTGTGTCACATTTTACAACAGTATACATGACTTTCATGGATTTCTATTGTTGGGGAGTTACAATATCACATTTCTTTCATTTGTTCTTTAATTTATGGAAACAGTATATATTTACCAAAAAAAACTGTGATTTACCTTTACAGAAAGCATATTCTAAAGTAAATTATTTTGATTATTATTGCCTATAACCATAAGTAATTTCTTTGTATCATTCAAAAATTGATCATTTCTACCAAAGGATGTTTTTGCACATCTGTTATTGATTAATTTTGTGTGGTTTGCAATATACAGTAAAACCTCAAAAATCCTGAATTATCAAAAATTGTGCACTTTTTGAAAAGTATACATTTAAAATTTTCATAATCTGTCTTCTATAGAATTCACAGATTCTAGAATTAATTTGCAGACAACCAATCAGGTCAAATCCAGTTGTTAGCTTTACCAATATGTGTTGATACATTTTATGGAATGCAGAGAAGGAGATGCATAGAGTTAAGCTGAACTTTCACAAACTGGAATTTTTTAAATCTGGTTTGTTCTAGGTCCCATATGGGCTGGATTTATGAGTTTCTTCTGTATAATGTGAGCCTTATGTTGAGGTTAAAATGTTATATGCTTTTGAGGAATATGCTGGATTTATGAGTTTCTTCTGTATAATGTGAGCCTTATGTTGAGGTTAAAATGTTATATGCTTTTGAGGAATATGCTAACTATTGTAATTAAGTACTGAATTATGTGTTTTATAATAAACTGATTTTGCTATACATATGCTTAAAATGTAAGCAGTAAAAAAAACTTCTTTGAAAGTTTTTAGCAGTGCTGATAAAACTAATAAATTTTTATTTCAGGCATTGTTTGAAAGATTGGTGCTGGAAGATCCTAGCAGTCATATTATTGCAAGAGGAAGCTTGGAAGATTCTAAAAATATGGACGCTAGTGAAAAAAGAATATTGTTTTATCTCTATCAATCATACTATCGCTTAGCCAAATTCAAAAATCTAATGGTTAGACTATATTTTCATACCCATATTATTTAATTAGTGTTTATAAAGAGTATTTTAGTGATATTTGTTACTCTTAATTTCTATTTTAGTTGGTTTCAAAGTAGTGAAGAACAATAATAGAGAATTATTTAATATATCATTTGAATGAATGAATTTTTTTTGAATAAGTAGTTAATAAACTCATTATTAGGTTTTTTTTTTACTACTCTAGTATAATTTATAAAGTAATAATGGCAATATAATGCTTAAATTTCTAATCAGTCAAAAAATATAAGTTGATTAAATTTACATTTCAAACATTAACAAATTTGGACTTTTGTTGCATAAGTTCAGTCTAAGTCATTACATATGAAATTTACCTGTTGCAAGCATATATAATTGTATCATGTTTTTCATTTATATTTAATTTTCCAGGCTGGGCAAAACACACATCATCATCTTTGTTAGGTTTTGGTAGCTGGTGAATAACATTAGAAAGACCAGAAGTTCTTTTTGCAGGCTTTCATACATAGGTTTTTTTTTTTAAAATTGCAATATATCAGACAGGCAAAATTCCTAGAAAGTACTCCTAATTTTTTGCTGGCCAGCTGACCATTCTCTCAGATAGAGCTAACACCACACACAAAGCTCTCCCTTGCTGAAACAGTAGCTAGCTCCCAAACCATTCCAGTTTATCTCAGTCTCCTCATCATCAGTCTACTCTTAACCTAAAGCTTCATCTTCAGTATCCATCTCCAATATTGTAGAATAAAATAAATGCTTGAAATATCAACAAACCAAAGAGAAAACCAAGTTAAAAGCAAAGTATGTGTTGTCCAGGAGTCTCATTTTTTATTTAAAAAAGGTTTCCAAGCAGTTCAAAGGTAAAAAATGGTAGAGAGTTGTATTTGAAAAGAAGGTAAAACAAAAAAACACTCAAATTCAGAATTATAGAAAAGGAGAAATTTAAGGAATGAAATTTGTTTCAAAATTAAAATAAGAGTGCTCCTCCCCCCTTCAGGCAAGCTCCAGTTCATGATGAGGACAGGTCTCACAAGTGCACCAAAATCAGTCAAGCAGCTAAGATCTGATCACTTGTTGGTGGAGACTATATGTTCTAAACACTCCGAGCTCCTCCTGAAGGAAATAGTCTCCCTTTGAAGGTTCTGCTGGTTCAGGTTTTTCACAGGGTCCTAAAAGCTTGTTCACGTGTTTGCTGTGCTCGGTGACCCATGTCCCTGGAAAAGAGGATCCTGGTAGTTGCTCGGGGGTCTTTGCTCTCCTCAGCTTGTAACTAGTGGGGGCACTCTTTGACTTGTCCTCCCATTGGGGAGCTTGTTGGTCATGGGGCTGGGCAGCAATTTCAAGGGATGCTGCTACATACTGCTTTGGCCTCTGCTTCAGGTAAATGGGAGGTCATGGGGTGACATCTCCAGGATTAATCACCTGGTAGGTTGGACCTGCTAGGGTCAACTATGCAGTAGGTGAGTGCCTTGCCCACATCCAGGTAGAGGTTTATGAGTTTCCCCACACATATTTTTCTCCTTTTGCTGTTATCTTACCTTTGTGAAACAGTTCAGTTCCTCACACTTATACTTTTCCTCTTATTTCATTTTTTGAAGACTCAGGCAAGATCCTCACTCTTTTTCTTTTCTCTTTATTTATTTGTGAGGGCTTGGCTCATTGGCTGTTTGGGTATAATGCCTATGCAGCCTTCGTGCCTGATTGGGCTTCCCCTCATTGGGCTCTGTGATTAGTGGGGACCATGAGTACTAAACCATTACTCAACTATGAAATCCGAATTTAATTTTGAATTCTGTCTGTGCTGCTAAGAGGGCTCAACACGAGTGACATATTCTTGTTGTCTTTGTCATCGCTGCCAGCATCCACCTCTATTCTCTGTTTCTTCTTCCATATGATTCCTGATCATCCGTGGAATGGATGATCATGGGGACATGTTCCCATTTTTTTTATCAGTAAGAGTTTGGAAGGTCTCATGGGAGCACCAAAATCAGTCAAGCAGCTAAAATATGATGACTTGTTAGTGAATACTGTATGCTCTAAACACTCTGAATTCCTCCTGAAGGTAACAGTGATTGGTGGGGTGGCCATCACTGTGAGACTGCATAAATCAGGAGCGGGGGTGGCTCAGTCGGTAGCGTGCCAGGCTCATAATCTAGTTCCCAGGTTCGAGTCCCAGCTGGGTCAGCGTTGAGATTTATCTCCACAAAATTCCCCGCCCTGCCCACGGTCAGTAGGGGACACCAATGGGCTTGGAAAGGCCTCCATCCATCAGATGGGACGTTAAGCTGTGGCCCCATGTGCGGGAAAGTCCTATCCTGTGCACGTTAAAGAACATGCTGGATGGCCTTGACAGGAGGCTACCATCTGTCTCCCAACAGCTGTTCCAGTGGGTCCCATCCCCCCCAACCTTCTCTGAGCCTTTGGGGTCCATGTGACCTGACCATTTAGCCCATGGTGTGCAAAAAAGTGCCGCTCAGAGGTAAAACAACCCAACAACTGCATAAATCAATGAATTCCTTTTGTAGTGTCAACCACGAGTGGGGCCTTCTCAAAGTTTCTGAAGAGGAAATCCTCTTTGGATTATCCACCCAAGGAGTGACTGCAGTCCATCAGGTTTAGGTCTGCTAGAAATTGCGATTCACCATGTTTGCCTACTTCCTTCAAGGCAGGTTATATACATTGAGAAGTACCACTGTATATCCCCAATGCTTAATGTTGTTTCCACTACCAGAGATAGGGTCATGCCCACACATGGCTTGCCAGGGTAAACCTATCTGTGCTCACTGTGGCATTCAGGATCATCTCAATCTGGACTGCATAGCTGAGATGGCAAGCTGTGTTGGCCAATTGCCAATTGCAGTGGTGCACATTCCTGTGACTGTCTAAAGTAGAAAGAGGAGAAAGAATCCAGCATGTGAAAATGATACAGAACATCTTGTGTCTGGAGGCAAGAAATATAGTTGCTCCTCCACCTGGCAAACTTTCCTATGCCAGTGTGGCTGTTGGGAAACCTATTGTTCCCACAGCATCCATGGTGGTGAAAATCAACATCATTGTTACCAACTGAGTCTTTGTCACCATCCACTTGGTACCTCTTGTTGCAGGCCACTTGCCCTCTTGTTGTGAAACCATGGTTGGTGTCAGCCTTGACATTGAATCCAGTTTCCATTCCTGCTTTTGTGCCTTCTTCCTCTTCCACCACTGGAAAGACTTCTTGCCATTCTCAGACAACTTGACCTTCCAAACAAAAGTAGCCCCCCTCGGGACTGAAGAAAATGTCAGTGACCCCACCAATTACAGCAGTCCTTTGGATGATTCCAAGGACTTAGACCACCTTGTTTTTATTGAACCCTCCTCTGTGACGGTTAAAATCAGTGGGAAATCGTCATCTGACCAATTCCCTAAGACCTGAGATGGCCACACACCTACAATGGACTTATTGTGGTTTCCAGACAAATATTAACAACATCAAAATCCTGAGGGCACATGAGCCCATCTGCATGTGTCTGCAGAAAACTTACTTGCATACAATCTCTGATCCCATGATCCATCACTTCTCCCTTGTTTGCTAGGATTGAGATGGAGATGGACCAGCTCATGAGGGGTGTTGTGATCTTCATGAGTAACCATTCTCCATTCAAGGTCATTCCCCTCTCTCCTCCACTCTTCAGGTGGTAGCCATCCGCCTGTTCGTGGGATTTTCGTTGACTGTCTGCTCTGTCTATTTTCCACCCAGAAGAATCGTCTTCTGGGAAGACCTCAATGAATGACCTTGTCTTGCAGTTCTCTCTTGACCCCCTCCCCCTTATCATCATGGGAAATTTCAATGGACATGGTCCTCTTTGGGACAGTACTGACTCAAACAGAAGTGCTCTTGAATCCTTCCCACTCCCTGTTGACACACTGGTGTCAGTTCATACTTTCATTCCTGACCAGCTCTTTCACTGCCATTGGGGGCGGGGGTGACTCAGTCGGTAGCGTGCCAGGCTCGTAATCTGTAGTTCCCAGGTTCAAGTCCCAGCTGGGTTAGCGTTGAGATTTATCTCCGCAAAATTCCCCACCCTGCCCATGGTCGGTAGGGGACACCGATGGACATGGAAAGGCCGCCGTCCGTCGGATGGGGTGTTAAGCCATGGCCCCGTGTGTAGGAGAGCCATACCTTGTGCACGTTAACACGCTGGATGGCCTTGACGGGAGACTACCATCTGTCTCCCAACAGCTGTTCCAGTGGGTCCCCTCCCCCAACTTTCTCTGAGCCTTCGGGGTCCATGTGACCTGGCCATTTAGCCCATGGTGTGCAAAAAAGTGCCGCTCAGAGGTAAAACAACCTAACTCACTGCCACTTATCTCGCCATCTGCTCCTCGATTCTTCCGTTCTTTACAAGGTATGTTGAGGACAACCCATATGGGAGCAATCAGTTCCTGTGGTATGTACCCTCTCCCCTGAGTGTGTGTGTGTGTGTGGGGGGGACCTTGTGACCCTTCACAAGCATCATGGTCGAGGCTTGATCAGGCTGACTGGAGTGGCTTTGAACTCCTTTGCGAGTTTGATGAACACTTGATCAGCCAGAAGCCAATCAGTGTTGCAGTGGCAGAGATGACAGATAGTACTCCCCATTCAGCTGCCTCGACCATTCCTTGAATTTTGACCCAGTTTCCATGATGGAATCTTGACTGCACCTCTGCTCATGACTCAAAATAGGACTTGGGGAGGGGGGGAGGTTCTGGGGATATCCAACATCCTTAACTTTTAAGCTTTCAAGTGCACAGAGCAAAATCCTGTTTTGTTCAGTGCCAGAGCCAAAAGGAATCTTGGATCAAATATATATCTTCAATCACCTGCAGGACCTGTTCTAAGGTTGTGTGGGATAAAGTTTGGAAGATGGGTGGGAACTACATGTGCCACTCATTATCTATCCTGGAGCACAATGAATAGGCTATTTCTGATCATTGAGTAATTGCTCACTCTGAAGGATTTTTTCCCCTGTCTTTTCCTTGACCTTTTATTCTCCTTAGCCCTGAAGAACAAAGCTGATCATTTACTGCTGTCTTTCCACTTGAATAGCCTGGAGCCTTATAACAGGCTATTAACAGTGGAGGAGCTTCACCTTGTCAGCACACACCATGCATTTGCTGTTGGCCAGACAATGTCCATTATGCCATACTCCAACATCTCTCACCATTGAATAAAGATTGACTGCTCTAACTTTTCAATGATATTTTTCTCGAGGAACAGTTTCCGACTCCTGGTGGGAGACCATTGTCTTGGCTTTCATGAAGCCAGGAAAGGATCTCAAGAGTCTTTCCATTATCATCCCATTGTGTTGACGAATTGTGTGTGTACAAGATATTATGAATGATGTTGATATTAGACATTGAAAGAATGGTAAATGTCAAACTCTTCTGGGATTTGGAACACCACAACCTTCTTTCAAACACCCAGTGCAACTTTTGCTGGCAATGGTCTACCTTAGACCACCTGATCCATCATGAATTGTAATCAGGTATTCATTTTTATGTAGAGAGCTCAATATTCTTTGACATCAAAAAAGCATGCGACACAGTGTGGAGATTCAGCATTCTTCATGAACTCCATGCCTTTGGCTTGAGAGGTCACATGATCATCTTCATTTCTAACTTTTTATCTTGTACTTTTTGTGTCCATGTTGGCAACACTCTTTTGCCGCCTTTCACCCAAGAACAAGAAGCACCACAAGGCTGCATCCTGAGTGTTATGTTTCTCACTGTCAAGATTAGTTCCAATATTTGAGAACTTCCTCCAACTGTAGGCAATGCCATCTGTGTTGATGCTTTTAGAATCTTTTGCTCTTCATACAGCATGAGGGTCATTTAATGTCAACTGCAAACTGCCCTGAACATTCTTTCAGTTTGTATGATGGCCAGTGGATTTCAGTTCTTCCCACAGATCTCTTATGTGTGCTATTGCCAGAAACTTAATATTCATCTGGACCTGAAGCTTCAGTTCGGGGGTACCACCAACAGTTGTGGTGGAGACCCAGTTTCTCTTTCTCATCTTTAACCTGAAATTGACCTTTTTACCTCACATCCTTCATCTCAGATTGAAGTGCATGTGGGTGCTGAACATCCTCAAGACTCATCCCTTTTGTGGGGATCAGACCAATGTTCCTTACTTTGCCTGTACTGTGTACTTGTCCGGCTGAAACTCGACTAAAGATCCCAGTATAAGACTCTGCCCAGGATTTGGTGGCAAAGGTGTTGGACCCCCTGCTTCATCAGGCCCTCTGTGTTTGTACAGGGGCCTTCCACACCTGACTGGTCCAGAAGCTTTACATTGACACCGACGAACAGTCTTTATCTATTCACCATCAGCAGTTGTCCCTATAGTATGCAGCAAACTTGTGATCCCTATCATACTATCCCACTTGGGACTGCATTTTCAGTCCTCAATGAGAAATGCTTTACACATATCACCTGACTGCCATTTGTCCATTCAGTTTGCATGTCTGAGGCTACCTCAGAGACCTCAACAGCAGTCTGGATAGCACTTCCCAGGCAGCAGCTGAGCCACTTCCACCATGGCTCGATGTTTCCTCTTCCTGTGATTTTTCTCTCTGCAGGACAGGGAGGGTCTTGCAGTTGAATGCATGTACCAGCCAGTCTATGCCAGCCACCATGCTGAGCATCCGGACTTCTTCGACCCAGATGGCTCGAAGTTTGGCACATCAGTGGGATCTGCCAAGGTCTGCTGTGATATTATCATTGCAGACCAGATCCCACTGCAGTGTTCCATCTTCACTGCAGAGTTGCACACTATCAGCCACATTTTGGACTATGTGACAGTGCATCATCATCGTCAGTATGTTTTTTACACTGACTTGCATAGCTTGTTACAGGCTTTGGCCTCACCCTATTCTGTCCAAGATCTACCAACTACTATATCGTCTGACACCACAACCATCATTCTTTTCTGTTGGGTGCCCAGTCACGTCAGCATTAGGGGCAATGACTTGGCAGATGCTGCTGCCAAATTGGCCATACCCCTGTCTGATATCACTGTAATTGTTGGAAGCAAATCACTCTTTTGATGTCACAGCCCTGTCCCTCAACACCCCTGTTCTGGATGCTAATATGAAACTTAAGACCAAATGGTTGGAAACTGCAAGTCCCCCTCAACAGAATACTTTAGCATGCATGAGGCATTAGACCTCGCCACAACCAATAATAATTTCAAGGCTAATCAGAAAATTTTTCATCAAAACAGATGGGCTCACTCCTATTAGGACTTCTAGCAGATGTTGCACTCAGACATATAGAGGATAGAGTGCTTAGCTCTCACCCCATCACCCCTATACTTTGAAAAGATACATACGTGATATTTATTTAATCTGGCCTGGAAACCAAATACAGTTGGATAAATTATTAGTGGAATTCAATAATGTTTTCCCAATCAATCAATTTACTCATGAAGCAGAGAAAAATGGATCAATAAACTTCCTGGATGTCACTATCCAGAGACAACCCCAATTTGTCGAAACCTCTGTACACTGGAAACCTTCCTATATCTGTAACTTCATCCCTAAAGATTCTGCCTACCCCATAAATTACCAAAAATCAACATTCCACACCCTATTTCTATGAGCCCACAGATACTGCTCTATAGAGAATCTCTTGCAGCTGGAAATAAAATACGTCATGAAATTAGGCAAGCAAGCAGATTACAATCTTAAATTTCTAAATAAAATCTTAAAAAAAAGGTACAGTCACAACAAAGCACTTCCTTGTACCACCAACACAAACTCTCGGAAAAAAATTTACTACACCATTCCCTCTTATCCCACACTTAACTGACTCTTTGACAAAAATTATGGAGGAATTAAATTACACTGTGCTTATAAAAGTAAAAAGCACTATCGCAAATTTAATTAAAAATGACTGGGCAACAAATACCTTCAGGTGGCATTTCTGTCATCCATATTGAGGAACCACAACCATATTGAGGAATTCCAACAAAAAAAATATCTAGGAAAAACCTTCAGACAATTCTCAAGCTGACTGGCAGAACACCAGGAAGATTATGAAAAAGCCAACCAAAAGACAGCCCTAACTCAAGCTGCCATCACTTCCAACTTGACACCAAAATTCAATGATTCAAGAATTTTCATCATTCGCGAAATTTCAACGGAATTTTGCTGAAAACTTGTAATATATTTAAACAGAAATGAAATATGCAATAATGACATAACCCCACCACCATCAGTATGGAAAATACTCTTCAATAATTGCCTGAGCATTAAACCTAATTGAACAACCCCCCCCCCCCCCAACCTCCCACCATTTCTGACCTTTCCTACATGTACAGGTAAACACAATAGCACCACACAGAATTTCCCACAATTAGGTATAAAGCCCCCAACAATGAAACTAAACTTTATAACCCTATACTCCAAGCTTAAAATTCTACCCTCCCCAACCCCTCAATAGAGGGCACCACATGTACTAACAGTACCCTTCCCTAAATACTCTAGGTATTTTAGCCTAGATACTCTAGATATCTAGGCTAAAATATATAATATCTATTTTAGCCTAAATCCTCTAGGTATTTTGGCCTGGCTATTTAGCCTTTTTTTTTTTGCAAAAAAGTACTGCTCAGGGAGTATAACATCCTCTTGCTTTGTGGCAAAGGGTTCACAAAATAAGGGGAACTAAAAAAACATACAGCTGTACGAAACGATAATCATAAATCAAATTATTCCATAAAATGGGAGATGAATAATTAAAGTGCAACTATTGTTATATAAATATTTCAGTTTTATTTTAAACCCCTATGATGTTCCCATGTAGAGAAGTTGATATTACCTCAGTATTACAAATTTTAATGTTATTTTTGTGTACTAAAAGCAAAAGTTGATTGACCACTGTGAAGGGGATTCCATTAACTCTTATACTGTCAGGTTTCTGAAACTGAACTTGCTATGGTGACCGGATTTTTTAAAAAATGTTTTCAGAAAATAAAATAACAGCTTTTAGAACCATATCCTGAAGTAACTAATGAACAGAAATATATCATGTTATATACAAAAAGAAAGAGCATGTAATTGGCCTTAATAAAATGGCAAAAACTTGAAAAAAAAATGGTATGTTAAAATTTTTAAGTAATTTTTTTAAAACATTGCAAAATTTTACTTTGCTTTTTTTACTTTATCTTGAGTAAAATTAAAAAAATATATATACCTAATGTCCGACCCCACCTTCTCATGGTGCAGGCCATTAGAGTATTTCAAAAGAGATACTCTCTTGTGTGGAAGTGAACGGAAGGGGGGAGGGGCTGCCAGATTAGAGTGGCCTACTGATCTTCGACAACTATGGCTACTTTTCTTTTTTTCTACACCCTGCTGAGGAGTGGTCAACCACACAGGGTCTTGGTGCTGACCTTATAAACTTACTGGACTGGATTAAGGCTCTGAGCTTGATTATGGATCCTGATTTTGCTGCACTGGTGGGCTTCTGTGTAGGGAGAATCTTCCGCTGTGGTTTCTGTTTGTGGGTTGACAGCCCCAAGTACATAGATTCACAGGATATGTTTTATCAGCTGGGGGATAATCCTGAGCAGAGGTCATCACAGGAACTTTGAACACTTGCTTCTATCGTCATTGTCAAATTCTGCATTGGAGAAAGTCTTCCATTGTAGATGGCTTCAGCCTCTAGTGGTGTGGGAACAGGTCTTTGCCCCATGTCTGCGATTTGGGGGCTGTTTGATATTGTCGGCATTCCCTCTCTCAATAAACATAGTTTCTTTAAACATCCCACTAACCATTTTCTCTCCATAGTTAGTTGGAATGTGAGGACTCTGCACAGAGCTTTTTCTCTTGATGTCCTCACACAAGAATTCCACTGTTATAATTTAGATATAACATGACTTGCAAGAGACCAGATGGACAGATAAAAGTCACATTCTTAAAAATAATCTTAAATTTCTCTTTTAAGGAAGGGATGATAATAAGCATCACCAAAGTGTAGGTATACTTTTCAGTAGACATGCCAGTGATACTCTTCTAGGATATGAGTGCATTAATAGAAGGTTTCGTACAGCAAAATTTCAGACAAGCATTAAAGACCTGAATGTTATCTGTTGTTATGCTCCCACTGTGGATGAGAAGGATAGGTTTTATGGACAACTTCAGGATATTTTGAATTCTGTCAAGAAAGGAGATTGTTCTAGGTAACTTCAATGCAAAAGTTGGTACTGATTCTCACCTTTGGAGACGGGTAATAGGCCTTTTGGTATTGATTGCTGCAATGACAATAGACAAAGTCTCCTACAGGTAAGTAAACTCAATGGTTTCAGAATAACTAACACTTATTATAAACACTGTGACATATAACTACACATGGATTTCACCTGATGGGCTGCATAAGAATACGATTGATTATATATTCATTAACAGCTAATGGGCTAGTTCTGTTAGGAATACCAGGCCATATAGGTGAGCTGAAATTGGATCTGACCATTACCTTGTTAAAAGTATCTTGCAACTTACACTTAAGAAGTGTTGTGCTAAGGTTAAAAAAATTTACCTTTAATACTGAAGCTCTGAAAGACACAGTTATAGCTAAAGCTTACCATGATAGGTTACTTAGTCTTTATGACAGTCATGGTTTGCTTACAGCTGAAGTTTGAGGAACAAAGGGACCGTTTTAAACGGGCTTTTCTTGAAACTAACAGTACCCTTTTAGGAAAAAAGGAAGAGAGGAGAAAAAATTATTTGAGTGATAATGCACTTGAGCTTATTTCAAAAAGAACTGCAGGAATGTCCTTAATCAATTCCCTACTAGTCCTAATAGAAGGCATTACAGAGAGCCTAATAAACGTGTAAAGGATCAATTAGCTGCTGATAGGAATCTTTGGCTTGATGGCTTGGCTGACAAAGCTGAGGAAGCAGTTAGACAGCACAACAGCAGAGAGCTGTGCCAGATAGTTAATGTTTTGTGTGGTAGAAAATGTACAGGTATACAATGATAGAAGGATAAACAAGGTAAGGTTATAAAAGGTGAGGATTCTGTCATGGCTAGGTGGGCTGAGCATTTCAGTGATGTTCTAAACAATGTGGTTAGCTCTACTCCTATTGTTTGCAATGATGCATTGGTGGCTTTAATGTTGGCCCTATAACACAATCTGCAGTTATTTTGGCTATTTCTAAACTTAAACTTCATAAATCCCCAGGGGTAGATGAAATTACTACGAAAATGCTTAGAGCTGGGAATGTTTCTGTTACTACTTAGATGACTGAAATTTTGAATATCTTTTATGATAAAGGCATGGTTCCTAAGGATTTTACCAGAGCTATTGTTATCCCTATTTTCAAAAAAGGTGATCGCAGTTCTCGTGATAACTATAGGGGTGTCAGCCTACTCTCTGTTCCAGGTAAAGTTCTTTCCATGATTGTGCTTAATAGAATTAAGAATCTGGTTTACAGTCAATTGCATGAGAGCAATGTGGATTCAGAAGTGGTAGGGGATGTGTGGATCAGATATTTTCACTTTGGCAGATTCTTAAGTAATGTTTAGAGTTTCAGAAACCTTTGGTTGCTAGCCTTGCTGATATCAAAAAGGCTTTCAACTCTGTTGATCATCATAATTTGTGGTTGATTGTGAGATCTTATGGTATACCAGACAAGTTAGTTAACATAATGAAAGCTGTCTGTAATAACACTGAATCATGTGTGAGAGTTGGTAAGTCTTGTAGCAATTGGTTTAGCATTACTTTTGATTTTCGACAAAGGTGAATTTTGTCTCCTTTTCTCTTTAGTTTGGTTATTGATTATGTTATGCCAAATTCACTGCAAGAGAAAGATTTTGGCCTTAAATGGTCTGGAGATCTTAAAGTTTCTGTATTAGATTATGCTGATGATTTAGCCCTTTTGACAAATGATGTTGATGAGATGAACTCTTTCATTCGAGCTGTTGATGAAACTGGTACTAGAGTATGTTTGGTTATAAGCAGAAAGAAAATTAAAGTGATGAAAATTGGTCAGGTAGGTTGTGATTCAGTTAATCTGAATGGTTGCAGTCTTAAACAGGTGTCATAGTTTAATTATCTTGGGAGCTATGTAACAGATAGTGGTGATGTGTGGCATGAGATTAACAAGTAAATAGGGATTGCAGACAGAACTTTTAAGAATCTATGGAGAATGTGGAGAAATAAGCCTAAAGGCTAAAATTAGATTATAATAGTGTGGTTCTTTCTAGGGCTAGTTATGGTAGTGAAACTTAGACGCTTTGTAAACAAGATAACAGGAAACTAGATGCTTTTGATACTAGATGCTTACACGGCATCTTGGGCATTAGGTGGTTCAGCTTTGTAACTAATGATGAGGTTAGGCAAAGGAGTTGGCAACCTCCTTAAAGCAGCATATTGTGTAGAGAGAGAGACTGTTGGTTTGGCCATGTTGCCCGTATGGATAATTATAGATTGGCGAATAGGGTTATGAACAGTGTTCCTAGAGGCCTCAGAAGGAGGGGGAGACTTAGGATGCGGTGGGCAGACAATGTGGAACAGGACCTTGTTAGAGTTGGTGTGCAGTGACCGGATGCAGCAGATGTAGCTCAGGACAGATATGCTTGGAGAACTAAATTGCGATGTCTGGTTTGACCTCTATAGCCTATGGCTGCTTGAGGATGAGGATGCTGTAGTGCTGGCCTGGACCTCCCTGTTGTAACTTTTTGTAGTATGACTTATATGTTTTTGCTAAAGAAGCAGATCAACCCAGGGCTATGGCAAGAAGAGAACACATGCATTTTTGGGGATTGGAACTTCTGCATCTCGAAAATTCCATTATTTAATTTTGGAGTTAAATTTTTATATTTGTTGTTTGAGATAACTTTCTGTAAATGGAAAATTTGAAGGAGAGAGAAATTATGAACATTTTATTTGCCATTGATAGTTCAGAGAATGAAGTCAACAAATTTAGATATCTGAAGAAGAGAATGAGGTTTCAATCGTAATCAACAAAGAATAATCAGCTGCATTGAATGGAGAGCTAGGAAGGTTTTTTTCAATCCTAAAAAGTGATGACTGAAGACGTGATTTTAGTGACATTTCATGGTCCAACCAAATTACTAATGAATCAATTGCTTGAATTGCTCATGGAAATAGAGATGGATCAGTTCATAATCTTTCGGTAGATATGGATTCCTTGAGAATTTTAAAATTACTTCTGAGTGACAATATGCATGAATTGATTATGAACAATATGAACCAATATGTTGACCATGTAAAGCAAGCCGCCTCAATCTGCAGCTCATAAAACACACAAAAAAATACTGAATCTGGCTCATTTCTTCCAGTTATTTGACCAAACATATTTAGGTGCATAACTAAATGATTTTACTAATTCCTAATACTAATCAAAAATGTATGTTTTTGTTTCTAATCAAAAAATATTCTTGATTCCTTAAAAGCATTTTTTTTCCTAATTCTTTTGAAATGTATGTTTTAGTTTTTAATTTGAGAATTTTCCCCCTGCTGCTCTTTTAGAGTATAGTTTGTTTTTTAGTGTCTCTTCAGTAAGTTTGGGTTGGACGCTCCTGATCTAAAGGGAACAAAAAAAAGGAATCAAAATTGGAACCCTTTGATAATATTAAAGAAATCTGGGAAACCTTTAATTTTGACAATTTTAAAATTCTCTCACCTAAAAGATAAATAATTTAAGAAATCAAATGACCAAATGCATCATGCCTTTTCCTTCATTATTTTGGTAATTCTGAGGTATTTTAACCTGTCTGATCAAATTTTGTGCACTCACTGGAGTATGCATAAAACATACAGTATATTCATAAATGTGAATAAAAATTTTCATCGTTCTTCGTTGGATTATAGGTGGAAGGTGTGGCAACCCCCCACACCTACCCCCCTCACACCGATCCACCACTACGAGTGACAAATTTATATTACATCATATACACCTAAAGCATATACACCTAAAGACTAAAATTAGACTGTATAATAGTTTGGTTCTTTCTAGGGTTAGTTATGGTAGTGAAACTTGGGCACTTTGTAAACAAGATAACAGGAAACTAGATGCTTTTGATTCTAGATGCTTACGCAATATCTTGGGTATTAGGTGGTTTAACTTTGTAACTAATGATGAGGTTAGGCAAAGGAGTCTGCAACCTCCTTTAAGCAGCATAATTGTGCAGAGAGAGACTCCGCTGGTTTGGCCATGTTTCCTGTATGGATAATTATAGATTGGCAAATAGGGTTATGAACAGTGTGCCTAAAGGCCTCAGAAAGAGGGGGAGACCTAGGATGCGGTGGGCAGACAATGTCAAACAGGGCCTTATTAGAATTTGTGTGCAATGGCTAGATGCAGCAGATGTAGCTCAGGACAGACTTACTTGGAGAACTAAATTGCACGGTCTGGTTGGACTTCTGTAGCCCATGGCTGCTTGAGGATGATGATGATGGGTTCTAGTCTCATGATTGAAATAGAAATTGAGGCAGGGGACGTCTGCTTCAGAATTTTTAAATAAGATGGGAGAGATGGGGGTTAAGGTCTCAATCAGATATGACAGAAGGAAAGAAAATGAAAGACCATCATTTTGGTAGTGGGGCTCTTTCTGCCTAACAACAGAACACCACCTAATTTTACATTCTGCTAGTGTTTGGAAATATTTTTCTGTGGCTGTCTATGTTCAACCTACATGCTTTGGTGACATAGTTTCTGTGTCATTGCTTCTAATTGGTTAGCATGCTGTTGATAAGACAGTCATATTGTAATCTGTGTTTTACACATCCACTAGTGTTCAGAAATCTTTTCCTTTGGTTGTCTGTATGTTTAACCTACATGCTTTTGTGACATATTTTCTGTATCAATGCTTCTAATTGGTTAGCATGCTGTTGAAAAGATATCCATATTGGATCTGTGTTTTACACAAAATAATTCTTCTGCATAGCATGATAATTTTAAGAAATGCGTTTTTTAAAATTAATTTAACATTGAGATGTGTTTTAAATATATTCACAATGTTTAGCATTTAGGATATTTGTTCCATTTGCTTATATGTCAGTTTCGTGTTTCAGAGACATTTCTTTGAAGAAATACATGCTATTATAATATCTCAGACTGCAGCTTCACTATGCCATCCTGAAATGTTTCCCGAATCTGAACTTCCTAATGAATTGATTGAACTTCTTATCCACTACAATGGTGAAAGAGGTATGGCAATAAGTATAATAAATGACTATAATATGAGGAGCATTCAAAAAGTTCTTGACATGCATCTGCAAACCAAAAAGAATTGCGCTTACCTCAAAAAACTTTTACTGTCCTTCGAAGTACTCCTCTCCAGCATCTGTGCAAAGTTGCATGCATCTATGCCAATTCTGGAACATTTGGTGGTATCCTGTTGGACAATATTCCACAACTCTGAATGAATGCTTTTGCAAGGTCTTACACTCTTGAAAAGGCTTCCCAGAAAGTTCCTTTTTAATTTTTGGAAACAACCAAAAATTGAATACTGCAAGGTCAGGTGAATATGCAGGATGGGGTAGCTGTTTGATTTTTTTTTCCTGCTCCAGATACGTTGCAACTTGACAGGTTTTGTGAGCACTGGCATTGTCATGAAGAAGAAGAACCCTTAACACACCTGTTGTTGGACACTGACTTCATCTCCTTAACTATTTGTGGGCAAAGCAATGTTGGTGTAGTATTGGCCATTTATAGTCATTTTTTTTTCAGGTAAGGTGTCCACAGCTACCACTCCTTGAGAATTGAAAAAATTGTGAATATCCTGCTCCTTGAGTGAAAGTCCTGTCAGAGGATTTGGGGACACAGTTTTCCGCAACCCAAACATAGTTGTTTAGCTTTCTGAGAGTTGTTTAGTAATAAAATCAGTCTCATCACTTGTGATAATGTCTGTTAACCATTTGGAGTCACTAGAATCAAACATTGCTAACATCTTCTTGCACAAGTTAACTCTAGCCCCTTTTTGCTGTTCTGTCAGTTGTTGGGTGCCCATTTGGCACAGATCTTTCAGAACTTAAATGTTGATGAATAATTGTTTTCACACTGTCAATCGATACATTGATATCTAAACTTATTACCTGACAAGTGATGTGTGGGTTTTTCTTAATGAGTTTACTGACAGACCACCATTTTGGAACAGCAGTGATGGTTCTCTCATTGACGGCCTCCTTCAGTCTTTCTGCACAAGGGAGGTCTTTGAAGCTCTGCCATCTTTCTTTGAATTTGCACATCCATCCCATAACAGTGCTATATGAATAGGCATGATCCCCATACACTTCTGATAAATTGGCATGAGCTTTTTTTTTGTGTGGTCTGCAAGCTGCATCCTAGTTAAAATGTAAAACCTTGCCCCATCTTTAGTAGGTCATCTAAAGATGTATCAAGAACTTTTTGAATGCCCTCCATATAATTTACAATTTAACTTCACAAAAAACTTCCTGATAGCAGATAGTTCAGTGATCAGATGCTCTGACCACTGAATCAGCCACCAGTTTGCACTAACAAGGACTGTAAAGAGATCCATTTGATAGTTGTGTTACATGGCTTTTGACTATTTAATCATAGTGAACATCTGACAGTGACACAAAATTTAATTATTATTTTAAGCATTGCATTTTTAAACATTAAGTAATAAGTGAGATTTTTAGTTTATTTGAAAAATTTCAATTAAACTTCAAATTCCCATTTAATGCCCAACTTAAAGAACATAAATACCTTAAATAAACTACAAAATGCCACGCTATCTCAAGCAATCATCTACCCATCAATTTTCACTCAGCTAAAATTATAATATCCCCACTTACCAAATTCCAAATTGCCATCACACAAAACATCCTTATTAACGTAAAATTAACAACTCTGCACTACAGACATCATCCCCCTTTTTCCAGCATGGTATCTGATCCTTAGGATTAAAGTCAGTCTGGCCATTCTTTAAATTGCTTAAAAAAAGCCCCTCGGTGCGAGCTCCTGTACATGGTGAGGAGACCACCCTGTGAAGGTTCTGCTGGCTCGGTTACCTTCACAGGACCCTGAATGCTCGCCCATGTGTTTGCCGTGCGCGGAGACCCATGTCCCGGGAAAGGAGGATCCTGGTAGTTGCTCAGGGGTCCCCTTCTTCTCTCCTCAGCTCATGACTGGTTGGGTCCCCTTTGGCCGCCTTACCATTCGGGAGCCTGTCATCGCGAGACTGGGCAGCGAATTCCGGAGCCTCTGCTATACATTGCTTTGGCTTCTGTTTCTGATAAACGGGAGCTCCTGGGGTGGCCCTCCCCAGGAGCAATCGGCTGGTGGGCAGGTCCTGCTAGGGTCAACTGTGCAGCACAGTGAGTAACCTTGCCCACGGTCTGGGTACAGGTTTGCAAGTTTCCTCACAACTTATTTTCCTTTTGTCATTATCGTTGGGGCGGGGGTGGCTCAGTCGGTAGCGCGCCAGGCTCGTAATCTGTAGTTCCCAGGTTCGAGTCCCAGCTGGGTCAGCGTTGAGATTTATCTCCTCAAAATTCCCCGCCCTGCCCACGGTCAGTAGGGGACACCGATGGGCTTGGAAAGGCCGCCGTCCGTCAGATGGGACGTTAAGCTGTGGCCCCGTGTGCGGGAGAGCCATAACCTGTGCACGTTAAAGAACACTCTGGATGGCCTTGACGGGAGGCTACCATCTGTCTCCCAACAGCTGTTCCAGTGAGTCCCCTCCCCCAACCTTCTCTGAGCCTTTGGGATCCATGTGACCTGGCCATTTAGCCCATGGTGTGCAAAAAAGTGCCGCTCAGAGGTAAAACAACCCAACCCAAAGTCATTATCCTTTCTTTGTGAGCCCAGTTTGGCCATTCACAATTTTGATATTTTACGCTTTGTATCTTTTGTGTAGAAAGTTTTTGTTCTGCACATTTCTCTTTTCATTTTCATTTTGTTTATTTGTGAGGGCTTGGCTCACTGTCTGTGGGTATAGTGCCTGCGTAGCTCTGGTATCCCCTTGTTGGGCTCCATGGAGGGTGGGCTCCGTGGAGGAAGCACTGAACCACACAAACACAAACATGTGAGTTGATGATGAAATTAATGTGATCAATGCCGCAAAATGGGCTCGACATGAGCCCCCATCTTCCTCATCTCTGTTATCAATGCCGTTGTCTTCTTTGTCTGTGTCATTCTCCAGATTCCTGATCATCCACTCCATGGGTGATCAGGTACTTGGGGACATATCCCCATTTTTCATAAATAAAGGTTTGAAAGGTCTTGCGGAAGAGCCGAAATCCGTCGAGTGCTTACAATCTGGCGACTTGCAGGTTGAGACCGCTTGTTCCAAACACTCTGAACTGCTCCTGAAAGTCAAAAAGACTGGTGGGGTGGCTGCTGAGGTCACTCCCATAAAACTTTGACTTTCTCTTGTGGTGTGATAACTGAATGGGGCCTCCTCAAAGTCACCGAGGAGGAAATGCTCTCAGAGCTCACACCTCAAGGAGTAACTGCGGTCCGCCAGATTTCAACACGCTGTGATGGTAAATTGGTACCCTCCCTGGTACTGATTGTGACATTTAATACACCACGCCTGCCTTCTTCCATCAAGACAGGTTATTTACATTGCGAGGTCCGGCCATATATTCCAAACCCTCTGCGCTGTTTTCAGTGTCAGATATACGGTCATGCCCGCACAGCTTGCCGGGGGAAACCCACCTGTGCTCGCTGTGACAGTAAGGATCATCTCGATCCTGCACAGATGCGATTCTGCACAGCAGAAAAGGCAAGCTTTGTCAACTGTAGTGGCGAGCATCCGGCATACTCCCGCGACTGTCCTAAGTGGTAGGAGGAAAAGGAGGTTCAACACTTGAAGATCATCAACAACATCTCTTATGCTGAGGCGAGAAAGCTCGCTGCACTGCCCACCCTGCCTGGCAATGTATCATACGCCAGTGCCATCATTGGAAAGCCCATCGTTCCAATGACTTCGGTTGCGGTGCAGACTGACATCAGTGTACTACCTACTGAATCTTTCTCACCTGCAGCAAAGTACCTCCTTACACAGGCGAAACCGAGGGTGGTTTTGACTTCGACATCAACTCCAGTTTCCATTCCTGCAACTCTGCCTTCCACCTCCACCGGAAGGCCACCTCCTCCCCGTCCTCAGACAGCAAGACCTTCCAAACCAAAGGGACCCCCACTGGGGCCAAAAAAGAAAATCACTGCACCACAAAGGGCAGTCACCGATCCATGCCCTTCAGATGACTCCAAGGACATGGATACCGACTGCCCCCTATTCACTAAACCGTCCTCTGCGGCGGTTAAGTTGAATAGGAATTCGTCGTCCGGCCACTCTTCTAAGTCCTGAGATGACCATACTCCTACAATGAAATTGTCATGGATTCCAGAGGAATCTTGACGACATCAAGGCACTCCTTCAGGCACACCAGCCCATCTGTGTATGCCTGCAGGAGACATACTTGCAGCCAGTCACAGATCCCATGATCCAGCACTTTACAATAGTTTGCCAGGACCGGGATGGAGATGGTCCAGCTTGCGGGGGTGTTGCCATTCTCATGAGCAACCATTCTCCATTCCAGATCATACCCCTCACCGCAAACTTAGAGGCAATAGCCATCCGCGTCTTCGTGGAGTTCTCGCTGACTGTCTACTCTGTATATCTTCCACCTGGGAGCAGCGTCTTCCAGGAAGACCTTGATGATCTCGTCTTGCAGCTGATGTCCCCCTTCCTCATCACGGGGGACTTCAATGGACACAGTCCACAGGCAGTGCTGACACCAATGGGAGGGGTGCGGTTCTGGAGCAGTGGCTCCTGATCCTTCTCTCTCCCTGTTGATCACTGGTGTCAGTACTTACTTTCACTCCCCAACCCACAGTTTCACTGCCATTGACCTTACCATCTGCTCCTCCTCGATCAAGGACAACCCTTATGGAAGTGACCACCTCCCAGTGGTGTGCACCATCTCCCATGGGGGGCCTTGCAGCCCTTTACACGTCTCATGGCGAAGGCTTGATTGGGCTGACTGGGGTGGTTTTGAGCTGCTCTCTGAGCTCGATGACCACTCTGTCAGCCAGGAGCCCATCAATGTTGCAGTGGCGGAGATTACGGACTGTATCGTAGATGCAGCCGCATCCACAATTCCTCAAACTTCGACACAATTTCCCCGTTTTCTGAAACCATTATGGAATCCAGATTGCACCGCAGTCGTAAGGCTCAAAACAAGGCTTGGGGAGTGTTTTGGAGATATCCGACAACCCCCAACCTTGAAACGTTCAAATGCGCCAGGGCAAAAGCTCATTTCGTCCGGTGCCAGAGCCAGAAGGAATCTTGGATCAAATATATGTCTTCTATCACCTGCACAACCAGTTCTAACGTCATGTGGGATAAAGTCTGGAAGATGGGTGGGAACTACACATCCCACTTGTTATCAATCCTGAAGCAAAATGGACAGGCAATTGCTGATCCCAAAGCAATTGGTGACACTCTGGGGGAGTCATTCTCCTCCTTCTATTCTTCTTCATCTTACTCCCCTGAGTTTCTGGCCCAGAAGGGCAGGGCAGAACGTTCACCACTGTCCTTCCACTCAAATGGCTTAGAGCCTTACAACAGGCCATTCAGAGTGGAGGAGCTTCGCCTTGCTCTGCACTCCTCTCGTGCATCTGCTGTCGGGCCAGACAATGTCCATTATGCCAAGTAAGGATCCATCAGTAAGTAAGATACCATCAAGTAAGGATTGGCTGCTCCATCTTTTCATTCGCATTTTTCTCTAGGAGCAGTTTCCAGATTCCTGGCGGGAGGCCATCGTCTTGGCCTTCGCGAAGCCAGGAAAGGATTCCAAGATTCATTCGAATTATCGTCCCATTGCGTTGATGAGCTGCGTGTGCAAAGTGTTGGAAAGGATGGTAAATGCCAGATTTTAGAACACCACAACCTTCTTTCCAACACCCAGTGTGGCTTTTGCAGGCAATGATCAATTCTTGATCATCTAATATGCCTGGGATCGGCTATCAGAAATTCATTTTTACTTGATGATTATATGCTTGTATGCACTTCTGCCACAAGCATTTGATTATGCTTGTGGCAGAAGTGCATACAAGCAGTCTTCTGTGGGGAGAACCGAAACCTGTTTGCCATTGCCAAAATCGAAAGGTTGTTCAGGGCAATTTGCAGTTGTCTTTCAATGACCCTCGTGCTGGACGAAGAGCAAAAGATGCTAAAGTCATCAAAATAGAGCGCATTGCCTACTGATGGAGGAAGTTGTCTAATAATAGAATTAATCTTGACAGCGAAAAGCGTAACACTCAGAACACAGCCTTGTGGCACCCCCTGTTCTTGAGGGCACGGTCGCGACAGAGTGTTACCGACATGGACATGAAAAGAACGTGCCGATAAGAAGTTGGAGATGAAGATCACCTGGATTCTGAGCTGTGGCTCGGGGTAGCATCATTCCAGTTGTGGCGGAGACCAAGTTTCTCGGTCTCATATTCGATCGGAAATTGACCTTTTTACCCCACATACGTCATCTCAGGTCCAAGTGCATGTGGGCATTGAACATTGTCAAGGTCCTCTCCTCTCTCTTCTGGAGAGCTGACCGATGTTCTCTGCTCTGCCTGTACCGTGAACTTGTTCGACTGAACTGGACTACAGATCCCAGGTGTACGACTCTGCCCGGGATTTGGTGGTGACGGTGCTGGACCCCTTCCATCACCAGGCCCTCCATGTTTGCACGGGAGCCTTCAGCATCTCACCGGTCCAGAGTCTTTATGTTCAGTTCGTCTGAATGACGGTTCTTCGACGGTGTTCAAACTGTCTTTATCTTTTTGCTGTCAGCAGTTGCCCCTACAATATGCATCTAAATTGTGATCCCTGCCGGCCATCCCACTTGGGACTGCGTTTTCAGTGGGAAATGCTTTACTCAAATCTGCTGACTGCCATTTGTCCTTTTGTTTGCGTGTCCGAGGCTACCTCAGAGACATCAACACCAGTCTCGATAGCGTCGCACAGTCGACAACTGAGCCAATTCCACAGTGACTCGCTGTTTCCCCTTCCTGTGATTTTTCCCTGTGCAGGATGGGGAAGGCCTTTACACCCGACTGTGTGTACCGGCAACTCTTTGCCAGCCATCATGCTGAGTACCTCAACTTCTTGCCTGTCTTCACAGATGGCTCGAAGTCGGCACATCAGTGGGATCGAAAGATTGTTCAGACCATGACTGCAGTGTTCCATCTTCACTGCAGAGTTGCACGCTATCAGCCTTGCTTTGGACCACATTGGCAGCCAAGCATCATCGTTGGTGTGTGCTTTACACTGACTCACTTAGCTCACTACTGACTTTGATCTCAGTGAGGCATCGGCTCACCCTGTTCTTTCTAAGATCCACCAGCAGTTCCATCGTCTGGCAGTCACCATCCATTTCTGTTGGGTGCCCGGTCACGTCAGTATCAGGGGCAATGATTTGGCAGATGCTGCTGCCAGGTCAGCCACGCCCCTGTCCGACTCTCTGTTGCCAGTTCCATATCTGGATTTCTGGCAGCTTTTCACGATCGAGCTCTGGGCACAATGGCAGAGATCTTGGTCAGAACAGCTTACGAACAAGCTCTTTGAGATCAAACCTATCATCAAACCATGGTGGTCTTGTTACCGCAGGAATCACAAGGAGGAAGTTGTACTTGCTTGGCTCCGCTTAGGTCATTCGTTTATTACTCATTCACTTTTTCTATGGGCGGATGACATACCTAAGTGTGAGTGAGTTTTGTGACACCATTTTAACTATCAAACATATTTTAATTCATTGCCCATGTTTTAATCTAGAACGACATTTGTATTTTACTTCTCATGATTTTACGTCCGATCCACTTACACTCGGACATTTGTTATCAGATCATTGTTGTTTTAATGTTGTCTTTCAATTTTTACAATTTACAGGTTATTTTACTCGTTTATAGTTTTACTCTACTGTTTATTATATATATGTTTAAACCAGGTTGCTTACACCTGGGTTACTTTTATTTATTTTTATAACATATTTCTACATTTGTTTATTGTTTTTCACTGCTTGTCATTTTATTGTTCTACCTTTTCCTTGTTGAATTTGTAGTTTATTTTTAAACATTGGTTGAGGGTTTCATGACTTTTAACTTTTTACTCTTTGGACAATCGTTTGGCGCATTATAGCCTTAGATGCTAATGTGCCATAAAACCTTAAACAACCAACCAACCGCTTAAAAAAGTTCAGGATATTTTATTATCCTGACCTTTTGTATGAATTACCCAAAAGTATGGCAACTGTAAAATTAGTGAATATGACATCATAGAAAAGAATTTAATCATCCTCACTCACTGTAATACTAATAAACATGATTTTCAGTGAAAATCATCAACGACAGATAAAAACTTACCATCTCAGTGCATCAATTAGTGAAGGACAAGTGATCCATTTCTCTAACATCAACAAAGAATGCCCCAGCTACATAATTTAAAGAATGCAGAACTTAGGTCACCTAGCAGAAGAGAGTAGCACCTTTTGCTACAGTGGCACATACATAATTTAGTTTGCAACAGCTATCAAGCACAAATTCACAGTCAGATTGGTGGTCCCTGTGCCAAATGTTGCATCATGCAGCATGACTTCAACCAATAACATTAAGAAGATGATATTGTAACGAGTGCACCAACTACTTATGAATAACATCACATGGGTAATGTAACATTTTTAACTTTTTGTATCATTTAACAGCAATTAAGACTATATAATTTTTTAGACAAAAATATGTTGTCTACAAAACAACAAATCAGGGAAATGTTAATATATTAGAGCTGTAGTAGCACTAACATATATAACTCAATCGTGTCAAAGATTATAAAAGATTGAAGCATGCAAAAATTTCAACAGTATTATTTTGTGTATATTAAATTTAAAAATCAATATCAATAAAATAAATGATTTATTAAAATCAAACTCACCAAAAATGCAGATCGAGAATGATGACTTTAATTGCTTCCACACTAAATCTAATATGTCGAGCTCCTAGTGTCAATTCCTCTCTCCTCTACACTCTGCTTTTAACCTTAAGACAAATACTGGCTTGACCTTGATTAATTGTGTTCTATCTCACTATATCTTAGACTTAATGCTTTCCATATAAACATGTTTTTTTTATATATACAATATGAAGAAGTTTTGTTAGAAACAACGAAAAAGTGAAAGTTTAATTGCAGGATATGCACTGAAAACACTCTGGAAACTATTTTGATAATGCTACATTCTCAGGTGAAGTGTATATTGTAATGATAAAATAGTAACTCTATTCATTATCTTTTTTTTTTGTAATCCATTGTAGTTATATTTATTGCTTGAAGGCATTATAAAATCATACTGTTATTTGAGAACTTTTTACATATCCTATAATTATACTGGATATTTGTTTATTTTTGCAGGTCATTCTGATGTTCTTTCACAATTTTTAGTAGAAGTTTCTACTGCCATTGTCAGTATAGAACATTGTAATTTAACTGAAATTCTCCATGAATCATTTGCAGTTTTACAAGGAAAATTAATGAAGATATGTTTAATAGATAGAAACCTTTTTGTCATATTAGATGTGCTGCCTTATTTCACATTGTCTACTAGTTTGTGTATGGTAAATATAATTTTGTTATGTTTTAATATGTTAATATTTTTAGGAATTTCTTATTTAAATTGTACATTTGATTTTTTTTTTTATAATCCAATCATACCCCTTTGTAGAATCTCCCTTATAGTCTCAGGTTTCAGAAACAGTTCACTGCAGTGGCAGGATTAATGTTTTCAGAAAATAAACAGCTTTAGAACCTCATCCTGAAGTAGGTAATGAATGGAAATATGCTGTATTATATAACAAAAGAAAGATAATTTAATTGTGATTAATAAAATAGCAAAAATTCGGGGGGGGGGATGGTAAGTTAAATTATATAAGCATTTTTTTTAAATATTCCAAAATTTTAATGTATTTTTTTCCCATTTTATCTTTAGTAAAATTTAAAAACTTTTTTTTTTCCTAATTTATTTCGTTATTTTAATATAAACAGTTGATAATATTTCTTTAATGCTTAAATATTTAAAATGTTTAGTTTTCTTTCTATTTTTTTTTTAATCATTGATGCATATAATGCATATTCTTATATTTTTGACAATCAGCAAACTCTTAAGTGTTTTTTGGTCCCAAAAAATCATTTTGCTTTAAAAACAAGATATTTTAAATAAAAATTGAAAAATATATCTGCAAAGGGATAAAAAATTATGAAAACAATAAAAATGTTTCAAAGCATTTAAATTCTAACTGAAGCAGCGAAATTGAGAGTGATTCATTTCAGAATAATATAGAGGAAAATTGTCAGCATGGTGGAATCTGAACCCATGACCTCCTGATAACATGTCAGGTGCGCTGACCACTGAGCTACCGGCTGTCAAACAATCATCTTCTATTAGTGGCTTTAAGCATTATACCATAGAATAGTCATTGGAACTGTAGTTGACTGTAATTGAAGACTCGTCCAAAAGACACTTTCTAGTTTAGTGCACATGGCCAGCCCATATCAAGTGCCAAATGGCATGGTATTTTTATTTTTTAAGTCAAACACCGAGAATTGAGTGTAAGCATTGTTAAAATAATAAAATCTCTCAGATGTACATCTGGTAGTAATTTGTTAGAATTAATAATATTATAGAATAATAATTATTCTAAACATAGATGATAATCACAGCGTTACCTGCTGCTCTTTTGGTGTTGATAAATCAATAAATATTTTGTGGCCTAAAAATCTCGGTGATAGTGTTTAGTCTTAAAATTAGTGGAAGAAAGACAGAGCTGGCATTAGTTCAACTGGAAGAATACTCTGGCATGTTTCTGGGGAGATGTGTGTTCATATTCTGTATGTTGGCGAAAATTTTTTCTGCAAAATATTTAATAATTATTCTAACAAATTACTACCAGGTGTATCTCTGAGAGACTCTATTATTTGAGTCATTTTTAGTATAAAGTACATAACTGGTATGTAAAAGTTAAATTTCAAAATTCTGACAGAAGTTTAACTGGTACGTAAAAGCTAAATTAAAAAATGTTTGGCAGAAATTTAGGTTAAAACTCGCAATTTCCTAATAGTTTATTTGGTTGAAGTGTAATTAGAAGTATTGCTAAAATAAGCCTTACCCTTTAAAAATCATGCTTTGAGGCTAATTGCTTAATCTTATGGTTCTCCTGATATTTGCCATTACAGATCATTAGCAGTTTCATTTCCAGTTATTTCAAATTAATTATTGTTTGCGATCACAGTATACATTTGAGAAGCAATAAAAAATAACTTTAGAAGCATTAGAGTAAAAAAAGTCTTTAAAAATTGAAAATTTGCTAAAATATTGACGAAAAACAATGTGTATAGTTGTTGGATGGTGCAATTTCTGGTAGTAATAAAGTCACCATCTTTATGTTAAAAGTTTAGAAAAAATTACAACTCTTCTCAGGGTTGCATTTAGCAATTTTTTTGGTCCTAGGCACAAAGCTATTCACTGACCCCCTTCACTCTAACTTATAATGTAGGTATAAAAATATTTAAATAAAATTTAGAGCCATTATGTGGATAAATAACAATTATGAAAAACCAAAGTGAAATTGTATGTAATAGTTCATTACATCAAAATGCTTTTATGAAACTTATACTCTTTTTTACACGAGATAATTACATTTTTCTTCGAAATTTCCAACTTACTAAAAATGTTAATTATATCACAGTTTAATTTTGATATGCTGTATTTTATTTCCATATGTACAAAATTGCCAGAGCATTAAATTTTTCCTTTATGAGTGTAAATAAAAATAATAATAAATACCCTTTCAAGCATCTGCTTGCCACAGAGGTCTGACAGCAGCCTGTCAGTTTATATGCCACAGTGGGAGATACTTTTCAAATAATTTTTAACAATTTTCAGTGCGGAAAATTGAAATTATTCTTTGGCTTTACTCATTGGCGAAAGTAAAAATAGTGTTAGAAAGATTTCAACATTTGGTAATGAAGAAATAATTTTATTGTCATATGTTCAAATACCTCTGAAGCAGTTCCTATACTGTTAAAGTGACTTTGACCAAACATCAAATTGTTTAGTATCTCCTTCCAGTTCTTCAACATTTAAATCGCTATTAAGATTCTGTAATATTTTTAATATCAATTTTGTACATTTGTTATTATAATTACAAATACAGAACTTCTTGTTTACCTACTTATATAATTGGCTGCTGCCAATATCAAAAATTATTTTATCACAAAAGGTAATTGCACAAAACAAATGCATATTTACTTTTAAAAATTTCTTTACCTTCTAATTCTATGTCATTCATCAATTTTTCATTAAAAAACACCTTTAGTAATTTATCTCTTTGATTTGCTTTTATTGGTCTCATTGGGGTATAATCTTTCCTGCTTTGGCCTTCAATGTTTTCAAAGTTTTCGTGTATATTTTGAATAAACACAAAGTATTAAACTGATATTATCAAAGTATTTTACTGATATTGACTAATACTACAACTTGGCTGATGCATTATTGCTACAGTGCAGCCATTAATAAAATTGATATGTGATGTGACAATTTCTCAGAGTCTAGGGCAGGGTTCTGCAACCTTTTTGAGGAGTGAACATTATAATGTTCAAAGGCAAACTGGGTGAGAACCAAATGTTTTTCTCCTATCCAAGCATTACCGACGACAGGGTGTAGCATAGAGGCAGCCTGCCTCACGCCGCCTGTGATGGTCCACCCATTCACTTTTACTTAACCAGTTTTGCTTAATTTATGTTATATTTATCATTTTGGTATTATTGTTTCATTTTGTGTACATTACAATCCTCGTTCCGAGCGTAGGAGTAGCGCATGCGTAACTCCGACCTTTCGAGGGCGATATTTAATTGTTTGACTCGGGGCGTGATCTAATCTGGTGACGGCCTGCATCCAAGTAAAAGTAATGGTAATTTTAAAATTTTTAATTTAACTCATTATTCTATTCATTACCTGATGGAATGCTGCAATGTTTTAATTAAAGAGCGATTCTATTCTTCTTTTAAACATATAGAAATGTAGAATGCAATTTTTTAAATAAATGATATAAAATATTGATTGTTTTTTGACTGGTTCTAAGAAATCTTTTATTGTTTTCAGTGCCAAATAGAGTGTTGTCAATAACAGCAGATGAAATTTTGTAGTAAAGATTGTGTTGTGAGCACTAATAAATATCAGTGATACTTTTAACAGCTAAACAAGCACCAGCTTGTGCATGCCTGGTCTATTGAGAAGTAAACTATACATGATACCTCTTGGTTGCACTGTGAAAACTCTATGGAACTTTATGAGCAATATATGGGCATGGAATGTTATGAACCATCGGGAACATACCAGACATACATATCCAGAATATCGGACATAATATTGATGCACAGTTCAACTGAACTTTCCATGAATAATGGATCTGGCTATCTGTGGCTTTCTAAGATATTGATGGCAATCAGATTCTTCTAGATATCTGAGAGCTGCAGCAATGTTCTAGTATTGGCACTTGGTGAAGATAGCTGCCAACTGCTCTGTTTTTTTGCATTTTATCCGAATTTTGCATATATTAGTTTTGCGACTTTAAAAAGACTTCCTAATTTCACAGTATTTTCTCCATTTTTCAAAAAAAAAAAAAAGGAGAATGGTAATGGGAACAATTGTTTCAACAAGAAACAGAAATAATATATAATTTTGAAACCTCTGACTAAATGATAAATCATCAACTTCTTTCCACTTTTTGCAAAATAAATATATATGCAATTTTGTATTTAAGAACACTTATTTTTGGCCCCTAACATTTGCATTGTTCTCCAGTGAACATATCCTGCCTGGAACGATAATAAAGAGTGACTTTGTGGGCAGTTAACTGCTCTGCTACAGGAAAGAAAGAGTGACTAAGTGCCATTTTGCATTTATATATGAGAGGACAAAGTTTTGTGGCACCTGATTGATTTTGCCAACTCCCCTCAATTTTAACAACTCACTTGGATTTTACCAAGTCGCTTCGAATTTTGTCAACTCACTTAATTAAACAAAATCTCATTTTTTCAGCTCATCTGGATTTAACTAGATTGTTTAGAATTTGATGAACATCCAAGATTTTGCCAAATTGCCCCAGTTTTGCCAACTGCCCTTAGTTTTACAAAAACAATCTCAATTTGGATTTTTCCAAGTCGTTCTGAATTTTGCTAACTGGAATTTCCTTTGGAAGGGGAGCATCCCCCACACTTATGCCCCTGCTTAAGCAGTACTTGCAGATTAGATAGTTTATTTTTGTGAGTAATGATAAGGTTAGATAGAGTGTGCAATCCATTTTGAGCAGCTTATTGTGGAAAAAGATACAGCACTGATTTAACAATGTTGCTCATATGTATAACTACAGGTTTCAACTAAAGTTATGAACACTGAGCCTAAAAGAGGGAAGATCTAGGATGCAGTGGGCAGACACTCAAATGGGATCTTGTTAGAATTGGCCTACTCTGGTCAAAAGCAACAATTGTAGCTCAGGACAGATGTGTTTAGAGAACTAATTTACCTAGTCTGGTTGAAGCTCCACAGTCCATATATCAGAACTATGTATGTTTGTATGCAGTTAGTAATAGTGTTATATATATATACACACAGTCGTATCAGAATAATATGACCACCCACGGAATCACAGTGTACCTGCCCAGGTGCATCACAGAGTGCACATGACAAGAGCGACCACATGGAGATATAAGTGGCCGGCCAGGACAGATGAGCCATAGTGCGTAACGTGAGCACAATGGGCAGAGGTATTGATTTGACAGACATTCAAAAAGGAATGATCATCGGCTCCTGCACCAAGGGTAGAAGAATCTCAGAAACAGCAGACTTCGTGGGCTGTTTGCAAGGTGCTGTAGTAAGGATGTACCAAGAATGGACATTGGCACACCGAGTACCTCCAGACATAATAACTGTGGAGCCCCAAAGGCCATCAACCCCAGAGGAGAATATTGCCTCTGTAACAGCTGGTAAAGGACAATCGATTTGCAACAGTGCAGCAATTGACCACTCAAATGAATGCTGGGGCACCCAGGTATGTGTCTCCGATAACAGTAGAGCGAACCCTGTTACGCATGGGTCTCTGGAGTTGACGCTGTGTAAAGGCACCCATGTTAACCAAGGTCAATCAGCAACAATGCCTGCAGTTTGCATGAGACTACCATCATTGGACAGTGGAAGAGTGGAAAAAGGTTGCCTTCTCCAACGAATCGAGGTTTCTACTCCACAGAAGTAACAGGCGGTGGTGGATGCAGTGTCAGACACACGAGAACCAACACCCAGACATGCTTGTCGGTCAAGTACAGACTGGTGGTGGCTGTGTGCATGTCTGGGGGATGTTTTCCTGGTATGACCTGAGACTGCTAGTACCACTGGATAGGTCCCTGAATGCCAATGGCTACCTGTCCTCGCTGACCACATGCATCCCTTCATGTTGGATGTTTACCCTGGCGGTGATGGTGTCTACCTACAGGACAATGGCCCTCCATGTCGGCTCAGTCGGTAGTGTGCCAGGCTTTTAATCTGCAGTTCCCAGGTTCGAGTTCCCGCTGGGTTAGCGTTGAGATTTATCTCCGCAAAATTCCCCGCCCTGCCCACGGTCAGTAGGGACACCGATGGGCTTGGAAAGACCGCCATTTGTCGGATGGGACGTTAAGCCGTGGCTTTGTGTGTGGGAGAGCCATACCCTGTGCATGTTAAAGAACACATTGGATGGCCTTGACGGGAGGCTACCATCTGTCTCCCAACAGCTGTACCAGTGGGTCCCCTCCCCCAACCTTCTCTGAACCTTCGGGGTCCTTGTGACCTGGCCATTTAGCCCATGGTGTGCAAAAAAGTGCTGCTCAGACCCAACCCTGCCATGTCGCTAAGGTTGTGTGTGACTGGTTTCAGGAACACGACAGTGATGTTTCCATTCTCCTTTGGACAGCAAAATTGCCCGACCTCAATTCTATAGAGCACTTGTGGGACTATTTGGATCGACAGGTTTGGCGTGCGAACCCACGATTACATCATCTCTGGAACCTCCATGCTCTGCTGGAGTCTGAATGGGCACATGTGCCTCTGGCAACCTTCCAGGGCCTCATTGCTTCCATGCCACACTGTCTCACTGCTATCATCTGGGCCAAGGGTGGTTATTCCCATTATTAGGTAGGTGGTCATATTATTCTGATATGACTGTGTATATGTCTATGTAATAATTATTATTGTATTTCATGTCTAGTGGTTATTATTATTTAAAAAAAATATATTTTTCTATATGATAGGAATTGATATTCAATAAATATGTGTTTACTTCATAATAAATTGTAAAATTTATTTTATAATAGCCAAAGCATAATTTTTTTTTGTATTTTTAACAATTTTATAATATGTGTGTCGTCCCATGGCCGTGTGGTTAGCGCGCTTGGCTACTGATCTAAGGGACCTGGGTTTGAGCCCCGGGTAAGGCATGGATGTATGTGTCGTTTTTCTGCTGAGGTTCTGCCATCCTCTCAGACCTTCAACTTTGGCATATAAACTGACAGGCTCCTGTCAGACTTCTGTGGCAAGCAGCTACTTGAGGGGGTATTATTATTATTTATACTGAAATTTTCAGTTTCTTGGAGCTTTTAAATGTGTTATAAATTAAATTTTTATTCTTATTACAGTCCTTTTTGGAATACTGTACACCTGAAGATATTAAAAATGGCAGAGCTTTTCAGAATAGTTTGCTAGGATTACCTTTGGGGATTTCCTGCCTTCCTCATTCTGAGCAAGATCAATATGAGTTTTTTGAACAACCCTCTAGATATACTGCACAGGAACATAATAAAACAGAAGAAAATTTATGGCTGGTAAAATCACTGTTTTTATCATTATTCATAATTTTAAATGTCTTTTTTGTGATAGCTACATGTAGAATTTCTGATTTCTTAACAGTTATATATTATTGGGAATCATACCTAAATTCTTGCGAATTTTCAAAATATCTAATTGTATATAAAATGTTTTTACTTAATTTTTTTTCTTGAATCTTTTATTAACCCTTCCAGGTATAATGTATATATATGGTCCTCTGGATGTAAACCAGCTTAAAAAACTGGTTTGCATCCAGAGGCTCAGCAACTTTTTCACTAAACTCAGCCAAAATAAAATATCTTCATAACTTTTTTTTTTTCAACTAACTAATGAAAGGAATTATGGCATATTATTTGCCAAATTAATCAGCATTTCATTCTGGATTTTACAAAAATAAAATATTTAACGAAAAACACGACTGAGTTCATTTTACTCCTTTCAGGGTCCCACCTAAAAACTGGTTTGCATCCAGAAAGGTCCAGCTATTCTTTCGCTGTGGTCAGCCAAAAAATTAACTTTAGAACTTGCCAAATAACTATTGAAAGGAATTATGACATGTTACATGCCAAATTCATCAGCAATTTAATTCCTGATTTTTTGGGAAATGAAATATTTAACTAAAAAGATGACTTTTTTTTATTTTAATAGGGCATTTTTAGAGTCATGTAGTAAAAAATGCATCTGGCAATGCAATTAAAAAATTATTTAAAAAACTAATAGGAAAGATTCTAATGCACATGAATAGAAAGGCTGTTTATTTCTGAATAACAAAAAAAAATTATTTACTTGAAGCAGAAAAATTACTCCCATTTTATAATTTTTTTCTGGGTACCAATACTTTGAGAAAAGTCCAGGCTTTTTGCCAACTGTGCTGAGTCATAGCAATAAGTCAGCTTTGCATTTTTTTAAAAATAACTAATTAACTGAAATAGGTTATGTGTTATACATAGGTCATTCAAAAAGTAAAGAACGTTTGTGCATAGCGTCTGTGCAGTTTCCTGGCTGGGGCTCAATCAAGGTTTCCTAGCAGGGCCCAGTACAGTGTTGGCTATCTCCTGGCACCATTGTTGGGCATGTATTGTCTGTTTGTGGTTAGTTACGATTTTTTTAAATGAACACTTGCATTGAAAATCATGCTGAGTGCGAAGTTCGATCAGTTATCTGTTTTCTGACTGCTGAAAACACCAGGCCTATTGACATTCATCAAATACTTGTTTAAGTGTATGAAGAAGGTGTTATGAATGAATCCAGTTTCAGAAAGTGGTGCATAATGTTTAAAAATGGAAGAACAAACATTCATGATGAGGAGCTGTCAGGGGGCATCCTTCTCTCATCACAGACAAACTCAAATGAAAGGTTGATGACATCATTAAAGAGAATCGATGCTTTTACTCTTAGTGAAGTGCATGAAAAATGCCCTGAAGTTTCTCATACACTTGTGTACCGAATTGTAACTGAACATCTGAACTTTAACAAAATCTGTACAAGATGGGTCCCATGGATGCTCACAGATGAACACAGAACTCAGCGACTGGGAGCTGCATTGATGTTCTTGGAGTGTTACCGCCAAGATGGCAGCAAGTTTATTGACCAATTTGTTACAGGGGACGAAACATGGAATTCGCACTATACTCCCGAGAACAAAAGACAATCACTTGAGTGGCATCACCCTCAAACACCGAAAAAGCTGCAAAAAGTCAAATGAAATTTGTTTGCAAAGAAAATCATGGTGAGTGTTTTCTTGGAACTGGAAAATGTCTTACTCGTCGATTTCATGGAAAGAGGTGCAACCATAAATTCTGATGTGTATTGTGCAACTCTGAAATGTCTACGGCAATCCATTCAGAACTGCCACAGGGGCATGCTTTCACAAGGAATCTTGTTTCATACAGGGCAACACCCGCACACTTCCTGGAAGACAAAGGAGCTGCTTGATGGGTTTCACTGGGAAGTGTTTGAGCATCCACCTTACAGCCTGGACTTGGCGCCATCGGACTACCACTTATTCCCCAATTTAACGCAGTTCTCTCCACACACTTGATAGGCAATGCTCTGATGATGCACTAAAGGAGGCTGTTATGGACTGGCTGAAAGGACAGAAGTAGAGTTCTATAAGGAGGGGATACTTAAATTTATCCCAAGATATGACAAGTGCCTCAATCTCCAGGTCGACTATGTAGAAAAATAAGCTAAATTATGAGTTAAAAATTGTAAATAAAATATTTGAAAAATTTAAAAGTATATAGCATTTATAACCAAATATTCTTTACTTTCCGAATGACTCTCATATATCAAAGTAAATGGAATTTAATTACGTATTTTATCAAAATAAAAAATTTAAGCAAATTTTGAAGCATATTAATTTTAACAAGACGTTTTTACAGTGATAAAGTGAAAAAAAATAGATTGGACTATGCAATTAAGGCTCAACTTTGGAAAACCTGATGAATTAAGAAAATGGGATTTTTTTAGATTTGAGGTTACGTGAAGAGTGAAGAAAGTAATTCTGTCAGGACTTTGTCATTTCAAATGCTGCTTTCCAACTCTAAGAGGCATTGAAAACATTTTTCAAAAGCCAAAGAGTTTTTCAAAGATATTTGGTTATTTTTTTTCTGGGTATGTATTACTAAAATTTGTTCTTAAGAACTGAATTTGAATAATTTCTTTGTGAAAGAAATTCCCAAAGGAAACTTTATTTCTCTGGAATCAAAGATACAAATTTTTGATAGTCTTAAAGTATAGCAGTTAAATTATATATTAATTGAAAAGAAATTTCTTCCCGAATATGATAATATTTACCTGAAACACTATTTTTATTTCTTTTAATGATTCTTTTCAGTGTTGTATAATGCTGGCTCACATTTTAAATTATACAAAGTGACTTGAATTGCTCACACATTAAATTGGATTTTTTTTTATCATGTTTTATGAAATGGAGGAATTATTGTTTTGTTAATGTTACTCTTTTCTGAAGAACCCCCTGATTTAAGCTCACAAGTTGATTTGAACTATATCAACGAATTTTTACTTATAGTATTTTGAAAGTCTCCTTAAAATTAATAAAAAACTCCTGTTTTCAAAAATGGAAGAGTTTGGAAGTGATTATGAAGTATGTACCTCTATTATTTTTCCCCCTGTTTTGTACTCTTTTCTGTCTTAAACCTATTTCAGTGTTCCTAGAATTATTTTTATCATTTATATCATATATCCCAGCATTCTGCGCATGGTTACAGCTCTTCAAATAGAAACTATAAACCAGAGCAAGGCCAGAGCTTGTTATTGTGAAACTGCCTGAAACATCTCAGGAGACAGGAGAGCAGGTGCTGTGACCCAGTTAATTGCTGACATGTGTGACTACAAAGTGGATTGTTCACCATGCATCCAGTTAGTATTTATACGTTTATATTTAAACCTTTGTTTTTATTTCTGTAGATCTATATTATTTCCGTAAATTACTGATCTTTGGGTTATTTGATTATTTTTTTTTTGCAACTAACGCTACATTGGGCCCCTTGGTTGAAGCTCCTCTCCATGGCCAGGGGACCACCCTGTGAAGATTCTGCTAGTTTGGGTACTTTCATAGGATTCTAAACACTTGTTTGCGTGTCCAGTGACCCATGTCCTTTGGAAAGGAGGATCCTGGTAGATGCTCATGGGTCCCTATCTCCCCTCTTCAGCTCATGACTAGTGGGGTCCTCTTTGACCTATCTTGCCATTGGGGAACCTGTTCATCGCACATCTGTGTAGTGATTTTGAGAGCCACTGCTACACATTGCTTTGGCCTCTGATTCAGTTAAACTGGAGGTCTTGGTGTGCCTCCCCCCCCCCCAAGAATTAACTTATGGTGGGTTGGACCTGTAGGGTGAATGCCTTACCCCCTCTTGGTGCAGATTTATGATTTTCCCCACACATTATTTTCCTTTTGCAGTTCTCTATATTTTGTGGGAACTGTTTGGTTCTCACACTTTCTTTTTTCATCAATTTTTTTTTTTTCATTTTGTGAGATCATGGGTGAGATCCTTGCACTTTTCCCCCTTTTTTTTTCTTTGTTTGGGCTTGGCTCACTGAATGTGTGGGTATAGGGCCCATGCAGCCCTGGTGCCCAATTGTGGGCATTCACTTGGACTCTGTGGTGGATGAGGACCATGGGCACTGAACTACAATGTAAAAACTATGAGTCCCATTAATGGAATTGCTCCAGCCAGTGCTGCAAAGAGGGTTGTCATTGCTGCCAACATCTGTGTCTGTTCATCCCCACACTTCCTGATCATCCATTCCCCCTTCTTCATCATTGAGGGACTTCAATAGACACAGTCCAATTTAGAGCAGTACTGACGCCAATGGTAGGGATGGAATCCTCAAGCAATGTATCCTGGATCCATCACTCTCCCTGTTGAGCACTGGTGTCAATACATACTTCCACTCCCTGACCCGCACAATCACTGCCATTGTTCTCACCATCTGCACCTCCTCGATCCTTCCACTCTTTACATGGAAAGTCTAGGACAACCCTTATGGAAGCGATCACCTTCCTGTGGTTGGTACCACCTCCTGTTTGGGGCCCTGCAGCCCTTCACACCTATCACTGTGGAGGCTTGATAAGGCTGACTGGATTGGCTTCAAACTCCTTTGTGAATTCAATGAACACTCGGTGAGCCAAGAGTGAATCAGTGATGCAGTAGTGGAGATGACAGACTGTATTGTCCATGCAGCTGCCTCTACAATTCCTCAAACTTCAACATGGTTTTCTCAATTTCCAAAACTTAGGTGGACACCTGACTGCTTGTAAGGCTCAGGACAAATCTTGGGGGCTGTTTCAAAGATTCCTGAAGCACAATGGGTGGCAATTGCTAATCCTCAAGCAATTGCTGACACTCTGAGGGAATCCTTTTCCTCCATCTCTTCTTTGTCTTCATATTTCCTAGAGTTTCTGGCCCTGAAGAGCAAGGCTGAACACTCTCCATTGTCTTTCCACTCAAATGGCCTGGATCCTTATAACAGGCCATTTACAGCAGAGGAGCTTTGCCTGCTCTGCAATCTTCCATGCATCAGCCCAGATAATATGTCCATTACGCCATGCTCCAACCATCGAATAAGGATCAGCTGCTCTGTCACATTTTCCTTGAGGAGAAGTTCCTTCCCCAAAGTAACTTGGAGTTGGCAAAATTCGAAGCGAATTCTTTAAATCTAGGTGAATTGTGAAAATTTGTAATCTTTTTTTTGTAAAATTAAGGGGATTTGGCAACTTGACGAGACATCTTGGCAAATCTAGGGCAGTTTGGAAAATGGAGAGACAACAAAATTTAGAGCAGTTGGCAAAATTCGAAGCCACTTAGTAAAATACAGGTGAATTGGCAAAATTGGGACAACTTGGTAAAATCTTGGATAGTTGGCAAAATTGTGGGGAGTTGGCAAAATTTAGGTGAGATGTAAAAATTGGGATTTTTTCTGTAAAATTATGGCGAGTTGGCAAAACTTAGGGACTTGGCAAAATCGTTGGGAGTTGGCAAAACTTAGGGACTTGGCAAAATCATTGGGAGTTGGCAAAATTCAGGTGAGATGTAAAAATTGGAATTTTTTTCTGTAAAATTATGGCGAGTTGGCAAAATCTAAGGGCAGTTGGTAAAATTCGGAGTGACTTGGCAAAATCGCGGAGAGAGTTGGCAAAATTCAGGTGCGATGTAAAAATTGCACTCTTTTTTTCTGTAAAATTATGGCGTGTTGGCAAAATTGAGGCAACTTCGCAAAATCTAGGACAGTTGGCAAATCTTGGGGGAGTTGGCAAAATTCAGAGTGATTTTGGAAAAATCGTGTGTGATGTGAAAATTGGGATTTTTTTTCTGTAAAATTGTGGTGAGATGGCAAAATCTAGGGCAGTTGGCAAAATTCGAATCCACTTGGTAAAATACGGGTGATTTGTGAAAATTGGTATTGTTTTTGTGAAATTAAGGAGAGTTAACAAAATTGAGAAAACTTGGCAAAATTTTGGGGAGTTTATAAAATTTGAAGTGACTTGGCAAATTCAGGAAAGATGTAAAAATTGGGATTGTTTTGTGAAATTAAAGAGGTGGTAAAATCGAGGCAACTTGGCAAAATCTAGGGAAGTTGGCAAAACTGGAAACCACTTGGTAAAGTACAGGTGAGTTGTAAAAATTGGGATTGGTTTTGTGAAATTAAGGAGAGTTGGAAAAACCGAGAACTCTTGTCAAAATCTAGAGTAGTTGGCAAAATTTGAAGCCACTTGTTAAAATACAGGGGAGTTGGGAAAATTGTGCCTTTCTTGTGCAATTAAGGATAAGTTGATAAAATTCGAAATGACAACAAATTCAGGGAAGATGTAAAAATTTCAATTTTTTTTCCATAAATTTACAGTTATTTGGCAAATCTAGGGTAGTTGGTAAAATTTGAATCCACTTGGTAAAATATAGGTAATTTATGAAAATTGGAATTTGTTTTGTGAAATTAAGGACTGTTGGACAAATCGAGGAAACAACAAAATGTACAGCAGTTGGCAAAATTCGAATCCACTTGGAAAATACAGGTGAGTTGTTATCACAACTCACCTGTATTTTTTTCTGTATTATTGCGATCTATTAATTCAGTTTCTTCATAACCGTATTAACTCACCCGTATTTTCTACAACTCACCCTTTTTTTTGGGGGGGGGGGGGGGATTGGGTTTGTGAAATTAAGAAGAGTTGACCAAATCAAGGGAAAATTCACACTGACTTGCTACAATTCAGAAGAGATGTAAATATTGGAATTATTTCTGTGAAATTATGTCTAGTTGGCAAAATTGGAAGTCAAATGGCAAAATGCAGGAGAGTTGTGAAAATTGCCTCCCCCCCACGGAGCAAAAATCTAGGGTAAAAACATGACAGAGACATTATTTGCTCAGTTGGCAAAATTTGATTTTCGAGTTGGAAAATATTGATTTCTCCCCCCCCCCCAACCATAGTCCTTCACTACACCCCTGGGAGCAGGGATGTGTGATTCCGTGTCAAAATCCGAACGATGAATCTAGACCAAAATCTTTTGCTAACAATAAGAGAGAAACTTTGAGATGTAATTTTTATGGCCGACCAGGGCACATGGAGCAATATTGCTACAGAAGGAATGAAAATTCGGGAAACTTAAATTAGGATATTTGAAGGGAGAGGCCAAAGTTCCTCAAGAAAAGCCCTTTCATGAATAAGTCTTGCTACTGTTGTTTTCCCTTCTGTTAAGCCTTGTTACGAAGAAACTGAATTAATAGATCGCAATGATACAGAAGTCCATCTTTCATGTTCAAATGTGCAAGTTTTAGACAATATTTATAACAATTGTCAATTGAAATTGCAGCTGCTTTCCAGTGGACTTTTTGAGTTACTTTGTAGTCCAAAGCAGAATGTTCATGAAGAACCTGTAAAAATTCCTATTAGTATAATTAATGTAAATTTAGAGAAACAAGTTGTTGATGCAAAGTTAATTGATAATGAGAAATGTGTTGATATAGTTGTAGAGGAAAATAGTACAAAATTAGTTGATGAAAAAGTTTTTGAAGTAGAAGTTTTAAACGAAAATAGTGCTGAAATTGATAATGAGAAAAGTTTTGAATTTGAGTTGTTAATGGAAAATGATGTTAATGAAAAACTGTTAGATGAAATTAAGCCAAGCAACCCAGAAATTGTTTTGAGTGCAAATAATCCTGATGAATCTAACAAGTTAGAAAATTTTCAAAAGCATCATTTAGATGCATGCAGCAATAAACCTGGAAAGTACAAAGCCAGGCTCTTCAAAGACCAACACATAGTGACAAGATGTCAATGAAATGATCACAGCCTGCAGATCAACAACCAGCAATGAAGTTGTCAACATAGAATAGATGATGTCACCAATGAGATCTTCAGAAGTTCATATACCTAGCGTATTGATCGACGAGGGAAAGGAAGGATGTCACCAGGAAATGACTGGATGATGATTTATCGCAACGGATTGCCAACAGTGAAAATTTAAGTATATTATTATTCTTTCATCGTGGCACTAATGATATATAATGTTTGATTTCTTTTCTCTGGAATAGATGAAGATGGAGTAGCTTGAAGTCGAATTATTGTGATTTATATACTTAGAGATTTTGAAATGTTTAATTTCTTGTTGAAACTTTGGAGTTTTGATATTTATTTTTGAAGAGTGAATTTACTCTTCAAGTTTTATAGTTTGAGTTTATACTGTGATGTGAATAGAATTTTTTTTATGTATTTTTGTTCATCTGAATTTCTAGTTGTTATATTGTATTAACATGATTTAAAGTGTATTTTTGTAGATAATGTGTAAGTTGCATGTTTACATTTGGATGTTGTGTTTGCAATGGTGTAAGTTTACATTGGGAAATTTAGAAATTATAAAATGTTTATGGATACAAATGATGAGAATTTAGTACACAATGATTAAATATTTTGTATTTTGAGAAAAGATTTTGTATTTTGAAGTGAATTTTTTTGTATGCAAAATATATTTTCATGTAAAAAATGAATGGAATTGTTTGGATGAAATGTTATTGTCATAGATTATAAATTATTGATACAACTTTTTCCTTACTCTTAGATATGATATATTAGATATAGATGATATATTAGATTCAGGTGTTTGATGTAGTTAGGAGGATTTAACTGTGTTCCAATACCCGTTTTTTTATGTGTTTAAATCTGTTTGGTGTCATCAGTAATATTTATGCATTAATGATGTGTAATTATTGGGATGACATTGACAGCATTTTATTGTATATATATATATGAGCTGGCCATGATATCTTGGAAGTTTTTTTTTTGTGCCCATTTGGAGCCCAACGGCATAGACTGGTAACCGAGACAGTCACCAGCATAACTCATTTAGGAGGGGGATGTAAAGCTCTAAGAGGGTAGGTAACTAATGTATTTTTTTATTTCAGCTAGCTCATGATTATTGTATCTAGGTGAAGATTTAGCAAATAATTACACTCCCGCTTAATTGTAAAATTTGGAATTTCTTAGAGTCACGTGTTTTATGTAGTTAGGAGGATTTAATTGTGTTCCAATACCCGTTTTTTTATGTATGGTAGGAGAAGATTTAGCTTTCACATATTTTGATTGTGGTTAGCGGATAAGCGGAAGTTCTGTACCCCACTTGATACGTCTGTAATTAAATTCTGTGAAAGAGCAAATTATCATGTAATTGAATTTTTTTTAAAAACTTTTTAGAAGTAAAGCAGGATAGGAGTAGTATTAACCAGCTTTATGTACAGGTTATTGTATGCAACTTTTGAAGTTTGTATCTGAATGTGATACTAGGTAGTCTGATAATGCTAGTATGCAGTTAACTGCCACAGCCATTGGTATACATATACACTAGATAGCTGTACACTCTTGATAGGTGGAATGGGAGGAGGTATCTTTGGTTGTGATGGAAAATTGTGTTGAAATAAGTGATTGTCTTATCCAAATTTGCATAAGCATACTTTTACTTTATTTTTGGTCAGCAATGTGTAAAGGATGTAAGAAGTGTCCTATTATTCTAAAATTGCTCGTCAAAATCTGTTAGGTCAAATTTTAACTCCCTTTGGGAGGGGGAGTTGTGATGGTCCACCCATTTACTTTTCCCTTAACCAGTTTTGCTTTATTTATGTTATATTTATCATTTTGGGGATTATTTAATTTTTTGGACTGATTGTAATTCTCAATTCCGAGCTGTAGGAGTTGCGCATGTGCAACTCCGACCTTTTGATTGTCAACCGCTAAAGCACGTGTAGGACACGACACCTCTTATGTCATAGCTAGCGCGATCCTCATATTATGCAAATATCTTTCCTGGCATGCAATAGACACATGTTGGATTTGTAAGCATGCTATAACTAAGTGACGTTAGGTCACAGAGTTAGTAGAATGGTGATATTAGGTCACAGAGTTAGTAGAGATGTAGAAGTATTGTGAGAAGTATGTGGTGTAGATAGGAGTTGTTAGTACTCCAACTTTTGTATTGAATTGGTTGAGTCTTTAAATTTTTTGGAAATAAACTTTGTTTTAAAAACTTTTGAATTTTTGCTATTTTTCTCCTGAGCAACGTTAATTGATTTTTGATTATATTTTAATTAAACTTTACAATACTTTTTGAATTCTTATTCAGTAAGTAACACTTGATAAATACGTAATGAACCCTATTTCAACTCTATCTGGCAAGTTATTATTGCCTGACGCCTGATGCAGCTATCCGGAATTTTAATAAATTTGGATCAGACGAAAGGTCCAACCTTAAAAGTTAATAATATTTGGAGCATTACAATGGCCCTGTGTGCAGGAGAGCCATACCCTGTGCACGTTAAAGAACACATTGGATGGACTTGATGGGAGGCTACCATCTGTCTCCCAATAGTGTTCCAGTGGGTCCCCTCCCCCAACTTTCTCTGAGCCTTTGGGATCCATGTGACCTGGCCATTTAACCCATGGTGTGCAAAAAAATGCCATATGGAGGTAAAACAACCCACAATCCTGTCCACCATTAGGGCCCTCATTGTTCATATGGGAGCCTTCCACATCTCACTTGTCCAGAATCTTTATGTTCAGACTGACAAACCATTTTTATTTGTTGTCAGCAGTAGGAAAGCTATGTACCAATCCCCTGTGAGGAGGCATAGAACTGGCCAGGCCCAGCACCTAATATCTGACCCCACCTTCTCATGGTGCAGACCATTAGTACCTTTCAAAAGAGATACTCTCTTGTGGAAATAAACGGAAGGGGAGGGCTGCCAGATTAGTGTGGCCTACTGATCTGGAAAACTATGGCTACTTTTCCCTTTTTTTCTACCCTGCTGAGGAGTGGATCAGACAAAAGGTCCAACCTTAAAAGTTAATAATATTTGGAGCATTACAATGGCCCTGTGTGCAGGAGAGCCATACCCTGTGCATGTTAAAGAACACATTGGATGGACTTGATGGGAGGCTACCATCTGTCTCTACCTGCTACCCATACCAACCTGAACGGAATTATAGCTCCGAGATTGATTATGGATCCTGATTTTGCTGCACTGGTGGGCTTCTGTGGAGGGAAAATCTTTCGCTGTGTTTTCTGTTTGTTTGTGGGTTGACAGCCCCAATTGAATAGATTCACAGGATATGTTTTATCAGCTGGTGGATAATCTTGAGCAGAGGTCATCGCAAGCACCTGAACTCTTACTTCTATGGGCATCGTCAAATTCTACATTGGAGGAAGTCTTCCAGTGTAGATGGCATCAGCATTATATTAGTGGGGGAACAGGTCTTTGCCCCATGCCTGCAATTAGGGGGTTGTTTGATATTATCAGCATTCCCTCTCTCAATAAACATAGTTTCTTTAAACATCCTCCTAACCATTTTCTCACCATAGGTAGTTGGAATTGAGAACTCTGCACAGAGCTTTTTCACTTGACATCCTCACACAAGAATTCCACCGTTATAATTTAGATATTCTCAGCTTGCAAGAGACCAGATGGCTAGATAAAGGTCAGATTCTTAAAAATAATCTTAAATTTCTCTTTTCAGGGAAGGAAGACAATAAACAAAACCAAGGCCTGGGTCTGCTTCTCAGCAGACATGCTAGTGATGCTCTTCTAGGATATGAGTGCATTAATGAAAGGTTTCTTATAGCAAAATTTCAGACAAGCGTTAAAGACTTGAATGTTGTCTGCTGTTAGGTCCCCAATGAGGATGAGAAGGATAGGTTTTACGAACAACTTCAGGATATTTTGAATTCTGTCAAGAAAGGAGATATTACCCTTGTTCTAGGCGACTTCAATGCCAAAGTTGGTACTGACTCTAACCTTTGGGAAGGAGTGATAGGCTCTTTTGGTATTGGTAGCTGCAATGGCAATGGGCAACGTCTCCTACAGGTAAGTAAACTCGATGGTTTCAGAATAACTAACACTTATTACAAACACCACGACATACATAAGTACACATGGGTTTCACCAGATGGGCTGCATAAGAATATGATTGATTATATATTAATTAACAGCAAATGGGCTAGTTCTGTTAGGAATACCAGGTCATATAGGGAGCAGAAATTGAATCTGACCATTACCTTGTTAAAAGTGTCTTGCAACTTAAACTTAAAAAGTGTTGTGCTAGGATTAAAAAATTTACCTTTAATACTTAGGCTCTGAAAGACCCAGTTATGGCTAAAGCTTACCATGATAGGTTACTTAGTCATTATGACAGTCATGGTTTGCATACTACTGAAGTTGAGGAAAAATCGGGCCATTTTAAACAGGCTTTTTTTTTTGAAAACTAACGGTACTCTTTTAGGAAAAAAAGGAGCAGAGGAGGCAGGATTATTTGAATGATAGGGCACTTGAGCTTATTTCAGAAAGAATAAACTGGAGGAATGTCCTTAATCAATACCCTACTAGTCCTAATAGAGAAAGGATTACAGAGAGCTTAATAAATGTGTAAATGATCAGTTAGCTGCTGATAAAATTCTTTGGCTTGATGGTTTGGCTGACAAAGCCGTGGAAACAGACAGCAGAACATCAGAGAGCTGTACCAGATAGATATAATGTTTTGTGTGGTAGAAAACGGACAGGTATACAGGGATTGAAGGATAAACAAGGTAAGGTTATAGAAGGTGAGGATTCTGTCATGGCTAGATGGGCTGAGCATTTCAGTGATGTTCTAAACAATATCGTTAGTTCTACTCTCATTGTTTGCAATGATGATAGATGCATTGGTGGCTTTAATGTTGGCCCTATAACACAATCTGAAGTTATTTTGGCTATTTCTAAACTTAAACTTCATAAATCCCCAAGGGTAGATGAAATTACTATGGAAATGCTTAGAGCTGGGAATGTTTCGGTTACCACTTGGATGATAAAGGCATTGTTCCTAAGGATTTTACCAGAGCTATTATTATCCCTATTTTCAAAAAGGTGATCGGAGTTCTTCTGATAACTATAGGGATATCAGCCTACTCTCTGTTCCAGGTAAAGTTCTTCGCACGATTGTGCTTAATAGAATAAAAATTTGGTTGACAGGCAATTACGTGATTTGCAATGTGGATTCAGAAGTGTTAGGGTATGTGTAGATCAGATATTTTCACTTAGGCAGATTCTTGAGAAATGTTTAGAGTTTCAGAAACCTTTAGTTGCTAGCTTTGCTGATTTCAAAAAGGCTTTCGACTCTGTTGATCGTCATAATTTGTGGTTCATTGTGAAATCATATGGTATATCAGACAATTAGTTAACATAATGAAAGCTCTCTGTAATAACACTGAGTCGTGTGTGAGAGTTGGTAAGGCTTGTAGCAATTGGTTTAGCATTACTTCTGGTGTTCGACAAGGGTGCATTTTGTCTCCTTTTCTCTTTAGTTTGGTTATTCATTATGTTATGCAAAATTCACTTCAAGGGAAAGATTTTGGCCTTAAATGGGCTGGAGATACGAAAATTTCTGATTTAGATTATGCTGATGATTTAGCCCTTTTGGCAAATGATGTTGATGAGATGAACTCTTTCATTAGGGATGTTGATGAAACTGGTAGTAGAGTAGGTTTGGTTATAAACAGAGAGAAAACTAAAGTGATGAAAATTGGTCAGGCAGGCTGTGATTCAGTTAAGCTGAATGGTTGCAGTCTTGAGCAGGTGTTACAGTTTAATTATCTTGGGAGCTATGTTACAGATACTGGTGATATGTGGCATGAGATTAACAGACGAATTGGGTTGGGTTATTTTACCTCTGAGCGGCACTTTTTTGCACACCATGGGCTAAATGGCCAGGTCACATGGACCCCGAAGGCTCAGAGAAGGTTGGGGGAGGGGACCCACTGGAACAGCTGTTGGGAGACAGATGGTAGCCTCCTGGTCAACGCCATCCAGCGTGTTCTTTAACATGCACAGGGTATGGCTCTCCCACACAAGTGGCCATGGCTTAACATCCCATCTGACTGACGGCGGCCTTTCCAAGCCCTCGGTGTCCCCTACTGACCGTGGGCAGAGCGGGGAATTTTGCAGAGACGAATTGGGATTTCTGCTGAGACTTTTAAGAATCTATGTAGAGTGTGGAGAAATAGGTGTATATGCCTAAAAACTAAAATTAAACTGTAATAGTTTAGTTCTTTCTAGGGTTAGTTATGGTAGTGAAACCTGGACACTTTGTAAACAAGATAACAGGAAACTAGATGCTTTTGATTTTAGATGTTTATGCAGTATCTTGAACATTAAGTGGTTCAACTTTGTAAGTAATGATGAGGTTAGGCAAAGGAGTTGGCAACCTTCTTTAAGCAGCATATTGTGCAGAGAGAGACTCCGTTGGTTTGGCCATGTTGCCCATATGGATAATTATAGATTGGTGAATAGAGTTATGAACAGTGTACCTAAAGGCCTCAGAAAGAGGGGGGAGATCTAGGATGCGGTGGGCAGACAATGTGAAAGAAAACTTTGTTAAAATTGATGTGCAGTGGCTGGATGCAGCAGATGTAGCTGAAGACGGACATACTTGGAGAACTAAATTGCTCGGTCTGGTTGGACCTCCGTCGCCGATGGCTGCTTGATGAGGATGATGATGAGTAGTCCCTACAGTATGCTTCAAAAATGTGATCCCATTGGGGCTATCCCACTTGGGACCATGTTTTTATTCCTAAGTCGAAGATGCTTTGCAAAATCACCCTACTGCCATTTATCCTTTTGGTTTGCATGTCCACGGCCAACTCAGAGACATCAATATCATTATTGATAGCGTTGCCCAGTCAACATCTGAGTCACTTTCACCATGGTTTGCTGTATAAACAGAGAGTTTTTGTATGAGAGAGTTTTTGTTCCAAATCAATGTCTGACTGCAACTTTTTGCAGGACAGTGAAGGCGTTTACACCCAACTGTGTGTACCAGCAACTCTTTGACAGCCTCTGTGCAGAGCACCCAGACTTCTTGCCTGTCTTCAATGTGGCTCAAAGTCCAGCTCATCAGTGGGATCAGCCATGGTCTGCTGTGATATTATCATTGCAACCCTGATCTCACTGCAGTGTTCCATCTTCACTGCAGGGTTGCATGCTATCAGCCTCACCTTGGGCCACATAGTAGCTAGCATCCTCATCAGTGTGTGCTTTACACTGACTCGCTTAGCTAACTACAGGCTTTGAACTTGGTGATGATTGGCCTAACCCTGATCTCTCTAAGAGATGCCATCAGCTCCATCATCTTGCAGCTACTACTGCCATCATCTGCTGTTGGGTGTCCAGTCATGTTGGGATCAGGGGCAATGACTTGGCAGATGCTGCTGCCTGATCTGCCATGCTGCTGTCTGACTCTCCACTGCCAGTTCCATACATGGACTTCTGCCACTGTGACAGAGATCTTGGTCTGAACAGATAGGTAATAAACTTTTCCAAATCAAGCCCATTGTCACTGCCACAGTCATGTTTTCACCGAAATTGCAAGGAGGATTCTGACACATTCTTCTAAGAGTGGGAGATGAACTTAAGTGAGTGTTTTGACACCATTTTAATTATTAAACACATTTTAAGCCCATGCCCTACTTTTAACTTGGAACATCAGTTTTATTTTATGTCTGAGCCACTTAGACTTGGACATCTTTTATATGATTATTCGATTTTAACTCCTGTTTTTGAATTTCAACACATTACTGGCTATTTTAACAGATTATAATTTTATGACTTGTATTTACTGTCTGACCTGTGTCTTTTACACCTGGTTGATTTTATCTTAGTATTGTATATACGTATTTATTGTTCTGTCGATATTTACTGTTTTTTCTGCCTTTTTATATTCATGGTTTTGTCTTTGTTTTGTTTACTGTGTGTCGATTTAACTTTGGTTGTGGGTTAATCGTCTTTTAGCTTCTTTTTTACCTTGTTTTGCGCGTAATACCCATCGTTACTAATGTCCCCTAATGTTACTAATGTAAATCCCAAACAACCAAGCTACATTGTATGGCCAGCTTACAACTTGTAGCTGTGATATTTTATTTAACATTGTTATTAGGTTATATGTTATTTTTTTCCCTTATTATTTCACAATAGAGGATAATTGATTGGCAGCTGGTAGCTCAGTGATCAGAGCACCTGACATGTCATTGGGAAGTTGTGTATTCTGATCCTGCCTACCTCAAGACAATTTTCCTTTATGCCCATATTGATCTTCAGTGGGCAGGGGTGGCTCAGTTGGTAGCGCGCCAGGCTCATAATCTGTAGTTCCCAGGTTCGAGTCCCAGCTGGGTCAGTGTTGAGATTTATCTCTGCAAAATTCCTCGCCCTGCCCACGGTCAGTAGGGGACACTGATGGGCTTGGAAAGGCCGCCGTCCATCGGATGAGACGTTAAGCCGTTGCCCCATGTGTGGGAGAGCCATACCCTGTGCACTTTAAAGAACACACTGGATGGCCTTAACGGGAGGCTACCCTCTGTCTCCCAACAGCTGTTCCAGTGGGTCCCCTCCCCCAACCTTCTCTGAGCCTTCGGGGTCCATGTGACCTGGCCATTTAGCCCATGGTGTGCAAAAAAGTGCCGCTCAGAGGTAAAACAACCCAACCCATGATCTTCAGCATAATAGTGTTCAAAAAGCTCTTACTATGAAGTGCTGTGATTTAAAATGTTACTAATTTAACAGATAATTAACAGATTCATGTATGTACTAGAGATACCTAAGAACTGTGCACGAGAATTGAGGATAACTCGCATAAAAAAAGCACCAGTCAATTGTCCCATGGAGTGTGACTTGGCATAGGCCTGACCTTGGAAAATCTACAATGAGAGATCCTCTGCTTGCAGTTATGGCTACCACCAGCAGTTGATTCTACAATGATGGGTTTAACATCCAAAATAGAGTATAGCTGATCAGTAGCTCAGTGGTTAGAGCACCTGACATGCCATTAGGAGGTTGTGGATTCAGATCCCACCAGGCCCAAGGCAATTTTCCTCTGTGCCCACGTTAACCTACAGCATAATAGTGTTCAAAAAGTTATCATGGAAAGAACTTGTAGGATCTCTACCTAAAGTTCTTTCAGAAGTGTCTGTCAGAAGTTACTTCTTTTGACACAATATATCTCACCTTACCTGGAAGAGAAAGTAGACTGATTTCCATATAACTGTCACAAGAATTGCAATCCTTTTTTTAAAAAAAGTAGTGATAATAACAGCTCTAGTAAAATCATTAGGAACAACACCTTTATCATAAAAAAATTCAAAATTTTAGTCAGCCAAGTGACAATACAAACAAATAATTATTATTAAACTCAACTCATTAAGTATCCACTAATAATTTCCACTCTGTAAATTGATTCAAATATTTAGAGGAAAAATTGTCTTGAGCCGGGTGGGATATGAACCCACGACCTCCTGATAACATGTCAGGTGCTCTGGACCACTGAGCTACTGTCCGCTGATCAAGATCTCCTCTAACAGACAATTTTTCCTCTAAATATTTGAATCAATTTACAGAGTTTTAAATTATTAGTGGATGCGTAATGAGTTGAGTTTAATAATAATTATATGTAGATTGCATACTCATAAGACATGCATTCCATCTAAGGAAAAGCATTAAGAAGCCGCTTGAGGCGGGATTGCCTGACCACTCCCTACATACTAGGAAAGTAGGTTCAGAATGTTCATTACATCAGTTAGAAGAGATCTTGATCGGCGGCCGGTAGCTCAGTGGTCCAGAGCACCTGACATGTTATCAGGAGGTCATGGGTTCATATCCCACCTGGCTCAAGACAATTTTTCCTCTAAATATTTGAATCATTTACAGAGTGGAAATTATTAGTGGACAATACAAACATTCCCAGCTCTAAGAATTTCCATAGTAATTTTATCCATCCCTGGGGATTTATGCTGTTTAGCCAAAGCAAATTCAGAACGTGACGTAGGGCTAACATTAAAGTCAGCTATGCATCGATTACCATTCCTTATGTACGATATGTTATAAACTTAGTAAAACCTGTTTAAAATGATCCCATTCTCAACTTCAGTACTAAGCAAGCTATGATTATCATAATGACTAAGTAGAATATCATGGTATGCTTTTGTTATATCTGGATCTTTCAGAGCATCAATATTAAAGGAAATTCTCCCAACCATAGCACATTTTTTTTAATCTTCAGTTGTAAAGCAATTCTGACTAGGTAATAGGCTGACCCATTTTCAGCTCCCCTATATAATCTGATATTCTAACCAAACTAGCCCATTTTGTGTTAATAGGTATATAATCATCATATTCCTATACAGTTTATCAGGTAAAACCCATGTGTATTTGTAAATGTTAGTTATTCTCAAACCATTAAGTTGACTTATCTGTAGGATATGTTCCCTGTTGCAATTGCAGCTACCAGTGCCAAAGGGCCATATTGCCCTGCCTAAAGTTGAGAATCAGCACCAACGTTAGTATTGAGGTCACCTAGCACAACAGGAGTATCTCCTTTTTTGACAGAATTCAAAATATCCTGAAGTTTTGCATAAAAATATCTTTCTCATTTTCATCAGTCTGCTGTGGGGATATAATGACAAGTTATATGATGGTTCAACGATTCCTTTTATTTTTCCTTAACCAGTTTTACTCTATTTACATTATAATTATTTTGGAGTTTTACTTTGAATCATCATTTTCTCCACCCATTCCTGTAGAAGAGTTGCGATTATGTAACTCCTTATTTTGATTGATGGTTACTAAGCATGTGAAAGGACACACCCACCTGTGATGATACGATTACCACATACAATGAGGGGCGGGGGTGGCTCAGTCGGTAGCACACCAGGCTCGTAATCTGTAGTTCCCAGGTTCGAGTCCCAGCTGGCTCAGCATTGAGATTTATTTCAGCAAAATTTCCCCACTCTGCCCACGGTCAGTAGGGAACACTGATGGGCTTGGAAAGGCCGCCGTCCGTCGGATGGGACGTTAAGCCGTTGCCCCGTGTGCGGGAGAGCCATACCCTGTGCGCGTTAAAGAACACGCTGGATGGCCTTGACGGGAGGCTATCATCTGTCTCCCAACAGCTGTTCCAGTGGGTCCTCTCCTCTAACCTTCTCTGAGTCTTCGGGGTCCATGTGACCTGGCCATTTAGCCCATGGTGTGCAAAAAAGTGCCGCTCAGAGGTAAAACAACCCAACCACATACAATGATAGCACATCATCCAGCATGCTATCATCCTATGCAAATGTGGTTCCCCGCGTGATGATGTGCCACAGTTTTGCAAGCCAAGAGTGTACGGCAGAGTGACAGGTCATAGAATTAGTTGGCGATGCGAAGTTTGTGAAAGTGGTTAGTAAGAGTGAGTTGCTTAGCTGCTAGTGTGAACGGCAGTTGATGGTTATTGTGAAGTTTGTGAAGTGTTGCTTTTTGGTACAGTGCATTTTTGGTGAGTCTAGATTCTGAATAAACATTTATTTTATGAAATTTGTGCTTGGATTTCTTATTTTTTTTCTCTAGAGCAGAGTCTTGGTTTAAAAGATTAATTTTACTAACTTTAATTTGAGACAATCACTAACTGAAGTTTTTTTTTCCATCTAACACATTTAATAAAAGAACTCTTATTTAATTTTATTAATTTTGCCTGGTGTCCAGCTTTTAAGCTATCTGACAAAAAGCAAGCATACTTTAGTGCATTATAAGATAACATTCAAGTCCTTAATCTTAGTTTTAAATTTAGCTGTAAGAATTCAGTCATAATGTATCACAGAAAAAAATTCTGGACAAGAAATACTAGAAATAGTTGAAAAAAAATGGTTTGCCCTGAGTGGGATTCGAACCCATGTCATGCTTCTGGGAGACATTTGGTTTGAATCCACTCAGGGCAACAAATTTTTTTCAACTAATTATTTTAAATGTTTCTTGTCTGTCGGACTGTTTCCTGTGATACTTTATTACTGAATTATTTGTGCAACACTGTGAGCATAAGTGACAAATATTACTACCATTATATGTAGCAACCTGACGATTCACCTCTCCAATGGCGAATCAACAAAATGTAGGAATGCTTATGTGTCACATTGTTGAAGAAAACAGTTATTCTCTAGTGGTTTAGTGCAGAGTTTTTCAAACATTTTTGATCATGATCCACAATGAAAAATGCATTTTACATCATGACCCAGTCTGTCTACTATTTCATTAAAATAACGCTAGTCATGACCCACTAAATTGATTTCGTGACACATGAATGGGTTGTGACCCACAGTTTGAAAAACGCTGGTCTAGTGGTTATGATGCCTCACATGCTTCTGGGAAATGATTCAAATCTCACTTAGGGCAACCAATTGTTTTCGACTAATTATTTCAAGTGTGGCTGTCAGAAATCTTAGTAAATTTAGCTGTAAGAAATTTTTCATTAATATAGTTATAACCTAGAAGAGCATCACTGGCATATCTGCTGAAAATCAAACTGATGCATTGGAGATGCTTTCCATCCTCCCTCCCTGAATACAGACATTATTATTTTTAAGCATCTGACAGTTACTTGCCCATCTGGTCTCTTACAAGCCCAGAATATCTGGCTTATATCATTGGAAATCCTGTGTGAAGCTCCCAAGAGAAAATCTCCAAGCAATGTCCTCACAGCCATGTACCTGTGGAAAGAAAATGATTATTAGGATATTTAAAGAAACTAGCTTTATTGAAAAAGTTGGGGCCAATATCAAACATCCCCCTAATCACAGGCATGTGGCAAAGATACATTCCTCCACCACACAGGTACTTGCGATGCCTCTAATCAGGATTATCTGCCAGTTATTCTGCATAACATAATTAATAACCAAAGAGAAAAGGTGACAAAATGCATCCTTTCTAACTTCACTGGCAATGCTGAACTAATTGCTATAAGCTTTTCCAACTCTCACATGCAACTCGGTGTTATTATAGAGAGCCATCATAATGTTAACTAACTTGTCAGGTATGCCATTTGATCTTGCGATCAACTGAAAAAAAAGACCAACAGAATCAAGTGCCATTTTGAAATTTACAAAGCTACTCTGGTTTCTGAAACTCTAATCATTTCTTAAGAATTTTCCTAAATGAAAACCAAATGAGAGACCAAGACTAATGTATGTGTTGAAGATAAATTGAGAGGAATTCCTGGAACTCAATGTTGCCACTTTATTCTGAACAAAGTAGGTTTTGTACAATTTTTCCATAAAATAGAGAATAAGATAGAGAAAATTTGTTGGTGTAGTTTTTATTTTGGGGATTTTAGTGCACAAAATATGTATTTATAGTACATTTTCAAAGTTAAAACTACTTCGAAAAATGTGACCATAAAAGTGGTATCTTTGTTATAAATGTAAATTCTAGGAATTTTTTTTGAACAGGAATATTTTTTTCAGAATTAAATTCAAATGAAGATTTTTAAAAAGATGCCGTTTGAACTGTGTTATAATCAACATAAATCATGTAAAAAAAATTGGAATTTTTTTTCTAAACTGTGTTAAATCAAAATTGTGTAAAAAAGCAGAATTGGGTATATATTGATTGATCTGGAGAATATAACTAAGTATTTAATGATTGTTAGCGATTACGTTAATTTTCATTAATATCAAAAACTCTTTTGGTGGTATGTATTTGGGTAACACTTATGGTTGCAGTTCAATTGGCTGCAACGAGCACCATTTACAGTGCTGCATACGAAGCTTGCTAGTGCCAGTGATCCCAAGCACTGTGCAAATAATTGTTGCTATTCTCTCTGTATTGCATATGTTAACTTTTGCAATATATCTATTGTTAATCATTGGTTATTCTCTACTACAATTGTTGATTATTTGCAATTAACTTAAATTTCCGTAAATACGAAGAAGTATGCATGCCAAAAATGTAACTAAACTGATTTAAGCTTTTTGTCTTAGAGGAGACAGAATTATTTGAGTGATAAGGCACTTGAGCTTATTTCAGAAAGAAAGAACTGCAGGAATGTCCTTAATCAATACCCTACTAGTTCTAATAGAAAGCATTACAGGGAGCTTAATAAACATGTAAAGGATCAGTTAGGTACTGATAAGAATCTTTGGCTTGAGACAAAGCAGACAAAGCAATTAGACAGCACAAGTGAAGAGAGCTGTACCAGATAGTTAATGTTTTATGCAGTAGAAAATGGACAAGTATACAATGATTGAAGGATAAACAAAGTAAGGTTATAGATGGTGAGGATTCTATCATGGCTAGGTGGGCTGAGCATTTCAGTGATATTCTAAACAATATCGTTAGTTCTACTCCCATTGTTTGTAATGATGTTAGATGCATTACTGACTTTAATGTTGGCCCTATAACACAGTCTGAAGTTATTTTGGGTATTTCTAAACTTGAACTATATAAATCCACAGGGGTGGATGAAATTACTACGGAAATTCTTAGAGCTGAGAATGTTTCGGTTACCACTTGGATGACTGAAATTTTGAATATCTTTTATGATAAAGGTATGGTTCCTAAGGACTTTACCAGAGCTATTATTATCCCTATTTTTAAAAAAAGGGGATTGCAGTTCTTGTGATAACTATAGGGGTATCAGCCTACTTTCTGTTCCAGGTAAAGTTCTTTGCATGATTGTGCTTACTAGAATTAGGAATCTGGTTGACAGTCAATTGTTTGATGAACAATGTGGATTCAGAAGTGGTAGGGGATGTGTAGATCAGATATTTTCACTCTGGCAGATTCTTGAGAAATGTTGAGTATCAGAAACCTTTGATTGCTAGCTTTGTTGATTTCAAACAGTTTGTCTCTATTGATTGTAGCTTTGTTGATTTCAAAAAGGCTTTCGACTCTGTTGATCATCATAATTTGTGGTTGATTGTGAGATCATATGACATACCAGACAAGTTAGTTAATGTAATGAAAGCTCTCTATAATAACACAGAGTCGTGTGTGAGAGTTGGTAAGGCTTGTAGCAATTGGTTTAGCATTACTTCTGGTGTTCGACAAGGGTGCAGGTGCAAGGGTTTTGTCTCCTTTTCTCTTTAGTTTGGTTATTGATTATGTTGGGCAAAATTCACTTCAAGGGAAAGATTTTGGTCTTAAATGGTCTGGAGATATGAAAATTTCTGACTTAGATTATGCTGATGATTTAGCTCTTTTGGCAAATGATGTTCATGAGATGAACTCTTTCATTTGAGCTGTTGATGAAACTGGTGGTAGAGTAGGTTTGGTTATAAACAGAGAGAAAACTAAAGTGATGAAAATTGGTTAAGCAGGCTGTGATTCAGTTAATCTGAATGATTGTAGTCTTGAGCAGGTGTCACAATAATCTTGGAAGCTACGTAACAGATGCTGGTGATGTGCGGCATGAGATTAACAGACAAATAGGGATTGCTGCCGGAACTTTTAAGAATCTATGGAAAGTGTGGAGAAATAGGCGTATACACCTAAAGACTAAAATTAGACTATGTAATAATTTGGTTCTTTCTAGGGTTAGTTATGGTAGTGAAACTTGGACTATTTGTGAAGAAGGTAATAGGAAACTACATGCTTTTGATTCTAGATGTTTATGCAGTTCTTGGGCATTAGGTGGTTCAACTTTGTACATAATGATGAGGTTACGCAAAAGAGTTGGCAACCTCCTTTAAGCAGCATATTGTGCAGAAAGAGAGACTGTTGGTTTGGCCATGTTACTCCTATGGATAATTGTAGATTAGCAGATAAGGTTATGAACAGTGTGCCTGAAGGCCTCGGAAAGAGGGGTAGACCTAGGATGCGGTGGGCAGACAGTGTCAAAGAGGACCTTGTTAGAATTGGTTTGCAGTGGCCGAATGCAGCAGATGTAACTCAGGACAGATATGCTTGAAGAACTAAGTTGCACAGTCTTGTTGGATCTCCGTAGCTGATGGCTGCTTGAGGATGATGATGATGATGAAGTAAATTTAATCACCTAAAACCAAACACGAATTCCATTAATGGAATTAATTCTTCTGGTGCAGGCAAGAGGACTCATCATGAACCCCATCTTCATTGCCTTTGTCATCGTCACTATTGTCATCTTTGTCCCCTAGATTCCTGGAGTGATCAGGTAAATGGGAATTCATTGGGTGATCAGGTAAATGGGAATTCAATGGGTGATCAGGTAAATAGGAATATGTCCCCTTTTTTTTATCAACTGTGGTTTGAAAGTCTAATTTGATTTCAGTGTCAGAAGTATGGCCATGAATAAAATATTTTGTAAATGAAGTTATGCTTTAAATGTGAAATTTAAAATAAACTGTACATCTTAGCAGATTTTAGTGAAACTGAACTTAACATTTTTAATTATGAGTTGAAAATTTATATTGGATATATCATTTCAGCCATTAGGAGGTGTTGTAAACAAGATATATCAGCTGTTTTATGCAATACTCTGTCACTCTACTGATACAAAGCACAAGTTGCTGACATGGTTAGGAAATTGCCTAGATGCTAATTCTGGTAAGTTAAACTGTATTGTGTATCGCATATTTCTTGATGGTAATAATAAAGTATTTATAACTTATTTTTTCCTGAAAGTTAAATATTTTAGCTTAGATTACAATAATAGCAATAAGTGTAATGTTCACAATGTTGCAGTTCATAGAGGAAAAATTAGTGGTTCTCCATTAACTCAAATGGCAAGAGCACCTGACATCAAGGGATATTTGGATCATATTCCCCAGAGTTTCTAACACCACTAACTCTCCACTTGTCTGGGATTTTTTTATTTGCATGCCATCTGTTATTGTCTAAGAAATTAGATTTATCTCAAATGTAATCCTAATCTATTGTTTGCCTAAGATTGTGGTACTAAGCCAGGTGGGTTAGGTTGTTTTATCTCTGAGGAGCACTTTTTTGCACATTGCACAACTCCTCTTGTGGTATGGGGAAGGAGAAATGATGATTGAACTGAAAATATAAGGTCTCAAAGTAATAATTATGATGCAAATAAAGTAAAACTGGTTAAGGAAAAGTAAAAGTGAATGAGTGAACCATCCCAATTGGGTTATTCCATCTCATTTCAAACAATTTTTTACCAAAATAGGACCACTCATCTCAGAATGTTAAAACATTTGACAGGGAGGTACCTCTTATGGAAGAACAAACTCCAGTAAAAATTTATCTTCTTATACCAGATAATTTCTAGAACACAACACTTTAAATCTTGGGCAAAACTGTTCAGCTGCAGCAAAGTACTGCCATGACACTTTTTGAAATTCCTGTGTAATTTAGGTCTTATTGTAGGAAAAAATATGAAATATTCTGAGAGGAAGTCTTCTTGTATAGATGGCTTCAGCCTTTAGTAGTGGGTGAACTGGTCTTTGCCCATGCCTGTGATTAGAGAGTTGTTTGATATTGTCGGCATTACCTCTCTCAATAAAAGTAGTTTCTTTAAACATCCCACTAACCATTTTCTCTCCAAGCATAGTTGGAATGCAAGGACTCTGCACAGAGATTATTCTTTTGATGTCCTCACACAAGAATTTCACCATTATGATTTAGATATTCTTGGCTTGCAAGAGACCGTATGAACAGGTAAAGGTCATATTCTTAAAAATAATCTTAAATTTCTCTTTTCAGAAATGGAAGGTAATAAGCATCACCAAGGTATAGGTCTGCTTCTCAGCAGACACGCCAGTGATGCTCTTCCAGGATATGAGTTCATTAATGAAAGATTTCTTACAGCAAAATTTCAGACAAGCATTAAAGACTTGGATGTTATCTGCTGTTATGCCCTTGAGGATGCCAATGAGGATGAGAAGGATAGGTTTTATGGACAACTTCAGGATATTTTGAATTCTGTCAAGCAAGGGATACCTTGTTTAGGTGACTTCAATGCCAAAGTTGGTGCTGACTCTGATTTTGGGGAGGGGTGATAGGCCCTTTGGGTATTGGTAGCTGCAATGGACCATTTTAAACAGGCGTTTCTTGAAACTAACAGTACTTTTTTAGGAAAAAAGGAGCAGAGGAGGCAAAAATATTTGAGTGATAATGCACTTGAGCTTATTTCAGAAAGAACTGCAGGAATGTCCTTAACCAATTCCCTACTAGTCCTAATAAAAGGCATTACAGAGAGCCTAATAAACGGGTAAAGGATCAATTAGCTGCTGATAAGAATCTTTGGCTTTGATGGCTTGTCTGATAAAACTGAGGAAGCAGTTAGACAACACAATAGCAGAGAGCTGTACCAGATAGTTCAGGCATGGCCAACTGTTTTTGCCCCCGGGCCGGATTGGAAAAAAAAAATATTTTCACGGGCCGGACGAAATATTAAAATTGAAAAATGTTAAGCAAAACACTTATTTCTTTAAGTAAACAAAATTTTATTATGAAATTTGTTTATGAATAATTGTAAGTAAATCAATACAACAAATTAACGTAATAACTAATGCGACGTGTTGAGGCGGTTTGCATAGCTTATTATTTTTTTAATATCTGGTTCTATACTTGTAGTAGCTATTCTTAACACAGCCTCCAAATGTAAATCATTCAATCTTGATCTTGTTATACTTTTATTTAGATTCATTAAAGAAAAGGTTTGTTCACAAATATAAGTTGAGCTAAAGATTACTAAATACGTCTTGGCAAGTTTTTTTAAATTTCCATATTTTTCATTATTAAATTGCTTATAAAAATTACACAAATTTTCTTGCCCTTCTCGATATTTCTCATGTAATATTTCATCACATTGTAAATTAATTATTTCTAATTGTATGTCAACAGGAACGTCATCAACTTGTACAGAAAATGGATTTCGGATAATAGATAAAATTTTATCAATTTTTTTGAAGCAATCGAATCTCTGCTCGAAATCTGTCATTAGTGCAAGGATGTTTTTATTAAATGTTTTAACCTTTTCTTTTAAAATATTTAAAGATATGGTCTGTAACGTTGGAAAATAATCAAATTTACATTCAGCCAGATTTGTAGAAAAAAGGCTAAGCTTCATTTTAAAAGCTCTTAATTTCTGTATTAAATCATGAGCAAATAAATTTTTTCCTTGTAAACATGTGTTATATTCGTTCAAATGTGTGAGAATATCCAAAGAAAATGCTAAATCAGAAATCCAATTTGGATCTAATAATTCAGGAAAATCCTCATTTTCTTTAAGCATTAAAGATATTTTTATTTCCTCTTGAAGGTCCCACACACGTCTTGAAACTTTTCCCAAACTTAACCAACGGATTTTATTGTGATATAGTACATCTAAATGACTATTATTTAGTTCTTCAAGGAGATCAATAAATTGCCTGTGATTTAATCCTTTTGATCGTAGGAAATTCACTAATTTCACAACTACATTTGTAACATGGTCGATTTTTAAAATATTTTTGCATAGTGCATGTAGATGAATAATGCAGTGTATGAGTATAATTTTATGATTTGGATCAATTTCGAAAATTTTATCTTCAATGCGTTTGATGAGCCCAATTTTTTTCCGATCATGTTTGGTGATCCATCTGTTGCAACATTCACCAATTTTTTCCAGTCAACATTGTACTCCAAAAAACACTTTTGAATCTCTCGGAAAAGATCTTCTCCCTTTGTTGTACCTTTCATCGGAACAATTGATAAAAGTTCTTCCGAAATTTGAAAATCTTCGGTGATAGCTCTGATAAAAATTAACAACTGAGCAGTATCTTTTACATCGCAACTTTCGCCCATAGCTATTGCATAAAAATTGGCCGATTTTAAATTATTTAATAACTGATTATTTATATTAGCATTTAAATTTTCTATTCTTCTAGCAATAGTTTGCCGAGACAGGCTTATATTTTCAAATTTATTTTTAACTTCTGGACACATCACATCGCAAACATCCAACATGCACTGTTTTACAAATTCTCCTTCAGCAAAAGGTTTTCCACATTGAGCAATACGTTTTGCTACTAAAAAACTTGCTTCAGTAATAGATTCTTGTAAGCGATTTTGCTTTAAAAATACATTTTGCTGTCGAGTCAATTTTACTACCAGATCTGCGGTTTGTTTTTTTCGGCTTTCTTCGTTTAAATTTTGTGCGTAACTTGCATGTTTGGTTTCAAAATGTCTTCTCAAGTTGTATTCTTTTAAAACTGCCACACTCGAGTTACAAATAAGACAAACTGCCTTATTATTGTACATTGCAAAAAAATATTTCCACCTCCATTCTTCATTAAATATACGGCATTCTAAATCTACTTTTCGTTTTTTGGAAGCCATCTCTGGAGTGAAAAAGTTTCTTAATATACAATGCTTTTAAAAACAAAAATAAAATAACATACCGTTTAATAATAAATTGCCTGACTTTGGGTGCTGCACAGCAAGCTCCGCCTAAAGAGTGGGGTTTCACATCAGTCGACTGAATTGTGTGCGCGCAGCACCTGCCTCTCATTCCAGTCAACTCGCCTGCTGGCAACGTCGCTTGAACATCAAACAGATCATATCGAGTACAGATGAGTATAAAAGTTTTAATTCTTTATAACGGAATCTTTTTTAAAAAATGTAGAAGTATCGAGAATTCTTCGATTAATTACTAGAAGTTAAATGCTAATATTGAAAAATTGTTTGCGGGCCACATAAATTCATTACGCGGGCCATATGTTGGCCATGCCTGAGATAGTTAATGTTTTGTGTGGTAGAAAACTGACACATATACAGGGATTGAAGGATAAGCAAGGTAAGGTTATAGAAGGTGAGGATTCTGTCATGGCTAGGTGGGCTGAGCATTTAAGTGATGTTCTAAACAATGTGGTTAGTTCTACTCCCATTGTTTGCAATGATGATCGATGCATTGGTGGCTTTAATGTTCACCCTATAACACAATCTGAAGTTATTTTAGCTGTTTCTAAAATAATTTCTTTCACATATAAATCCCCAGGGGTAGATGAAATTACTACGGTAATGCTTAGAGCTGGGAATGTTTCTGTTATCATGTGGATGACTGAAATTTTGAGTTGGTTCCTAAGGATTTTACCTGAGCTATTGTTATCCATATTTTTCAAAAAGGTGATCGCAGTTACTTGGTATCAACCTACTACTTTCTGTTTCAGGTAAAGTTCTTTTCATAATTGTGCTTAATAGAATTAAGAATCTGGTTGACAGTCAATTGTGTGATGAGCAATGTGGATTCAGAAGTGGTAGGGGATATGTAGATGAGATATTTTCACTCAAGCAGATTTTTGAGAAATGTTTAGAGTTTCAGAAACCTTTTGTTGCTAGCTTCGTTGATTTTGAAAAGGCTTTCGACTCTGTTGATCATCATAATTTATGGTTGATTGTGAGATCATATTGCATACTCGACAAGTTAATTAACACAATGAAAGTTCTCTATAATAACACTAAGTTGCGTGTGAGAGTTGGTAAGGCTTGTAGCTATTGGTTTAGCATTGCTTCTGGTGTTTAACAAGGGTGCATTTTGTTTCCTTTTCTCTTTAGTTTGGTTATTGATTATGTTATGCGAAATTCACTTCAAGGGAAAGATTTTGGCCTTAAATGGGCTGGAGATACGAAAATTTCTGATTTAGATTATGCTGATGATTTAGCCCTTTTGGCAAATGATGTTGATGAGATGAACTCTTTCATTCGAGCTGTTGATGAAACTGGTAGTAGAGAAGGTTTGGTTACTAACAGAGAGAAAACTAAAGTGATGAAATTTGGTCAGGTAGGCTGTGATTCTGTTTATCTGAATGGTTGCAGTCTTTAGTAGGTGTCACAGTTTAATTATCTTTGGAGCTATGTAACAGATGTGATGTGCGGCATGAGATTAACAGAGTAATTGGGATTGCTGCTGGGACTTTTAAGAATTTATGGAGAGTGTGAAGAAATAGTTTAGGTATACACCTAAAGACTAAAATTACACTGTATAATAGTTTGGTTCTCTCTAAGGTCAGCTATGGTAGTGAAACTTGGTTGTTTTGTAAAAAAGTTAACAGGAAACTAGATGCTTGTGCGATATCTTGGGCATTAGGTGTTCAACTTTGTAATAATGATGAAGTTAGGCAAATGAGTCGCAACCTCCTTTAAGCAGCATATTGTGCAGAGAGAGACTCTGTTGGTTTGGCCATTCTGCAAGACTGCAAGACACGTTCTTCCATTTCTGGTGTCCGCACACTTCGTGAACATCCAATATCACTCATTGAGATAGCCAACGAACCAGTTTCACGCAGTCTTCGATCAACACTGGGGAAGGTCGAATGGTAAGGAATACACGATTCGGAAATCTCTCACAGTACAATCTTTATGCTTCACGTCCATTACCACCTGCTTGACCATACATCAGATGCATATCCACCAATTCCTTGTGTGTGTAGTCTTCCATGTCATTCACGAATATCTCACTTATCATGTGACATTATCATGGTAATGTTGATGAACGGGTTCGGCTGCGTTTTTAAATGTTTGTTCTTAATCATCTATGCACTTGCTCAGTGCACCTGATTTGCATCTTGTGCTTTTCATGCACCTGTTGTAAATATGCGCGGCGTTGGTTGAAAGTACTCTTTTCTGGCAGAAGGAGTGGAATGCGACCCTAGATTTCATTGCAAAAATTGTTCATCTTGATGTGTACTATCACCCCTCTTTTTTTGTTGAAAGAGTTTACAATCACCCTGTATACCTTATAAAAATATATAATTCAGGTTTCCAAAATAATATTTAATTTTTTCATTTGATGCATATTTTATTAAACTACAATATAAATCACTTGTTAAAAGCCACCTAATTGCCATTTCATAGGTATTGCTGATTTGTTTGTTAACGTTACCCTATGCAGAAGCAATCACTTGATTTAAGCTCACAAGTTTGATTTGAACTATTATCAACAAATATTTTCTTAAAGTTTTGAAAATCTCCTATAAATTAACAAAAAACTGCTATTTTAAAAAATGGAAGATTTTGAAAGTAATTGCAAAGTACATATCATCATTTTTTTTTTCCGTTTTACACTCATTTTTGCCACATACCTATTGCACTATTATTAGAATTATTTTTATCATTTATCCCAGGATTCTATGCATCTTTCTGGCCTTTCAGATCGAAACTGTAACTAACAAAAGCTTTCTTAGAAAGCAATTCGAGTTGCAGTTCCAAAGTTTCCTGTAGTCTAAAATAGTAGGTCAAGTAGCAGGTGCATTGACCTTGTTATTGCTCACACATGCAGTAAACAGTAAACTGACTCTGTAGTGAATGTTTCAGAAAGAGTTCTTCTTGTATATAGAATAATGTGACCCATCTATCAAATTACTATTAACCTTCATTTTCATTTCTATAGATTTATTTTTTCAAATTACTGATTTTTTTTCATCAGCTGATCTTTCAATTTTTTGGGGTTATGCTTCATCGGATTGCCAGCTTTACAAGTTGTTGCACATATTATTTAACATCGCATTAGGTTATATGTTAATATTTCCTTTATTATTTCATTCTTTTCTTGTAAAAAAACTTTGTATTGTTTCCTGAAAATGAATGAGATATTTGGATATGGAAGCAAAAAGAACTTTCTTGACATCGCAAGTTGTACATGATGATTTAAGCCAAATACTTCCCAACAAATTATCAACTCTCTATGTAAACTTAGTATTTTTATTTATAATTAATCCTTAATTTTCATTTCTATAGATTTACTTTATTTCTGTAAATTATCGATCTTTCTGCCAATTGATAATATTGATTTTTCAGAGTTAGGCTACCACAGGTTGTTGCTGTTGATATTTTATTTAAAATCACATTAAGTTGGCTGTTAAATTTTCTTTTATTATTTATTACTTTTCCAATAAAATAAACTTTGATCTGGTATAATTTTTTGAAAAATGAATGAGGCCTTGGATACTGAAGAAAAGTTTTTTCTGTCAAATTTCGTAAATTAGTGATTTTTCAGTTGGCTGATTTATCGATCTTTCTAAGTTATGCTATGTTGGATGGGTGGTTAAAAGTTGTTGCGAATATTTATTTAAATTCCATTAGGTTATATGTAATTTTTGTTTTATTATTTCTCAGTTTTTCAGTAAAAAACTTTGTACTGTTTTCTGAAAATGCATGAGGTCTTGGATATGGAAGGAAAATGGACTTCCTTGGCATGGAAATCAGTCCTCATGTGGGAGGGCAATTTCGGGAAGGATTTTAACTCCCCCTCTAAACTCACTGTGAACGTTTCACTCCCCTCCCCCTTAGAAAAATTTCATTTAAAAAAATTACGAGCTTTTTGTTTGTGTTGAATAATTTTAAAAGCACTCCCTAGTATCTTTGCTGTGCCACTCCGATGATATAATGTTTTTTTTTTTGCATTGGTACCCAAACCTTTCTGCACTTAGCCAAGATCGTCAAACTTCAACACCCAAAGAAAAAAATTCATAATGTTTAATAAAAAAGTCAGCCAAGAAAGTTTTTTTCCCATTTCATAACCAGTTCAGAAAAATCATCTGAATATAACAATAATGCAATCTGATATAACAAGTCACTTTGTATAACACTGGACATTTTTAAAATATACAATACTGAGAGAAATCATTAAAAGAAATAAAATTCATGTTTCAGGTTAAATACACTACAGGAAAAAAATTGCAACATTTGGAAGGATTAATGCTGTTTTATGGTATAATCCTTCCAGGTTATACCATAGTATTTATTCACTTGTGACCCCAGTCGGGTCAAAACATTAGGATATTTACTAACTATATTAATCCAACTACATAATGTCCTCCTGAGGGATAGAACACCAAATTGAATGAAGTCACTGTTCCACTTCAGCACAGTGGTTGGCGCACCTCTTGAGTGTTAGAGCTGTTGGCCCATCCTGTCCCAGACATGTTCAATAGATGAAAGGTCTGGCGAGCATGCTAGCCATTGTACTACCTGAACATCCTGTGTGGGGACGGACATTATCTTGATGGTAAAAGGCTCTGTGCTGCTGAACAAATTGGACAGCCACTGGCTGCAAAATGTTGGTAACATATCATTGGGCAGTTAGAGATTCCCTTATGATGACCAGTTCTGACCAAGATATCTGACTAATGGCACCCCACAGCAAGACACCGGTGCTGGAGCTGTGTGACGATGTTGCACATACTGGGTGGCGTTCCCTTCCCCTGGTGATGGCAAACATGTTGTCTACTGTTGTGCTGAGCAAAGCAAGATTCGTCACTAAACATCATGATACTCCACTCTTGTTCTTCCCAGTTCTGTCTGAGGTGACACCACTGAAGATGTGCTTGCATATGTTCAGATGTGAGGATCAAATGCAGTGCGAATGATAGGCTCGCAATGAAAACTGCTCCTTGAGTATAGATGACGTTGTCTCAGCCACGTCTCAGTGAAGAAGATTTATAAGGTGTTATTCTAAATAATTTCATTGTCCGACGTGTGGTACAATGGTGGTGCGCTCTGGCATGAATCTGGAGAGATGCAGGTTCGATTCCTGCCATGTCGGCGATGAATTTTTTTCGGAATCTATTAATTAATGTTTCCTGTAAAAGCCTGTTGTTTACCATCCACTTGATAGGTATTCAATGTGTTACCTGGTACCAGTCCCTTTGCAGTTGCATTGTAGTCATGAATCTGTTATGCAATGCCATGTGTCGCATATGGCGGTCCTGTTGCTCTGTGGTCATACGTCGTCTTCCTGATTCTTGTCAGCATATGCTGGATCCTTCTTGAACCCACTGATGCCATATGTTTATGATGGTGCTGGGATTGTGGCCAACGAGGTTGGCCACTCTCTGTATGACAAACCAGCTTCTCTAAGCCGACAATTCTTCCATGCGCAAAGTCTGTTAACTGTTGGAATGGCTGCCGAACGTCTGCATAAGGGCATCTTTAGTGGTTTAGAACAATTTCCACATTTTGTCAATCAGGGAGCTTTGCCTTTATCTGTGTTTGACTGTTTCAGAACTGTGATGTCAGCTCGCGCCTGTCCAATCATTTCGATTGTCCTGCAAACTTATCATTTCCATGCATTTACATGTACTACTGCCTCCCTAAATTTCATCACATCTCCATAACTTCATACAAGCGTTGCATTTTTTACTTCCTGTAGTGTATTATATTATTCAGGAGGAAATTTCCTTTCGATTAATATATAATTTATCGATTTTTATTCATCAGATTTTCAAAAATTAAGCCTTAATTGTATAGTGTATCTTTTTTTCACCATATATTGAAAAAGTCTTATTAAAATAATATGCTTGTAAATTTGTTTATATTATTTATTTTCATAAAATTTGTAATTCTGTTTAATTTGCTATGTAACATGACCTATTTCCGTTGATTGATTATTTTAAAAAAAATTCTAAAGTGACTTGTTTATCTGACTCAGCATAATTGGATAAAAGTCTGGAATTTTCTCAAAGTATGGTACCAAGAAAAAAATTACAAAATGAAAGTAATATATACTTGAAACAAAAAAGTCAATTTTTTTGCTATTCAGAAATAGCCTTTCTATTTATGTGCATTATAATCATTTCTGTCTATTGGTTTTTTAAAATAAATATTTATTTGTGTTGCGAGATTCATTTTTTACTACAACTCTAAAAAGTCCTATTAAAATAAAACCTGTTGTCTTTTTAGTTAAATATTATATTTTCAGAAAAATCCAGAATTAAATGCCGATTAATTTGGCATATAACATGCCATAATTCCTTTCATTAGTTATTTGGCAAAAAAGTTCTAAAGTTAAATTTTTTTTTGGCTGAGCATAGGGAGAAAATAGTTTGACCTCTGGATGGAAACCAGTTTTTCAGGCAACTGGAAGGATTAAAAAGTATGATTTAAGAGAGTTTGTTTAAAAGTATAAAATTTTGATTTAGAGATATATCCTAAAACTCTCTAAAGTTGCATTGCTTCGAATTTAACTTTCTTTCAGAAAAAACGTTTTAGTGGAAAAAAATAAAATAATTTATATCAAAATGCCAAATTAGAAAATAATACATGTGAATGTTTATAGAATGCCAAATAGAAAAAAATAAACGAAAACGTTCAATCATTGGATTTTCTGTACTCCAATCCTCTCATTTCCAATTATTTCTTCAAAAAGAAAAAAAGATAAAATATGAGTTAGAGAATACAATCCATTAACACTGAAGTCCAATTAGAGAGAATGGAAGTAATTTTTTTGTGCATTTGCATGCCTAAGTGGTTAGCATGTTTGGCTACTGATCAAAGAGACCTGGGCTCGAGCCCTGGATAAGGTATGGATGTTTGTGTTGTCCTTCTGCTGAGGTCCTCACACTCTGGCTGGTAAACTGACAGGCTCCTGTCAGACCTCTGTGGCAAAAGCTGCTTGAGGGGGTATTTATTTATTTATTTTGTTCATTTTGAGATTCATTGTTTAGTAGGAATTTCCAGAAACTTTCTTTGTAATGGAATGTTGGATTACAGGGAATGGATGTAAATATGGCCTCATTCCCTTTCATCCGGCATGTTCCATCAATTCCTATTGCTTTGTTTGGATAAAAAGAGTAAAAAATGTTTTTTGAGTGTGAGATTAGTGAGAATAATGATAGTCCTGTGTGATTTAGTCCAGCAAAATGTATTCCTTTTAAATCCAAATGTACCAGTTAGTAGGAACAGAAAGGTGTAAAAATATAAAATTCCAGTTTAAAAAACATTGAATTAGAGAGTATAGATGGTAAATATTGCCTCTTTTCCTTTCATGGAATGTATTCTGTTAATTTCCCATTGTTCCATTTAAAAAAAAAAATTCTTACAAGTTACACTTCATTAAATGTCAATTAGTGAGAATAATGATAGTCCTGTGCAGTTTAGTTCCCTCAAGTGTATTCCTTTCAATTTCAGTTGTTTCATTTAGTAGGAACAGAAATGTAAGAAGTATAAAATTATGGTTTAACAGACATTGGATTGGAGAGTGTAGTTGTAAATATCACCTTTTTCCTCCATTAAATAAAATAATAAATAAAATACCCCCTTTAAGCAGCTGCTTGCCACAGAGATTTATGTCAGTTTAATACACCATAGTAAAAGGTCTGTGAGGATGGCAGGACCTAAACAGAAAAATAATACACACACATCCATGCCTTACCTGGGGCTCGAAACTAGGTCCCTTTGATCAGTAGCCAAGCATGCTAACCACTCAGCCACGGGCATTGCATTCTGCTAATTTCCTATTGTTTTGTTCAGAATCAATTTGTAAAGATTTGTTTTATTGAGTGTCAGATTAGTGAGAATAATAATCCTGTGCAGTTGAGTCTCCTGAAGCATATTCCTTTGAATTCCAATTGTTCCATATGGTAGTTTCAGAAAGAATAAAATTTCAGTTCTACAACATTGAATTATAGAGTAAAGATGTAAATTTTGCCTCTTTCCTCCAGTGCATTTTATTAATTTCATATTGTTTTGTTCGGACAAAAAAAAAAGACTAAGGATATTCGTTTTATTGAGTGTCAGATTAATGAGAATGACGATAATCTTGTGTGGTTTAGTTCCCTAAAGTTTAGTCCTTTGATTTCCTATTGTTCCCTTTAGAAGGAACAGAAAGAGATAAAATGTGTAATCCTGTTTAAGAAACATCGGATTAGAAGGAACAGATTTACCAAACATCAGCTACTTTGATTTTCTGTACTCATAATTTGCATTCAGTTATTTTGTTCAGTAAGAAAAAAAGCATTTGCAAATTTTGTTGAGGAGAATATTTTGATCGAGGAGAATATTTGTAGCCCCATGCAGATTGTAATGTGTTCTTTCCACTTCTGATTGCTTCATTTAGAAGAAACAAACTTTCAGAAAAATCCTTTGTAGTGAAATGTGGGATTAGTGAGAATCGATATAAACCCTTGAAGGGCTGATTAGAAGGAACAGATGTAATTTTTGACTATGTTGAGTTATGAACAACTTTATTTTACTGAGTGCCAGATTGTAGAGATGGCAGTCTGTCCAATCATCCAAGACCTGAGATGGCCACATTCCTACAATGGAATCCTCGTGGATTCCATTGTTCCAAGAGGAATATTGATCACATCAAGGATTCCAGAGGAATATTGATCACATCCAGGACTTTGGAGGAATATTGATCACATCAAGGATTACAGAGGAATATTGATCACATCCTCTTTCGGGCACATGATCCCATCTGCATGTGCCAGCAGGAGACATACTTGCAGATAGCCACCATTTCCATAATCTGGCACTTCCCTCTTATTTGGCAGGACTGGGATGGAGATAGTCTAGTTCTCAGGGTGTTGCAGCTCCCAGTTCACCACAACCTTGGAGGTGGTTGCCATTTGCCTGTTTGGGGAATTTTTGTTGACTGTCTGCTCTGTCTATCTACAGCCCAGAAGTATCATCTTCTAGGATGACAATGATCTCATCTTGCAGCTTCCATCCCCCTTCCTCATCATGGGGGACTTCAACGGCCATAGTCCACTGTGAGAGAGTACTGACACCAACACAAGGGGTGGGATCCTGGAGCAATGGCTCCTGAATCCATCACTCTCTCTGTTGAACACCAGTGTCAATTCATACTTCCACTCCCTAACCCACACATTCATTGCCATTGATCTTACCATCTGCTCCTCCTCAACCCTTCCTTTACATGGGAGGTCAAGGACAACCCTTATGAAAGCGTTCACCTCCCCTTGGTTAGAACCATCTCCCATGTGTGACCTTGTAACCCTTCACACATATCATGGTGGAGGCTTGATCAGGTTGACTGGATTGGCTTCGAACTCCTTTGTGAGTTCGATATATACTCGGTCAGCCACTTATATGGTATTTCGAACACCATAGCCTTCTTTCCAACACTAATTGTGGCTTTCACAGGCACTCCTTTTAGTTTTATGGTTTACCTATGAGGTGAATCAGGTGGTCTACCTTAAACCACCTGATCCACCTGAAAATGGTGACCAAGGATTTGTTTTTAATGATGTCCACCCATTCACTTTTACTTTTCCTTAACCAGTTTTGCTTTATTTACGTTATATTTATCATTTTGGAGATTTTATTTCATTTTTTGGACACTGCAGCTCTCGTTTCCGAGAGCATAGGAGTTGCGCATGCGCAACTCTGATCTTTTGATTGATAACCGCTAAAGCGTGTGTAGGAAATGCCCTCTCTTGTGTCATAGTTAGCACGATCATCGGTTTATGCAAATGTCTTTCCCGGTGTGCAATAGACATTTGTCAACTTTGTATGCACATTATAACTAAGTGACATTAGGTCAGACAGAGTCAGATTGTTAGTAATTGAGATAGATACAGATTGTCAGTGAGATTGTCAGATGGAGTCAGTATTGTTAGAGAGTGGTAATGATGGGTCACGGAATGGAGATGTAGTAGCAGAGTTATTGTGAATCAGTGTAAACAGAGTTTTTGTCTGAGATGATGTTACTTTAAATAAATGTTAGTTGCAAATGTATTCAACCATCGAGTTTGGTGAGTTGAATTTTTGGAAATAAACTTTATTTGTTTTAGAAACTTTTGAATCTTCGCTATTTTTTTCTCTTGAATAATGTTAGTTGATATATATTGATTATATTTAAACTTTAATTAAACTTGACAATCATTTTTTAATTCTTACATGATAAGTAACTCTTGATAATAAATATATTTACAAACCCTATTTCAACTTTATTTGGCAAGTTATTATTGTCTGGTGCCCGATAGAGCTATCTGGAATTTGAATAAATTTGGATCAGACAAAAGGTCCACTTAAAGTTAATAATCTTTGGAGTGTTACAATAAAACATGGCATGGAGATTTGGTATTCTTCGTGACCTCATAGCTTTAACTTGAGAGGGCACATGTCAATCTTTATTTCTAACTTTTTATATACCCTTTCTATTCGTGTCTGTGATAATAATCATGGCCTTTCCCCTGAGAACGAGGGGTACCACAAGACTGCATCCTGAGTGTTATGCTTTTCACTGTCAAGGTCAATTCCATTGCTCAACAACTTCCTTTGCCTGTAGGCAATGCCCTCTATGTTGATGACTTTAGCATAGTTTACTCATTATCCAGCATGAGGGCCATTGAACGACAACTGCAAACTGCCCTGAACAACTTTTTCCACAAGCATACTCTTCATCTTGACCCTGAGTTGCAGCTCAGGAGTACCACCATTCCAGTTGTGGCAGAGACCAAGTTTCTCGGTCTCATTTTCAACCAACCAGAAATTGACTTTACCCCCTCACATCTGCCATCCTCAGCATTGGCATTGAACAACCTCAAGGTCCTCTCTTCCCTCTTGTGGGGAGCAGACTGATGTTATTTGCTCCACCTGTACTGTGCACTTGTCTGGCTGAAACTGGGCTATGGATCCTATGTGTATGTCTCCCCCTGGGATTTGGTGGTGAAGGTGCTAGACCCTCTCCATCGTCAGGCTTTCCGTGTTATACCAGATCAACTGACTATACTACAAGGCAGCGAGCCACTTCCACCATGTCATGCTGCCTCCCTTTTCCCTCTGCAGGATGGCATTTACACTTGAATATGTGTACCAGCAGCTCTTTGCCAGCTACTGTACTGAGCACTAGACTTCTTGCTCATCTTCACAGATGGCTCGAAGTCCGGCACATCAGTGGGATTGGCCATGATCAGCTGTGATACTATCATTGCAGACAAGATTCCACAGCAATGTTCTATCTTCATTGCAGAGTGGCATGCTATCAGCCTTTCCTTGGTCCACATGACAGCTAATCATCATTGTTGGGGTGTGTGCTTTACACCAACAGGCTCTGATGTTTGTGAGGCATCAGCCACACCCTGTGCTGTCCAAGATCCACCCACAGCTTCATCATCTGAAAGCCACAACCACCATTTTTTTCTGTTGGGTATCTGGTCATTTTGGGATCAGAGGCTTAGCAGACATCACTGTCAAGTCGGTTTTGACCCTGTCTGACTCTCCACTGTCAGTTCCATATGTGGACTTCTGGCAGTGTTTTTCCACTGAGCTCAAGGCACAGTGGCAGCAATTTTTTGTCTGAACAGATTGCAAACAAACTTTTTCGAGATCGAGCCCATTATCAAACCATGGCAAGTCATGTTTTCACAGGAATCACAAGAAGGAAGTTGCCTTGCTCAGCTCTGCTTAGGTCATTCATTTATTACACATTCATTTCTTCTTCAGGTGGACCATGAACCTAAGTGTGAGTTTTGTGACACCATTTTAACAGTTAAACATATATTAATTTGCGGTCCATTTTTAACCTTGAACACCATGTTTATTTTACCTTTCATGATTTTCAGCTGAGCTCTTTATATATGGCCACCTTTTATCTGATGACTCTTTTTCACACCTGTTTTTGATTTTTTATGTTTTACTGTATATTTTACACATATTTAATGTTTTAGACTTGTTGCTGTTTAATATGGGTTCTGTATGCTCATTGTGGTTTTTTTTTAATATTTTATTGTTTTTACATGTTTTTTTTAATACTTTTTATTGTTCTACTGTTTACACTTATCTGTTCTTGTTTTGTCATTTGATTTTAACTTTGGGTGTGGGTTTATATGATTTTCATATGTTTATTTTATTCTTTACACCTTGTTTGACACAACATGGTCTGAATTGCCCTTGTACTATAAAACTGCAACTAACCAACCAGTGTGTTCTATTAAAGATTTAATGGCTTAAGGTTTGTTCATTGTAGATTTAGCAATAATTTGACTCTTGTATGCTTATAACAAAATTTATTTATAATGTTATTCATGTACTTAAAATTCAAAAATTAAACTCGTGCAAATTATTTTGCTTTAGGACGAGCAAAGTTGTGGAACAGTCAACTACCTGAAATATTCATCTCAGTTCATGCTTCTGATGGGTTTCTTATAAATTTAGAAGCTGTCCTATTAAAACTTTGCAAACCTTTCGCCAAACCTTGTTCACCAAACCTGCTCAGAGTTGATCCCTCTTACTGCAGTGCTCAAGTTTTAAGTGATGGAAATGGAAAAGAACATAATATACACTTCAGAGGTATTACTATTTTTTTTTACTGTGTTTACTGAAATGCTGTGTGTTTATCCATAAATATAAAACTGTATTTAAACAGCAAAAATGCAGTTCAAAAATTAATCATAATATAAAACATCTTTTCATATACAGTGTATGTTGATTTATGTTTTTCATGAAAAGTTCTGTGGGATTCAGTAGTACTATAAAACTGAAAAAAAAAATGTATATTATATCTCTAAAGTTTCCAGCTGCCAAAAATAATAATGATTGAAGACATAAAAGCCATGCAAATGGAAAAAAATTTAAAGTTAAAAAGAAAAGTATGTTTTACTCAAATGAAAAGGAAAATATGCTATCAGTTTTCATTGTAATCTGCATTATATTCAATACACTTTCTGCAATTATGAACTAAACATGTTTATAATAAATCGTACTATAAATGGAGCAATGGAATGAATGTGATAATAGGTAATATTAGAAGTTTAAGAGAGAATTTTGATCACTTTTCACAGAATATTTGTCTGGAAATTTTTCATTGAGGTTTACTTGAATTTAACAGAAATAAACCCTAATGTAATAGTCTTAATTGAAATATGGGTTAAAATGAGATTGATTTATATAAATTACCTGGTTATGAAATACACTACAAATGTCACACAGACAATAAATCAGGAGGAGTCATTATATATTTATTTTGCAAATAATATTAAAATATTCAACTACTGCACAGAATTTATTAATGCAGACATGATGCAGATACAATTTACTTATGAAAATATAGCTTACATTCTAATGGCTTTCTACAGGCAGCATAGCTTTACAAAACTGACATTTATTGAGGAACTTGAAAGGAAATTAGTGTGAATTAGTATTAATAACCTTATATTAGTTGCAGTTATTAATATAGATATTAGGTCCAAAGATTTACATAGCAAACAATACATCAAATTTATGCAGTTTATCGATTTCTGCAAATGCCGTAATTTAACCCTTACCATGTTGCAGCCTGAAGGATTGCTTTCATCTTTCCCATTCTAGGGGTGGAGAATAAAGCTTTGCTCTCTTGGTAGAAGATTGTGAAAAAAAAATTTTTTAGAATAAAAATCCTAATTTTTTTTCAAACGTTTCAAATTAAATATCAAATACAGCATTTAAATCTATAATATAAATTTTTTACCTGTTGATCCCGCTTGAAAAAATTATGATAAAGTTTAAAAATAAATCTATTTGAGTCGGATGTGCATATTCATCATCATCACCATCCTCAAGCAGCCATGGGCTACGGAGGTCCAACCAGATTGTACAGTTTAGTTCTCCAAGCAAGTCTGTCCTGAGCTACATCTACTGCATCTGGTCACTGCACACCAATTCTAATAAGGTCCTCTTTGACAATGTCTGCCCACCACATCCTAGGTTTCCCCCTCTTTCTAAGGCCTTTAGGCACACTGTTCATAACCCTATTCGCCAATCTATAATTATTCATAAGGGCAACATGGCCAAACCAACAGAGTCTCTCTCTGCACAATATGCTGCTTAAAGGAGGTTGCAAACTCCTTTGCCTAACCTCATCATTAGTTACAAAGTTGAATCATCTAATGCCCAAGATACTGCATAAGCATCTGGAATCAAAAGCATCTAGTTTCCTGTTACCTCGTTTTACAAAGTGTCCAAGTTTCACTACCATAACTAACCCTAGAAAGAACCAAATTATTATATAGTCTAATTTTAGTCTTTAGGTGTATACGCGTATTTCTCCACACTCTCCATAGATTCTTAAAAGTTCCAGCAGCAATCCCTATTTGTCTGTTAATCTCATGCCGCACATCACCAGCATCTGTTACGTAGCTTCCAAGATTATTGTGACACCTGCTCAAGACTGCAATCATTCAGATTAACTGAATCACAGCCTGCCTGACCAATTTTCATCACTTTAGTTTTCTCTCTGTTTATAACCAAGCCTACTCTAATACCAGTTTCATCAACAGCTCAAATAAAAGAGTTCATCTCATCAACATCATTTGCCAAAAGGGCTAAATCATCAGGATAATCGAAATCAGAAACTTTTGTATCACCAGACCATTTAAGGCCAAAATCTTTCCCTTGAAGTGAATTTTGCATAACATAATCAATAACCAAGTTAAAGAGAAAAGGTGACAAAATGCACCCTTATCGAACACCAGAAGTAATGCTAAACCAATTGCTACAAGCCTTACCAACTCTCACACATGACTCGGTGTTATTATAGAGAGCTTTCGTTATGTTAACTAACTTGTCTGGTATACCATATGATCTCACAATCAACCACAAATTATGATGATCAACAGAGTTGAAAGCCTTTTTGATATCGGGGCGGGGGTGGCTCAGTCGGTAGCGCGCCAGGCTCGTAATCTGTAGTTCCCAGGTTCGAGTCCCAGCTGGGTCAGCGTTGAGATTTATCTCCGCAAAATTCCCCCGCCCTGCCCACGGTCAGTAGGGGACACCGATGGGCTTGGAAAGGCCGCCGTCCGTTGGATGGGACGTTAAGCCGTGGCCCCGTGTGCGGGAGAGCCATACCCTGTGCACGTTAAAGAACACGCTGGATGGCCTTGATGGGAGGCTACCATCTGTCTCCCAACAGCTGTTCCAGTGGGTCCCCTCCCCCAACCTTCTCTGAGCCTTCGGGGTCCATGTGACCTGGCCATTTAGCCCATGGTGTGCAAAAAAGTGCCGCTCAGAGGTAAAACAACCCAACCCTTTTTGATATCAGCAAAGCTAGCAACCAAAGGTTTCTGAAACTCTAAACATTACTTAAGAATCTGCCTAAGTGAAAATATCTGATCCACACATCCCCTACCACTTCTGAATCCATTCAAAGATATAGAAAAAAAATCCAGGCTGCTCCTTTAAATATTTGTATTTCACCACAAGTTTTGCATATTTTTTTTGCATGGGCTATCAGTATACCTCTGACTAGATGTATTATTTTCCTCTGATGCTGATTATTAGTGCTTAAATATTTAATTGTATGGTGTACATTTTCATTTTTAAAGGGCTTCATATGTGTAAACAACGTTGTAAAATTTAATAGTACATGATTATTGGCTGTATTTACAATTAGAAATTAATATTGAGATGAACAGTTATTGCTCATTATTGCATATTGCTAAATTGCCTCAAAGTGCAATTTTTTTTATGACATATGGTTTTACTTCTATACTGTGTAAAAAAAAATGCATCTTTCTTAACAGAAGCTGCCTAGTTTAAAGAAGCGATTTACCAGTCCCTCAAGCTCTTGCCTTGACTGATGCATACTACAGCTGTAAGATGGGGTTATAAATCCCTTCTTTCCACTCATGTAGCATATCTGTTGTGAACTGGGCATAGCTTTTTCATGTCAACACAGCTGTAGTTACAATCTTGATATTATTGACACTCATCGATGTCACTACTTTGCTGACTTTGTAGATGCACATATATGTCAGACAGTATTTGCTACTTGTGATCATATGATGAGACATACTTGTGTTTTCTTATAAGCTCGGTAACTGTTGTGAGCTGATACATTTTCTGAGCACTATTCTCAAGAATTAAAACTTTTGACATAATTAACCTAATTGAACATTAAGATATTTAAAAACTTTAAATCATTCATCAGCTCACAAAATGGGGCGGAGGTGGCTCAGTCGGTAGCACTCCAGGCTCGTAATCTGTAGTTCCCAGGTTCGATTCCCAGCTGGGTCAGCATTGAGATTTATCTCCACAAAATTCCCCACCCTGCCCACAGTCAGTAGGGGACACCGATGGGTTTGGAAAGGCCACCGTCCATTGGATGGGATGTTAAGCTGTAGCCCCGTGTATGGGAGAGTCATACCCTGCGCACGTTAAACAACATGCTGAATGGCCTTGACAGGAGGCTACCATCTGTCTCCCAACAGCTGTTCCAGTGGGTCCCCTCCCCCAACCTTCTCTGAACCTTCGGGGGTCCATGTGACCTGATCATTTAGCCCATGGTGTGCAAAAAAGTGCCGCTCAGAGGTAAAACAACCCAACTCAGCTTGAAACAGTTCCTGAGCTTAATAAGAAAATATGATCACAAGTAGTAAATGCTATCTGACATCTGTGTGCATCTGCAAAGTCAGCAAAGTAGTGACATCAACATCGAGTGTCAATGATACCAGGACTGGTAGCTACAGCTGTGGTGATGTGAAAATTTATGTCCAGTTAACAGGTACGCTACATGAGTGGAAAGAAGGGACTTATAACCCAACTTATAGCTGGCGTCAGCGTCAACCAAGGCAAGAGTTCAAGGGAATGGTAAATCACTCTTTTATACTAGGCAGCTTTTGGTAAGAAAGAGGTATTCATGTACATAGTATAAGAGTAAAAATCACGTGTCATAAGAAAATTGCACTTTGGTAATCACTCCAGAACTGTCGTGAACTGATTTGAGGCACTTTATCTATATGCAATAATGAGTGATAACAGCCCATCTCAAGAATAGTTGTTAATTGTACTACAGCCAATAATCATATACTATTAAATTTTATAAGTACTAGAGCTGTGATCTTAATTTATTTTTATAACATTACTACAATATTTATTACTACAATAGAATGTACTTATATTGGATATATCAGTTTGTGCCACGATTTTCAGGAATATAAGCATGATACGAAATGAGATCTTGATGTATTTTGGTTGATTACTTGTTATGTCTAGTAACATTTATGTTAAATTAATAAAATATTTATATTTTATTAATATTATTATATTAAATAAAATATTGATATCTGTGAAGGTAATGATAATTTAAAAAAATGTATTTTATAAAATTATGTATAATTATATTATTATTATAATTATAAATAATAAATGTATAATTATTTAATAAAATATATGTGAACTTTTTGTAGATTTGACATGGAATGGACCCATATTTTTGTGTGATCCGCATACACTGTGACCCATATTGAATGTTTTTTGTCATTTTTTTTTGCCTTATTTTAACATGAACATTTTATTGTAGGCTTGACTGATGAGACATGCCTTGTACCACAGTATGAAAACATGCAATTAGGAAAGACCACATATAATTTTTCAACTGAATGTTTTTTTGCAACACATCGTTCTCTTTCAATTGGATTCCATGTTGCACATGAGAAAATGGTAAAAATTAATCAAGATTTAGTGCGTATACAAAGAGTTTATGAAGATGCTAGACTTCAAGGTGGAGATTCTTCAGAAGTTGTACAAAGAATCAAAGATAATATGGAAAAGGGTAAATTCATTTAATAATTTAATGATAAATGATTTATGAATAATATAAAAACATTAATGGCATATATAAATTATGTTTAGTAAACAGGTTTTCTATAATGAAAATTCTTTCATTGAAATGATTTCCATCATTGTTTCCCTGCATTGATTGAAAATATTATTTTAATACTGAATATATAATTATGAGACTTGTAGAAAGCCTTTATAGGTATAAATGAAATAGAATTTCGTCATCTCTTATATTTTTGTTTTGTATTTTGCTGTTGCTTTTTAAGTAAAACGTGCATTGTGTTTCTTCATTATTAGTATTTTATATTATTTAGATTATTTGCTACAGTAATCTGTCATCAAATATAGAGTGATTTAAATAAATTAAGGATGGTAAATAAATAAATATATCAATGGTAGTAAGCTAATGCTCTGTAACTTTTAAAATAAGTTTCCGTTTTTTAAACAGTTTCAGTTGTACATGGTCGAAAGAATGCAACCAGTTTCGATTTACACAGTGATAAACTCGGCTTTAAACAGTCAAGAAAATATCACCAGTTTTATTTTACCTGATTATACTCACTGTGTATGTTTTATCTATGTAGATATTTTAAATATGAAGTAGCAGTGGTATAGCACCAAGGGAGATTAGATTGTTATCCTAAAGCAAAAATCAACTAAATGGTTTTAATTGATGATATTTATTTCAAAAGTAAATAAATAATACTAAATTCCTATATTAATAAAAACGTCATCTATAACAATTTATATTCTTTAGATAAAATTATATTCCTGCTGGTGTAATGCAATCTGTCTTGTAACATCCCAATGAAGCCTGTTTTCAATTAGCAGGAAGATAGATCTGACTTTTCTCAACTAACTTTTCAGATTAGAAAAAACTTTTTTTTATCACTTCTAGCAACAAGTTTAACTTTGTAGACTCTTACCGGTGCCTACGTAATGGGAATGCCTGCCGATTTCCGCAATTCTCCATGTTAGCAAGCGTGCACATGAGGGCAGCACCGTTCCACGGTAAGCTAACCTATGCTAATGGTAAGTATGTAGCGATCTGGTCGAAGTCATATGGTAAATCTGAGGACAAGTCGAGAGAAAGAAAGAATCAGACAGAATCAAGTACAATAAACTAGAATCTTTCTCAGATACAAATGGGAATAATGAATCTTTAAATGCTAGATGAATGCTGTTGAAAATCGAGATTTAAATAGATAAAATTATAATCTTGAATTTATAGTAAGATTCCCATTCACATAACACAGAAATTCTCTAATATTTTGTTAGGGCAGTGTAACTCAGTTTCATATATTGTCAAGATTTCTGCAATTCCAAAATATTATTTATTCAAAAGTGATCTCAGAAATTTTTTCCAATTACTCATGTCATCGTTATGTTGCTGACATATTGATGCACCTGTCTTGCAAATCCAGTTTGGAATAGATTCGATAGAAACTGAGTTTCGCTTCTGCAAAACATCACACAATACTGCATCATCGTTCAGACTTCTGGTTAAAAACAGCAGAAAGTAGACAGAAGAGTAAATAATTACTTACGAACAAATCCATATCAGAATCCAATTTTGAAGCAGGCGATAAACAGGGTAATAACCTACACTGCTACGAAGCAAGTAACTAGCAAAACAGCGGATCGCCAGCGCCAAATAGTACGGCCAAGCAGAAGAAAATGTAACTAGCGCTGCTGCCGCTTCACGTCTTTAAATCAGCAGGCATTCCCATTACATAGGCACCGCTATTACACAGGCTAAATACAGCTTATTTGTAAGTAGTCTGTTTTATAAAATATAGCATAAATTCTAATTTTTCAAAATAAAGCATTTTGATACAACTGCTTAATTTCCAATTTATATTCAGTTCATAAGTAACCTTTTTTCAAATTTCGTCTGGGGCGGAGGTGGCTCAGTCGGTAATGTGCCAGGCTTGTAATCTGCAGTTCCCAGGTTCAAGTCCCAGCCGAGTCAGCATTGAGATTTATCTCCGCAAAACTCCCCACCCTGCTGACGGTCAGTAGGGGACACCGATGGGCTTGGAAAGGCCGCTGTCCATCAGATGGGATGTTAAGCCGTGGCCCCTGTGTGGGAGAGCCATACCTTGTGCATGTTAAAGAACATGCTGGATGGCCTTGACAAGAGACTACCTGGGGGCGGCTCAGTCGGTAGCGCGCCAGGCTCGTAATCTGCAGTTCTCAGGTTCGAGTCTCAGCTGGGTCAGCATTGAGATTTCTCTCCGCAAAATTCCCCGCCCTGCCCACGGTCAGTAGGGGACACCGATGGGCTTGGAAAGGCCGCTGTTCGTCGGATGGGACGTTAAGCTGTGGCCCCGTGTGCGGGAGAGCCATACCCTGTGCACGTTAAAGAACATGCTGGATGGCCTTGACGGGAGGCTACCATCTGTCTCCCAACAGCTGTTCCAGTGGGTTCCCTCCCCCAACCTTCTCTGAGCCTTCGGGGTTCATGTGACCTGGCCATTTAGCCCATTGTGTGCAAAAAAGTGCCGCTCAGAGGTAAAACAACCCAACCCAAGAGACTACCATCTGTCTCCCAACAGCTGTTCCATCAACCTTCTCTGAGCCTTCAGGGACCTTGTGACCTGGACATTTAGCCCATTGTGTGCAAAACAGTGCTGCTCAGAGGTAAAACAACCAACCAAATTTTGTCTTCAAATTCATTAGGCTACATCAACATTAACGATGAGTATTTTTCATGACCAAAAAGAAATCTATAGAAATTATTCTAAGCATATTGAATTAGTGCAAATAAGGTACAAAATAATGTTGCATTCATACTTATTATTACTGCTGAATTGAAATTTCAGCAGAAAAAACTTTCAATTTACATTTTATTTTATACCAAGAATTGTTTTATAACCTGTCTGTAAATGGTAGCTAGGTAGTCACTGGAAGGAGAGCTATGTACCTATCCCCTGTGATGATGCACAGAAATGGTCAGGCCTAGCACTAATGTCCAATTTCGCCTTCTCATAGTGCCGGGCATTAGTATCTTTCAAAAGAAATACTCTCTTGTGGAAGTGAACGGAAGGAAAGGGCTGCCAGATTAGTCTGGCCTACTGATCTGGACAATTATGGCTACTTCTTTTTTCTACCCTGCTGAGGAGTGGCCACAGGGTCCTAGTACTGACCTTATAAACTTACTGGACTGGATTAAGACTCTGAGCTTGATTATGGATCCTGATTTTGCTGCTCTGGTGGGCTTCTGTGGATGGAGAATCTTCTGCTGTGTTTTCTGTTTGTTTGTGGTTTGACAGCCCTAAGTAAATAGATTCACAGAATATATTTTATCAGCTGGTGGATAATCCTGAGCAGAGGTTATTGCAGACACCTGACCTGTGCTTCTATGGGCATCGTCAAATCCTACATTGCAGGAAGTCTTCAAGTGTAGATAGTTTCAGCCTTTAGAGGTGGGAGAATGGGTCTTTTCCCTATTCCTGCAATTAGGGGACTGTTTGATTGAGTGGTTAGCACACTTGACTACTGATCTAAGGGACCTGGGTTCGAGCCCCGGGTTAGGCATGGCTGTTTGTGTCGTTTTTCTGCTGAGGTCCTGCCATCCTCTCAGACCTTCTACTGTGGCATATAAACTGACAGGCTCCTGTCAGACCTCTGTGGCAAGCAGCTGCTTGAGGGGGTATTTATTTATTTTATTTTTTATTTGATATTGTTTGCATTCCCTCTCTCAATAAACATAGTTTCTTTAAACATCCCACTAACCATTTTCTCTCCATAGGTAGTTGGAATGTGAGGACTATGCACAGAGCTTATTCTCTTGATGTCGTCACACAAGAATTCCATCCTTATAACCTTGATATTCTCGGCTTGCAAGAGACCAGATGGACAGATAAATGTCAGATTCTTAAAAGTAATCATAAATTTCTATTTTCAGGGTGGGAAGATAAAAAGCATCTCCAAGGTGTAGGTTTCCTTCTCAGCAGACACTAGTGATGATCTTCTGGATATAAGTACATTAATGAAAGGTTTCTTACAGAAAACTTTCAGACAAGCATTAAAGACTTGAATGTTATCTGCTGTTATGCCCTCACTGAGGATGCTGATGATGAGAAGGATAGGTTTTCTGAACAATTTCAGGATATTTTGAATTCTGTCAAGAAAGGAGAACTCTTGTTTCTAGGTGACTTCAATGCCAAAGTTGGTACTGACTTTGACCATTTGGGAAGGGGTGATAAGTCCCTTTGGTATTGGTAGCAGAATGGGGAATATCTACTACAGTAAGTGAACTGAATGGCTTGAAAATAACTAACACTTATTACAAACCCTGCGACATATATAAGTACATATAGGTTTGACCAGATGGGCTGCATAGCAAATGGGCTAGTTCTGTTTGAAATACCAGGTCATATAGGGGAGCTGAAATTGGATCTGACTATTACCTTGTTAAAAGTGTCTTGCAACTTAAACTTAAGAAGTGTTGTGCTAAGGTTAAAAAAGTTACCTTTAACAGTGAAGCTGTGAAAAACCCAGTTATAGCTAAAGCTTACCATGATAGGTTACTTTGTCATTATGATGACAGTCATGGTTTTCGTACTACAGTACTTAAGTTGAGGAAGAATGGGACCGTTTTAAACAGGCTTTTCTTGAAACTAACAATACTCTAAGGAATTTCCACTTTGTAAGTCGATTTAAATTTTTAGAGGAAAAATTGTCTTGAGCCAGGTAGGACATGAACCTCCTGATAACATGTCAGGTGCTCTGAACCACTGAGCTACCGGCCGCCGATCAAGATCTCCTCTAATTAACACTATGAACATTCCATTTTGTCACATATAAACGCTATTCAGGCTGCTCAGTGGTCCAGAGCACCTGACATTATCAGGAGGTCGTGGGTTTGTATCTCACCCAGCTCAAGACAATTTTACCTCTAAAAATTTCAGTTGATTTACAAAGTGGAAATTCCTTGGTGTATACTCAATATGTTGAGTTTATTTAATATTTAATCAATGGTATATTTGTAAGACATACTTTCCATCTATTTGGCATTATCTGCTGCTTGTGGCAAGATTGCCGTAATAGCACCTATATGTGATATAATAGAAATGTTCATAGCGTCTAGAGGAGATCTTGATCGGCACCTGACATGTTATCAGGAGGTCATGGGTTCATATCTCGCCCAGCTCAAGACAATTTTTCCTCTAAAAATTTTAATTGGCTTACAAAGTGGAAATTCCTTGGTGTATACTGAATATGCCGAGTTTATTTAATCAGTGTTATACTTGTAAGACATCATCATCATCCTCAAGCAGCCATGGGCTATGAAGGTCCAACCAGACTGTGCAATTTAATTTTCATCTAAATCAGAAATTTTAGTATCTCCAGACCATTTAAGGCCAAAATCTTTCCCTTGCAATGAATTTCGCATAACATAATCAATAACCAAACTAAAGAGAAAAGGAGACAAAATGCACCCTTGTTGAACACCAAAAGTAATGCTAAACTAATTGCTAGAAGCCTTATCAACTCCCACACACGACTCAGTGTTATTATAGAGAGCTTTCATTATGTTAACTAACTTGTCTGGTATACCATATGATTTTCCAATCAACCACAAATTATGACAATCAACAGAATCGAAAGCCTTTTTGAAATCAACAAAGATAGCAACCAAATGTTTCTGAAACTCTAAACATTTCTCAAGAATCTGCCTCAGTGAAAATATCTGATCCACACATCCCCTACCACTTCTGAATCCACATTGCTCATCACGCAATTGACTGTCAACCAGACTCTTAATTCTGCTAAGCACAATCATGGAAAGAACTTTACCTGGAACAGAGAGTAGGCTGATACCCCTATAGTTATCACAAGAACTGCGATCACCTTTTTTGAAAATAGGGACAACAATAGCTCTGGTAAAATCCTTAGGAACTATGCCTTTATCATAAAAGATATTCAAAATTTCAGTCATCTAAGTGGTAACCGAAACATTCCCAGCTCTAAGCATTTTCGTAGTAATTTCATCTACTCCTGGGGATTTATGAAGTTTAAGTTTAGAAATAGCCAAAATAACTGCAGATTGTGTTATAGGACCAATATTAAAGCCACCAATGCATCTATGATCATTGCAAACAATAGGAGTAGAACTAACCACATTGTTTAGAACATCACTGAAATGCTCAGCCCACCTAGCCATGACAAAATCCTCACCTTCTATAACCTTACCTTGTTTATCTTTCAATCCTTGTATGCCTGTCTGTTTTCTACCACATAAAGCATTGACTATCTGGTACAGCTCTCTGCTGTTGCACTGCCTAACTGCTTCCTCAGCTTTGTCAGCCAAGCCATGAAACCAAAGTTTCTTATCAGTAGCTAACTGATCCTTTACACGTTTATTAAGCTCTCTGTAATCCTTTCTATTAGGACTAGTAGGGTATTGATTAAGGACATTCCTGCAGTTCCTTCTTTCTGAAATAAGCTCAAGTGCCTTATCACCCAAATAATTCTACCTCCTTTGCTCCTTTTTTCCTAAAAGAATACTGTTAGTGTCCAAAAAAGCCTTTTTAAAACGGTCCCATTCTTCCTTAACTAAAGTAGTAAGCATACCATGACTGTCATAATGATTAAGTAACCTATCATGGTAAGCTTTGGCTATAACTGGGTCTTTAGAGCTTCAGTATTAAAAGTAAATTTTTTAACCCTAGCACAGTATTTTTAAGTTTAAGTTGCAAGACACTTTTAACAAGGTAATGGTCAGATTCAATTTCAGCTCCCCTATATGCTCAGGTATTCCTAACAGAACTAGTCCATTTGCTGTTAATTAATATATAATCAATCCTATTCTTATGCAGCCCATCTGGTGAAACCCATGTGTACTTATGTATGTTGTGGTGTTTGTAATAAGTGTTAGTTATTCTGAATCCATTGAGTTTACTTACCTGTAGGAGATGTTGTCCATTGCAGCTACCAATACCAAAAGGGGCTATCACCCCTCCCCAAAGATTAGAGTCAGTACCAACTTTGACATTGAAGTCACCTAGAACAAGGGTAATATCTCCTTTCTTGACAGAATTCAAAATATCCTGAAGTTGTCTGTAAAACCTATCCTTCTCATCCTCATAAGTGGGGGCATAACAGCAGATAACATTCAAGTCTTTAATGCTTGTCTGAAATTTTGCTGTAAGAAACCTTTCGTTAATGCACTCATATCCTAGAAGAGCATCACTAGTGTGTCTGCTGAGCAGCAGACCCACGCCTTGGTGATGCTTTCCATCCTCCCTCCCTGTAAAGAGAAATTTAAAGTTATTTTTAAGTATCTCACCTTTACCAGTCCATCTAGTCTCTTGCAAACCTAGAATATCTAGGTTGTAGTGCTGGAATTCCTGTGCGAGGACATCAGGAGAATAATCTCTATATAATGTCCTCACGTTCCACATTCCTGCAGAGAGAAAATAATCAGTAGGATTTTTAAAGAAATTAGGTTTATTGAGATTGGTAGGGCCAACAATATCAAACAGCCCCCTGATCGCAGGCATTGGGCAAAGACCTGTTCCTCCTCTGCTAAAGGCTGAAGTCACTGATGCTGGTAGATACTTCAGGCACCAACTTTTCAAGTGGACCTTTTCAATAGCCATAGTCCTGCCTGAGACACATTACTCCAGTTAGGATTGATGATGCCCAACTAGCTAAGTGAGGTTCAGCTACCTGTGATGACTTCTGATCAAGATTATTCACCAGATGATATAAGGTATCCCATGCCTCTGTTCACTTAGTGTTGGCAACCCAGAAGCAAACAGAAAACACAGCGGCAGATTCTCCCTCAACAGAGGCCCACCAGTGCAGCAAGTCCAGGATCCATAATCAAGCTGAAATCCATAAACAAGTCCAGTCTAGTAGGTATAAATGGTCAGCACAAGGACTCTGTGAAGTTGACCACTCCTCGTCAGGGTTGAAAAGAAAAAGGTGGTCATAGATGACCAGATCAGTAGTTCATACTGAGCTGGCAGCCCTCTCCTTCAGTTCCCTTCCAAAAGAGAATATCTCTTTTGAAAGGTACTAACAGCCTGCACCATGAGAATGCAGGGTCGGGCATTAGGTGCTTGACCTGGTGTCGATTCTGTGCTTGAATATGATTGAATGATGCCATCCGACGTTCCACTATACAGGACAGTACTACATCTTATGGATGGCACCAAAAGCCACCTTCGTGTGCTGGTTGAGGCCTATTTAAACACTGACATTGAGGCTGTGAAGCAGCGGAGTATGTACCTGTCATTTATATTACTTTAGTATTATCGAAATCTTTGATTCATTGAATTCTGTAATTTTGAAACTTTCGAATTTTGAGGCCTGTGTGCTGGTTGATGCCTATCAGAATGCTGACATTAAGGCTGTGGAGCATCTGGGAGAGTACCTTTCATCTAAATTAGTTTAATATTATCGTAATCAGTCAGTTCATTCATCTCTCTAATTATGAATTTTCGAATTTTGAACCGTGCCAATGATTTATTGCCAATATGGTTAGGTAGCATTATGGTCTAATTTTACTGCAACTCTGTACATGAATTGCACCAAAAGTCTACCATTTTTAAAGGGTAAATTCGAGCTCTATTAATTTTAAGTATATGATATTCGCTACTTAAATATCAGTTATTTGGGACAGATATCCAAGTCTGAAGCTCTCGTAGTTTTGTGGATGGTTGGGTGAGGGGACCCACTGGACAGCTGTTTGGAAAAGAGTGTCAGCCTCCTGTCAAGGCCATCCAGCGTGTTCTTTAATGTGCGTGGGTGTGTCTCTCCCACACATGGGACACGGCTTAACGTCCCATCCGACGGAAGGTTTCTGGAACTGAACTCACTGTGGTTGCCATATTTAAAATGCTTTCAGAAAATAAGATAATCAACTTTAGAACCTCATCCTGAAGTAACTAATGAATGAACATATATTGTGTTGTATACCAAAAAAGCACTTAATTCACTTAATAAAATGGCAAAAATTTGCAGAAAAAAACCGTAGGTTAAATTTTTTAAGCATTTTTTGAAACATTGCAAAATTTTAACCTTTTTTTTTCCGCTTTATCTTTAAAAAAATACCCCCTCAAGCAGCTGCTTGCTACAGAGGTCTGACAGGAACCTGTCAGTTTATATGCCATAGTAAAAAGTCTGTGAGAATGGCAGGACCTCAGCAGGAAAACAACACACAACCATGCCTTAAAATTAAAAAAAATTCCTTAGTTTTTTATATATATTCTAATATAAACAGTCATAATATTTCTATTAATGCTTAAATCTTTCTTATATATATAGTTTTTTTTCTAAAATTTTAGTCATGCATATAATGCATATTCTTAGACTTTTGATGATCAACAAATCCAATCCAAGAAAAGCAGCATCATAAAAATAATCAAAAATAATAATTTAACTAAAAATTTAAAAATATATCTGATAAGTGATAAAGAACTGTGAAAAAAATTCAATAAAATATTTCAAAATATTTAAAGTTTAACTGAAGACACTGAAATTAAGAATGAGTCACTTTATTATGAAGCTGCATAATTGCTACGGAAAAGTTTAATTCCGGCTGAAATTTTGCTTATAAAACAGTTTTCTGACCTTAATTTATTTGCTTCAAATGTAATTAAAAATATTATTAAATAAAGTTGTACCTTTTAAAATTGCTATTTGAGGGTAATACTATGGTTCTCCTGATAATCTACCATTAGAGGTCACCAGCAGTTTTGTTTTCTATCATTTTAGATTATGGTTTATAATTGCAATATCCATTTGAGAAGCAATGAAAAATAAATTTAGGAGCATTAAAGTAAATAAAAAAAGTCTTTAAAATCGAAAGCCTGCTAAAATATTGACCAAAAGCCAATGTGCATAGTTCACTTATGGCACAATTTCTGGTAGTAATAAAATCAATATCTTTACTTTAAAACTGTAGAAAGCATTACAATACTATTAGAGCTACAAATAACCCAAAGTACTGGGAATCACAACCAATTGATAGTCTATATATGGTACTGCAGAATAAAAGCATAAACTAAATCAAAGCTATTTGATGCTATTTATTGGGACTGAACATGTGCATATATATGTTCACTGCAAACTCAAATAGATATTTTTTACTTTATCATAATTTTCTAAAGCAAAATCAACATGTAGCAAAAATATATCAAATATTTAAATGTTATTTTAGATATTTTATTAGAAACAGTTTAAAAAAAATCAGATTTCTATTCAGAAATTTTTTTTTACAACCTTGTACTACAGTGAACAAAACTTGCTTCTCATGTCACTAGAATTTGAAACATGAAAATGATTAACATGACTCTGACATGGAAAGGATTAAGTACATATGTATTCCCTATCATAATGGTTAACTGTTGCAATATGACAAATAGTAAATTTGAAATTTGTTACTTATTCTTATGATTAATTTTGATTGGGCAGTGCCCAAGGTGTCCTAATGGATGAGCTACCCGTGATAGCCAAGTTAAACACATTAATTCCTTATATATATATGTTTATGGTAATAAAATTTAATGCTTTATATATTTTGCATGTTTCCTAAAAGGTAAGACTTCAAAAGACTTTTTAATAATATATTCTTTTTTATATCTTACAGGTATGACAAAGTTTTTATCATATCGAACTGCATTATTAGAGCCAGAGACATTAGATCTGATGTTGAATTTTCACATTGCGACAGCAACATGGCTGATAAATATATCTACAAATGATGACCTAAGAAATTTCAAGCCTGTTTCATTTCCATTATCAGAAAGTACTTCTGAATATATGTCATGTATTCCAGAATTTGTTCTGGAAAATATTGCTGATTGTATTATTTTTGTCCGGAGGTTTAGCCCTAAGTCATTTGAGGTATTTAATATCCACTATTTGTTTTGAAACTTTAAAGTATATTTTTATTACTTTTTTATTTTATTATTTATTAATTATATTTATTTTATTATTTATTAATTTGAATTACAATATTTGCTCATGTACTAAGAAATTTTTCATTGAAATTCAACCCCTAGAAGTGGAAAAATAAAAGTGGTTTTGAGTTCAAACTTGAATTCTAGCAGAGATGGAAACTTGAATTTTTAACACAACACATAGCAAGCCTGCATGTCAAATTTGGGACCAGGCAATCAAATATCTAGGAAATTAGGTAGGGGTGGGTCCAAATCTGCTAAAATAAAATTCTCCAACACTGAGCATGTGTGTCTTGTTGGAAAACTGCCACATTACATGCACTGTCGTGGTTATTCATATGTAAAGATATTCAGAATTTCCCTCAGCTATGTGATAACAGAAACATTTCCAGCTCTAAGCATTTTAGTAATAATTTCATCTACCCCTTGGGATTATGTAGTTTAAGTTTAAAAGTAATCAGAATAACTTCACACTGTGATATAGGCCAACATTAAAGTCAGTAATGCATCTATTATCATTACAAATGCTGAGAGTAGAATTAACCACGTTGTTTAGAGCAGCATGGGCAACCCGTGGCCAGTGAACACTTTTCAAATGGCCTGTGATTATTGCTGCACAAATTATTTCATTTTTTGATCTCTTATTCTTCAAATACTTTGTGGAATACCAATTTTTTTATTCCTTCCTAATTTACCTTTATACTGTTGTAATGCTCCAGGATTTAAAATACTTTTAAAGTTTTGGACCCTTTGTCTGATCCAATATTTATTCAAGCTCCAGATAGCTAAATCGGGCGCCACTTCTTTTCTTGACTCTGTAATGCTCCAAGGATTTAAAATACTTTTAAAGTTTTGGACTCTTTGTCTGATCCAATATTTATTCAAGCTCTGGATAGCTAAAACGGGCACCAGGCAATAATTAACAGATTGCCAAATAAAGTTCAATTAGGGTTCGAATACCAGTGCGCGTTACTTAGCGAGTAAGAATTCAAAAATTAAATGATTGCCAATTCTAATTTAACTTACAATCAAAACAAATAACATTGCTCAAGAGAAAAAATAGCAAAGATTCAAAAAAGTTTCTATAACAAACAAATTTATTTCCAAAAAATTATTTTTAAACACTCACCAACTTCAAAGAGATGTCGACTACATCATCACTATCTCGCTGCTACTAACAAAAAACTCTCTGTGACTAACACCAACTCTTCACAACTCTAACTACTCCAACTTCTAACTGACTTCTGTGACTAACATGTCACAGTTTTAACAAGCATACAGGCTTGGCAACACGTGGCTGTTGCACCGGTAAAGATATTTGCATAAAATGACGAGCGCGCAAGCTATAACGCAAGAGGGGGGTGTGTCCTTGTACACATGCACTTTAGCGGGTGGCAATCTAAAGTTCGGAGTTGCGCATGCGCAACTCCTATGTTCTTGGAAACGAGCGCTGTAATGCCAAAAATGAAATTAAATCCCCAAAATGATAAATATAACGTAAATTAAGCAAAACTGGTTAAGGTAAAGTAAAAGTGAATGAGGGGGCATCACACTACTTGCCAAAATCTGGTTCAAATTTTACAGATGAGCATCAAAATGTGATAAATTTAAAGTTAGTAAATGTCCAAAATAATCTTAATTACAAAACTAAACTCTAGTTAACTTGTTAATATGCTCAATTAGAAAAAAAATAGATCATAACAAATTCAATGAAATAAAACTGTTTATTTAAATCTAAACTCACCAAAAATACAGGCCACAAGTTGAACAAACTCCACAAAATCAGAGATAATTAGATCAGGGGTGTCCAACCTTTTCACTTCCCTGGGCCACATTGAGTGCAGATTTGACTTCCCTGGGCCACATTGAGTGAAGATGAATTGTTTTGGGCAGCATATAAAATATATAATATAGTTAATGTATATGAATAATAAAACTTCATTTATTTTCTTATGTTTTTTATTATAAAATTAAAAAAAAGGCAACATAAAACTAGTGGGATGTCAAAAACTCTCTGAAATTTACATAATCATGTTGAAAGCTTATGTCGTAAACACGTAAACTTTATGATTTTGTGGGCCGCATTACTAGCTGTCCAGGGCCGCGGGTTGGACATGCCTGAGGTAGATATTTAATACATCTCAGTGCATTTGGAAACTGGCTTCATACAAAAACTACCCCAGAGCTTAAATTGAGCTCCTGCCTCTCACACAGCTCTCTACCTCACTTCTCTCCCCCCCCCCACTAATGGCAAGTGTTCCCTAGTGTGAGTTCCTGTCCTTGGTAAGGGGTGAATGTTCTGCCTTCCCTGTGAACGTTCTGCAGATTCGCATACCTTCACATTATCCTAAATGTTCATATGTGTGTTTGCCGTGCTCTTTGACCCATGTCCCTGTAAAGTAGGATCCTGATAGTTGCTTATTGGTCCTCAACTCATGACTAGTGGTGTTCCCTTTGGCCCATCTTGCCATTGGAGAGCCTGTTCACTGTGGGCTGGGCAGTGATTTCAAGGGCTTCTGCTACACATTGCTTTGGTCTCTGCTTCAGATAAACAGAATATCCTGGTGTAGTCCCCTCAGGATCGATTGGGTGGTGGGCTGGACGTGCTAGGACCAATTATGCAGTACAGCAGTGAGTGACTTGCCCATGCCCAGGTAGAGGTTAACAAGTTTCCCCCACATATTTTCTCTCCTTTTGCTGTTACCTTTCTTTTGTGAAAACAGGTAAGTTCCTCACATTTTTTTTTACTTTTCTCTATTTCATTTTGTGAGGACTAAGATGAAGGCTTGGATCACTGTGTGGGTATATAGCATTCATGCAGCCTTGGTACCCTATTGGGCATTCCCTTGTTGGACTCTGTGTTGGATGGGTACCAGGGACACTGAACCACCTAAAATGAACCATGAGTTCTAGAAACAATAATACTCCCCTCTGTGCTACAAATTCCATTTTTCATGAAGAAGATGGGGGCTCAACATGAGCCCCTATCTTCTTCATCACAACCTTCTTTCACTGCCTTTGTCTGTACCTTCAGCTTTGCATTTCCTGATAATCCATTCCACAGGTGATCAGGTACTTTGGGACATGTCTCCATTTTTTTATCAGTAAAAATTTGGAAAGCTTCATGGAACCATCAAAATCAGTCAAGTGCCTAAGATTTGGTGACTTGTTGGTGGAAACCGAATGCTCTAAAAACAGTCAGAGGTCCTGAACAGCATATTGACGAATCTATGAATTTTGGTTAACATAGTGAATAATGAAAAAAAAATATTCCCTCAAGCAGGTTGAATTAGCTTGGATAAATTTAAGATTTAAGTATCTTGAGTGCTTCTAAAATGGATCATTGTCATAGATGCAGAAAGGAAATAAGTGCAGTTAAAGATAAGATAAAATGTACAGGATCATGCCAAAAATTGTTCCACTTCTATTGTGCCAGTTTGGGTGAATACAGGTTTAAGAAAATGTCAAAAGATCAGAAAGACAATTGGATCTGCTGCAAATGCAAAGAAAAAGCCAGAGATTAATTAAATAATATAAGGGGAGGAGAGATTTATAAAGAGGGAACAAAAAATGTTGTGGAATATGATGACATGAGTTTTCAAACACTGAAAGTGGAGGAGAACATAAACTTCAGACATGTCAAGTCAATTTTGATCCAAATAGATCACAAATTAGTGACTCTGTTACAGATGAAGACAACATTAGACAGTGTTGAAAAGTCGTTAGAATTCCTGTCTGAGAAATATGATCAGTTTCTGGATAAAATAGTTGAATCAGGAAAAAGAAATGAATCATTAGAGCAAGAGGTTGAAAAGAACCACAAGTTATCGAAACATTAGAAAATAAAATTAAGGAATTGGTTATAGCAAATAATCTAGAGCAGTATAGTAGAAATAAAAATGTAGAGATTTGTGGAATTAAGCAAGAAAAGGGGTTGGATTGTTTTACCTCTGAGCGGCACTTTTTTGCACACAGTGGGCTAAATGGCCAGGTCACAAGGACCCCGAAGGCTCAGAGAAGGTTGGGGGAGGGGATCCACTGGAACAGCTGTTGGGAGACAGATGGTAGCCTCCCGTCAAGGCCATCTAGTGTGTTCTTTAACGTGCACAGGGTATGGCTCTCCCGCACACGGGCCACGGCTTAACGTCCCATCCGACGGACGGCGGCCTTTCCAAGCCCATCGGTGTCCCTTACTGACCATGGGCGGGGAGTTTTGTGGAGATAAATACAAGAAAAAGGGGAAAGATAAGAGGATCTTCTGGGGATAATGGAGAAGCTGGCAAAAGAGTTAAAGATTGAATTGTTTTTTGAGAGAGAGCATTGATGTGTTACATAGAATATGACCCAAAAAACAGGGACAGACTCTGAACATTTTGGTGCAATTCAAGAACAGAAAAGATAGGACCAAATGGATTGAAAAGAGAAAGAGTTGTTTGGGATGTGGAACAGTGTTTGTAGGAAAAAAGGATTCACCTATCTACATAAATGAAATTTTGATGCAAATGAATTGGGATTTACTTTGGAGAGCAAAGAAGATGGATAAGGATAAAAGTTATAAATTTGTTTGGTTCAAGAACAATAGATTTTTTATTAGAAAGAATGAAAATGAGCAAGTGATTATTATTAACAATGTTCAGAGCCTAGAGGATTTGGAAAAAGAAGGCTAAAATAATTGTCTGTCCTTAATTTAAATAGTTTCTCTTTTGCTTCTTTTAATGTTTATGCTAGATATTGTTGAGAATGATGAGGTAGATAAGAAATTGTATTGTGATGACTAACCTGATATTAATGTTTGGTTTCAAGGGTCGGGTGATGAAATGTTAAAATGAATGTATTATTAAATATTAGATCACTGAAAAAATATTGGGATAATTTACTAGTTCATATTGAACTTCTTGAATTCCAGTTGGATTTGATCATTTTGGTCGAAACTATGGTAACAACAGGAATCAGCTACATTTAATATTGAAGGGTATAACAAGCTTATTTTAAAGGCAATAAACGATGTGGAATAATTATTTTTTATCTAAACAAAATTAGTTTAGTACAACTGGATGAAATTATTGGAGAATCAACAGAAGCAATAATTACTAAATTATTAATTAATAATATTGAAATTAATATCATCGCATTATATAGATATCCTACTAAAAATATTAACTGGTTCCTAAAAGAAAATTCTGAATATTTATTAAAAAAGCAGGAATTAAAAATTTAATTATTGTAGTTGATATAAATATTGATGTGACAAATATTACTAAATGTGGTTGTGATATGTATATAAATACTTTGATTGAATTTGGTGTCGAACAAATCGTTAAGGGTTTTACTAGAGAAGATGAAACATTAACTAAATTTACAAGGACTTTAATTGATCATGTTACTGATCTAAGGGACCTGGGTTTGAGCCCCGGGTAAGGCATGGATCTGTCAAGTCAGCAATTTGGGTTTTGTAAAGGTATGGGAATGCAAAGCCTTTTGGAAGATCTTGTTAATAATTTAAATATCAATTTTAATATAGGAAAGAAATGTGTTGTGGTATTTATGAACTTAAATAAAGCATTTGATTCCATTGACATCTTGCTACAGAAATTATATTTACTTGTTATTAGAGGGAACGTTTTTGAATGGTTTAAAAGCTACTTATTACATAGAGAAATAGTTATGAAAATACATGATAATTTTAGTGATAAATTTCAGATCAATTTTGGTGTTCCAAAGGATCTATTCTCAGACTATGCTTTTTCAAATGTACATAATTGATTTGGCTAATATTAATTTCAATAGTAAATTATACATGTATGCTGATGATGCAGTGCTAATCAACTTCCACTCAGTTTTAGAATATGCTATTTGCAATCTACAAACTGATTTTAATAAAGCAGTTAAATGGTTTCCTCATAACAAACTGAGTGTTTAAAGAGAAAAAAAACTAAATTTATGTGTATTTGGTTTTCAACAACCTACACTTAATAGAAGTATTGGGCAGGGGTGGCTCAGTCGGTAGTGCGCCAGGCTCGTAATCTGTAGTTCCCAGGTTCGAGTCCCAGCTGGGTCAGCATTGAGATTTATCTCCGCAAAATTCCTTGCCCTGCCCACAGTCAGTAGGGGACACCGATGGGCTTGGAAAGGCCGCCGTCCGTCAGATGGGACGTTAAGCTGTGGCCCCGTGTGTGGGAGAGTCATACCCTGTGCACGTTAAAGAACATGCTGGATGGCCTTGACAGGAGGCTACCATCTGTCTCCCAACAGCTGTTCCAGTGGGTCCCCTTCCCCAACCTTCTCTGAGCCTTCAGGGTCCATGTGACCTGGCCATTTAGCCCATGGTGTGCAAAAAAGTGCCACTCAGAGATAAAACAACCCAATCCACTTTTTGCTGACAAGATCAATTCCTTTAGTAGATTACTTCCCCTGACTGTAGGCAATTTCCTCTATGTTCACACTTCAATGTTGACATTTTCACCACACATATATGGCTCTGTAAGGTGCATGCGAACATTGAACATCCTCAAGGTCCTCTCCTCCCTCTCATGGGGAACAGACCAATGTTCCTTTCTCCACTTGTATAGTTCATTTGTCTGGTTGAAACCAGACTATAGATCCCAGGTGTATGACTGCTCCAGGATTCAGTGGTGAAGATGCTGAACCCTCTTCATCATCAGGCCTCCATGTTTGCACAGGGGAGGCCTATCTGCACCTCACTGATCCAGTCTTTACAATAATACCAATGAACCATCCTTATCTATTTGCCACCAGCAGTTGTTCCTATAGTATGCAGTAAAATTGCAATCCCTGCCAGGCCATCTCACTTGGTACTGTGTTTGCAGTCTTAAGTGGGAGATGCTTTACACAAATCGTCCAACTCCCATTTGTCCTTTCAGTTTGCATGTCCAAGGCTACCTCAGATACATTAACATCAGTCTCATTACCCAGTCGACTACTAAGCCACTTCCACCATGGTTTACTGTTTCCCCTTCCTGTGACTTTTTGTTTTGTAGGACAGGGAATACCTTTACACTTGATTGCCTCTACCAGGAACTCTTTTGCAGCCACCCTGCTAAGAGCCTGGACTTATTGCCTGTTTTTACAGATGACTTGATGTCTGGCACATCTGTGAAATTGGCCATAGTCTGCTGTGATACTATTATTGCAGACAAGATCTCATTGCAATGTTCCATCTTCACAAAATCAGCCTTGCCTCGTTAGCAACTAATCATGTGGCGGCTAAGCATTATTGTTTGTGTGTTCTTTACACCAACTCACTTAGCTCACCTACAGGCTTTTATCTTGTTGAGGCATCAGCCTCACCCTCTTCTTCCGAAAATCTGCCAGTAGTTCTATCATCTGGTAGCCACAACCACCATTTTCTTCTGTTGTACCTGATCATGTTAACATCAGAGACAATGACTTGGCAAATGCTGCTTACCAAGTTGGCCATGTCCCTGTCTGACTCTCCACTGTCAATTTAATATATGAATTCCCAGCAGTATTTTTCCATTGAGCTTTTGGCACAGTGGCAGAGATCTTGGTTGGAACAGATCCCAAACAAACTCTTTGAGGTCAAGCCTATTGTCAAACTTTGGTAGTCATGTTTCTGCAGGGATTGCAAGGAGGAAATTTTACTTCCTCAGCTCCACTAAAGTTATTTGTTTATTGCACATTCATTTATTCTTTGGGCTGATGGCAGACTTAAGTATGAGTTTTGTGACCCACGTTTGATTAATAGTTATAAACACATATTAACTTTATTGTCATGCTTTTAAACTTTAATGTTGGCTTTATTGTAACTTTTATGATTTAACATCCGATCCCCTTATGCTTGGACATCTTTTATCTAATGACTCCTGTTTAGAACTTGTGCTTGTCTTTTTATACCTACAGGATATTTTAACCATGTCTTTTTTTTTACCTTTCATCTTTGTGCTTTTACATTTGTTCTCAATTTTTATATGGAGAGAATGGAGAGGGTGCAGCACTTCCAAGTTTAATTATACCCCTTTGTGTCATTTATTTTCTTATCCTGTGTTTTAAACTTTGGTTGTGGGTTTACATTATTTTAGATCTTTTTCTTCTTTACACCTTGTTTGGTATATCATGGCATTAGCTGCCCTTGCGCCATAAAACCCCAAACAACCAATCTACGTCCTCTACCACTATAACTCTGCCTCTTAACAACTATTGCTGGCTTTAGGACACTGCCTTACACTTATGTCTCAAAGTGAGGCACATTGGCATAACTGAATGCAACAGCATTGATGATGCAGCAGTTGTGACCTTGGCACTTGTAGTACCAGTAGCTTTTGGTGATGCAAGCAGTTGTGACACTAGCAATACCAGTGACAGTGATATAATCAGCTGAAACAAGTTACATAGGCAACTCAGAACTAGTTAGAGAGGGAACAATTCTGGTTTAAAGAAAAATAAGGTCTCGAAATAATAATTGTAATGTGAATAAACAGTTGGGTAAAATGAATGTAAACCATCACAGAGGCATAATTTTAAATATTAAATCACTGCTGTGTGGTATCAATACTGTAATTCAGTGAGTATAGCAAATTAAAACTAAGGCAACTTTTTCTTAGCATCTTGCACTTGACTTTTTGTAATGGAAAATATTGGTTACCATGATACTGCTAAAAACAGGATATTTAATCCTGTATATGAAGTTAGTTTGTGTGTTTGTTCACTTAGACTCAGCCCTCTAAAAGAGCTAGAGGAACCAAACTTTGCATGAACTTTCCTTTTCCTTCACCTAGGGGAAGATTATAGGCTTATTTGTAAACCTGCTGGGAATAACCAAAACTGGTGTGGAATGGGTTTAATTCCTCTAAATTTCTATAGGTTTACATTAACAATTAAAAACTGTGTGTCCTATGGATTTAACATAAATGGTTTTGAAAATAATTTCTTGTCATCAATAAATTTAAAAGAAGGAATACTTCAATTAATTTCCTTCTGCTTTTCTGTGATAAAGCCATTGTTTTAGAAATGGGTAAATAGCACTAGTTTTTTTTTGTAGACATTGAAGAAATTTGAAAGAGCACAAGTAGAACATTCACTTCTTTGTTGAAATTAATGCTTTGAAAACTAAGAATTTGTATCAGTTGTTACAATAATTATCATAATTCGAAAAATGTATATTTATATATATTATTCTTTTAACATTTTCTTTCACCATAAAGGTTGCCCATGCCTGACATTCCTTCCCAGCAACTCTGGTTTGGAAACTTTTGCTGTGTAGAGTATCACACACAACTTAAATTGTGTCCACTCCTTTCTACCCCTACAAAAGGAGAAAAATCTCACTGCTGGGGATGGGGTGGAAGGGGGGGATTTTAATGTTTAGTGGTATGCCAACTGAAAACCACCAGATTTTATCTGGTGGTACTAAAATCAGATTTTTTTTTTCAGATCTGTGCTAAAAATACACATAAGCTGTTTAAAAACTAATTACAAAACCTGCAATAGATTCCCATCTTCAGGCATGTTTTTGTTCCTGCATTGAGTATGCAATTTTAACAGTTCGACTGGTGAACATCAGGAAATTCTGCATGCCTTTCTTCTTTTTTTTCTTTTCAGTCTAGTTGTTTCAATACAATATCTTTGTTCCTTAAAATGGTTGACAGAGTACTGCTAAAATGAGGATGCTTTGCTAACTCTTAGCTGTGTGTGGAGGGCACCACTCACAGCTATAGCCTGTGACATCCACCCATTCACTTTTACTTTTCCTTAACCAGTTTTGCTTTATTTACGTTATATTTATCATTTTGGGGATTTAATTTTATTTTTTTGAACATTGCAGTTCTTGTTTCCGAGAGTGTAGGAGTTGTGCAGTGCAACTCCGACCTTTTGATTGATAACCACTAAAGTGCGTGCAGGACACAACCCCTCTTGTGTCATAGCTTGCGCAATCGTCAGTTCAGGCAAATGCCTTTCTCAGCGTGCAATAGACACATGCCGGCATTGTACACTGCTTGTTATAACTATGTAATGCTGGGTCACAGAGTTAGTAGACGACAGAGTAGTTGAGATATAGTAGCAGAGTTATTGCGAATCAGTGTAAACAGAGTTTTTGTCCGAGATGATGTTACTTTATGTAGATGTGAGTTGCTAATACTCATCTTGGTGAGTTGAATTTTTGGAAACAAACTTTTGAATCTGTGCTACTTTTTCTCTTGAGCAACATAAATTGATATTTTGATTAGATTTAAACTTTAATTAAACTTGACAATCATTTTTGAATTCTTATTCAGTAAGTAATGCGTGGCAAATACTTAACGAACCCCATTTCAACTTATTTTGGCAAGTTATTATTGCCTGGTGCCCAATAGAGCTATCCGGAATTTGAATAAAATTGGATCAGACAATAGGTCCAACTTAAAGTTAATAATCTTTGGAACATTACAAGCCATTAAGAATTATTATATCTGCAAGAATTGGGGACAAGTGTAGTCAACAAGAATTGCTTTGCCCACCTCACAAGAATTTCAATAACTTACCATCACCAGTAGTAAAATTTCATGGAAAAAAATTATCAAAAGGGATTTTCTTTCAGATATTATTCCATGAAAATCGAAGTATTGAAGTGATGATTAAAAAAAAATTCAATTTAAAGAGAGATAAAAATACAATAAATATATGACAAAATTTAAGTTAACTAGAAATTCGAGATAGAGGTTTGAGTTAATGAGAGTTGTCTATATATATATATCAGGTAACAAATAAGAGTGTGCAGTTTTTCATTGTTATCGTTTTAACAAATCGTATGCAAGCACAATTGCAAGTGGTGTGCATTCATCGATACACAGTCGAAAGCATGTGGCATGTTGAGTCGTTGATGCATAACAAGCATGAAAAGTGGTTCGGTGAAATTGGGAAGGGTGCCAAAAACATGTCTGTGTCGAATATAGTTATTTGAGTGTGCTTACTTTACGAGTTTGAACTGGGAACTAAAGCAGTCCACAAGATATGTACAGCATTTGGAGAGAACACAGTGAGTGAACAGACATCCCAAAAGTGGTTTAGAAAATTTGCATCAAGCAATGAGACACTTGAAAATGCATCTCACAATAACCATCATTGATGACAATGAACTGAAGGTCAGCATCGAATTGGATTCATGTCAAACTTGCTAAGAAATTGCAGAAAGGTTTCGTGTAAGTGATGAAACCATTTGTTTGCATTGTTGCATTGTATTCATAAATATTGAAATGTAGTGTTGTTGTTTTTAATAGGAAACTGTAATGTTAGTTTATGAAGTTAAATAGACAATACTTTAAACTCGAAATGCATTTGTGGAACAACCGAGTTTGTCTGATGAGTGGCATTGGCATGTAACTGGGAGGCATGGATTCAAATCCCACTCATTGGTAAAATTCGTTTTTTCCATCAAAGTATTTCTGGAGTTATATGTCAATAGGTAATCTTCATTTTAATGATTGATTAACCCTGTAAGCTTTTTTTTTTTTAGAATTAAAAATTCATTAGCCATTAAGGAAAAAAAGTCATTGATGTTCATGTTTTTCATTTTGAAGTTCTATTTTTTGCATTTTGTATTTAGTGAATTGAAAATTATTCTACATGCAAAATGTTTCAGATGACAGGTGATACGTTACACCATTTAATGACATTAATCTTGGTGCTGATGGGAAGTCCAGAAAGAGTTAAAAATCCTCATTTGCGAGCACATTTGGCTGAAATGTTGGAAGCACTTATGCCACCACAAGATGGAGAGCAAACTAATATGCTTATTCCTAGGTAAAATAGATTGTAAGATAAAATTGAATTAAAGGGCTGTAGAAACTGTGAATATATTTATATTAATATTATGCAGGGTTACTTAGCACTTTGGAGTCTTATGTCGAACAGAGTTTACATTTAAAAACTTCCAGTTCTATTCATCCATACAGACAGACTATATTTAGCCTTCCAAATGTTTCTACCCTGGGTTAAAACTGACTGTTGCATTTGGCCAATTCTAACTATGTCCTATGAGACAACTGTCTGCCCACTGCATTTTAAGCTCTAGGTCTACCCTTTTTCTGAAACCTTTAGGCACCCTCTTCATAACTCGATTTCCTAATTGGTAATTCTGCATGGGAAACCAATGCAGTCTTTCTTATATAAGCTGCTTAAACCTTATGCCTTCACAACCTTGAAACTCAAGTTCACGAAGCCTGCTTATGCAGCAACGAACAAATAAACTCTGTCATTGGTACCATAAAAGAATAAAGATTTCTCTAAATTATTAAAGTTTGACCTAACATTTTTATTTATATATATATACTGCTCGAAATAGAAAATGCCACATCATGAAAGAATGCACGAAATGAAATGAAACTTACTGCACATGTAAACAAGTGATTAATTTCATTGGGAAAATGAAGTGATTAATTTCTTAGGGATTACGTGAATGGGATGGGCGAGGAGACAGCATAATGTGGCCTACATTGGACTACATTGTATATTGGACTATACATTTGTAAGACCACCATATTGGACTATACATTTGGCAACACAGCATGTCATTGAGTGGAAAAATCCCTAAATGGTGTGCTGAGGTATCGCTGGCCATGCATCGTTGACCAAAATTCACTGACATTGCAAGGAGGTTATGAAGAAGTGTGAAGTTATCTGCCAATGGCATCCCACATATTCTCTATTGGGGAGAAGTTGAGATTGTGCTGGCTAAGACAGTATCCAGACACCTTGTAGGCACTGTCTGCTGATGTTGGCAGAACATAACACCTACCTGCAGGTAGGTGTTATGTTGAAACTGGGCATCAGGGATACCATTGAGATACGGCAACAAAATGGCCTGCAGCACCTCATCGTGTTGTTATTACCCACTATGCATATGATCCATTACCACTATGCATATATTGTCATGCTGTCATTACCCATTATGCATACAAGTGGTGAACTGCTGTTGGTTCCATTACCATGGCCACTGCAGCGATCCATTACCATTATGCATATCATCATTCTGTCATTACCCACTATGCATACAAGCAGTGAACTGCTGTCGAAACTGATAGTGCCCCAAACCATGACACAAGGCTGAGAAGTCGTATGACACTCACAGATGACAGCAAGATCAGTCCGGTGACAACATTGTCTCCACACTCTCAATCGGTGCTGAGACAGAAGCAAGACTCATCACTGAATACATGGTTCCATTCGTCTCACCACATGTGTCTGGTAGGGCACTACTGCAACCTTGCACAATGATTTGCTGTGATTAGGTGGCAGATGCCACAATGGCTGGCAAGAGTGCAAATCTGCCTCAGCCAATCTGTGATTAACAGGGAATGAAATTCCATGATTCCCCTCAATGCTCCATTATACTGGATAGTACTACCTCATACAGAGAGTGCCACGTTTGACCCATCTACTGTCTAAGAAATATTTCTGTAAAATAATTCCTATAAGCTGTACAGCTGGGAAACAACCTATTATACTGAGCATGACTTTTAGGGCCGATAGAATCAGGTTTTGTTTGGTTGTATAATCATTGAGGTGTGGTGGGAAGACTTTTTGAATTTTGTGCATTGCCTAAATATTAGAGCCAAAACTTAAAACATAAAAATTTCAGTCAAATTTATATGCCAATCTTTGTTAAATTTGAGAATCTAATTTTGAATTCAAAACTTAAGTATATATTACCATACTTTGAAAACTTAATAATTCTTAATCCTTCCGGGGTCAAGGACATCATAGACTTTTTTGTACAACACATGAATCTTCCATTTAAAAAAAAAATTTGCTGTTTGAAAATTTTCTTACATATATCTTTTCAAAATACATAATTCAAGCTTGGAAAATAATATTTTCTTTTTTCTTTTGATGCATATTTTATTAAACTGCAATACAAATAATTCGATAAAGCCATCTGATTGCTATATTTTGGAAGCACTATACGGTACTGTCGATTTCTTTGTTAATGTTACTCTGTATTGAAATCATCTGATTTAAGCTCACAAGTTTGATTTGAACTATTATAAACATATTTTTCTTTAAATTTTCAAAAATCCCCGAAAAATTAACAAAAAAACTGCTATTTTTAAAATTGGAATATCTTTTGGATATCTTTTGGTATACTACTACAAAAAGTGTTAATAAAATTAATATGTTACTGCAATGTTCATATTTTTTACTTCAGTAAAATTCAGAATTAAATTCCCTTTAATTTGGTATATAACATGACCAATATCTGTTGATTAGTTATTTATTAAAAATATTCTAAAGTTGGCTTGTTTATTGGACTCTGCAACAAGCCTGGACTTTTCTCAAGGTGTGGTATGGAGAAAAAAAATACAAAATGGAAGAAGGGTTTACTTTAAACAAGAAAATTTTATATGCATAAACGTATATACTCTGGTAAAGTGCAAGTAGAAAATTATTTGGGTGGATGGAGTTTCTAGTTGTTAGGAATGAATGTAGATTTTCTGTATACAAATGTATATAGCTTAGTTGAGGTATGGTGTAAGTTAATATCTAAAATAGGTAGGTATCCATTTTGTTTTTCTAGCTGGATATACATCACACACTGTGATGGTTCACTCATTCACTTTTACTTCTCCTTAACCAGTTTTGCTTTATTTACGTTATATTTATCATTTTGAGGATTATTTCATTTGGACATCGTAATTCTCATTTCCGAGCCGTAGAAGTTTCACATGTGCAATTCCGACTTTTGATTGTCAGCTGTGCGCATGTGTATGACACCCCCTCCCCCTCTTGCATCATAGCTAGCGTGATCGTCAGATTCTTGCATCATAGCTAGCGTGATCGTCAGATTAGGCAAATGTTTTCCTGGTGTGCAACAGACACGTACCAAATTTGTACATGCATGTTATAAATAAGTGACGTTAGGGCACAGGTAGAATTGACAGTATAGTTAGTAGAGGTGTAGGAGTCAGAATTGACAGTTACTGGAGAGAATGAGAATTTTCAGTGGAGATGTAGTATTGTAGTGGAGAGAGATGTAGTAGAGGTTTAGATAGATGTGAGTTGATAGTACTCCAAGTTTTGTATTTATCAAAGGAGTTTGGTGAGTTTTTGAATTTTTTGGAAATAATCTTTGTTTTAGAAACTTTTGAATTTTTGCTATTTTTCTCTTGAGCAACGTTAATTGATTTTTGATTAAATTTGAACTTTAATTAAATTTGACAATCCTTTTTGAATTCTTACTTGATAAGTAATGCTAGAGAAATACCTAACAAACCCTATTTCAATTTTATTTGGCAAGTTATTATTGCCTGGCCCCTGACAAAGCTATCCAGAATTTTGAATAAATTTGGATCAGACAAAAGGTCCAACTTGAAAAGCTAATAATCTTTGGAGCATTACAGAGCAGTAAAGAAAGTGGCGCCCAAACAGGAACGCCATTATTATCATCCATTATTATATGCATCCATTATTTTATACAGTTCTACAGCATCTTACTCAAACTTCTCTTCATCGAAAAAACCACACTATCTGAAGTAATCAGTGAAAACAATCTAACCAGTCATTTTCATTTAGCAAATATAATATCCCCACCTACCAAATTGTCCAAGCCTCTTACACTCGGACATCTTTTAACTGATCATTGCTTTTTACCATCAGTTTTTTCCTTTTTAAAATATTGTGGTTATTTTAATAGATTTTGATTTTACCTAATATTTGGTGTTGCCTAGGTCTTTTACACCTGGGATTGTTATAACTTATATTTTTCATGCTGTTTTATTGTTTTTTACCTTGTATTTTCTATATATCACCCAGCTCTCTTATACCTGGGATTATTTTATTCTTTGTTTCTGCAGTTGTTTTAACTTGTACTTATACTCTTATTCATTGTTGATTTACTATTTTACATTGCTGTGTTCTGATTTTAAATTTGGTTGCGGGTATGCATGACTTTTATCTATTATATCATTTGTTTGGCGCATTATGGCCCAGCCACCATGTGCCATAAAACCCAAAGCAACCAACCAACCACCTACCAAATTCCAACTCGCTGTTACAGAAACATCCCTATTAATGTAAAATTAGCTGAATTCCATAACACAGATTTTTTCCCACTTCCCCCAGCTTGGCATTTGATCCTTAGGGGATATCAGCTACCCCTCAGAAATGCCATGCTCCCCTAAACACTCTTCCAATACTCGCCTCTGATCACTGTTTCCACCTTCAATCACTCGTATATCCACAGACCCCACCCCATACTTCCTAATCCCCTACTCTTACTGATATGATAACCAATATTATAAAGCCCTCATTAACACATTTATAATAAATCCAATGCAAAAACTTATGAGGATTATAAAATTAATAAAATTATCACTCATTATAATACCAATGCAATGGACAATAATGAAAAAATATTTTAGTTTATTCACAAAATGAAGCTTTCTTTAAAATTCTTAAATCTTGAAGAGTGATCAGAACTCCATATCCTCTTATTCATCTTCATATACATATTGCATTATAGCTGCCTGCACGTCTGCTGGCCATTCCAAATCTCAAAGCTGAGCTAGTGTTATTACAATTTATTTCACCCCACCCCTCCCCCCTGCCCAACAAATGACTGTTTCTAGTGCAATGCTTTAAGCTGCTCACTTGCCACCTGACACTGTGCCAATGGTAAGGGAACGAAAAGCATGTCGTGGATTTTAATGTTTATAAGCACTCTATGCTACCATAAGTATCATTAGTTATTATTGACACTGCTGCAGTCATGAAACTTTGGAAGAAAATTTCACTGTAATCAACCAACTTATCAGCCTTTTGGACACTTCGAACCTGCTGTGATTCATCTCTTGTCAATAAGCACTCTATAAAATGAACTTATCACTTGCTATCATCTATGAAGTTTTCCTCTCACTTCTCACCCCTAAGGTATGTAAAATCTTATTCATTACTTTTGATACTAGGTAGCATAGAATTTCAATTGAAGTGCTTTAAAACATTTAACCCTTCCACTGTCCAGGCTGAAAAATAGGTTTCATTCCAGAGGAAAAAAAAATCCAAAAAAAAAACTTAACTTTAGAACTTTTTTGCCAAATAACTAATGAAAGGAATTATGTTATGTTGTATACCAAATTAATCAGCATTTAATTCTGGATTTTCTGAAAATCAAATATTTAACAAAAAAGATATGTTTTATTTTAATAGGTTTTTTTTTAGAGTTATGCAATAAAAAAATGCATCTGGCAATGCAAATAAAAATTTATTTAAAAAAAAAACTAATAGACAAAAATGATTACAATGCACATAAATAGAATGGCTGTATATTTCTGAATAACAAAAAAATTTTTGGTTTTAAGTAAATATTTCTCTTGTTTTATAGTCTTTTTCTCGGTACCATACTTTGAGAAAATTCCAGGCTTTTAGCCAATTGTGCCGAGTCAAATAAACAAGTCAATTTTAGAATTAAAAAAAAAACAATCAACAAAAATAGGTCATGTTATGTATCAAATTAAACAGAATTTAATTACGAATTTTATAAAAATAAATAATATAAATAAATTTCCAATCATATTGATTTTAATAAGCTTTTTTCAATGTGATATGGTGAAAAAAAAAGATCGCACTATACAATTAAGGCATCATTTTGGAAAACCTGATGAATAAAAATAGTTAAATTATACATTTATCGAAAGGAAATTTCCTCTCGAATAATATAATATTCAACCTGAAATATAATTTTTATTTCTTTTAATGATTCTTTTCAGTATCATATGTTTTAAACACGGCCAGTGTTATACAATGTGAAATGGACTTCTCACATTCATGGGATTTTCTGAACTGGTTATGAAATAGAAAAAACTTCCTTGTCTGCTTTTTCTGCTAAATATTATGAATTTTTTTCTTTGGGTGTTGAAGTTTGGCGATCTTGGCAAAATGCAGAAAGGTTTGTGCACCAAGCCAGCCCTACCCGAAATTGCCCTCCCAAATGGTGGCCAATTTCCATAGCAACGGAAGTCTATTTTGCTTCCATATACAAGACATTCATTTTCAGGAAACTGTACAAGCTCAAAGTTTTTTTACTAAAAAACAAGAAAAAATAAAAATTACTTATTACCTAATGGGATGTTAAATAAAATATCCACAACAACAACTTTTAAGCCAGCCTCCAATCTAGCATAACTCGGAAAGATCGATAAATCAGCCAATCGAAAGATCGCTAATGGAAGTAAATCTACAGAAATTAATATGCTTCCTATCCAAGATCTCATTTATTTTCAGAAAATGATACTAAATCAAAGTTTTACTGGAAAAGTAATAAATAATAAAATAAAAAATTAACATATGGCCTGATGCGATGTTAAAATATCCACAGCAACAAGTTGTAGGATGGCCATGCGATGTAACATAACTATAAAAAAAAACAATACTTATTAATCGGCCAAAAAAATCGCTAATTTCCTATTCCGAAAATAAATCTACTGAAATGAAAAATAAGTTTTAAATATAAAAAATGCTAACTTTACAAAGGGTATCCAATATGCTGGACCAAAACTGTAAACAACACTTGTAGCACACGCAATGGAGATTGCATGTGTCAGCCATCTGTGTCTTGTTTGCCTTAGTGAAGCATAACTAATGTAGCTGCAACCAGAATTTCAAAGAAGGACGTGTTTACTTCCAGTTTCGATTTTGAAGGCAGGAAAGATGCATAGAATGCTGGGAAAAATGATAAAAATAACTTGGGAATTCTGAAATAGGTTTATGACAGAAAAAGAGTGTGAAACAGAAAAAAAATAGCTGTATGTATGTTGTAATTACTTCCAAACCTATTGTTTTTAAAAATAGTTTTTTTTGTTAATTTTTAGGAGATTTTCAAAAATTTAAGGAAATATTTGTTGATAATAGTTCAAATCAAACTTGTGAGCTTAAATCAGAAAGTTGCTTTAGCAAATAGTCAGCAATAGTTAACAAGCAAATCGGTAATACCTTTTAGTGCTTCTAAGAAATGGCAGTCAGATGGCTTTATAAAATTATTTATATTGTAGTTTAATAAAATATGCATCAAATTGAAAAACAAAATATTATTTTTGAAGCCTGAATTATATATTTTTATGAGATATATATATAAAAAATTTACAATGGCTATTTTTAAAAAATTGATTTTTTTTTTGTTGTACTAAAAACGTATGTATATGTCCTTGTCACCTCAATTCAGATTCTCCGAATGTATGCAGACAACATGGACACTGGAAGGGTTAACAGTGCCATAGAGTATTAAAGATATTAATATAATTTTCATTACTGCACTGTGAAACTCTACTGTAATTTTTGTACTTTAATAATTAAACTTACTTTAATTTGTACTAACTGAAAAAACTGAAAAGATATTCAGTGTTGAGTAAATTGGGACGATGCTGTAATTCCAGATCTAGAAGGGGAAAAAATCACATTGGGGGTAAGAAACAATCAAACTGAAAATTTGTGGGGGGGGGGGGAGAAGAGACTGTATTTTCAGTGTAGTATAAAATTCCACCCCTCCTTTTTACAGGTCTTTAAAGCATTTCTTAAAAAATGCATGCAAAATAAATAAGTGTAATAATTTTTTACCCTGTTTCAGCTTCTAGCATTCAGAAAGGTTTCAGGTCCCTATGGGGAGGGCTGTTGATCCGGATTTGACCCTGATACTGTATGCAAGCACTCTGCGCACGATGCACATATGTTACAAATTATGTCATCCACATCTTACTAGATTATGCAATTTACACAGTTACCTAGTTTATGCAGTGTAATTGCACAAACAGGTTGGTTTTGCTTTCAGTTATAGTAAACGATGCATTGAATGCTGGGATGAATGATAAAAATAATTCTAGGAATATTGCAATAGAAACAAAAATAAAGAGTTAAAAAAAGAATTGATTTACTTGCTTTATAATTACTTCCAAAATCCTCTGAATTTTAAAATAGCAGCTTTTGGTTAATTTTTAGGAGATTTTTGAAGAAGATATGAGTTCTTAGTAGTTCAGATCAAGTTGTGAGCTTATTCAGGAGGTTTCTTTAAGATAGAAAAATGGAAACTAGCAAATCAGCTTTGTTGTATAGTGAGCTAAGAAATGGCAATCAGATTGCTTTAACAAAATTATTTAATATCACAGCTAAATAAAATATGCATCAGATGAAAAAAAAAGTACTATTTTTCAAGCTTAATTTATGCATTTTTGTAAGATTATATAAGAAATTTTTCAAACTGCATTTTCTATTGTTAAAAAAAAGCCATTTGATGTGTTGTACTAAAAACAGTTATAGCCATTTCTGGCCTCTCATTTCAGAATACCTTGGAAGAGTGTGACCTTGGAAGAGTTAGTAACAACTTAAATTTTCAAACCTTGTCAATTTGGCTTTATTTGCAAATATTGAAAAGTTCAAAAATTGTTTAAATTTTAACATTTTTCCTTCTAATTCATGCTTTCGGTAGGGAAATATGTACAATACTCTTCTCTTCACGAAATAATAAGATACCATGTTATACTATGGTGACTGTGCAGAAAAAGTTTAGTGCTATCTTTGAATTACAAATTGAATATTATAGCCCAGGACTAAAAATAATACATATAATTAAAATTTTATGTATGCCTATAAAATCATTACTGGGAAGCTATGAACATTATATAAAGTTATTTACATTCTTTAAGACACAATATATTTAATTATTAAGTTCTCTAATACTTTTTTGTTAATTGTTTATAAAATGCTTTGTGTTTTATGCATTTTATGAATTAATTTTTGTTATTTTCAAGCATATATAGGGAGAAATTATATACTGCACATCCATTAGCAACAGAGCTTGTCCCTACACTGCTTAATGTTTTTGTTAGTATAGAAATGACTGGACAAAGTGTAGCATTTGAGCAAAAGTTTCAATATCGTCGTCCCATGTACATTGTACTGAACTATATTTGGAACATTGACATCCATAAAAAGAAGATGAAGGTAAGATATTTATAATTTTAGATCCTTTAGATTAACCATGCTAATAAACTGGGACTCTTTGTAACAGTGACCAAATGTAAACAAAAAAAAACACTTAATTTTTGTAATTAACACATTTATTGTAACCATATGTGTGGGCTAAAGAGATACTATTGTACCACTTGAATGAAATATAATTTTTGGGATCTGTATTAAATTTATATATATAATACTGAATATTTTTTGTGTTAGAAATTAATATTATTAATGATTCTCGGGGCATGCCACTAATATTTAATGCCTTGAGCATCATCTGTAATATCTACTTTTTTGCCATGCATGATTATAAGGTAACATTCTACATTTGTTTGTATAAGTTATCTACCCACTGACACATTATAATATTTCCATCTATCTACTGACACATTAATGGGGATGGGAGTGAAAAAATATGGAAAATTACCACTTTTACCTGGTGGTATAATTAGTATGATGTTGAACTGCCCCGTGCAGCAATGCATTCATGAACATGGCGGGAAGGCCATCATACAGCTCTATAATGTCCTGCTGAGGGATAGAATGCCAAATAGCATGAAGTCGCTGTTCCATTTCAGCGATAGTGGTTGGCACACCTCTTGGGTGTTAGAGCTGTTGGCCCATCCTGTCCCAAACGTGTTCAATGGGTGAAAGGTCTGGCAAGTGTGCTGGCCATTGTAGTACCTGAACATCCTGTGTGGGGACAGGCATTATCTTGCTGGTAAAAGGTTCTGTGCTGCTGAACAAATTGGACAGCCACTGGTTGCAAAATGTTGGTAACATATCGTTTGTCAGTTAGAGATCTCCTTATGATGACCAGTTCTGACCCCAGATGTCCCACTAATGTCACCCCACACTAAGACACCATGCTGGAACTGTGTGACGATGTCACGTGCACTGGGTGGCATTCCTTTCCCCTGGATGACAACAAACACTTCTACCATTGTGCTGACCAAGACAAAAACGAGATTCATCACTAAACACTACTGTACTCCACTTTGTTTGTTCCAGTTCTGTCTGAGGTGACACCACTGAAGACATACTTGCATGTGGGTAGACGTGAGGGACAAATGCAGTGCTGGACAGTAGGCTCACAATGAAACTGTAAAAGTCTGTTTGCCATCCACCCGGTACCACTGTAAATGTGAAATACCCTATATATATATACCATAAAATTTGCTTTTGAATTAGAAATTTTATTTTACTATCAATGTTCTATGTCAGTGTTATTAAATTTTTTGTTAAATATTATAAATATGACCTGTAAATGGTAGCTAGGCATAAACTGGAAGGAGAGCTGTGTACCAATCCTTAGTGATGATGCACAGAACCGGCCAGGTCTAGCACCTAATGTCTGACCCCGCCTTCTCGTGGTGCAGGCCATTACTACCTTTCAAAAGAGATTCTCTTTTGGAAGGGAACGGAAGGGGAGGGCTGCCAGTTCAGTATGGCCTACTGATCTGGTCATCTATGGCCACTTTTTTCTTTTTTTTCAACCCTGCTGAGGAGTGGTCAACTTCACAGGGTCCTGGTGCTGACCATTTATACCTACTAGACTGGACTTGTTTATGGATTTGAGCTTGATTATTGATCCTGGACTTGCTGCACTCGTGGGCCTCTGTTGAGGGAGAGTCGGCAGCTGTGTTTTCTGTTTGCTTCTGGGTTGCCAGCCCTAAGTGAACAGAGGCATGGGATACCTTATATCAGCTGGTGGATAATTCTAATCAGAGGTCATCGCAGGTACCTGAACCTTACTTAGCTAGTTGGGCATCGTCAAGCCTAAACTGGAGTAATGTGTCTCAGGTTGGCCATGTGGCTCTTGAAAAAGTCCACTTGAAAAGGTGGTGCCTGAAGTTCCTACCAGAAACGGTGACTTCAGCCTTTAGCGGAGGAGGAACAGGTGTTTGCCCCATGCCTGCGATCAGGGGGCTGTTTGATATTGTTGGCCCTACCAATCTCAATAAACCTAATTTCTTTAAAAATCCTACTAATTATTTTCTGTCTGCAGGAATGTGGAACGTGAGGTCATTACATAGAGATTATTCTCTTGAGGTCCTCATGCAGGAATTCCAATGCTATAACATAGATATTCTAAGCTTGCAAGAGACCAGATGGACAGGTAAAGGTGAGATACTTAAAAATAACTTTAAATTTCTCTTTACAGGGTGGGAGGATGGAAAGCATCACCAAGGCGTGGGTCTACTGCTCCGCAGACATGCTAGTGATGCTCTTCTAGGATATGAGTGCATTAATGAAAGGTTTCTTACAGCAAAATTTCAGACAAGCATTAAAGACTTGAATGTTATCTGCTGTTATGCCCCCACTTATGAGGATGAGAAGGATAGGTTTTACGAACAACTTCAGGATATTTTGAATTCTGTCAAGAAAGGAGATATTACCCTTGTTCTAGGTGACTTTAATGCCAAAGTTGATACTGACTCTGATCTTTGGGGAGGGGTGATAGGCCCTTTTGGTATTGGTAGCTGCAATGGGCAACATCTCCTACAGGTAAGTAAACTCGATGGTTTCAGAATAACTAACACATATTACAAACACCGCGACATACATAAATACACATGGGTTTCACCTGACGGGCTGCATAGGAATATGATTGATTATATATTAATTAACAGCAAATGGGCTAGTTCTGTTAGAAATACCAGGGCATATAGGGGAGCTGAAATTGGATCTGACCATTACCTTAAAAGTGTCTTGCAACTTAAACTTAAAAAGTGTTGTGCTAGGGTTAAAAAATTTACCTTTAATACTGAAGCTCTGAAAGACCCAGTTATAGCTAAAGCTTACCATGATAGGTTACTTAGTCATTATGACAGTCATGGTTTGCTTAATACTGAAGTTGAGGAAGAATGGGGTCATTTTAAACAGGCTTTTTTGGAAACTAACAGTACTCTTTTAGGAAAAAAGGAGCAGAGGAGGCAGAATTATTTAAGTGATAAGGCACTTGAGCTTATTTCAGAAAGAAGGAACTGCAGGAATGTCCTTAATCAGTACCCTACTAGTCCTAATGGAAAGGATTACAGACAGCTTAATAAATGTGTAAAGGATCAGTTAGCTACTGATAAGAATCTTTGGCTTGATGGCTTGGCTGACAAAGCTGAGGAAGCAGTTAGGCAGCACAATAGCAGAGAGCTGTACCAGATAGTTAATGTTTTATGTGGTAGAAAACGGACAGGCATACATGGATTGCAGGATAAACAAGGTAAGGTTATAGAAGGTGAGGATTCTGTCATGGCTAGGTGGGCTGAGCATTTCAGTTATGTTCTAAACGATGTGGGTAGTTCTACTCCCATTGTTTGTAATGATGATAGATGCATTGGCAGCTTTAATGTTGGCCTTATAACACAATCTGAAGTTATTTTGGCTATCTCTAAACTTAAACTTCATAAATCCCCAGGGGTAGATGAAATTACTACAGAAATGCCCAGAGCTGGGAATGTTTCGGTTGGTTTTACCACTTGGATGACTGAAATTTTGAATAACTTTTATGATAAAGGCATGGTTCCTAAAGATTTTACCAGAGCTATTATTATCCCTATTTTCAAAAAAGGTGATCGCAGTTCTTGTGATAACTATAGGGGTATCAGCCTACTCTCTGTTCCAGGTAAAGTTCTTTCCATGATTGTGCTTAATAGAATTAAGAATCTGGTTGACAGGCAATTGTGTGATGAGCAGTGTGGATTCAGAAGTGGTAGGGGATGTGTGGATCAAATATTTTCACTTAGGCAGATTCTTGAGAAATGTTTAGAGTTTCAGAAACCTTTGGTTGCTAGCTTTGCTGATTTCAAAAAGGCTTTCGACTCTGTTGATCGTCATAATTTGTGGTTGATTGTGAGATCATATGGTATACCAGACAAGTTAGTTAACATAATGAAAGCTCTCTATAATAACACTGAGTCATGTGTGAGAGTTGGTAAGTCTTATAGCAATTGGTTTAGCATTACGTCTGGTGTTCGACAAGGGTGCATTTTGTCTCCTTTTCTCTTTAGTTTGATTGTTGATTATGTTATGCGAAATTCACTTCAAGGGAAAGATTTTGGCCTTAAATGGGCTGGAGATACGAAAATTTCTGATTTAGATTATGCTGATGATTTAGCCCTTTTGGCAAAAGATGTTGATGAGATGGAATCTTTCATTCGAGCTGTTGATGAGACTGGTAGTAGAGTAAGTTTGGTTATAAACAGAGAGAAAACTAAAGTGATGAAAATTGGTCAGGTAGGCTGTGATTCAGTTAAGCTGAATGGTTGCAGTCTTGAGCAGGTGTCACAGTTTAATTACCTTGGGAGCTATGTAACTGATACTGGTGATATGCGGCATGAGATTAACAGACGAATAGTTATTGCTGCCGGGACTTTTAAGAATCTATGGAGGTTGTGGAGAAATAGACGTATACACCTAAAGACTAAAATTAGACTGTATAATAGTTTGGTTCTTTCTAGGGTTAGTTATGATGGTGAAACTTGGACGCTGTGTAAACAAGATAACAGGAAACTAGATGCTTTTGATTCTAGATGCTTACACAGTATCTTGGGTATTAGGTAATTTAACTTTGTAACTAATGATGAGGTTAGGCAAAGGAGTCTGCAACCTCCTTTAAGCAGCATATTGTGCAGAGAGAGACTCCGCTGGTTTGGCCATGTTGCCCGTATGGATAATTATAGATTGGCGAATAGGGTTATGAACAGTGTGCCTAGAGGCCTAAGAAGGAGTGGGAGACCTAGGATTTGGTGGGCAGACAATGTCAAACAGGACCTTGTTAGAATTGGTGTGCAGTGGCTGGATGCAGCAGATGTAGCTCAGGACAGATATGCTTGGAGAATTAAACTGCGTGGTCTGGTTGGACCTCCATAGCCCATGGCTGCTTGAGGATGATGATGATGATTATAAATATTATAAAAATCATACCAATGCCAAACAATATTAATGTCACATCAGATGAAAGAAGGCTAAACATACTGTTGTTAACAAATTATAAATGTAAATATTCTATATCCTGCAGATAAGCCTTAAGCTCTGCGGGTCACCTGTACCAATAAAATTTATTTATACTCTATGATCAAAGAATAATAAAAAAAAAAATTGCACTTGATTATGGCTTTAATATGCTTTTTTGTAAGTTTGGGAGTGGCTTTTGAAGTTGGCCAGAGAACAACTCCATCTTGGGTTACAGGACTGGTTTCCAGCTACTTCGACAATGACAAAATTGGTAACTAGCCCACAGAAGAATAATCAGCACATTATTCTTCTTTGTTTTTTTTTTTAGTAGTTGGTTATGGTTATATTGCAAATGTAACCCTTGTAACTAGCTAATAGCTTATTTGAAATTTGAGGATATACCAAATGTTTTTGGTAGTTTACAGGATTCCAAAATCTTGTAGACTCTTAATCTCAGGGTGTTTCATCATCCTTTTAAATCACATATATCAGTCAAATAAAAATTTCAGTTGGAGAGATCATAAAGTGTTAGGGGAGAGTTACTGGGTATTAAAAAAAGTGCTTCCCGTAATTGGTGATGACATTTAAAAGAGCAAAATTAATTAGAAGAATTTGCAGTATTAGAATTAAGTAAATATTTGTCTAAAGTTAGTAAATTATAATTTTACAAATAAAAGGCTTATTTTTTTTAGTATATTTTTATAGTTATTAATTAATCATTAACAAATCATTTAACTGATTTGCTTTACTTGCAAATATACATCAGACTTCAAACATTTGCAAAATCTCGATGGTAATTAGGTAGGCAAAATACGTGGATGCTGATAAAGTTTTTGCCGGTGCAGGTGCAGATATTTGCCCAAACCTAATCTTCACCCAAAGAAGGTTATGGTGATTGTTTGGGTGGTCTGCAGCTGGTGTTATTCATTATCCATTCCTAAAATTGGTTGAAACAATAAATGCAAAGAAATATTGTATAGAACTAAAAAAAAATGCATGTCAAATTATGCAAGAAGCAGCTGAATTGTGAGAAAGCAAAAATATTTTGGCCTTAAATGGTCTTATTATTTAAATTAGCCAATTTGACTAAAGTTGAAATTGGTACTGCTAAGAATTCCCTAATGGGCAAAAGCAATTGGGATATAATGCAGTTTAAAATGTCAATTTCAGTGGCATCAGCATTGTACAGCTGGTATAACTCTACTGTACCCCAAATGAATTTTTCAACATCATCTCCTTCCCTTTGTCTTCGTGAAAACAGTTCTGTAGTTAACTGTGTATAATCATTATAAGATGGATAGATTTCCAACAGTTCATTTTCAAAATCTACCCAATTTTCTATTCCATGACAACATCCTACATTATTCCACCATTGCTTAGCACATCCAATTAGACAAGATACTGCTTTCTTTCTGAAATAAGTTCAAGTGCAATGCAATATTATATTATACAAATACCTTTTGTTAAGCCTTATTACAAAAAACTTACAGAAGCCGATCTTTCATGTTCAGATGAGCAGGTTTTAGATGATATTTAAGACAACTGAAATTGCAGCTGCGGTCCAGTGGACTTTCTGAATTATCTTGTAGTCCAAAGCATAGTGTTGTTAGAGTCAGTAGAGATGTAGAATTAGTAGATAATTTTAATTGTTAGTAGATTGTTAGGAGGAGATGAAATGTGTTGAATCAATATATGTTGTATAGATAGTAGGCATTGTTAGTAGAGATTTAGATAAATGTGAGTTGTTAGTACTCCAACTTTTGTATTCTTCCACTGATGGTGAGTCTTTTAATTTTTTTGAAAATAAACTTTGTTTTAGAAACTTTTTAATTTTTGCTATTTTTCTCTTGAGCAACGTTAATGTTTTTTTTATTAGAATTAAATTTTAATTAAATTTGACAATCCTTTTTGAATTCTTACTCAATATGTAATGCTAGACAAATACCTAACGAACCCTATTTCAGCTTTAATTGGTAAGTTAATATTGCCTGGTGCCCAACAAAGCTATGTGGAATTTTGAATAAATTTGGATTAGACAAAAGGTCCAACTTGAAAAGTTAATGATCTTTGGAGCATTATATGCTTTGGCTATATCTGAATTTTTCAGACCTTCAGTGTTAAAAGTAATTCTCTTAACCTTAGCACAACCTTTCTTTAGCTTCAGTTGCAAGACACTTTTGACCAGGTAATGGTTAGACCCAATTTCAGCTCCTCTGTATGATCTGGTATTCCTAACTGAACTAGCCCATTTCCTGTTAATTAAAATATAATCTATCATATTCCTGTGCCAACCCATCAGGCGAAACTCATGTATGTTTATGAATGGTGCAGTGTTTGTATTATGTGATAGTTATCCACAAACCATTAAGTTTAATTGCTTTTAGAAGATGTTCTCCATTGCCATTGTAACTACCAATGCCAAAGGGACCTAAAACTCCTGCCCAAAGGTCAGAGTTAGTACCAACTTTAGCATTGAAGTCACCTAGCACAAGAGAAATATCTCCTTTCTTCACAGAATTCAAAATATCCTGAAGCTGGCTGTAAAACATATCCTTCTCCTTCTCATCAGAGTCCTCTGTGGGGGCATAACAACAGATGACATTCAAGTCTTTAATATTTGTTTTAAATTTTGCTCTAAGAATTCTTTTATTGATGCAGTCATATCCTAGAAGAGCATCACTGATGTGTCTGCTGAGAAGCAGACCCACACCTTGGTGATGCTTTCCATCCTCCCTCCCTGTAAAGAGAAATTTAAAGTTATTTTTAAGTATCTCACCTTTACTTGTCCATCTGGTCTCTTGCAAGCCTAGAATATCTAGGTTATAACAGTGGAATTCCTGCATGAGGACATCAAGAGAATAATCTCTATATAATGTCCTCACATTCCACGTTCCTGCAGAGAGAAAATTATGAGTAGGATTTTTAAAGAAACTAGGGCAAAGACATGTTCTTCTTCCACTAAAGGCTGAAGTCACCAATGCTGGTAGGAACTTCAGTCACCATCTTTTCAAGAGCCATCCTTCCTTTATGATTTGCCTGAGATACTTTACTCCAGTTTAGGATTGACGAAGTCCAACTAGCTAAGTGATTGTAGAGGTTCTCCCACTGCTAAAGGCTGAAGCCCCCATGCTTATAGGAACTTCAGGCACCACCTTTTCAAGAGCTATAGACCTGCCTGAGACATATTACTCCAGCTTAGGATTGGCGATGCCCAACTAGCTAGGTGAGGGCTCAGGTACCTGTGATGGCCTCTGATCAGGATTATTCACCAGCTGATATAAAGTATTCCATGCTTCTGTTCACTTAGAGCTTTAGCAGTGGCCCCGTGTGTTATGTATTAGGTGCTAGATCTTTCATTAATGTAGTAATAAGTAAACAAAAGAGTCTTTAAAATTGAAAGTGTGCTGAAATATTGATTGAAAGCCGATGTGCGTAGTTCCCAGTTCCAGTAGTAATAAAGTCAATATCTTTACGTTAAAAGAGAGGCCCACCAGTGTAGAAAGCTACAACTGTAGTAAAGCTATAAATAGCCCAAAATATGGGGAATTGCAACCAATGGATAATCTATGCATGATCCTTCTGCATTCAAGAAGCAAAAGACTTTGGGAGAATATTTGCAAAAAAAATCTGTTGAAGGAATTTTGAGACTTGCTAGTGCTGATGGTTAAGTTTACATTGCATTGTTAAAGGCATAAACTAAATCTTTTCTACTGACTATTTACGGTGACTGATCATGTACATAAACTGTACAATATTGAAATTGCTCTACCCAGAAGGAGTGAGGGGTTGGGTTGGCTGTTTTACCTCTGAGCGGCACTTTTTTGCACACCATGGGCTAAGTGGCCAGGCCACATGGACTCGGAAGGCTCAGAGAAGGTTGGGGGAGGGGACCCCACTGGAACAGCTGTTGGGAGACAGATGGTAGCCTCCCGTTAAGGCCATCCGGTGTGTTCTTTAACGTGCACAGGGTATGACTCCCACACACGGGGCCACTGCTTAAAGTCCCATCCGACAGATGGTAGCCTTTCCAAGCCCATCGGTGTCCCCTACTGACAGTGGACAGGGCGGGGAGTTTTGCGGAGATAGGAGTGAGGGGATAGGGGTGAAATTTAACACACACATAGCATTACATATTGGCATACCATGATTTAATTTGCAGCCACTTAGAGCAGTTAGAAGATGAGATAATGCAGAACAATGTGACTGCCTCAGTAGTTGTTTGTTTGCACTGCCATGAACAGCAATACAGCATGGCATGGAGTCATACATTCAACAGATATGGTCCCGAGGAATTGCACACCAAGCAGCGTTGACTAGCTCCCATAATTCATCTAGATTCCACTCTGGCCGGTAAGAGGACTGCACACATTGTCCAATGTGGTCCCACAGATTTTCTATTGGGAATAAATCTGGAGATTGTGCTGGCCATGGCAATACTTGAACATGTTGCAAACATTGGAAACCCAAGCAATGTGTACATGGGCATTGTCATGCTGAAAAATGGGCTGCTCATGCCTCCCAGGAATGGTAATAAAGCAGGCTGCAGAACCGTGCTAACGTATCATGCAGCTGTCAGTGTTCCCATGATGCAGACAAGAGGTGACCTGCTGTTGTATCCAATAGCACCCCATATCATTATGCCTAGCTGTCGGGCGGTGTGCAGTCGTGAACAAAAGCTGGATCTGTCCTCTTACCAGGTTGTTGCCATACATGAACCTGTTGATCATTCACACCCAGACAGAAACGGGATTTATCACTAAACACAACAGTGTTCAAATCGTGACCCCAGTTCACATGACTTCGGCACCAAGCCAGACAAGTGCTGCAATGGTTTGCAGTCAATAGCAGTTTACGTAACGGTTGCCTAGAGTACAGATGTGCCTCATGCAACCTTTGGTTTATCATTTGGGTCATTATGGGCACATCCATGGCTGCTGACACAGCCCATTGAATATTGCCTGCAGTGCTCTGTGGTGATGAACAAGCATGTCAAACAATGCACCTATTAAGCTGTGCTTATGTTTGTCGAACGGCACCACTCCCTCTGCGACGCACTCTAGAATCTTCATTTTGCCACTGTTGTCAATAGCATCCAATAGTTCGTGCATCCCGATGAACATGGGCGGTGACACGACGTGTAGTCCATCCAGCTTCACATAGACTTATAATTCTTCCTCTCCCAAAAGCATCCAAATGACAATAAACCTGCCAACTGTGTGTACCAGGCATTTTCGACCTTCACTGAACAATTTCCAAGTGGAACCACCTAATTTCAATCGTTCGCACAACTTCCACCTGCATAAACACAATGCCATCCCTGTTCCTTCTTGCACCTTTTACCTCTTGAGCCACACACATTATTGGCTCTAGATTATCATCATTTGCATATCTCAACTGCACACACCCACCCTTCTATTTGCATGTTTGTACGACATTTTCTTCGGTGGGGCATTTTCAATATCGAGCAGTGTATGTTCACTGCAGACTCAAATATATTTATTTTTAAACTTTATCATAGTTTTTTCAAGCAGAATTAACAGGTAAAAAATGTATATTATAGATTTAAATGTTATTTCTGATATTTTATTAGCAACAGTTGAAAAAAAATTCACATTTCTATTCAAAAAATTTTTTTTACTACCTTGTACCTCAGGGGCAAAACTTATCTCCGATCACAAGATTTCAAAAAATGAAAATAACCCTACCTACATCTTTAATAGTGCATTATCATTAAATTTGTCTAAATATTAAATGAAAAGTTGTGAAATTATTCTGATTAAACAATTTGTTCAAATAATTATTACCATTAATGGACAAGTTTACCTGGGCACGCTAGGAAATTTTCTCCTTTTGCAGTTAGAAAATAATGATTTCATATGCCCATAATTTTCCAGCTAGACTGTTATATTTTTCAAGAGATGTTATGAAAGCTCTTGGTGTAACATTTTCTGACAACAGATTGGCAAGGGTGAACAATTCCATGGCATTCCATCAATCCCATTTCTTCCTTGTGGGATTTTGTGAAGAATTATGTTTACATGGACAAGATTAAGGACTTGAATCTTTCGAAAGCCAGAATAAGAGAAGCAATTAAACAAATAGCAAAAGGTATGCTGCAGTATGTATGGCAAGAAATGGAAACTAATTGGAAATATGCAGGGTAATGATAGTTTATATGCAAAAATTCAGTAATTATGTTCTAAACTATTTGAAGTATGCTTTCAATTAAAATATTATTTTCCTACATATTGGTTCTCGAAACTCCACAATTATTTTTTCGACATCCTGTATAAGGAGATTCTAATGTGTTGCTTAATTTTATGATGAAAAATTTGCATCAATTGATTTTAATTAAAAAAATTTTTTAATTGATTTTAATAAATAATTTATATTTTAGGAGCTGGCTGAAAATGCCGAAATTAATATTGAATCATCTCAACCTCCTTTATTTTTACACTTTATAAATCTTCTTGTTAATGATGCTATATTTTTATTGGATGAAGCTTTGTCGGTATGTATATTTTGAACTTTAAGTGGTGCATTGCATTAAGAATTAAGAGAACAGCTAAATTTATCCCAGTTAGTAAATGTTTGAATAAATTTTAATTGTCATTAATAAAATGCTTCCTCTTTGATAAGTAAGCTGTAAATATATGAATTTTTTTTGTTGTAATATATGAGTAGAAAAGTAAATTTATTTGAAACAAATTTTAAGACTTAAAATGCTGATTGTCAAGCACATTTTATGATAAACTGCATTTCTTAAAAAAATTCCAAATTTAACTTACTAACCCCAATTTTCATAATTAAAGCTGGATTATGAGGATTCACTGCTATGCCAGTTTTTGCACAAAGCAGAGGTGAAAATACAGTTAACTCTCATTAATTCAAAAATTGTACCTCGAATTTCTTATCATTTTTTTTTTTTAATTCCCAATCAAATCTTTATACATTTATTGTATTTTCTCTCTCTTTAACTTGAATTACTTTATTCATCATCACCTCAGTAAGTCAAAATTTGATGAAAAATATCTGAATGAAAATCTATTTTTGTAAAGTTTTTTTTTCATGAAACTTTGTTTTGTTACTGGTGATGATTACTGAAATTTTTTACCAGGTGGACAAAGTGATTATCATTGGCTATGTATATTCCCCACTGCTTGCAGGTGGACAGCAATTCTTCTATATGCACTGCTTCCACCATTCCTGCATAGCTGATAGATAACCATTCTTCCCATTTATCATAGCTGATAAATTATGATTATGATCATAGATGATTTAGCATAGCTGATAGATAACCATTCTTCCCATTATAGAAATTATTAGTTTAATTTTGGTTTAGAGCAGTTTCTTTTGGTACTGTTTTAACTGTATTAAAATGGCAGCAAAACACAGGTTGAATGCATTGTTGGGTTGGGTTGTTTTACCTCTGAGTGGCACTTTTTTGCACACCATGGGCTAAATGGCCAGGTCACAAGGACCTCGAAGGCTCAGAGAAGGTTGGGGGAGGGGACCCACTGGAATAGCTGTTGGGAGACAGATGGTAGCCTCCTGTCAAAGCCATCCAGCGTGTTCTTTAACGTGCACAGGGTATGGCTCTCCTGCACACAGGGCCATGGCTTAACGTCCCATCCGACAGACGGCGGCCTTTCCAAGCCCATCGGTGACCCCTACTGATCGTGGGCAGGGAGGTGAATGCATTGTAATTAAGTGTTAAAGCAAAGTGATCATGGCTGTTGAAAGCAGGGGAAAGAAGAAAAAAGACAGCCAAAGAATTTAGAATTCTTAGCAGTACTCTGTCAGTCATTTTAAAGAACAAAGATATGGTATTGGAAAAGCTAGAATTTAGGTATGGAGAATTTTAGGAACTAAAACATTCCAGTAAGTGGAATCTATTGCAGCTTCTATAGCTAGGTTTTAAAACTGCCAAATGTGTAATATTAGCACAGAGTCAATAACTTGGAATTTTTTTGTTTCCTTTGAGCTTCGAGTTAATGATAGTTTACTCTCATTGACTCAAAGCTGATTGGTTTCCATTCCATATATTCTTTGTATTTTAAACTATATTCGTGTATTTTCTTTCAATTCAAAAATGGAATAACTTTTATAATAAGAGTATAACTTTTGTTATACTCTTATTTTAGATTCATTAGAGTTTTTTTTTATTATATATTAGTTCTTTCTATTTTCCCATTATGATTATTTCAGTTTTAGTTTACAGTAGTTACTTCATGTGTTTAAATGTTAATCAATAACTGTCACTTGGTAACTGAATTGCTGTTGGCTTTTTTGAATGGAAAATTACAGAACCTTGTTCTAAAGCTGATAATAGACAAACATAGGTTATATTCAATGGTAAGAACCTTATAATTCTGAACAATAAACTAATAGAGATTAATATAATAAGATGGGGAAATATTTGTATTTTCTTTCAGTTCAAAAATGGAATAACTTTTACTATATTCTTATTTTACATTCTGATGAATGTTATATTCTTATTTTGCATTCTTTAGAGTTTCTTTTTACTATTCTACTATACTTCTTTTTATTCTACTATAGTTTCTTTTTACTATATAGTTCTTTCTGTTTTCCCATTACGATTATTTCATCAATTCTGAATCCACAATTTTACTGTGCATCAATTGTGGATTTAATTCCTCAGATGAATCCATTTTGACTCAAGCCATTTAAGTAGATTAGATTCAGTTTTGTTGAAATATAGAAAAATTATTTTACTTGAAATAGGTGCTGGAATTATTACAATATCTGATAACATTGTACTAATAATAAAATTTCTTTTCCACACATATAGAAAAAAAAATATTAAAAACTCTGTAATACTATTAACCTGGCTGTAGCCTCACACCTCTTCTATCACATTAGTAGGTGCATTTTGGTCTTGCATTTTAGTAGGTGGACTTTGGCTGTCAGTGACTGAAAGCAGGGCTGCACAAAGGGCCGACATGCCCTTTGTGCAGCCCTGCTGCCTGGATAGCCTGATATCCTGGAGCTCCATGACACATGGGGTACCAAAGACACCCATGTTGTTTATTAGATATGTGTTTTAAAATATATATATATATAGTATATACACCAAAGAGCCAAAACATTATGGCCAGCACATCTTTATGCAAATTGAAACAACTGCAGGTAAACGATGGCACATGTGAAGGTCATGAAACAGTATAAATAACACCTGATACTTAGCTCTGTAGTGTTATTCTTGTTCTCCAGATGGGAAAGGCAGCAGACTTAAGTGAGTTTGACAAAGGCCAAATTGTAATGGCCAGATGACTAGATCAACTTAATGAATACGTGACATTCCCGGTGCACCACAACTCAAGGCTGTATATCACCATAAGGGAGATGTCACTGAAACCACTATGAACTAGAAAGCTCCTAACATTTAAAACTTGCCTTACAATTGTCCTGCCTACAGCGAGAGAAGACCTGTATGTGAAGAGAGAAGCACTGCTTGTTAATATGCCTGCTCGAAGATTTAATCATTGAGGTGCAGTGAGAGTGGGATCTTTTGAATTTTGAGCGATGCCTAGGAATATGCCCATCACTCACTGAATTTTGCCAAGAAACTTGCCAATAAATAAATAAAAAGATCTTAGTCTTTTGAATTTTGAGCCAGAAAAATAAAGGAAGTCCTAACTTTTAGGGTCCTCCACAGCAGAGGCCCAAGGTACTTCCATCAGAAGGCCACACCTCGAGGGACTCCAATCCTCTCGGCACGACCCCCAACTTCGTCCTCTCCATAGAGCCGGGCACAATGGCCCGCTCACTGTCACGGCACTTTTAAGTCGAGGCTGCTTCGGGGACACCTGGCCAGCCAACCATCCAAGACTGACCGGAACCCTCCCACAACCACAACAGCCGACATCCAACCGTATATTGCAACACCACAGCACCCGGACCCCACTTCACAGAGGAACCAAGTTCCTCCACTGCAAAAGCCATGAGTCCAAATCTCATTCATGTGGGACTCTTAGTTTGGCTGGTCCATCGACAAGCCCGCAGGCCACCATCTGAATAACAGGGCTGCGAGCCTCCAACTTCGGCCTCTCCATTGTGAACGGGCCGAAGCACCCCAAGAGCATCCGTCCACCTACTTATCATCGGGACCGCCTCAGAGAGCTCACAAACGAGTGTGCTGGAGACACACACATCTCAGTCTGCAAATCACTCCGAGAGACCCCAGAGCGAGGTTGCCCAAGCCCCGTCCAGAGCCCTTCAACGGCCCCTCAATCTCGGCTGTGACCACCCCGCTTCGCAGGGGGACAAGTGATCAAGCCAGCAGGACCCCAATGCCGAAAAAGTCCGCCAGCCCTCAACAAGCCCCCCTCCACCGGGGGCCACAGGACTTCAACACCAGAGCACCAGCGATCCGAGCCCAACTTCTCGGAGGCACCGTAAGCCCCCCCCCCCCCCTCGTCAAGGAGGTCCCACTCCGGGGGGGAGATGACTAGATCAGAGCATTTCCGAGACAGCAAGGCTTGTGGGGTGCTCATGGTTAGTACCTTCAAAAAGTGGTTTGAGGAGGGAAAAACCAGGAACTGCCAGCAAGGTGTGGGCTGACCACAACTCATCGATGCTAGAGGTGAGCGAAGGCTATCCCATACAGTAAGAGTCAACAGAAGGGGTACTGTGGCGCAACTCGTCCATAATTTGAATGCTGGTGACAGGGTAATGTGCAGAATTTGGTTAAGGTGAATCCAAAGGCGCCTACAAAGGCCATGTGAGCATCAAAACTGGACCTTGAATGATTGGAAGAAAGTCATCTGGTCTGATGAATCTCGTTTCTTGTTGCCCCATGTGGACAGCTGGGTACATGTGCATCATTTATCTAGGGAAGTGTTGGCACCAGGATGTACCATGGGATGAAAACAAGCTGGTGGAGGAAGTGTAATGCTTTGGGCAATGTTCTGCTGGGAAACTTTGGGTCCATTCATTCATGTGCAGGAAACTATGACATCTACCACCTACCTAAACATCATTACAGACCAGGTAATCCTTTCATGTCAACAGTATTCCCCTCTAGTAGTGCATTCTTTCAGCAGGACAATGCGCCATGCCACACTGCCCCGATTGTTCGAGAATAGTTTGCAGAACATGAGGAAGACTTCCAGGTATTGCCCTGGCCACCAAATTCCCCAGACATCAATCCAATCAAGCATCTGTGGTTTGTATTGGAACAGCATATCCAATGTGCGGCGACTCAACCACGTCTCATTCCAGGTACAAGAGTTAAAGGATCTGCTGGTCATGTGTTGGTACCAGATACCACAAAACACCTTTAGAAATCTTGTAGGGTCCATGCCTTGCCAGGTAAGAGCTGTTTTAGCAGCATGTGGAGGACCAGCATCATATTAGGCAGGTGGTATCATTTATATTTTACAATTTGTTTAAGCAACAACAATATTATGTTGGTTCAATTTTTAGAAGGAATAGTAAAGTAATTGCAAGTATCCATGATAAGAGTGATTGCTGTTTCTTTAAAGCACTCTCTCTCTCTCCTGCAATCGAAAGTGAAGTTTAAAAGAATACTTATTATGAAAATGTACAACATGTTATCAAATGTATTGGGATTTTGTGAATTAATTTTTTTATTCATTTTTGTGAATAGCAAACCTCATTCAAAGCTCTCTAACTCTGAAAATAAGATTTTTACAGAGAAATGCAACAGCAGATAATTTATAGATCTTATTCAAATTTATCGAAATCTCAATTTTAAACAACATTCCTTTAATAGCTATTAAAACGAATTATTTGACAGCAGTGGCTGCCCATCATATGCATTTTCAAATATAATGGAAACTAAATAATCTAATCTGGATAAACTTTTAAAATTTCATTTATTTTATAAACTTTTGTTATAACTTTTGAGGTAAAATCTTCAAGTAATTCTCGCTATTGTTAATTGTTTCAGCCATGAAAATCCGTAAAAAATTATTTAAATTATTGTTGCCATGAAAAATTTTACCATAATTAGTAAATATTGTTCAAATTGGGATTGGATAAATATTTTTAATTTGCTAAAAAATGCTTTATTTCATGATTAGTGAACTTTCAACATAGCTTTCCTTTCCTATAATATGAAAGTGTCTCAATACTTTTGATAATTTTGTTATATTTATTTATTCCCAGATCAAAGGGGAAAAAATGCAAGGAAGGGAGGAAAATGTCTGAATTTAATAATTTGATATTTAACCGTCGTCAGTTGTGCTTTGTTTTGTAACAAGGATGGAAGCACTTCTCACAGATCCGTGATATGTTTCTTAATACTAAATACTTATATGTCAGCTCTCTTTCATGAATTGTTCTGTACTAATATGAAACATATTCTTATCATTGATATACATAGTAATCTATTTTAGACCATAAATAATAGTTCCTATTTTTTTCCCCATAACCAATATCTCACAGTTTTATGACTGTGAATGACATCAAAGGATTTTTAAGTATCAGACAAGAATCTGCTAAATATCTGAGAGGGTCTGCTTGTTGTTTTGATTACAGGACCTCCAAGATTTTTCCTCTTTTAACCCCCCTCCCCTCTTTTAAAAAGTGATATCAACTGGCAGTTCTAGCACTTACCAATTAAAAGTAGACTCAGTATACCACTTCCTCTAATCATAACTTACACCAATGTAAGGGTTCAGATCCCAAACTTTTGCCTCCCCCCAAAAAAATTTATACCTCCGTTTAAAAAGTGGTAGGAATTGCTTCTAAATGGTAAAAGCTAAAACTGCCAAACTCAGTATGCTGCTTCCTCTAATTGTAGTGTAACGCTCCAAAGAAATGAATTACTTTTAAAGTTTGGACCCTTTGTCTGATTCAATTATTTTCATGCTCCGGATAGCTGAGTCGAGCGCCAGGCAATAATTGACAAATTGCCAAAAATAAGGTTTAATTAGGATTCAAAATACCAGCGAGCGTTAATGAGTAAGAATTCAAAAATATTAAATGATTGTCAAAATTTTATGTTAATGCTAATCAAAACAAACTAACATTGCTCAAGAGAAAAAAATTAGTAAAGATTCGAAAGGTTTAAATAACAAACAATTTATTTCCAAAATGCACTCACCAAAACTTCAATAAAGAAGATACTACAAAATTTCTTACTACAAACATCTTCAACAAACTCCAAACTAAAACTGATCTCTAAACTGTGCTGTGCTCTTCTACTCTACTATCATCTGTGCTACTGTGACAACATGTCACCAGGTTATAACAAGAGGTACAAAGCTTGCACATGTCATGTTGCACGCCAGGAAAGACATTGCATAAATTGACGAGTGGCGCAAGCTATGACGCAAGAGTGGGCATGTCCTTGTGCATACGCTTTAGCGGGTGGCAATCAAAAGTTCGGAGTTGTGCATGCACAACTTCTAACTCTTGGAAACGAGCGCTTTGATGCCAAAAAGGAAATAAAAATTCACAAAATGATAAATATAACATAAATTAAGCAAAACTGGTTAAGGTAAAGTAAAAGTGAATGAGGGGACATCACAGTAGCTTATACCAATGAAAGGGTTTGGACTCCCAAAAATTTTCCTCCCCCCAAAAAATGCCTCTCATCCACAAAAAGAGGTAGGGAACCTCATCTAAACAGTAAGAGCTAGAACTGCCAAACTTAGTATACAGCTATCCCATTCATAACTTAGATCAATGGTAGGCCAAACGTTTTCTTCCCTCTGAATATTACCTTCCCATTCCTTGAAAAAGTGGTAGAAACTGCTGCTAAATGGTAAAAGCTAGAACTGTCAAATTACGTATACAACTTCCTCTAATCATGACCTAGAACAATGTACAAGTTAGAAACCTTAAAAGTTTTTTCTTGCTAAAGAAATCCCTCCCCCCCCCCCAAAAAAAAGGGGGTTCGAACTGTTTCTAAATGGTAACAGGTTGAGCCATCAAATTCGGTATAGTTTCCTCAATCTGTAACTTAAAATAGTGAAAGCATTTCATCCTCAATGTTTCTTTCCCCTTCAAAAAAATGGTTCTCTGGAAGTTTTGATTGTTGAAAAAACTGGGAGAGATTTCTTTAAAACAATAAGAGCTATGGTTACTGAATTCAGTATACAACTTCCCCTCAGAGTAGATTAAAGAAACTTAGGGCTTTGACATTCCATCTTTCTTCCCTCTTCACAAAAAGCCTCTCCCTTCCTCCCTGACACACATCATCATCATCCTCAAGCAGCCATGGGCTACAGAGGTCCAACCAGACCGTGCAGTTTAATTTTCCAAGCATATCTGTCCTGAGCTACATCTGCTGCATTCGGTCAATGCACACCAATTCTAATAAGGTCTTGTTTGATATTGTCTGCCCACTGCATCTTATTGTAAGTGCTATTCACCCCATCCTAGGTCTTTCCCTCTTTCTGTGGTGTTTACACACACTGTTCATAACCTTATTCACCAATCTACAATTATCCATATGGTCAACATGGCCAAACCAGTGGAGTCTTTCTCTGCGCAATATGTTGCTTAAAGGAGGTTGCTGACTTCTTTGCCTAACCTCATCATTAGTTACAAAGTTAAACCACACCTGCAAAGTTAAATGGTTAAAACCAAAGTTAAATGCCGAAGATACTGCATAGACATCTATAATCAAAAGCATCTAGTTTCCTGTTATCTTGTTTACACAGTGTCCAAGTTTCACTACCATAACTAACCTTAGAAAGAAACTAACTGTTATACAGTCTAATTTTAGTCTTTAGGTGTATAGGCCTATTTCTCCACACTCCCCATAGATTCTTCAAAGTCCCGGCATCAATTCCTATTCATCAGTTAATCTCATGCCGCACATCACCAGTATCTGTTACATAGCTCCCAAGATAATTAAATTGTAACACCTGCTCAAGACTGCAACCATTTAGATTAACTGAATCACAGCCTGCCTGACCAATTTTCATCACTTTAGTTTTCTCTCTGTTTATACCAAACCTGCTCTACTACCAGTCTCATCAACAGCTCGAATGAAAGATTCCATCTCATCAACATCTTTTGCCAAAAGGGCTAAATCAGCAGCATAATCTAAATCAGAAATTTTAGTATTTCCAGATCATTTAAGGCCAAAATCTTTCCCTTGCAATGAATTTCGCATAACGTAATCAATAACCAAACAAAAGAGAAAAGGAGACAAAATGCAACCTTGTCGAACATCAGAAGTAATGCTAAACCAATTGCTACAAGCCTTACCAACTCTTAACACACAATTCAGTGTTATCATAGAGAGCTTTCATTATGTTAACTAACTTGTCTGGTATACCATATGATCACACAATCAACCACAAATTATAACGATCAACAGAGTCGAAAGCCTTTTTGAAATCAACAAAGCTAGCAACCAAAGGTTTCTGAAACTCTAAACATTTCTCAAGAATCTGCCTAAGTGAAAATATCTCCACACATCCCCTACCACTTCTGAATCCACATTGCTCATCACGAAATTACCTGTCAACCAGATTCTTAATTCTATTAAGCACATCATGGAAAGAACTTTACCTGGAACAGAAAGTAGGCTGATATCCCTATAGTTATCACAAAAACTGCGATCACCTTTTTTGAAAATAGGGATAATAATAGCTATGGTAAAATCTTTAGGAACCATGCCTTTATCAGAAAAGATATTCAAAATTTCAGTCATCCAAGTGGTAACCGAAACATTCCCAGCTCTAAGCATTTCCATAGTAATTTCATCTACCCCTGGGGATTTATGAAGTTTAAGTTTAGAAATAGCAAAAATAACTTGAGATTATTGTTATAGGGCCAACATTAAACCCAGTAATGCATCTATCATCATTACAAACAATGGGAGTAGAACTAACCACATTGTTTAGAACATCACTGAAATGCTCAGCCCACCTAGCCATGACAGAATCCTCACCTTCTATAACCTTACCTTGTTTATCCTTCAATCCCTGTATACCTGTCCGTTTTCTATATGGTACAGCTTTCTGATGTTCTGCTGTCTAACTGCTTCCTCAGCTTTGTCAGCCAAGCCATCAAGCCAAAGATTCTTATCAGCAGTTAGCTGATCCTTTACACGCTTATTAAGCTCTATGTAATGCTTTATATTAGGACTAGTAGAATATTGATTAAGAACATTCCTGCACTTTCTTCTTCCTGAAATGACCTCAAGTGCCTTATCACTCAAATTCTGCCTCCTCTGTTCCTTTTTTCTTAAAAGGAGCAGAGGACGTGTACTTATGTATGTCGCGTTGTTTGTAATAAGTGTTAGTTATTCTGAAACCATTGAGTTTACTTATCTGTAAGAGACGTTGGCCATTGCCATTGCAGCTACCAATTCCAAAAGGGCCTATCACTCCTCCCCAAAGTTCAGTCAGTACCAACTTTGGCATTGAAGTTACCTAGAATAAGGGTAATATCTCCTTTCTTGACAGAATTCAAAATATCCTGAAGTTGTCCGTAAAACCCATCCTTCTCATTCTCATCGGCATCCTCAGTGGGGGCATAACAGCAGATAACATTCAAGTCTTTAATGCTTGTCTGAAATTTTGCTGTAAGAAACCTTTCATTAATGCACTCATATCCTAGAAGAGCATCACTAGTGTGTCTGCTGAGAAGCAAACCCATGCCTCAGTGATGCTTTCCATCCTCCCTCCCTGTAAATAAAGTTTTTTTTAAGTATCTCTCCTTTGCCTGTCCATCTGGTCTCTTGCAAGCCTAGAATATCTAGGTTATAGCGCTGGAATTTCTGCGTGAGAACATCAAGAGAATAATCTCTATGTAATGTCCTCACTTTCCACATTCCTGCAGAGAAAAAATTATTAGTAGGATTTTTAAAGAAACTAGGTTTATTGAGATAGGTAGGGCCAACAATATCAAACAGCCCCCTGATCACAGGCATGGGGCAAAGACCTGTTCCTCCTCCACTAAAGGCTGAAATCACCGATGCCGGTAGGAACTTCAAGCACCACCTTTTCAAGTGTACTTTTTCAAGAGCTATATGGCCTGCCTGAGATATATTACTCCAGTTTAGGATTGACGATGCCCAACTATCTAAATGAGGTTCAGGTACCTGCGATACCCTCTGATCAGGATTATCCATCAGCTGATATAAGGTATTCCATTCTTCTGTTAACTTAGGGTTGGCAATCCAGAAGCAAACAGAAAACACATCAGCAGATTCTCCCTCAACAGAGGCCACCAGTGCAGCAAGTCCAGGATCCATAATCAAGCTCAAATCCATAAACAAGGCCAGTCTAGTAGGTGTAAATGGTGTGAAGTTGGCCACTCCTCAACAGGGTTGAAAAAAAAAAAGAAAAATATGGCCATAGTGACCAGATCAGTAGGCCGTACTGAGCTGGCAGCCCTCCCCTTCTGTTCCCTTCCAAAAGAGAATATCTCTTTTGAAAGGTATTAACGGCCTGCAGCACGAGAAGGCGGGGTCAGACATTAGGTGCTAGACCTGGCCGTTCTGTGCATTATTACTGGAGATTAATTATTGTATGGTTCTGTGCATCATTACTGGGGATTAATCATTGTATTAACTACTCTTAATCATTGTATGGAGCATATTTTAAAATAGAACCTGTGCTATTAATAAAGAAAAGTTTTCATTCACTCTGGGTATTATAAATTCATATATTGATTTTTCTCATACATACATACATAGTTTAACTAAAAAAACTACAGATTTTACTTATTTGTTTTCAAGGAACGAATGTTATTACCAGTAAAGATGAATTTTAAATAACATCTGTCTCGCATGAAAATATAGTAAAAATTCCATTACTGTTTTTACACATTATTATCAGTTAAAAACAGTGATTGAATTTTAACTATGTTTATTTTACTTTAGCAAAATGTTAGGCATATATGTATATTCCATTTTGATATTTTCTGAATTGTTTTTATTGGAAGATTTATAAAGTATCTCTACACTGAGATATCAGTTTATTAGATGTCACCTAGTAGGGTGTTGCACCTCCTTTGATTTTCAGAGCAGCCTTAATTTCATAGGGGAATGGAATTTACAAGATGCTGGATGCATTGTGCAGAAATGTACCATTCAGAAATGATTGTGTCACACAGTTGCTGCAAATTGAACAGCAGTGCAGTCTCGCTGCAAACAGCCCTTTTCACCTCATCCCAAAGATGTTCAATGGGGTTTAGATCTGGGAACTGTGCAGCCAATGAAGCAATGAAAACTTGTCAGCATGTTCCTGGAACCATTCAGTGGCAATATGTGCCTTGTGAGCTGGTTGCATTCTCATGTTGAAGGTGTCCATCTGAGTGAGGATAAACTGTAGTCATGGAGGGATGAACTTGGACAGCAACTATGTTCAAACAAACTGTGGTGTTCAGGTGTCCTTCAATGGGTATCAAGGGGTCTAATGTGTGCCAGGAAAACTTCCTCACACCATCACACTGCTACCACTGGCCTGTACTGTTGACCACAGGCCAGATGGATCCAAAGCCTCATGTTGCTTGTGCCAAATTCTGATCCTTCTATCAGCATGATGCAAAAGGAATCTTGATTCTTCCAACCAGGGCGGGTGGAGTGGAGGGGCTCAGTCGGTAGGACACCAGGCTCATAATCTGTAGTTCCCTGGTTCGAATCCCAACTGGGTCAGCATTGAGTTTATCTCCGCAAAACTCCCCGCCCTGCCCACGGTCAGTAAGGGACACCGATGGGCTTGGAAAGGCCGCTGTCCATCGGATGGGACATTAAGTCGTGGCCCCGTGTGTGGGAGAACCATACCCTATGCATGTTAAAGAACATGTTGGATGGCCTTGACAGGAGACTACCATCTGTCTCCCAACAGCTGTTCCAATGGGTCTCCTCCCCGAACCTTCTCTGAGCGAAAAGGAAACCAGATCCATGAGACCTGGCCATTTAGCCCATGGTGTGCAAAAAAGTGCCACTCAGAGGTAAAACAACCCAACCTTCCAACCAGGGTACCTTTTTCCAGCCTCAACAGTCCAGTGTCGATACTCCTGTGCCCACTGGTATTTGCCAAATATCAACAATAATTGAGGCAACTTAGCAAAATCTAGAGCAGTTGGCAAAATTCAAAGCCTTGGTAAAATACAGGTGAAATGTAAAAAATTGGGATTTTTTCTGTAAAATTATTGCAAGTTGTGAATATTGGTATTGTTTTTGTGAAATTATGAAATCAGGTGACATGTAAAAATTTAGATTTTTTTCTGTAAAATTATTGTGAGTTGGCAAAATTGGGACAACTTCACCAAATCTAGGGCAGTTAGCAAAATATAGACGAGTTGTGAAAATTAGGATTAGTTTTGTGAAATTAAGGAGAGTTGGAAAAATCTTGGGAGTAGACAAAATCGGGCCAACTTTGGAAAATTGTGATAGAGAAAGAAGTTATGTAAATCTGTTATTTTCTCAGTTGGGAAAATTTTGTTTCCAAGTTGGGAAAATTTTCGTTCTCTCCCCCCTCCCCCCAACCATAGTCTTTCACTATGCCCCTGGTGGGAGGTTATTAATAATATCTGCAATATAGCAGTTGAAAATAAGGGGTGCTAAGACAGAGCCCTGAGGCACTCCATGTGACATATTATAAGAGTTTGAGTCTTTCCAAATTTAACTCTGATTGATCATTTGGTGAGTAAATTTTCGATGAAGTGCAGAGGTTTCCTGTAATTCTGATTCTCTTGATTTTATGTAGAAGTCTTTCATATCGAATCAAACACACTCTTAAGATCTAAAATGATGATCACCCTGGGGTGTCCTAGTGCCAGACTGGATTGTGCAGAAATAGTGATGTCAATAAGGCAATCATAGGTTCTTCTGAACAGTCTAAAACCAGTTTGTTAATTGTATAGTGAGTTAAAACAAGAAAAGGTATGTTCTAACCTTGGTTTTATAAATTTTTGACATCGTTTTTAGAACCGCAGACGAGAGAGTAATGGGATGGTAGGTGTCAGTCATAGATAAGTTTTTTCCGGGTTTTGGAATTGGGACAACGTATGCCTTACACCATTGTTCAGGAAGGGTTCTATTTTTCCAACAATAATTAATAATTTGAAAGAGTGAAAGAAGTGTTTTGGGTGGAAGATGTTTTGGCATTTTGTTGGATATTTTATCTGGGCCATCTGTACGGGTTGTTTTAAGAGTTTTAATAGCACAAATCAGTTCACCAAAAGTTAAATCTTTATTAAATTTTTGATCATGTCTTCAATTTCTTTAGAAGTAAACTTTTAAATTTGAATTTCCATATTTTTAGTTATTTTTCTTGACTTTGCCAGCTATTATTAACCAGTATTTTGCCTAAATTTTGAAATTTTTCTGCAAATAGGTTTCCACTTCGGTTTCTTTTAAATTATTATTTGTAATAATATTTTTCCATGGGTTTTGTTGTGTGATTAGTTTTTCCTATTTTTTTTAATTAGTTTTCAAGCTGTCGTGGTGGTTGTGAAGATGTTTATTTCTGAACAGATAGTTTACGATGCACACAAAATGGAATGGCAGATTTTTTTTTTTAGTAACAGCTGTTAACCTTTTGTGGGCCAAGCTATCTTCAGGTCTGCACGTTCTCCTAGCTTTTCTTTTGGCTTGTCTTCATATGACAATCACTTTAAGAATATATATTGCATTAAAATTTATATAATTTTGTTTGGTTACTTCTAGGTATTTTGAGCATGCATGTAGTGATCTGATTTAGAAATTTGAGTAAGGCATCATTATTAATATTTTCTTCACATGACTCTTGGTTTTTAATTTAGTGTGAGAGCTTTCCACTGAATGATCTACCCTTTTTTGCTTGGTTTTTTGGTGAAATAAAGGAAGTTATGTATCTTTATGGGTGAATGATCACTAAATAATAAGTCAGGGCCTGTTTTCTAGTGTAGGAGATGAGATAATTCCGGTGAAGTTAAGGTTATATTAATTGCAGAGGAGTTGAAGTTATTGCCAAAATATGTGTGACTCCTGTCGTTTAGGAGAGAGAATTCAAGTTTGTCAATCAAAGTTTCTATAATTTGACTTCATGAATCCAAGCCCATGTCCCCTCCCACATGGGACTCATTTATAGGGGGCAAAGGACCCGCCCACCATGGGGAGAAAACTTGTGCTCCATCATCAAGACATTACACGAGCAGCGATGAGAAGCCTGGAAGTAGAAGATTAAGCTTTGTCTCAGAGGAGACCAGTAGGGACTTGGAGTATGGGTGGCATTAAAGGGGGTGCGGAGCACAGCCCAGCTAGAAAAATATGGAAGATAAGTGGAAGAGTGAAAGCAGCTTTGGTCTCAAAGGAGTGAGTCCCGGAGCCGGCAGACGAGCCAGCCCATGTCCCTCAGGTGCACCCTGATTTGGGTGCTCCTGATGGACACCCTGACTGTCTCTCCTGCTACTTCTCTGATCATTTGGGAGCTTCTAAGTTTGCTAGCAAACCCTTCTGTGATCAGGCACTGGAGGATGTAGTGCCCGATATCTGCATCTGGTGCCCCACAGCTGCAGTTACTGTGGTCAGAGATCTTAAAATGCTCCAGATACGCTGGAAAGCTCCCATGACCTGTCAATACCTGCCTGAGATAGTGGTCTGAGGGCATCAAGGATAGACCAACCCTTTGTAAGAATGTCTTTGTTTGAAGACTATTCTCGGTCGTTTCTCAGAGCCTCTGCCACTCGTCATTAACTCTTTGACCTAAAATAAACTTCAGGGTAGTTTTAGAAGTTTTAACCGCTATCTCAGGTTGGATGTCAGGCCTGCTGAGCTGGCCAGTTTGTCTGCCCACTCGTTCCCTTTATGACCTACGTGTGCCTTGATCCTGGGAATGTTCTGAGTGCCTAGAAGGTGCTTGACCTTGTTAAACATATATGATGCCTGTTGTTCTCATCCTCAAGTACTTGCAGAGCTGTCGGTATACAGCCGGATGTCATTGTTGTGACTGCCATCATTGAGGGCCCATTTAAGGGCCTCTCTGATGACAAGCAGCTCTGCTTGGAAGGGCGAGCCATTTACAAAGACCTTCCTCTTATAATCGTACACTTTGGCTGTTTGATTGTAGACAGTGTAGGCTAAGCCCAGGCCATCCTCGCTCTTGGACTGTCTGTGTAGATTTCTACTCCTTGACCTGATGGTAACTCCATAGACCATGGCACAAGCAGTCTCTTCGTGGGATATTCATCCCACCTAACAGTATTAGCCTCATAGACCTTGGGGTCATACTAGACTCCAAGGAATGTTGCCTTTTCCCTAGCCTGCAGAACTCTGAATACAGTCGCCTCTTTGTCAGTAATTAAATACAGAGGCTGGATCCCTGCTATCACTAGGAGAGCATCCGTAGATGTGGTTCTGTAACCCCCTGGTGATTTGCAGTACTGCTGGTCTCTGGGCTGCGAGCAGCTTTCTGCACATAATAGAGTGGTCTGTCGGGCACCACAAGGCACCTGCTCCATACGTCAGGATCCTCTCTGTTCCCCTTATATAAATTTCTTTGAGTACCTGCCCACGGAGGCCCCACGAGATGCAAGCCATACGCCCAAGTTTGCACATAACATTGGTGCATTTAATCTTAAGGTCCTGCAGGTGTAGGATCCAGCTCATCCTCTCATCCAGAGTGATCCCCAAGTTTTTGGAAGTCATCTTGTGGAAGATAGTATTGCCATTTAGTTTAAAGATCAGGTACCTCTTGTTGAGGACACCCTCTTTGGTCACAGTCATTGATGTAGTCTTTGCACACCTGAACCCAAGCTTGTAGCAAAGACTCCATCCTTTGAGCACCAACAATGCTACATTGCTGGCAATCAGTAGTCTCACTCTGGAAGAGGCTGATATGACAAGCAGCATGTCGTCTGCATAAGCCTGGAGCCAGACACCTTCAGGCAGGGTCAACTCCAGAGCCATGTCTGCAACTAAATTGAAGAGAAATGGGCCACTGCACAAACCTTGTGGACAGCCCCTGTCCACCAAGTTCCTTGAGACTGCCCCACTGGCATGGGAATAGGTAACCATTCTCTCACTGAAATAATTGAACACCAGACTAAATATGTTCCTGGGACAGGAACAATCCTTTAGCCTGCCAAGAATTGCAGCCTCAGACAGTTGTTAAAGAGCTGGGTGAACAGATCTTCGTGTTCTTTAAACAACTGCATCACAATCTCCACTGTCAAACCTGACTGATTCTCCCACTTTCTCTTCCATGAATGGAACATCATCTTCCATGTTAGGTGGAACCCTACTGATTTCTCTCTGGAGATGGTGTTGGGTATCATCAGAGCTCCTATCATCGTCAGGGAATAATCCTTCGAGTAATGGCTGGATAGTTTCGCAAAAAGAGGTGGTCTTGGACCCATCCTCTTTGTGTACATACTCGATATCCAGGGGTGTTAGGTCTTTCCCTGCTGCCAGCTTATACTGCAGAGTAAAGGGATTCTGTGCAGTAACTTCTCTACAAAATTTTTGCCAAGAGGCTAACTGGGCTTGGCGGATGGCCAAGAATAGAAGTTCCAGAGAAGAGATATATAAGAAGGTACAGGCGAGCTTGTACTCCACCTGTACCTTCTTATATATCTCTTCTCTGGAACTTCTATCCCCATTGTGACACCTTTCATACCTACATCTAAGAATATATATTTTGATACCGAGCTCTGGTGTCCACCAGGGTACAGACTTTCTTTTTGGGAGCTTTCCCTTGAACCCGAAGGTTTTCTCACAACCAGAGCTTATACACTCTGTTATTTCTCTGATGATGTTATCCAGAGAGTCACTATCATCTCTGCTGGCAATACGTTGGCGGATCTTAGCCAGGCCCAGTGCTACACAGTGCACGAGCTTGCACCAGTCAGCGGTTTTGCCAATTGCAAACCTTTGGGTGTTGTATGGGGGGGGGGGGGGTGCCTCCCACAAGGAATGTTAAATAATTATGGTCGCTACTAGTGACCTTGTCACTAACATGCCAACCCTGGATCAGTGGTATTGTCCATGGTGTAGCCAGGGTCAAGTCAATCCAGCTCTGTCCTCTGAGGCCATGAAAAGTAGCTGGTATATCTAAATCATTTAATAATATTAAATCAGCAGAATTGATAAAATCCAGAGTCATATCTCATCTGACATCTTGTCTATTTGAGCCCCAGAGCGGGTGCTTTTGCATTGAAGTTACCACCAACCACTAAGTTCTTATGTTTGATCTGAGCTAGGCTTTTTTGTAACTCAGTCAATGAGTTCCTCGATATTGCAACTCTGTGGACAGTAAATGGAGATGGCGTGTATAATTAAACTCCTGTAGCCAATCTCCACTACCACCACTGCGGTGGAGTGATATGCCAAGATGGCATTCACTTTGGGGTTCAAAACGACACTTCCATCTTTAGGCTTAGCTTCTTTAGTATATTATCCTCTTTGTACTACATGAGTTATGAAATCGGCTAGATTCTTTGTGAAATTTTTCAGTATGTGTTTGATTTGTAGTTGTACTTTGTTTACAAGAAAGTTCAATTGTTCATGGTCAGAGCTCTTGCTAGTGCTTTCAGCTGAGATATCAGAGCTAGTATTGCGATGATCCTCCAGTGGCAGGCTGTTTTCTCAACTGTTTGTAGAGGTAAAGGCTGACAGTTCATGAGGGGGTTCTTTGTGAAACTTCTAAAGGGGAGCTTTAAAATTCAGGTCGAATTTAGAGACTCTGTAAGTGTATAGGTCTTTCCCATTTCTTTTGATGGCCTGTGCGCAGATGATTATCGGTTTGTATTCTTATTTTGTTGGCCTCAATCCTAGTATTGCAGCCTTGACAGGTGGTGGGATTGGTCCACCACAGTTAGGACAAATGGAATATTCTACAAAGCATTCTGTATGTTGATGGGGTTTTGAGCAGTGCTTGCATCTCATCTGACTTCTGCAAACAGGTAAAATGACCAAAGTGATGACATCTATAATATTGAAAAGGAGGTGGACAATATTTGTGTACTTGGAAGCAAAAATCATCTAAAATTATGTCCTCAGGCAAGATTTTGCTGAAGAAGGAGAGAATAGCTCTGTTTGAAGGAGTTTTAATGTATTCATTGTTTATGACACTTTTTTCATAATAAAAGATTCTAAAATCTTGCGTGACTCCTTGATTACAGGCTTTACAAAGTATTTCTTCATTCATCATGCTAGTAGGTACTTTTAAGATAATGCCTTGTGGTTGAAAGGAGTGGTTTTAAGGATAACAGAGTTTGATCTTGTGACCGTCAATGCCTTTAATACTTTTGCTTTTTTTTTGCAATGTTTGGATGTCCCAAGTTCCATTAATACATTTCCGTTTCTTGTAAAGCAAAGTTTTATTTTTTTTTTATTTGACAAATTCCTCTTTAAATTTTCCTGTGCCGTAATTGGTAAGGGAATAATTTTTGCAGCTTATTATGCAGACAGTTGGTTGTGAATAAATTCTTTCAGTGTTGAAATTTTCTACAATAGTGGTTAAAGTTTCTGGATTTTCAGTAAAACTGTCAGCTGTGATAAATAGGGGTTATGGGGGAATGAGGGAAGAAGTAGGTGGGAGTTTGTGGCTGTCATATCCATTCTCCAAGTGTTTACCATAGTTAGTCCGTTTCCGTTTGACCAAAGAAAGTGGTCGATGAAGAAATAATATTACCTAGAAATTGATTCAGCTCCCCTTATATGGGAGAACCATACCCTGTGCATGTTAAAGAACATGCTGGATGGCCTTGATGGGAGGCTACAATCTGTCTCCCAACAGCTATTCCAATGGGTTCTCTCCCCCAACCTTCTCTGAGCCTTTGGGGTCTTTGTGACCTGGCCATTTAGCCCATTACGTGCAAAAAAGTGCCACTCAAAGGTAAAACAACCCAACTTCATCTCCCCTATATGACCTGGTATTCCTAACAGAACTAACCCATTTTTTGTTAATATATAATCAATCATATTCGTATGCAGCTCATCTGGTGAAATCCATGTGTATTTATGTATGCCATGGTGTTTGTAATAAATGTTAGTTATTCTCAAATCATTAAGTTTATTTATCTGTAGAAGACATTGCCCATTACCACTGCAACTTCCATATCCCCCTAAAGGTCAGAGTCAGTACCAACTTTAGCATTGAAGTCACCTAACACAAGAGAAATATCTCCTTTTTTGATAGAATTCAAAATATAATGAAATTATCTGTAAAATCTGTCTTTCTCATCTTTATCAGCATTCTCAGTCGGGGCATAACATCACATAATATTCAAGTCTTCAATGCTTGTCCTGACCCCTCGTGTGAGCTCCTGTCCGTGGTGAGGGGACAACCCTGTGAAGATTCCGCTAGCTCAGGTACCTCCACAGGGTCCTGAACGCTCACCTGCATGTTTACCATGCATGGAGACCCATGTCCCTGAAAAGGAGGGTCCTGACAGTTACTCAGGGGTCCCCGTCTTCTCTCCCTGGCTCATGACTGGCAGGGTCTGCCTTAGGCTGTTTTGCCATTGAGGAGCTGTCGCAGGGCTGGGAAGCGAATTCAGGGGCCACTGCTTTGGCATTTGCATCAGGTAAACGGGAGGTCTGGGGCAGCTCTCTCAGGATCAATCGACTGGTGGGCAGGTCCTGCTAGGGTCAGCCGTGCAGAGCGTTGAGTAACCTTGTCCACGTTCAGGCAATGGTTTACAAGTTTCCACACAGATTTATTAATTTTGTAGTTTCTTACATTTGTAAGACCGAGTTGTTTCTCACTTTTCCTTATTTTTCCCCTTTTTTTCTTTTGAGTCCTCAGGTGTAATTCTCACATTTCTCTTTTAATTTTTCTTTTGTTTCATTGTGAGGGCTTGGCTCATTGGTTGTGTTGGTATGGTGTCCAGGCAGCCCTGGGACCCAATTGGACTCCATACCAACACAATTCCCTTGTTGGATTTCATGGTGGGTGGGGACAATGGGCACTGAACTACCAAAAAGAACCATGAGTTCTACAAGTCATAATTCACCAGCCAATGCTGCCAACAGGGCTTGCCATGAATCCCCATCTTCTTTGTCTTCGCCATCATTTTCATGTGTGTATCTCTGTCTCCGAGGTTCCTGGTCGTCCACTCTATGGGTGATCAGGTGCTTGGAGACATGTCCTCATTTTTATTAACTAGAGTATCAAAGGTCTTGCAGGAGAACCGAAATCTGTCAAGCATCTAAGATCTGGTGACTTGCAGGTGGAAATTGCCTGCTCCAAACATTCAGAGCTACTCTTAAATGTCACAGCGATTGGTGGAGTGACAGTGACTGTCACTCCATCAATCAAGATGCTCAGTTCCTCCTGGGGCATGATCTCCGAGTGGGGCCTACTCAAAGTTTCTGAGGAGGAAATCCTCTCGGAGGTTTCATCCCAGGGAGTGACAGCAGTCCACCGGGTTTTGCAATGCTGTGATGGAAAATTCCTACCCACCCCAGTACCGATCATTACTTTCAACATGCCACACATGCCTACTTCCATCAAGGCAGGGTACTTACACTGCGGGTACCATCATATATTCTTAACCCTCTGTTTTGATTTCAGTGCCAGAGGTTCAGCCATGCCCGCACAGCATGCCAGTGTAAACCTACATGCACTTGTTATGGCAGTCAGGATCATCTTGAGCCTGACTGCACAGCAGAGAAGGCATGCTGCGTACATTGCAGTGGCAAGCATCTTGGGTACTCCCGTGACTGTTCAAAGTGGCTGGATGAGAAAGAGGTACAGTGCATAAAGGCCCTCCATAAGATCAGTTATCCAGAAGCGAGGAAGCACGCTGCACTGCCCACCCCACCTGGCAAAGTTCCCTGTGCCGGTGTGGTCATCGGAAAGCCTGTCATTAAGATGGCTTCCATGGCGGTGTAGACCGACATCAGCGTTCCACCTGCTGAAACTTTCTCGCCTGCTGCCTAATACCTCTTGACCCAGGTAAACCTGAGGTCGGTGTCAATCTCAACATCGACTCTGGTTTCTATTCCTGCGTCTGTGCCTTCCACTTCCACCTCTGAAAGGCCCCCTCCATCCCGCCCACAGGCAGATCACGAAAATCCCACAAAGCAACCAATTTAGAGGCATCCATACATACTTAGAAAATCCCACATGGCAACCAACTTAGATATGGTTGCCATCCACCTTCCAAGCCCAAGGGGCCCCCACCAGGGCCAAAAAAGAAACTTTTAGCACCTCCTTGTTTGGCGGTCTCTGATCCGTGTCACTCGGACAACTCCGAGGATATGGACACAGACTGCCCCATTTTCCCCCAAATCATCACTGGCGATGGTTAAAATAAACCAAAGTCATCAGCCAATTCTTCTAAGACCTGAGATGGCCACACTCCTACAATGGAACTGTCGTGAATTCCAGAAGAATATTGACGACATCAAGGTCCTCCTGAAGACACACGAACCCATCTGCATGTGCCTGCAGGAGACATACTTGCAGACAGCCAACGATCCCACTATCCAGCATTTCTCTCTCATTCACCAGGACCAGGATGGAGATGGTCCAGCTCGCGGGGGGTGTCACCATCCTTGAAGGTATCCATTCTCCATTCTAGGTCGTACCCCTCACAACCAACTTAGAGGTGGTTGCTATCTGCCTCTTTGTGGGATTTTTGTTGACTGTCTGTTCTGTCTATCTACCACCCAGAAGCATTGTTTTCCAGGATGACCTTGATGACCTCGTCTCGCAGCTGCTGTCCCCTTCCTCATCATGGGGGACTTCAACAGACACAGTCCACTCTGAGGCAGATATGACACCAGCGGGTAGGGCAGGGTCTTGGAGCAGTGGCTCCTGGATTCATCACTCTCCCTGTTGAACACTGGTATCTGTACATACTTCCACGCCCCAACCCACACATTCACTGCCATTGATCTCACCATCTTCTCCTCCTCGATGCTTTCACTCTTTACATGGGAGGTCGATGATAATCCATATTGAAGCGATCACCTCCTTGTGGTGTGCACCATCTCTCGTGGGGGGGCCTTGCAGCCCTTCACGTGTCTCCTGGTGGAGGCTGGATCGGGCTGATTGGAGTGGCTTCGAGCTCCTGTCTGAGCTCCATGGCCACTCTGTCAGCCAGGAGCCAATCAATGTTGCACTGGTGGAGATGACGAACTGCATCATCCATGCAGCTGCCTGTACTATTCTTCAGACCTAAACTCTGTTTCCACAGATCCCAAAATGGTGGAATCCTGACTGCACTGCGGCTTGTAAAGCTCAGAACAAGGTTTGGGGGTGTTTCACAGATATCCGACATCCCCTAACCTTGAAACATTCAAATGTGCCTGGCCAAAATCCTGTTTCATCTGGTGTCAGAGCCAGAAGGAATCTTGGATCAAATATATGTCATCTATCACTTGCACGGCCAGGTCTAAGGTCATGTGGGATAAGGTCCACAAGATGGGTGGGAAGTTCATGCCCCACTTATTATCGATACTGGAGCACAATGGACAGGCAATTGCTGATCCTTGAGCAATTGCAACACTCTGGGGAGTCATATTCCTCCATCTCTTCTTTATCCTCCTACTCCCCCGAGTTTCTTGCCCAGAAAACCAAGGTGGAATGCTTTCCACTGTCCTTCCATTCGAATGGCCTGGAGTCTTACAACAGGCCATTCACAGCAGAAGAACTTCACCTTGCTCTGCACACTTTCCGTTCATCCGCTGTCAGGCCAGACAATGTCCTTATGCTATGCTCCAACATCTCTCACCACCAAGTAAGGATCGGTTGCTCCGACTCTTCAACCGCATTTTCATCGAGGAGCAGTTTCCGGACTCCTTGCGGGAGGCCATCATCTTGGCCTTCTCCAAGCCAGGGAAAGATTCCTTCGAATTATCACCAATTGCATTGAGAAGCTGTGTCTGCAAGGTGTTGGAGAGAATGATAAATACTTGGTTGTCCTGGTATTTGGAACATCACGGCCTCCTTTTCAACACTCAGTGTGACTTTCACAGGTACAGGTCTACTTTAGACCACCTGATCTGCCTCAAATTAGCGATCAGGAATTCGTTTTTATTTCAAGAGCACCTGGTGAAGTTATACATTGGTTGTAATTTTGACATGAGTGAAATGTTTCACAAGTGATAGTTTTCATATTATACTGGTATAGTCTTGACAAATTGTAGTGTTAGTAAGGTACTATGCTTTGTCGACAATTAAGGATAAAGGAGGATTACTCTTCATTTTTTTAAATAAATAAATAGTTAAAAACTTACACTTACCTTCGATGGCTTGAGCGAATCTTAAACTCTGCTGTAGATAATGGCAGAAACTAATCACAGAGCAAACACTCTAGAGACCTCTAGTGGTTAATGAGAAAGGTATGAAATGATGAATTCTACAAAGCAACAAGTTGAGTCCACAAGAAACATTTCTGCTGGTTGAATATGGAAAATGGGACTTCTCTTGTGCAACATGAGTATGTTGCACAAGCATGTGAATGCAGTAGTGATGAAGCGAGATTTTCCATACACTCCTAGCTTCCTGCTTCTTTTAATTATTCAGTATAATATAACAGGGAAACATGAAGAATGTTATACAAATGTAAAATTTATGTTAGAATAAACTTATTAAAGTTATGAAAATACTTTTACTTTTTATGTTAAAACATTTACATATATTTCTAATTTTTTTTATTTTATTGTTTTTAAGAGAATTTTTAAGGGAACCATTACTTTTCTTGCTTCCATGGGCACTTTGCGAATAGTTTTGATGTACTCCTTGTACACATGTGTGACGGTTGCATGCAGAAATCCAGACTTTCAGCAATCACTGACATGTAGCACCGTAACCTCCTTACACCGACTATCTTGCTTACAATTTAACTCACTTAGGCCACTTTGTTTACCCATCTTAGTAGTTTCAGGTATGCTATATAGCAGGTAGGTATCTTACTTATTTATTGCCCACAAGGGGTTTCAGCTGGCTGCATTATTGTGGCAGAGTAGGTCAGGTTTGTGTATGGGTGCTGTGTGTATAATAAATTGTGCTTTCAGTATATAATATTGGTATGTTTAAATTTCTTGCAATGAGATTTTTATTAGTGAAATACTGTATAAAGAATAATCTACAAAAAAGAAAAGGTATAATGCTTAAAAATATATGTCAAGGTTATGTAAGAAAATTTTTTTGTGTTTGTAAATTTGTTGTAATTTCTAGATAAAAAAAAAAGTTAATGACTAAATGTAATAAATATTTTGTGGAAAAATTTTTGCTGACATATGGGATTTGCATCTCTCCAGAAGCATACCAGAGTATTCTAGCCATTGAACTGAAGCCAGCTCATCTTTTTTCCACTAATTTTAAGATTTTAAATTCTTAACAGATAATTTTTTCACCTACCATTGGTATCATCTATATTCTCGGGTGACAACTATTTCTTTTTATATTGTGCTGAGTAAGATGGAAATAAATAATAAAGTCTCTTCACGCTATTTAGAATTATTAATGATTTAAAGTAGATGACAATCACAGCACTCTATAGGCTAGAATACTTTGGCATGTTTCTGGAGAGATGAGGTTCAAGTCCCACATGTCAGCGAAATTTTTTCCACAAAATATTTATTGATATATTGATGTTAAAAAATCAACAGGTAACTCTGATTGTCATCTATGTTTAAACTAAATTTAATAACACGGAATCTGAGAGTAAAATCAATCAGTTGGTAGGTCATGAAACAGTATGATTTGATCCTGTGATACTCAAAAACTACAATTGTTGCGAGATAAAAATTGATTACTTAGCAGGTTCCTGACAACTATGAAATTTGTGAAAAGAATTGAAATTATGGATATATTTTGTTTCTTAATTATTAGATATGTTACACTTCAAATTTTTTGTTGAACTGTGGCATTATATTAGATTCCATAAAAAAAAATGGGAGATTGTATTGTACAAGGCATCAGAATTGTTTGTAACGAATATTGTTAAATCTAAGCTGCTCATATATTTATATCATGTAAAACCTAAAGGCAGAAGCATGATTTATTTTTAGTGCTAAATAAATGTTCCAAAATCATGAATATGAAAAAATATAGTTTATATTTTTTTACAAAAAAAAAGGCTTTTCTGAAATACAAATATTTTTGATGAATATATTAGATTTAAATGGCTAGTGCAGTCCTGGGCAAACATTTTAGCTGAAGAGCTACGTAAAAAACTGAATTGGTATGTATATCGAAAGCAGAAGCAATCTAAAAACATAATTTTGGTAAAATTAATTGTTTTAATGAGAATTCATTTCACTGAAGTTGGACTTTTTGCCCTCTATGCATTCTTTTTCTCTATTGCAAATTTAATTCTTATCAGTAACTTGCAGGCCTCATGAAAAGAGATGGCAGACCATTGTTTGCTCAGGCCTGATCTAGTGTATGACTTTATGTCCATAAATAAATTTTAATGAACATTTTTTATTTATATTTACATAGTGCATGAGTAAATTAAGGGAAATGCAACATGCTCGAGATAGTGGTTCATGGAATTCTCTCCCTCCCAATCAATACCAGCAGCAAGAAGGCAGTTTCCATCATTTAGGATTATTGGCCAAATTCCATAATGTCATGAGCAATGAAACTATTAATACTCTGCAGTGGCTAACCACAGAAATTAAGTCCATTTTCTGTCATCCTACAATGGTTGAACGTATGGCAGCAATGTTAAATTACTTCCTTTTGCATTTGGTAAGTTAACTTTCTTTTCCCTGTATTGATTTACACATAAAATTAATATACAAGTGTAATAAAAGATAAATAACAATGTAAAAAAAATGAAAGAAAAATGAAATTTTACATTCAGGATTGGAATTGGTAATGTTTTCTTAATTTATATACAAATAATAGAATTTAACAAATAAAAATAAAATGTTTCTATAATTCTTGCTTTTTTTTTAAATAATATTTTTAATAAAGACTTATGCAGCAATTCTGCCACAGACAAAGTAATCTCAATTTTCCTCAGCTTTTTTTTGTTTTGTTTTGCTTGTAGCTTGTCAATATCTACTCCAATAGTGCATAACATGAAAGTAGACTGCACATTATCATATGCACATGACCACTGTACTTGGAGATCATAGACAAGCAAGGCCAAATACTTTCCACTCAGATTGGGCCTTTAATGGTGGAGGAGTCACCCCTTATTCAGAATTCCTCTCATTCTTCTGTTGTGCCAGACATGTCCCATAACACCCCAACCAGGGACATACTGGGGGGGGATCCCCTGGTATGATTTACATCCCCACCCAACCCCCAAAAAATCCAGTTATAAGTAATCTCAAACTTCTCTACCTGCTTTGAAATCCTCCAGGCAGACATTGACAGAATCCAAAATGAGAGCCACAAGATATCTATGTTTTTAGTACAACAAAAAAACTTCAAATATTAAGAAATAGAAATTGCCATTTGAAAAATTCTCTTACATATACATTTTAAAAATACATAATTAAAACTTGAAAATAATTTTTTTATTTGATGCATATTTTAGTAAACTACAATATAAATAATTTGATAATGTGTAGTTTCTGATTGCCATTTCTTAGAATCCACTATACAGTATTGCTGATTTGTTTGTTTATGTTACTCTATGCTGAAGCATCTACCTGATTTAAAGACTTGGTGAGTATCCAAGTTCAATGTCAGATGGTAGTTATCCAAGTGCAGTGTTATTTAATCCCAGTCTGATTCATTGAAAGGCATTTAAAGATATATAGATCTAAATACATCAAGCTTTAAGTTAAAATCCCCCCATTATTACACTTTTCTACATCATTTGTCAGATGTTGTCATCAGGCAATATGATGGTTTTTATTAGGCTGTTCCCTGGTGGTGCTTTACAGTGGTAATAAGGTAATTTCATAATAGTAAGTTCCATGCAATGGGTAGGGAGTATATCTGTATTACAGAGGGTTCCTTTATGTAAATTAATTGTTGTGTTTCCCATATAATTTAATTGGTATTTGATAGGTGGCGAGGCTATTATTTTATATTCTAATTTAGTAATAGGTAATTTATATTGTAAAATTAGTTGTGATAAAGCATATGACCTACTTTCTTACAATATCTGCTTCATGCTTAGTAATACACTCTTCTGTTATTCTATATTTTCGTCCTATATATTGATTTTTATCATTTAATATTTTTATCAGATCATTTATTGCTGTAGAGTATATTCCCCCAGAGGGATGTGTTTTATTGCGGTCATTTACCATTAATAATTCGATAATCTTGCTTATAGTACTTGAGGTTCTTTATATGGTTTTAATGCATTGTGTAAGGATTGCGAAAAACCATCTATGTATGGGAAACTATGAGCTGGGGTTATTATTGCTTCATTGAGCTGGGGTTATTTGTATTTTGGCATTATACTTAAATTTAATACATTTATGAATCTTATCTATGAATTGCTTTTTATATCCTGTCTGTGTATCAATCTCATAAATAAATTATTTCTTTCTTTAATAACTGTGGGATGGAGCAATATCTATGGGCTCTTAAAAGTTATGTATTACAGAATCATTTGGTTCAGTACTAACACCCATTGGTATCAGTTCTACATCAAAGAGGACTGTGTCAATTGATGTACCCCATGAGAAGAAAGGGAGATGGCATCTATGTTATGAGATCATTAAGGTCTGTCTGGAGAATAACATTTCCAGTGAAAGATAGTTGGAGCAGATAGTCAACAAAAATCTCATTAAGAGTCATATGATTACTGCCTCTGTGATGGTCCACCCATTCACTTTTGCTTAACCAGTTTTACTCTATTTACGTTATATTTATCATTTTGGGGATTATTATTTCATTTTTTTTTGGACATCACAATTATTGTTTCCGAGCAGTAGGAGTTACACATGTGCACCTCCGACCTTTTGATTGTCAGCTGTTAATGTGCGCGTGTAGGACACGACCTCTCTTGCATCATAGCTAGCATGATCATCAGATTATTCAAATGTTTTCCCAGCGTGTAACTTCCACATGCTGGATTTATACTCAGCATGTATACTAAATGACGTTAGGTCACAGAGTCAGTTAGAATGAGATTGTGAATAATAGAATTGACAGTATAGTTAGTAGAGATGTAGGAGTCAGAAGTATTGGGAGAAGTATGTGTTGTGTAGATAGATGTGAGTTGCTAGTACTCCAACTTTTGTATTCTTCCATTGAATTTGGTGAGTCTTTCAATTTTTTGGAAATAAACTTTGTTTATTTTAGAAACTTTTGAATTTTTTCGGTTTTTCTCTGGAGCAATGTTAATTGATTTTTGATTAGATTTAAACTTTAATTAAACTTGACAATTCTTTTTTGAATTCTTACTCAATAAGTAACATTATATACATAACAAATTCTATTTCAACTTTATTTGACAAGTTAATATTGCCTGGTGCCTGACAAAGCTATCCGGAATTTTGAATAAATTTGGATCAGACAAAAGGTCCAACTTGAAAAGTTAATAATTTTTATAGGTTACAGTAGATCGGTGTGGTGAAGCTTAGGTTAGGATAATCATCCCAGCATTATCTTCATTCTTCTAGAGTCAGTTGTGCAAGGAGGACAATTCCAGGTTGTGTGCTGTTCTTGATAGCTGGTATTTTCACCAATTGAGAGGCTACAATACCAGTATTGTTGCCTCTCACTTGGTGATAGAGTTTTTACGTGTGGTGGTTAGTGCACTGAGCTGGTTGCCTGTATGAGATGTTGGTGACCAGGCAATGAGCTGATTGTTTGTCGTGATCCCATGCGACTGGTTCAGCACTTACAGTGTTTATAGAGTTTAGTTAACTCTATAAACGTAAAAAAAAATTATTTTACTCATCTTCAAAGTTTTTACAATTGTTGAATAATCTGTTTTTAAGCTTGTTTATATTTTACAGTTGTTCTTTATGCACAATGTTTTTGGTTAAACATTCTTTTGTTCCTGTTTTGTCCTTTATAATTTAGTTCCTTTTCCTCTTCTGTTTGTTTTTTAAATTTGGTTGACAGTTCCATGACTTTTATCTGTTTACCTTTTACTGATAATCATGCTTGGTGCAATAGTGCCTTAGCTGCCATTGCACCAAAAAAAACCCCAAACAAACAACCAATGTGATGTCACATGATTTGCCACCAATAGGTATAGCTGTGTGTTCTCAGTATAATATTTACAGGTGTCTTCACAAGCAACTTTACAAGAAGCATATCATAAGTTCTTGTGTTGCTGGAGCATCTTGATGATTAGTTGACCCTTGTATGGTGTTCCAGGTGTATAATTAATGGTTTATGGCAGTACAAAATTGGCAACTCCAATGACAAGTGTGGCTGAAAGATGATACTCAGCAACTGAGACTGCCAACATATGGCTCATGTACACTCGTTTCCACAGATTAACGAAAAGCCCTATGTTAAATCAATGGGAAGCTAATGTCAAAGCTTTATAACTTCTGAAATAATTTTTTTTGTTTTGAAAAATGTGATTGCAGATAAAAATCTCAATCAAATAATTCAATATCTCGATTTTCAACAATATTCGTTCAGTATTTAATGAGTTATGGAAGTTTAAATATTTAGAGATTGCAATGTCAGCCACAAAAACTGACTTCAGAAGTTAATTAAAACTTAGTAATAAGTATTGTATCAGAGTGTTTAATAAAATAAGTTTGTATTTTAAAACTTTGTGTAAAGAATTCTTTCACTATTGTTCAGTTTTGTATAAATTTAAGACTGGCATTGCTATTGTTAAATATTCAAACTTCCATAACTCATTAAATACTGAATGAATCGAATGAGATCTTTATTTACAATCACATTTTTCAAAAAAAAAAAAAACTCATCTTAGAAGTTATAGAGCACTGACTTTAGCTTTCCATTGACTTAACATGGGGATTTTCCTTAATTTATGGAAACCGGTATAGTATGCAGTTATCAGAAGGTGACATTATGGACAATAGCCAACACCTTTGATGCCAGATCAGAAGAACAGATATCTACGAGTACAGCATGCAGGGAGTTCAAAATGATGGGTCTGCATAGCTATGTGGCCATCTGTAAGCTTTTTCTGTTTGCAAGCGAAACAGGTATCTCCCCCTTCATTGGTGTCTGGAATGGTGACAATGATCAGTGGAGTATTGGAAACATGTAACATGGTCAGATAAATCCCATTGCACATTGTTTGCTACCAACAGACCTATGAAGGTATTAAGGAAGTCTCATGAAACAATGGACCTTGCTTGCATCCTGCCATCTGTTCAGATAACAAGTGTACTTGTTTGTGGAATGTTTTCTTGGTACAGTATAGCTCCATTTGTAATGGGCCTAAGATTTGGAAATACTTTTAAAGTTTATTAAGTTTTCGACCCGTTGTCTGATCCAATAATTATTCAAGCTCCGGATAGCTGAGTCGGGCACCAGGCAATAATTAACAAATTGCCAAAAATAAAGTTCAAGTAGGGTTCGAATACCAGTGAGCGTTACTTAACGAGTAAGAATTCAAAAAGATTAAATGATTGTCAATTCTAATGTAAATTCTAATCAAAAACAATTAACGTTGCTCAAGAGAAAAAATTAGTAAAGATTCAAAAAGTTTCTGTAACAAACAAATTTATTTCCAAAAACACTCACCAAAACTTCAATGAAGAAGATACTACATCATTTACTACAAACTCTTCAACAAAACTCCAACTAACTCTTTCTCAACTAACTTCTCAAAAACTACTCTGACTGTGACTCAAAAACTGTTCTAACTGTGACTAATATGTCACCAGGTTATAACAAGAGGCTACAAAGCCAGCACATGTCATGTTGCATGCCAGGAAAGACATTTGCATAAATCGACGAGCAGCGCAAGCTATGATGCAAGAGGGGGCATGTCCTTGTACACGCGCTTTAGTGGGTAACAATCGAAAGTTCAGAGTTTCGCATGCGCAACTCCTATGCTCTTGGAAATGAGTGCTGTGATGCCAAAAATGAAATAAAAATCCCCAAAATGATAAATATAATGTAAATTAAGCAAAACTGGTTAAGGTAAAGTAAAAGTGAATAAAGGGGCATCACAACTCCCCCTTCCAAAGGGAGTCAAAAATTTGACCTAACAGATTTTGATGAGCAAATTTTGAATAAAAGGACACATCTCATGTCATTTACACATGGGTGAACGTAAATAAGTAAAAGTATGCTTACGCCGCAAATTTTGATAAGACGATCTATTCTCACTTCGGCACAATTTTCCAACACAACCAAAGGTACCTCCTCCCAAATCTCCTAACAAAAGTGTAGCAGCTAACCTAGTGTAAATATATATCAATGGCTGTGACAGTTAACTGTATACTAGCATTATCGGCCTACCTAGTATCACATTCTGATACAAACTCAAAATTGGCATAACTTGAACTTCACAGTAAAAAAAAGGTTAACTCCTATCTTTCTTAACTTCTAGAAAGGTTAAAGACAAGGAAAAAAAAAATATTCAATTACATGCGTTGCAAGTGGGGTGATAACTTCCGCTTATCCCCTAACCACAATCAAAAAATATGTGAAAGCTAATTCTTCTCCTAAATTACATAAAAAAATGGTATTCGAACACCTTTATCTCCTCTTAATTAAGTCAAACACGCAGAGCTAAGAAAATTCAAATTTTTACAAACAAGCGGGATTGTAATCATCCGTTAATTCTTCACCTATACACAGCAATCATGAGCTAGCTGAAATAAAACAATCATTAAATACCTCCCCCTTTCAGAGCTAAACGTCCCCCTCCCAAAGGAGTTATGCTGGTAACAACTCGGTCACCAGACCATTGGGGACAGCTCCAAAAAGGTACAATAAAAAAAAAATTCTGCAATCATCATCATGGTCAGCTCATATATATATACAAATAAATGCTGCCAATGTCATCCCAAAAATTGCGCATCATTGACATATAAATATCACTGATGACATTGAACAGGTTTAAACACATATACATAACATCGTATCTAAGAATAAAGAAAAAAATGTGTAAATAATTTATAATATACAACGATAACATTTCAGCCAATCACTTTTTACACGAATCTCATAGTTGCATACATAAATTCACTTTGGAATGCACGTTATTTTACAATACAAAATTTTTCTTAAAAATGAAAAAATATTAAATCACTGATTCTCTTTCACTTTCCTCATTCATATCCATAAACATTTTACAATTTCTAAACTTACTAATGTTGACTTACAATTTTCAGCTATCAGTCAGCTGAAACGAAAAAATCTACAAAAATACCCTTTAAATCATGTAAATACAATATAACAACTAGAACTTCGATGAACAAGAATACAAAAGAAATTCTATTCACACAGTATAAACTCTAACTGCAGTAAATTCACTTTACGAACATAAATATTGAAACTCCAAAGTTTCAACAAGAAATTAACATTGCTAACTATATAAATCACAATAAAGCTTCTTCATTCTTCTTCGTCTTCATCTATTCCAGAGAAAAGAGAACATTTATAAATCATTAAGTGCCAAGTGAAAGAATAATAATATACTTAAATTTTCATTGTTGGCACTCCGTTGCGATAAATCATCCAGTCGGGTTCCGATGACATCTTTCCTTCGTCGGTTGCTAGCTTTCAAGTAAAAGCGTTGCTGAAGATCTCGCTCGTGACGTCATCTCTGCTACATTGACTGCTTCGCTGTTGGTTGTCACTTTGCAGGATCTGGTTGTTTCGGCGATCTCTTGTCGCTGCATGCAGATTTTTGAAGAACCTGGTCTTGTACTTTCTAGGTTTGTTGGTGTCCACCTCTAAATGATGCTTCAAAAGTTGAGGACTTCCAAACTTGCCAGACTCATCAGGTTTATTTGCTGTTGGCACAATTTCTTGGTTGCTTTCTACTTCATTAATGTTATTGTCCCTTAAATCAGACTCAAAAATATTTTCATCATAATTAATTTCCGTTAAAACTACTTCAGAAATCTCTTCATCAACTAAAATAGATTCTTCATTAATTGGCTCTGCTTCACAAACTTTGTTCTCTAAAATTGCATTAATTGCACTAATGGGACATTTTGTAGGTGCTTCTTGAACATTCTGCTTTGGATTACAAGGTAATTCAGAAAGTCCATGGGACCGCGGCTGCACTGTCAATTGACAATCATCATAAATATCATCTAAAACTTGTTCCTTTGAAAACGGAAGATCGGCTTCTGTATCATTATGATTTATTAATTTAGTTTCTTCATGACAAGTCTTAACAAAAGGTAAAGCCATAGTGGCAAGATATAACTCATGAGAGGACTTTTCTTGAGGAACTTTGGCCTCTCGCTTCAAAGATCCTAATTCAAGTTTCCCGAATTTCCATTCCTTCGATAACTATATTGCTCCGTGTGTCCTAGTCGCCCACAAAAATCACATCTGAAAGTTTCTCTATTGTTCTTAAAAAAAGTTTTAGGTCTAGTGTCATTGTTTGAAGCTTGACGTGGAACAAATTCTCTGCTTCTTTCGTTCTCTATAGTTCTAGGTGCGTTCAGCGCAAATTGTCGGGACTGTGTAACTTCCAGTCATGCGAGATTCATTTTACTAGACTCAACCTGATAGCGCTGCTTTGGCGGGGATTGCATCCATTGTTGGTTTAATGCAGTTGCTGTAGATTCTTGCAGTATATTGCTGAGCCAATTTGACTAAATCTGAAATTGAGTTTACGTTTCGTACTTCTAGGAATTCTCTAATGGGCAAAAGCAATTGAGACAATATGCAATTTACAATATCAATTTCAGTGGCATCAGCATCGTACAGCTGGTATAACTCTACTGTACCCCAAATAAATTTTTCTATATCATCTCTTTCCCTATGTCTTCGTGAAAACAACTCTGTAGCTAGTTCTGTAAAATCATTATAAGCTGGATATATGTCCATGATTTCGTTTTTAAACTCTTCCCAAAATTCAATTCCATGACAACATTCTATGTTATTCCACCATTGCTTAGCACATCCAATTAGACAAGATACTGCTAAAACCATCTTTTTGTTGCCAGGCACTTCATGTAAACAGAAATGCTCCTCCATAGACTTGGCAAATGTCCAAAATGACGGACGTTTCGAACCGTCGAACCTTATCTCAGGTAAAGGCCAATTAACATACGGACTATAGTTAATAGATGGATTGGCAACTAGTCGTTGTGGCGGTTGATAATACTCTGTTCTATCACTTGCTTCAGACGGAACACAAAATAGAACCTTACATTCAAATTTTGTATGTTGGTGAACTGATGTAGCATTGTTAGCAAATTTAGGGGTTGTTGTCGTTCCTCTTTTCTCCCGAGTATCATCAAGCAGATTCATTAGCACTTCTGCTTCCATCATTACATCCTGCAACCTACCCTTTACTCTTTCTAAGTCGGGAGTCATTATAGCAGAATCGGCCATATTACTAGCAGACATGTTTAACGGTCTGCGAAAATTTTGAAAACTTTTTTAATCTTGAGCAGCGCTCAAAGGTACTCCTATAAAACAATACTAAAGCAACAACTAAGCTTGCAAAAATATAAATTTGCTTATCAAACATTTTTCTATTGTGCCTGTGTACGTGTGTGTCCAGACACTTCTAATCTTTACATACAATAAATATCTTAACTATCAGCAATAACTGCGCTGAAACTTCAGTACCTTTGACTAATACACAAAAAAAGTTAAGCTTCTTGCTCAACAAAAATTTTCAGCTTAAGCTGCCGTTAAATCTATAAATAGTACATACAACTAATGAGCTCAAAAATTACTATCTTTGACAATCACATTAAATAACATACGCAATTTATACATAAATATACAGTCCCTGTTCTTGGACCACTATCTTTTACTGGCAAATTCCTGTTCTCAGTGCGACACTTCTTTTACTACTGGCAAGTCCCTGTTCATTGCGCCACTTCTTTTAAATAACTCTGTAATGGGCCTAAGATTTGAAAATACTTTTAAAGTTTATTAAGTTTTGGACCCTTTGTTTGATCCAATAATTATTCAAGCTCCGGATAGCTGAGTTGGGCGCCAGGCAATAATTAACAAATTTGCCAAAAATAAAGTTCAAGTAGGGTTCGAATACCAGCGAGCGTTACTTAACAAGTAAAAATTCAAAAAGATTAAATGATTGTCAATTCTAATGTAAATTTTAATCAAAAACAATTAACATTGCTCAAGAGAAAAAATTAGTAAAAGATTCAAAAAGTTTCTGTAACAAACAAATTTATTTCCAAAAACACTCACCAAAACTTCAATGAAGAAGATACTACATCATTTACTACAAACTCTTCAACAAAACTCCAACTACACTCTTTCTCAACTAACTTCTCAAAAACTACTCTGACTGTGACTCAAAAACTGTTCTAACTGTGACTAATATGTCACCAGGTTATAACAAGAGGCTACAAAGCCAGCACATGTCATGTTGCATGCCAGGAAAGACATTTGCATAAATCGACGAGCGGCGCAAGCTATGATGCAAGAGGGGGCATGTCCTTGTACACTCGCTTTAGTGGGTGACAATTGAAAGTTCGGAGTTTCGCATGTGCAACTCCTATGCTCTTGGAAATGAGCACTGTGACGCCAAAAATGAAATAAAAATCCCCAAAATGATAAATATAATGTAAATTAAGCAAAACTGGTTAAGGTAAAGTAAAAGTGAATGAGGGGGCATCACACATTCATCATTGTAGATGGTCCTGTAAACTTCAGGATGTATCTGAGCATCTTAGCAGATCTGTGATGATGACGTATCCAGACAGAGAGAGGGTGTTACACGATGGCAGTGCAACACCCCACAGGGTGCAAATTGTGCAGGCATGGTTCTCAGAGCATTCCAATGATATGCAGCATCTTCTGTGGCCCATGCAGTTGCCAAACATCAATTCTGTGGGATCATCTGGAATTGATACATACACACTAGACCTCAACAATTAAGAATCTGACAGTGATTTTCTTAGGATAAGCTTGGGCAAACGTTTTAGTTGAAGGGCTGCATAGAAAACTTGAATGGAATGGCGAGCCACCAAAGAACTATATAATGGGAAAAAAACTAAAGGAAAAATAAACAATGTAATTTTATTAAAATTAGTTATTTTAATAAGAATTTGCTTCATGGAAGTCGGACTTCTTGTCCTCTATATGCTTTCTCTTTTACAAATTTAATTTATTTCTAATCAGTAGCTTGTGAGCTATACAAAAGAGGTGGTGGGCCATAGTTTGCCCATGCTATGTAAGATTGCAGCTGTAGTTGTTACAAATGGTGGACCAATGTGCTATTAGATGGGTTTTCTAATACACAAATAAAAAGACCTTCGTGCTTAGGAAATAATTAAAATAATTTAAATTCTCTGTCATTGAGCAATACAAACATTATGTTTGTCCTTCAAACTTTTTGCATATTAAAAGTTTTTAGGAGTAAACCTGGAAGCTTTTCAGAGCAAGGACAGCACTCTATCTTCAGTGAAGTGACAACTGTGATGACATTAGGGCAGTTATAAGAACTTTCCACGTCATGAAGGGCAATTCCAGTATCTTGGTTCCAGGGGTAATAGATGAGGTCATTATTTCAGTAGCCTTGCAGACGATGGTTCCATAGTAAGTGAATGCACATGCTAGTAGTGTGATGTGCTCCCAGTCTATGATAGCTGCATATTGTATTGCCAACTCAGCAGTGGCAGTTGTTAGCTTGTTTTGGCTGACATCTGTCTGATGCTCTGTGAAACTCTCCTTTAGAGAATGGGTGGTTTTTGTGCTATAGTAAACAACTGAATTATCCAACAAATGGAGGGAAAATCTGTATACATCCAATTTTTGAAGGAGGCTGAATTTCTCTCTATACCTTTTTATAATTTTCTTCAGATTTGGAGCTGGGCTGAAAAATCTTGTTTTTTAGCTCTGAGTAATATGCAGACTGATTCGCATAGGACAGGAACATAGGATATTGATTCCTGTAAATGTTGCCTGCTCAGAACCAGTGATTGGGAAGATAGCGGAATCTCTTCTGTTGCTGTTTCTATAATTATTTTTTAGCTTTTCTATTGTTGTTGAGTGGAAGCCATGGGATGCAGCAATGGCTTGAATGTCTAATATTTTGGTAGGGCATTAAAGGTAGGCATGCATGTATAAGAAAACATACATAATGCATCTGCTAGTGATCTAGCTGTCTTACAAGCCTAAAAATATATAAATCGGTAAAAAAAAAAGTTCAATACATTTTGCTAATTTATCAACCTAATATTACTAGTTTGTTTTTCCTTATAATTGTTTATCTAAATTAGCCTGTACCCTATTCACATAATTGATTCTACTGTAATTGAACTAATCTAAACTTGTTATTGCTATATTATGTAAATGAGGATGGTTTTCTTCTAGGTATATAAACAATACTTCATAAGTTATTGAAATATTTTAAATTTTTTTTGCAAAAAAGAAGTTTGTTATGCTATATTTTTTTTTCTTTTTCCTTCACCATTTTCCCAATATCTGCAGTATCTGAGCTGTTGCATAACTCATGTTTATTTGATTTCTGTGTATAACATAAATTGTGGCTAAATATTTGTTTACAGGTACATATTTATGTGAATTGTAGGTTGGTCCACAGAAAAAAAATTTAAAAGTTAAAGATTTGAAAGAGTATGAATTCAAGCCTCAAGAACTAGTTCGAGATATATGCCAAATATATCAGAATCTTGGTTCAACTGAAGAACCTGCTTCAGAAACTTTCTGTTCAGCTGTTTCTCATGATGGGCGTTCATACAGTCCAGATTTATTTCCTCAAGCCCAAAGGGTGCTTGTAAAAATAGGACACTGTGTTTTGTCTTCACAACTTGAGGAAATTGCACAAACTGTTCAAGTAAGTACATGGTTTTTCACAAAATGCTTCATTAGTTTTATGTGAATGAAAACGGTTTGAAAAAGGGAAACTGTATGAGAACAAGTTGCTTCATTTTTAAATACTTTTTGGTATAGTATTGATATTCCAGATTGAAAAGTTTAAATTTATAACTCTGCTCCAACATCTAAATGCCTTTACAGTTAAGCAGTTACACAGCAGGGAAAGCTGTTTACAGTGGTATTTCTAAACATCATTTAACCAATTTAAACCATTTGATAAGCTGTTGTCCCACTCACTGGGACATCAAATCATTGTCAAGCTTGTTTTTATAGTGATTAGCATACACCAATGTTATATGATGTTTTAAATATCCCTAGCATTTCTATTTCTTTCGCAGGTATTTAAATTCAATTTATGTGGTGCTTGAATGAATGGGCCATTAATTTGTGGCCTCATGTTCAAGAAAGCTATACCTTGTGCACATCAAAGAACATACTGAATGGCCTTAATAGCTTTTTATGTCTCCAATAGCTGTCCAGTAGATCCCCTACCCAAATCTGACCCCTTGTGACATGGCTCTTTAATCCGTTGTGTGCAAAAAGTATAGTGTAAGTATTTTCAATTTACTCAGAGGTAAAAATGAAAATTAAACCAACCCAAATTCAGTGGCACATAAATGAGACAGATGGGCAGGGTGTAATTGCAATGGAAGGGACCTCCCAAACACAAAATTGAGTGACCCCCCCCCCCCCCCCCACCATTTAATTTAATTCTAACAGTAAAAAAATTAAATATTTAATTATTCAGTTAATATTTTATTGGTGATACAACTAACCATTGCTATGATAGGCTAACCACTAGCCCATACCTTTTATAGTGATTAGCATTCCTGATTAGTAAACTGGAAGGCATCTCTCTTTTTATGTGTTTGTTTGTTGTATGAGAAACCAGAACAAACTCAGTATAACTTCTAGGTTCTCTATGCCCTTTTTGTAGGGGAGTACCTTATTCCCTTTTTTTTAATGATTAGTAATTAAAATATTTTAACTTAAATACAATTTTATTTTGTAATTTGAATTGTTTTATAAGTATTATTTTAATTTTTCGTTATTGAAATACTAATCTGAGTTTAATAAAACTGTTAATTTTTCAGTTTACTGGAATATGAGTTTTAATTTTGAGAATGATCTTTCAACAGTAGCAACGTTAAGGGTATGGTTAGGAAAATTATTATAACTATAGACAAATCTGGAAAAACAGCCAAAAGTGCAACCTCTTCAATAATCAACAGATTTGAGAGTTCTTTAACTGCAGTTAATTTTGCAATACCACTTTAAGACAATATCACAACTGATTGCTAATAAACCTACAAAATAACTTAAATATTTTGTTAATACCCCAAAAGATAACATACAAAAATTTTCTTAATTTAAATTAAATATTCAAATTAAAAACTTAGTAAATGTAAAAAAATATACATTCTATATAAACTGAATGGACAAATTATTATATACATCTACTTAATAACTGTTGCTCCACCCTTTCACCCTCACAAAGCAGCCAGACATCTTGGTAACGACTCAATGAGGTGTTGAAAACACAGAGGTTGTATTGCCACCCATGAAGTGAGGATCACCTGTCGTATAGCATCCACAGTTGCCAATGGGTGCTGGCAAGCTCGATCGTATCTTTCCAATTCATCCCACAAATTCTCAATGGGGTTGAGGTCCTGCGATTGAGGGGGCCATTTGATTGTGGTAAACTCATTTAAATGCTCCTGGAGCCAATTGATCACCACTCAGGAAGTATGCTGTGGGGCATTTTCCTGTTGAAAGATGGTGTCATGGTGCGGAAAGAGAATCATTATGAATGGGTGTAGATGATCAGTGAGGATGTTCACATACATTGTGCCAGTGACTGAGGTCTTGATGGGTAGGGGGGGTCCCAGGGAAGCCCATGTAACTGTTACACTTCCTTCATCTGCCTGTATGATCCCAACTTGGCGAGCTGGGTCCATCACTTCACGTGATTTATGCCACATGTGCACCCACCATCGGCATGATAGAGTTGAAACTGATTCTTCAGACCAGATGGCGTTTCCAGTCCTCCACTCCAGTTGTGATAGGTCTTTGCAAACTGCAGCCTAATCTGTCAGTGCCTTGCGGTCAGCAAGGAGACACGATGTGAGGTTGACTGTCATAGTCTATTTTTTCCATGGTACATAAGCTTGTGAATGCACCCTCGTCCAATTTCGACATTATTTGCTCTATGGTAGCCGTGTGATTCCTTGTAACAATGTGGTAAGTCTGCGCTGACCTCAAGAGTCAATTGCACATTTACATCCACATTTCTCCCGCTGGTTGGATGTTTTGCCGTGTTTCACATAGTCTTGGTTATAAAATTAAATTGAAATCTTTAATTCTCTATAACACTGTTAAATGTTTTCAAACACTTCAACAGATGTTCTATACTATCAAGTTATTAAGGAGAAATTTATGTACCTCACCACAGAAGACGGGTAGTAAGAGGAACTTCCTGGATGCTTGCAAGTAACAAATTTAATCTTCGTCATTCTTGCTGGCAATTGATTCATCAGTAGAGTTTGAGAAGGCGATGAGGGATGCTGTTAATTTATTTGCTTATGGTTTAGTGAAGGAATTAACCATTAAATGTGTGGCATAAATGCTTAGAGCTGGGAATGTTTCGGTTACCAATTATATGACTAAAATTTTGAATATCTTTTATGATAAAGGCATGGTTCCTAAGGATTTTACCAGAGCTATTGTTATCCCTATTTTCAAAAAAGGTGATCGCAGTTCTTGTGATAACTGTAGGGGTATCAGCCTACTCTCTGTTCCAGGTAAAGGTTCTTTCCATGATTGTGCTTAATAGAATTAAGAATTTGGTTGACAGTCAATTGCGTGATGAGCAATGTGGATTCAGAAGTGGTAGGGGATGTTGTGGATCAGATATTTTCACTTAGGCAGATTCTTGAGAAATGTTAAGAGTTTCAGAAACCTTTGGTTGCTAGCTTTGTTGATTTCAAAAAGGCTTTTGACTCTGTTGATCATCATAATTTGTGGTTGATTGTGAGATCATATGGTATACCACATAAGTTAGTTAACATAATGAAAGCTCTCTATGATAACACTGAATTGTGTGTGAGAGTTGGTAAGGCTTGTAGCAATTGGTTTAACATTACTTCTGGTGTTTGACAAGGGTGCATTTTGTCTCCTACTCTCTTTAGTTTGGTTATTGATTATACTATACAAAATTCTTTGCAAGGGAAAGATTTTGGCCTTAAATGGTCTGGAGATACTAAAATTTCTGATTTAGATTATGCTGCTGATTTAGCCCTTTTGGCAAAAGATGTTGATGAGATGGAATCTTTCATTCGAGCTGTTGACAAGACTGGTAGTAGAGTAGGTTTGGTTATAAACAGAGAAAACTAAAGTGATGAAAATTGGTCAGGCAGGCTGTGATTCAGTTAATCTGAATGGTTGCAGTCTTGAGCAGGTGTCACAGTTTAATTATCTTGGGAGCTATGTAACAGATACTGGTGATGTGTGGCATTAGATTAACAGACGAATAGGATTGATGCCGGGACTTTTAAGAATCTATGGAGAGTGTGGTGAAATAGGCGTATACACCTAAAGACTAAAATTAGACTGTATAATAGTTTGGTTCTTTCTAGGGTTAGTTATGGTAGTGAAACTTGGACACTGTGTAAACAAGATAACAGGAAACTAAATGCTTTTGATTCTAGATGCGTGTGCAGTATCTTGGGCATTAGATGGTTCAACTTTGTAACTAATGATGAGGTTAGGCAAAGGAGTGAGCAACCTCCTTTAAGCAGCATATTGTGCAGAGAGAGACTGTTGATTTGGCCACGTTGCCCATATGAATAATTATAGATTGGCGAATAGGGTTATGAACAGTGTGCTTAAAGGCCTTAGAAAGAGGGGGAGACCTAAGATGCGGTGGGCAGATAATGTCAAACAGGACCTTGTTAGAATTGGTATGCAGTGGCTGGATGCAGCAGATGTAACTCAGGACAGATATGCTTGGAGAACTAAATTGCACAGTCTGATTGGACCTCCGTATCCCATGGCTGCTTGAGGATGATGATGTTGCAAGTAAGCTAGGCAGTTTTCTGCAGGTATTTAAGGAATATATATTGGAGTTATTTAGTTCTTTGTAGAATATTTCTGAAATTTTTAAATAATTAAATTTCAAAATAATATAATTTTTTCTCTAACGATGAATAGTGCAATAATATAGTAGTAACAATGAATAATCTCTAATGATAATATGCAAATATTTCTCTCTTAATGAATGAATTTTGTTGAAATGCAGGTTAAAACATTTTGAAAATATATTAAAGTTTAAATTAATAACAGCCATCTATATTCAATTTTGCAAGAAATGTTGTAGTAGTTTGATAGTGCCAGAAAAAATTCAATGTGATGGCACTTGATACCTCCATTAAAGAACATGCCCAAAGTGCTGGCATTATCAACCTATATATAATAATCCTATATATATAATATACCAGTAAATAGGCTATTAGCTCAAAGTACCTGACATGTTATCAGGAGGTTGTGGGTACATATCCCACCCACCTCAATACAATTTTTTTGTCTAAAATTGATATTGACATTTAACTAAGAGTAACACCTTCATTGATGCCAATATGTAGTTTCCATAATTCTACTCTTGGAATCTTTCTGAAAAAGTATATTTAAGGTATAAATTTCACAACTGTGTATGAATAAGTATAGGCATAATAATTGACATAGCTTGTTTCAAGATATCTCTTAAGTTTTCTCTGTTTATTATCTCCATATTACCATTCTGTTACTCTCACAATAAAATCGCTATAAGTAAAAATTGTGCAAATTAATATATATATATTTTTTACAGTAACCTATGAAATGTGATGAATGTGAGTTATTTTTATTTTTTTAATAAATATTACAGCAACTAGCTATCAAACAGCAAAAGGATGAAGAAACTTTATCTGAATCCCCTGAGGAATTTTTAGATCCTATCATGAACACAATAATGAGAGATCCAGTAATACTACCTTCTTCTGGTGTAACTGTTGACCGTGCCACAATTGCTCGTCACTTGCTAAGGTATAACTTATTTTGTTTATTGATAATAAAAGTGGTTCTTAAAATTATTCAGTGCTATTAAAAGTTGCTCTTCCAAGTTCAGAAGAAAACTAGAAGGATAACACATTACCTCTGGTGAATATGGGATGTTCATTTTCAGAGAAAATTATATTCTCATTTTGTACCCTTTAGCAATAGTAATTCGTACTAATGGGTGATTGGAAAATGCAAGTAACAATATATTATTAGCCCTATTCAATGCAAAAATTATATCTTATTTATCCCTTAAAATGAAAAAGTTGGATTTTCTTATCCCCTAGGGTTAAGGGGAAAATCAGTTCAGTGTATATAAAATAATTTATGTATTATTACTATATTGAAATATCATTGAAAATTTTAAAATTCAGTACCAACTTTATAAAAATACGGAGCAACCAGTTGAATTTTAACCAATAGTAATTTAATTAAAACACATACAAACATAAATTATTCTTAGTAAGTCGTCTGCACATCTTTTCTTAATAAATTCTACCACCAGAATTTCCCGCATATTTGTGCTGGAAATTATTTGTTGTTTATATTGTTTGCAATATTACTTTTTATTTGTAATATTATGTTCACAATGTTTATAATATATATTGTTTGTAATGTTACTTCAAGTTTTACATTTTTGTCATTTAGTACCCTCTAACAACATAAATTAAAGCCTGTTGGAGGTTTTGAAAGACTCGTATTTCATTATTACTTATTCAACTCAAAAAGAATATTCTCCTATATTTCATTAATCTCCTAAAATGAAAAGTCACATTTTCCCACCCCCATGGGATCATGGGGATAAGAAAATGTTACTACCAATTTAAAACCCTTGATCACCACACTCCAAGACTAAATATAAACTTTCTAGTCCAAATAGTTCATTTGCTATATCCATTTAAAGTTTTGAAATTTTCATATTTTCCACCATCAGAGGGCACAATTAAAGGTTTGGGGAGATTTGAAAAGTCTGAATCTGAATAGTTTACAAATACCTATCCAACCCATGAATAATTTTTAATTTATGAGGGGTGTTGAAAAAGTTCTTGACATGCATGTGCAGAATAAAAACTGTTGCACTTACCTCAACAAAACTTTTACTGTCCTTCAAAGTACTCCCCTCCAGCATCTATATAAAGTTGCAGACATCTACACCAATTCTGCAATGCTTGATGGTATTCCTGTTGGGGAATACCTCGCAACTCTGAATGAATGCATTTTTCAAGGTCTGGCAACTTGAAAAAAGGGCTTCCCAGCAAGTTCCTTTTTAATTTTTGGAAAAAACTAAAAATCACGTGGTACAAGATCAGGTGAATATGCAAGATGGGGTAGCTGTTTGATTTTTTTTTTTCCCCTGCTCCAAAAAGGCTGTAACTTGCCAGATTCTGTGAGCTCTGGATTGTCATGAAGAAGGAAAACCCTTGATGTGACTGTTGTTGAATGTTTCTTCTTCATCTCCTTAACCATTTTGGGCAAAACAATATTGGTGTAGTATTGGTCATTTTTAATCATTTTTTCAGATGTGTTCACGACTACCACTCCTTGAGAATTCAAAAGAATTGAACATCCTCTTCCTTGACTTGAAAGTCTTGTTGGAGGATTTGGGCACATGGTTCATCTTCTGCAACCCAAACATAGTTGCTGATCATTCTGGGAATTGCATAGTAATAAAACTATGGCTCATCACCCGTGACAATGTATGTTAACATATTGGAGACACTAGGTTCAAACATTGCCTTTGCATGAGTCCTTGCATGAGTTGACTCTAGCCTTTTTTGCTGTTCTGTCAATTTTTGGGGTGCCCATTTGGCACAGATCTTTCAGAACTTTAAATATTGATGAATAGTTGTTTCCACATTGCCAGTTAATACACTGCCATCTAAACTTATTACCTGAATGGTTCCATAATGAGTTCCAGGTGCAGTCATAAGTCTCCAGTCTGCAGGAGGCCATTTAGGAAAGTATGAAGGATTTTTCCTGTAAGGCATATAAAAAATGCTGAAAGAGAATTTCCTATTTTGTTTTGTTTTAAAAGCTATGGGGGGAGGCTCCCTCCCAAAGTAAATTGAAGTTGGTAGAATTCGAAGTGACTTTGTGAAATCCAGGTGAGTTGTGAAAATTTAATTTTTTTTTTGTAAATTTAAGGGAATTTAGTAAAATCTAGACAACTTGGCAAAATTTAGTGTAATTGTCAAAATCGAGGCAACTTGACAAAATATAGGGCAGTTGGCAAAATTCAAAAGCACTGTAAAATACAGGTGAGTTGGCAAAATCTTGAGAAATTGACAAAATTCAGGTGAAATGTAAAAATTGAGATTTTTTCTATAAAATTATGGCGAGTTGAATAAATCAAGACAGCTTGGCAAAATCTAGGGCAATTGGCAAAATTCGAATCCACTTGGTAAAATACAGGGCTAGTTGTGAAAATTGGGATTGGTTTTGTGAAAATATGGAGAGTTGGCAAAATCGATAACTCTTGAAAAAATCTAGGAGAGTTGACAAAATTCGAAGTGACTTGGTTAATTCAGGGGAGATGTAAATTTTTTTTTCTATAAAATTATGGCAAGTTGGCAAAAACTAGGGTAGTTGGCAAAATTCAGAGCTACATGGTAAAATGCAGGTGAGTTGTGAAGATATGGCTTGGGTTTTTTTCTGTAAATTTACGGTGAGTTGGCAAAATCTAGAGAAGTTGGCAAAATCGAGACAACTTTGCAGAATTTCAAGCCACCTGATACAGGTAAGTTATAATCATGGGCCAAGAATAATATTTCACTGAAAGTCGTTAGTATTTTTGTCATCTGCTAGCTGTTAAGAAAACATCCCTGTCAGTCAATCAATTTCTGTAAATTTGAACTCTGCCACTTAGTGAAATCATCTTGTCATTCAAGATTAAAGGGAACCACTATCGACAACCAAGCAAGAGTCTGCTGTGAACACCTTCGGGCAACAAAGTGTGCCTCGAACAGCATCCTGATTGGCCTTTCATAAAACAATCTACTAAGTTCCTTCCCCACACTCCCACCCTGTTCCTCATACTTCTTTGCATGTTTAAATGATTCTACAGTAATATTTGTAATACATCTGTATTTTATATCTGTGTAAGCTGACCACTCTGTTCCCACATTTCCAACTTATTGAAACTGCCTTTATTTGTTCTTCTGTAGTGTTTATCGCTTCCCCCATATTATTGGCGTGTTTTTCCTCCTCCAGTTCTTTTATAGTTATCTTGTCTCAATATCACCGAGCTTTAATATTGTTTATAGTTGAATGAAAACTTAACACATGCATCTGCTTTATGAAGAGGAAAATATAAAAGGAAACAGATATTAATATATAAAAAAAAAATTCAGAGAAGTTTAAAAAAAACTCAAGTTTCTTGGAGGGCCCCCCTCCTTATGATTGCTACTGATGAGTTCACAAACAGTAGTGATGGTTATCTTGTTCATGATCTCCTTTTTTCTTCCTACACAAGGGAGCTCTTCAAAGCTCTGTTGTCCTTCTGTGAATTTGTGCATTCATCCTCTAACAGTGCCATATGAACAGGCACGATCCCCATATACTTGTGATAAATCAGCATGAATTTCTTTTTGCTTAGTTCCCAAACTGCATCTTGTGAAAAAGTAAAAATCTTTCTCTGTCTTTAGTAGGCTCCACAGCAACAATGTGCTGACCTAACTTTATGTGCTACCAGCAAAGAGAGAAATGATGATACAGCCTTTGTTTTTAACATATAATGATATGTTTAGTCCATCCAGGATGTCTGTATACATTTGCAGAATTCAAAATGAGAGGCCAAGGATGTATATATCCATTTTTAGTACAACCAAAAAAAAAAACGATTTTTTAAAAATAAAAATTACCATTTAAAAATTTTCATGCATATCTTATAAAAATATATAATTCAGGCTTGATAAATATTTTTTATTTGATGCATATTTTGTTTAAACTATGACATAAATAATTTGTTAAAGCCATCTGATTGCCATTTCTTAGAGGCGATATAAGGTATTGCCAATTTGTTTGTTAACTTTACTGTATGCTGAAGCAATCCCCTAATTTAAGTTCAGAAGTTTGGTTTGAATTAGTATCAACAAATTTTTCCTTAAAGTTTATAAAATCTGATAATTAACAAAATACTGCAATTTTTAAAAATGGAACATTTTGAAAGTAATTATGAAATATGTACCTTATTTTGGTATACCACTATAAAAAGTCTTATTAAAATTAATCCATTTTTACAATGTTCAAATTTTTTACTACAATATAATTCAGAATTAAAATCTCATTAATTTGGTATATAACGTGGCCTATTTCTGTCGATTAGTTATTTATTAAAAATATTCTAAAGTTGACTTGTTATTGGACTGTGCAACAAGCCTGGACTTTTACTTTAAACAATAATTTTTTTTTATTCAGAAATAGCCTTTCTATTCATATGCATTATAATTATTTCTATCTATTAGTGTTTTTTTAAATAAATTTCTATTTGTGTTGCCAGATACATTTTCTTTACTACATGACTATAAAAAAAGTCCTATTAAAATAAAACTCGTCACTTTTTGTTAAATTTTTTATTTTCAGAAAATCCAGAATTAAATGCTGATTAATTTGGCATATAAAATGCCATAATTCCTTTCATTAGTTATTTGGCAAAAAAAATTCTAAATTGAAATTTTTTTTGACTGAGACTAGGGAGAAAATTGCTTGAGTTCTGGATGGAACCAGTTTTTCAGGCTGGACACTGGAAGGGTTAGACAAGTTTTAAAGTAAGTCTTAACTCATTGCCTTCAGAGGAACGAGTGCAAATCTACAGACATGTGTTAAGAACTTTTTGAATGCCCTATGTATCTCTAAAGACAAACAGTTGGCTCTTAAAATGAAAAAAATTATGTTTTCCTTCCCATCCTTGGGGTTAAGAGCATGAAAAATCATTGTTGTCGATGCAAACTTCATTACCTTCACATTTCCCCACCAAAATTTCAAACATAGTTACATTTAAAATTTTTCCATTTTCCACTACTCTGTAAAACAAAGAAATTAAATGTCTACAGACAGACAGAGAGAGGATGAAATGAAAACATTAGCTCTTTTATTTTTCTGAAAATGTCAGTAGCATGCCAGACTCATAATCTGCAGTTCTCAGGTTTGAGTCAATCATCGAGATTTACTCCAGTAACCCCCATCCTGCTCTCAATCAAAAAAAGGACACTGATGGGCTTGGAAAGGCTGTCATCTATCACATGAGGTGTTAAACATGGCCCCATGTGTAAGAGAACCATATTTAAGAACACACTAGATGGCCTTGACAAACCCTCTTGGTCCATGTAACTTAGCCATTTAGCCCATTATATGCAAAAAAAAAGTGAAAGAGGTAAAATAACCCAACCTTCACTGTTTACAGATGGTGTTTTTAGTTGCATATTTGCTATTCATGTCTCCTGCCTTTAGTTATTCACAGGCTACAGATATTAACTTCCCTTTGGTCATCACTAACTGCAACTAGAATTGCTTAACCAAGCTTTACCATAATGCTCATTCCAAATCTTACTGAATAGCTCACATAGAATTCTCTTTTTAACCATTGTAAATCTAATTTCATTTCATGAAACGTTTATCTGTACAAGTCCGTTTTGAAAACTGTTGATTGTTATACATGTCATAGAACTAACCTAGGTAACCTGAAAATCACAATGATTTTTAAAACGTAGGTGGGTGGAAAAGTGTTGCAATGGTTCACCCATTCACTTTTACATTTCCTTAACCAGTTATAATTTATTTATGTTAGTATTATTATTTTGGGGTATTACTTACTTTAAATCATCAATTTCCCCCACCTGTAGAGTTGCTGATTGTGCAACTCCATTTTGATTGATGGCTGCTAACTGCGCTGAGCAATGTCATGACCACTTACATCATCAGCTCCCAATTGTTGTATGCAAATGGGACTTCCAAGTGTGATGTCAGTACATGCCACATTAGCTTAAGCCAGAGTGTGTCTAACAGTTGAAGTAACAGCAGTCAGAATGATGAGTAGCGTGGTAGACAGTGCTGTAGTTGATGGAGGTGAAGGAGTGACTAGTCACAGTGATGGTTTTTTTTGTGTGCAATGTGTTCACAAAAGATTATTGGTGAGTCTAGATTCCAATAAACTTATTTAATTTTGTAAAATTTGTATTTGACTTTTTTTTTACTCTTGAGCAAAGCTTTTTATTAGAAATATTAATTTAATTGCAATTATGGGACAATCTAAAATTTAAGTTTTTTTGTCTTACATTCTTTTAAAAAAAAAAACCCTTGTTTAATTTCTTGGTAGCCTGAATTTCAGCTATCCTGCAAATAAAATAATAACATGTTTTGAAGCATTCATCATCATCATCTTCAAGCAGCCATGGGCTTCCAAGGTCCAACCAGATAGCGAAATTTAGTTCCTCAAACATGTTTCTCCTGAGCTGCATCTGATGCACCTGGCTAATGTAGCCCAATTCTAACAAAGCTCCTCTTTGATATTGTCTGCCCATTGCATCCTAGGTCTCTCCCCCCCCCCCTTTCTGAAGCCTTTAGAAACACTGTTCATAACCCTATTCACTAATCTACAGTTACGCAGCATGGCCAAACCAATGAAGTCTCTCTCTGCACAATATTCTGCTCAAAGGAGGTTGCTGACTCCTTTGCCTAACCTCATCATTATTTAAAAAGTTGAATCACCGAATGCCCAAGATAATGCGTAAGCATCTAGAATCAAAAGCATCAAGTTTTCTGTTATCTTGTTTACAAAGGGTCCAGGTTTCATTACGATAACTAACTCTAGAGAGAACCAAACTATTATACAGTCTAATTTTAGTCTATAGGTGTATACATCTATTTCTCCACACTCTCCATAGATTCTTAAAAGTCCTGGCAGCAATCCCTATTCATCTGTTAATCTCATGCCACACTTCGCCAGTATCTGTTACATAGTTCCCAAGATAATTAAACTGAGACACTTGCTCAAGGATGCAACTGAAGCACCAACTGCCTGACCAATTTTCAGCACTTTAGTTTTATCTTGTTTATCACCAAACCTACTCTACTACCACCTCTCATCAACAGCTCAAATGAAAGAGTTTATCTCAACATCATTTGACAAAAGGGCCAAATTGTCAGGATAATCTAAATAGGAGTTTTCATATCTCTAGGAGCAGAGGAGGTAGAATTATTTGAGTGATAAGGCACTTGAGCTTATTTCAGAAAGAAAGAACTGGAAGAATGTCCTTAATCAATATCCAACTAGTCCTAATAAGAAAGCATTACAGAAAGCTTAATAAACATGTAAAAGGATCAGTTAGTTGCTGATAACAATCTTTGGCCTGATGACTTAGCAGACAAAGCCAAGGAAGTAGTTAGACAGCACAACAGCAGAGAGCTGTACCAGATAGTTAAATGTTTTGTGTGGTACAAAACGGACAGGTATACAGGAATTGGAGGATAAACAAGGTAAGGTTATAGAAGGTGAGGATTCTGTCGTGGGCTGAGCATTTCAGTGATGTTCTAAACAGTGTGGTTAGTTCTACTCCATTGTTTGTAATGATGATAGATGCATTAGTGGCTTTAATTTAGGCCCTATAACACAATCTGAAGTTATTTTGGCTATTTCTAAACTTAAACACAAGCTTGTCAGTTTAATATGCAATAGAGAAGATCTGTGAGGAAGGCAAGACCTCAGCAGAAAGACAGCACAAATATCGAAGCCTTAGGGCTTTTGAATCCAGGTCTTTTGATCAGTAGCTAAACACTAACCATATACTGTTTTATTGGGATACTCTATATTGTGACAATACCTCATTTTTGATATTTCCCTCCAGTACTGACGTTCGCTACTGAGTGCTATTACAAGAGATAAAGACTTATAGTTCTAGCAATAAAAGTATGTATAGATGACAATATGGTCTGAGAGGTCTCATATTTCGATAGTTTGTTAATATTCTTTTTACAATCACTGGCTCCTTGATTCAATTGTACATTTAGCTGGAAAAAAATTAAAATGCATAGCATTGTGCCTTCTTGTTAATTTTGGTATACACCAGCCATGACCTGCGGAATCTTTTCAAGTAGCCATGAATATTGCCTCGCAAATTATTATATTTTTTGCCTATTTTTCTTTTTTTCCCATTTTATCTTTACATTGATTTCGAAAGTGTTTTTTGTAGGCAAATTTAGTTTTACGATAACATCGTCCCACATGGCAGATTTTGCTCTTAGGGGTAGATCAAATTTTCTTAATGTACTCTTCAGTTCACCATTAAAGTGCTGTGCTCTCACACAAAATAGATACTGCATCAGTAAACATTCTAATTGTACAAGTTACCAAGGCCTTCACGGAAAAGAAACATTTCAAAAACTTATATCTGTAATAAATAGGGGAAAAAAATTTACCCCAAGGTCTTAAGACTCGGATGCATTGTGCATGCAATTTTTGCTATTAGTGAGAAAATTTCAAAATATTACAAAATTATTCTGATGGTGATTTATAAAGGAATGTCTGCAAACAGTTTTTGGTATGTTGTGTCCAGAGAGAAAAAAATTGTAACATAAGTTTATCCCACAGAATTGTAATCAATTGAATTGATGGTGGCAGTATAGAAAATATCTTTACATAGCTTTTATCTAAATTTGAATATTTTTTGGGGGTTCTTGGTGAAATTACCGATATTTGCAAGACAGCTTAATTTGTATATTTGGATATGGAATCGATGTTAATATCTATTAAATGAGCGTCATTTTTATCTAATTTTGATCTTTACTTTCAACCTCTTGTATAATTAATCCTAATTTTAATTTAAAATATTAGGTTTTTTCATTACAATTATAAAATTACATGTTCCTCTTTGTAATAAATAGTTATATGTGAAAATTTAACTATTTACACATATTGTTTTCTCAGGACATGGAAGTGGAAGGGGGTAAAATATTTAATAAAATAAGTAAGGTTCTGGCCTGCACTACTCTGAAAAGTCTTCATCCACCTTCCTATCAGAAAAGGTTGCCCATATCTGATATGCACCAACCATTCTCTTTGCAGCTTCTCTCCATGTTCAATAATTGTTGTGAATGTGCTTGGATTCAGAGACCTATTTATTGTCCTCGACCCTTACTTGGATTCTATTTTTGAGGATTCAACACTTACAAAAACAGACCTAGATATATTTTTAAGATAAAAATCTTTAGATTGACTGAAGTTATTGTTTCAGGGCTTACCAATATCTTTTGACAATGAATCATTAGTGTCATTGAAATTGGAGATTGAGATTGAATATTTTTATTTTAGATTGAGTTTGAGAGACGTCTTCATGAACTTCAAGGTCGGATTCTGGTTGAACATTTGCAGTAGAACTGTTTTTGGCCAATGACAAATATTGTGAGATTTCTTTGTCAGATTGTACTAGAATATGTCCAGGAAATTCATTATTCTTTTATCATTAAATTGGTACTTAAATATGTTTTCAATTTCTTTCTAAAAGCTCCCTTTTGTCTTCTTTTTTCCTTTGCACGTCCACTCAAGTGCTTATAAAAAGCTATATTTTGATATAGTTAAATAAATGTAAAAATAAAAGTAGGTGTTGAAATATTTTACTATCAGATAGGACACAACACCTTATGATCATTTATGTGATGACAAATTAAGCAGCGATAGTGCTGGAGAAGAAGAATTAATAAAGAGCAATAAGTTTGAATAGGTAAATCAGTTTGCGAGATGTTATGCTTTGTGAATGACAATGTTTCAGGAAATATTACAGTCCCCATCTTCAGTAAGAGAAAAGTGTGGCTTATACACCAATGCAATGAACATTCACATTTCTTTATTGCAAAAAAAGTACAAACTGACTTGCAGATTAAAACAGTAATATTTACTTTGTTCATGGGAATTTTTTCTTTAATTAATAAAATTATTATAAAAATAAAATTAGGTATTACTACTATTTGATTAAGTTGAAATTACTAGTACTAGAAACATTACAATAGATTTAATGAGAAAATGATTTCAGTACTTATACACCAGGTTACAGGTGTTTTTCAAATGTCACCAAGGACCTTCTTACACCAGAAGGTCAAAACAGGTTATGTCATACTTGCAAAACTGAATAGGAATTTTTACTGGATCGATGAAAATCTCTTTTCATCAGTTGATTTGCAGTTTCGCAAATGAGAACCTACTATCTATACCTCTATGAAGCGAAACGAATATACACAGAACATTTCAGTTTGATAGAATTTAATTGCATGAAGCAAAAGAATATGATGATTTTGAACTCGCTTCTAAATCTGTACGAAAAGTGACAATAAGTAAACAAAAATTATAGTTAATAAAATTATCGAGAAGAAAGATTTTGTTACAAAATGATTCTGAGAACATAATTTTACTCTGATGTATGACAGTGGGGTTGTAAGTCACAAAAGTATGAGTACTGATAAGTGATTCTGAACAAAGATATGCGATAGTCAATATCCCCCTAAATACGAAAGATTCCCATGAAACAATGCATTATCAGTGACCTCTGACATCTCTCTGAATTCAGCATGCCTGTGGCAACTAAATTTTTATTTGTTGTTGTTTTAGCTGTTAGAGTGTTCACGTCAAGTATTTTGAGAATACAGAGAAACATTAAGTAGATTATGTTGTATGATAAGGGATTGGGACTGATCCGGTTCTCGCATGTGCAATTTTTTAAGCGTCATAGTCCCAAATTCACTTGTTCAAAAATAGTAAAAGTGACTACTATCCTTCAAGCCCATTTTTGGGTCCACAGATTTACATACCTTAGGCACATGCGTAGTTTGCCTTGGCCAAGACGCGACCCTGTGTACAGGAATATGGCTCTACTGCACACTGAGCCGCAGCCCTGTGTACAGGAATATGGCTCTACTGCACACTTAGCCATGGTTTAATGTATCATTTGGCAGGCTGCAGCTTTTGAAAGTTCATCAGTTTATCCATTCATTTATCGAGTGAATTAAGAATATGATAAACGTAAAATATTGATGTAACTCCTTTTAAAAACTTAATATTTCTATCCAAAAAATGTTTTTGAGACTTTTTCCTAATAGATTTATTGGGATACATTAAGCAAGCAAAATACATAGAAATTATTAATTTTTTTTAATAAAACTCCATACCAATGACATTTTTAATTCTTGTGATTTATAAACAAGAGTACTGTATATGTGTTTGCTGGAAACATACCAGACATGAAGAAACTTCAGTGAAATCATGGTGTTGTTAACATCCTGTTTTCTGTATTCAGTTTTTGTTTTGATTATATTATACATGTCCCTAGGCATGTGCCTGGTTTTCCTAGGCCAAGACGCTGCCCTGTATATACATTGTTGAGTTCAGATAAGAAATCATATAAAGCTTTGTCAGAATAGTCCCAGATGATGAAGAAATCATCAATATATCTTTTCCACAGGAAAGGATTTAGTATTCTATTATGAACTCTTCATTTTTTCTATACTGCTCATTATAATGTCAGCAAATAATCCAATAATGGTGATAACATAAGTAATCAATGTATAGTAGATATTTTAAATTTAAATGGTGGAAGATATTCTGATGATCTCACTGATAGATGGTGAGATATAATGTATCAGCGAGATATAATGGTGATCTCACTGTAGCAACAATCTGCCCTTTTCTCAGAGGATCATGAGAAAAGCAACTTTTTAAATTTAAGGAATAAAAGACTGATACTGTTTATGCTGTTTAAGTACTAATAAAATACATTATCTGCATTTTCACTATCATCTATTAGTTTGAATTAAAACTTTTAAGGAGTGAAAAAGTAGGTAAATGAAAAAATTAATTCTCTTTGAAAATGATATTCCCATATATGTGCCAGTGGCGATATGTGTTCTAGTTTTCAATAGTATCAGTTTTACAGTATTGCAAGTGTATATCAATATTTAATATTCATTTGGAATATATTTAGGATTTGTGTATTTTTTTACATCATTGTAGTATTTTCTAATATTGGCAAAAAGCATATACTGGTACCTTGTATGTTTAATTTCAGTTCATAGTTTGAAGTAATAATTTTCATATGAATTGTCAGTTATTTAGATATTTACTTACCTTTGAAGAGGCATGATTTAACGAATTTTTCCTATGTTTTTAGTGACCAAACAGATCCTTTCAATCGCAGCCCATTAACAATGGATATGGTAAAAACTGATGAAAATCTAAAAGAAAAGATACAGGAATGGCTCAAAAAGAATCTAAATATATGATAAAAGTAATATAATTTGTAATAGTTCCTGAACAATATGTATTTTACACTTTTCTATTATTATGTAATTAGAAATAAAATTTTTATGTATATATATATGCTGAAATATATAATTAAAAACGCTAAAGATCATAAAGAAAGAAAAATGCTATCATTTATTAGGGAAAAAAATGTTGCATTTCTTATTTTTAAACAAGTGTTTTTTTTTTCAACTTGTATGTATAGGTATGAATGCAGAAAGAATAGATTGGGCAACAAGAAAATAAAATCGCAAACATTATCATTCCCCTAGTTCCGAGGTTTTGTTTCAATCCCATATATTTAATGAGGGGAAATATATAGTATGTATATCTACTTGTTTATAATATTTGTGGTCATAATTCCTGAGCTTTTAAACAGTTTATGTATTGCTTAGCATTGCCATGTCATATCTCTTTTCAACTAATTCTGGAGTGTTAACGTAATTCTGAGAAACCATTTCCACCCCTGCTTATGCTGCAATAAAAATTATACAAGTCATAAAGAAAATATTGAAATCAAACAGGACCCAATTTGAACGTGTGCCCAAAAATTCTGGGATACTACTAACTTATTGCTGACATTATGAAATTGAACAAAAAATTAGAGTAGAGGTACACAGTGTGGTAATTAAAATTAAAGTTATTTACTTCTTTATGACACTTAAGTATTTTTAAGCACTTCAACACATGGATGCTATCAAGTATCAATAATTATTAAGGAGAGATTTATGTACCATGCCATAGAGGATGGGTAGTAACAGGAACTTCTTGGGATGCTTTCGGTGAGGAATTTAAAATTCGACATTCTTGCCGGCAAGTGACGTCTCAGTGGAGATTAAAATAAGGATGACGACTGCCAATGGTCTACCGCCTTAGCAGATGAAATAACCATTTATGCTTTTGATAGCATAGAGTGCTTAAAAAAATTTTTGATCCACGACAGCATTTCGCGCCCTTCCTTTTGGCGCTTCATCAGGTGGGAAATGAGGAACACTTCCCACCTGATGGGATTTTCTCCGTAGGAGAAGCAGTTGGTTGTTCAGCGCGGGGGAGGGACTTTTCACTCTGCCAAAATTATAGTACCACCTACCAAATTCCAACTAGCCGTCACAGAAAATATCCTCATTAATGTAAAACTGACCGAACTCTGCAACACAGACATTGTCCCCCTCCCCCAGCATGGTGTCTGATGCTTAGGGGATATAACATACACCTTGGAAATTCCACACCCCCTAAACACTCTCCTCTCTCATCGCTGATTCCCATTTGCCACCTGCACTAAGCACACCCACCAAACCCTTTGAACACTTCCATAATGCCTCCTAAAATCGGCGATTAATGTCCCACACACAAACTCCCAATAGCAATACCAATACGAAAACCATTATTCAGACCCTCAATAATATAATTATCTTAACCCCAAATTTCAGTTTACGAAAATTTTTAATTCACTAAAAGTACCCCTCATAATTATGAATTACTAGCCACAAATAGTGAAGCTTCCCTCAACATACCCTGATCTTGGCGATTCCCCATAATCTCGCACCCTCTCCCAACTTCCGTTATATGCAGATCGCATTATGGCCACCCGCACCTCTGCTGACCACTCCGATCCTCGGAGCTGAGTCATTGACATGTCAATTTATGGCATTATGGTGCCTATTACATCTAATAGGAGCTGAGCCATTGACATGTCAATTTATGGCATTTTGGTGCCTATTACATCTAATAGGCACCATATTGCCTATTAGATATCTATTAAAAAATATAGTAGACAACAAAATTTTTATTATAAACAATAATTGTAATTATAATAGACATCCAATTTTTTTATAATTAGAAAAAGGTTTTGTGGGGTAGAAGAATTTTCTTTTTGACCATTGGTACCCATCTCTTCTCCACGCTCAACAGCCATATGCCTCTCCTACATTAAGTTCCTCCCTTCTCACCTGATGAAGCGCTGAAAGGAAGGGCGTGAAATGCGCATCGTGGATCAGAAACTTTTCTAAACACACTATGCTATCAAAAGCATAAATGGTTATTTCATCCACCAAGGCGAGTAGGCCATTGGCAGCCATCATCCTTATTTTAATCTCCACATTCTTGCTGACAAGTGAGATGTCACTTGCCAGCAAGAATGTCGAATTTTAAATTTCTCACGGAAAGCATCCCAAGAAGTTCTTGTTACTACCCATCCTCTACGGCATGGTACATAAATCTCTCCTTAATAATTATTGATAATTTGTAGCATAGACCATGTGTTGAAGTGCTTAAAAACATATTAACAGCGTCATAGAAAATTAAATAGCTTTAATTTCGTGAAATTTATGTTTTTGAGAGGGAAGAATTTTGTAAAAAATGCAGTTTTTCTTGAACATTCTCTAACACCTTGTGAGTGACATTGCAATTTTACTTTGTCTGAAATTGCCAAAGTCACCTAATGATCCTAATCTGCCCTTATATTGTTAGCAAGTAAAAGACACTTTTGTAATAGACTAGGGACGAAACTACAGGATGAACTTCCTGTAATGACATAAAGATTTGTATATAGTTTGTCTACTTTTATGTGTAAAAATAATCATATCACTAACAAAAACAAATTTTATAAGTATGACATGCTCAATATGACTTTGAATGCTTTATATAACCATATTTAGATGATGTAGCCAGTGTTATGATCAAGAAGCAAGTGTACTAAATATATTAATGTAAACTATTATTTCTTAATATTTTTAATATATAAGATCGATTTTGAAATGTTATCTGCAACTGTTACTAATAATTTCATATACATGACATACAGCGTTACACAAATTAATTCATCAGCAGGTTCATCAAGGTGGTAAATGATATAGGCTTCAATTAAACAATATTTTCTGTTAAAAGTTATCTATAAAAGAAATTTTCATTACAAAAAATTATGAAAAGTTGAAAACCTCTGATAGTGCCAATTTTTTATTGTCATTTTTTCAAATTTTAATGATCTGGAAACGATATATCAGTTCCATAGCATAATAAGTTCCATATCTCTTTAAAGGTTGTAATGTTTTTTCAAATATAAATTTGTAATATTTTCAAGCAAATATGAGAATATATGTTTAAAACTATAACATGATATTTTACTTATTGGTTCTGCTTGAAAAAATAAATGCTAAAGCTGAAAATTAAACCTTTTGTGTTAGTATTAATTGGACTCACAAGTTTGCATCACTGCAAGCCATATGGTGCCTATTACATATAATAGGCACCATATTGCCTATTAGATATGTATATAAAAATAATATAGTAGACAAGAAAATTTTCATAATAAACAATAATTGTAATTATAATAGACAACCAATTTTTTTATAATTGAAAAAAGGTTTTGTGGGGTGGGGTAGAAGAAATTTCATTTTGCCCATTGGTATCAATTATCGATAGACATGTTTAAACTTTTGCTCTGCTGTTCCCAGATGCAGTTCATCGTTAAGGGCCAAACTTCACCAATTTTTCTGTAATATATGTAAAATATATTAAATTCTAAAATAAAGAATAAAAATCATAATTTACATGGATTTTTTTTTTCGAAATAATTTTGACAGTTTTAATTATATTTACTATACATTTCTTAAAATAATATAATCCGAACTGCCATGGGTAACTTTCAAGTATATTAACTGGCAAGCTCCAAATGTGCCCAAAAATTTCCATTACTGTGCAGGTGCCAATTATTTGCCACACGAATTTGAAATTGCGCACATTACCACATAGATAAAGATGGCATTATAATCAGTGATTATTAAAAATACACCAACCTTTACTATGACATCACTATGGCTTTGCCATTATCAGCAGATAGTTAGTTACCAGTTCCTTTGGATAAGTAATCTCTATTTTGTACTTATTTCACAGACATATGTGTAAGTCAGTGGAAGTGAAACTGCACCTACTTTTCAGTAATGCGAAGGCAATGAACGCATGACAGGCTCCTTTCTGCAGCTAGGCCTTTCAAACAGTGCTGTATCGTATGAATGCATTAGGCTGATTTGTCAGCCCATTGTATAGCCAACCATTTCAGTCACACAAATATTGAACTGGTTAAACTGAGGAGGAATTCATTCCGAAATTGTTTTCGAAAAGAACTAGAAAAGTGAATGATTCTCAAAGAACCAGCACATCGATAGATGATATGTATGTGCCTAAATTGTGGTATTGTTTTCAAAATATTGCATAAGAAAATAAACCACTGTAAAGAATTTACGTGTATATAATATATTTTCAAAGTATAACTGATGCAAAGTTTTATTTTACATGAATGCGAAAAATTAAATACCCTCATTTCTGAATGTGAATATTTTTGTGTTTATACTAATATAAAAAAATTGCCTGACAATTCATACACTATTTTATCAATATTGGAGAATTTTTGTTTGTCATGAAATGTAACATATGCATTTAATGGAAAAATGTGACTGAAAATAAATTAAAAATCATAACCAAAATTATTTAAAGTTCAATTTTTGAAAATATTAAGTATTTAAAGAATTATGGAAGCTGGAATATTTTTCAATAAATAATACTGTTTTTTTTAAAAACCGTTCACAATTCTCTAATATTGAAATGACCATTAAGAAAATTTATAAAATGTATGAACGAAGGGGAGGGCTGCCAGATTAGTGTGGCCTACTGATCTGGACAACTATGGCTACTTTTTTTCTTCTACCCTGCTGAGGAGTGGTCAACCACACAGAGTCCTGGTGCTGACCATATAAACCCACTGGACAGATATATGGCTCTGAGCTTGATTATGGATCCTGATTTTGCTGCACTGGTGGGCTTCTGTGGAGGGAAAATCTTCCGCTGCGTTTTCTGTTTCTTTGTGGGTTGACAGCCCCAAGTGAATAGATTCACAGGATATGTTTATCAGCTGGTGGATAATCCTGAGCAGAGGTCATCGCAGGCACCTGAACTCTTTGCTTCTATAGGCATCGTCAAATTCTACATTGGAGGAAGTCTTCCAGTGTAGATGCTTCAGCCTTTAGTGGTGGAGGAATGGGTCTTTTCCCCATGCCTACAATTAGGGGACTGTTTGATATTGTCGGCATTCCCTCTCTCAATAAACATAGTTTCTTTAAACATCCCACTAACCGTTGTATCGCCATAGGTAATTGAAATGTGAAGACTCTGTGCAAAGCTTGTTCTTTTGATATCCTCACAAAAGAATTCCATCATTATAATTTAGATATTCTCGACGTGCAAGAGACCAGATGGAGAGATAAAGGTCAGATTCTTACAAATAATCTTAAATTTCTCTTTTCAGGGTGGGATGACAATAAACATCACCAAGATGTGGGTCTGCTTCTCAGCAGACACACTAGTGATGCTCTTCTAGGATATGAGTGCATTAACGAAAGGTTTCCTACAGCAAAAGTTCAGACAAGCGTTAAAGAATTGAATGTTATCTGCTGTTATGCCCCCAATGAGGATGCCGATTAGGATGAGAAGGATAGGTTTTATGGACAACTTCAGGATATTTTGAATTCTGTCAAGAAAGGAGATATTACCCTTGTTCTTGGTGACTTCAATGCCAAAGTTGATACTGACTCTGACCTTTAAATAAAATAAATAAATACCTCCTCAAGCAGCTGCTTGCCACAGAGGTCTGACAGGAGCCTGTCAGTTTATATGCCAAAGTAGAAGGTCCGAGAGGATGGCAGGACAGCAGAAAAACGAGGAGTAATAGGCCCTTTTGGTATTGGTAGCTGCAATGGTAATGGGCAACATGTCCTACAGGTAAGTAAACTCGATGGATTCAGAATAACTAACACATATTACAAACACCGCGACATACATAAATACACATGGGTTTCACCTGATGGGCTGCATAGGAATATGATTGATTATATATTAATTAACAGCAAATGGGCAAGTTCTATTAGAAATACCAGGGCATGTACGGGAGCTGAAATTGGATCTGACCATTACCTTGTTAAAAGTGTCTTGCAACTTAAACTTAAAAAGTGTTGTGCTAGGGTTAAAAAATTTACCTTTAATACTGAAGCTCTGAAAGACCCAAGTTATAGCTAAAGCTTACCATGATAGGTTACTTAGTCATTATGACAGTCATGGTTTGCTTACTACTGAAGTTGAGGAGGAATGGGACCATTTTAAACAGGCTTTTTTGGAAATTAACAGTACTCTTTTAGGGAAAAAAAAGGAGCAGAGGAGACAGAATTATTTAAGTGATAAGGCACTTGAGCTTATTTCAGAAAGAAGGAACTGCAGGAATGTCCTTAATCAGTACCCTACTAGTCCTAATAGAAAGGATTACAGAGAGCTTAATAAACGTGTAAAGGATCAGTTAGCTACTGATAAGAATCTTTGGCTTGATGGCTTGGCTGACAAAGCTGAGGAAGCAGTTAGACAGCAGAGAGCTGTACCAGATAGTTAATGTTTTATGTGGTAGAAAACGGACAGGCATACAAGGATTGAAGGATAAATAAGGTAAGGTTATAGAAGGTGAGGATTCTGTCATGGTTAGGTGGGCTGATCATTTCAGTGATATTCTAAATGCGGTTAGTTCTATTCCCATAGTCTGCAATGATGATAGATGCATTGGTGGCTTTAATGTTGGCCCTATAACACAATCTGAAGTTATTTTGGCTATTTTTAAACTTCATAAATCCCCAGTGATAGATGAAATTACTATGGAAATGCTTAGAGCTGGGAATGTTTCGGTTTCCACTTGGATGACTGAAATTCTGAATATCTTTTATGATAAAGGCATGGTTCCTAAAGATTTTATCAGAGCTATTATTATTCTTATTTTCAAAAAAAGGTGATCGCAGTTCTTGTGATAACTATAGGGGTGTCAGCCTACTCTCTGTTCTAGGGAAATTTCTTTCCATGATTGTGCTTAATAGAATTAAGAATCTGGTTGACAGGCAATTGCGTGATGAGCAATGTGGATTCAGAAGTGGTAGGGGATGTGTGGATCAGATATTTTCACTTAGGCAGATTCTTGAGAAATGTTTAGAGTTTCAGAAACCTTTGGTTGCTAGCTTTGTTGATTTCAAAAAGGCGTTTGACTCTATTGATCGTCATAATTTGTGGTTGATTGTGAGATCGTATGGGATACCTGACAAGTTAGCTAACATAATGAAAGCTCTCTATAATAACACTAAGTCGTGTGTGAGAGTTGGTAAGGCTTGTAGCAATTGATTTAGCATTGCTTCTGGTGTTCGGCGAGGGTGTATTTTGTCTCCTTTCTCTTTAGTTTGGTTGATGATTATGTTAGGCGAAATTCTCTACAAGGGAAATATTTTAGACTTAAATGGTCTAAATATAAGAAAATTTCAAATTTAGATTATGCAAATGATTTAGCCCCTTTGGCAAATGATGTTAATGAAATGAATTCTTTCATTCGAGCTGTTGATGAAACTGGTAGTAGAGTAAGTTTGATTATAAACAGAGAGAAAACTAAAGTGATGAAAATTGGTCAGGCAGGCTGTGATTTAGTTACTCTGAATGGTTGCAGTCGAGCAGGTGTCACAGTTTAATTATCTTTGGAGCTATGTAACAGATAATGGTGATGTGCAGCATGAGATTAACAGACGGATAGGGATTGCTGCCGGGACTTTTAATAATCTATGGAGTGTGTGGAGAAATAGGCGTATACACCTAAAGACTAAAATTAGACTGTATAATAGTTTGGTTATTTCTAGGGTTATATTATGGTAGTGAAACTCCGACGTGGTGTAAACAAGATAACAGGAAACTAGATGCTTTCGATTCTAGATGCTTACGCAGTATCTTGGGAATTAGGTGGTTCAACTTTGTAACTAATGATGAGGTTAGGCAAAGGAGTTTGCAACCTCCTTTACGCAGCATATTGTGCAGAGAGAGACTCCGTTGGTTTGGCCATGTTGCCCATATGAATAATTATAGATTGGCGAATAAGGTTATGAACAGTGTGCCTAAAGGCCTCAGAAAGAAGGGGAGACGTAGGATGCGGTAAGCAGACAATATCAAACAGGACCTTGTTAGAATTGGTGTGTAGTGGCCAGATGCAGTAGATGTAGCTCAGGACAGATATGCTTGGAGAACTAAATTGCACGGTCTGGTTGAACCTCCAAAGCCCATGGCTGCTTGAGGATGATGATGATGATAAAAACCCAAATATTTTAAGCTTGTTATTCAATTGAAGCATAACGAAATTCAAGCCTCCCACGCACACACAAATGACATGATTGAAATTTCATGGAACAAAAACCGAATATTTTAAACTTTTATATCAGCTAAGGCAAAAGGAACACACACGCAAGTGTGTGTTCCTTTTGCCTTAGCTGATATAAAAGGGTCACACACACGCAAATGGCATAATTTAAATTGCATGATATATATATATATAAAACAATAATTTACACTTTCTCCCATTTCAATTAAGGCAGAAGGAAAGGCAAGCCCCCCCCCCCCCTCCCATATACACACACAACCGACATGATTGAAATTTCATGCAACAAAAAAATATTGTAAACTTTTATATCAGCTAAGGCAGAAAGAAATCCAAGATTACACACAAATGACATAATTGAAATTGCATGCTATATATATAAAAAACAATAATTTACACTTTCATTTCAACTAAGGCAAAGACAAAAAGAAAGAAAGACAAGCCTCCCCTTCCTACACACACACAAATGACATGATTGAAATTTCATGCAACAAAAACCAAATATTGCAAACTTTTATATCAGCTAAGGCAGAAGGAAATCCAAAGTTACACACACACACAAATGACATAATTGAAATTTCATGCTATAAAAAAAATGCAAACTGTTTTCATTTCAGCTGAGGCAGTAGGAAATTCATATCACACACACAGAATATAAGAAATGAAGTTACTGCAAAGTATATTTTTGTCACTGTTTTGTGCAAATTTAGATGTATGCTTTGATATTGATGCCTTTTAATTTTTCTGTCATTTGTCTCTAAATGATGAAATCTAATTTTAGCATATCCTTTTGTAACGTTTTTACATAAGGATATTTTTTTAATATAAGCATGATTGTCAACTTCCACATCCAATTCCCCATTACTGATATATGACTATCATGTGATATGAGCACCAATATGCATTGAAGCCTATGTAGGATATTAACCTGAATTTTTTTAATTAGGTATGAAATGATTATTGTTGAAAATATAAAGTTTTCTCCTGGAAGACACTTCAGTAATTTTTGCAATTGCACACACATACTGTGAGAAGGGCGAGAAAATATAAATTTTTAATATTAACCTTTAAAGTGATAGAAGCTGATTAATCAGTTTCCAAAAATCTCTAAAAAAGAATCTGCATTATGCTTCCCTACCATTTTTTTTTACCAGAATTAAATGCTTTTTCTTTTGATATGCAATACGGACTATTTCATTCATTAGTTTTTCACAATAAGGCTCAAAAGTTGTTGTTTCTTAAAAAAAAAATTGTCTCTGTAAGGGTTAATTAGTGCAGACACAGAAGACTGCATTAGATCAGAGTCAATTAATGCTAATTTACATTCTACGCAAGAAATCTTTCATAATTATTTTTGCTATAAGACAGCTTATAATAACATTTTCCAATTTCAGAGAAAAGAGACAATAATCTTCATTGCTTTACTGTGATTGCTTGATATTATCCGCATGTGAGAAACACCTAAAATGTCACTGGGATTTCATTATTGCTGCCAATGATTTTAATTTCATTGAAAGTTAAACAATTGCCATTTTTCTTATTATCAGCCAATTAATTATTAACTGCATGTGTGCACTTTGGAACTAAAGATAATTGTGTTATTATAGTTTCCCTCTTTTGCTCTTATAGCTTAAAAAAAAGTTAAATATGGTCCTGATTGAATTTGTAAGTAAAAATATATTTTGAGCCAGACAAACCAACTGTTAAAAAAATAAGCTATGTGGATTTTCCAGCTATATAAAACTGGAACAAACATAAAAATTAGAGTTTCAGAAGCAATATCTGAATTTTTATCATTAGCATTATTACCATAATCCACATATCCACAATAGCATTTACCACTGAACAGTATTTGTTTCCTAATTGATTTCTCTTCAAATAATAAAGTGAATATCATTTGCTTCCGCTTATTATCAGTGAAATTTTCCATGCAAAAAACGTCAATAAATCCAGGAAGGCCATCTACAGATCTGCACCAAGTTAAAATTGTGGAGCTACTGGGGAAGACGTTTTTCTCTTACAAATTCATAAGCCTTTTTAAAAATAAAAAAATAGAACCTCAATTTTTAATAAGCCTTTGGAGAATGAAAATATCGTGGTAAACCTATTTACCTCTTGGCATTTAATTTTGCCATTGCTTCTTTCAGCATTTTTGCTGTAAATTTGTGAACAGGTTTAAAGTTATATCTAGAAACACAGGCTTTGGTGTCTTAATGTCATCTTGGTGAGCTTTTGAGGCTTAAACAAATCTAATATTTCTTTTAAAGAAGAAGAGTGCTTGGTTCTTAGCTGGCAATAATATCACCATAGCATTTTCTTTAAGCTTTGGATTTCATTTTGCACTGACATCAACTTTCTCAAATTTTCTAGGCCTCTTCCTTCTTACACAGCATGAGTGATCATTTTTATAGGCAATATCTGTTCTCATTGCAATTTCTATCATATCTTCTACAAGTGTCTCTCAATACAGGCATTTGTTACAAATGTGAATAAAATTGGCACAGCATGATTAATTAATCCTACTCTGCCATTTTCTGAAGCTTTATTTTTAAAACAGAAAAGTGCTCGGAACAAATAGTACTAAATAAAAAAATAAATAAATACCCCCTCAAGCAGCTGCTTGCCACAGAGGTCTGACAGGAGCCTGTCAGTTTATATGCCAGAGTAGAAGGTCTGAGAGGATGGCAGGCCCTCAGCAGAAAAACGACACAAACAGCCATGCCTTACCCGGGGCTCGAACCCAGGTCCCTTAAATCAGTAGCCAAGCGTGCTAACCACTCGGCCATGGGACGGCACAAATAGTACTAGCTACTGTTTAAATAGAGACAGTGGAGCATCAACCACATTTGACAAGCCTTAGCATTTCAACTCATTTTAGACTTCATTTATCACATGCAAAATTATGAAAACCCTATTTCAGGTATTTTGCTTGAGAAAAAAAAAACAATTTGTGTTATTTTGGCAAAATAAAAATGCAAAAGCAGAAGTCATAAAATTAATGTCTAAGTTCAATATTTCTTTTAGAAACAAAATTCACGAAAATATTCTATAAACTCCATACTGTTTTAATCTGTTAATCGCCTTCTTTTCATATATAAATATTAGTTCCATTTATAAAAAAAAAAAAACGTGAACTACATTTGATATTATACTAGGACAGAACGGTATTTTGAAATGCTTTATTTATTTTTAGGCCTCTGCTTTAACAATTTCAATTTAAAAGCATTTCACAATATTCGTAAATTACTAACCTATGAAATGTCGAATTGCTGCTTTTATAGTATTTTCCAGTAGTTAGTACACAATTCATGTGAATCTAAGAGCGTGGTGAAAGGTTTGTTTACGCTAATCAAACACGCTTCTCTCTCTCTGCCTCACTGAGGAGTAGGCTTAAGATTTTCTACATGTTCATGGCGTCCTAGCAAATCACGTAATTTAGGAATATTGTTTTTTATGAAATTTATTCCTTGCACATATTTAATGATGGACGTCGCAAAAAACGAAATAAACGTTTTGGATTTATTTAAATATCCGGATTGTGAATTACGGAGGCCGTTTTACTTTTATTCTTGTTTGTAAATTGCATTTAACTTAGAATCAAATTTATAGCCTTTTCACACATTTTATTCTCATACTCAGAGGCGTAGCTTTGGGGGAAGCCTCCTCACCAAAGTAAATCGGAGTTGGCAAAATTCGAAGCGACTTTATATAAATTCTTCACCACTAGAAGAACGCATATCTGGTGCATATGAGAATCTCATTTTCAAAGAGAATGAAGTTCTTTCTTTGCCAACTTTTTTACTCCTTTAAAGTTTTAATTATGGATGTTCGTGTTTTTCTGCTGAGGTCCTGTCATCTTCATGGACCTTCTACAATGGCGTATAAATTGACAGGCTCCTGTCAAACCTCTGTACAAGCAGTTGCTTGAGGAGTTATTTTTTAATGTATGATGGGGGAAATGCACATAGTAGTATTTTATTAGTAATTATAAAACATAAAAAGTATTTGTCTTTTAGTTTTTAAATTTAAAATGTTGCTTTTTCTCTCGCTCCTCTGAAAATAGTCGGCAGTCATTGGAGTCAATGGAATTTCTACCATAATAGAACTCTACACGCCGAAATTTCTACCATAAACAGATCACGAAACATTCGTTAAAGTTTTGCAGTTTCGATATTTAGTGATCTCTAAGGATATAAATTAAAACTCTCTTTGAAAATGCGAATTACATTTCGTTAGTAATAAACTAAAAAAGTGAATTCGAATTATCTCTTAAAACCGTTCCATTTCTTACATTCCTTGGGCTTATGGTCAACTCATTGTTGTCAACGGAATTTTCAAGACTATCACATTCCATCACCAAAATTTCTAGCGTAACTACATCGCTTGTAATATTCGTTTTAAATTTTGGAATTATCCGATTTTTTTTCCCACCGTTAAAGGACGCAATTTTAGGTTTTGGGAAATTCGCAAATGCAAGTTGTAATATTTCATCAATACCTGTTCAACCCCAAAAAATTTTTTTAATTTATCTCTAAAAACACACTTTTTGTTAAAAAAAAAAGGTTGCATTCACCTCCCTCCCTGGGTTTCAGGTTCGAGTTCCAGCTGGGTCAACATTGAGATTATCTCCCCAAAACTCCCCGCCTTGCACACGGTCAGTAGGGAACACTGATGTGCTTGGAAAGACTGCCGTCCGTCGGATGTGACGCTAAGCCGTGGTCCCGTGTGCGGGAGAAAGCACGCTAGACAGCCCTGACGGGAGGTTACCATCTGTCTCCCAATAGCCGTTCTAGTGAGTCCCCTCCCCCAACCTTCTCTGAGCCTTCGGGTCCTTGTGACCTGGCCATTAAGCTCATTGTGTGCAAAAAAGTGCCGCTCAGAGGTAAAACAACCAACCAACCCCCTCTCGGTCAAAAGGGTCAAGTGATTGTTGCCAATGGTAACTTCGTAACCTTCACATTTCAACGCTAGAATTTCAAACTTCTAATATAACTAAATCGTTTGGAACATTCGTTTGATATTTGGATTCTTCAACTTTTTCTACCGTTAGAGGGCGCAGTTATTATTCTTGGGAGATTCGAAAATGCAAATCGTAATATATAATTATACCTTTCTAACACAAAAAGAATTTATTTTTTATCTGTATGAACAAAAAAGTTTGATGTCTGCAGAAGAACAGACAAAAAAGCGAAATTATCCCTTTTAAAAAAAAAAAGTCTTAAAATTTACTTTTTTCTTTTTTAGCCGTTTTCTAAAGTGTTTCCAATCATGAACACTGAAATCTGTATCAAATATTACTCTACCCTTTTCCGGAATACATAAGTACCGTGCAATACCATTCAGCTATTCAGGTTAAACTATCCGAGCGACGACGAAACATGGAGTGTAATTTTGAGATTTACCAATCTCTACCTATATAGGGCCTCTATTAGTAATGAAGACCTTCGAAAAGTTTATTGTTTAGTAGAGCATGGGCACAAATAATTCCAAACGTATTAAAAATATTTTTTCTCCTTATGAGACGATGGAAGTAAACAATATGTTTGCTTTTCGCCGTTACATAGTTGACATTTGTTGGTAAAGAGTTAGTTGTTCCTTAAACGACATTTTTTAGCTGAATTCTCAAACCCAAAGTTCCTGTCTTGTGCGGTAAGGAATTTTATGTAGTTCTAATTTGTTTTAACTTGCAGTTGTTACATAAGATTATTTCCATTTGTCGCAAGTACCTGATCTGAGGACGCATGCTTCTGCCACGGAACTTGAAACAAGATATGTTGCTGCCCGGCCGACTATGATCGTGGCCAACAATGATAAACTACAGGCCTGCACAATTGCTTGAAAAAGGTATCTTTACGCGAACCTCCTACTTGGCCAACTATGATAGACTACAGACCTAAGCATTTGCTTGAAAAGGGTATCTTTACGCGAGCCTCATATGAAATCTCACTAGATGGCACGCAAACACTTGATAAACAAACTTCTCTTCAGTCATTTTCGTGTTAAAGTAGCGAGGAAAAACTTCGCATTTCATGAATGTAAAAAACCTTGGGAAGGAAAATATGTTACATTTACGTTCGTAACTTACATGTTAATATTTTTGGCTAAGGTGCATTATAGGGTCCTCAGCCACCATGTTGTACTTTTCCCCAGAAAAACCCCTAACGTTGAGTTGCAATATGATATCCATCCGCATGTTCCAATGTTTTTGACTGATATATGCTGTTTAGAATAGTTCTCTTTAATGAGATTATTTGTTTTCGAGGATTTTCTTAAGTTGATTCTTAACTGATGAATGTCATTAAGGAAATTTACTTTTGATATTTATTTTAGGGGCTATTTTTAAGTGTGAAATGAAGTTTCATTATTTAGCGACAAGCATTGTTAATGAAATCTTGTTTTGATGAGATTATTCAAGGGCAGAAACATGATTTTCTTCAATCCAGCATTGCATGGATTGAAAAATTAATTATCCTCAATAAGCATCTCAAGGTAGATGCAGAACGGACTACTTTTACCATTCAGACTTTTTTTTTTAATTACAGCAAAATAAAACATGATGGCACTTCTGCTGATTTCGCTTCTGTATACCATAATGACAAACTAAAATACTGGGAAAAAATTATTGCTGCCCCGGCAGGAATTGAACCTACAACTCTCTAGAATAGGGGGTCTCTAGAAAGGATTGCAGTTTTAAATCTGAGCACAGAAAGCACTCAATAAAAACCTATGCAGACAACATGGTTTGTTTATCAAGTATTTGCGTGCCCTCTGGCGGATTTTTTTTACATAAGAGTGCCTCGAGAAAACTCGAATTGGGTAGGACTGTACTCTATCATTTTTGGCCAAGCTATGATTAACTACAGGCCTGCTCCCAAGTGAAAATGCCTTGTGTATACATTTTCTGACAGTTCTTTGCTTGTTTGTCACCAGATGGTGGTATCACGACAGTATAGTTCACCACTATTGACATTTAAAAATAGAAATTCTCTACACCAGTGGTTCCCAAACTTTTTACACCAAAGGATCACATTCCCAAATCACATTTGAGTTGTGAGCACACTACTCGACCTGGTTTCACATCTTTCATTGTCATCAACATGTTTTCTTTTTAAAATATCCAAAATTAATTTGCTTACTCATTTTCAATGGAAGGGATAAAAAATAATGTATAAAAGAGTCCCTACTAAAACCATCCACAATAACTAAAGTGTACTCATTTGCTCATTGCAGTGTTGTTGTACTCATTGCGGACTAAATGTTAACAAACATTATCACATGATAGATGTTGTGTTGCAATTGGTCTCCTCACTCACACATGCAGCAGTTCGCCTTTTGGTTTCGGTCCCAACTTTATCTTCTCTATCAGTAGTCTGCAGCGGTGGTTGAGAATTAGATTAAAGATGAAAACTTTTATATTATTGGCACCGCAGTCGCGGACCACAGGTTGGGGAACACTGCTCTACACTACATGAGAACTAGCAACGATGGAAAAATTAATATATCATGAATTAGATACGGACAAGATATATTGCTGTCCGGCAATATATCTTGTTGCTTGTAACAAGATAAGTTGTAAGCTTTCATTTACTAAGTTTGTTTTATTACATTTAACTATACCACAGTGCTCTGAAATAAATATTTACAATATTTACTTAAAAATAACATCTGTAATCTTGGTATCCTACTAACAGAAGATTCCAAATATCTTTCGTTGATTAAAATGATCTTTCGGCCATTTAAACCTAAATTTTTTTCGCTTTGAATTGTTAATAAAAAATAGCTTATACAAAATGTAAATATTGGAATTTCATGTGAAAACAATTTTATTAATGTTTTGTGGAAAAAACTTCTCCGACATACAGGACTTGAACCCACATCTCTCCAGAAACATTTCAGAATATTCTACCTTTGAACTAATGCAATCATTCTAACAACTATACTCATCACAATTTCTTCATACAACTAAACTTTAAAAGTTTGAGTTTTTGAAAAATGTGATTTATTAATTATTTTCAAATTCAATATAATACTGTATTTAATTACTTTCCTGCTAATATCTTGACTATCGCTAACTATACAACTGTACTCATTTTCAGTATTTTACACTGAGACACATGAAATAAAAACTTGTAACTTCTATTTTTCTAGGCATAAAGAGACCCCCCCCCCCCCCAAGAGAAATGCAAAGGCTTATATATGGGAACAGATGTTGTGTCAAATTAAAGCTTGTAATGGAGATAATATATTCTAAAATTTATATTTTGTATCCCCCCTTTTTTTCATCCAGCAAAGGGTAGAATGTAAATAGTTGTTCTACTATTTGTCCCTAACATGAGGCCAACTATAATGAATTATATGTCAAATGAAAACTTTTTACTTAGGGAGAAACATAGTTTTAAATTTACCTCCCCACCATTCTCCAAAGAAAAAGAAAAGTGTTCAAATTAAAAAACACATTCTGATTATGAGACTAAGATAGGGGGAAAAACATTTTGCCAATGGTGAAATAATTTGCTCAGTTCATGCTACTTCAAAGAAAGATAAGACACAAAAAATATATTTCAGTTGTGAAAAAAAAATAACAGCTGGCATTTGTTTTCTTAAGTTAATATGGATTGAGGAAGACTTCATCAATGGTAATCTCTCATGGTGGATACTTGGTGCCTAAAGCTAGATTAGTACTCCATACAAATTCAAACAAGGGTAATACTGATATTACTGATGAAACAAAAAAAATCCCTAAGGCTTTCAGAGTAATAGTTCTGATTTGATATATGGTTTAATAACTTAAGTTTTTACATCAATTACATTTCTAATTTTGAAAAAGGGTACTTATGGCAAGAGAGATGTTATTTATCTAGATTTTATTTACCTGTGATTCAATGCAGTAATATTTTTTTTCTAGAGCACTATATATGCATAAGGTTTTTTAGTTCTGTAATCCTTCATTGGCATATGTTTTATTTTTTAGAACACATACAGCAATATATTTTTAAAATTTATATCTTACTTGAAATCCCAACTTCCCTAAAGTATTTGGTGCAAGATGAAATTATGTTCAAATTTTCACTTAGCATCCTGTTTTTCTCTACACGAATTTCCCAAAAAAATTTCTACTATAGCTACTGACTGAACCAGCTCATGAGTTATCTTTTAATAGGTAGCTTCATGGCCTATAGAAAAATTAACTTTTCTTCACTTCCTTCTAAGGGTTAATTTTTTAATAGGTTGTTCCACAAATCTCCACAGCATAGTAACAAATCCTAACGAATTATGAAAGGACACTTGTGATATGGACACTAGCATGAGTCAGAAGAACCCTTTCCCACTTCTTTACAGTTACTTCAAGAGACCGAAGAGTAACATGAAGTTAAACTTAGCAATTTACTTATCAATGTTTATGATGTTTAGGGTGAGAGTGCTAACATGAAAATTTCCTTTTCTGAAGTGAAAAAAAAAATATTTAAGTGTCATGTTCTCTTTAGTTGCCTTATAAATAAATTCAATCACAGTAACCTATATTAAAATTGGTTGCAGGAATCTGAACAAGTGAACTCTTCATTTGAACCAAAATTACCAAAAATGAAATCACTTATTTGACTAAGAGTAATTTTAAAAGCAGACAAATACCAAAGATAGCTTCTTATGCACTTTTAAACAATAAGCAATGGCATCCCATCTCCCTTGTAATTAATGCATACGGAGTGATTTCTTTGTTGGCAATTATAAGTAAGACTTTGCTTATTCTAAGTGTATAAAACATTTGTTTGTAATTTACTGTAATTCTTTTTTTAGAAACTTATACATAAATATTTAATTTTTTTTGTTTTTAAATAAGTGCATTTAGATTACAAAAGGTCTTGAAATTCCTTTTGCATAAAATGCTAAGCTAATCATGACTTTTGAGAAATCTAGCTCATGATGATTCATGTTATGTCTTAGAAACTTCACAGATACTATGCATAAACTCTTTTTTTTTTCAGTTTTGAAATAAGATGGTGTCCTTTCCTTCTTAATTTATTACATGATTTTTTTTTAATTTGTACAAATGATATATATATATACATTGACTGGACAAATTATTATATAAACATAGGTGACAATCACAGCATTACCTAGGTGACATTTTAAGATCGATATATCAATAAATATTTTGTGGAAAAATATTTTTGCCGACATACAGGACTTCAACCCGCATCTCTCCTGAAACATGCCAGAGTATTCTTACCAATTGAACTAATTCCGGTTCATGTTTTTTCCACTAATTTAAGACTTTAAATCTTTCACCAATGATTTTCAGATCCATCTATGATCAATAGGTGGCAACAATTTCTTTTTATATTGCGCTGAGTGAGATGGAAATAATAAAGTCTCTTCACGCTATTTAGCATTATTAATGATGGTGACAATCACAGCATTACCTGGGTGACATTTTAATATCAATATATCAATAAATATTTTGTGGAACAAATTTCGCTGACATACAGGATTTGAACCCATATTTCTCCTGAAACATGCCAGAGTATTCTTACTGATTGAACTAATGCCAGCTCATCTCTTTTTCCAGTAATTTCAGACTTTAAATATTTCACCGATGATTTTCGGCACCATCTATGTTCAACGGGTGACAACAATTTCTTTTTATATTGTGCTGAGTGAGATAGAAATAATAAAGTCTCTTAAATATTTTGCGGAAAAAATTTCGTTGACATACAGGATCTACCATCTACCATCTCTCGAGAAACATGCTAGAGTATTCTACCATTGAACTAATGCCAGCTCTTTTTTTCGCTAATTTAAGACACCTCTTTGAGATTTTCAGGCCAACTGTTGGCACCATCTATGATCTCGGGTGGCAACTATTACTTTTTATATTGCACTGAGTGAGATGAAAATAAATCTCATCATGCTGTTTAGAGTTATTAATGATTTAAACATAATTGACAATCACTGTGTTACCTGGGTAACATTTTAATATCAATAAATATTTTGTGGAAAAAATTTTGTTGACATACTGGACTTAACCCTCATCTCTCTACTCCGATACATGAACTAATGCTCTAATACATTTATTACCATGCAAAGCAGAAGTATTGCGTCTAATCACATGGGATGCTGAAACTGACAATGCCTATAAATAGAGCAGGTTTCCATGCATTGGGAGCCAGTCATGGAGAAATAATCATGGATAAAGGCAGTGACATGAGTTTGATCATGGCCAGATAGTAGGTGTGAGGAAAGGCAGTTGTTCAATCATTGCAGCTGCTGACCTATTGAGATTTCCATGACAGACTGTTGCACATGTATACCAAGACTACATGAAATACTACAAAACTTTCAACTTGCTGGAGAAATGTGGACATAAAAATGCAATTTACTTTCGAGGTGAACTCAGATTGTCCCGTATTGTTACAAGGAATTGCACGGTACCATGCAGCAGATAATGTCAGAATTGAATGAGGGCGCATCCACAAGCTTATGCACAAAGACTACCCGTCGTATCATGGAAGAAATGGGCTATGGCAGTCGATGTCCACATCATGCCCCCTTGTTGACTGCAAGGCACTCAAAGATTAGGCTGCATTTTGCAAAGGCCTATCGCAATTGGAGTGAGGATGAATGCAAACATGTCATCTGATCTGACTAATCAACTCTTATCACACAAATGGGAGGGTATGTGTGTGTGTGTGGTGTAAGCCACACGAAATGATGGATCCAGCCTGCCAAGTTGGGGTGATACAGGCAGATGGAGGTGGTGTAACAGCTTGGGATGCATTTACATGAAACTTCCTCATACCTGTCAAGACCTCTGTCTTGGCACAAGGTATAAATATCCTCACCGACCATCTACACCTGTTGGTAATGATTCTCTTTTTGCACCATGATGCCATCTTTCAACAGGACAGTGCCACACCGCATATTTGCTGAGTGGTGATCAACTGGCTCCAGTAGCATTCAAGTGAGTTTACCACACTCGAATGGGCCCCCTTGATTGCCGGACCTCAACCCCATTGAGAATTTGTGGAACAAATTGGAAAGATCTGTTCAAGCCCAGCAACTGTCAGTGCTCTACAACAGGTGATCCTCACTTCATGGGCAGCAATAGCACCTCTGTTTTCAACACCTCATTGAGTCCTTACCAAGACATCAGGCTGCTGTTGGGAGTGCAATAGGTGGAGAAACAGGCTATTAGGTAGGTATATATAATAATAATTTGTCCATTCAGTTTATTTTCAATTACTTTTACATTAACATTGAAAGTATAGTTTCTTGATGTCTATAATTATTTAATGTTATGTCACAATTAACATGGTCACCATTTTCAAATCCTAATTAAAATGCTCTCTTTCCAAATGTGAATTCCAATTGTATAATCCACTAAGAAAAACAGTTGAGACATTATAATTTAATAACCTGTCTGGAAAGTAGCATGTATTTTTTTTTTTTTTTTTCGATTTTGCCTGCTGTATTCCATTGTTTCTTTCATGTGATGAAAAAGTAGAAAGGAATGGCTTTAAAAATTTAGTTAAAACTAAATGTGCTGGTTTTTTTGTGTGTTTTTTGTAGCAGAAATACTACAGCATAACACTGAATTTTTAGATAAACTTGGCAACATTAATGCTATCATTTTCTCCAAGATATTTTTATTGTATTGCAATCTTGGAAGTATTTACTGTTTCTTTTACAGACATAACTAGTTCACAAATTCAAGTTTTGGATACAGCAATCCACCTCTTTCATTATTAAAAATTAATGCTAATGATGGTGATGAAGATGCAAGGTGGTTGTGCAGACATGCAATGTAATCAATGTTATCTTTAACTGCTTTACTTACCCTGCAATATATCCAATTGCTGCTTTTATGCTTGGTACTGGAACACAAACAATTTTTCAAGCTTTTGGAAACAAGGCATCAGATTTTCATCAGTAGCATCAATTTTTCTGCCTTTTACAGTTGATGAACCACCGCAGCCTTGATCTTTTCTATTAGCAACTGTAAAAAAGCTCAAGAGCAGAAGCTTTTGCATTTGCATAGGAAGAAACTGAGAGCAAGGTGGTCACAAGAATTTTTCTCATTGACTGTAAAGCATTAATAGCAGAAGTCTGATCATTCCCCCCCCCCCCTATGCATTTACTTTATTGCACCAAAAACACCAATTTCATCACTAGAAAATTTTCTAGTTAATACATAATTGAAAACATTAATTGAAAGATATTTGATGCATTTTACAGTTTATAGTATAGTTAGACAAACTGCATCATGTCTCCAACCTTAAAATTGCTTATGCAACATTTAATGCATGATTCTTTCTATTCTTCCATGTAAATAAGAAAATCTTCCTCCAGCCATTGCAGTCGGTTGTCATCTGTACAGAAAAAGGGCTTGCATAGGTCATTCCTAGAGGAATATAATTTAATATATACAATATTAGCTGTAATTACAAAATCAAAACTCTTTAAGAACAGCTCAAGTGGCTCATATAGAAAAAGTAGAGTATCGATTACTACCTAGTGGAATCTGCTTATTACTTCTACATGTATACCTTTATCTTGTACACATGCCTTTTCCTCTTAAAGGCTGTCAAGAATAAAAAGAATAATTACCAGTCTATTGAGCTTGTATACCTTGCTGGCACAGTTGAACAGCTGATTCTGAGGGGTTGTATGTCCCTTGTTTCCGCTATTCTAGCTTACTCGATGTTGGGCTAACATTTGTTAATGTATGTCATCATAGCTGTGATTGCCAGTCCTGGTTTACTTGAAGAGCATTGAAGTCATCATGTTTTTATGGAGACCTCCTTTGTTGACATGTACCTACTTTTGCTGGTTTCATGTTGTTATGCTCTGGATGGTTTGATTCATTGAGCGAGTTGACAATATTTAGCACATCCTCAAGAATTAAAACTACTAAATCTCAACTGCATGCTAAAATGTTTAAAACTTTAAAAAAGTTTAAAACACTCTCCAACACAATTCCTTCAGCAACATGTTTCGCCACTACATCCTTTCTGTGGCTTCATCAGGTTCTGTATGATGAGATATGAGTTCATTTAGGTGTCTCCCTAATGACATTCTCAGCTGCTCGCACAAGTGGTGTGTGTTTGCTCATGCAACAGTCGGATTCCGTATAATCAAATAGCAATAAGCAGATTCCACTAGGTGGTAATCGATACTCTACTTTTTCTATGAGCCACTTAAATTCTCCTCAAGAATTTTAATTTTGTAATTGCAGCTAATATCATTATATTAAATTGCATAATTTATAGCTGTGAGTCTAATTTTAAGGTAATATACTTTCTGTTTTGAATGTTGTGTATTGCAAACCATTTGTGTTTGAATTCCATAAATTGAACCATAGGAAGAGCTTTAAAAATATTATATATTCCAAATCTTGGCCCAAGAGTGCAAAGTACAAGTATTGCTACAATTATCTCTGTTGAAAATTATTGAACAGCTTAATGAACATTCATATTTTAAAAATTTGTTTAATATATATGTTTTTGTTAGATTCCTTACCAATTTCATTACTTTTTTTGCATTTCAGACAATTGCTTAATATAGCAAAACTTAACATGTGATTTGCAAGCTTATTTTCAGTGCCCAGTCGTGGTTGTCCCCAGGAGAATTCAAAAATGGATGATTTTGGCTGATGTGTATGAAGTTGCAATGTGTATATTCTGAAACTGAATTTTATTATCACAAAATTCATATAGATTGCAGTACCCACCCTCTTTAGATATACCTTTCCATAGAAAAGGTATCGTGTCTCAAGAATAGAAAAACAAAGTGCTCTTGTTACCAATGACTAAGCATTGCACTACGAAATGCAATATTTGGTTGCTTTGTGCAGACAAATTGATATTGTACCCATGTATAGATTCATTGAATTTAGTAAAATGCACATATACAATATGTAAAAATAAAAAAAAAAATAAAAAATAAAATGACTTCAAAACATCAGCAGTATGCCCAAAGGAAGCAAGATCTACTGCTTCTGTTAAAAGCCACTAGCCATTTCAGTATTATGTAAAACGTACCAACAAATTAGTTTGAACTATATATATGATGGCTTGGAGAAAGAACTGGGCATTGAAAATAAGTTTGCAAATCACATGTTAAGTTTTAGTATATTAAGCAATTGTATGAACTGCAAAATAAAAAATGTATTGAAATTGGTTAAGGAATCTAACAAAAAAACATATACCCAACAAATTTTAAAAAGATGAATGTTCATCAAACTGTTCTCAACAGTTTTCAATAGAGATGATTGTAGCAATACTGAAATATAATAGTTTGAAAGACAAATTAAAATTTTATTGTTCAACAACAGAGAATTTTAGTTTATTTTTAATTAATTTCTGAGCAAGAAGCTCCTTTTAATTGTGTATTATTTTCTAGTTTTGCAACATTGTATTGTTTATTTGGGGACTCGAACTGTTTTATTTTGCCCTTTAACAGCTTATTCTGTTCTGTCATTTTTAAGTTTTTTTCTCCATCGCTGAACTGATGATCTAAGCTCATTTATTTGTAATTTAGTCTGCCTACTGAATTTCTTCATACAGAGATGAGTCTGTGTGTACTTTGTTTTTTATTTAAATTCACTCAGTAATATGAATATATAGGTCAGGAATTTCGCTTTGTTTAAATTGTTTACATTGACTTCATTACAGATCTCCTTACCTAATTCTGTGGCTGTTTCTGCTAAAAGTGAAAGATTTTCGTTATTGATTTTCATTTCATTTGTACTCTCTGAAAATCTTTTAAATACTCTTCTAGGAGTTGTACTGTTTGTATTTTGGATAATCTTTAAATAAAGATGATATAATGGCTGTTTTGGTTTCCTAGTTGGTGTCCAAAAAATGTTGAGATCAAACAAATGATGTTTCTGAATAGCTCCCAGAACTGACCTCCATTCCCTACAGAATGAAAAAAAAAATATCTTGCTGAAGTAAAAAAGAAAAACAGTTAAAGTACTAATATCAAATAGTGTAGCCAAAAGGATAGGTTAAATCCCCTTTGCATGTTTTTTTTTAGAAACAAATTATTCAGTTTGCTTTTGCCTAATTTTTTAACCATCTTCTAGAAATTCTGGTTACTCCACTGTTGACAAATATATCAGTTAAAATTCTATAATTCATGATAAAAGATATAACCTTCCAAAATCAAAAACCTTTAGATATTATTTGCATACATATTAAAAAGTACATACATACAACTTGTTTAGAATTATAAAATGTTTCTTAGTTTCGTATATTAATTTAAATATTTATATTTACTGTTCTAATTATTGAAATCCAGCCAACAAAGTTAATTTCATTGGTAATTATTAATGCACTGACCTTTTTGTGAAATATGGCTTTCATCTACTTCAAATTTTCGTCACAGGGAAATTCATGAAATGAGATTCCAATACTTTTTTCTCTCTGTGACTTGCACATAGGAAACAAAGAGTACACCATGATTTAAAATAACTGAAGAAAAGGTAAAAAATATAAACTTCTGTAGAAAAAATATGCAATTTACACTGTAATATCAAGAATGAACTAACTTTACTTCCTGCCAATGCTGTCACCATGCTGTTATCTGACAGCAACTCGAGTTATCATTTCCACAGTAACGAAAAATATTTTTTTCTAGAAACTTGTTTTTTGGTTAGGGTTTGGGGGTTATGGGAATCATCGAAAAGGACTATTTTGTTACGCTACCTGTCAAATTAAGACACCATAGTAGGTCCATAAGGATGGTAGTACCGTGCACATTTGAAAGTAGGAAATGAACTTAAAGCATATCAATGATGTAATCTGTCACTGAATGAGATTTAACAGAACTTTGTTGAGTTCTATTTTTTCTGATGACAAGATAATTTTTAATTTGTATATTATGTATGGGAATAAGTAGTGTCAATTAAGTTGATTGCATCTTTGGCATATGAGTCAGCTAAAACATTTCCTTCAATTCCACAGTGGCTAGGTAGCCACTGAATTTTAATTTTTCTTTTTTATGTAAATCATTATATAAATGTAATATATCATAGATTGAACTAGGATACTTATTTTCCAAAATATTTTTTTCTATTGAGTATAAAGCAGATCTGCAATCTGTTACAATAACAAATTTACGTAAAATACACTGTTATGTTAAGCTTCGTTATATCCAAAGTAGAGAATAGAGAGTTCTAACTTTGAACTTTTTGTAACAAAATGTCACCAGAAAACAAAAAAAATTTCCCAAATTTGGATTTTGAAAAATATATTTTTACTATGTAGTCATGAGAACTGCAACATTTATGAACAGTGGTTAAGATAAGCATAACAGCAACATCTACTGTAAAATATTTCAGCTTCGATAACTATAAATATTAAAAGAATATTTTCTAAAATGGAAATTTGGATTAGTTTGAGATGTACAATTTATCTTCTGCAATATTTTTCTATAAAAACTCCAAAGTTGGAGAGTTTCGAACATGGTTTTCAATTGATAGCATGGAAGTATAACAAATGCAGCTGGTAATATAGTGTATTGACTCACAATCCATTTTAAATGTTTCCGACTGTCAGAGTACTTTGAAAAAAGAGTAATTGCTTGCAGGTAATTTAAAAAAATGCGTAATTGTTACTTGGATAAATTCTAGCCTTTTTTAAACAAAGGTGCCCCTAGGCTAATGCCTAATGGGAAATCCAGGGCTGTATATAAGGAGACCAATTCTTCGGATATTTTTTCCTTTGTAAGAGGGGGGGGGGATTTTTTATAATGTGTTACACTCCCCATATCACAAGCTTTTGACACGTAGCCCGTTATTTTGGAACACAAAGGTGATAGCGGAACAATCTTTTTCATATTTTTTTAGGAGAGAAGAAAGCATGAGGGAAATTTTTTTTATAGGCTATGGCACTCTCTGCTTCCAAAGATTTCATTTGACTCATAAAGTTTTCTTGTCGCATTCAAAAGATATGGTGGAACAATTGTTTCGACAACTCTACAAACCGACAAATTAGGAGTGGAAAGTAATCGGAAGTAAAAAAATATACCTAAATAACAAAATCCTAATCAATGGATATTTTATATCTCTCTAAATGACTGCAAATCCTAGTTAATCTAAAAACCAAACGGAATCTCTCAAGCAAATTTTCAACTTTCATCTGTAATACAACAAAATTAAAACAAAAAGAAATTCAAACAGCAGCTTCTATTTTATTTAGAAACTTTAGCTTTGTGCCAGTAGTTTTACAGTTTCAAAACAGCAATTCATTCAAGAATCGAAATCGTACACATTGCAAATTTTTGAAATATGTGCATTTTTTTATGTCTTCAAAATCACTGTGCAAATTATATTAGAACTGAAACTTTTGTCATCAAGTTTTCCCCTTTCCCTGATTGCCCTCCTATAAATTCTATTCCACTTTTACTTTTGATGGGGATTGAGGAGGCCAGACAAGCTCAACTTTTCTTGAGGATTTTGGCTATCATAGTAAATTGATGATTTCATCCTTTGCCAAATGAAATTCATGAGGTGAATGTTTTCGTTATGGCTGTAAAGTACGTTTGGTGATTAACAGAGAGACAAGTGTTGAAAATTGGTCAGACATGTTGTAGTTCAGTTATTTTGAATGGTTGCACCCATGAGCAAGTGTCTCAGTTTAATTGTATTGGGAGCTGTGTAACAGAGACTGTTGTGCTGTATGAGATAAACAGAATAGAGGATTGTTGGGACTAAGAATATTGAGAATGGAGAAAAATAGGCGTTTACACCTGAAGTCTAAAATAGACTATACAATAGTTTAGTCCTTTCTATAGTTATGGTATTGAAACATAGACCTTTTGTAAACAAGATGATATGATGAAGTTTGAGCGGCATATTGTATAGAGAGACTGTGTTGGTTTAGCATGTTGTCCGTATTCATAGCTGCTGATTGTCAAATAGAATTATGAACAGTGTGCCCAAATGCCTCGGGAAAAAAGGGAGATTTAGCATGCAGTGGACACAGTGTCAAACAGGACCTTGCTAGAATTGGCCTAGTGTGACCAAATTATAGCATCTGTAGCTCATGTTTGGAAAACTAAATTGTGCATTCAGGTTGGACCTCTATAACCCATGACTGCTTGAGGATTTTGCATGCATGTTGTATTACAAGTTGTATTGGCCTCGTTTACTTACTCCTCATATAGAAAATACGAAACAAATAGGGAGTTAATCCATCTAGAATGTGATTAGTAGAGCAGTTTTTCAGAGCTCATCCATGAGCATAAATATCCTTTTTTTTTTTAATCTGTTTTAATAAAAGACGAGATAATAGTTTCACATTGTTGTCTGTTTGTAACTTTTTCCTTTATGGAGATAACTTAAAAAAAAAAATTTCTGTCAGACAGGTATTGATAAAATATTACTATTTCTGCTTTCCGAATCTTCTAAAAGATTGCTCCTTTTAACTGCAAAAAAAACTTGAAATTTCAAGTGAATATTGCAAATGATGTAGTGAAGCTGGGAATTTGAAATTTTGGTGGTGGAATGTGAAGGCCACGAAGTTTCCATTGGCAACAATGAGTTGACCCCTTAGACACAGGGTGGGTGGAAAAATGCAACTTTTTTGTTTTAAGCATTGTTTGTTTTTAGAGATAAATTCTTTTTTTAGGTTGAATAGGTATTGAAGACATTGTGATATGAACTTTCCGAAACTCCTAAAGCTATAAATGTGCCCTCTAATGGTGGAAAAGTTGAAAATTTAAATATTTAAAGCGAACTTTACAGTTTTGCAAGATAGCTCTTCTGCCTCTGCTATCTTATCCTCCTGTTGTGACTGGTTAAGGGAGCACCACATTGTAGGCTAATTTCCCCCATGAACTTACAACACCTTGTACATTGAATGTAGTTATGCTAGAAATTTGCAATTCTAATGGTGGAATGTGAAGTGAATTCATTGTTGCCATGAAGTTTTCATTGGCAACAATGAATTGACTCCTTATCCTCATGGATGAGGTAAAATACTACCTTTGTGTTTTAAGAGAGAATTGTTTGTTTTTAGAGAAATTAAAAATTCGTTTTTGGACTGGATAGGTATTGATAAACAATTTTTGATTTGTGCTTTCTGAATATCTCAAAAGCTACAACTATCCCTTCGAACATTAAAAAAATCGAAAATTCTAAACGTTTTAACGAATATTGCAAATGGTATATTCCAGAAATTTTTAAATTTTGGTGGTGGAATGTGAAGGCCAGATTGTGTGCGAAATACGATTTATTTTAAGAGATAATTTTTAATAATTTAAGAGAGAAAACTTTTTTAATTGGTATTAATGGAATAATGCACATTTTTCAAATACCTAGTTTTAATTTATATCAGAGATCAGTAAATATGGAAACCGTGAAACTTTTAACAAATGTTGCAAGTAATCTGTTTTTTGTAGAAATTGGAAATTCCGGTAGTAAAGTGTCAAGAGATATTCCAATGACAGTAATCTACCCATTTTTCTTAGAGGGGTGTGAGAGGAGCAGCTTGCTAAATTAGAAAATATAAGACAAGTACTTTTTATGTTTTATAATTACTAATAAAAATATTACAATTTGCATTTTCCACATCATCCATTTACTCAAAACTTTTAAAGAGCGAAACAAGTAGGTGAACGAAAAACTTATTCTCTTTGAAAACGAGATTCCCATGTGCACCAGAGGTGACAGGCATTCGTCTAGTTAGTTTTTTATATATGCAATTGCTTTTGTATTTGTGTGTTTTTATTTTTCTTAAAGTATACTTGCATTGCACATACATCTTCTGCTAGTAAATATTTTAATTAAGCTCACCAGACAAAAAATTAGTCACCCCTGGCTGAATGTCACCTAATAGCACCTAATGCCTCTGGGTGACTGAAGAACATCCAAAATCCTGTCTGGCATGGATGCCACCAGTGTGTGGATGTAGTGCACATCAATATTCATCCACTCTTCCATCAGCAAATGCTGCAGTTTGACCAGATGGCTGGAATGTTGCTTCACTCGTTACCCCAAATAATCCCACAACTTTTCTATGGGATTCAAATCCAAGGATTTTGCGGACCAGTCTAGATGTTCAAAGGCTTCAGAATGCTTGTCGTGCTAATCCGACACACTTCGAGCCCTGTGCACGCAACAATTGTCATCTTGGAAGACCGGGGGGGGGGGGGGGGGTGTCCTTCTGGTGTTCACTGGGGAGATGCTGCACAAAAGGCAACGTGGTTGTCCAGTAACTCCACATAGCCCTCCTGGTCAAGTGTGACATCACTGCAACCAAAGGACCCATTTCTTCATATATGAACCCCCCCCCCCCCCCCAGAACATCGCAGAACCTCCTCCAGCTTGAACAGAAATTTGCACCCAGTCTGTGTGGAAGGCTTCATGCAGCTTACAATGTACTCATTGCCTCGCATCATTTGAGTAGAAGCAAAAATGTGACTCATCCGACCAGATCACGCTTTCAAGAGTCGATAGTCCAGTCTTTGTGGTGCCATGCCCACTAGCTATGCAGCCTTGTGCAGAGCTGTTAACATGGGTCACTTCTGTGGTACTCTGCTCCAGATATCCATGGCATGCAGTTCCCTTCGGAGAAACAGCTTGTTGTAGGCCTGCATTGACTGACTGGAGCAATTCCTGTCTCATTGCAAGGTGGTTTGCCCTAACATTGTGTGGCACACTGTGGCAGTCTATATTGGTGAGCAGTCTTTCTGGCAGCGATTAGCGGTGTATTGTGATGTACACCACTGATGTACGTTTTGGACAGTACGTTTCAACACACCTGCATAAGCAGCAATTTCTTGTACACTATGCCCTTTGGCTTGGCCAAATGCAATAACACGTTTTTGCCACTCATTCACATCTTTGGTGCGACCCATGTTTCACGGAGTGACTAACACATGGCACGTAACCACTTGTCATTGTATGAACTCTGTAGCGCATGGCACAGCTATTTGTAGGATGCATTTATTACTGTTGTGCCCTCTGTTGCTGTCGAACAGAGTAACCCACTTACGGCAGGAGATGATTTTTTTTTTGTCACATGAGCTTATTTACAGGTTATAAAAATGAATGTCATTGGAAGTAAAAAACAAAAGTTATTTTATTTGACAAACATTTTTAGTATGAAACAGTGTACGATTTAAAAAAAAAAACATTCGCTAACTTTGAAAATTTTTCTTTGTTTCTTTAGGTTATTCATACTGTTGGAAAATGTTCCAGTCGTCTAAGTGCTTATACAGATTCAAATATTTGACAGAAGGCATGAACCAGCACAAGAATTTTAATCTGCATTTATGTGCTTTTGTTTTAAAGCCGTTCAATATTAGAACTGTTGAAAGTGGTAGATATAATTTATGCACAGTCCCTCCATATGGTGAAAGTATTACAATAAATGCCAAAATTCAATCTTCAGAGTTAAGCATAGTGAAGAATAGTAAGAGATACGAAACAAATTACTCCCTCCTCCTTAGCAATGGCTTTACAGAAGTTGAAGCCAAACATATACTGCATTCGGTACTGGATATTATGGAAATGAAAGAAGAAAAGTTAATGTCTTCATTAATAAACTGGCGTACGCTAAAGATAAAGGAAAGTGATTTGTTGAACTCATTGTTTTTCTTTCCAGAGCTTATACTGTTGGAACCAAAGCATGTTAATGAACGCGTAACTCAACTGTTAACTGTTTTCACCAACGCTGATGTTGGTAGATTTATTAAGCATTGTCCAACTGTATTTATCGAAGATTGGGATGATTTGATGAAAAAAGTGCAATTTATGGTATATTCAATGGGATTAGAACAGCCTAATATAGTAAGAGCAAGAGCCTTAATGTATGATTTAAAAACTATTCAAATCAGGCATCAGTTTCTTTGTCTCTCAGGAATATATAAAAAACCAAAAGCGAAGAAACCTAACAAAAACCCCCCATTGTATAAAATATTAGAACCAGAACTTACAGTTTTTTTGCAATTGTCTGGCTTGTCTGAGGAAGAATATGCTGTGTTTTCTGATATATTTATAAATGAACTCGAATTAGAAGAAATGAGTGATGATGATACTTAAATGTAAATTATTGAAATAGTAATTATCTTGTAATATATGCAAAAGAAAGGATATTGTGTGTATGCTATTGAAGTTAGTGCCATTGCTTTTCAGTTTATACAAGGGTTCCCCTGTCTGTGTCCAACCATGGGAAGGAAGCATTAACAAGTATTTATAATACATTGAAGTGCCATTGAATTAGGGATAGCAACCTAATAATGGGGGTGGCTCAGTCGGTAGCGCGCCAGGCTCGTAATCTGTAGTTCCTAGGTTCGAGTCCCAGCTGGGTCAGCATTGAGATTTATCTCTGCAAACTTCCCCGCCCTGCCCACGGTCAATAAGGGACACCGATGGGCTTGGAAAGGCCACCATCCGTCGGATGGAACATTAAACCTTGACCCCGTGTGTGGGAGAGCCATACCCTGTTCACGTTAAAGAACACTGGATGACCTTGACGGAAGGCTACCATCTGTCTCCGAACAGCTGTTCCAGTCGGTCCCCTCCCCGAACCTTCTCTGAGCTTTTGGGGTCCATGTGATCTGGCCATTTAGACCATTCTGTGCAAAAAAGTGCCACTCAGAGGTAAAATCCAAACCCAACCTAATAATGTGTTGGATCCCCTCTGGCCCTGATAACGGTTGCCACATGACAAGGACTCCACAAGCTTGTGTTAATGTTCCACAGGTATAGCGACCCATGCATCCTCCAGAGCTGTCCATAATTCTCTCAAGGTCGTTGCTGATGGGACACGAGCCCGAACACTGCTCAACGGTATCCCAAAGATTTTCGATGGGATTTAAATCTGAGTTTCTAGATGGCCAATTCATTATTTCAAAGTCAGCAGAATGCTCCTACAACCATGCAGTAGCCAAACTGGACCTGTGAGATGAACAGTTGTCTTGCTGGTAGACGCCATCTCCATTGGGATACATGAAGGCCATAAATGGTCAGCCATGATTTCTATGTACCGGGATGCATTGAGAGTCGGTACATTTACCAAAGGTCTCACAGATGTCCAACTGAAGACACCCCAGACAGTCACTGAGTCACCATCAGCTTGTACTGTTCCGACCTGATGTGCAGGATTCATGGCTACTGACGCCGATGAAGTGAGCTTTGCATGGTCCGTGCACTGACTTCCCGGTTGGAACCCACATTCAGATGAGAGGTGATTTCAGATAATGTCTGGCCTCTATCGGTCTGTACAATGTGGATCAGATGGCAAAGCCCACGATCATTCAAGGCTGGTTGTCCTCTGCAGTTTGTTCAGGTGTTTTTTTTTTGCCAGAATTTTCATATTCCGAGAACACTTGAAACTGTCGTACAAGAAAATCCAAGTTCGTTGACAATTTCGGAGATCGAGTGTTCCATCCGTCAGTCACCTACGATCTTCCCTCTGTCAAATGCAACTAAATCCCTCACTTTTCCCCATCACACTTCTCATGGCAAATGCTTGGGGAAGCCAAAGCGGACAGTTTTATATATGACTAGAGCTTCAGCCACGCATGCGCGCAAATGCCGGACTTGCGGTACTGAATTTGGATAACATGTCCTATCCCTGATTCAACAGCACTTCAGTGTATTACTCCACATTGAATACAAGTTATACACAGTTGTATCAGAATAATATGACCACCTACCATACATATAATATGGTGGGTGGTCATATTATTCTTATACGACTGTGTATGTTATCTATAATGTTAATTTATTATATTAATTTCACTATTAACAAAACTATATTATTATTACAATTTTCCATATTCGTTTATTTCAATACATTATTTCCATTATTTGTGGTTGTGAAAGAAAGAAAATGTTTTTATACAAAATTGAAAGGAGTATTGTTGATAACGGCGGACTACCACTTCGTGTGCCTAGAGACGCATAAGGTGTAAATTCGGCCCTGTCTAAAAAAGAAAAAATAAACAAATACCCCTTCAAGCATCTGCTTGTCACAGAGGACAGACAAGAGAATGGCGGAACTCGGCAGAAAAACAACACAAACATCCATGTCTTCACTGGGCCTCGAACCCAGGTCCCTTTCAACAATAGCCAAGTATGCTAACCAATCGGCTACTGATCAAAAAAGCAAATGGGTGAAGATTGTAAAACGTTAAATACATATAATTTTATGAATATTGTTAGCTATTCAATCACACAAAAATTGTTTTGTCTTTTTATGTTTACATAATACAAGTTTATTGAACATTATCGATAAAATAGTTCTTTTGCACAGTAGTTGAATGTATTATTTATGAGATTTCGTTTAGGCTATATTAAATAAAAATGAAATTAATTCTCTGTCAGGTCTTCTTTTTGGAAGAACGGGAGTTTTCAAAATTTTTGTTAACATTTTTATTAATACCAGTTAATGAACAAACAAATTTCCCCTCAAACAACTGCCTGCCCCCAGAAAGCAATAGAGAAGATTTGTGACAAAGGCAAGACCGTAGCAGAAAGAGAACAGTCATACGTTATAGCCGGGGCTTCAATCTAGGTTCCTAGTAGCCAAGTACGCTAACCACCTGGCCGGCGGGGGTGGCACAGTCGGTAGCGCGCCAGGCTCGTAATCTGTAGTTCCCAGGTTCGATCTGTAGTTCCCAGCTGGGTCAGCGTTGAGATTTATCTCCGCAAAATTCCCGCCCTGCCCACGGTCAGTAGGGGACACCGATGGGCTTGGAAAGGCCACCGTCCGTCGGATGGGACGTTAAGCCGTGGCCCCGTGTGCGGGAGACCTCATACCCTGTGCACGTTAAAGAACACCCTGGATGGCCTTGACGGGAGGCTACCATCTGTCTCCCAACAGCTGTTCCAGTGGGTCCCCTCCCCCAACCTCTGAGTGAAACCTTCCCAACCTTCTCTGAATGAAAATTTCTCTGAGCCTTCGGGGTCCATGTGACCTTGCCATTTAGCCCATGGTGTGCAAAAAAGTGCCGCTCAGAGGTAAAACAACCCAACCCAAACCTGGCCATCGGAGCGCCGATGAACAATTTGTTAAAAATAACTCCTCAATGACGGAGAGATTGCACTCTCAACCTCACCCCTACTTCGCTACTAAACTATTTATGTACTACTAACATTTGATTTAAAAAGTATATAACTAATTTCATTCAACGACTTGAAACATCAAGTACCGCAAAGCCGTTCCGGTTCAATGAGTCGAAAATATATAGTAGCGGAATGGTGTTCTGTTTCAGTGATTCGAAAGCAGAGTAGCGGAACCGTGTTCGATTTAGTTGCAGTAGTGCTTTTGTTAATTGCTTCCCTTACTCAAAATTTATCGCTTCGCCAGCATTGTAACCTGGACTACAACCAGAAACGTTTTGGAAAAATTTGAAGCGTTTACCATGATTTCCTGATGAGTTGTGGCTATCACAGACACACAAACGAAAAATATTAGAAATACTAGTAGAAACTGAAAGTTCGTGTGTGTAGCATCATTATATACACAAAGAGCTATTCATATATTAAAGAATGAGTAAAAAATAATCAAAAGCCGCATGGCGTGTATTTTTTCAAAACCATGGATAATATGTTCACTTTGTCGTATGTCTGCCTGTCGATATCGAATGCCTTGTAAAGATGGAAAAATTTGAAAATTGCAAAATTTTAAACCAAATTGCATATGATGTATACTGAGGGTGTGCAAAATATTTGTGACACATATCTGTAGAATTCCACTTGTTCCGAAGTTAATCCTATAGTTCCCAGGTTCGAGTCCAGCTCGGTCAGCTTTGAGATTTATCTCCGCAAACTTCCCCGCTCTGCCCACGGTCAGTAGGAGACACTGATGGGCTTGGAAAAGCCGCCATCCGTCGGATGGGATTTTATTTCGTGGCCCCGTGTTTGGGAGAGCCATACCCTGTGCACATTAAAGAACGTGCTGGATGGCCTTGATGGGAGGCTACCATCTGTCTCCCAAGAGCTGTTCCAGTGGGTCCCCTCCCCTAACCTCTGAGCCTTTGGGGTCCATGTGACCTGGCCATTTAGCCCATTGTGTGCAAAAAGTGCCGCTCAGAGGTAAAACAACAACCCGCAGTTCATCAGCTATGACTTGTTTGGAAGCTTATCTGAACTTGTCATTACATGTTAAAACAAAGTTAATGGCAGCGTATAAAGTTCAGTCTGTGAAATCTGCATTGTTGCTATGGAGCCTACTAACGACGGGAAAGATTTAACATTTGTACCAGTATTATTATCGATAACATTTAACATAATGAGTCCTTTTTTTTAATTCTTTCTTTATACTTGTACAATATATAATCCTTAAGCTTAATGTCAGTAGCCATCCCCCAGTTTACGAAAAAGATACAAAAATCTTTGTATGGAACTGTGCGCTTCACAGTACTAGCGGCGAGGTGTTTGACTGTTGTGCGCATGCGCACATAGGAAGTTACACGCGAGGTTGCAAGGGAGAGAGAGAGCACTGTCGTTCCCGCTGTGCCGACCCTGGCGTGCTGGTTGAAGGTAGGTTTTTTTACTCCGCGTGTGTTGTGCTTAAAAACCGTGTACCATATTCTTGAATGTGATAAAGTGTAGAATTAGATTATTATCCTGCTTCCAGCTATTCTATTTGATTCATTTTTTTTTTCGCGCAAATTAAAACAAGAAGAATGGATTTCATTTTTAAATGAATAGATTTAGCTTGAACTGCAACAATTTAGGTTAAAGTAAGTAAAAAATGTTTGATTTTGTTCTTTTAGGATTTTATCAAGTTTGTGAATAAATTTTCTTTTTATACATGTTTGTTTCCTTTTACACAATTTTAAAACAAAGGCTAAAAATTTTCTGGAGCAGCACGCCCACTAATTTTAGCTACGAGCCGCCACTGATTTGTACGAGGATGCAGCTTGCGGACGACGCGAAAAAAAATTGTGATTATTTATTTCAAGCATATGGGTAACGTGTCTGGCACTATTACGGGATAGATGCTCAAATTCAGAGAAGGATGGCAGAGCTTTGAAGACCCTCGTGCGGGGGGGGTGTTCAGTTAGTTGTGCGCCAGGCTCGTAATCTGCAGTTCCCAGGTTCCATTCCAAAATTGAGATTTATCTCCGCAACCCCCCCCCCCCCCCGCTATACCTGCGGTTAGTAGGGGACACTGATGTGCTTGGAAAAGTCGTCCGTCAGATGGGGCCCCATGTGCGGGTTGGGTTGTTTTACCTCTGAGCGTCACTTTTTTGCACACCATGGGCTAAATGGCCAGGTCACATGGACCCCGAAGGCTCAGAGAAGGTTGGGGGAGGGGACCCACTGGAACAGCTGTTGGGAGACAGATGGTAGCCTCCCGTCAAGGCCATCCAGAGTGTTCTTTAACGTGCACAGGGTATGGCTCTCCCTCACACGGCTTAACGTCCCATCCGACGGACGGCGGCCTTTCCAAGCCCATCGGTGTTCCCTACTGACCGTGGGCAGGGCGGGGAATTTTTGCGGAGATGAATCTCAACGCTGACACAGCTCGGACTCGAACCTGGGAACTACAGATTACGAGCCTGGCGCGCTACCGACTGAGCCCCCCCCCCCCCCCCATGTGCGGGAGAGCCATACTCCGTGCATGTTAAAGAACACACTGGATGGCCTTGATGGAAGGCTACCATCTGTCTTCCAACAGCTGTTCCAGTGGGTCCCTTCCCGCAACCTGTGAGCCTTCGGGTTCCTTATGACCAGGCCATTTAACACACTGCTAAAAAAAATGCCTCTCGGAGATAAACCAATCATCATCGTGCAGGAAGATCCATTGTTGCTCTTGAACTCATTAAGAAAATCCACACATCACTGTTCAGGTAATACGTTTAGATGTCAGTGTGGGAGAAATTATTTATCAGATTTAAAGTTCTGAAAGATTTGTGCAAAATGAGTACACCAAAAGCCGACAGAATAGCAAAAAAGAGCCAGGGTTGGGTTGTTTTACCTCTGAGCGGCAGTTTTTTGCTCACCATGGGCTAAATGGCCAGGTCACAAGGACCCCGAAGGCTCGGAGAAGGTTGGGGGAGGGGACCCACTGGAACAGCTGTTGGGAGACAGATGGTAGCCTCCCGTCAAGGCCATCCAGCGTGTTCTTTAACGTGCACAGGGTCTGGCTCTCCCACATACGGGGCCACGGCTTAACGTCCCATCCGACGGACGGTTGCCTTTCCAAGCCCATAGGTGTCCCCCTACTGACCGTGGGCAGGGCAGAGGAATTTTGCGGAGATAAATCTCAACGCTGACCCAGCTGGGATTCGAACCTGGGAATTACAGATTACGAGCGTGGCGCGCTACCGACTGATCCACCCCCCGCCCCTGTTGCCGTAGTCACCAGCGCTCGCATTCGCACCCGAGGCTAGTTGTAAATAGTCGTAAAAAGGGCTTTTGGACTCGTCAGTCCGTACAGGTAGGCAGCTCAGACCCGAAAACAACAGCATGAGTCACATCCCCAATAGCACTTCCAAAAAACAATTCATAAAAATATTTAGAACAAAAATACAATAAAAATAAATAAATTAGAGGGACATTACAAAGGCCATCCAGTATCTTCTTTAACGTTCACAGGGTATGGGTCTCCCGCACACGGCGCCACGCCTTAATGCCCCATCGAACGGACGGCGGCCTATCCAAGCCCATCAGTGTCGCCAACTGACCATGGGCAGGGCTGGGAGTTTTGCAGAGATAAATCTCAACGCTTACCAGCTGAGACTCGAACCTGGGAACTACAGATAACGTGTCTGGCGTGCTATCAACTGAGCCCCCCCGGAGGGGAGGAGATCGAGTGTAATGATATTTATGCCAAATGAAAGCTTGCGACTTGGGGAGGGCCACTACTCAAGAAACATTTTGGAAAGTTTTATACCCGAGCAACGCCGTGTTAATCTGCTAGTTCTTAATAAAGAAGTGTAACTGCATGTTATCAATGTAGAATTTCTCATGACACAGAAATACCGAAGGTTTCGTTCTTTTTTATTTCCGAAAACGATATAACAATGGATGACTAAAGACAAAAAGGAAAATCTATCTCCTCTGATGTCGAAGATGTGTGGATGACAACACAGATAATGCTTTCGTGGACTCAGGTTGTGCTTCAGATTAATGTGCAACATGGACACCTTTTCTTTTTGGATTCTTCTGCAAAGGAAAGAGAACAGTTGTCAGCATTCAAAGGCAGCGAGCATGAAAACTGGTAAAATTTTTGTGCACTGAAGAAGCTTTATGACAGTTTTACAAGCAGTGAGACTTTGCAGCTGATGCATTGACAGACTTCAAAGATGATCTTCGCCGATCTCCTTCCTGTCTCATTGTGTTAATTGCTTCCAGAGTTAAGATACAACAGGCTTCTCCAGTGGTTTTATTAAAAAGGGAAAAGTTTAAAGTTTCTTATTTACAAGCAAAACATCCATGTGGACGAGTGGTTAGTGTACTTGGCTGCGGATAAGACACGGAGGCTTCTCTTCTGCTCTGATCTCGTCTTCCCCACAGACCTTCTCTGCGCCGAGTTCAACTGACAAGCTCCCGTTGCAGCTTTCGTGCATGCAACTGCCTAAGGAGTAATTTACGTTTATCTAAATCAAAAGCGGTGATTGTGAAAAATCGTTGCAATTATAACAACAAAAAGAAATATCAACGCAACCAAAGGAAAAGTTTCACGCTTTTTAATTACAGATGGGAGCAATGGGAATTTTTTTTATAATACAGTAGTATTTTTTAATTAAAAATGGATTTTGCTCAGATGGGGAAAAAACGAAAAAATACATCCCTCACATGCTCTATTGCACAGGAGGATTGGGGAAATTTTTTGACGGAATCCCCACAGCTTTCCACACATGCTCTATTGCACAGGAGGATTGGGGAATTTTTTGACGGAATCCCCACAGCTTTCCACACATGCTCTATTGCACAGGAGGATTGGGGAAATTTTTTGACGGAATCCCCACAGCTTTCCACACATGCTCTATTGCACAGGAGGATTGGCGAATTTTTTGACGGAATCCCCACAGCTTTCCACACATCTCCGGACCCGATACCTTCCCTCATCTGCTCATTTTACATTCCTACATTTTATACCCTTCAATATATCTTTATCCTATTCATTAAGAACAAGTGTTTTGTTATAAATAATATTTTATGCAAAAGTATTCTTTCTAGAGATAAATACATCCCAATGACCTATTTATCTTTCTGTATCTTGAGTAAGACTAGGAGAAAAATTTCCATTATATCAAATTTTGACAGTGATGTGCTCCTTTGATACAACAGGAACATTCCCATAATTAACAAAACCACCCATTCTCTTATAAATTGAGATCTACGACCCGAAATACCCCGAGGCATATTTTTTACTTTCCTAGCGTAGGTAGATCGAAATTTGACAATAAAGGAGCCACCAGAGCAGATATTGCTTAACGCTTCTTGAGAATTCGAATTATTTCGAGAGATCAATTTTCACGTTTGTGGCACGTGCAGATCCGGGTTAATCAAAATTTGCCCTCAATTTGACCTTGAAGGACACATCGGATCTCTAATTTTAGACTCTTGTCAAGATCTAGGAGCTGAATTATTTCTACATGCAAATTTTCAGAGCTCTACAATTTCTGCATCATAGCTATCCATTCTTAATCAGCAATCATTGATTCATGATCAATCAATGATTTATTGTTTATAATGCTGTCAAAGCAAGAACTTTTCACAGAGAAAGTATCTGAAATTTCAGATTGGTGTTGCATTTTTGTGCTTAACAAAGGACTGTGCCACGAGGACATTCAAACTTAATTTCGTGGTATGGATAATATGTTTTCAAAAATATCTGGAGAATTTTTCAGTGGCACAGGCTGTGTCAGTTCTGTAAACCTCCTCCAGCACTTTTTTTCTCTGCTAAAGGGCCAGAAACAACAGAAGAAAAATGAGTATTGAATATATTGGGAGCTTGAGTGGGCAATAAACATCTTGTTATTCGTTTTATTACCTTTTAATCAGGAGTTATCTATCATGTGTTATATTCTTGAGTTCGCTATGCATTATCCGAGTAGACGGAAGGGCTTACACCCTTATCACTCGAACCTTCATTTAGTCGGTTAACTTTAATTAAGAGTTAGGAACCATTGGAATTGCATTCGAACTCGGCAGGAATACTTCAGTTACAAAAGTCGACAGTTCACTGAATTTAGAAACTTCACTGGATTTTAATTGCTTTAACACAATGTGTTGAACACCGTATTTTAAGAATAATAATATGCTTAAAATACGACGTTCAACGGTATGTTCACTGTTGAACGACGTATTTTAAGCATATTATTATTTTACTGGAGTTACCATTCATGCATCTCAAATCAGCCCTCATAAGAACACTTTTGTCATTAGTATTTTCAGAGTTGTTCAAGCGGCTCTGGTGCAACTGCTACATCTTTCTGGCATCGTTGCAGCAGGATGCACAACGCAGTGAACTCTCTCGGCCATTGGGCAACAGTCAGTGGCACTGGACATCAGAGACCACGACACTAGCGGATTTAGGAGTCCAATCGGAGCGACATTTGGGGGCCCCCCATGGTGTGTAATTGAAAGGACCTCTACAATTATGAAAGTATTTTTCATTTTTCCATACTGTTACAGAAGAATTAGCAATTTACTTTGTTATTAATAATAAATAAAAAATAAATACCCCCTCAAGCAGCTGCTTGCCACAGAGGTCTTGATAGGAGCCTGTCAGTTTATATGCCATAGTAGAAGATCTGAGAGGATGGCAGGACCTCAGCAGAAAAACGACACATACATCCATGCCTTACCCGGGGCTCGAACCCAGGTCCCTTAGATCAATAGCCAAGCGTGCTAACCACTCGGCCACGGGACAGTAATCAAAATACTATAAAGCAATCGAAGCACGCGAAACAGAAAGAATCAATCTGGCGCTGCATAGTTCTTATAGTGAGCAATGACACGTGTGCATAGTTCTTATAGTGAGCAATATTCAGTTACCTGTTATGTTTTTAGACATGATTTAAATATTTAATTTAAATGCTCTATTTTCTTAAGAAATGAAACGTAGAGGAACAATTGTTACATTAAATTTTTCCATCTGAACGAAAATAGTTTAAAATTTTTTTACAAAAAGTTATTAAAGTTAAAATTTAAATTTTTTTCCCATAGCATTCTTGAGAAGAGGGCCCAATGCCACTGGCGTAGATACGCTACTAATTGTGACTAACTTGGGTTAAATGCTTTGTGTTTTTTATTCGTTAATGTATATTTCATATATGTAACTTATTTTTACAGAAAAGAAACGATGATAAAGGAATAAGGGAAAAAACCGCTAAATGCAGTTTCATTTTAATGCATGGCGCTTATAAATCAGACATGATCAGCATGCAGGCTAGTGAGCCGCATTAAGTTCATTACAAAAGCTCGAGCGCCTGATGAAAGAAATCATTACTGAACTGGATTTGCTCGTTTCCTTCCGTTTCCATCACCAAACATTTTTTAGTGCACAACGAAGAGATTTTGACATTCCATATGACTCATTAAAATTATGTATTTTGATTTGTTTTAATAAAAAAATTTTTGCTTAAAAAATAAATATAAATAAATACCCCCTCAAGCAGCTGCTTGCCACAGAGGTCTGACAGGAGCATGTCAGTTTATATGCAACAGTAGAAGATCTGAGAGGATGGCAGGACCTCAGCAGATAAACAACACGAATATCCATGCCTTACCAGGGGCTCGAATCCAGGTCCCTTAGATCAGTAGCCAAGCTCGCTAACCACTCGGCCATGGGACGGCAAATAAATACCCCCTCAAGCAGCTGCTTGCCACAGTGGTCTGATAGGAGCCTGTCAGTTTATATGCCATAGTAGAAGGTCTGTGAGGATGGCAGGCCCTCAGCAGAGAAACAATACACACAACCATGCCTTACCCGGGGCTCGAGGGTTTTTTAATTCATTAGTTATTTAGGATTGTATGTTTTTTTTCCCAAATACGAATTTTTTCCTAATAGTTCTTTAAGAATAGAGTTTTGTCTTCTGGTGGCTCTGCGCTAAGCTTCGGTTGGCCAGCCCTCGTACAGGTGATTGCCAGTACCGCCGACAGGGTGTAGCACAGAGGCAGCCTGCCTCACGGCCCTGTGGTGGGCCACCCATTCACTTTTACTTTCCCTTAACCAGTTTTGCTTAATTTACGTTATATTTATCATTTTGGGGATTGCTATTTCATTTTGCGGATTGCTATTTTTGGGGATTGCTATTTCATAGCGTAGGAGTTGCGCATGCGCAACTCCGACCTTTTGAGGGGCGATATTTAATTGTTTGCCTCAGGGCGCGATCTAATCTGGCGACGGCCCTGATGATTGTTGAATAATGAAGACTAAAAAATGAGAAATTGGTTGTTGGGAACATTGCTGTCGAGTAGGGAAGATCACTAACTGAATGCTTACAACGATTTTTCCTTTACACGTGACAATCTATAATCTTTAACCAGTAAGGGTGAATTTTCATTTACGTACATTGTCATTGGTGAAAGACAGTTACAAATTTCTTTATTTTCACAAGTGTCTTACATGTTATAACAGTTTAAGCCCACTAGTTTGTACAGGAAAATGTGAAAAAAACATTTTGGAAGTGATGAAATTATGAACAATGACAGGTCAGAAAGGTGAGGCAAAAAAGAAGCATCCAAGGTCTCTTATAATGGTGAAGACAATAAAATAAACGATCGTAGAGGAGTAGTGGAGAAAACGAGTTCAATCGAATGATCATCAGCATTAGTCGATAATCAACCCTACTCACCTAACCTAACCAATATCGTGCTATCAGAATTCATGTTAGTCGGGGACTGGGTGTGTTCATAATAGCAATGCCCATAGAGATGGGAGCTTGAGCATTCGCAAATCTGCTTAGCTCAGTTTTGGCAAAAACTTTATTACTATACAAACTGTTGAAGAGTTCCTTTTTTGCAGATTTTAACACTCCATAAATCCCTAAATACTTGGTACCATGGTTCCCAAATTTCGCACAGGAGTTTCTTCTGTATCACCCCATGCTGCGTTAAAAATTCAAACACCTACCTATAATAATATGCGATTTAGAACTTGGAATAGATATTGATTTCCATTTTTATATTTTAGACTGAAATGTTTAACACTTTTTAACCGAAATATGTATTTAATGTAAGTACCCAAATATTTAACCTCCTGACCCCGAATTTCAGCTATTGGTTTCCCGTTTGCCCCCATGTGTTCTGCTAAGACATCGAGTCTTCTTTAACGGAAGAAAAGTTCTAGTTTAAAATCACTTTTATTTTTACACTTGAAGAATTCGCTTGATTTCAAAGGGAAACTTGATGGTCTGTACTTACTTGGTTCCATGAACTCAGCTTCGACAGGAAGTTTGGAGTCTGAATAGCTGGGCTGCAGTTGTTGTCCTTGATCCAGACTCGGAACCTCTTCCACTGCTGTGTCAGAGTCATAGGTCCCTAAAAAGTGATGACTAGGAATGAGCGTTAGAACATGAACATCCCTTTTGAGCATTTCCTTTTTAGTCAATTGCAATACTCTATACGTAGGATTCAAAAATAACACTAGTGGTATGAACGTTACCATCGAGATGGTGGTGATCACGTGGCAATATGAACATTGTGATTAATGCTTATACACTGAGATGCCAGGTTATTGGGTACACCATCCCTCATCGCATAAATGATTCAATCCAACTCTTAATTCGTCATGTGATCACGCAAACCAGCTCTCTTCGATCATCAGTCAGAGATTCAGAATGGGCAAAACGAGCGGCCTGAGAGACTTTGAATGTGACATGATAGTTTGTGCTTGGCATGACGGTTCTAGCATCTCCCAAAACCGCCGTCCTCTGGGCTTTTCAAACACAACCATTTCAAGGGTGTACCGAGAATGGCGCGAAAGCAAAAACTCCCAGTGATGTGCGATTCTGTGGACGGAAACAGTTTCTGGATTAGAGGGGTGAAAGGAGACTGGCGGGAATTGTGCAAGCAAACAAATGGACCACAACCAGGCAAATAACAGCAGAATTAAACATTGGTCTGGTGAATTAAACATCGGTCATCTTGTCCGGTGTCAACAATACAGGCCAGTGGTGATGGTGTGGGGAATGTTTTCCTGGCACACATTAGGCCCCCCAAATACCCATCGAAGGACATCCGAACGCCACAGTGTATTTGAGCATCATCGATGACTGAGTTCAACCCTTCATGGCTACAGTTTATCTTCACGGTCAGCATCATAACGATAGTACATTCAGAAGGCACATATCGTCACCGAATGGTTCCGGGAACATGCAGAAGAGTTTCCCTTGATTCACTGGCCTTCATAGTCCCCAGATCGAAACCCTGTAAAGGCTGTTCGCAGTGAGAGTGTGCCACCGTCCAATTTGCAGTAACTGTGTGACACAATCATTTCCGTATGGTACAACATTCCTGCACAAAGCATCCAGCATCTTGTAAGTTCCACGCCCCGACGAACTTGGACTGTCCTGAAGGCCAAAGCAGGCCCAACATGTTAATAGGAAGGTGCACCTAATAAACTGGCATCTCAGTGCATATGCCTACTAGCAGATTTATCCCAGAGTTTCTCAGGAATGAAATTTTTATAATTTAAGATAGTTGAACAAAAATGCAAATATCTCAAGAAATCCTTTTTAGAATTTATGAAAGTTTCAGAGGATATTTAATATCACATATATTAATATATACATTTGAAATAAATATATCGGAATACTTGTCCAGTTATACAGTCCTCTTTATCCAGTTATGAAAAAATATAGATCACAGCAGATATTGAAGTTAACATAATTTAGTAAGGAGTTTGATTTCCCCTAACAGTGATAGAGCTTGCACAATGAGCTTCCGTTCCTATCCAACAAGGCAGTAGACAGAAAATACCATTCCTTTTAAAGAGCTTTTTCTGCTCATGGAGTGTCTTTGAAGGCCTTTGAAGACTCGCAACTCGCCTCCCCAAAGCATTTCATGCGTATTCAATGGAATTTAAGTCTGGAAACCTTGCTGGCCAATCCATTCTCTGGATATCTTGAATCTCAAGATAATCCTCCACTACCTGAGCTTTGTGTGGACAAGCGTTTTCATCGATAAAAATGAATTCTGACTCAATGGCACCTATTAAAATGTCTCACATGTGACTCTAGGATCTCGTCTCTTATCGTAGGGCAATTATAATCCTTCCTGAGACTCCTGCCAGTGCAGCCATTGATAATAATACATCTCCAGATCAACAAACCACCCCCACCAAAACCCTCACGAATTCAAGTGGTGATAATGTGTCCCACGCTCTATAGAGATGCATTGGCACCGAGAACTTCTGTTATATCGTGGGTGAAGACGTGTCTCCGTCGACCTGTCAGGGCTAGATTCTTTTCGAGCTGCCCGTGAAGGAAAGTGTGGGCAGTTCGGGAGAATTCCCCTTTTGACTCTTTTAACCTATTGGCATGGCCCCTCCCATATAGTCTTGCTTCTGTTCCCCTCAGTGCGGGCGGACGATAAAGTTCAGAGCCTTTGCACCCAGTGCTCGGATCACAGACACAAGCCTCTCACTCGACCTCCCTGTCGCCTTATTGTCAGACTCTCCCCCCTCCCCCGTGACTAGCTCCCTTGCAAGAGTCGCAAAAGTTCGGTTGCATCGGTCTCAATCGTGGGACACCAATATTGTTTAATGTGTCCAAAGATGATTCCCTGGGATCGGCGAATGCTCTCTGCGCAATGCAGCGAACCCATCATCTTTCGGGACCACATACCTATAAAAAACTCTATCTCCTACTCGACCCACCTGTTGCAGGATTCTATCGGATCAACGTATTTCTGCCAATTTAACTTACAGTCACTCCGTGACTCGACTAAACTGGAATCTGTTCTCTGTTACTACTTAAAATTATTCCAGAAGACCGTGTCCTTAAATTCTGGTGGATTATTTCTCGTACGCTGTCCACTTTCCTCATACTCATTCACGGCTTATAGGGAGTAAGATAGTTGAGTTGGACAGAATTCCCTGTGTCACGTCAACTCTCTTGTTCCCGTGTAAGAAGGCGCTGGGGCTTTAACCGAATCACATGCTGCATTTCTTCACCTAGACCCCAAACTGGATCAATTCCCGGCGCTGTTGCTAGGCGAAAAGGGCCCTGCTGCCAAAATGGCGATCTCGGTTCTCTTCGTTTCCACCCTAGATGACCAAGTCTCTACATGATTCATCCGTAAAGATAACCTGTCCCAATTGTTCATTGGATCTCAATGGGGGAGGCAACAGATCTTCAGGTGCTGCCTTTTTCATTCCAGTCATACCCTTCCGATGAGCTGAAGTTAGTAGTATGCACACTACAGGTCTTTTAGCATATAACTCTCGTTCATAAAGTCATTGGGACACAGCTGCCTTGGATAGTGTCATTCCTGGGCAGCTGACAGCACCAATATAAGTTGGCAAGCTGACATCATTCCATTGCGCCTTAGAGTTAAAGACAGGAAACGATTATCTTGAACTGTTGTTGCTCTCGTCCTATCCTGGCTTCTTCTTCTAGAGCATGTGTCAGAGTCTTAAAAAAAATGTCCCGAGCCTGGAAATTGCACTTTGCAACACATTCATGAATTTTGCAACCTCTCCATGTGACTCTCCTGCTTCCACACGTCCGATGGCTCTCCACCTCCGACCATCTCCCAAATTACTGTCCCTCTGACAGTCCCTCCTTTGCATTTTAACAAACCTGTGATCCGAAATGTTCGATAAAGTTCTTAATCCGAAATGAGAAGCTCCTCTTCATGGAGTTGCTTTTATCGCCAACTTAATTTGGATCGATTTGATTCCTCTTTCGCAATGAGAAAGGAAAATTCAATAGCCGATAAATGTGTCAGTTCACGTTAAATATCCTCTAAAACTTTCGTTAAATTCCCAAAAGGATTTCTTGAGATGTTTACAGTTTTGCGCAACTTCCTTAAATTATGAACGGAAGTATAGTAAGAGGCATTTCGCAAGGCGCAAGATTTCATTTGTCATAAAACCTATTCCATCGACTCCCCCTCCTCCCCGGTAAAAGTTTTCTTCCCTTCTTTCAGGGAAGTAGACGAGTGACTATAATTTGAGAAAAATGATGATCCTCCCCATGTCAGAACTTCTAAACCGAAAACCTGCATTGATTCGCTCAGAAAATTGAAGTCTTCAGATCATTTCGCACCCAGTGGAGCTGCTCGTATGCAATGTGTCAGGTGCAGCTTTAGAGCAAACGAAACTTAAACGTAGTGTAAGTTACGCAGAAAATGTGTACTCATTTCTTAGCATATTTTATGAGTTCTATTTTTTTACGAATTCAAAGAACATTTTAATAAAATATACCTAATAAATACGCATTTTTCAAATTACGTTAAATATTCTAACGCTCGTTATGAATTCTTCATTGTTTTCGAAAGCATCCATTTCCGAAAAGAGCTCCTATATCTCTATTTCAAACGACTCTAATTTCCACCAAAAACACGTGCCCTGCTCGTGCCACTTACCCATTTCTGAAACAATGGCTTATCATGCAAAAGCAGAAAGAAATTAATTGAACTATTCTTTCAAATATATTGCTGGCCGGAATCATTTTCCAATAAACACTGATATTAAATCTGTGGGACACACCTGTTAAGTTTAAGGAAATTTGAAAAAATTCAACCCGTTCTACAAAAGTTGTGGTTGATCGCAGCCAGTTCAGGTATAGTCAATAATCTTCCCTGGGTGAAGAAAAAGTTCGTGTAAAGTTTCGACCCTTTAGCTGCTTAGAGGACTGCCCAATAGTTTTAATAAGTCCTCTAGCTGCACTTAGAAATTGACCAAACTTTAAGCGAATATTGCAAACGATCCATTTATTCTAGAAATCTGACATTCTTGTAATGCAGTGTAAGGATTAAAAGTCTTGTCCACTCACAGCAAAGATTTCCCCCTTACCCTAGGGTGACCATGCGTCATCGTTTTCCGGTGACAATCCCTGGATTGAATATGTCACCGACGAATAAAGGTCCCCGGAATTCAATTTTAGATATACTTTGAATATGAAATTGAACGTGGAGCTTGAGCAGATTATTATTAAGACGATCCTAGTGGCAACACTGCTATAAAAAATTTCGTCGCAATGCATGTGACTGAAGAATTGAAAGCAGAATCATCATCAACGAGACGATGCCTCTCTTTACTTGCTGACGTCATCGCGTGCCTTAATTACTGTACAAGTTGTTAGGATTTATCTTTCAGAGATCTCAGCGTCCTGTACTCCACCAATACTTGATTGACATGTCCCAAATTTATAATATAAGCATTGAGTTAAAATTCAGTTTTAACCTGTAATGGGACGGGTTTAGAACTTGGTTTAGAACAATGTGGCAGCATAAAACCAATGGGGCTGCATCTGGCATCGCTCTGCTGCGACTTGTTCAGATTCTGAATGATATTTCTCTGAAATTTTCTGAAATTCTGAATGATTCTCGATGAATTTCAGATTCTGAATGAAGGAATCAGCGAAGGACTGTCCTAGGAGAATCTCCCTTCCTATGCAATTGAAAGATTTTGTTTCAAGCATACATTTAATAAATAAAATAAATACCCCCTCAAGCAGCTGCTTGCCACAGAGGTCTGACAGGAGCCTGTCAGTTTATATGCCATAGTAGGAGATCTGAGAGGATGGCAGGACCTCAGCAGAAAAACGACACACACATCCATGCCTAATTCGGGGCTCGAACCCAGGTCCCTTAGATGGACGGATAAAAGTTAACAGCATGAACACACTTTGCTGCAAGTTAAAACAAATCCTCGTGTCTCTTGTGAAAGCTTTAACGCAAAACTTGCGGAAAATGAAAATGTTTCACAGAAAATCCATTCGTATGAAAAATACACAAAATATCAGTGATTTTGGTAAATTAATCTGCGTTATTCACGTTTTATTTTGTGCTACTGCATATTGTGGTTATTATTATGTGCAACACAATATAAAATATATCCTTAATTAAAATGATTGCATTATTTTTTAACTTAACAATTTCATTAAAAATAAATCCTTCAGTCAGAATTCCCTAAGTTTGCGAACTTTTCCTTTATAGTCGTCAGCCTACCTTACCCCCAAGGGGTGCAAAATGGCAACGTTTCGTTTTAAAAGAAAAATAAATTCTTTCGTGTTGGATATGAGACGTGGATATTAAGGAGATATTTCTGTTGGCATTTCCCGAATCATCGATTAGGGAGAATTTTCGCCGTTGGAGAGTGGAAAAGAGGAAAAGGGAGAAATCGCATTTCATATTCGCCAGAGCAGAGAGGCATTCTTTTAAAACAAAGTTTTTTTTTTTTTCTATTGTGCAAAGCTATATTAAAAAAAGTGACTATTTTTTTTTCCTATTGTGCAAAGCTATATTAAAAAAAGTGACTTAATTGAGGAGCACGCGTTTGTCAGAGTTTCGCTACATTTATGGCCACAGAAGAGACATCACACAGGTTATAATTAGTGATTCTACGTATAGAGCGAGAGGTTTCCAAATGGATAGTTAGGCGCCATGTTTGTGCTTTTGATATCACGGATGTGTTTAGAAGGCTTGATATCTGGATTCTCTTATTCTCATGTGAGGAGAAAGTTGCTTTTTCGAACCAATATTTTGTTTTAAGAAAATTTTAATTGAAAATTGCTCTTTGCCTCAGTCATAGAGCACAAACATCGCGACAACTACTGGAGTAGAAGCAAAGTCGCCCACTTCTAAGGAAAGTTGCTACTGTTAAGCAGAATTTGACAGTGTCATATTGCTTCTGATATAGGCATAAATTATTTTGAAAGGTTTAGTTCGCCTGGGATAGACTTCTTGATCAAGTTCCAGGTGAGGTGTTAATTTAAGTTTCAGATCTGCATAGTTAAGGATCTGAAACTTAATTTAACACCTTACCTTTCAAAATAATTCCTGTCTATATCAACGGAGAATTAAACATCAGGAGAACGAAGAACCAAGAAAGATAGAAAAAAATCTAGAGCGTGGCAAAATATAAGTATCAGAGTTACATTAATGCAACAAAAATTTTAGTTTAAAATAATGAAATTTTAGTGATCAAATTACAGCACTTTGACACGTTTGATGGGAAATTAACTTTTTTACAGATAACTTACAATTACTGTTGTACATTTTTATCCCAAACTTATACTTACGTTTAACTCATCTTAGTATAGTAGGGTTCTAAGTACCCGGCACTTCTTTCTTATAAACTGCTATCGCTTTTAAAAACACACGCTCAGAGTTTTCTCTTCTATTCTGATTATGACATTCAGTTTTCCTTTCTTATCGATAAAAATATGATTGAAAAGCAATATTCACTTTGCAGTCTATTGCCTATCCATCAGAAGTGTCAAAGTCTAGATTATAAGGAAAAGAGTTAAATGAAATAAATTATGAAAAATATTTTAATTCTTAAAGAATGACATGTTTCTAGACAATAACTGTAATTTCCTTCTTCTTGGAAACATTCTGGATTTTTTTTATGTAATCTAAATAGCGAACGTTTCGATTTAAATTTCTGGCAAATAATTTCCATCAGGAAGTAATTTCCTACAGAAAAATTTCTAAGAATGAGTGCAGAGCAATAAATTTCTTTTCCAAACTTCTTTTTTTTAATGCTAGAATATAATGCTAAGAACTTATTGTACTCACTTAGTGGATATCGTGATTTTTTTCTCCTAAGCCTAACGCATAATGATGCCCTAAGTCCCGAGTTGAATTTTCCTAAGAAGCTATGTTCAAGTAATTTCGATACAGGAATTCTCTGAGACGGTGCAGGAGTTAATAACGAATGAATAAAGCTAAAGCATAATTCGATGTCATCATCAGAAATGTCACTTGCAGGATGCGCCATTCGAATTCTCTGTTCCATGGAATTTTCTCTACCAAGAACTTTATTGAGCATAAATCTAACATCTAGATCAAATCCTCTCCATTTGGGATATATGTTATCTGGCCATCGATCAATATTTAAGAAGAGCACTCGACGTAACAACATCTCAACGACAAGGATTCCATAGGACCACAAGTCCAATGGCTTGGAAGCTAAATTAAATTTTTTTCCAGCTTCCTCAGCCATACACAGCTCTGGAGGGCGGTATACATCAACCGGGCCAATTTCTGATAAGTCACTGACCGTCTCCTTCGTTGTCAGGTAAGTGAAATCGCTGACGACGACGTTGTCCTTCTCCGTCAGTAAGATATTCTCTACCTTAAGGTTGAGGTGATACACTTGCTGCCCGTGCAAGTAAGAGAGAGCAGAGCCAACTTGATACACCCACTTACACGTGCGACTGAAACTCGAGCTGTTGGCGTAAAAATCATAAGAGCGGAATTGCACGGCTAGGGAACACAAGGTTACGGGCATTACGAAGGCAGTAAGTGGAATAGAAGGCAGAGAAATAGTTCTGTACAAAGGTATCACGTACGGATGCAGAAGATGCGGCCAAATCTTTACTTCTGTTTCGTTAAACCGTTTGGTCATCTTCAATGCAACACTCTTATGTCTACGCCTATCGTACATGACTGTGATGGCCATCGCTAGTCCTATTTCCTTTAATTGCCGGAAACCAAGTCCGTAGCTCTGATCTAAAGTTTTAAGTGCTGTCAGGTAAAACAGATGAGAGGTCCAGTGCGTCGACATAGTGAGATTGTAAAAACATTGTCACTCTATTGAAAGTACATGTTTTGAGAAACCTAGATCTGATGTTTCACCAAAAGAAATTGCAGTCATTGTTACGTCATAACGCAAAGTCATTTTGTGCAATGTTGTCGCTTGCATAATGACATGACGTCACAATCCGGATTTCAAGTCTAAAAGAGCTTCTATTCGCTCTTTCTTTAAAATATTGAATTATTCGAACAGCGTCGAATCATGTGACTTTCTGTCTCATATGTGAAACAAGCTGAAAAAAAAAAATAAAAATAATGCGTCAAACAATTCCACCAAAACTGAGTCTATTTGCCACCCTAAGATTTCTTGCTAGTTATTGACATTATAATATTGCTTACATTTTTTTTGTGGGGATTGCTGAGCAAACTTTGGGATATCTTCTGGCAGAAACATGTCGGCTGCTCTTCACACCACAAAATAATAAAAGAAGGGAACAGAAGATTTTTCATGGAGAAAATATTTTACTGTTTGCATTGCTCTGGGGCGATTTATCGGCAGACGAGGTCGAATCGACAAATCTGCAGGTTTGTGATGCGAAGAAAGTTAATCGTCCGAACTCTAATCGAACAGATTTCTGTTACGATAAATCATCCAAGATAATTTATTTTCAAACTACACTAACTGACAGAAATATCGGGCGATTTTCAATTATCAAGGATATCAGAAATGAAAATCTTATATCAACCGATCTACTGCTTTTGTGAATCAACGACTGCATTCACTTTTCAGAAATCTGGACACTTTAATATTAACCAACAACACCTTAAGAGATTTTAATTTTGGGACAGCCACAGGTTCCTGATTTATAAATTTTACAATTTGGCAAGGTTCTGCAAAACCGTGGATATAGTTTGAACATAACCTACCGAAATAATGTAAAAGAAAATTTTTACCAAGACAGTTTACTATTCAAGTATAGGAAACTTTGTTACTAAAATAAATGTGTAAATCATTCCTTCGCAATGTGGGGCGGGGATGGCTCAGTCGGTAGCGTACCAGGCTCGTAATCTGTAGTTCCCAGGTTCGAGTCCCAGCTGGGTCAGCGTTGAGATTTATCTCCGCAAAATTCTCCGCCCTGCCCACGGTCAGTAGGGGACACCGATGGGCTTTTAAAGGCCGTCGTCCGTCGGATGGGACGTTAAGCCGTGGGCCCGTGTGCGGGAGAGCCATATCCTGTGTACGTTAAAGAACACACTAGATGGCCTTGACGGGAGGCTACCATCTGTCTCCCAACAGCTGTTCCAGTGGGTCCCCTCTCCCAACCATCTCTGAGCCTTCGGGGTACATGTGATCTGGCCATTTAGCCCATGGTGTGCAAAAAAGTGCCGCTCAGAGGTAAAACAACCCAACCCAAAATATCAATTAGAGAAGATCTTGATCGGCGGCCAGTGCTATCGGGAGGTCGTGGGTTCTCATCCCACTCGGCTCAAGACAAATGTTTCGTCTAAATTTGATATCGATGTTAAACTAAGAGTGATTCCTCCCTTGACAGTTGAACAAAAATGTGAGCGATTTCTTCAATTAATTTTAATTTGTGTTTCACTCAAATTGTTCCGCCTCATCTGAAGCAGAAGAAGCACATATGCATGCTTGGAGTCGTTCCTGACTGGGTTGGATGGAGTCTCTATCGAAGAGGCGGAATCCCTCTAGAGTCACTCCTACAATGGGCATTGATTTGAAAGTATCTTCTGTTCTACGAATGGCCATGCATTAAATACAAATGTATGACATTTGTATTTAATGCATGGCCGTTCGTAGAATCGTGGCCAGATGAAGAAAGCTGAACCAAAGATTGTATTTGTCCTTAGAGAATGAGGGTGCGAGTGTTTTGTTTTGCTAACTGCTTATGACATTTCTTAAGCAATAAGTATGGCGCAGCAAAAGCTTTAACTTAAAATTCTGGTGATTTGTTTCCATTCCCGCAAACGAAAAGAATTCACCAGAATTATGGATATTTTTGCACCATTTGAATGATGGTGAAATTATGAGGAGACGAATAGATAAACTCACTGGAGAGAATAAATAATTTCACTCGCAACCACTCTCGTACTATTCAGCGATCTTCGAACTTTGACATATTTTTGTACAAGAAACCTTATATAAGTAAGATTATAATGTTTGCGGACACCGCTCGATAGTTATTGTAGCACAGATGATGACCACAGATCTTTTGCTTGGTCCAAAATACCATAAAATGAATTACTCATGAATAGTTAGTGGTGAGAACATCCGGCATGCAACCGGAAAACATGGCTTCGAGTTTCAATCACGGCAAAAACTCATTTTTTTTAACTCTTCATGCCAGTTCCAAGCTTATTTCCAGGAGCAGAAGAAACCCTATTAGTGACAAAGCAAACCACTTTTGGTAGAGGAGAGGGCAGATGCTTTATACTGGAAGACCTTCTGGTGCACGTGATTCGTGTGGTCAAGGGTCGTTGCCACAAGCATCACAGTATTATGGAAAAGTATCATCATCAGTTGTATGATCAAAATCAAGTTGTATGATCAAAATCAAGTTCAAGTTGTATCATCAAATTCAAAATCAAGTTGTTTCATCAAAATCAAAATCAAGTTGTATCATGAGTTGTATCATCAAAATCAGTTGTATCATCAATGGAAAAGTATCATCATCAAAGTATCATCAAAGTATCATCATCAGTTGTTGCCACAAGCATCACAGTATTATGGAAAAGTATCATCATCACAGTATTATGGTACAGTATTTATGGTAAATTTAAATCTGTTTTAGAAAGAATGGAAATTTTTTAACAGCCATCCGCATAACTGTAATCGCATTTCTCTATGTTTAGTCTGCCATATTTATTTCTCAGGGTTAAGTGCTTACTTGTCGATAAAAGGGATTTTTAAACACAAAAACAAAAAAAATTCCCCCTGCCACTCTTCCTCCTGGATCCCTATTTCTCAATGAAACATAATAAGCCTTGCTTTAAGGAGGTTTCGAAACAACGTAACCCTCGCCAACAGCAATGGTTAGCGTAAAAAGAAAATGCGTCTGTCAGGCGCGTTTTATTTTTTTCAATCGTATAAGGTGATTTTGATTCTAGCTCACTATTTTCCTCACAAACCAAAATTTCCGTTTCAGAGAGAGTATTTCAACCTTTTTAAGGGACATTCATTTTTTAAGGTAAAAGGCAGAATAAAAATGATCGCCGTGAGGAAGAAGAACATGCTGACAGAATTCAAGAGAGGTTTCAAAATTCCTGATTTGGCCTTTAATATAAAGAATTGCTCTTATCAAAAAAGCGAAAGGGAAAAAAAATAATTTTATCCCCACATATTGCTGCCTGCTTCGATTTCCCACAGATTATGAATCTGTTAATTTTTCATAAAGATTTTTTTTTAAATGATATGCTATGACGCAGCTCTAGTGACTTAAAGTGGAACAAAAAAAAAATAGTCAATATTACCAAATTGATGAAGAAATATAAAAATCTCACTTATAAGGTCTTTTAAAAATGTAGCTTCTTCTGGTAGCTTGGAATCTGAGAGGCTTAGAAATCTCCTCCGTCGCCGATCCAGAATCATAACTTCTTTCAAAGCTGAAGTAGAATGCGGTCCTGAAAAATAATCATGAAATTAAAAAACATATCATCGTACCGTAATTCTGAATTACGCTGTTCACGAAAATCAGAACACCGAGAAGTAGTAATGTCCGTGACTTGTATGGGGCATGTTTAACAGCTACCACAGAAGAAGTGCTTCAAAGTCATCGGTGCAGCCACGTTGGGTACGGGCCAAGAAGAACATTCCTTTAAAGGATGTGACTAGACCCTAAGAGTATTTAAAGGGGCGATAGCTGTGTTCAGCTGATCAGTTGTTGGGCAAGTGTTGTCAGAATATGCCACAGCAGTGCGAGCTCCATATCTCCAGGTGAACAATCAGCGTTGAGATTTATCTCCGCAAAATTCCCCGCCCTGCCCACGGTCAGTAGGGGACACCGATGGGCTTGGAAAGATCGCTGTCCTTCGGATGGGACGTTAAGCCGTGGCTCCGTGTTCGGGAGAGAGCCATATCCTGTGCACTTTAAAGAACACGCTGGATGGCCTTGACGGGAGACTACCATCTGTCTCCCAACATCCGTTCCTGTGGGTCCCCTTCCCCAACCTTCACTGAGCCTTCGGGGTCCATGTGACCTGGCCATTTAGCCCATGGTGTGCAAAAAAGTGCCGCTCAGAGGTAAAACAACCCAACCGAGGTGAACAAGTTGGAGAGAGAGCGTTTTGTTGGCATGAGAGAAGGTAATCTTTCGTAAAGAGAAATTGCAGCTCACATGGGACGAAGTGTATCTGTTGTGCATCGAATATTCAGAGAGCGGTTCGAAGATGAGCAGCGAACACGTTGGAAAGCGTCCACAGACACCCCACTGGAACATCGTCATCCCTGTCTACCCCTTCGCCCAACAGTGTCGGTCAGTAACACATTTTCCGATGTTGGTAGTAACAATTCGACGCCGTTCATTGCACTTCGGACTGTACGCTCGCCAGCCATTGCTACAACTGCCTCTGCCACCCCAACACAAAGCAGCCAGACCACAGTGTTGCATCGAGTGACGGCAGTGGTGCGACAAATAGTACAACATCGTCTTTTCGTTGAATCCCGCATCTGTATGTTCGAAACCATGACAGAGTCCTCATCCACCGACGGGTTGGTGAGAGACACCGAGAGCAGTATATTCGGACGAGGCATACCATTTTGGTGTGGGGTGCCATCATTATGAAAGCAAATCTGCCCTAACATGGATCCACACCACAATTACCAGTGCTCGTTACATCCAGGACATTTTACTGCCTGATTTTTTTTACATCCAGCCCATTTTGCAGTTCTTCCGTACTTCATGCCTCACCGTGTACAGCAGGTGATACAAGCAACGGGAGACAGCCATCATTAAACAACTCGGTAGGTGACTCTCCCTTTCTCTCCATATTATAATCATTTATTACTCAATAAAACTACATTGAAAGCTCAAATACAAGCGTGTTCTCATTAGTCCTTCTTGGTGTTCTGATTTTTGTGAACACCAGAAGTAGGCATCATTTCCAACACATAATTTTTGAAGTTTCTGGTTTTCTCTTTTTAAACCAATATCATTTTCTCTACCCATTTTCTGCAGGACAGTTTTTTTAATTCAGTTTGTGCGGGATATCCTTCTCTGTCATGAGTTCCTATTGGAAAATGCTTACGACGGTTTCCGATTGACGAAAATGGCGCAGACCTAAGTGTGTGGGAAAATCTCTCACTGCCGTAGGAATCGGACAGGATCTTTGTTAAAAAAAACTTTTTCAAGCAGAGTGATACATGGAAAATTGCATTTTTCAGAAACAGGCAACGTGGTGATTTAAGCTAGAAAGGGAGAACAGAAATCTATTTTCCATCAGAATATTTTTTTTCCTGCGATACTTTACGGAGGACGAAATAAATATTGGGATAATTCTCACTGAATTCACCTATTTTGTATAAATTAATCAACGAACTCAGAGTTAAATACAGTTACTACTTAGAGTTACACTAAAATACTCAGCGCACGCTCACACGGTAATAGGAGGCTAATGGGGGTTCTAACCCAGAGGCGGATCAATGTTAATCCTACGGGATCCGCCTCCCATGTCTTTAGAGTGGAGGCGGATCATTATCAACCACATTGGTCAGAACTCTCACTGTTTTAAGACTGAAGTCGGACAATGCCGAACAAAATGCCTTCCTCCGTCCAATGATGTATTAATCTGAAATTATATTCAGTTAAATTGAAGGTAATAATTGATGTATGAGAGCAATAGCCCACCCTCCGCTCTTTCATCAAAAAAAAATAAAAATGAAAAAGAACCGTGTCTTAGAAGGTAAAGTCCTTAACAGTATTGGATGAAGTAAACAACTCAATGTAATTTCCAGAGACGGCCATCTTGGATAACCGCACTGTCCTCTGTTTCCGTATAGACATAACGTGTTCCAACATATTTTGGAAACTTCTCTTCCCATTATCAAAAGTCTCCTTATGATTGAACAGCCATTTTGCAAACAACTGAAAGTCACCCATCTTGTTACAGACTTACGCCATCAGATATTCGTGTCCAGACGTGTTTCTGATCATTTACACAATAAATTCCACGTCACCCTGCGGTGTCTCAACCTGCTTTGGAAAGTTGATGAAAAAAGAACAACATAATTTCAAATGTTTTTAATCGTGTAATTTAGTTTGCTTTTTTTCCCCCAAGAAACCCTTACACCAAGAAACACACGTATTCTCTATTGGTGTCCTGTACACGAAGAAACACTTGTATTCCCTGTTGGTGTCCTGCACACGAAGAAGCACACGTATTCCCTATTGGTGTCCCATACATGAAGAAACACACTTATTCTCTGTTGGTGTCCCGTACATGAAGAAACACATGTATTCTCTATTGATGTCCCATACACGAAGAAACACACGTATTCTCTATTGGTGTCCTGTACACGAAGAAACACTTGTATTCCCTGTTGGTGTCCTGCACACGAAGAAGCACACGTATTCCCTATTGGTGTCCCATACATGAAGAAACACACTTATTCTCTGTTGGTGTCCCGTACACGAAGAAACACATGTATTCTCTATTGATGTCCCATACACGAAGAAACACACGTATTCTCTATTGGTGTCCTGTACACGAAGAAACACTTGTATTCCCTGTTGGTGTCCTGCACACGAAGAAGCACACGTATTCCCTATTGGTGTCCCATACATGAAGAAACACACTTATTCTCTATTGATGTCCCATACACGAAGAAACACACGTATTCTCTATTGGTGTCCTGTACGCAAAGAAACACACGTATTCTCTATTGGTATCCTGTACACAAAGAAACACTTGTATTCCCTGTTGGTGTCCTGCACACGAAGAAGCACACGTATTCCCTATTGGTGCCCCATACATGAAGAAACACACTTATTCTCTGTTGGTGTCCCGTACACGAAGAAACACATGTATTCTCTATTGATGTCCCATACACGAAGAAACACACGTATTCTCTATTGGTGTCCTGTACATGAAGAAACACTTGTATTCCCTGTTGGTGTCCTGCACACGAAGAAGCACACGTATTCCCTATTGGTGTCCCATACATGAAGAAATACACTTATTCTCTATTGATGTCCCATACACGAAGAAACACACGTATTCTCTATTGGTGCCCTGTACGCAAAGAAACACACGTATTCTCTATTGGTGTCCTGTACACGAAGAAACACTTGTATTCCCTGTTGGTGTCCTGCACACGAAGAAGCACACGTATTCCCTATTGGTGTCACATACATGAAGAAACACACTTATTCTCTATTGATGTCCCATACACGAAGAAACACACGTATTCTCTATTGGTGTCCTGTACGCAAAGAAACACACGTATTCTCTATTGGTGTCCTGTACACGAAGAAACACAGATATTCTTTATGTATTCTCTATGGGTGTCCCACACATGAAGAAACACACGTATTGTGTATTGGTGTCCTGTACACGAAGAAACACAGATGTTCTCTATTGGTGTCTCATACACGAAGAATCACATGTATTCTCTATTGGTGTACCAGTACGTTCATCTGCACGAAATTACACTATTATTTATTATGATGATTGTAATTGTAATGGCTGAATGAAAAGATAGAATCTCGTTAGGAAATACTTACCGAATTTGGTAAAAAGCGGAGTTTCTTTCGGCAGCTTGGAATCCGAGATGCTGATCCGTGGTTGCCATGCTTTGTCCAAATAGAGGAAGTTTTGCAATGCTGATTCAGTCTCTAGAGAAAGATTCACAGATGGACTTCACATCACTTGGTTTAGTGGTTTTCAATTTCTTTTTTTCCACTTAAACCATGGTATATTTATCAGTTAAACTGAAATCCACAAATGTCACGATCATTATAAATTTTGGACAGATTAAAGCTTGATTCGCTCACATATTTTACAGGGTTTTTTTTCTTTTGCTTGTTTATTCTTCAGTAACTTTGAACGGCTGCTTCAATTATTTTCGATTCCTTGGCCATACATTCCTAGACAAAAAATTTGAAAATTTCCTTGATGGGAAGCTTTCGAAGCTTTAGAACCTTTTGGGACAAATATTTCAAAAGATAAATTAAAATTTGCATGAAGTGTATATGAGAAACTTGCATTTCAATATTATTCAATCAGTAGTTAAAGAGTTACGGAAGCTGGAATACTTCACAGCAGTAATAATTCCATTGACACTTGAACAAAACTGACAAATATTGAAATAATTATTTTCCCAAGCTTTTAAAATATTTTATGGATTGAATGACACTTATTTAACGCATAATCAATTATTGAAGCATATTCTTATGACTAACGTTGTTCTTGTTAACTATTTTAACTTTCACAACTTTTAAACGTCGAATGAATATTGTTGAAAATCGAGAGTGAGATTTGGTTGGGAGATTTTTTATTGGAAGATTTCAGTAATTTGCATGAAACTATAGCCAAATACATTTTTGCTTAATTTTAATATATTTTACAATTAAAACTTTTCATCATCATCCTCAAGCAGCCATGGGCTACGGAGGTCCAACCAGATAGTGCAATTTAGTTCTCCAAACATATCTGTCCTGAGATACATCTGCTGTATCTGGCCACTGCACACCAATTCTAACAAGGTCCTGTTTGACATTGTCTACCCACAGCATCCTAGGTCTCCCCCTCTTTCTGAGGCCTTTAGGCACACTTTTCATAACCTTATTCGCCAATCTATAATTATTCATACGGGCAACATGGCCAAACCAACAGAGTCTCTGCACAATATGCTGCTTAAAGGAGGTTGCCTACGCCTTTGCCTAACCTCATCATTAGTTACAAAGTTGAACCACCTAATGCCCAAGATACTGCGTAAGCATCTAGAATCAAAAGCATGAAGTTTCCTGTTATCTTATTTACACAGCGTCCAAGTTTCACTACCATAACTAACCCTAGAAAGAACCGAACTATTATACAGTCTAATTTTAGTCTTTAGGTGTATACGCCTATTTCTCCACACTCTCCATTGTTTCTTAAAAGTCCCGGTAGCAATCCCTATTCGTCTGTTAATCTCATGCGCACCTCACCAGTATCTGTTACATAACTCCCAAGAAAATTACACTGTGACACTTGCTCAAGACTGCAACCATTCAGATTAACTGAATCACAGTCTGCCTGACCAATTTTCATCACTTTAGTTTTCTCTCTGCTTATAAACAAACCTACTCTACTACCAGTCTCATCAACAGTTCGAGTGGAAGAATTCATTTCATTAACATCACTTGCGAAAGGGACTAAATCATCAGCATAATCTAAATTAGAAATTTTCTTATATCTAGACCATTTAAGTCTAAAATATTTCCCTTGCAGAGAATTTCGCTTAACATAATCAATAGCCAAACTAAAGAGAAAGGAGACAAAATACACCCTCTCCGAACACCAGAAGCAATGCTAAATCAATTGCTAGAAGCCTTACCAACTCTCACACATGACGAAATGTTACTATAAAGAGCTTTCTTTGTATTAACTGATTCGTCTGGTATGCCATATCACTATCAACGACAAAATTTAATGGTCAACAGAGTTAAATCCTTTTTGAAAATAGGGTGGTGGTAGTTCAGTCGGTAGCGCCGCCAGGCTCGTAGACTGCAGTTTCCATGTTCGAGTCCCAGCTGGGTCAGCGTCGAGATTTATCTCCGCAAAACTACCCACCCTGCTCTCTCTGTCAGTAGGGAACACTGATGGGCTTGGAAAGGCCGCCTTCAGTCGGATGAGAAGTTAATCCTTGGCGCCGGGTGAGGGAGAGCCGTACCCTGTGCACCTTTAGAGACTCTGGATCGCCTTGACGAGAGGCTACCATCTTGTCACCCAACAGCTGTTTCAGTGGGTTCCCTACCCTAACCTTCTCTGAGTCTTCAGGGTCCTTGTGACCTAGCCATTTAGTCCATTGTGTGCAAAAAAAGTGCGGCTCAGGGGTAAAACAAACCAACCATTTCTGAAATCTACAAAGCTAGCAACCAAAAGTTTCTGGAACTCAAAACATTTCTCAAGAATCTGTCTAAGTGCAAAAATTTGATCTACACATCCCGTACCACTTCTGAATCCACATTGCTCATCACTCAATTTCCCGTCAACCAGATTCTTAATTCTATTAAGCACAATCATGCGAAGAACTTTACCTGGACAGAAAGTAGGCTGATACCCCTATAGTTATCACAAGAACTGCGATCACCTTTTTTGAAAATAGGGATAACAATAGCTCTGGTAAAATCCTTAGGAGCCATGCCTTTATCATAAAAGATATTCAAAATTTCAGTCATCCAAGTGGTAATCGAAACATTCCCAGCTCTAAGCATTTCCGTAATAATTTCATCTACCTCTGGGGATTTTACTGTAAGATACCTTTCATTAATGCATTCATATCGTAGAACAGTATCACTAGCGCGTCTGCTGAGAAGCAGACCCACGCCTTGGTGGGAAATTGCTTTCCATATTTCCTCCCTAAAAAGAAAAATTTCAGATTATATTTAAGTACATGACCTTTATCTGTCATCTGGTTTCTTGCAAGCCGAAAATATCTAAGTTGTAATGGTAGAATTCTTGTGTGAGGACATCAAGAGAATAATCTCCGTGCAGAGTCCTCACATTTCAACAACCTAGGAGAGAAAATAATTAGCCTGATGTTTAAAGGAACTATATTTATTGAGAGAGGAAATGCCGACAATATCAAACAGCCCTCTAATCGCTGGCATGAGGCAAAGACCTGTTCCCCCACCTCTAAAGGCTGAAGCCATGTACACTGGAAGACTTTTACGATTGCGTAAAAGCAAGAGTTCAGACACCTGCGATGACCTCAGATCAAGGTTATCCACTAGCTGATAAAACGTGTCCTGTGAATCTATTCATTGGGAGCTGTTAACCCATGAACAAACAGAAAACACAGCGGAACATTTTCCCTCAACAAAAGTCCACCAGTGCAGCAAATTCAGGATCCATAATCAAGCCCAGAGACTTATTTCGGTCCAGTCCAGTTGGTTTGTATGGTCAGCATCAGAACCCTGTGTGGTTGACCACTCCTCAGCAGGGTAGAAAAAAAAGAAAAGTAGCCATAGTAGTCCACACTGATCTGGCAGCCCTCCCCTTCCCTTCCACAAAAGAATACCTCTTTTGAAAAGTACTAACAGTCTGCTCCACGAGAAAAAGAAGTTGGACTTTTGGTGCTAGGCCTGGCCGGTTCTATGCATCATCACAGGGGATTAGCGCATAGCTCTCCTTCCAGTACCTACTTAGCTACCATTTATAGACCATGTAAACGATATCTGTTACTAATATATTTAAATATTATATATGTTGCAATATTTCAGTGCAGAAAGAAAAAATTTTACCTAAAGGGATGAAAATTATGTCAAATATTGCTGTAGAATATAATCCGTGGCAAGAATACAGTTAAAGAAATAAATAAACACACTTTAATTTGGTTATCAACTTTTAATGAAGCTTTAGTAATTGAAAACAAACACCATTTGGACTTTGAATATTTCATTTCTTAGGTATCTCTCTCTCTTTTGTTAATAAATCGCTGTTAGTGTTCATAATGAGGTTATTCGAAGAATTTTCAGTTTCTTCCAATTTTTTCTAATATTTTTCGGTCCAAATAATATTAAGATTTTATATTATTATATTATATTATTTAAAAAGTTTATAATTACCTATAATACGAAGAGTTTAAAAATGGTTAGGATTAATATTTAAACTTATATACAAAAAAGGATCACCTATTGCACCCTCGAATGCATTTTTGTATGTATGTTTTAAAATGTGTTAAAGCAGCCATTTCTAAACTGTGGTTGTCATGTCCCTCTAATTTATTATATTTTGTGAGTTATTATTCTTGTATATATCTGTGCCATAGTTTCATTTCCAGAAGTGTTTTAAATAGGAATATTGCTCATTAGTCGTCATTAGTCGCCAAATTGTGTAGTTTTCCATCTGCTGAAGGAAGCGAGCGAACTGAATGGCTTTGTGGTGTGTCCGTCCTCTTCCTCACTTGGGGCCAGAAGAGTTAGGGTGAGTCACCAAGAGGGAAGATAAACAAACAGAAGGAGAGTGGCTTAAAAAGTGAAAGTGACATAGCTCTTTCTCAAAAACCATACAGGAGCAGGGTTCGGTTCTTTGTGAACCAGGTTATATAGGCAGGGATTAGGATATCTTCTCGCAGAGTTTTCAGATCTGTAGAGCGATTTCTGTACGGGGAATTACAGATTTCCACCTCATTAAGTTAATGCCTTCAAAAGCAAAACAGCATTCAAGTTATGCTAAGGTGATTGAAGAATTCCTTCAGCAAGGTGTTGAGTAGAGCTAAGACCCATAGAATATGCAGCACATTCCCATATGGTTGTTGGGTTGTTTTACCTCTGAGCGGCACTTTTTTGCACAGCATGGGCTAAATGGCCAGGTCACATGGACCCCGAAGGCTCAGAGAAGGTTGGTGGAGGGGACCCACTGGAACAGCTGTTGGGAGACAGATGATAGCCTCCCGTCAAGGCCATCCAGCGTGTTCTTTAACGTGCACAGGGTGTGGCTCTCCTGCACACGGGGCCACTGCTTAACGTCCCATCCGACGGACGGCGGCCTTTCCAAGCCCATCGGTGTCCCCTACTGACCGTGGGCAGGGCGGGGAATTTTGCGGAGATAAATCTCAACGCTGACCCAGCTGGGACTCGAACCTGGGAACTACAGATTACGAGCCTGGCGCGCTACCGACTGAGCCACCCCCGTCCCGCCCATATGGTAGATACACATGTGTGTGTGTGAATCTAAATAAACAACGTGTCTTCTTCTACTTAGCGCATCTGGCATTTATTTCTTTAATCGAAGGCACAGCACGTCTGAAGCACACTTAGGCACGGGTGTTAAAACCCGCGGATCTGTGATTTCACACAGAATCACGGGTGAAGATTAATTAATTGGAATAATTAGTTAAAAAGAATAATTGAAAAGGAAGTTCGGGGATCACAAATCATCGAGGGGGGTCATGACAGTGGCATGCGAGTTTAGCGCCAGATAACTCAAGAAAATAAACCATTTTTCACGCTGTTTCGTAAATTCATACTTACCCAGTTCTGGTACAAAAAATATTTCTAAGCATTTTGATAGTAGGCGAAAGAATAGTTTAGAAACCGTTATGTCAGAGAAATTTTTTCCCTTAAACGGACTTGGGCGAGATCTGGCTTGGTAATTATCGAGTTAGTTCAGGACATTAGAAATGATTCAGACCCGGACTCAATAATCTTCGACTCAAAAATATGATCCGTGTTCAATTTTCCACATCCTAACTACGCAAGATGCAATTCCACGCATTCACAGATACAAAGAAATGCAAAGAGGGAAAGATTTCAATTACGAAGAAGAAATGTGTGTGTGTGTTTGTTCACTAGTCTCTCCAACTCCATCTCACCAAGCCGAAGTATTTCACTAGCGGACTATAGCGAATAAAATATACCAATATGTTGCTTTGTATGGTCATTTAAAAGTACAGTAATTTTAAAAATCAAACTATTAGGGTATAATAATTACATCATGAAGAGGGTATTAATTCTTATTTTTAGTGCCCCAGCCATGCACGTAGGCATCGGCAGGGATAGGGGGCAAGAGAGCGGTTCCCCACTCCCTGAAAAATTTGAACGAAAATTTTATATTGGCGAATAATACAGGTGTACCAAAATTTAATTATTTTTGTTTAACGAAATGTAATCGTGGATTTTCACGTTTCCTTTTGCTTATGGAAGCATTTCATTCATTTTATAACAATGCAACACGTAAAAACGTTTTTTACATGCATAATAAATTTCCATATTTTTGGCCTTGTTTCCGGGCATTCTTAGTTGCATTATGGTGTGATGATGTCATGATTCGATGGTTGCAAATGCACTCATTAATGAACGGCTCCACCTCTGAAGCATTCCTCCTGAAAACATTCCTCCCATACACAGAATTTATTTCGGTTCCCATGGATTCCATTCTACTTCGCAATTCTTCAAGAAACGATAAGAGTGAAAAATGAGATAGGGGTTCCACGGAGTATGATACATCTGCTTAAAGTGATTTCTGTAAAATGCAGCTTGAACCCCTCTGTATTAAGCGTTACTTACTTGATTCCAAGGAGCTCACATCGTTTAATTCGGGAATGATTTGCAAAGCTTCACGGAAAGTGTCTGAAAAGGATTAACAAGACTCATAAACTTTACTTACATAGAGAAACACGCATAAACCCAGTTATCAGTGATGAATTTAACAACAGTGATTCTCGAGTCATCCTGTTGCTTTATAACAAATGAAGAGTTATCTAAAAAATTTAGTTTCGATGAGAGTGGAATTCCTCCTAAAGAAATGTTAGATTCCCCTTTCTATTCAGCTATTATAAACTAGGTCGATTCCAGTTAACGAGACACTAGACTTGCAAAGCTAAAAGCTCATTTCTAGTACTTGAAGAACATTATATCCTAGCAGGAGTGGGAAACAATCCCACATCCTGCTAGGAACTTGTCAGGATACCTTTCCTATTGAGCTTAAAAACTAAAACTAAAAAAACTCTTTGATTCCATTGGAGTACAAAAAAAAAAGTTACTTTACAGTTTTTCCTCCGGTCTTTGCTCTGCTTTCACCAACACCTAAATCACTAGAGACTTGAATTTTCCTTATCCGATTCCAAAGGATTGATTTTTGTGGCGCTGCGAATGCTATTCACTCTATCAGCATTTACTGTTTAATGCAAAAGAAGCTTTAGTGAATTAAAATTAATTAAAATTACTTTATATCGAGTATGGGCCAAGAACGTTTGTCAATGTTCTTATTTCAATGAAGTACGAGTTCGTAAAGATTTTGAATCATGATGAAATAAATCATCGACGAAAATGCCCAAAGGAAAGCCAGAAATTAATAGTTATTATAAATAATTTGATTATTTGGTGATTACAAGTTTTTTTCTTCTTTATTAATAAAGTGATATCTGATTCGCAGCCTTATTTTTATGAAAATTTGCAAAAAGAAAATCTTGCACAGGACTCAAGAATGATACTGCCTTACACATAATATCTGCTGATGTATTATGGAAATGGTTAACTTCGACTATTCCCAGAGATCTGTGCAGATCAGATATGTTGTAGTAACACAGAAATCACACTAACAAGAAGTAATCGTCGTAGAAGTAGTAAGCATTAGTGTGATTGGCAATCTTTAGTACCATATTCAGTGCATTTGCTTATCAACAGTTGATATCGTATTAGCAGAGAGTAGATATAGATTCCACCATTCGTAGATTGAATGAATTATTTTTTTTTGATTTGCGACATATAGGACAGAGAAGAATCCTAGAAGCTACTCCTAGCTTAATACAGGCCTTCTCATACAAGGACATGCCCTATTAAGACCGAAGTCACTGCTGACCACGGGGCGGGGATGGCTCAGTCGGTAGCGCGCCAGGCTCGTAATCTTGTAGTTCCCAGGTTCGAGTCCCAGCTGGGTCAGCGTTGAGATTTATCTCCGCAAAATTCCCCGCCCTGCCCACGGTCAGTAGGGGACACCGATGGGCTTGGAAAGTCCGCCGTCCGTCTGATGGGACGTTAAGCCGTGGCCCCGTGTGCGGGAGAGACATACCCTGTGCACGTTAAAGAACATGCTGGGTGGCCTTGACGGGAGGCTACCATCTGTCTCCCAACAGCTGTTCCAGTGGGTCCCCTCCCCCAACCTTCTCTGAGCCTTCGGGGTCCATGTGACCTGGCCATTTAGCCCATGGTGTGCAAAAAAGTGCCGCTCAGAGGTAAAACAACCCAACTGCTGACCACTGCCTTAGTTAGAGCTAACACAACACACAAAGTTTGCCTTGCTGGAACAGTCGCTAGCTGCCTAACCACTATGCCAGTTTATTGATTTTTATTTAGTGAAAAACTAATTTGTGATATTATTGCTCTTGAGCAGTTTCGAGTTATTTAAGTAAATTGCTAAGAAGATAGGATATATTAAGGTAGGGAAAAATATAGAAATTAAAATTTTGTTCCCTAGAAATTTACAAAATTTGGTTGACCCCCTAGTAATATCGCCCCATCACGTGATTTCAGCTTTAGCAATTGTTAAAGGATCGCTTGACGCCCCAGTTGCTATCCAGTATCAAAGAACGATTAAAAATATTCTTTTTTTTTTAAATTGAACAAGAAACCTTTAGAAATCTTTAGTATTAACGGGCAATTTAATCATCATTTTACATTGTGTCTTAGGTAGAACAGGATACTCTTATTTTGACTTGCTTTCCGAGCTTAAAGTTTCGTTGTGTTTAATAATAACTCAACCTAATCGAGGATTTTACTTGTACACGAGTAGTGATACTGCTCCTTGCAAAATTTTGACCTTGAAAAGTCCCCAAGGTCATGTGATACTGCCACTCCCCCTTCTCAAAAGGTTCCCGTTTTGTCTCGCCCAGTCGCCTGTATTTTCTACGCCATTGTTTTACGGAAAGTGTAGAATCATTGAAACTGGCAAGATCTGATCAGCTGAAAGTACAAAAGCGTTTGGTTCACAAGATATGGTTGTAAGTCGTGAAAAATCATTTGGTTACTGTAATTTCCCATTTCTGGCTAGATGAACAGAATGAGCATTACTTGACTCTAAGAATCAGTACCTACCTATGTACTCTAAAAAGAGAGATTCTTCCGGCAATTTTGAATCCGAGTGGCTTCGCTGAGACCTCATGCCGTGACTCGAAACGTCTTGCAGGGCTGATTCCGATTCAGATAACCCTAAAAAAGAGTTGGAATAAAAAGATCAGCAGAAGAAATTTCGTTTATATAAACTACTAGCATATTTATCGGCCATTGCTCGGCTCTGAAACTCTCTAAAGTAGTAGAAGTAACTCCACACGTTGCAGTCTTTCATTTGTTATAAAAGTCATTACATTTGATTCACCTCCACCCCAATGAAATTTTTTTCCCTTCTTTTAAGTGCGGAAAGAAGTGTGCCTATTTTGAAGTAGTGCATATCATCCCCACATCAGTTCCATAGGGTGGCACATTCGGTAGCGCTCCAGGCTCGTAATCTGTAGTTTCCAGGTACGAGTCCCAGCTGGGCCACCTTCCGTCGGTGGAACGTTAAGCCTTGGTCCCCTGTGACGGAAAATCGTACCTTGTGCACTATTCTTTATCGTGCGTTAAACGCTGGATGGTTAATTGGGGCGGGGGTGGCTCAGTCAGTAGTGCTCCAGGCTCGTAATCTGTAGTTCCCAGGTTCGAGTCCCAGCTGGGTCAGCGTTGAGATTTATCTCTGCAAAATTCCCTGCCTTGCCCACTGTCAGTAAGGGACACCGATGGGCTTGGAAAGGCCGCCGTCCATCGCATGGGACGTTAAGCCGTGGCCCGTGTGCGGGAGAGCCATACCCTGTGCACGTTAAAGAACACGCTGGATGGCCTTGACGGGAGGCTACCATCTGTCTCCCAACAGCTGTTCCAGTGGGTCCCCTCCCCCAACCTTCCCTGAGCCTTCGGGGTCCATGTGATCTGGCCATTTAGCCCATGGTGTGCAAAAAAGTGCAGCTCAGAGGTAAAACAACAACAACAACAACCTCCCCAGGTCAGAAGTTTCTAAACCGAAAACCTGTATTGCCTCGTTCAGAAAAGCGAATTTTTTAAAATCCTTTCATACCCAGTGGAGTTGCCTGGATGGAATTTAACAGGCATATGGAATTTTACAACAAAAAAAATTAAATATGGGCAAATTGTGAGTGCGCCTGTAGACGCGAGAGTAAACGGACGTTTTCTCACGGTTTCAGCAACGGCATAGCAGACCTGTTCGAGGCTCGTCTCGCTTCACAATACGGCATCGCGTTAGATTTCCTCGTCGTGTGTGGGACGGTCAACGGCGACGAAGCGAGGTTTCTTCAGTCGTTACAGAGAATAAGCAATGAAGATTTCTTTGTCCTAACATTTAGTATTCCTACTGCTTCACTGCATTTATTGCTTTGAACTTCATTTCTTCATTCGTTTTGGAGATGATTTCAAAATCCGGGTTTTCCAGAAAAATCCTTGATTCAAGACTGGACCTTTCACAGAATTGGAGCCTGACCTAAGGCAGTATAAGAGTTGGTTATAATATGATTGTCACCAGACAAATGCAAACCTCCATAACGAAATCAGTCAGATACTCCGACTTCCTCTTCAATGAATTCTACCCAACACCCTCTTACAGTCTCTACCTCCTCCCGTAAAACCCCACTCAGCCATGAAGAACTCCCATCTTTATCGGACTATCAGCCCCATCCCCCCAATCCAACTTCAAAATCAGAAAGAAACTACTTCAGCGGATAAAGATAATTCATAGCCCAGAAAGAAATGAGATTTTCAGTCACAGATACCTTCACTCTCAGATAAAAACACTGCTGCCCTTTCCGAGACCAATGAATCAACTTCCAGAAACCCAGACGACTACTACTAAAAACTGAAATTATAATTATACGAAGTTTCACGGGGCAACCGTTCTCAGGAGTCGGCAAGTACATAATTAAAACGGAGATCGAACACCTATGTCAGCGAGCTGTGGAAATGAGATTTACTAGGAATGGCAATGTGCTAATAAAAATAATGGAAAAGAACTTATTAAACATCTGCAAGAATGTCAAAAGATTACCTGTCAAAGTGAGAATCCCCGACTTATGGCCTCTTACCTTCCGCAAGAATGGAGTCCCACTACTTAAATCACATGACGACATGTTGTTTTTCTGCTGAGGTCCTGCTCTCAGACCTTCTACTATGGCATATAAACTGACAGGCTCCTGTCAGACCTCTGTGGCAAGCAGCTGCTTGAGGGTATTTATTATTATTTTTTTTAACAAATCAAAATGTCAGAGGAGTGGAAAGAGATAAAATATTTTTGGAAAGAATGAGTTTTCCCTAGAAATAAATAAAACTATCATAGAGGATGTTTTCATAAAATTTCTTAATTGTACCCGACGAAGTACATATTGACAATTTCACCTTTAAATGACTACTTTCTTTATGGATGGCTATTTCTGTGATCCCCTCCAACGCAAAAAAATGTTGAAAGTATGGCCACAATACGACAGACTGCAAAGGACGCGTCACGTGCAAATTCTGCTGTGGCCCTCATCGATACAAACATTGTTAACACATCGTTGCAATATTCGTTTGAAATTTTGGAATTTTCAATATTTTTCACCGTTAGAGGGCGAAATTATAGTGTTCGAAAGATTCCGAAAGTGCGATTCATAATATTTTATCAATTGCAATCTATCCCTAAAAAGATTTTTTTTTTATTTATCTCTAAATACAAACAATTATCTGCTAAAAAATTATCTTTTCTCACCCCCTGGGTTTAAGAGATCAATTTATTGTTGCCAATGGAAACATCATGGCGTCCACATTCCACCACCAAAATTAAAAATTTCTAGCTTAAACACCGTCGTTTGCAATATTTATTTGAAATTTTGTAATTTGCAAATTTTTCCACCATTAGAGGGCGTAATTGTAGTCTTTGGAAGATTTAAAAAGTGTGTCACTATTTTATCACTCGTAGGGGGGAGGAGTTGTCTCACTGGGTAGTGCCCCAGGCTCGTAATTTACAGTTAAGAGGTTCAACTCCAACAGTTCCAACATTGATTTTTATCTCCGCTACCGCCCACCCTCCCCTCGATGAGCAAGGAGGCACTGATGGACTTCGAAAGGTCCATGGGAAGGGACGTGCCGGAGAAAAATAGAACTGTGCATGTTAAAGAGCACACTGGATGGCCTTGGCGGAGCTTTCATCTGCATCCTAACAACTGCTCAGTGGGTCCCTTCCCCCAACCATCTCTGAGCTTTTTCGGGTCCTTGTAATCTGTCCATTTAGACCATTTTGTGCATAAAAGTGCCACTAATTGGTAAAAAAAAAACATCACCCGGAATTAGCTGTAAAAATGACACTTTTTATTTAAAAATTTTCCGCTCTAATGTTTATTTTCTTAACTTGGAGAGGTCGCGGTAGTTATTAATGACCACACCGATTACAGTTTTACAGCAAAAATCTTGCCTAAATTCCAGTTAAGCTAATGCAGATATCGCTATTTTTGACCCTCTTAACATGGCTGAATTTGCATACAGCAGAGCAGAGGAGTCGCCTCTCCAGGAGTCGTATCCAGGATCTATAAATTAATGGTTCCTCTATCAAACGTAATCATTACTTTCACCAATCGCTAATATTTTTCGGATATTATATAAGTCTATTGGAATTTTGAGAAATTCAACCATCGCGCTGTTTTCGGTTGACCCGAGCAGGTTCGCACCCCTGGTTGAAGGGAAAGTCCATGCAAAGTTTGTTGCCTCTAGCTCTTTTGGGCATGACTGCATAAGAGGACATAAACAAACTTTCGTCTCTAAACATTATGCTAGATATACCAGGTCCAGCTGAAGACAGGAAGGATGCCTATAGTGCTAGGAAACAAATATGAAAAATTTTTAATGAACAAGTTATTTTTCAATTTAATTAAACTAAGCAGTGTGATTAATTACTGATAATTTTACTGATATGTCAGTTTAATTTGGTGTGCGGATCCTGTGCATGTTAAAAAACACTCTGGATGGCCTTGACGGGAGGCTACCATCTGTCTCCCAACAGCTGTTCCAGTGGTCCCCTCCCTCATCCTTCTCTGAGCCTTTAGGGTCCTTGTGGCCTGGCCATTTATCCCATGATATGCAAAATGTACCGCTCAGAGGTAAAACAACCCAACCAACCCGGTGTTGCTCATCTATAACTCTATTAAATGTTCTGATATACGGGGTCATTATAAAAGAATACCCATATTTTAAAATGTTACATTTTATAAAATAATTAGCAAAAGTAATGGTGTGTCCAAAATGTCAAGAAACTCTGAAAGATTTCTTGTTATGGTCGCGAGTAGTATATATCATGGTATGTCTAGTTTCGCATATAATGTCTTAAATGCAAAATTTTCGAGTCGCTCGATTGGTCTCTTGTGGCCTCCGAGAAGTCCCCATTGGGCTTTGATTTCATGCTTGAAGATACATTAAAAACATCGCGTATTACGAAAAGAAATCGAAATTTATAGCAATTAAAGGAAAGATTTCGTGCTGCTGGAGACATGCAAAACCGAGTATCAATGGAAGTTGATTAGTACACCACAAAAACACATTGAAATCTGTTGAACCCAAAACGTATCTTCGACAGTTTCTTGGCATTTTTTTTATACACAAATACTTTTCTTACTTGGTTAATAAAACGAATATAACTTTCGTTATAGCTTTCATTTTACATACAACTCGTTATGATCAACCCCAGTAAAATTACCGTCAGTTTTTTTTTTATTTTTTAATTTATTTATTTATTTTTTTTAGGGGGGGGGGGTCATTCCCCATGTCAACAGCTTTTATTTCAGTTATAACTCATTATGTTTGGTGATTGTTCACAGATCACCTTCAACATCCCCCCCCCCCCCCATTTTTCCCCTCTTGCATTTGAAGGAAAAAGTTCAAATCGCTCTGTTGCTTTATGAGAAGAGAACACTGTGTTCCGAATTTGATGATTCTAGCTCTTACTGTTAAGGAACAGTTCTTCCTTCTAATCTTAAGATAAAAAGTTTTTGATGAGTGGTTTAAGTTATAAGAGTGAACTTGCTTATCGTAACTATTGTCAATTAAGAAGAGTTCTTGATCAAAGAGGCAGATAGACGCACAAACTCTAAAAGGCATCGATTCTCAACCGTAATGTTATTAATTTATTTGCAGCTCGAGATTGATAGATTTTGGACATTGGAGCCTAATATTGAACAACTTTTGACAGAAAGCCAAGCTCAGGGTTCTCATTTTAAAAAAAAGTAATTGTCGTAACCACCAGTAGGGACTACATCATGATATAAAAATAAGCTGTGATAAAATATATAATAATATATACTAAAATAATTATAAAAATAAGCTGTGAAGACAATTTGATATTGATTTTTAAATTTTTTTCCGTATTTGAAAAATGTGAGATACTTTTGCATTTTTTTCTGAAACTTGAGATATTGATTAAAATATACGTTTATTATTACCGATAATTTGAAAATTAATATGCAGGTTATTTAAACTTCTTGGTAAAATTTTGAAGTGGTCCACAGCTAAAGAAAGATAAGGAAGAGCTGCTTCAAGATAAAGATTTCGATAACTTTTCGCAATCAATTATTTTTTAAAACTGAAACAAATTATATGCTATTTTAACATTTTTAATCATGTTTGAGTGCTAAGAACCTACATACATTGAATTTAAGAATTTGAGTCAGTCAAGTCTGTATGCAGTTATGCAATTAGCATAACTGCATACAGACTTGACGGACTAATTTATAATTTATACCAATAAAGGTGAGAAATCTGTCGGAGAATTTTGAACTAGGGGTATGGCATAGTCCATTGATTCTATGTCTCCGCCCCTCCCAAAAAAAGGCCTTACCCGAAGTAATACTGAAAGTAGCAGGCCAAAATGGAGAGTAACGAGTCGGCGCTTTTATTTTTCTTCATTTTTAGCGTTTCAGCAGCTGTTTCTTGTTTTTTTTTCATCCTCTGAACGAGTGAGACGCCCTCATTTCGCGTCCCACCCCATTTCCACCATTGTTTTATACTCCTGTTCTAGATACCACACTTTACCACCGACTGTAACAAATATTCCATATAACACACAAGTGGGAATCTTCCACATTTATCCAGTACGTCTAGAACAATTATATTGCATTAGGGATCATTGCTGAGGGGATCAGCTCACGTGTTAAGTATAATAAATTTGGTACCGCCTGATACTAAAGCGCAGTAGTCGTTTATTCTGTTGTTAACTACAGTTATAATTCAATGTTTCTTTGGCTTATACGGTAGCTTACCCTATATTTATCGATATATATAATTTATGAACACAAAATTTAATGTGTATATATATATATGTTTTATTTTATTCCCATTGTTATATTATAACTATAGTTTTATCTATCTATACAAGGGATACGCCAGTTGCATACACATTTCCAGGGGATACGTGAAGCATAAAAGGTTGAGAACCACTGATATATATATGCTTTATTTTATTCCCATTGTTATACTATTATTATAGTTTTATCTATCTATACAAGGGGTACGTCAGTTACATACACATTTCCAGGGGGTACGTGAAGCATAAAAGGTTGAGAACCACTGGTATAGACCATGGTTGCAGGAAGTGCCACTTTCCTACGTTCTTTCTTTTGTTTCAGTGTTCATATGGTAATTATAAGAAAATCATACAATATTATACATATTCCAATCAAGTTTTTCAGAGGTATTTAATAACTGAGAGCAAGCTAATAATAAATAATTGAATATTCTTTAGATCGTACCAATTGTTTTCCTTTAACTGCAGATATTCTTTCAAAATAGTTCTACGCATTTTCCCCTTAGCCTTGCAGCATCATTAAAACATTTATGAATACTATTTCCTTAAACAAATATCGTTTTAAATGCATGTTAAATGTTTTTAGTTAAAAATAATAATATTAACAAAATAAACTAAGAAATGGTGTTATTTAGATATTTGTACAAAGATTAACATACTGTCGTCATCAAGCACAGACGTAGTTGGAATGAAAAAACATTTTTACTCCTGTGAAAAATGAAACCTAGACTGTGTCGTATTTCTATTAACTGTTACATAATGAACTTTACTCATATGTAGTTAGGAAGAGATTTATTACACTATTTTCAGCTGGTGGGTTTTATTCTTCATTTTCAGTATTCCTAAAAATACTGACTTGGGAATTGTTTACACATCATGCCTCTTTTTTGTAGTGGGGGGGGGGGGGAGGAGAGAAAGGCTGGGACCAAATCCCTGTGTTGCATTATGATAAGAGGAAGCAGATTCTAATTCTTACTCTTAAGGAAGTTTTGAATTAAATAATTGAACTCACGAGTGGAATCTGGTGGTCGTTCCTTCTTATGACGAAGGCATGGCTTTCCTAGTTCCCTGTTGAAAGGCCGTAAGAAGTCGTGCTCAAGTACTTTCCTTAGAGGAATTCTTTCAGATGGTTCTACAGTTAATGCGAAACGAGCAAAACTGAAACACAAAGAAATGTCCACTTGAGAAACTCCACTTGAAGGATAAGCCAACAGAAGCTGTTCACCCAGCTTGTCTTCATCATTAAGAAGATTAAATAAAACCGATCCAACGTCTGCATCAAATCCCCTCCACTCTGGATAGATCTCGTTTTTCCATCGATTAATATTAAAGTAAAGTATTCGATGAAGCATCACCTCGATGGCAAGGATACCGAAAGACCACAGGTCCATTGGCTTCGTAGCTAAGCTAAATTCTTGTCCAGTTTCTTCGGCTAGGCAGAGTTCTGGAGGGCGATACACATCAACGGGACCGATTTCTTCCAGGCTACTGATCGTCTCCTTCAGTGTCAGGTATGTGAAATCGCTAATGATAGCGTTGTCACGTTTCGACAATAAGATATTGTCTACTCTCAAATTAAGGTGATAGACTTTCTGCTCGTGTAAATAAGAGAGGCCGCAGCCAATCTGGTACACCCAATTGCGAGCATGGTCAAAACTGGAGTATTTTGAGCGAAAACGATAAGATCTGAGTTCTGTGTCCAATAGAGTAGTTTTCGTGGGCATCGCAAACACAGTAACATCGATAGTAAGGGGTCGGATAATTTCGTATAGAGGGATCACATTGGGATGCAAAAAGAGCGGCCACATATTTACTTCTACCTCATTGAAATAAGTGGCAAATTTCGTCTCAATTTTCGCATGTCGTTGGTGGTCATACATGATCACAATGGTTTTAGTAGACGCCACTTCCTTGTGTTCCAGGAATTGAAGTGCGTGGTGAACCTCTAGATATTTAGATGTTTGTTCAAAGAGCAGCGTACTGTCTTCATCAGAAACCGACATAGCCGGACTGAAAAAATATTTATTACTACGGTGAAAAATGAATCAGGGAATTTTAAGCAATAAGGAAAAGTTTATCACATCAGTTGATACACGGAAGCAATCCGTGTAAATTCAAACACCCACTGTTGCGTAAAGAAAGAGGAATTATTGTTTACATTGTGGGTTGCTTATTGTTTACTCTATTGCTGTTGATGACTTTCTCAACTCATATTATCGTATGAATAAAAAATTTCGTTGACCATTTTAGCTCATTTTTTTTTTTGAAAATGAGTTATTGTTTCTCTTTTTCGTCTGTCCATTTGTAAACAATCAACTTTTTTGCTTTAATTCTCTTAAAAATATCTGAAAAATTCTGTTTTGTTTTTTGTTTGGATGGATATTAGCTAATAAAATATCTGGTTGCCCATTTTCAGAATCTTGCAAGAGTGCTAGAATGGCAACACTTTAAGACAATGTTGCAAACAGTTTATTACTGCTAGAATTTTTGCTTTAAATGATATATAATAGAGTGGCAACAGTGCTAATAGCATATAGGTATGTTATTTTGAATGGTCTTCAGTTTTTGTTAATATTCTTTTGTGAATTATGTATTCTTCCAAATTTGCTTGATCCTTGCATGATTGATTGGAGAATATAATGAGTAAGTTATGTGTTTCTATGTGAAGTAAAAGATATAATTTCATCTTTAATTGAAGGTTAGGAGTTGATGAAAAGAACAAGGACTATTATTTTGCTTAAATAAAATGCACAGCTCGAGAGACGTTATAGAATATCATCTGTTCCTTCACGTGGAGTGTTTCTCTGAAATAATGTTAAATAATGTGTTTCTCTTAATAGGATCTGAGTTCTGTGTCCAAAAGAGTATTTTTCGTGGGCATCACGAACACAGTAACATCGATAGTAAGGGGTCGGATAATTTCGTATAGAGGGATCACGTAGGAATACCGCGTTTACCATCATCTATTGTTTCACATTAAGGTTGTAAGAAGTAATAACTGCTATCTTCTGATTCTTGATATTACAAAGTATACAGATTATCAATATTACAATGATGGTTAACGATGTAAATTCTTGATGCTTCGGAAACATTACAATGTACAGGCAAGTGCGGATTACAATCCCACTTTTATTGCGTGGGTATGAAAGAAATAAACTTCAGAAAAATAAATCTTGAAAATAAGTCTAAATGGAAATGCAATAAATGTAAAACAGATGTGGTAGGAAAAGGGAAAAAGTGGGAGACTGAAATGTATGATGCTAGTGAATCTCCTGTGGATACATTACTAAACTCTGAGGAAAAAGTGTTGCCTACTGAAATAATTAAGCATATCACTAACGTTTAGTGAACAGATGAATACACTTAAGAAAGACATGAGAGAGAGAGATGAATGAGAAGTCTAAAAATGAATTATTAGGAGAATTAGCTGAGTATAAAAAAATGTACTTTATATTGTTCAGACAAACTCGATGATTATTTGAAAATTGTGACTGAAATATCTAAACAATTGAAAAAAATGCAACATCAGAATGAAAAGCTTAAAGCTGAAAATAAAATGATGCAAATTGAAATCAAAGAACTTAAATGGAAAGTAAATGATTCAGAACAATATAGTAGGAATACAAACCTAGAAATCGTAGGAATACCGGAAACACCCAACGAAAATATATCTGAAATAATAACTTCTATTGCTCAGAAATTACAAATTGAAACAAAAGACTTGGATATACAAGCTAAACACAGATTGCCAACTAAGAACAAACGAAAGATTAAACCCATTATTGTTCAACTAACTTTCAGAAAAATTAAAGAAAATTGGATAAATTGTTGGAAGGCAAAGAAGAATTTAAATGCCAAAGAAATACATAATTCCTTACCAGACAGCAAACTGTTTGTAAATAAACATTTAACGCAAAATAACAAACAGTTGCTTTATGAAAATACAGAGTGAAAAAGGATACAAATATGTATGGATTTAAAGATTCTACATTTTCTATTCGCTAAAATGAAAGGTCAAGAATATTTAGAATTAGAAATATTGATGATTTAAATTTATTGAATGGTTAATAATAAAAATTATTATATTTAAGTAAACTTTAATGAATAACAATGTTACTAATCAAATTTTTAGTTTAAATACGGAGACGCATCTTGATCTCAATACTGATATTTCAGATTCTTAGTATAAATTTCATAAAATAGAGAATGTTTATGAAAGAAAATTTTATTATTGAGGAGGAGAATTACAATTAATAATGAGCAATATAAAAAGTAGGAGAAAAAAATTTTACCATTTTTTGCTCTATTTAAACTTAGCTGATTTTAACCCTGAAATAATAGTCCTAACAGAAATTTGGATAACTGATGATGAATTACAATTATGTACGATACCTGGTTATGAAATATATCATAAATGTCAAAATCAAATGAGATCTGGAGGGCTAATTATTTTTCTGAAAGAATTTATTACAGTATATAAAATTAATACAAATTTTGTTAGTACTTATATGCTGGAAATTAAATTTAAACTTAATAATTTAATTTTTATTTTAATGGCATTTTATAGATTACATTCATACACTAAGCAAAATTTTATTAATGAATTGAAAAATAAATTACAAAATGTTAATAATAATAATGTTATATTATTAGGAGATATTAATATTGACTTAAAAAGTAATGACAGTGTTAGAGATAAATATTTTAGAGTAATTCTGTCAAATGGTTTTAAGCAGTGTCATGAGAAAATTATTAGGGAAGAATCAAAGACATTCTTGATCATGTATTTATAAGAAGTATTGCTGCAAATAATGTAAATACTTATGTCATTAAACTGCATATTACTGATCATTATTTCATAGGTTTAAACATTCAGTCTAATACGAAAAAAAACATGGAAAGTTTAAAAGAAATACGTATGACAAATATTACAAAACTAAAGAAATTGTTGAAGGACAAAGACTGCACTGAAGTTGAAATGGAAAAATATATCAATAAATCTTTCGAAATGTTTTTATTACAATTACAAATATTAATTGAAAAATCAAAATACACTACACAATTAAAACGGAAACAAAATGAATTAAAACCTTGGATGACAGATAGATTTATACAATCTATAAAAAAAAGAAAAATTTTGTACAAATTACGGAAAATTCAGTCTTTAAATACTGATTTAAATAATTATTTTAAAAGGTATCGAAATTTACTATTAAAATTAATCAGAGAAACAAAGTCAAATTATTACACCAAAAGATTATTAGACAAATATGGCAATGTAGAGCAGAACTGGAATATAATAAATGAATTATCTGGAAAGAAGCAACATATGCAAATGACTCCAATATAAATAAAAATAAATAATGCTATGTATTCTAATGAAAATCCGATTCTATTAGCTGAAAAATTAAATAATTATTTTACAGAAATAATAAAAGACTTTGTAACCGAAATTCCAGAACACCCTGAACAGAAAAAGAATATCTGTTTCAATGAATTCGATTTTTATAGATTACTTAATAGAATATGAATTTAATGAAGCAATTTCTTCTGTCGAGTGGTTAGCGCATTAGGTTACTGATCTAAGGGACCTGGGTTCGAGCCTCGGGTAAGGCATGGATGTATGTATCGTTTTCCTGCTGAGGTCCTGCCATTCTCACAGACATTCTACTATGGCAAATATTACAGGCTCCTGTCAGACCTCTGTGGCAAGCAGCTGCTTGAGGAGGGTATTTATTTATTTATTTTTATTTAAATAAGAAAGGCGATGGGAACAGATTGCATATCTGTGGAGATAATTAAAGAAATAAAAAATAATATTTCAGCTATTTTATATCATCTCTATAATTTATCTTTGCATTCTGGATATTTTCCAACAATTCTTCAAAATTCAACTATAGTACCTGTTTACGAAGGTGACAAACTTTTAGATATTAATAATTACAGACCAATAGCTTTATTGTCCGTGTTTTCCAAAATATGTGAAAAGCTAATTAAGATTAGACTTTTAAATTCTCTAGACAGAAATAAATTTTTTTCAAAAAATCACTTTGGGTTTAGGAAAGATACTGGAACAGAGGATGCTATACTAAATTTAACATCTTCAATCTACAGTGCAATAAATAAAAAATTAAAAAACAGCAGTAATATTTTTGGATATAAAGAAAGCGTTTGATTCAGTTTCACATGATATATTATTATATAAATTTGAAAAAGCAGGAGTTCGAGGGACAATTTTAATATGGTTTCAGACTTATTTTAAAAAATAGAATTTAAAAGGTTAAAATAAGAAATTATTACAGTAATGAAAAGAAAATTAATATGGTGTTCCGCAAAGGTCTGTATTAGGTCCGATATTATTTATTATTTTTATAAATGATCTTTGTAACTTGAAACCAAAAGGGGAAGTAATGATGAGTTACAAAGTTGAACCACCTAATGCCCAAGATACTGCGTAAGCATCTAGAATCAAAAGCATCATGTTTTCTGTTATCTTGTTTACAAAGTGTCCAAGTTTCACTACCATAACTAACCCTCAAAAGAAACAAACTATTATACAGTCTAATTTTAGTCTTTAGGTATATACGCCTATTTCTCCACACTATCCATAGATTCTTAAAAGTCCTGGCAGCAATCCCTATCCCTGTGTTAATCTCATGCCGCACATCACCAGTATCTGTTACATAACGCCCAAGATAATAATACTGTGACACCTGTTCAAGATTGCGACCATTCAGATTAACTGGATCACAGCCTGCCTGACTAATTTCCATCACTTTAGTTTCTCTCTAAGGGCTAAATCATCAGCATAATCTAAATGAGAAATTTTCTTAACTCCAGCCCATTTAAGGCCAAAATCTTTCCCTTGAAGTGAATTTCGCATAACATAATCAATAACCACACTAAAGAGAAAAGGAGACAGAATGCACCCTTGTCGAACACCAGAAGTAATGCTAAATCAATTACTACAAGCCTTACCAACTCTCACACACAATTCAGTGTTATCATAGAGAGCTTTCATGTTAACTAACTTATGTGGTATACCATATGATCTCACAATCAACCACAAATTATGACGATCAACAGAGTCGAAAGCCTTTTTGAAATCAACAAAGCTAGCAACCAAAGGTTTCAGAAACTCTAAACATTTCTCAAGAATCTGCCTAAGTGAAAATATCTGATCCACACATCCCCTACCACTTCTGAATCCACATTGCTCATCACGCAATTGCCTGTCAACCAGATTCTTAATTCTATTAAGCACAATCATGCAAAGAACTTTCCCTGGAACAGAGAGTAGACTGATACCCCTATAGTTATCACAAGGGATGATAATAGCTCTGGTAAAATCCTTAGGATCCACGCCTTTATCATAAAAGATATTCAAAATTTCAGTCATCCAAGTGGTAACCGAAACATTCCCAGCCAGGTGCGGCTCGTAGCTAAAATTAGTGGGGGTGCTGCTCCAGAAAGTTTTTAGCCTTTGTTTTAAAATTGTGTAAAAGGAAACAAACATGTATAAAAAGAAAATTTATTCAGAAACTTGATAAAATCCTAAAAGAACAAAATCAAACATTTTTTACTTACCTTAACCTAAATTGTTACAGTTCAAGCTTAATCTATTCATTTAAAAATGAAATCCATTCTTCTTGTTTTAATTTGCACGAAAAAAAAAAAGAATCAAATAGAATAGCTGGAAGCAGGATAATAATCTAATTCTATACTTTATCGCGTTCAAGAATATGGTACACGGTTTTTAAGCACAACACACGCGGAGTAAAAAAAAACTACCTTCAACCAGCACGCCAGGGTCTGCACTGCGGGAACGACAGTGCTCTCTCTCCCTTGCAGCCTTGCGTGTAGCTTCCTATATGCGCATGCGCACAACAGTCAAACACCTCGCCGCTAGTACTGTGAAGCACACAGTTCCATACAAAGATTTTTGTATCTTTTTAATAAACTAGGGGATGGCTACTGACATTAATCTTAAGTATTATATGTTGTACAAGTATAAAGAAAGAATTAAAGAAAAAAGGACATTATATTAAATGTTATCGATAATATCAAGTTGAAATTAGGGGTGCTGCAGTTTCACAGTGCCTATACGCGAGCCGCCACTGTTCCCAGCTCTAAGCATTTCCATAGTATTTCATCTACACCTGGGGATTTATGAAGTTTAAGTTTAGAAACAGCCAAAATAACTTCAGATTGTGTTATAGGGCCAACATTAAAGTCAGCAGTGCATCTATCAGCATTGCAAACAATGGGAGTAGAACTACCCACATCGTTTAGAACATCACTGAAATTCTCAACCCACCTAGCCATGACAGAATCCTCACCTTCTATAACCTTACCTTGTTTATCCTTCAATCTCTGTATACCTGTCCTTTTTCTACCACACAAAACATTAACTACCTGGTACAGCTCTCGGCTGTCTGCTTCCTCGGCTTTGTCAACCAAGCCAAAGATTCTTATTAGCAGCTAACTGATCCTTTACAAAACCTCTGCATTATGCAAAGAAGTGCACGTGCAGCCAATCAGTGTCACGTGCCAAGGTCGCAATGATGTATATACCTGGGTCAGAGCTCTCGCAGCAGTATTTCGTTTCGTCTCAACATGGAAAATGCAAAAGATTTATCTGATTTTGACAAAGTCCAGATCATTATGGCAAGACACCTCGGTAAGAGCATCTCCAAAACCACGACACTGGTAGTCTGCTCACGCTATGCAGTAGTTAGTACCTATCAAAGATGGTCTGAAACAGGTGACACTTCGAGCTGTCAACAAGGCGTGGGCCGGCCATGCCTCATCGAAGCCAGAGGTCAGTGCAGATTATCTCGTCTTGTCCGCAGCAACAGGAGGGCTACTGTGGCTGACATTACCCATAATTTCAATTGTGGTAAAGGGCCCAATGTGTCCAAACACACAGTTCATCATAAGCTCTTGGATACAGGTGTCCGCAGACCCATTCGTGTGCCTATGCTAACAGCCATTCACCGTCGCCAGCACTTCCAGTGGGCACATAATCATCAACATTGGATCATAGAAGACTGGAAGAGGGTCGGATGGTCAGATGAATTCCGTTTTTTGCTACATCATGTGTACGGACGAGCTCGTGTACGACGTTTACCCACAGAAACCTTCTCACCTGTATGCACTGTGGGCGAATCCAGGCAGCTGGAGGGAGTGTGATGGTCTGGGCAGTATTTTCTTGGGGAACACAGACCAATTATCCCTGTAGAGCAAACTCTGACAGCTGTCACCTACCTGAACATCATGGCTGACCAAGTACACCCCTTTATGGCAACTGTATTCTCTGGAGAAGATGGCATCTTTCAACAAGACAATGGACCCATGTCACACTGTGAAGAAGGTTCAGGAATGGTTCCTACAACATGATGAGGAATTCCATTTATTGTCATGGCCCCCAAAATCGCTGGACATGAATCCTATCAAGCATTTGTGGTTCGAATTGGAGAAACGGGTAAGAACAGCATCACCCCAACCATGTAATTTACGGGAACTGCAGAATCTTCTGTTGCAGTAATTGTACCAAATATCAAGTGACACCTACCAACATCTCGTTGAAGCTATGCCTCATTGGGTGAGAGCTCTTTTGGCAGCAAGAGGAGGACCTATATCATATTAGATAGGTGGTTTTAATATTTTGGCTGATTGGTGTATAATTTGTCCATTCAGTGTATTACAGAAACATAGGTGGAGGCGTGGATAATCCTAATCAGAGGCCATCCCAGGTACCTGAACCTTACTTAGCTAGTTGGGCATCGTCAAGCCTAAATTGGAGTAATGTGTCTCAGGCAGGCCATATGGCTCTTGAAAAAGTCCACTTGAAAACGTGGTGCCTGAAGTTCCTACCAGCATCGGTGACTTCAGTCTTTAGCGGAGGAGGAACAGGTGTTTGCCCCATGCCTGCGATCAGGGGGCTGTTTGATATTGTCGGCCCTACCAATCTCAAAAAACCTAATTTCTTTAAAATCCTACTAATCATTTTCTCTGCAGGAACATGGAACGTGAGGACATTACATAGAGATTATTCTCTTGATATCCTCACGCAGGAATTCCAGCGCTATAACCTAGATATTCTAGGCTTGCAAGAGACCAGATGGACAGGTAAAGGTGAGATACTTAAAAATAACTTTAAATTTCTCTTTACAGGGAGGGAGGATGGAAAGCATCACCAAGGCGTGGGTCTGCTGCTCAGCAGACATGCTAGTGATGCTCTTCTAGGATATGAGTGCATTAATGAAAGGTTCTTGCAGCAAAATTTCAGACAAGCATTAAAGACTTGAATGTTATCTGCTGTTATGCCCCCACTGAGGATGACGATGAGGATAGGTTTTACAGACAACTCCAGGATATTTTGAATTCTGCCAAGAAAGAAGATATTACCCTTGTTCTAGGTGACTTCAATGCCAAAGTTGGTACTGACTGATTTTTGGGGAGGGGTGATAGGCCCTTTTGGTATTGGTAGTTGCAATGGCAATGGGCAACGTCTCCTACAGGTAAGTAAACTCAATGGTTTCAGAATAACAAACACTTATTACAAACACCGCGACATACATAAGTACACATGGGTTTCAATTGATTATATATTAATTAACAGCAAATGGGCTAATTCTTTTAGGAATACCAGAACCTGAAATTAGATCTGACCATTACCTTGTTAAACTTGTCTTGCAACTTAAAACTTAAAAAGTGTTGTGCTAGGGCTAAATAATTTACCTTTAATACTGAAACTCTGAAAAACCCAGTTATAGCTAAATCTTACCATGATAGGTTATTTAGTCATTATGACAGTCATGGTATGCTTACTACTGAAGTTGAGGTAGAATGGGATCATTATAAACAGGTTTTTTGGAAACTAACAGTACTCTTTTAGGAAAAAAGGAGCAGAGACAGAATTATTTGACTGATGAGGCACTTGAGCTTATTTCAGAAAGAAAGAACTGCACGAATGTCCTTAATCAATACCTTACTAGTCCTAATACAAAGGATTACAGAGAGCTTAATAAACGTGTAAAGGATCAGTTAGCTACTGATAAGAATCTTTGGCTTGATGGCTTGGCTGACACAGCAGACAGCAAAACAGCAGAGATCTGTACCTTATTGGGTTGTTTTACTTTTGAGCGGCACTTTTTTGCACACCATGGGGAAGGGACCCACTGGAACAGCTGTTGGCAGACAGATGGTAGCCTCCTGTCAATGCCATCCAGCGTGTTCTTTAACGTGCACAGGGTGTCTCTCCCGCACACGGGGCCACGGCTTAACGTCCCATCCGACGGACGGCGGCCTTTCCAAGCCCATCAGTGTCCCCTACTGACCGTGGGCAGGGCAGGGAATTTTTGCGGAGATAAATCTCAATGCTGACCCAGCTGGGACTCGAACCTGGGAACTACAGATTACGAGCCTGCCGCGCTACCGACTGAGCCACTCCCGCCCCAGAGATCTGTACCAAATAGTTAATGTTTTGTGTGGTAGAAAATGGACATCTATACAGGGATTAAAGGATAAACAAGGTAAGGTTATAGAAGGTGAGGATTCTGTCATGGCTAGGTGGTCTGAGCATTTTAGTGATGTTCTAAACAATGTGGTTAGTTCTACTCCCATTGTTTGAATTGCATTACTGGCTTTAACGGCAGCCCTATAACACAGTTTGAAATTATTTTGGCCGCTTCTAAACTTAAACTACATAAGTCCCCAGGGGGAGATGAAATTACTACGGAAATGCTCAGAGCTAGGAATGTTTCGGTTACCACTTGGATGACTGAAAATTTGAATAACTTTTATGATAAAGGCATGGTTCCTAAAGATTTTACCAGAGCTATTATCATCCCTATTTTCAAAAAAGGTGATCGCAGTTCTTGTGATAACTATAGGGGTATCAGCCCACTCTCTGTTCCAGGTAAAGTTCTTTCCACGATTGTGCTTAATAGAATTAAGAATCTGGTTGACAGTCAATTGTGTGATGAGCAATGTGGATTCAGAAGTGGTAGGGGATGTGTAGATCAAATATTTTCACTTAGGCAGATTTTTGAGAAATGTTTAGAGTTTCAGAAACCTTTGGTTGCTAGCTTTGCTGATTTCAAAAAGGCTTTCGACTCTGTTGATCGTCATAATTTGTGGTTGATTGTGAGATCATATGGTATACCAGACAAGTTAGTTAACATAATGAAAGCTCTCTATAATAACACTGAGTCATGTGTGAGAGTTGGTAAGTCTTATAGCAATTGGTTTAGCATTACGTCTGGTGTTCGACAAGGGTGCATTTTGTCTCCTTTTCTCTTTAGTTTGGTTGTTGATTATGTTATGAGAAATTCACTTCAAGGGAAAGATTTTGGCCTTAAATGGGCTGGAGATATGAAAATTTCTTATTTAGATTATGCTGATGATTTAGCCCTTTTGGCAAATGATGTTGATGAGATGAACTCTTTCATTCGAGCTGTTGACGAGACTGGTAGTAGAGTAGGGTTGATTATAAACAGAGAGAAAACTAAAGTGATGAAAATTGGTCAGACAGGCTGTGATTCAGTTAATCTGAATGGTTGCAGTCTTGAGCAGATGTCACAGTTTAATTACCTTGGGAGCTATGCAACAGATACTGGTGATATGCGGCATGAGATTAACAGACGAATAGGGATTGCTGCCGGGACTTTTAAGAATCTATGGAGTGTGTGGAGAAATAGGCATATACACCTAAAGACTAAAATTAGACTGTATAACAGTTTGGTTCTTTCTAGGGTTAGTATGGTAGTGAAACTTGGACACTTTGTAAACAAGATAACAGGAAACTAGATGCTTTTGATTCCAGATGCTTACACAGTATCTTGGGCATTAGGTGGTTCAACTTTGTAACTAATGATGAGGTTAGGCAAAGGATTTGCAACCTCCTTTAAGCAGCATATTGTGCAGAGACTCCGCTGGTTTGGCTATGTTGCCCATAGGAATAATTATAGATTGGAAAATAGGGTTATGAACAGTGTGCCTAGAGGGAGGGACCTAGGATGCGGTGGGCAGACAACGTCAAACAAGACCTGGTGTGCAGTGGCCGGATGCAGCAGATGTAGCTCAGGACAGATATGCTTGGAGAATTAAACTGCGCTGTCTGGTTGGACCTCCGTAGCCCATGGCTGCTTGGGGATGGATGATGAGGTGGAGGTGCTGCACCTGATTATTAGCATTCTCTTGTAGACCAAATATTTAACAAAATTTATATTTTTATATCAAAAGAGTTTATCAAAAGAGGTTATAATTGCTGTTCTTAAATTTTCATACATACTCGTTCCTTCCTTGGCAAAATAAAAAGCTGGCAACTCAGTTTAACCCTTAACAACGCAGTATGCTTTTGTACCGTAACTGATCAGTAGTTAAAAAAATTCTTTTAGAAAACTTTGGTAAGAAAATTTGGGAGATAAAGCAAAGGGGATAATAAATTAGACAAAGTGATTTCACAATAAACTCTTTTGATTCTGTATGTAAATCAACTTGAAAATGTGTCCGTTGGACACTACTGAGTTGTTAAGGTTTAAACACATCTTGTCAGGAAACTTTAGGCTTATTGAGCTTTCCGTAGTGAAATGAAAACTGTCACCAAGTAGCAAGAGGTTGGGTAGTTTTACCTGAGCGGCACTTTTTGCACACAATGAGACTCAGGTCCCAAGGACCCTGAGGGCTCAGAGGTTTGGGGAAGGGGACCCACTGGACAGCTGTTAGGATACTGATGGTAGCCACCCATCAAAAGCCATCCAGCATGTTCTTTAATGTGCACAGAGTCTAGCTTTACACACACAGGGCCAAGGCTTAATGTTCCATACAACGGACGACAGCTTTTCCAATCCCTTTGGTGTCCTCTAATGACTGAGGGCAGGATGGGAAGTTTTGCAGAGATAAATCTCAATGTTGGCCCCAGTTGGGACTTGATTCTAGAAACTGCAAATTGAGTCTTGCCGGTACTGACTGAGCCACTATTGCCCCAAAGTAACAAGACATTCGACCATTGGTTGAACAGATAAAATCAGCCAATGGAAATGTTCACGTGTCAACTAATGATTACAAAATAAATAAAAAAATTATGCTGATTTAAATACGAGAAGTACTGAATACTAAATTTTAAATTCATTTATTATTTTTGGTGTGGCAATGCCTCACCATACACCTTTCCAAATCCATTTTTAAGGGCAAATATTTCTAGTTATGTCAAAAATTAAACCTATGAAATTTGAAAAGCAGTTTCAATGTGTTAAATGAAGGAAACTGACTTTATAAAACAACAAGCAGTATGTTTATTACTCAATAAGAGGAACAATGCTAAGAGTGCATTGTACATCTCTATACTCTGTCTCACACTAAATTTGTAGAATTACAAAAGACTGGAGAAGTATATGGTAGTCAACAAGAAGTTAAGAAACACAGACAAAAAATAAATTATTTACTACCCAAATGAAATAAATTAATTCAAATAATAATAAAGAAGTGCCTGAAAACGTTGTATACTTGGTTACCACATAATGTGGCCCTATACCTTTGGCAGTGCTACAAAGTTAAAGTGAGACAACAGAGTATAAAAGAATCCAACACTGGTTATACCAGTTTGCATATCACACAAGAATAATTGCAAAAAATAAATCTATAATGTAAACATGCTAAGCATTCATTTCAAAATTATTTTCATTCTGTTAGACCGACTCAGTTATCTTTTAAAAATTAAGTTCAGTGTAAAAATACGTAAATTACACAATTAATCTATAGCAAATACTTCACTTAGGAGTATCCCACCTTGGCATTTCAGCAGACACTATGCACATTTCAGAATACCACAACAAATTAATTTTTGGTATCCACTATATTGAGAAAAAATTCTGCCAATTGAGAAATTCATTTAATTGTGGTAGCATGGCAAGGTGGTATGTAGTAGTTAGACCATATCATACTCGCTGATGTTGATTATTTTTACACCATAATTTGGTTTCATTTTTCATTGTATCTTGTATAATTTTTGTATGTGTACTCAATGCATGTTTTGATAAATTACGAGAGAAAAAGCAATATTACACATTTAAATGTATAAAAATTTTCAAAACCAAAAAAGGGAAGAAAAAGAGTGGTAATTATTTAAGTATTTTTATTATACTTTTGACAAGATATAAAGCATACAGGCGAGATACATGGGGCAAGGAGTGCAGTCCCTGCCACCCTTCAGAATACTAGTAACCAAATGGAGGCAATTAATATATATTACCAATATTTTTCAGGAAATTTGTTTAAGGCCGCTAAAACAGGTGATAAAATTGTATACCAGAATGGTGTTCCTGTTCATTTCAACTTGATCTTGCTTTCCCCTCCCACCCTATTTTCTTTACAGATCTGGGCCTAAACATAAAATATTATACTGAGTGATAGTTAAATTATGATAGCCCTATTCTATGCTGAATATGTTGTGAAGAATGCCAAAAGTGTCAGCATTCAGTTCAATGTGAAGTTTGTGAGACATGCGAATTAAAAAGTGACACAAATAATTGCATATGGTAGGGTTCATCACAATTTGAAAGAGGCATGATCGTTGGTGTCAGGTATGCAGGTGCCTATATCTTGGAAACAACATTTTGTTAGTTGTCCCAGAGCAGCTGTTGCAAAGATGTATGTGAAATGGAACACTAAAGGAAGTGGATTGCGGAATTTTTGGTGGAAAACACAGGCAAATGTTTAAGGTGAGATATAAGTCCAATATTTTCTTTAGGTCAACAGCCAATCAACAGTTGAGGCACTGACCTGAAAATATGATGTTGGATAGTCACAACACATTTCCAGTAGGACAATGCATTAAATTCTCCATCGTTTGGAGCATCAGTGTACCACTTCTAACCCCACACAACATCAAAAACTGAAACTTGAAGGGTACTGGGAACATCAAGTATGGATATTTGAAATTTGAAAATGAACCCTGCCAAATGGCAGAGTCTATTGGTCCAAAAAATCATATATCTACTTGCACACCTCTCTCTTGTCATGGGCTGGAGAATGTCGGGTCGGAAACATTGGGTCCTCTGAAACAGGTGAGACATTGTGTGAAGGGTGTGGACTTGAACATTATTGGAGATCAAGTGCATTCTTTAATGTTGATGCTGTTCCCCAATGGTAAAGGAATCTTTCATCAAAACAAATCACCATTTCACCAGGGTCATATTACATAGGAATAGTTTGCAGAACATTTGAACAACCTCATCCTCTCACATGATCAACTCCCCAGATCTCAATCCCATTAATATCTGTGGGATGTTGTGGAACAGTGATCCAAAAGACTAATACACCAGTGGCCATGATTATTCAACTGTGGAGTGCTTTAGAGCCAATTTGGCTGCACCAGAGGTAAAGCTAGTGACATTCATGTAATGTTGTATTCAGGCAGTTATTTGAACCTGAGAAGGCTTGACATGGTATTGGGAGGATGGTCATAATTCAATGACCATTAAGTGTGTACACAGTAGAGCCAAAACATTATGACCAGCGAGTCTTTATGCAAATCGAAGCAACTGCAGGAAATGATGGTGTGTGTGTGTGTGTAAAAGTCATGAAACGGTATAAATAACACCTGATATTGAGCTCTGTTAATCAGTGTTATTCTTGTTCTTCAGATGGGAAAGGCAGCGGACTTAAGTGAGTTTGGACGACTGGGTCAGAGCATTTCCGAGATGGCAAGGCTTGTGGGGTGCTCAGTCAGCAGTGGTTAGTATCTTCAAAAAGTGGTCCGAGGAGGGAAAAACCACGAATTGCCAGCAAGGCGTGGGCCGGCCACAGCTCATCAATGCTAGAGGTGAGTGAAGGCCATCCTGTATGGTATTAGTCAACAGAAAGGATATTGTGGCACAACTCACCCATAATTTGAATGCTGATGATGGGAGTAATGTGTCACAACACACAGTACAACTAACCCTGCTGAAAATGGAGTTGTGTAGCTGCAGGCCACTCTGAGTGCCATGCTAACCTTGGTTCACCATCGAAAGCGCCTACAATGGGCATGCGAGCATCAAAACTGGACCTTGAGTGATTGGAAGGTCGTCTGGTCCAATGAATCTCGCTTTCTGTTGCACCATGTGCCTGCCGGGTACGTGTGCATCATTTACCTGGGGAAGTGTTGGCACCAGGATGCACTGAGGGATGAAAACAGGCCAGTGGAGGAAGTGTAATGCTTTGGGCAATGTTCTGCTAGGAAACTCTGGGTCCAGTCATTCATGTGCAGGAAACTATGATGACTACCACCTACCTAAACATTACTGCAGACCAGGTACATCCCTCTAGTAGTGCCTTCTTTCTGCAGGATAATGCACCATGCCATATTGACTGGATTGTTCGAGAATAGTTCACAAAACATGAGGAAGACTTCCAAATTCCCCAGACATCAATCCAATCGAGCATCTGTGGTTTGTGTTGGAACAACATATCCGATCTGCAGTGGCTTAATCACGTAACTTGCAAGAGTTAAAGGATCTGCTGGTAACATGTTGTTACCAGATACTACAAGACAACTTTAGAAATCTTGTAGCATCCATGCCTCGCTGGGTAAGAGCTGTTTTGGGGGTACATGGAGGACCAATATCATATTAGCAGCTATTAGCATAATGTTTTGGCTTTTCAGTGCATTTGTGTATTCTTTTGAAAAATAAAGTATAAATTATGAAAAAAGCTTAAAAATGATCACTTAAAGCAAAATGTTTTTAAGAACATTAACTCTCAGTCAGAAGGGATCAAAAAGGCAAATACACCAAGTAACACCATTATAAGTCTTTTGGAATTATGATGAGGACATCTTACAACTTGCTGCATATTCTTTTTTAAAACATTGGTAAAGTTTAAATAATATGCATGCTAATTCTTGAAAATTATTTCTTGATTTTCCAATCAGAAAATTTTGATCTTTTATTATTTCCTGAGAATGAATGAGGTCTTGAATACAGAAACAAAAAAGGACTTCCTTTACACGGAAACCAGTCCTCCTACAGTTGAGATGGCAATTTTTTAAGGGTGTTGTAACTCTTCCCCTCCCCCCTTTAAAGTGGGCTGGTTCTCAAAAAAAAAAAAAACTACTTGCAATACAACAGTAGTGGAATAACATCAAAACTCCATTCAAAGGATATAACATCAACCACCAACAGTTGCATGCAAGAAGCTTTGTTAAATGAACTTGAGTCTTGAACTTTCTTCTTCATACTTTAAGATAAATGGCATGTATCCTTTAAATCAATTTAAAGAGAACTATAATGCAAATATTGTGTACTTACAAGTCTGCTAAGTTTGTCACTGGCAAATTTTGATACTGAACCACATTAGTGCAAACTACCAGTTTAATTAATGTAATTTGAGAACATTTTAGTTCTATTTACATAGTTAACTTTGTGTTAATTAATTAGGTTAATATCATTGTGCTCTTCCTTAACTTTAACCAATATTTATAAACAAATTTCCTACTTTTTATCCAATGTAGGAAAATATTTCTAAAATTCAACATTTTAGATATCAATGCCTGAACCAGTCTCTTGGGGCTAATTTTTTTTCTCTAAGAATTACTTGTGATGCTCAACATTCATTCAACTTCTGTAGGCAATAAATTAATGCACAATAGCTTTGATTGAGATAGATGCACAATATCATATAAAAAGTTAATATTACTTCCATTATTATGTTTATTATGGTATCTTCTATTTATTATTAATAGTTTTTTTCTTTACTCTCTTAGTAGAGATGAGTTTTGGCTCAATTTTTTTGGACCTGTGCCTGCCCAAAGTTATTGAGCCAAAATCTGGTCAAGCCCTAGTTGAGGAAATATTTCTCTGGCACATCATAAGACAAATATATATCATAAGAAAAAAAATACACTAGCTAATAATTTATTCTTGTTTTATTAATTATAATCATTTTATGACAAAATTAAAATGTTAATGTTTATTTGGAATAGAAAATCTCAGAAATATCAGTAAAAAACTAAGTTGTGGAGCATCATTAAAAATGCAAAGAGATTGTTCATTAAAGATACAGAATATGCAAAATATAATCAAATGCTGTGTGGTGCTTATTACTAAAGACTGACACTGAAAGGTTGAAATTATAATAAATATTTTATATTTTTACTCATTTTTTTTTTCACAATTACAAGAAATATCCGAAATTTAAAATACTCTGAGCCCTAGCTTGAAGTCATCTGTGCAATTTTGAACCTGCACCTGCTTGGGCTCAGCATGAACTCATCTCTTGTTTACTTAATTAAGCAAGTGAATAGATAAACATGTATACTAGCATAATATGTACACTCTCATAACTGGGTTTTGCTATTACTTATGACTGTCGTATGCTAAAATTATCACTATTTTGACTTGATAATATATTATTTCTACACTTTGTTTTTGGTGTATGCACTGGTATTATTCATTTTTAACTCCAATGTTCCCATACTTTTTGTTGTTAATAAAGGTTCTTAATTTCATATTACTTTTAGAGAGCATGGACTGTAGATTTTGCATAAGGAATTTTCATTTATTAAACTTTTAAATAAAACTTCCATTAAAACTAGTTAATGTGAAATTAAGTGCCTATTGAGTAGAATTGCAATTTAATGTAAACTTTGCAGTTCATTATGCACAGTTCTTTGTTAAAGACAATTCCCAGACTTGAAGCATTTGAGAAGTAAATCTGCAAAATGCCAAAAGCAGGACATGCATTTGGCTGCAAGAGGAGATGAGCATTGGTCACTAAAAACAGCAAAAGCAAAATCTGTAAACTGTGCAGCCACAGAAAATTCCAATTGGGGAGGGAAGGAGGGGGGGAGGTTAGGCTTGCTAATGTGTGTGATGGTGTTGACAATTAATGGTTTTGGAGATGTTTAAGTACAAAGGGACATGCTTGAGTCTCAGTTTTGAGCATTAAACATCAGAGGATTGCAATTAAACTTTTGTATATTGTCAGTGGTATTTCTTTTGGAGTGATTCCAGTGTAGATTATATGCTAGATTTAAGAGCACAAGATTTTCTTGTAATGAACCAGTTGTCATCAGCATGCAAATAGGCAAAATGGAGCATAACCAAAATATCTCATTTTTGAGTCCAGGAGATAACCTAGAAGTTTTCCACCTTGGTCACTTTAAGTATCAGTGATTCAGGTATATAGTTACGTGTAAATAAACCTACTTAAAATTATACTTTTTTAATAACTGATGCCAACTAATAAAATGAAGTGAAATTTTTTTTAAGGTTTAATAGTTTGTCCTTATTTTTATTTCATATACACAACTGTAAGAGGTCAGGCTTACTGCATAGCAGTAAGTTTATTAACTACTATACCAAACAAGTTTTGCATCATTTACATGGAAATGAGAAACTTCATATGCAGTAAGTGGTGAAGCTCAAATCATACATGAAACCATATATTTATGAAATGTGTGAATTAATATAAATTTAATTTTTACTTTCTGGATCTCATAACTGAATTACACATGAAAAAACTTGTATTCATAATCAGTTTAATGTATTACAATGAAACACATGTTCTAAATTTTGCACCTTAAATACTTGTATTAATAGATTAAAAAAAAGCTGAAAGTCTAAAACATCATTTAAAACTGTTATTTCTAGTAAACTTTATATCACATGTTTATACATTTCTGGATTAATAAATTTTTAACTTATAACCTACTGTGTTATATAAAATTTACATATCAGCAGAACTATAATTTTTATGGCATGAATTAACACAATTTATGCATTATTTTATGATGAATGAATTTATATCTCTTTATGCTCTACAATAACATACACTTATATATAGTTTATCACCTTTTTCAGAAGATGCTAGAATAGCAACAGGAATCCAGAAAAGAAGACCAGCTGAAGGGTTTTATATAAAAATATTGCCCAGACAGCAATATTTTTTGGATCTTGAATTTTGCTGCACCACAATATACTGCCTATAAATGCTTGGAGCCAGCTTTGCTAGCAAATGTTGGTTATATGTGGTTGAAACAGAATATATTTACATGCCAATTAGATTCATGTCGGCATTTCAACTGAATGGTTACCAAATACATCAAAATAAATATTGGACTGTAAAACAGAGGCAGCAAAACTTTTACAGTGTCAATATGCAATGTTTACTAAGATTAGCAGCTGGAAGCAAAAATAATTCAATTAATGCAAAATTCAAACTAAGCTTTAAAAAAACTGCAATTTACTGAAGTGTTTTGAGTAACACACATTACTTCAAAATGCCAAACAAAACATATCAAACAAATAATAAAACTGTCATCATAAAATGCATTTTAAAGTTATTTAAAAATGACTCAATGAAGAATCAAATATTTGGAAGCTACCAAACAGTATTATTCTGAACTCTATGGCTTAATATATAGTGTCTGCAGGCCTGCTTTAACATCTCTGATAGTAACAAGAATGGTAAAATAATATATACAAATATTGTGAGGTGATGTAACATACATATATTTCCATAAATAAACATGCATCACAAAAATCAAATAACTATAATTAGGGCTGAACAAATATACCTAACTTTCAGGATAATAAGCTTCAAATTCCTTACTATTTATCATTTTCCAAACATGCATCACATTAGTCAGCAGGCCATAAGTTAGACATCTAGGTATCCTGAATCTGTCAAGGTGTGACTCTAGGTATTGTTATAATATTTTTAAAGCAATATGCAACAGTAGAACTTTTATATTACGTATTATAATAGATCAGGGATCAATATTTTAGCATGGAACTGTTGGCAAAATCACATTTACTTAATCAGCAATAGGTCAGGATTTCAGTAAGCTTTCACATAAAAATATTCATATTTAGTTCCATCTGATTTTACATACTTTGTAACATTTTATTATATGAACTGCCATAATGCATAATAAGACTAAATAAAGCAGCATCAACAAAATGGCAAAACAATTTGCTACTTTTCAAAATTACACAGATTGTAAACAACATTAAATTACCATAGCTAAAACTATTAGTTAAGTGATGTTAAAAACATTCTAAGAAAGAACGCAATAAAAACTCTGTTCATTTTCATTTAAAGTAAGGGGCAGGGGATGAAATGATTACACTTGCTATGTAATCATTTCATTTTCACTGTTAAAGTACCAAATGGTACAGTATATAATTATCTGAATATAGAGTAATTACCAATATATATATATATAAGGCATGAATAAATAAAGATACACTGCAAAAGAACCCCCCTCCCACCCAGCCCCCCAAAAAACAAATCATGTATTTAATTAGCAAGCATAGACACAATTATTTGAATTTTTAGGTAAGGATAATAACACCTTCTTTAGTTGCAGGTATAAAAATAACACTAAATTTCCAAAAACAAAACATAATTCTAGTACCTAAACTTTAAAAAAAAAAAAGCCTACTGGTGGTTAAAAAAAGACAAACACTCTTTGGCACCACATAAGTCTTGTTGAGGACAATGGTAAGCACCTGTTGATGAGTTTCCACCCATCTCAATACACATTATTCCTTAGTCTTTTACAGCAGTCCACTAATAATAGCTTTTTCCCCTTAAGTTCCATGCAATATACAATTTTCTATTCACATAATTAACTATGACCTCTCTCTTTCCCAAGTTCCATTTTGTGTAATCTGTGGTTTTGAGCAAGGCCGTAAAGTTTTTTGTAGAACATGGGCATCTGCTGGTTCTATTCGCTTGTAATAGTGTTGTTTGGTTTCAACTATTTCAAAGCCAAATTTCTTATAGAATTCAATTGCACTGTCATTGTTTACTTGAACATGCCTGAAAATAGACACGTGATATAGTTATAAATCATTCATATAAAGAATTAAACAAACTTAAATAATTTATCATTACTTACATTTTCTTTCAACAATATTAATCCAAGTTTCACTTAAATAGAGTAAAATGTGTGGCACCTCACTATGTGATGTAAATTTTATATTTTCATGTGAAAAGAGCAATCACCAAAAAACAAAATATTTTAAATTAAAATGAGGGCAGGTGCAAAGTGAAAAAATTCTTATTACTAGGAAGTAATCATTTAAATGTGAATGGAAATTTGGCCTTACAATACTTGCCACAAAACATTTTTCCAAGTGATTAAGTTTGCATTTAGTAGTCTGGCTAGAAATCAATATATATCTAGAAAAGCTATGAAAAACTGTAAAACAAGGTCTCAAGCAAAAATCACATCACTTGAGAGTGAATACAAATAAAAAATAACTTGAAAATTCTCTGTCATTGAGCAATAAAATTTTAAAGTTTATCCTTCAAACTATTTGTATGTTGAAAGTTTTTATGAGAAAACTCAGAAGCCTTTTCGGAGCAATGACAGTGCCCCATCTTCAGTGAAGTGACACTATCAACATACAAATAGTTTGAAAGATAAACTTTAAAAATTTATTGCTCAATGACAGAGAATTTTAAGTTATTTTTAATTAATTTCTGAGCAAGAAGGTCTTTTTAATTGTGTAATTTTAAACCCATATTCAAGAATCCATTTTACAAATGAAAGCCTTGAATTAAATAACTGTTAAAAGAAATTATAGCTTAAGTTTAAAATTTTTTTTGAGATCTTCCAATATTTTGATAATTTTGTCATTATTACTGAGTTTTGTTAGGATGGTGGAACCTCAGCAGAAAAACAACACAAACATCCATGCTTTACCTGGGGCTTGAACCTAGATCCCTCTGATCAGTAGCCAAGCATACTAACCCCTTGGCCATGGGTTACACAATACAATTATTCCCTAAGAAAAAGCTAAATTGCATTTGCTATTCACTATTTTGCAGAAATAATATTTTAACATGTAGATTTAAAAAAAATAACAACACTGTTTATAAAACTGAATTATTACATAAAATCCATTTGCGAGACTTCAAAAGTGATTTAATAAAAAAAATCTGGAATGGGCAAATTTTAAAAACCATGAATTAGAAAACCAATATAAACTCTACTGTAGAAATTACATTTCGTTAGTTGTATCATGAGAATAGATGTTATTCAATATGTGTTCAACTGTTGTAGGAATGATGGAAGTCCATTTATATGTCTTCCAGAACAGATAGTAAAGTTCATGGTTTCAACTGTCCCAAAATATATAAATGTGATTTTGACACTTGATACAATGGATTAATAAAATGCAATTACTACTTGCTGCGATCAGTTTCACTTTATCTTGAAAACATCATTAGGCATTAGCCAATATATTTATTCTGCTCCCTTGATGGTGAGAATATGATGGGCACCTGTTTTGATGGAGAAAGTTGTGATAACAGATGCCTATGGTGTTGTATAAATAGAACGTGTCAGATTTGTTCCTGTCAACTTAAAAGAGTATCTTTGCATGGTAAGTTATTTAAACTTTAACAGTCAAAACTTTTTCCTATAACATTTTGTTTCAAAATATTTACTTACTATTGTTGCTTTAAAAGAGATAGTATGTTTGTCCAGATTTTGAAAAAAAAAGGCATAAAAATTAATTTATGAAAGCTGAAGCAATAAATTTCTGAGAATTGGGTGAAGAATAGTATATAAACTGAAGGATTTACTCAATACTACCATTCCATTTCAACTAATGATGTGGTTTGCAAAAACTGTTTACAAGTATTATGAAAAACTAACTGAAGGACAAGCTACTCCAATGCCTGCTGAAGCTCAAGCAGATGGTATTCTTAGGTCTCCACTAAATGAAATGAGTGAAGTAAAATTATAAGTTCTCTTGAATTAAGAAATGCATCAATGTCGCTATTAAAACAACCATCTGATGTGCAAAAGAATCATTAGAGAGCTAAGGAAAACACAAAATCCATGAAACATCATCATTACAAGCAATGCTGAATGTCAAACTTAAAATTTAGTGGTGGCTCATGACTAAAATATTTGGTAGGGCACTTTGTCTTCAAAATGCGGAGCCAGAATGCGGGAAAATGTTTTGGAGATGCCTGGTATTGAATTGAATCAGACTGAGAACATGTTCCATAATGCATATATTCTTTTTTTCAGCTATTGTTAAAATGCATTATTTAACAAACATTTTCAAGAAAAAAGAAACAAAATTCTGAAAGGTATACTTGTTCTTTCTATTTCGTTATTCAGTATTTTGTCCCTCCCCTGTAATAACTACCAATATATACAGTCGAATTTGATTATAACATGCACCAGGGGGTCGGCAATATTTCCTCGTTATAACCATTACTTACAATCAATATCAGTGATGAGTTAAATCTACCTCCTATTTTTTTTAATTCACAATATTCTTTTTAGACTTTTTCGTGAATCAAGAAACATTTTCTTTTCTTAGTAGACAAGTTTCTAACAGAAGGATTTGTTTCTAACTGATTTTACAGTCATGGCAATGTTTGTATAAAGTGGGGGATAAACCGGCCCGTAATCCAAATGGGAGTGGTCATAAAAGCTGAGTCACCCATATCATTTTTGTCTATTCCAAGAATTGGGTACTATTTCTAGCTACCCAAGCAATTAAGAATGTTTGCATGCTTCCATAGTTATCAAAATTTGTATGATATATTCATATAGTAGACTCATTATAAAAGTGAGCAATTGTATGGGAAATACACATAAATTAAAATCATTATGGCTTTTTGCTCATTACAGCTGTAATCTCATTATTTCTGTGCTTATTACAACCAAGTTTGACTGTATATGCATTTTTTCTTTGCATTCAAACACATCTTGCCAGGAAAGTTTAGGCATGTTGAATCTAGGAAAATCAAATGAAGATTTTTGCTAAGTAACAGGATCTTTGAGCATTTGTTGCATTGGTAGCATCAGTCAATCAGGTATCATGGGTCACTACAAAACGATGACTCACCTGCTGCAGTTCATCACTATTGTATTTCAGTGCATGAGCATTTAAAGATTCTGGAAGTGGCCATAATGGAAAATTTCATATTGTATAAACTGAGACAGATGGCATAAGGCTGAATAAATAATGAAGAAACACTGTCATTAGCTGGGTGGAATCAAAACCCACGATTTCCTGATAACATATCAGGTGCTCTGGCTGCTGAGCTACCAGTTGCCAAACAAAAATCTTCTATTAATATTATATTTTGACATAGCACTGATTCACAAAGTAAATGCTATGATCGTCTATATAGCACAACAAATAATGATTAATAAATGAATATAAAAATTATATTAATTTAGATATGATAAATAATGAACACTAAATTTGAAATTTCATTTCAAAGAACATTTATTCAAAGAAACATACAAAACATATACATATAGAACAAACAAGATAAACAAGAAAAGAAAGAAAGCTGGAAATAAGGAGCACATAGCTCATCCAGATTCCAGATAGAAATAAAATTCTTAAAATTTAGCAACAGTGTAAGCACAAGGTAAACCTAAAATACTTTCTATTACATAAAAAATACATTTGTCATAATTGAACCGAGAACACAAAAACTAAAATATTATGGCTAAGTATGTAGAATGACAGATTGCATTATGAATTTGCATTTGAAAGCTTTTCTCCATCTGAAATCATAAAGTAAAGAGTTAAATAATTTAGCAGTAATAAAAACAAAACGTCTTTGCAAAATAGATTTTTAACTAATGGAACACAAAAAAGAGAATTTTTTCTCATATTGTAACCAATTAAATATTTTGAAGGTAACCAACGTCCGAATTTGAATAAAAATAACAACACTTTATACATATATCTCTCTAAAAGAGTATAATGTGTATACAGGAAAATTATTATAATGATTAATAATTATTATATATAATCAGTTATAATTAGTATAACTGAAACGAAAAACAAGTCTAAAATTTTTTCAATGAACAATGGTTAAGTTATGAATGCTATGCTCGTAAGCACCATCCCAACAACAAGTTCCGTAATGTAGAACTAAGTATACCCATGGATAATATAGAGTTATAAGAAATTTCTTACTTACTACTTTGTTACTATAATAAAGTCTTACGAAGTATAAATCTTAATTTCCTAGTTAATTTCAAGGCATGCAATCTGCATTTTAGGTTAGAGTCCAGTTGAACACCTAGGCAATTGTAACAAAAAGTATGCTCTAGAATTGGACAAATAAATGAGTGTGAATCTATGCAGTTTAGATCATGATGTTTAATATTTATTTCTGAATAACTATTTTGCAATTCAAAGAGTATATTAATGTGTATACAATGTATCAACATTAAAGCCTGTATCAACATTAAAGCCAGTAATGCATCTATGATAATTACAAACAATGGGAGTAAAACTAATCAGATTGTTTAGAACGTTACTGAAATGCTCAGACCAGCCATGACAGAATCCTCACCTTCTATAACTTTACTTTGTTTATCCTTCAATCCACGTATACCTGTCTGTTTTCTGCCACAGAAAATATTAACTATATGGTACAGCTCTCTGCTATTGTGCTGTCTAACTGCTTCCTCAGCTTTGTCAGCCAAACCATCAAGGCAAAGATTCTTATTAGTAGCTAACTCATCCTTTTTACACATTTATTAACCCTTCCAGTATCCAGCTTGAAAAACTGGTTTAAATCCAGAGGCTAAATTTAACTTTAGATTTAGCCAAATAACTAATGAAAGGAATTATGGCATGTTATATGCCAAATAATCAGCATTTAATTCTGAATTTTCTGAAAATAAAATATTTAAGAAAAAAAGAACACAAGCTTTATTTTAATAAAGCTTTTTTAAGTCATGTAATAAAAAAATGCATCTAGCAACACAAATAAAAATTTATTTAAAAAACAATAATAGACAGAAATAATTATAATGGACATGATTAAAGAGGCTATTTATTTCTGAATAACAAAAAAATTAATTTTCCTGTTTGAAGTAAGCATTTCTCCCGTTTTGTAATTTTTTTTGTACCATACTTTGAGAAAAGTCCAGGCTTGTTGCAGTCCTATAAACAAGTCAACTTTAGAATAAATAAAATAAAAAATATAAATACCCCCTCAAGCAGCTGCTTGTCACAGAGGTCTGACAGAAGCCTGTCAGTTTATACACCATAGTAGAAAACAGAAAAACAACACACATCTATATCTTTTATATAACATCCACTTATAAAATATATTTAATAATAAAATATAATAAATATATTTTATAAGTGGTTATATATTATTAAATATATTAAAATATTCTTGTGGCACCCAGCCACAAGAATATTTTTTAATAAATAACTAATCAACAGAAATAGGTCACATGTTATATAGCAAATTAAAGAGAATTTAATTCTGAATTTTACTGAAGTTAAAAATTTTAACATTGTAGTAACCTATTAATTTTAATAACACTTTTTACAGTGGTATACTGAAAAAATAGGTACATATTTCATAATTATTTCCAAAATCTTCCATTTTTGAAAATAGCAGGTTTTTTTTGGTCAATTATCAGGAGATTTTAGAAATTTTAAGGAAAAATTTGTTGATAATAGTTCAAATCGAACTTCTGAGCTTGAATTAAAGGACTGCTTCAGCATATAGTAATGATAACAAACAAATTTGCAATACCTTATATCACTTCTAAGAAATTACAATAAGATGGCTTTAACAATTTTATGCCATAATTTAATAAAATATGCATCATATGAAAAAAGAAAATATTATTTATCAAGCCTGAATTACATACACTGCTGGCCATTAAAAGTACAACGCCAGGAAAGACAAGAGATATCAAAGCTATATTTAGTGAATACATAGCTTATGTTACAAGGATCAAATGATTACAAACACAACTCAGTTACACTTGTGGAATACAAAGAAATCAGTATCTTGTGTAGCCAACCACGAGTGGAATTAACCACTACTACACAATCTGGCATTGAGAGGATGAGATGTCAGATGTGTGTTTGGGGAATGTCAGTCCATGAAGTTTCGATATATAGCCAAAGTTCATCTGCTGGTGTCTTGTGTGCTAGTCATCGTGAGATCATGGAACAGACATGTTCAATTGGGGTCAGATATGGTGAACGTGCAAGCCAAAACAGAAGTGTCACATGGTGGCTATCCAGGAATTGTTGGACAATGCATGCCACAGGTTGGGCATTGTCCTGTACCAGACAGCCACTGAAGATAAGGTATGACCACAGGATCCAACACCTCAGTGATGTAAAGCTGGCTGTTCAAAGTACTAGTAATGTGTACGAGGTCACCGTGGTACTGCCAGATATGGATTCGTCCATCATGGTGTTGCACACTGAAGCGGGATTCATCTGAAAAGACGATATGCCATTTGCACATCCATGCGCAATGTTCTTGGCACCATTGCAGACACATATACCTGTGTTGTAGAGTCAATGGTAGCCGAAGCAATGGCCACCTAGCAAAGATGCCCCAATGCTGTAGATGATATCAAACCGTATGTACTGGTTGATACTGTACCGCAGACACTGGTCGATGTGCAACACACCCTAACTGTTGAGCTAAGGTGTTTGATGTGGCTGTATGATCATTCATAGCCATGCGCATGAGATGTCTATCCTCTTGTTTGTTTGTATGACAGGGCCGTTGAGATCCCTCTTGTCAGTGAGTTCATTCCTCCTTTACCCAATGATGCCATATTCTCATCACTGTGGCAGCATTCTGTCCAACATGAGCACCGATGTCTCAGTATGATAATCTGCCTTCCCATAATCCCATAATTCTGCCTCGATCAAAGTCAGAAATCTGGTCACATGGATGCTGTGTTCTTCGACGGGGCATACTTGATCCTTTAGTGCCCAAGAACTGCAAGCAAACACAATTCCAGTGTTTTACACCAGCTCTTTGTAATCTCCTCTACCATTTCCAGGGGGCATTACTGTCACAAATGATGTGTGTATGTGCTGCACTTTGAATCATTTACATGTTCTCCAACGGGCTATCCATCTTGCATATTTCGGGACAATCTGATTTCTTCTGGTGTTCCACTTTTAATGGCCAGCAGTGTATTTTTTATAAGATATCTATAAAAAAAATTTAAAACAACAATTTTTATTTTCAAAATATCAAATTTTTTTTGCTGTACTAAAACAGATATATACATCCTGGATACTGGAATGGTTAAGCTGTCTGTAATGCTTTCTATTAGGACATTGATTAAGGACATTCCTACAGTTTTTTTTTCTAAAATAAGTTCAAGTGCCTTACCACTCAAATAATTCTGTCTCCTCTGCTCCTTTTTTCCTAAAAGAGTATTGTTAATTTCCAAAAAACCTGTTTAAAATGGCCCCATTCTTCCTCAACTTCAGTAGTAACAAACCATGACTGTCATAATGACAAAGTAACCTATCATGGTAAGCTTTGGCTACAATTGGGTCTTTCAGAGCTTCAGAATTAAATGCAAATTTTTTAACCCTAGCACAACACTTTTTAAGTTTAAGTTGAAACACACTTTTAACAAGGTAATGGTCAGATCCAATTTCAACTCCCCTATATGACCTGGTATTCCTAACAGAACTAGCCCATTTGCTGTTAATTAATACTACTCTATACCCATCTGGTGAAACCTGTGTGTACTTATGTATGTCACAATGTTTGTAATAAGTGTTAGTTATTCTGAAACCATTAAGTTTACTTACCTGTAGAAGATGCTGCCCATTGTCACTGCCCATTGTCACTGTAAATCTCAACGCTCACCCAACTGGGACTCGAACCTGGGAACTGCAGATTATGAGCCTGGCGCGCTACCGACTGAGCAACCCCCGCCCCTCCTCAGTTGGGGCATAACAGCAGATAGCATTAAAGTCTTTAATGCTTATCTGAAGTTTTGCTATCAGAAACCTTTTATTAATGCACTCATATCCTAGAAGAGCATCACTAGCATGTCTGCTAAGAAGCAGACCTATGCCTTGGATATGCTAATTATCTTTCCTTCCTGAAAAGAGAAATGTAAGATTATTTTGAGAATCTGACTTTTATTTGTTCATCTGGGCTCTTGCAAGCTGAGAATATTTAAATGATAACTGTGGAATTCTTATGTGAGGATATCAAGAGAATAATCTCTGTGCAGAGTCCTCACATTCCAACTACCTATGCAGAGAAAATGGTTAATAGGATGTTTAAAGAAACTATGTTTATTGAGAGAGGGAATGTCGACAATAACAAACAGCTCCTAATCATAGGCATGGGTGCAATGACCCATTCCCCCACTACTAAAGACTGAAACCATCTACACTGGAAAACTTCCTCCAATGTAGGATTTGATGATGCCTGTAGAAGCAAGAGTTCAGGCACCTACGATGACCTCTGCTCAGGATTATCCACCAGCTGATAAAACATATCCTGTGAATCTATTCACTTAGGGCTTTCAACCCACAAACAAACAGAAAACACAACGGAAGATTTTTCCCTCCACAGAAGCCCACCAGGGCAGCAAATTCAGAATCCATAATCAAACTCAGGGCCTTATTCCAGTCTGGTAGGTTTAAATGGTCAACCACAGGGCCTGTGTGGTTTACCACTCCTCAGCAGAGTAGAAAAAATATTTTTTGGTTGGTTGTTTTACCTCTGAGCAGCACTTTTTTGCACACAATGGGCTAAATGGCCAGGTCACAAGGACCCCGAAGGCTCAGAGAAGATTGGGGGAGGGAACCCACTGGAACAGCTGTTGGGAGACAGATGGTAGCCTCGCATCAAGGCCATTCAGAGTGTTCTTTAACGTGCACAGGGTATGACTCTCCTGCACACAGGGCCATGGCTTAACATCCCATCTGACAGACGATGGCCTTCCCAAGCCCATCAGTGTCCCCTACTGATCGTGGGCAGGGCAAGGAATTTTGTGGAGATAAATCTCAACACTGACCCAGCTGGGACTCAAACCTGGAAACTGCAGATTACAAGCCTGGCACGCTATCGACTGAGCCACCCCCGCCCCATAGAAAAAAAAAAGTAGCCACAGTTGTTCAGATTAGTAAGCCACACTAATCTGGCAGCCCTCCCTTTCTGTTCACTTCCACAAGAGAGTATCTCTTTTGACTAACGGCCCGCACCAGAAAAAGGTGGGGTCGGAAATTAGGTGCTAGACCTGGCCGGTTCTAGGCATCATCACAGGGGATTGGTGCGTAGCTCTCATTCCAGTGACTACCTATTTACAGCTACTATTTACAGCCAGTTTTCTTTAAATATCCCACTAACCATTTTCTCTCCACAGGTTGTTGGAATGTGAGGACTCTGCATAGAGATTATTCTCTTGATGCCTTCATACAAGAATCCCATGGATATTCTCAGCTTGCAAGAGACCAGATAAACTGATAAAGGTCAGATACTTTAAAAAATCTCAAATTTTACTTTTCAGGGCAGGAAAATGGAAAGCATCTCCAAGGTGATGAATGGATGAGAAGGTGAAAGGATGAGAAGGTGATGAATGATCAATAGTAAATAAAAGTTATTTTTTAAATTTGAAATAAGCTATTTATTGCAATTATTAATAAATAAACATATTTAACTTGAATGGGGTGTGTTTTACATTTATAAATGATTTGCCACTGCTTGTTCAATTTTTGTGTTTGCTAGCAGCAGCCCATTTTTTTAAATTGTTTCATTGATGATTTAGCAACATTAAATATCAAGTGCACTGTGTTGTAAACAACAATGCATTGGTAGTTTGACATAACTGATGCTTCAGGGCCCCTCTGACCACAGGGACTCACTTGGCAGCTCCACTTGCACCACACCACCTTCGAGCTGGCTCTGACTGCATTATAATGTTGTCAAGTTCAGTTGCTATTCTGCTGGAAAAAAGTTCATGTTCATCTCAGTTACAATTACATGCATTATGAGAAACTTGACAGTATAAGGGTGAAATGGTATTTCTATAATATTGAAATGCATAAAAAAGCAATTTATTTACATTAAAAAAACATACACATAATTTTTTTATTCAAGAAACAGAATTATTTCAGAGTAAATATGCAAAAATTATACTTACAGAAATATGCTGTCAAAATTGCCATCTTTTTGTACAAAATTTAGAATATGTTCCACCATTTTCGTTCCTGAAATTTTTTTTCAGGAATTTAATACTGAAGTTATATATAAAAACTAGCTTTAAAACATAAAGCATGAAAACACATATAAACAGCAAAAAAAATTAGGTTGTGTAAAAACCTTGCAGTATTTATTTATTGGTGCCCAGCTCTCCTTCCTAGTGTATACTTAGCTACTATTTACAGGCCTATTATTGTAAAAATATATAACTGCAACATAATCAATGGGCTGAAAGAAATAAACTTACAACTAAATTTGAATGTTTTATATCTCTTGCAAATGTTTGTATTATATAATGGTACACCAAACACTGAAAGTTAATTCTGATCCCACTTAAAGGATATTAAATCTTCCAGATCCATTGGCACTGTAGAGTGTGTCAAATTTCCACAGAATGGGAGCATTAATGGCTAGTCAGAGCTGTTAGCAAAGCAAATGAAATTTTGATTTAAAAAAATAGAAATTCCCATTCAAAATTTTTTATGTATATCTCATAGAAGCAGATAATTCAAACTTCATATAGTTACTTTTCCATTTGATAGATATTTAATTTCAATTCTCATAACAGTTATGCATTTTAATTGTAGTAAGAAGTTGCTGTAACAAGTTGCTATATCAAGATATTATACTATATTAAGAAAAAATAGTAGATACTTATTTTTATATCACTTACCTATTCCTAATCTTCGATAAGGAGCTAAACAGCCTAGTGTCATGATATAAAGTCTTCGGGAGTTATCAGATGTATCAATTCTGCAGCACACTGCTCCAACTACAATGTCATTGTAATAAGCTACATGCAAAAATGTGTGAATTATTTAAAATTATTTAGATTAAATAACAGCAAACAAGTTCATTTGAAAGCAAATATATCAGAAAATATACTTAATTAAATCATATAGACACAGTGAGATATTCATAAAATTCATTAATCATATAATCATTTATTTACAAAGTAATAATAATCTTAGACTAGTGAGCAAATCTACTATCTATTTGTTCTTAACCTTACGACATAAGGCTTCAAGAGAAAGCTTTTACCAGCAAACATCCATTCCTTGTGACAGTTAACAAGTGGCTGATGCATTCAGTCAATCAATATATGTCTTCACAGTCTAGATGTTGTGACTTGTGAGCATCAAAATGCTCACAAGATAGTTGATCCTTCTAGTTGGTGTTATAAAGAATACATTGAAAACACTTTTTAGGGTTATGACAAGATCTCAGTCTGGCTGTTGATGTTATTTCACACTTCACTGGTGTTGTTAAGCTGGTTATGGGATGATGGTTTCTTCCAAATCTTTCTTCTCAATATTTATTAGCCATTATAAACATCCAGACTTCTCACCACGGTTATTGTCTATCACTTAATACATATTTTTATCTAAATGCTAAAATCTCATAAAATCATACAAGAACAGATATATACAAATAGGGCAGATTCATTGCAACACACGTTTCATCTCTCTGATATTCTCAGGCAGTGTACTGATGATGTGTTATAACATAGGACTTTATAGGATTGTTCCTCTAGCAGCATTCAGTGACTTATAGGTCATATGATCTAAGAGTAATTTCCATGTTGATGGTACTGATTTAATGTTTATATTATACAGTGTATCTTGATTTAATTGTGAGCAGCCTGCTTGTTTATAATGGCTAATAAGTATTGAGAAAAAAGGTTTAGAAAAAATCATCAGCCCATAACCAGCTTAACAAGTCCAGTGCAGCGTGATATAACAGTGATTAACAAATTTCATAAATATACTAAAAACCGCATACATCAAAAATGGAGGTCCAACTGCAAGAAGTCCCTATATTTAAATTTATAACACTGAACAAAACAAGTGTTTGCAGTAGACTTTCTAGGTGAACTCTTTGGCACACATATAGTCCATTTTAAAAACTATAACAGCTATAAAGGATTTAATCCTTTCTTTGCCACATTTATTTGGTTTATATAGTAGTTTTTTTAACTTATTTTATTTACTGAAATTTATTTGTAATCTTATTCTGAGGAAAAAACTTCTTTAATATAGAAATTAAAGAAAATAATATATAAATGATAGAAGCTACTAAGTAGTACATATCCACAGAATGGGGAATAATATCACCTAAGCCAGATGTAACCAAATTCTTTCATGTCAAGGACTGCTTTCAGTTTGAAAATTATCTTGCAGATTACAATTTAAAAAAAAATATACTTAAAGTTTTGTAAGAGATACCTATTCTAATTCTAGTTGACCTACCAGTATATTCTATATTCCTTGAGTTGATATTACAGAACATATCTGGCTGCTTGTGTGGTTTTGCAGCATCAGCCTGCCTGTCACAAAGAGTAGATACCTCCATTTGCTCAGTTGGTACTTTATATCTTTATTAAACTTTTGGTATTATTCCCATAGATTTATTTTGATTTTATTTATTATGAAGGAAGGGGATGTATATTTAATCTTAGAGTAGTGAGCAAATCTACTATCTATTTGTTCTTAACCTTAAGACATAAGGCTTCAAGAGAAAGCTTTTACCAGCAAACATCCATTCCTTGTGATAGTTAACAGTGGTGATAGTTAACATTATATTTAAGCTCTCTTGGGTTGTGTCAAGCCACACCCCAAGAGAGCTTAAATATAATGCTGCTGGTTACAATTTAAGTTTATGGTGCAAATCTTGGTTATATTTTGTCCCAAGTTCTCTTCTTAGAGCAACACAGATTTCATAATATTTAAATTAAATTCACAGTGTGATAATAATGCTATATATAAACGTTTATTGTTGAGGTTGTAATAATAAAAACTAAAGCTTTATATCTACAAGCATTGGCATTTTACAGTATTGCAAAATGCTGAAGAGATGTTGGTTGCATAGTCACTGGTGAGTATCATTAGCACAGCTAACAAAATTTCATTCAAGTATCAATGGTGACACCGTAGTCATTGATTGACATCAATGGTGACAAAGCCTGATGATGCTGTAGACTAGAGTAACGGCGAAACACGTTGCTCACATTGGGCATAGCACTGATGCCAATTGTGCTCCTATCATCTTGAACACTGATATGCGGGAACTTTTTAAACTAGTTATTAATCTCTTGGTTAATCGTTTTTAACTGTTAAATGTTTTAAAAGTATGCAATTGTCTCAAGGACTTGGGATAGTGCAACTGCTCTCTATAGTTTGAAAATATGCCAATGACTATGCATAAAAAGTGACACAGGACTGTTATATATTTAATATCTGCTAAGTGCAATGAGCATTTAGATCAAAGTGTTTTACCTTCCATGGAATATGATGGGATAACCAACTGTTGGAGTAATTAGAAATAAACCAGCGAATTGTGTTATCAACCTTAAGGAAGTAACATATCATCCCAGTGTACTAAATGCAACGATAACAGCCTGTTAACATACTGAACTGACATCTATTTATGCATAACTATATGAACTGATTTCTTGCTGTAACAACTTCGGCCATAAATATGAAACATCAAAGGACATTATATGAACATCTACTGTAATAATGTTCTGAATATCTGCTGACTACATGTGAAGTGTGAGTATCAATCTCCTCTTCTGTAACAACATCCGTGCCAAAGCAAGTAGATGTACCAGCCTAATATGTCTTGGTAAATATAATTATTGTTAATTAACCTGATATACTTTAGATAGATGGTAAGGTAATATTTAGACTGACTGATAGTTTACAGTAGCTAAATTGTGTTATAGCAATTACAACACCTAGCTCGTTTGTTATTTGTAAAAGCAATTGCACTCCTAATTTTTGAGACTTAGTAATTTTAGACATGAATAATGTACAGCTATTTTCATGAAATATATTTAATATTCCTTAGAATTTTATGAATTTATATATTTGATGACATTAACCCTTTTGCTGCCATGACTTTGGAAATCTGGCTTCTGAACCTGTGTATATTGCAATGAATGATAAACTCCATTGATAACACCATAAAAAAATTCATCATCATTATCCTCAAGCAGCATGGGATACAGAGGTCCAAACAGATTGTGCAATTTAGTTCTCCAAACATGTCTTTCCTGCTGCACCTGGCCACTGTAGCCCAATTCTAACAAGGTCCTGTTTAACATTGTCTGTCCATTACATCCTAGGTCTCCCCCTCTTCTTTCGCCTGCTGAGGAAGCTGCTGGTTCAGTGGAAGAAATGCGTTTGGGGTTTTGAAGCTTTTGATTTTAATACTTGTCCCCACATATGCTGTAAGTGGAGATTAAGTTTTTTAAATGTTTTTAGCTCTCATGGTGTATAATGCAGCGAATTAGTGTCATATAAGATGATGATGAATCATCTAAAGCATAATAATTGTTAATAAGGACTGGTATCTCAATGAATGTCTGCCACCACAGTAAAATATGTGCAATGTAATAGCACAAGAAGAAAGAAAAAAGAAAAACAGCAATACCAACAGCCGATAGTGGAATGTCAGCGATAGAATACAACTGATGAATTGGTGGAGTCCACAACCCTAACGCAAGTTGAAGATCAGCATGTGGACTAAGACAACTAGAAGTGCATCAGACTGTTTTCAACAATTATAGTGAGGAACTCTTTACTCATACTTTAACAGCAGTAAAAAAATCCGTAAAGATTGATACTAGATATCGCTCTGAACTTCTGCTCTAGTGGCAAGATATTTCAGTAGCCATGTTTCAATTATTACTCTTTTGGAAGTTAATATTACAGAGAATATTGTGTAGTAAATCCTTTTAATTAACCTTTGCATTGTGTCATTCTAAAATTTATTATAATCAATCATATTCGTATGAAGCCCATTTGGTGTACTAATATACAGGTTATATCACAGGGTTTGTAATAAGTGTTAGTTATTCTCAACCCATTAAGTTTACTTACCTGTAGGAAGCATTGTCCATTGCTGCTACCAATACCAAAGGGCCTATCCTTCCCAAAAGTAAGAGTGTTGCCTAGGACAAGAGTAATATCTCCCTTCTTGAAAGAATCCAAAGTATCCTAAACTTCTCTATAAAACCCATCCTTTTCATCCTCATCAGCATCCTCAGTGGGGGTATAACAGCAGATAACATTCAGGTCTTTCAATGCGTGTCTGAAATTTAGCCGTAAGAAACCTTTCATTGCACTCATATCCTAGAAGAGCATCACTGGCATGTCTGCTGAGAAGCAAACCTACACCTTGGAGATGCTTTTCATTTTCCCTCTCTGAAAAGAGAAATTTAAGATTATTTTTATGAATATAACCTTTATCTGTCCATCTGCTCTCCTGCAAGCCGAAAATATCTAAGTTATAATGGTGGAATTTTTGTGTAGGGACATCAAGAGAATAATATTTGTGCAGAGTCCTCATATTCCAACTACTAAATGTGGAGAGAGAATGGCCCCCTAATCACAGGAATGAGGCAAAGACCTGTTTCCCTCACTATTAAAGGCTGAAGCCATCTACACTGGAAGACTTCCTCCAATGCAGGTTTGATGATGCCCATAGAAGAAAGAGTTCAGGTGTTACATGCGATGGTCTCAGAACAGTATTATCCACCAGTTAATTAAAGCTTATCTAGTGAATCTATTAACTTGGGGCTGTTAACTCACAGATGGAAATATAGAGGTAGATTCTCCCTCAACAGAAGCCCACCAGTGCAGCAAATTCAGCATCCATAATCAAGCTCAGAACCATTATTCATTTCCAGTTGGTGTATATGGTCAACATCAGGACCCTGTGTGGTTGAGCACTCCTCAGCAGAGTAGAAAAAAAAGTAGCCATAGTAGTCCTGATCAGTAGGCTGCACTGATCTGACAGTCCTCCCCTTCCATTCCCTTTCACAAGAGAGCATCTCTTTTGAAAGGTATTAATGGTCTGCACCACAAGAAGGCTGAATCGGACTTTAAGTGTGAGGCCTAGCCAGTTCTGTGCTTCATTACAGGGATTAGTGCATATCTGTCCTTCCAGTGACTACCTAGCAAAATTTTAAAAATATTAAAGTATGAACTAATTTTTTTTGTTTATACACCGAAGAGCCAAAACATTATGATTACCTCCCTAATATGATGTTGGTCCTCCACGTGCTGCCAAAATGGCTCTTACCCAGCAAGGCATGGATGCTATAAGATTTCTAAAGGTGTCTTGTGGTATCTGGTACCAACACGTTACCAGCAGATCCTTTAACTCTTTTAATTTATGTGGTTGAGCTGCCACAGATTGGATATACTGTTCCAACACATCAATCCACAGATGCTCGATTGGATTGATGTCTGTGGAATTTGGAGGCCAGGGAATACCTGGAAGTCTTCCTCATGCTCCGCAAACCATTCTCGAACAATCTGGGAAAAGTGGCATGGTGCATAATCCTGCTGAAAGAAGGCACTACTAGAGGGAAATACCATTGCCATGAAAGGATGTACCTGGTATGCAATGTTTAGGAAGATGGTAGATGTCATAGTTTCCTGTTCATGAATGACTGGATTCAGGGTTTCCAAGCAGGACAATGCCCAAAGCATTACACTTCCTCCACTGGCTTTTGTCCCTCGGTGCATCCTGGTGACAACACATCCCCAGGTAAACAACACACACGTACCTGGCCATCCACATGTTGCAACAGGAAACGAGATTCATCAGACCAGATGACTTTCTACCAATCATTCAAGGTCCAGTTTTGATGCTCATCTGCCCATTGTAAGCTTTTTCGATGGTGAACTGAGGTTAGCATGGGCACTCAGAGTGGCCTGTGGCTATACAGCCCCATTTTCAGTAGGGTTCGATGTGTGTTGTGACACATTACTCCTGTCACCCATCATTCAAATTATGGGGGAGTTGCATCACAGTATCCCTTCTGTTGGCTCATACCATAAGGGATAGCCTTCTCTCACTTCTAGCATCGATAAACCATGGTCAGCCCACACCTTGGAAATGCTCTGACCCAGTCGTCTGGCCATTACAATTTGTCCTTTGTCAAACTCACTTAAGTTCACTGCCTTTCCCATCTGAAGAACAAGAATAACACTGATTTACAAAGTGCAGTATAAGGTGTTATTTATACCATTTCATTACCTTCACATGTGCCATTGTTTACTTGCAGTTGTTTCGATTTGTATAAAGATGTGCTGGTCATAATGTTTTTGTTCTTCGGTGCATATACACCGATCAGCTAATACATTAAAACTACCTCTGCATTATACAAAGAAACATGCGTGCAGCCAATCAGTGTCACGTCAGTGTCACGTGCCAAGGTTGCGAATGATATATATATAATACCTGGTTTGGAGCTCTCGCAGGCAGTATTTTCTCGTCTCAACATGGGAAAAGCAAAGGATTTATCTGATTTCAACAAAGGACAGATTGTTATGGAAAGATGCCTTAGTAACAACATTCTGAAACAGTGACGCTGGTAGGCTACTCATGCTATGCAGTAGTTAGTACCTATCAAAGATGATCCAAAACCAGTGACTTTGAGCCATCGATAAGACATGGGCCGGCCACACCTCATTGATGCCAGAGGGTGCACAGGCTATCTCGTCGTGTCTGCAGCAACAGGAGGGCTACCATAGCTGACATTACCCATAATTTCGATTATGATAAAGGGCCCAATGTGTCCAAACACACAGTTCACCATAGGCTCTTGGATATGGGTCTTTGCAGACCCATTCATGTGCCTATGCTAACAGCCATTCACCATCGTCAATGCTTGCAGTGGGTACATAATCATCGACATTGGACCATAGAAGACTGGAAGAGGGGTGATTGGTCTGACGAATCCCATTTTCTGTTATACCATGTGTATGGACGAGCTTGAGTGTGACGTTTACCCAAGGATGCCTTCTCACCAGGATGCACTGTGGGATGGATCCAGGCGGCTGGAGGGAGTGTGATGGTCTGGGAAATATTTTCTTGGGGAACACTTGGACCAATTATCCCTGTAAAGCAAACTATGACAGCTGTCACCTACCTGAACATCATGGCTGAACACATACACCACTTTATGGCGATTGTATTCCCTGGTGGAGATGGCATCTTTCAACAAGACAATGCCCCATGTCAGACTGTGAAGAAGGTTCAGGAATGGTTCCTAGAGCATAATGAAAAATTCCATTTATTGCCATGGCCCTCATATTCACCGGACATGAATCCTATCGAGGAATTGTGGTTTGAGTTGGAGAAACAGGTATGAGCAGCATCACCCCGTCCACATAATATATGGGAACTGTGGGATCTTCTGTTGCAGTCATGGTATCAAATATCAAGTGACACCTAACAACATCTCATTGAATCTATGCCTCATTGGGTGAGAGCTCTTTTTGGCAGCAAGAAGAGAACCTACATCATATTAAGTAAGTGATTTTAGTGTTTTGGCTGATCAGTGTGTGTGTGTGTGTATGTAAATATATATATTGTTACGACAGATGAACATCCTGCAGTGAGTTTATGATTAACGTGACATGAACACTCATTTATGCCTTTGCAAGATTTATTTTAACCAATGAATTGGAATACAGAACTGACCTAAAAACAATAGAAGAGATAGAGTTGTTGTTGAATTTATGGAGATCTGAAAGAATGCATATATAGCTTTAGTCTGTGCATGATAGTTTAAAGAATAAATGTTTTTATTTGGTGTGTGCGCAGGATGTTGATTAGTTTATTTGTGTGGATCGTGTTGTTAAGCTGGTAAAGATAAAGAATTTGTCATCTTGTGTGTGGTGATCAATGCCTAAAAAGAATTGGTTCTGAGAAACCAGTAGTATACTTAGCCACAGTTTTGGAGTACTTGAGGACTAAAACCTAAGAAGGAAATCATTTTGCATAAAGTTATTTAGTTATTTAGAAATTGGTAAGGTTATTCTCGAGATATTCCAAGTATTCACATATATGATTCTAGTTAGATTGAATATTTATTTACCAACATGATTTTATTGTTCATTGAATGATTTTAGTTAGATTGAATATTTATTTACCAACATGATTTTATTGTTCATTGAATGATTTTGGTCTTGTTTCGTGAATTGGATGTGAATAAAATTGAGATAATGGATTCTTCTGAAAGTTGATCTTTGCATTATTACAGAATTTCGTGCGGCTGACTTAGTTTGTTTATAAATAATTTCATCCATGCTTTTGTAATAAATTGCATTGTATTGTAATTTTCATTAACCAATTTTTATTTGAACTCACACTCAGTGCTCATCCATTTTAAATTGCAACAATATATATAATTAAAATACACATTTTAAGGCTTCTAAATAATGCCAGTTTTTTTACTTTATTCCTTAACCTGATGTATCAGAAAATAAAATGATTTTTCTCTTGCTCAAACTGTTATTAGAACAGTGCACAAGAAGGGATTGATGTGGGCTAACTTATCTCTCCTACCATTCCTTAAGTAGCTGACAGAGAGCTCAAGCAAGTTGAGTTGTTTACTAAATATCTGGCCATGTGTTCTCAATAAAATTAAGTCCGATGCCAAGGGTACATTTTTTTTATTGGGAGATTTCAGTAATTTGCATGAAACTATAGGCAAATACATTTTTGCTTCATTTTAATATATTTTGCAATTAAAACTTTTCATCATCATCCTTAAGCAGCCATGGGCTACAGAGGTCCAACCAGACCATGCAGTTAATTCTCCAAGCATATCTGTCCTGAGCTACATCTGCTGCATTTGGCCACTACACACCAATTCTAACAAGGTCCTGTTTGACATTGTCTGCCCACCGCATCCTAGGTCTCCCCCTCTTTCTGAGGCCTCTAGGCACACTGTTCATAACCTTATTCGCCAATTCATAATTATCCATACAGGCAACATGGCCAAACCAGCGAAGTCTCTCTCTGCACAATATGCTGCTTAAAGGAGGTTGCAGACTCCTTTACCTAACCTCATCATTAGTTACAAAGTTAAACCACCTAATACCCAAGATACTATGTAAGCACCTAGAATCAAAAGCATCTAGTTTCCTGTTATCTTGTTTACACAGCGTCCAAGTTTCACTACCGGAACTAACCCTAGAAAGAACCAAACTATTATACAGTCTAATTTTAGTCTTTAGGTGTATAAGCCTATTTCTCCACACTCTCCATAGATTCTTAAAAGTCCTGGGAGCAATCCCTATATGTCTGTTAATCTCATGCTGCACATCATCAGTATCTGTTCAATGGCTCACAAGATAATTAAACTGTGACACCTGCTCAACACTGCAACCATTCAGATTAACTGAATCACAGCCTGCCTGACCAATTTTCATTACTTTAGTTTTCTCTCTGTTTATAACCAAACCTACTCTACTACCAGTCTCATCAACAGCTCGAATGAAAGAGTTCATCTCATCAACATCATTTCCCAAAAGGGCTAAATCATCAGCATAATCTGAATCAGAAATTTTAGTATCTCCAGACCATTTAAGGCCAAAATATTTCCCTTGAAGTGAATTTCGCATAACAATCAATAACCAAACTAAAGAGAAAAACAGACAAAATGCACCCTTGTTGAACACCAGAAGTAATGCTAAACCAATTGCTACAAGTCTTACCAACTCTAACACACGACTCAGTGTTATTATAGAGAGCTTTCATTATATTAACTAACTTGTATGCCATACGATCTCACAACCAACCACAAATTATGGCGATCATCACAATCAAGAACCTTCTTGATATCAACAAAGCTAGTTGGGTTGTTTTACCTATGAGCGGCACTTTTTTGCACACCATGAGCTAAATGGCTAGGTCACATGGACCCCGAAGGTTCAGAGAAGGTTGGGGGAGGGGACCCACTGGAACAGCTGTTGGGAGACAGATGGTAGCCTCCCGTCATGGCCATCCAGCGTGTTCTTTAACGTGCACAGGGTATGGCTCTCCCGCACACGGGGTCACGGCTTAACGTCCCATCCGACGGACGGCGGCTTTCCAAGCCCATCGGTGTCCCCTACTGACCGTGGGCAGGGCGGGGAATTTTGCGGAGATAAATCTCAACGCTGACCCAATTGGGACTCGAACCTGGGAACTACAGATTACGAGCCTGGTGCGCTACTGACTGAGCCACCCCCGCCCCTCAACAAAGCTAGTAATCAAAGGTGTCTGAAACTCTAAACATTTCTCAAGAATATGCCTGAGTGAAAATATCTGATCTACACATCCCCTACCACTTCTGAATCCACATTGCTCATCACGCAATTGCCTGTCAACCAGATTCTTAATTCTATTAAGCACAATCATGCAAAGAACTTTCCCTAGAACAGAGAGTAGGCTGATACCCCTATAGTTATCACAAGAAATGCGATGATCACCTTTTTTGAAAATAGGGATAATAATAGCGCTGGTAAAATCTTTAGAAACCATGCCTTTATCGTAAAAGTTATTTAAAATTTCAGTCATCCAAGTGGTAACCGAAACATTCCCAGCTCTGAGCATTTCTGTAGTAATTTCATCTACACCTGGGGATTTATGAAGTTTAAGTTTAGAAATAGCCAAAATAACTTCAGATTATGTTATAGAGCCAACATTAAAGTCCCCAATACATTTATCATCACTACAGACAATGGGAGTAGAACTAACTACATTGTTTAGAACATCACTGAAATGCTCAGCCCACCTAGACATGACAGAATCCTCACCTTCTATAACCTTACCTTATTTATCCTTCAATCCTTGTATGCCTGTCTGTTTTCTACCACATAAAACATTAACTATCTGGTACAGCTCTCTGCTGTTGTGCTGCCTAACTGCTTCCTCAGCTTTGTCAGCCAAGCCATCAAGCCAAAGATTCTTATCAGCAGCTAACTGATCCTTTACATGTTTATTAAGCTCTCTGTAATCCTTTCTATTAGGACTAGTAGGGTACTGATTAAGGACATTCCTGGAGTTCCTTCTTTCTGAAATAAGCTCAAGTGCCTTATCACTCAAATAATTCTGCCTCCTCTGCTCCTTTTTTTTCCTAAAAGAGTACTGTTAGTTTCCAAAAAAGCCTGTTTAAAATGGTCCCATTCTTCCTCAACTTCAGTAGTAAGCAAACCATGACTGCCATAATGACTAAGTAACCTATCATGGTAAGCTTTAGCTATAACTGGGTCTTTCAGAGCTTCAGTATTAAAGGTAAAATTTTTAACCCTAGCACAACACTTTTTATGTTTAAGTTGCAAGACACTTTTAACAAGGTAATGGTCAGATCCAATTTCAGTTCCCCTATATGCCTTGGTATTCCTAACAGAACTAGCCCATTTGCTGTTAATTAATATATAATCAATCATATTCTTATGCATCCCATCAGGTGAAACCCATGTGTACTTATGTATGTTGCGGTGTTTGTAATAAGTGTTAGTTATTCTGAAACCATTGAGTTTACTTACCTGTAGGAGATGTTGCCCATTGCTATTGCAGCTACCAATACCAAAAGGGCCTATCACCCCTCCCCAAAGGTCAGAGTCAGTACCAACTTTGGCATTGAAGTCACCTAGAACACAGGTAATATCTCCTTTCTTGACAGAATTCAAAATATCCTGAAGTTGTCTGTAAAATCTATCCTTCTCATTGGCATCCTCAGTGATTCCTAACTGCTTCCTCAGCTTTGTTAACCAAGCCATCAAACCAAAGATTCTTATCAGCAGCTAACTGATCCTTTACATGTTTATTAAGCTCTCTGTAATCCTTTCTATTAGGACTAGTAGGGTACTGATTAAGGACATTCCTGGAGTTCCTTCTTTCTGAAATAAGCTCAAGTGCCTTATCACTCAAATAATTCTGCCTCCTCTGCTCCTTTTTTCCATGACGCGCGTTTCGCGCCGTTCCTATCAGCACTTCCCACCTGATGAAGTGCCGATAGGAATGGTGCGAAATGCTCGTCATGGATCTAAAACTTTTTAAGCACCCTTTGCTATCAAAAAATATAAATAATTATGTCATTTGCCAATGCAGGTAGCCCATTGGCAGCAGTCATCATTATCTTAATCTCCACTGAGACGTCACTTGCCGGCAAGAACGTCGAATATTAAATTTCTAACCAAAAGCCTCCAATAAGCTCCTGTTACTTCCCATCCTCTATGGCATAGTAGGTAAATCTCTTTTTAATAATTATTGATACTTGATAGCATAGTCCATGTGTTGAAGTGCTTAAAAACATTTAACAGTGTCATAGAGAATCAAATTACTTTACCTTTAGTCACAATCGCAATTTATATATTATCCCCTTAGGTTAACGATTGTAACTCCATACAAAATTTTTTTGACTCAAAATATTTCAGACAATTAGACATTTTATGTGTACTAACATTTATGCCACATTCACTGAAATCTGTAATGGGTGGTGAACTTTTTCCAAAAATTTGGTTGATTTGGCATGGCCCTAAGTTAGTAAAATGTTACAATTAAATATTTTAAAATTTTTAACAATGCAAATATTTTACATTTTTACTATGGAATAAAAGCTTTCAGTCTCTCAAAATTACTACTTACCTAGTTTAGCTAGTTCCCCTGCTTCTAATACATCTTTGTAAAACTTGTCATTATAACTTACAGGAAACACAACCTGATTCAATCTCTTCAACTGCCTAATATTATGTGGTGTCACATCTCCTAGTTCAATCCTGCCGCCTCTGCAAATTATAAGAAAACTTTAAATATAATACTATTGTATATGGCTAATTCCTTAAACAGTTATTAATTTGAATACTAAAATGAAAAATAGGAACTTTCAACTTATTCATATTTTATATGATCTTTGAAAAGTTGGTCAAATTAAAGGTATTAATAAAAAAGAAAAAACATTATATATATATATACAAACACATCAATCAATAGTAAATACACATATTACCTGCTGATATAGAAATTCAAGAAACACTTATGAAAAACTCATTGATGAAACTCGTTTTTTCCACACTGTTGTTCATAAAAATCAGACCACCAAGAAGGACCAATCAAAACATGCTCATATTTGGAGGTTCAATGTAACTTTACTATAGTAATAAATGATTACAATATGGAGGCAATTGGAGAGTTAAATACACTTTGTTTAATCCTTCTAGGAGTCCAATGATCTTCAAAATTCCTTATTCAAGTTACTCCAGGGTCCCCCAATTAATATAGACGTTGAAAGAATCAGAAATGTTAGGCCCAAGACATTTGAAAATTTTCTTACATATATCTTATAAAAATACATAATTCAAGCATGAAAAATTATTAAAAATATTTCAAATTAACAAAAAAATTTAAAATTAAAAGATTTTGGAAGCAATTATGAAGTACATCTATCTTTCAATAATTTTTTTACATTTTCTTTTTTCATTTGATGCATATTTTATTAAACTACAATAGCCGTCCCATGGCCGAGTGGTTAGCACGCTTGGCTACTGATCTAAGGGACCTGGGTTCGAGCCCCGGGTAAGGCATGGATGTTTGTGTTGTTTTTCTGCTGAGGTCCTGCCATCCTCTCAGACCTTCTACTCTGGCATATAAACCGACAGGCTCCTGTCAGACCTCTGTGGCAAGCAGCTGCTTGAGGGGGTATTTATTTATTTTATTTATAATTTGTTAAAGCCATCTACACACCATTTCTTAGAAGCACTATGCGGTATTGCCAATTTGTCTGTTAACATTATTCTGTAGCACAGCACCTATCTGATTTAATCTCAAAACTTTGATTTGAACTATTATCAGCAAATTTTTCCTTAACAGTTTTGAAAATCTCCTGAAATCAACAAAAAATATTTTTAAAAAAGATTTTGGAAGTAATTAGTAAGTATCTCTTAACTTTTTTCCCGTTTTACACTCCTTCTGCCAAACCTATTTCAGTATTCAAAGAATTATTTTTATCAATTATATAATTTATCCCAGCATTCTATGTGTCGTCATTCTAACTCCTCAAATTGAAATTATAACTAAGAAGAGAGAGCTTTCTCAGCTAGAGCAAAGCCAGAGCTTGTTGATGACTGCCTCAAGCGTAAACTATGTCGCAGCAGAGCAGGTGCCATGACCTAGTTCATAACTGAAATATGCAGCCAAGTGCCTACATAGTGGATTGTTTACAGCATTCTCCACACAATTGAATACTGTCACCATGCATTGTTAGTATTTATACTTTCATAATTAAAATCCTTCATTTTCATTTCTGTATTTATTTCATACTCCCATTGTTTGTAATGATGATAGATGCATTGGTGGCTTTAATGTTGGCCCTATAACACAATCTGAAGTTATATTGGCTATTTCTAAACTTAAACTTAATAAATCCAAGGGGTAGATGAAATTACTATGGAAATGCTTAAAACTGGGAATGTTTCGGTTACCACATGGATGGCTGAAATTTTTAATATCTTTTAGGATAAAGGTTCTTAAGGATTTTACCAGAGCTATTATTATCCACATTTTTAAAAAAAGGAGATTGCAGTTCTTGTGATAACTATAGAGATATCAGCCTACTTTCTGTTTTAGGTAAAGTTCTTTGCATGATTGTGCTTAATAGGTAACTGACTTGAATAGGATTAAGAATCTAGTTGACAGGCAATTGCATGATGAGCAATGTGGATTCAGAAGTGGTAGGGGATGTGTGGATCAGATATTTTCACTTAGGGAGATTCTTGAGAAATGTTTAGAGTTTCAGAAACCTTTGGTTGCTAGCTTTGTTGATTTCAAAAAGGCTTTCGACTCTGTTGATCGTCATAATTTGTGGTTGTTTGTGAGATCATACGGTATACCTGACAAGTTAGTTAACATAATGAAAGCTCTCTTTAATAACACTGAGTCGTGTGTGAGATTTGGTAAGGCTTGTAGCAATTGGTTTAGCATTACTTCTGGTGTTCAACAAGGGTGCATTTTGTCTCCTTTCTCTTTAGTTTGGCTATTGATTATGTTATGAGAAATTCACTGTAAGAGAGAGATTTCGGCCTTAAATAGTCTGGAGATACTAAAACTTCTGATTTAGATTATGCTGATGATTTAACCCTTTTTGCAAATGATGTTGATGAGATGAACTCTTTCATTTGAGATGTTGATGAGACTGTAGTAGAGTAGGTTTGATGATAAACAGAGAGAAAACTAAAGTGATGAAAATTGGTCAGGCAGGCTATGATTCAGTAAATCTGAATGGTGGCACCCTCGAGCAAGTATCTCAGTTTAATCTTGGGAGCTATGTAACAGATACTGGTGATGTGCGGCACGAGATTAATAGATAAATAGGGATTGATGCTGGGACTTTTAAGAAACACTGGAGAGAGTGGAGAAATGGGTTTATACACCTAAAGACTAAAATTAGACTGTATAATAGTTTGGTTCTTTCTAATGTTAGTTATAGTAGTGAAACTTGGACACTTTGTAAACAAGATAATAGGAAACTAGATGCTTTTGATTCTAGATGCTTACGCATTATCTTGGGCATTAGGTGGTTAACTTTGTAACCAATGATGAGGTTAGGCAAAGGAGTCTGCAACCTCCTTTAAGCAGCATATTGTGCAGAGAGAGACTCCGTTTGGTTTGGCCATGTTGCTCATATGGATAATTATAGATTAGTGAATAGGGTTATGAACAGTATGCCTAAAGGCCTCAGAAAGAGGGGAGAGACCTAGGATACAGTGGGCAGACAATGTCAAACAGGATCTTGTTAGAATTGGTGTGCAGTGGCCAGATGCAGCAGATGTAGCTCAGGACAGATATGCTTGGAGAACTAAACTGCATGGTCTGGTTGGACCTCCATAGGTCATGAATGCTTGAGGATGTTGATGATGATGATCAGTCTTTTAGTTGACTAATCTATTGATAGATTATTATTGATCTTTCAGAGTTATGCTACATTGGATGGCTAGCTTACAAGTTGCTGCAGATACTTTATTCAACATTGCATTAGGTTACAGGTTAACTTTTCATTATTTCTTTGTTTTCCTGTGAAAACACTTTGATTTTATATCAGTTCCTGAAAATGAGGTTTTTTGGATACAGAAGCAATAAGGATGTTTATATGGAAATCAGTTCTCCTGGGGAAGGGTAATTCATGTGTATCATCACAATGGAATAGTGCACACTGTGCACTATTCCACTGTGATGATGCACAGAACTGGGCATGCATATCAGCAACAGTTCAATGGCCCTAATCATAGATTCATACCAATCTCAATTGAAGTCCCATCTTCTCATGGTGCAAGCTGCTAGTACTTTTCAAGATACTCTCCCCCTTGAAAGGGAACAGATAGGCAGGGTGGCTGCCATATCAATTTGATCTAGTGATTTGGATTTCTGTGGATATTTTTCCTTTCTTTACTGCTGCTCATGAACAGTCAACTTCATAGGATCTCAATGCAGATGCATTCATAAGGTAGGGGAAGGCACTGTCCCCTAAGATTTTAAACACTTGCAGCAGGTTCAATCCCAACTCACTGCAACTAGGAACCTCATATCTAAACCCTATATGGGAAGACCCAAGTGGGGCTACCACACCAAACTGGGGACTAATCAGTCATGAACCTGTGGAACCACAGGAAGTCAAACATTGCCCTTAAATAAAAACTAATCTGATAATCAAGTAAAATACATTTCGACTTACATGCAATTCAAGAGTTCCTGAATTAAATGCATGTAGCACAATCCAGGCTTAGTGCTGACTTCTGTCACTAGGTATCGCAAGCCTACTCCTTTGTTAAGCAGTCTGGCAAGTTCATATTGGCAGTTGGAACTAGTCTTCTTTAATAGAATTTCAGGGTGTTTGTGCCAATGGAAAATATGAAAGAATTCACAATAATTATGGTAAAGCCTGGATATATTATCAAATACCTAAAATTTTCAATTCTCTATCGAGAGTTCTTTTATGCCTGAGCACTTATTCAGAAATTAAAACTAAAGTTCCAAAATGGTTATTAATGTAAATATTTGAAAAGTAATGTTTAAAAATAGGATATAAAAGGTCACATCCTGTATCTGGTTTATTTTAAGCAACTGCAATATTAGTGTGAAATGATTGACTTGAACAATAAGTGATATTTTTGTGCAATGCATGTTTATAATGTGTAATTTTATAGGTTAATTTTATAAATGTGTTTAATTTTTCATGTTTGTTTTTAATTCATATTTTTCTTTTGTTGTTGCTATTTTATTTTCTGTTTTTAATTATGTGTTTATTTTCCATTAAACATGTAATTTTTTAATTAACCTGTCATGTGATTGAAAGGAATCCTGCTGACAAGCTATAAGGCTTAGTGGGGTAATCTAATGTATATAACCATATTACGGCATAAATAAAATAATTATTATTAAAAAAAACAGTGCATTTGCATCATTTTTACAAACTTGGGAAAATTGCTTCAGAGATTCTTGAAATGCTCAAACAAGCGTCCAATGACAATGCCAAACCAACACTTTTGAGTGGTTCTTTTGTACGTAGGCAAATGTTTTCAAAAAGTTCTGATTAGTCCTCAAGAAGTCAAACAGACAAGAATGAGGAGAAGGTACATCAAGCCATCCACAAGAACCATTGTTGAAAAATTAATGACATTTGTGGAATTGTTGGACCAAGGAACAGATTATGCCAACAGAGGAATTCATGCCTAGACTACTGACTCAGGACCAAAGACAATATCGGTTCACTATGTGTAGGAGTCTTCAAGAACAAGTCAAAAAGGCCTAAAATTCCTTTCTAAAGTGATAATGGTGATGAAAGCTGGGTTTATGACCCAGAAACAAAGCAGCAGTTATCCTAATGAAAGAGTCCTTTACTGCGACCAAAGAAAGCAAGGCAGGTGAAGAGCATGCTGATTTGTTTCTTTCATGTGGAGGAAATGGTGCACAAGGAAGTTGTTCTTACATGCCAGACAGCAAATCAACAGTATTACATCGAGGTCCTAAAGTGTTTGAGGGAGAATGTGAGGCTGAAACATCCTGAAAAATGTCATGCACAGGACAAGGTGACAATGTGCCAGCTCACACCACTATGTCTGTTTTTAGCCAAAAGTAACATGATGGTGGTCCCCCACTTACCCCTACTCATCAGAACTTGCCCCCTGCAACTTCTTCCTGTTCAAGATTAAGTTCCACCTCAAAGGTCAGCAACTTGACTGTGTCAAAGAAATTCAGACAGAATGAAAAGAACAATACCTGAAAACAGAAGTTTCAGATGTTTTCATCAGTGGGAAAAAGCATTGGGGCCATTGTACTAGCTCCCAAGGGGACTACTTTGAAGGGGTAACAGTAATTAAAACTCAAAGGAGCCTATATTTTTTATCCATACAGTCTGAGAACTTTTGGATTGCACCTTGTACAGTCAACTGATAATTTCCTTTCTCCTCTCATAACCAGACTCCATTGCACACTGACAGAAATAGAATATTATTATATAGGATGCAGCTATTCTAGCAAATATTTCACTGCACACTTTTCTGTATAAAATTATAATTCACTCTTTTGGTTGATGCATTTAAGTTGAAAAATCATCAGTACCATGTTTTAAAAATTTGAATGTTACACAAAACATTATCAAAAGTTAATCTTTCATCCATAAGAGGATATAGGGTTTAGAATTGAACACAAAACAATTTCTTTAAAAATGCAGCAATTCCAGAAAATATTTCACAATATTATAATTCACTTGATTATAGCCATTAAAAGGTAATGTATGAAATGTTTACTGTGATGGTGAGGTTGCCATTCAATGAACACTAATATTCTGATAATTTAGTAAAATACATTTTGACATAGTCATTTGATAATTTTCTTTGATGATCTGGCACCTGGATTGGTTTCACACTGAGGGAGAGAGCTATTTTTATAGTAGATATTCTAACCTTGTAAATGCCCAGACAGTCAGATAAAAGCTCAGCTGCTTAAAAATAATCTTAAATTTCTCTTTTCAGGGAGGGAGAATGGAAAGTATCTTCAAGCTATAAGTTTGATTCTTAGCAGTAATGCTAATGATGCTCTTCTAGAATACAATGGCATTAATGAAAGGTTTCTTACAGCTAAATTTAAAACTGGGATCAAAGACTTAAATGTTATCTGTTGTTATGCCTCCACTGAGGACTCTAGCGAGGACAAGAAAGATAGGTTTTATGGACAACTTCAGAATATTTCAAATTCCATCAAGAAAGGAGATATTACAATTGTTCTAGGCGACTTTAATGCTAAAGTTGGTACTGACTCTCACCTTTGGGGAGGGGTGATAGGTCCCTTTGGTATTGGTAGTTGCAATGGCAATAGGGGAACGTCTCCTACAGGTAAGTAAACTTAATATACAGAGTCATTATAAAAGAATACCCATATTTTAAAATGCTATATTTTATTAAATAATTAAGTAGCAAAAGTAATTGTATGTGTAAAATGTTACAACTCTGAAATATTTTTTGTGCTCCACATACTTTAACATGGGCACCATTGCACTGAAGCTGTTGCAAGTTTTGCACCACACTTATCTGGTGTAAACACTTGCAACAGTTTCAGTGATCCTTTTTTCTAATACTGTAAATTATTAATTTTTTCAAGATAATAATGTTTTTCTACTGAAACCCCAACGAAAGAAGTACAGTGTGATGGCACTGAATCAGGATTTCTCAGGGGCAACAAAATTGGCCACCCTCTACAAGTCAACCAAGATGGAAATTTGGCATTGGATAGACATTATAGGTGATATAGTGTCACCATATGATACACTCCACACTATCATGATAAGAAAACTTTGAGTTTCTTAACATTTTGGATATAAAATACTTTTGTTATATATTTAAATAACTGACATATAAAAAAAAAAGTCAGTACAAAATTATTTATCACTATGTATTTTCTTCAGTGAGAAACCAGAAGAAAATGTGTTTTTCATTAAAATAACCCATGAAGTGGAGAAAGATAAGTGACACAAAGGTCTGGAAAGGTCATTTTAGACAAAGATTTAGTCTGTAAATGGTAGCTAAGCATTCACTGAAAGGAGAGCTATTCACCACCCACTGTGATGATGAACAGAATCATTCATGCCTAGCACCTAAAGTCCAATCTCACTTTCTTGTAGTGCAGACCATTAGTATCTTTCAAAACAGATACTCTCCTGTGGAAGGGGAAGGCTGCCAGATCAATATGGCCCACTAATTTGGACTACTATGACTAGTTTTCTTTTTTTATTCTGCTGAGGAGTGTTCAACCACACAGAGTCCTGGTGCTGACCATATATACCAACGTCAATAGGATAATGGCTCTGAGCCTGATTATGGATCTTGAATTTGCTCCACTGGTGGGCTTCTGTTGAGGGAAAATGTTCTGCTGCATTTTCTGTTTGTTTGTGGGTTGACAGCCCCAAATGAATAGATTTCCAGGATATGTTTTATCAGCTGGTGGATAATCCTGATCAGGGACCATCACAGGTTTTCATGGGTATCCCCAAACATGGCTTCTATTGGCATCCTGAAACCTACATTAAATGAAGTCCTACCAGTATAGATGGCTTCAGTCTTTAGGAGTACAAAGACACAGGTCTTTGCCCCATACCTGCGATTAGGGGACTGTTTGATATTATCAGCACGTCCTCTTTCAATAAACATAGTTCACTTAAACATCCCACTAACCATTTTCTCTCTACAGGTTGTTGGAATGTGGGAGTTTGCACAGAGATTATTCTCCTGATGCCCTCATGTAAGAATTCCGTGGTTATAACCTATATATTCTTGGCTTTAAAGAGACCAAATGAACAAATAAAGGTCAGATATTTAAAAATAATTGCAAATTTCTCTTTTTAGGGAGGGAAGATGGAAAGCATCTCCAAGGCATAGGTTTGCTTCTCAGTAGACTTCTGTGTCACAAGTGATCTTCTAGGATATGACAGCGTTAAGGAAAAGTTTCTTACAGCTAAATTTAAAACAAAAATTAAAAACTTGAATGTTATTTACTGTTATGCCCCACTGAGGATATGATGAGAATCAGAAAGTAGGATTTACAATCAACTTCAAGATATTTTGAATTCTGTCAAGAAAGGAGATATTACCCTTGTTCTAAATGACTTAAATGCCAAAGATGGTACTGACTCTGACCTTAGGGCAGGGGTGTTAAGTCCCTTTGGCATCGGTAGTTGCAATGGGGAAGGTCACCAATTATTAAGTAAACTTCATGGTTTGGGAATAAACAACACATACTACAAACATTGGAACATTTATAAATACATGGGCTTCACCTGATGGCTTGCACAGGAATATAATAGATTATATTTTAATTAACAGCAAATGGCTTAGTTCTGTTAGGAATACCACCAGGTCATAAAGGGGAGCTGAAATTGAATCTGACTATTACCTGATCAAAACTGTCTTGTAACTAAAGCTTAAGAAATATTGTGCTAAGGTAAAGATAATTACTTTTAACATTAAAGCTCTAAAACATCCATATATAGCCAGAGAATACCATGGTCATTATGACAATCATGGTTTGCTTAGCTGCTGAAGTTGAGAAAGAATGGGATCAGTTTAAACAGGATTTTTTTTGTAACCAACAGTTGGCCGAGTGGTTTGCGCGCTTGGTTACTGATCTAAGGGACTTAGGTTCAAGCCCCGGGTAAGGCATGATTGTATGTGTCATTTTTCTGCTGAGGTCCTGCCATCCTCTCAGATCTTCTACTTTGGCATATAAACTGACAGGCTCCTGTCAGACCTCTGTGGCAAGCAGCTGCTTGAGGGGGTATTTATATTTATTTATTATACTCTTTTGGGTAAAAAGGGGCAGAGGAGCCAAAACTGTTTATATATGATAAGGAGCTAGGGCTTATTTTTGGATGAAAGAATTCTAGGAAGATCCTTAATGGACACCCTACTAGCCCAAATAAAGTGTTAGAGCTTAATAAATGTGTAAAGGATCAGTTAACAGCTGATAAGAATCTATGGCTTGATAGCCTGGCTGACAAAGCAGAAGCAGCAGCTAGACAGCACAACAGAGAGCTGTACTAGATAATTAATGTTTTGTGTGCAAAGAAATTGGCAAGTATACATGGATTGAAAGATAAACATGGTAAGGTTATAATAGAAGGTGAGGATTCTGATGATATTCTAAACAATGTGGTTAGTTCTACTCCCACTGTTTGTAATGATGATAGAAGCATTACTGGCTTTAATTGACTCTGTATCACAGTCTGAAGTTATTTGGGTTACTTCTAAATTTAAACTACATAAATGAAATTACTACTGAAATGCTTAGAGCTGGGAATGTTTCTGCTATCAAGTGGCTGACTAAAATTTTAAATATCTTTTATGATAAAGGCACTGTTTCTAAGGATTTTATCAGAGCTATTATTATCCCTATTTTTAAAAAAGGTGATCGCAGATCTAGTGATAACTATATGGGTATCAACCTACTTTCTGTTTCAGGTAAAGTTCTTTGCATGGTTATGCCTAACAGAATTAACGATCTGGTTGATCGACAATTGCATGATGAGCAGTGTGGTTTCAGAAATGGTAAGAGATGTGTAGATCAGATTTTTTCACTTAGGAAGAAAAGATTGAGGAAAAAAAGATTGAGGAATATGTAGAATTTCAGAAACCTGTGGTTACTATCTTTGTAGATTTTGAGATGGCTTTTGACTCTGTTGATCATCATGATATGTGGTTGATCATGTGGCATACTACACAAGTTATTTAACATAATGAAAGCTCTCTATAATAACAGAGTCATGTGCGAGAGTTGGTAAATGTAGCAATTGATTTAGCATTGCTTCTGGTGTTCAACAAGGATGCAATTTGTCTCCTTTTCTCTTCAGTTTGGTTATTGATTGTGGTATGCAGAAATTCGCTGCAAGGGGAAGAGTTTGGATTATGCTGTTGATTTGACCCTTTTGGTACATGATTCATGAGTATAGATTAGTGAATAGGGTTATGAACAGTGTGCCAACCAGTCTCAAGAAGACTGGTTGGTTGGTTGCTTGGGGTTTTTTGGCGCAACAGCAACTAAGACTATATTGCGCCAAACAAACGATAAAAAGGAGTAAAAGACATGGAACCCACAACCAAAGTTAAATTAGACACAAACAACATGGCACAAAAATGAGGAGTATAAAAAAGAATAAATGGAAGCAACAAGCATATAAGTCAACAATAACAATGGGTGTATAGGACCCATGTAAAAACAAACACGTAAAAAATTGAGGAAAAAATGTAAAAATTCATAAACGAGTAAAATATTCGGTAAAGCGTAAAAATTCAAAAACAGGTGTTAAAAGAGAATCATCATATAAAATATGGCTGAGTGTAAGTGGCTCAGCCATAAAATTATGGAAGGTAAAATACATTCTACGTTCAAAGTTAAAAACTGAACACGAGATTAAAATGTGCTTAATGCTTAAAATGTTGTCACAAAACTTGCACTTAGGTTCGTCATTCACCTTGAGAAGAAATGAATGAGTTATAAATGAATGACCTAAGCAGAGCAGAGCAAGTACAACTTCCTCCTTGCGATTCCTGCAAAAACAAGACTGCCACGGTTTGACAACCAACCAGTAATGTGTGGCAATCCCGGTGTTCCGCTATACTGGGACAGCACTACACCTTGAGGGAGTTGCCACGAAACCACCATCCACTTCTAGAGAACCTTCTATGGATCATACCTTCTGTGGATCTTGCCTACTGCAGGAGAAGACCTATAGAAGAGAGAGACCTTACTGTTAGAAACAAGTCTGTTGAGATAATCATTGAAGTGCAGTAAGTGGTATTTTGAATTTTGATCATTGCCATGCCTAGGAAAAAGCCAAATAACTCACTGAATTTCGACCAAATTCTTCTGCCAAACATAAATCTGATGGTAATTTTAGAATATAGATTGCCAAACTTTAGATGGTAATCCTAACTTTTTCGAGTCTTCCGCAGCGGAGACTCTCAGGCTGTCCCGTCAATAAGCCATGCCTAATCGGTTCTGCCCGGCCTTTCAGCATGACCCTCAACTTCGTCCTCTCCATAGAGCCGACTCGCAGCTCCCAGCGAACAGGGCTCCACTCACTTTGGGGCTCGCAACCAAGCCCTTCGCAGATGCAAGATGTCTGCCTAATCGGGTTGACCAAGTCCTTCCAACAGACCCTCCCATTCTAGTCATCTCCAGGAAGTTGCCGGCACAACTGCATGCATAAGGATTACCAGTCCACCCTACTTCACAGAGGCACCTAAGCCCCTCCACCTCAAAAGCTATTTGTTCTGCCTAAAGATCTCACATGGAGACTCTTAGTTTGGCTTTTCCATTGATAAGCCCATCGACCAGGTTAGCTACTCCCGGTCGCGAGCCTTCAACTTTGTCCTCTCCATTGTGAGTGGGCCGAAGCCCCCCAGTGAACAGTCTTCCGACCCACAATATCAGTGAGACTGCATTGATGAGCCTAGTGGACCGAGGCGCCACACCCAGTCCGCAGAACCCTCAAGTACAGCCCCTCAACCGCGGTTGCAACCCTTAGCTTCTCAGGGAACAAGTCAATAAGCCCACTGGACCCCCCCCCCCCCCTAGAACCAGTCCGCAAGCCCTCAACAGGCCCCTCCACCAGGGGCAACAAGATATTCAACAGGCCACCTCCAGAGAGCCAGCGATCCGAACCCAACTTCTCAGAGGCACCGTAGCCCCCCCCCCCACCTCGACAAGGGGGTCCTACTTCAAGGGGGGGGGGCACGGTTTGACAATGGGTTTGATCTCGAAAAGCTTATTACCAACCTGTTCAGACCAAGATCTCTGCCACTGTGCCCAGCGAACTGGGCACAGTGGCAGAGATCTTGGTCTGATCTTGATCTTGGTCTGATCTTGGTCTGATCAGATCTTGATGGCAGAGATCTTGGTCTGATCTTGATCTTGATGAGCCGGTGGAAAAATGCTGCCAGAAGTCTACATGTGGAACTGGCAGCAGAGAGTCGGACAAGGGCATGGCTGACTTGGCAGCAGGGTCTGCCAAATCATTGCCCCTGATTCCGACATGATCAGGCACCCAACAGAAGAGAATCATGGTGGTGGCTGCCAGACGATGGAGCTGCTGGCGGATCTTGGAGAGAACATGGTGAGGCCGATGTCACACCGAGATCAAAGCCTGTAGTGAGCTAAGCAAGTCAGTGTAGAGAACACACCAACAATGATGCTTAGCTGCTATGTGGTCCAAGGCAATGCTGATAGCATGCAACTCTGCAGTGAAGATGGAACGCTGCTGTGGGATCTGGTCTGCAATGATTACATCACAGCAGACCATGGCTGATCCCACTGAAGTGCCAGACTTCGAGCCATCTGTGAAGACAGGCAAGAAGTCCGGGTGCGCAGCACAATGGCTGGCAAAGAGTTGCTGATACACACAGTCGGGTGTAAAGGCCTTCCCCATCTTGCACAGGGAAAAATCGCAGGAAGGGGAAACAGCGAGCCAAGGTGGAAGTGGCTCAGCTGTCGACTGTGTGATGCCATTGAGACTGATGTTAATGTCTCACAGGTAACCTCGGACACACAAACCGAAAGGACGAATGGCAGTCAGCCGATTCTGGTATATTTCCCACTGGGGACTGAAAACACAGTCCCAAGTGGGATGGCCTGGCAGGGATTGCAATTTGGCTGCATATTGTAGGGACAACTGCTGACAGCAAACAGATAACGATGGTTCATCGGTCTCAACATAGAGACTCTGGAACTGTGAGTGTGGAAGGCCTCTGTGCAAACATGGAGCAGCCCATCAGGCCCTCCATGTGCAAACATGGAGGGCCTGATGGCTAGCCAAGCATTGGCTATTTCTAAATTTAAACTTCATATATCCAGAGGGCTAGATGAAATTACTACAGAAATGCTTAGAGCTGGGAATGTTTTGATTACCACTTGGATGACTGAAATTTTGAATATCTTTTATGATAAAAGAATGGATCCTAAGGATTTTTACCAGAGCTATTATTTCCCTATTTTTAAAAATGGTGATCACAGTTCTTGTGATAACTATAGGGGTATCAGCCTACTTTCTGTTCCAGGTAAAGTTCTTTGCATGATTGTGCTTAACAGAATTAAGAATCTGGTTGAAAAACAATTGCCTGATGAGCAATGTGGATTCAGAAGTGGTAGAGGATGTGTGAATCAAATATTTTCACTTAGGGAGATCTTAGAAATGTTTAGTTTCAGAAACCTTTGGTTGCTAGCTCTGTTGATTTCAAAAAGGCTTTCAACTCTGTTGATCCTCATAATTTGTTGTTGATTATGAGATCGTATGGCATACCAGACAAGTTGGTTAACATAATGAAAGCTCTCTTTAATAATAACACTAGGTTGTGTGTGAGAGATGGTAAGGCTTGTAGCAATTGGTTTAACATTGCTTATGGTGTTTGACAAGGGTGCATTTTGTCTCCTTTCTCTTTAGTTTGGCTATTTATTATGTTATGCAAAATTCACTGCAAGGGAAAGATTATGGCCTTAAATGGTCTGGAGATACGAAAATTTCTGATTTAAATTATGCTGATGATTTAGCCCTTTTTGCAAATGATATTAATGAGATGAACTCTTTCATTTGAGATGTTGACGAGACTGTAGTAGAGTAGGTTTGATGATAAACAGAGAGAAAACTAAAGTGATGAAAATTGGTCAGGCAGGCTGTGATTCAGTTAATCTGAATGGTAGCACCCTCGAGCAAGTGTCTCAGTTTAATCTTGGGAGCTATGTAACAGATACTGGTGATGTGTGGCATGAGATTAATAGACAAATAGGGATTGCTGCTGGGACTTTTAAGAAACTATGGAGAGTGTGAAGAAATAGGTGTGTACACTTAAAGACTAAAATTAGACTATAATAGTTTGATTCTTTCTAGAGTTAGTTATGGTAGTGAAACTTGGACGCTTTGTAAACAACAGGAAACTTGATGCTTTTGATTCTAGATTTTTACGCAGTATCTTGGGCATTATATGGTTCAACTTTGTAAGTAATGATGAAGTTAGGCAAAGGAGTTGGCACACCTCCTTTAAGACTACACTGGTTTGGCCATGTTACCCATATGGCTAATTATAGATTAGCTAAAGGTCTCAGAAAGAGAGGGAAGACATAGGATGCAGTGGGCAGACAATGTCAAACAGGACCTTGTTATTAATAGATTCTGAAAAAAATTTCATCGCCGCCACGGCGGGAATCGAACCCGCATCTCTCCAGATTCATGCCAGAGCGCGCTAACCATTTGCACCACGCGTCGGACAACGAATATTTTCAGAATTTGACCTTTTAAGTTTTTCTTCTTGAGACGTGACTGAGACAGCGCCATCTATACTCAAGGAGACGCAACGTTTACAGTCGTTGCATTTGATTATCAGATGTTAATGAGAAGGTCGCTAACGCTACCGCGTTAAATATATAATTGAAATCCAAAGTGAATGCACAGTATTCCCTGTTAAGAAACAATAATTAATAGTTGTTTCTTAACAGGGAATACTCTGCATTCACTTAGGACCTTGTTAGAAATGGTTTGCAGCGGCCGGATGCAGCAGATGTAGCTCTGGGCAGATATGCTAGGAGAACTAAATTTCATAGTCTGGTTGGACCTACACAGCCCATGGCTGCTTGAGGATGGTGATGAGGTTTAAACGTGCAAATATAAAGGTAGTTTTGGTAAAATATAACTTCAGAAAAGGTGATTATTTTTTATTGTACTATCTCCTCAATGCTATAGACTGGAATGATTTGAATCTATGACACTGAAATGATCTATATGATGATGTAGATATAGCAGTTTCACATTTTTATAGTGAACTTTATGATATGATTAATTTTTGTGTGCCTCTATCTAGGAGTGTAAAAAAAGATATCCCCCTTGGTTTACAAGTGATATTATTTACAATATTAAATTAAAATATAAGATTTTTAGGAAAATGAAAAAATACAATATAAAAACAGATATAGATAACTTTAAATATTACCGAAAAATTAGTTAAAAAAAAGTAGCTTACAGAAATTATATTTCTCTAGTTGAAGGTGAACTGCAAATCCAAGTAGATTTTGGTCGTTTCATCGTAAGAATAATAAAGATAATATGGTATTTAATACAATGCATGATAATGATACAGAACTTACTGATAGTCAGGATATTGGGAATACATTTGCAGATTATTTCAAATCTGTTTACACCAATAGTACAAAATATGATAGTGATGATTTTCATGTTAGTGATGAAGTAAATATCCTGGATATTGTAAAAATTGATGTAATTGCATCTGATATTATTGATGCAATAAAACACTTGAAAGGGGTATATTCATTGGGGCTGGATCTTATTCCATCTTTTGTTATTAAGGGTTGTTCAGCATCGTTAGTCTATCTTCTTTTAATATTTCTCAATTTATCACTCTGACAGAAGACATTTCCTTCTAGTTGGAAGAAAACAATGATTATTCCAATATTTAAAAAAGGAAATAAAGCTAATATTGTGAATTATAGACCTATTGCTATACTTTCACCCTTTTCTAAAATTTGTGAATCTATAATTTTTAAGAATATATATCATAACCCAACAAATTACTTTGCTTTTAATCAGCATGGTTACAAATCTTTTACTATTTGTAATGATATTTCTATCACTCTTGATCAGAAGGGTCAAATGGATGTTATTTACACTGACTTGTCTAAGGTTTCTGATAATACTGATTTTGGAATATTAATGAAAAAATTAGTGAGAACTGATTTCAGTTCTAGTTTAATTGATTTTCTGTATTCTTTTTTGAGAGGATCCATTATGTAAATTACACTAGTTTTTCACATGATTTTTACAGTACTTCTAGTGTACTTCAAGGATTTAGTTTGGGGCAAGTGTTGTTTATTATTTTTAATAACAATTTACATAGTTTCTTGATTTGCTCAGATTGTTTAATGTTTGCAGATGATGCTAAAATTTTTAAGCATATTTTTACCTATGATGATTGTATTCAATTGCAGAAGGATTTGGATAAATTACATTGTTGGACTGTTGAGAATTGTTTATATTTGAATATTTCATAATGTTCTGTTGTAAGTTATTATCATAATAGAATGATTCTACAGTACAGTTATCATTTGGATAATACTGCTTTTTCTCGTAAATATGAAATCTATGACATGGACATCAAATTTAATTCTAAGTTTTATTTCAATCCTCGTGTTCAAGATATAATGAGGAAAGCTTATCATAATTTAGGGATAAACTGTTTAGAATGGAGATGCTTTGAATAATAAGATTTGTGGAGGAAAAATAAAAGGTGTAGTGGAGTAGTGAAGAAATGAGGATATATTGTATTAAATTAATGTTGTGTGATATTACGTAAGAAGATTGTTATCATTTGATTCAAGATGAGTATGGTTCCAGTGGTGAAAGATAATCAACAGTAAAATTACTTTTAGTCCTCTATCAGGAGAGATCAACATTAGATGTTTCGCATCTATAAGGTATAACGCATTATTAAGGTAGTCTTCTAACACTAATGAAATTCAATATAAAATGGTTTGTTTGTTGGATGTTATGAAGTAATAAGTCCTATTTTGTCATAGGAACTGAATATTGACAGAATTGTGGTTTAAACATTAAAAATTAGTTAAACATAATAAATCATTCTTTTTATGCTTTGACTTTACACTAAGAGGAATAGAAATACTTGTGTTTAGAATAGATTGTTTAATTTGTATTTAGTTTGGTATACATATATGCTATTTGCAAACTCATGTAAAGTTTTCATCTGTTTGAATTCATAACAAATTAGTGCCAGGAGTGTAGATATTATTATTATTTTGAATGCCTTTAACTAGAAGTATGGATGAGTTATTAAGACTGAAATAAAAGATGAAATTGGTGAACTTGCTAGTCAAAATAATGACATTAAAGGTGAAATAGCTGCCCAAAAGCAACAAAATTAGTGACCTTGCTACACAAAATAACTTGAAAGCCGAAATGGTTACACAAAATAATGAATTGGCCTCTCAAATTAGTAAGATTACTGATCAGAATAATGATCTGAATAAAAAAATCAGTGAAATCACAGATCAGTCTAAGGTCATTAAAACCGAACTCAACAGACAATGTGGTAGTCTAAAGGTTGAAATCGAAGATGTAAGATGTAATGTATATGAAATCACTTGTGATTTTAACACAAAACTTGATACTGTTAAGTTAGATTATAAACATCAAATTGAAACTGTAAAAACTGACTGTGAATGCCAGTTTTAGATTTTAAGAAGTGTTACCTTCTTCTTGTGATGATGGTAATTTTAATGACAGTAATGTTTTTACACATATCGCTAGAAATACCATTAAACCTTCTACATAAGATTGTCAATAATCTTGGACTGTATTTAAAACACAATTTGAAGTCATCGCTAGAGCTAGAGTGGAACTAGCTAGAGTGGAATGAATTTCAGAAGGCCAATTTTCTTGCAGCTTCCTTAAGAAATTCTGTTGTGGAAGTTTTACAGTTTGTTCCAGAAGAAAAACGACTTGATTATCAAAGTCTGGCTTCTGCATTAGAGCTCAGGTTTGGCAATAGTTATTTAAAACAATATTATATGACTCAATTTAAACATTGTATGCAGAAGAGTGGTGAAACTTTGCAAGAACTTGCTAGGATATTGAGCATCTAGCTAAATTGGCTTATAGTAACTGTCCACCAGAAATTCAAAATAACTTAGCTCCATTACAATTTATTGAGGCTATTGCTGACCCTGAGATTCAACAATCTCTGAGTATGTTGGAAGGTGAAACCTTAAAGTCAGCTATGGTACATGCCATGAAGTATGAGTGCTCCAGGCTTTCCTCCCAAGCAAACAAATGCACAGCAAGATTTGTGAATACAGAAGAAACTGTAGAAAAGGATAGTGAAATGCAAAAACTAACCAAAGCCATACTATCCATTTTGAAAGAGATTAAAGGTTCCTCTCCGAGGACTTCTACAAACATACAGTGTTGGAATTGTAGCAAGATTGGACACATTCGAGCCAACTGCAAAAAGTGGTGGGTACAAAGTTCAAGCACGTCTAACAGACATCAGAACCAACATAAGCAACGTGAAGGGCAAAGGCTGCCTGTTGATTGGTTGGCCCCAGGGGAAGTCGCCCATATTTCAGCACTACATGGTGAAGATAACGGATTGGTAGCTGATGGAACTATGAATGGAGTGCCTTGCCATATGATAGTAGACACTGGTGCAAATGCAACTTTACTCAGAACAGACAAAATAAAGAAGATAATCACCCAAACTAGAATGCTAGACAGTCTAATATAACCCTACAAACAGCCACTGGAGATCGTGCTAAAGTCCATGGAAAGATAGAACTCAAAATCAGAGTTGGCAGCTGTCTGGTATGGCATCCTGTTTACCTCACTGACATCTACGATGAATGTATATTAGGTCTAGATATCCTAAAGGAACACAGATTAAGCAATAGACCCAGTGACAGCCTACTCATCTATAAGACAGAAGAGATCTCTATGCTTAGCTGAACATTTGATTCTTTATCAAGTGTGACCACAGTATTAGTGATGGAAGAGAGAATTCCCAGCACAAAGTGAAATTATAATCCATGGACATTGGGCGAAGACTTCTGGGGTCTTCCAATTGGCAGTTACTGATGGAGAATAGGATTGATTTTAAATACGGTACAGCTAAAGATCGTGTGTATTAAATTGACCACTGTGTATATTTACCAAAGCACAGTCCTTTCCTATCACCTCGAACCTACTCGTTCATCAAGCGAAAAGTCTCTTTTCTGTTCTCCGATGGTCCTCACTCACTGCTTGTACAACAGGTGTAGATATCACTAAAACTGTTTAACGTTATAGATGTTGCAAATTATGGAGTGAGACACTCTGCCGTTCTGTAAAACAAATGGCTCTGGCCTAATGAGAAGCTGTAAAATGGATGGGCAAAGTGGGAATCAGGATGGGAACATTCTCCAAGCAGGAGTTGCGATTTTGAAAAATGTAGAGCTAAAGAAGTTTATATGGAATCTGAAGAGGACAGACATGGGGTTTAAAGTTCTACAGTATTAGTTTTCAGTAGGAATATCCTATCTTGAAGAATTCCCTTCCTAATTAAAAAAAAATGACATTAGCCTGGCTTGGATTGTATACCCATTATATCCACAAGGAATAATTTGCATAACTGATTTTAGAGTAGAAAAACTGCGAGGGTTGGATCAAAGGTTTGTCAGATTTTTTGCTTGCTGGGGTCTTAGAGTGTGATTGTAGCAAGGACTTTCCCTTATTCGTGGCTTAGATCTTTCCAAAACTATACATCCAATACTTTAAAAAAACATTTATGCTTAAGGAAAATGCTTGGATGAATTTCCAGTTATGAGGTGCTAAAAGTTGATCTGCAAATTTCATTTTTGAGATAAGTGCTGCATTTTTGATTATTCTTAGTGACTTATATTTAGAATTAGTGGATAATTCATGTAATTTGCAAATAGTCAAGAGTTGAATAATTGTTTCAAGGTCAACTGGAAAGGTTTTTATTAGTTTTGTATGACCTTAGTAGAAAAAATATTAGTGTAACATATTAACTGTAACAATATATTTTAATTTCGAATGACTGAAATAAGTGGTAATGTGAAAATGAAATTGGAGGGAGATATTTCTTTCTGGGTATCGTATTTTGTTTATTAACATGAATGGGATTCGCATTTGTCTGTCCCAGTGTTAATACCAAAACAGTTTCCTAAGACATAATTTTTGCTTATTGTAAATGTTTTTTTTAATACTGTATTTTTTGGTTAGGTAAATAGATAAGGTAAAAAAGAGAAATATTTAACACAATACCTATATAACGAAAATGAGTAAAAAGCACTAGAAGAAAAATTGATGCATACTTTCAACCAATTAAAAAAGTCAAACTATGTGATGTAATTGCAATGCCTGCAGATGGTGATAGCCCATAACTTCAGTCACTGAGTTACCACAATATGTGTCTGAAGTAGCAGACAACCATACTTTAACTGTAAATAAATATGAAATTGCAAATGCTGTCGGTACAGCTAAGGTATTCAGAAATTTTGAATGGTATAATTTTATTAAGAATACCCATATTCCAGATAGAAACTATGCATTTATTATTTATTTATTATTTATTATTATTTATTTATTATTTATTTTTTATTATGTATTATATTATTTTATTGTGAGCATACAAACAATAATAAAACAGCGAAACGCTATTTCGACCATCAGAATCTAATCTAAAAATTTCTGGATTGCATATTCAGACTAGATAAGGGAGTTTACTGCAATATTGGATTATCTTTGCAACCACTGGAGGAAGAAATAAGGCATCAATCTTGTAAAGGTTAGTGGCTAAACCAATTACAAAATTTTCTAAATTAATAAGTAAATATATATTTAATTAATAAGTAATAAAATAAATTTTCTAATATTAATAAGTAAAATAATAAGATTTTAGTATTTTAAATATTCACAATTTATATGCATATCATCAGGAAGCAGTTTTCATGCTGAAAATTTTATGGAAGTTTTATGAATTTTACAAGGATTCTAGTAAAGATGTAAAAAATAGATGCTACTCGAGCAAAACAAGTAGAGGAAAATCGAAATAGACTTAAACCCACAATACAAACTATGGTTTTTCAGCTTTCCAAAATATATCTTTCCGTGGGCAGAGGGATGATGGCTTTTTATTGTATAATGATAATGAAACTTGTAATGAAGAAAATTTTAGAGAATTATTTCTTTGCTGATGGATGCAGGGGATAAGATTCTTGATCAGCATTTATTAAATACATCTTTCCATGCTATATTACGAACTCAAAGTGAGATAATCAAATGCTGTAGGGATGAAATTTTGACTGTGATAACTGATAAAATCTTAAATGCTAAATATTACAGCAAAATTTTTGATAAAAGCACAGACATTTCGCATATTTCACAAACCTTGAAATCTCTCTACTGAACCCTTCAAAACGATCTACAGAAAATGGTTTGACGAATGCTGATTTAGTTAATTGATAATTTCCTAATTCTTAAAAACCCATATAAAACAATTATTATTATATGACCTTGAAAACAAAAAACAGAACTTCCATTTTGGCATTTTTTTACATGTCATACAGGAAAAATCCTTCATACTTCCCTAAATGGCCCCCCTGTAAACTTGTAACTTATGACCATCCCTGTCCTGATAAGAATCTTTAGCTTGTTGGCTTGGCTGACAAAGCTGATGAAGCTGTTAGCACAACAGCAGAAGCTGTACCAGACAGTTAATGTTTTGTGTGGTAGAAAATGGATAGGTATACAGGGATTGAATGATAAACAAGGTAAGGTTATATATAGAAGGTGAAGATTCTGTCATGGCTAAGTGGGCTGAGCATTTCAGTGATGTTCTAAACAATGTGGTTAGTTCTACTCCCATTGTTTGTAACGATGATAGATGCATTACTGGCTTTAATGTTGGCCCTATAACACAATCTGAGGTTATTTTGGCTGTTTCTAAGCTTAAACTACATAAATCCCCAAGGGTAGATGAAATTACTGTTGAAAGGCTTAGAGCTGGGAATGTTTCTGTTATCACATGGATGACTAAATTTTGAATACCTTTTATGATAAAGGAATTGTTCCTAAGGATTTTATCAAAGCTATTATTATCCTAATTTTTAAAAATGGTGATACAGCTCTTGTAATAACTATAGGGGTATCAGACTACTTTCTGTTTCAGGTAAAGTTCTTTGTATTACTGTGCGTAATAGAATAAAGGATCTGGTTGACAGGCAACTGTGTGATGAACAATGTGGATTCAGAAGTGGTAGGGGATGTATAGATCAGATATTTTCACTTAGCCAAACTCTTGAGAAATGTTTATCATTTCAAGAGACCTGTGAATAATTTCAAAAAGACTTTTGACTCTGTTGATCGAGACAATTTGTGGTTGATCATATGGAATACCTGACAAGTTACTTAGCATAATGAAAGCTCTCTATAGCAAAAATGAATTGTGTGAAAACTTGTAGCATCTGGTTTAGCTTTGCTAGTGGAGTTTGAGAAGGGTGCATTAGTCTCCTTTTTTGTTTGGTTATTGATTACATTATGCAAATTCTTTGCAAGGAAAAGATTCTGGCCTTAAATAGTCTACAGATTTCAAAATTTCTAATTTACATTATGCAGATGATTTGGCTTTATTGTCTAATGATGTTGATTAGATGAATTCATTCATTAGGGCTGTTTATGAGACTGGTAATAGGGTATTGGTGATAAACTGAGAAAAAACTAAAGTGATGAAAATTGGTCAGGTAGATGGTGCTTCTGCTACTTTGAATGGTTGTACTTTTGAACAAATGTCTCAGTTTAATTATCTTGGGAGATGTTTAGCAGATACTGGTGATGTGCAGTATAAAATACTAAGAATATGAATTGCTGCTTGGACCTTCAAGTATCTTTGGAGAGTTTGGAAAAACAGGAATATACACCTAAAGACTAAAATTAGGCTGTATAATATTTTGCTTTTTCATACAGTTATGTATGGTAGTGAAACTTGGAACTCCTTCTAAGCAAGATAACAGGAAACTTGATGTTTCTGATTCTAGATGCTTATGCTGTCTTGACCATTAGGTGGTTTTGTTTTGTAATGATGAGGTTAGATAAAGGAGTGGACAACCTCCTTTGTGTAATGGGTGGTGAATATAGTTATGAACAACACACCTAAAGGCCTCAGGAAAAGGGGGAGACCTACGATTCGATGGGCAGACAATGTCAAACAGGACTTTGCTAGAATTGGTCTATAGTGGTCAAATGCAGCAGCTGTAGCTTAGGGCAGACTTGTTTGAACAACAAAACTGCCCAGTCTGGTTGGACCTCTGTAGCCCATGCTGCATGAGGATTTTATATGTATGCACTCTCATGCTCTGTAACTAATATTTGCCTGTACTTCCAATTGTGAGAATACTATTGCACAGTGAACATAAAACTGAATTTTTTTCTATTATTAGGGGCAGGCTGCACATATGGAAACACTGACATTAAAATATAATTTAGCACACATTTCCTTTTTTAAGTTGTTTCAACAATTTTTAAAGTAAAACATATCTCTTGAGCAATTTCCAGTTTAATATTTGATAGTTCTCAAATGATGACTATAAGACTAGCACACCGCCCACCAAAACTTTGGCACAATGGAAATTCTCCTCGGTTATTTAGTATAACTATTTCTTCATTAAAGGGTTGTGTGGAATCGGAAAAACAGCAAATAGCTGTTTTTCATAGGTGAACATAAAACACAAGAACTATTTTAAGAATTACAATTAATTACAGAATTAAAAAGAGTGTTCTAATGAACTCTTTATTGTAGAATACTACTGTTACCGAGTGTTTATGGAGTTGTGAGTTGGTCAAAACACATGGATATATCGAAACCATGTTGTGGCATATGAACACAATTACGTGCCAGCTGGAAGTTAGTTTTATCTATCATTATATATTATTTAGTCCATGGATATTTTCTCTTCTTACGTGAGGGTCAGCTGTGCATTTTTTAACAGATTTTGTGCCATTTTTGTTAGTTTGTATTATGATAAGTTTTATCTTTTATCATACAGAATGAGAATAACTTTTGGAAGTGCCAATTGTTTGCAGGTATTTGACAAATGGGATTTGAATGTTTTACAATTTATTTCTCTCTCTCTCTCTGTAACCTCATATTTTCGAGTGGCCTTTACTTTTTATAATGGGACATGCAGATTCATATGAAACAAGAATTTACAATTATACGTTTGAATATTATCAAAAATATTTTTAAAAAATCATTATTCTGCATTCTCACACTAGTTAGTAATAGTGACCAGTTTTATCACTTATTTTAAAAATAAGGCGATGTGGAATATGCACCATTAATCAGATTATATTAAAACTTCATGAATATTTACTTGCATAGCCCTCATTTCATATGAATTTGTCAGGTGCATAATAAAAAGCCACCAAAAAATATAAAGTCACAGAGGGAGTAAATCACTCAAATATGAAGCAAAAAATATGTAAACAAAATTCACTCATAATCTAATTATTGCACTTTTCTGGAAAATCTCTGATTTTCATTTATAAGGGAGGAAAAAGGTCTACTTTTCTTTTTAAAAAAATGGCAGCAGAAGTAGCTATACTAAAAAAAAATTACCTTCTCCTTTATCACTTTTCACAGATTTCTTCATTCACAGCTGAGCAAGTCATAGCAAAAGTATGCCAGATATCCCACATTCACAAAGACATTGGAGGTTCTAAACCCCGTCACATTTTAGGTTGGGATTTAATGTTTTAACTCAATACAGCATTACACAGGGTAGTTATATAATGGAAACATTACACAATTGTTCATAACAAAGTTATATAATTGAAATATTACTGTAGGTAAAAATATCTCTCCTGAAAATTTTACTGGGTACCCATGGTTTAATGTTTTCTAATATATATTTTAACATAAGAATAAAGGAGCTATAAGTTAAAGCAAGGGGATTCACCACTTTAATAGAAGAAATCTGACATAATAAAGGCAAATTTTACAACTAATTAATTTGCTGTCCCCAAATGATACGATTTCCATAAAATTTAATGGAATAATAAAAATTCCTTCACCTTCAGCATAATATGTCAGCTCATTATAAAATTATGCAAGTTTATAATACGAAATTATAGTAACATGCAACTTAAATATATATTTTTATGATTATAAACTTGATATACAACAGTATGTACGGATTTTGCTATTTTCAAACGCAATTCCACATGCAATAATAATTGAAATTTCACCTGGTCATATTTAGTTCACTATCAAAATCACAAGCCAGATGTACTGCTTCCAATTTTTGCAGTTTGCTACACAAATATCTAAATATAGAACTGCACAATATTAAATAAAAAATTTAAACGATTAATATCAGTATTATTTTCAAGAATTACACTACCAAGCGCATGTACAATATTGTTGAAAGTTACGGTTTCAGAGCTGAACATGTTTATAATATTCTGATTTCAGATATATTTTATTGGAGTCAAAGCGGGAGTTGTCCCAACCTTCGACCTTAGGTAGGATAAACCCTAATCTGCGGGATAAGTCCATCTAGATGGGCAATTCTTTGATCTTGTAAGGCCATAAGCTATGGCAAATTTAAATGACTCTAAGCTATGGAAAATACAGAGGTCCTAACATGGGCGTCCGCAGAAAATTTTGCAGCGGGGGCAAAGCGTGGAAGCAAATAATTACATCAATAAATTTTTATTTAATTATTTAATTTTTAGGATTTTTTTTTTCACAAGTATATTATAGAATACAGTATTGCATCAATACCAAAACACATACATAATGTTTATAAATTAATTACGTTTAAATTGTTACGATTATAATTTGTGGAATTTTTTACTCGATCCCAGGGGTCAAGTACCCCGTTTTCCCCCCTTCTGCGGACGCCTATGGGTCCTAAGATACGACTTTAAGAGGACTTAAGCCGAAATATACACTTTAATTTTAATTGGAAAAAATATTGCAAAATAAATATGAACCTGTAGTGAAATATTATGGTGGCATTTGTATGCAATGATAATTATGTAAAGCCTAGATGAACAGTGTTTGCAGAATAGATTAATAAAAATATTTTTTGCCTGACATAGTAATATTTAAAATCATTTCGCTGACGCTCACATACTAAAACGTGACAGTAGCAAGAAGAGAGACCGTTCTATTGCGACATCGCGTTCAACTTAACGTGTAACTCACATATTTATTCGTTCAGAGAATTATTTTTTTAAATCATTATGACATATTGTACCATTATCTATAGAAGTATATTTTAGAAAACTAGCACTGTGTCATTTCAAAAGTAAATATAAATAAATAAATTATCCCCCAAACACTTGCTTGAATTAGGAAAATTGTTAGCTTTTTAATCATTATTTTGCTCTGTATCATTAAATGATTTTACTTGTTCGAATAGTGATTACATTATTTATATTAAGATATTAATTAATGGATTTTTAATCAAATGAACATTATATTTTTAATCGTCGCATTTGAATTTAGAATTCAGCAAGCCTCATTAGATATCGGCTAGCCGCCTACTCTGTGGTCCTGGTCGAAGTCGATCACCCATGTCAAAATTGGTTTCTCCATCCCCGCTGCACCTTTTGAATGTTACCAGGCTATTTCACTGCTGATTTCTTTATTATGAACTTCAGTTGGTTTACTAAATATTTACCGTTCTTCATTAAGTGATTCTTAATAAAATAAACATATTGTATTCACTACCGTGGCCGAGTGGTTAGCACGCTTGTCTACTGATCTATGGGACCTGGGTTCGAGCCCCGGGTAAGGCATAGATGTATGTGTCGTTTTTCTGCTGAGGTCCTGCCATCCTCACAGACCTTCTACTGTGGCATATAAACTGACAGGCTCCTGTCATACCTCTGTGGCAAGCAGCTGCTTGAGGGGGTATTTTTTTTTTTTTTATTTTAACTGCAGATAAACGAAAATCTAATTTCGAAGTTCTATAACTTCTAAAATAAGCTTTTTATGAAAAAATGTGACTGAGCATAAATTAAACTGTGTGTTTATTTGTATGTAATCTGTGTATTTATTTTCAGCAAATCGAAAATTTAGAAACTTCACAGCTGATGCAGTACTGGAATGAAAAGTTTTGACTGCAGCGCCACAATGATGCATGCAGGTATAATTTGTGCAGCAGGGAAACTGCTATTCGTATCGCAGTAACTGAGATCACGTGCCAATTTCTGTTTCGGTGAGAAGTGTTAGACATGTGGTGTTAGATACAATGACTGTTATTAGTGTCCTAATTTTTATAATTTTTTATAGGTTATAAGCATTTCATAATTTTTTTTCACCATTAGCAGTTTTATGTATATGTTGCTGCTGAAAGGAAATGAGTAAAATCTCGATTAATTCAATTTTTAATAATATATATATATTGTTTTCCAAATTCATTTTATTCCTTGCTAACCATTCCAGCTCTCTTACTCCACTTTTTTTTCTGTGTTAACAAATTTATCGTGAAAATAAAAGTCTTTTTTGAGATAAGAAATAAATTTTTTGTTGCTTCATATGCTTCTTCCCGACTTTGTTTAATATTCTAATTATTTAGTTAAATGTTTACATATAAAATATACCCCCTCAAGCAGCTGCTTGCCACAGAGGTCTGACAGGAGCCTGTCAGTTTAATACGCCATAGTAGAAGGTCTGTGAGGATGGCGGGACCTCAGCAGAAAAACAGTGCACACATCCATGCCTTACCCAGGGCTCGAACCCAGGTCCCGTAGATCAGTAGCCAAGCGTGCTAATCACTCGGCCACGTGAAGGCTAATTTACATATGCAATGAACATAATTAAACTTTTGTAGAAGAGTCTGGGTCTAATATCACCATGGTTGTTAGGTGTATAAATAAATAAATAAATAAAAAATTAAAATACAGATAATTTAGGAAATGAACTACAAACATTAATTTAAGGTGCCATCAGAAACTGGCTACAACAGAATATGCCAATGGGTATAAATTTTATTTGCAATTTTTGCAAAATATCAGACCTCTGTTGCAAATTTTGTAACGATAAATAAATTATAAATAATAAAATTGTGCACTTTCCACGCGAGTGACAAATATGCTGAAAATTTAATTCATAATTTGTTGCTTCTTTGCGATCTAGGCTCGCAAAGCAAAAGGAAACGTAACATCTACTGTGCAGCAGGCAAAGCAGTCTCTTACCACAGCAACCTGGAGTTCGTGACATGAACAAAACCAAAGTGCGCAACAAGGGTGAACAGGAAAGTTTTGGTGTAATTAAATATTTCTTTTGTACTTTAATGCTCTTTCAACTGAGCATTTGGGTTTTTAAAGCATCTGGAAATTTCTCAACTTTTAATTACGTTACTAAAATTTAACCCTTCATATACCAAGCTGTTTGAAAATCGCTTACTTGAAATTCCATTTTTGCCTACTGGGAGTGCCAAGGGGGAGGGCTAGAAATTTGAAGAAGTTCTTTCTCCCTTTGAACGATACAGACGAGGCAGCTTCTACCAAAGAAGCCTTTTGGAGAGTCATTAAGTGATCACAGACAATGCAAGTTTACATCTGCCATATCTGTATTCGGTTTTAATTATTACCAGAAACAGAAATGGAAAAATGGATTTGTGGTTTTCAAATTGTGATACGTTGTGAGATGCAACAATATACATATATTCATATTTTCTGCTTTCATTTTCTAAATATGTTTTTGCAAATAAATTTATATTCTGCTGAACTGAAAATTCTAAACATATTCGAGAATCAGAGAAATCAATGGGGAGAGAGGCCACCACCAATCTAAATAATGAGTTTGAAGAGGGGGTTGAAGAATTAAAATTTGCTAATTTAAATAATGGACTTAAAATTAATTTTAAAAATCAGTTTTTTCAATTAATTACATTGCGCTATTGGAGTAGCATAATACAGAATCTAATACATATTCCATTTATTTTATCATTCCACAAAAGTTTGCATTTATATTGAATAGCTCATGTAATGTATACAGACAGTAGAAAGAACAAGTAATGATATCATCATAGTAGATTAATAGAGCATCAATTTCCCGACAAATTTCGCTAAATTGAATAGTCAAAACAACTTGAAAGAAAATAAACCTTTAATATTTATCATGTGACATCACCACAAATTTAACGATCTAAGAGGGGGTGTAATAGGGGGAAAGCAATTGGTGCACTTGCCTGTTAAAACAGCACAACTTGCAGGAGGAAAAAATTTTTATTTTATAAGCGACAAAAGTGCCGTTTTCATACCTCATCTTGGATGCAGAAAACTTGCAATTTTGCATCTTTGACTTGAATATCACAGAGGCAAAATTCAGGATATCAGAGAGAGGGATTTCATATAATCTTTGATTACACTTAATGAATTTCAAAAGTTACTCTGAATCTTCGATATATGCCGTAATGCTTAAATTTAGCGTCTGGATTTAGACTAGGAAAATTCAGTAGTGAAAATTAAAATATGTTAAAAGTTTATTTTTCTCTCTAACAAATTTGTTTTTAATTTTCAGAAATAAAACTGAGATAAAAAATATAACATTAGATAACAAACCACATATTATTTTTTAATAAGACCAAAATACGCGAATACAAAGGAATCGGTAATAGTTAAGTAAATTATTATTATTTATTTCACATTAGAAACCACTAAATCATTTGCTATCTTCAGAAAACATAGAGAGAGATAGAAATACTATGGCAATGTACTTTCGTCACCATACACATCACTTTAATACCCCAGTAAGATGACTTCAGTGGTGCGACCACTTGGGTTTGATTTTCCAACATCATTCAATGATTACCATTATATGTATTTCTGAAATTAACCCTACGATATAAAGGGAATAGTAACAAGTACTGCCTGACACGTTACAAGAAATCACCTTCCATGATTGACAGTGCCTAATTTAACTGTTAGTCTACCATGATACCTTAGACTAGGGGTTCTCAACCTGGGGTATGCGGTAAAATTATTGGGGCTATGCTGTAAGAGCTAAAAACTAGTCCACCTAGCACTCCCCCAAAAACTGAAAGGTTTTTGGGGGAGGAATTAAGCGTTAGAAAGGATTAAGGTGGTTCCCAACCATTCCTGCCAGAAATGGTTGGGAACCACTGCCCTAATCAAATTACAGCTATAAACATTGCTATGGTCTTTGCTACACCTTTCAATTACCTTGCTATGGTTTCTTCACCAATTGCGAATCGTTTAAGATGGGATTCTTTAGTCGACCAAATGCGAAGCGATCACCTTATCATCGATATCTGAGGACTTCCATTAAATAATTCTGCTAAAAAATTACAAAGTTAATTAAGTGAAAAACCTATCCCTGTTCTTATTTCTAACGCAGAATTTTAAATTATATCATACAGTTTAGTTACTATAAATGTTTAGGACTAACAATTGACTGCAAGCTTACTTGGAAAAACCATATTCAAAAAACTAAGCTCAACTGCACAAACACACTCAACATCCTATCAACCATTTCTAAAGCCACATGGGGTGCCAGTGACCAAGCTATGATCACATTTATCAAAGCTTACATCAGCTCCAAATTGGAATATGGCCTCCTAGCTCTAAATACGGCATCTCATTCACAAATTCAACAACTTGAAACAATCCAAACAAGAGCTATAAGGCTTGCCCTGGGCCTAAAAGCTAACTGCCCTAATCTGGCCACTTGGGCAGAGGCAAACATGCCCCCCCCCCTCACCATAAAAAGACAATACCTCACTTGCAAACACTACATCAAATTAAAACATTACACACCTCATCATCCTGTTATACACAGAATTGAAAATGATAACCTTCTCACCCACACTGTCTCAGCTATCACTAACCATCCCCATTACGCCACTTGGAAACACATAAAACACTTCAAACCATTACTTACTCTCCCTTATTGGCAAATTAAACATCCTACAGTCACTCTAACCCTATCCCACATCACCAAAAAACACCACCACCCTTCTGAACGTAAATTAGCAGCTGAACAATTTCTTTCCCAGATCCCCCCTCCAACCTCATCATCTATACAGATGGCTCACACCTTCCCCACACATTCTTCACACAGCAGGAACAGCTGCCTTTCACTATCCCACTCAACATTATTCATATTCCTTCAAACTTTCACATGCCTCTAACAGCACCACCACAGAACTAGCAGCCATTCACAAAGCTCTTGAATGGGCAGCCGCCCTTAACAACACCTCCATCACCATAATAACTGACTCCAAACCTGCACTACAATCCATTAATAAACTTAGTTATGACTTCTCAACACTACTCCATATACCACATACAGAAACTCTCCCATAACCTACTAGCCATTAATAAGCAAGTCTTTTTACACTGGATTCTCTCTCAGTGTAACATAACCAACAATGACACTACAGATACACTTGCCAAATTGGCCCACAATCTCCCACATCCAACTTATTGCATCCACCCAACTCTCACATATCATTTACTCACGCACAATGACACACCATGCCACTGACAAACACATTCAGAGCCACCATAGATCCTACCCCTAATTTTATCAGCTTAAATTATTTACACATAAGTGCAAAATCCTCCATTCACAGATTAACGACTGGCAGGACAAATCTAAATAGAGATCTCTTTATTACCAACTCAGTACCCTCTGCACTTTGCTCCACTTGCCAGGTAATAGAGGATATATCCCATTTCCTTCTCCATTGCACCAGATACACCACACACAGAAACACTCTCTACCACCAACTTTCCCTTCTTGGAATCACCACTCACACCACACAAACCATTCTCAACCACACACATAAACAACACAAAACTCACTTCCTTGCTCTAACCAAATTCCTCCTTTCTTATCACAGATCCATTTGATTTCCTCTCCCTTTCCCCCACACTGTTTTTTCCCCACTGCCTATTCCTCATCCTTTGTTATTGTTTCCAACAAAAGATCCATTTGGACATATGTATTATATGATCCAGGAGCCCAAAGGATCCTTGTGACAAAAAAGATCCAGAAAGGACAAAAAAAAGATGCTCTTTGGACACTCTTTTGATATACTCTGTCACATTGAGTATAAATTTTTCATCATTAAAAATATATAAAATGTATATAAGGAAACATTAGCTAAATCAATTCCACTATAAATCAACTCTGAATAATAATCCCCCTTATACAATGAAGTATATAACACATTATCAGCATACAATATTAGTTCATCTGAGACTTTTATCACCCACATGGTCAACTTACTACGAATATTAAATTTTTTTAAATTTTACCCAGCTTTATCCACTATTTCCCTGACACACTCACTCCCAGTCAATGGCCAATCACTCAACTCACTTTCCCCCAACTTTCCACACATTTTTAACACTCTTCCCTTTTATCAAACTTTGATTATAGCATAAATAACAGTTAAGCCTATCCGAGATTCAAGGCCCCTATATGATCTTATATAGGCACCATATTAAGATACTATCCCAGCACATATCTCTCTTCTACCATGCTTTTCTACCTGAACACAACTCCTCCCTTCTACACCAGGCTTTTTCTGCACTCTTCCCATTTTTTTTGTAAACCTTCCCTCCCTCCCCCCTTAATTTTCTAAGCTCCCCTTATTATTATAATTATTTACCTCCCCCCTCAAGGGAATTATCCCCTAACTCCCTACCCCTTCCTCTTCCCCTGACAACCCCATGCTCACCCCCCAGGGGGGGGAGATGGGGAGAAATCAATTTTTCCAGCACTTTTCAGCCTCTTTCCCCTCCCCCTTTACCTCGCTGCCACACACCTCTTGCTAATTTCCTTCTCCACTGATTTCTCCAACCAACTACTACCAGGCACTGTTCAGAATTGCAACACTCCTTCAATTCATCTCACAAGGCGGTCTGCGGCCTTCATGCCCTTTCACAACTTGTTGGTATGCTTGCATCACTGTTGCATGGGTCCCTACCTTCACTTTCCATATTGCCTCCATTGCACTGAATTTGCGTTTGGACCAGATGATAGGAGGCCCACTCGGCCGCCTTACAAAGTGGTCCAGTTTTGAAGATGGAGGATGTTTAACACCCCAGGAATGACAGTGGGCATTAAGGTCCCTGCAGAGAATCCAGGGCTGTGGACACTGTGAGAGAATATCCTGTAAGGTGAATACAGGAAAAGTATTGGAAGGCCAAATGAAATAGGATATCAGGGTGATATCATGGCGGTTCAGCCGGATGCAGCATGTTACAAAGCCACTCTTTGCATCAGTGAAAGTGAGATCAATAGCATGATGTGTGACATTCTTGTGCACAAGAATTGCCGCATTAAAGAAAACCGGATGATTCTTGCTTGCATGCACAATATATGGCTTGAAGACAAAGTGATCAGTCAGATTCGACTCACAAAGGGCAAGGATGGAACAGTCATGAGGTTGATGTAGTCCTGATGTCAGAGGCCTTGCTCCATAAGCCTCTGCAGTTCCATTATAAATCATAATATTATAATGATAATCATAAATAGGAAAGGACGTTAGACAATTCGGTGGCAATGTTCATAAAGAGGCCTAGTAGAAAATACCTGGCAGAGGCATGTCACATGCAGGATGTCTAGAAGTCCACAAAGCGCGAGATGAGAGCCACCAGCTGATTTAGGATTGTCAGCATTTTAGGTCGAGATTCCACAGGGAGAGTGGAAGTGACAACCTTGATGATGTCCATGAGAAGTGAGAGAATGTTTCAGTTCAGGCCAAAGAGCAACCCTGTGCTTCCTTGACATCCTGATCTTTTTTGGCCAACTGCTTGACTTGTACAGGACAGGAATCTGTTATATCAGTTGTAGCAGAATCCTGCACCATGGAGGTGCCAGCAGCAGTGCAATTCTGGAGAACAGGAGCAGAGGACAACAGAACTGAAAGGGTGTCATCAGAGTCCGGAGGAACAAGGACAGCAGTAGGTGCCAGGGCTTCCAGCACTGGCATCTCAGCTGACATGGCCTCTGCAGCGTCAGAAGGAGTCACATGACCCCTCTTGGCAGTGGGAAAGCTGAGAGAGGGATCAAAGAGACAACAGCTGCACACAGCCTTCCGAGGAATGGGAGGAGGAAGTAGAGGAGGCATCACCACTGCGCTCTTCAGAGGGAACTTGCCAAGCCCAGTGCCTTCCGAAGAGTGGACAGGACCATGGGTCTCCCTCTTCATCTCATAGGTGAGCTTCCTGGCATGGCACCCAGAGAGCGTGGTGGCATGAGGCCCACCACAGTTGGTACAGTAAATAACTAATCCTTCAAGTAGCTACTTACATTAAGTAAATTGTTAACTTCTTCATATTTATTGGGCCCCAAATCATTTAATGATACTACTTGTTTGATTAGTGATTAATTTTTCGTGCATTAATATTTTAGGATGTTGATTTATTACGATGTTTATATTACGGTGTTTCATTTATTAAAATACAACTTAAATTTCAATAATATGAAAAAATCACACAATGTGACTAATAGAAAATAACATTTCCCCTCCTTTTTAGAGGATTTTAATTTTTTTACTAGCCTATTATAGCTCATATTATGTATATTTACTAGCATTCTCAAGGGAGGAGGGCATATGCTCTCCACTCCTCCATTGCCACAGAGGTCTGAAATGCTATATACACATGCACATATATCAACGTTTATGGTGGGATAAGGTTCATTTGCAGAATCTATTGCTTGTATTTGATTCAACAAAATGGCTGTTCAAGGGGAGTTGGTTCATTTTAAGTTCGTTTCAACGGTGCCAAAACCCTTAGCTTCTCCTGCCCAATGCGAGTGAATAGCACCTATCGGTAAAGCACAAGACCCAGATATCTCCTAGTGACACGATTCCAAACATCACGATATCAAATAATTCATCATCAATTGTATTGAGATGCTCCTTAATGGATTGTTAATGACATGAATGTTGTATTTTTAATCTTTCAAATACGGATATGCTGTTCCAACACAAACCACATATGCTCGATTGGATTGATGTCTGGGGAATTTGAAGGCCAGTGCAATACCTGGAAGTCTTCTTCATGTTCCGTGAATCATTATTGAATAATCCGGACAGTATGGCATGGTGTATTATCCTGCTGAAAGAAGGCACTATAGAGGGATAAACCGTTGGCATGAAAGGATGTACTTGGTCTGCAATGATGTTTAGATAATAGTAGACGCCATAGTTTTTTGCACATGAATGACTGGACCCAGGGTTTCCCAGCAGAACATTGTCCAAAGCATTACACTTCCTCCATCTGCTTGATAGACGCCATAGTTTTTTGCACATGAATGACTGGACCCAGGGTTTCCCAGCAGAACATTGTCCAAAGCATTACACTTCCTCCATCTGCTTGTTTTCACCACTGGTACATCCTGGTTCCACACTTTCCCAAGTAAACGACGCATATGTACCCGGCCATATACATGGTGCAACAGGAAACGAGAGTCGTCGGACCAGACTACCTTCTTCCAATCATTCAAGGTCCAGTTTTGATGCTCGCATGCCCATTTTAGACGTTTTCGATGGTGAACCGTGGTTAGCATGGGCACTTGGATTGGCCTGTCACTATGCAGCCCCATTTTCAGTAGGGTTCGATGTACTGTGTGTTGTGACACATTACTCCTGTCACCAGCATTGAAATTATGGGTGAGTTATGCCACAGTATCCTTTTCGTTTTCTCGCACCATAAAGGCTAGCCTTCGCTCACATCCAGTATCGTTGAACTCTGGTCAGCCCACATCCACTGGGTAGTAAGTGTACTGAATAAATTGGACAACTCAAGCTGAATTCTAAACCCCTCTCATGAAAAATGCTTAAATTATAAATATCTCAGTTGTCAGTTCCTGTTATATTTCTGATAGAACGTTTAAGTATTCAACAAAATCCTTGAATTGCACAAATACATGTATAAATATTCTTTAATGAGAAGATTTTTAATGTAAGATCAGAAGTAATTAAGAACTGAAATTTTAGCAACACTGAAATAAAAGAGTTATGATAAAGAGTAAATTCTGTGCTGCAGCATGAACTTCATTTGTGCCTATTGATAAAGTTCCAGTGCCTATGGAAACAGCATTATGTAGTAAAATTATTCCGTTAAAGAATTCTGCATATGTGTTATAAAAATAAGTAATGAATTAACCTTAACTAAAGGTAAAGTGATTTAAAAATTTTTATTTATTAATTTTTTCTGTGAATTTTTTTCCAAATAATTAATAAAATAAATATAATAAAAAAATACCCCCTCAAGCAGCTGCTTGCCACAGAGGTCTAACAGGAGCCTGTCAGTTTATATACCATAGTAGAAGGTCTGAGAGGATGGCAGGACCTCAGCAGAAAAACGACACATACATCCATGCCTTAACCCGGGGCTCGAACCCAGGTCCCTTAGATCAGTAGCCAAACGCGCTAACCACTCGGCCATGGGACGGCTCCAAATAATTACCGTCGAATAAATATTGGTTGACTAGTTCGCTATATACTTAACGTTAGCATAGGTTGACTTGTTTACCGCGGAACGGTACTGCCCTCATGTGGCAAGTTCTGAAGTTTCACATTCGCGCTTGCTAACACGGAGATTCGCGGAAATCGGCAAATCTTCAATTACGTAGGCACCGCTCTAACTATTGAATTTCTAACATGCCACTGAGGTCGCTGATGTCGTTTAATGGTCGCTGGAAACTCGTTGTAAATACGAAGATATCGTAATTTTCGTGGAAGAGTAGTTCTTGATCATATATGCAGCGTTAGAAAATCTGTAAAATATAAATAATTTATAGATAGTACGATTGCTTGTTCTGTTACAAAGCGGAGCATTTTGACGTACTCGAAACGTCGGGGATCCAACTTCTTTCATTTTCCACTCGCGAGCCGAACCTTTGATAGATTTCTGACATCTCTCACCCAAGTCTCAACAGCTGTTCATAATTCTGTACAGCATCTTTCATTTTTCGGTCGTGAACTACTAATTGTGTGATGTCCTGCTAGATGTCATCAATTGCTTTGTGCTGTAGAATGTGAATGATTATATTTCGCTTGCAACTCAACTATTTTAACACCTGTAAACTCGTACTCTCGGTAAGAATAAGGCTATTTGTGATAGAAATTGCCTAGAAATTTAGGTTGTATTTTGTGAATCAACATATATTGTTTCCCATTGTAATGTAAAAACTTTGACATACACTTTTGAAAACAAGTGTTCTATTATTATTAACTCAGGTACGAAATTATAGCCTGCAACCCTCTTTAAATAATAACAATAAAATTGTATAAATGTTTTCAGAAGAAATACATTGTATTTCTGGTTCAGCATTGAAATGAATTAGAAATGAAACATTACAAATAGAGTCATTGAGAGTTAATATTTTCATGTACATTTTTTAAAAAATATCTTTCACTTTTCATAGCTTATGTATAATGTGTGACACATGTTGGAATTTTAAATATGATTTATTGCCTCATTGGAAATATTTCTGTATAACTGCATCAATGTTATAACAATAAATTTAATGTTTCCCTGCAGCACTTTGTATGAGGGTGATCGGAATATGCAGTATTGTTTAAAAATATAAACGGGATCTATTGTCACATAGCTTAACCCTTCCAGAGCCCAACCTGTATATATACGTTCGGAGAATCTGAATTGCGAAAGAGAGCCAATGACGTATGCATATGGTCTTAGTAAATAAATAAAAAAATAAATAAATACCCCCTCAAGCAGCTAGCTGCTTGCCACAGAGGTCTGATAGGAGCCTGTCAGTTTATATGCCACAGTAGGAGATCTGAGAGGATGGCACCAAACTTTATTTAAAAAAAAAATAAAAATATCGAATTTTAAAAATTTTAATATATATATGCCCAAAAAACTTATATTTTAGAGGTGTTAAAAATACAATACCTTTTTAATTTAGGATAGAAACCTGATTTGCAGGCTGGGCCCTGGAAGGGTTAATGGGCATTTCATTAATTGGTATAGTGATTAGAAAACTTGATTACTAGAGCCAATGGGTATATCCTTATGTTTGTATATTTTACAAAGTTACACAAAAAGATACACTTTCAAAAATTGGCAATATTGTAGTTAATGGTTACAGTGCCATTGCCAACTCCCTAGTGGTCACAAGCAGAAGCAGAAAAGTTTTTTCCCCCCAAGTAAATATAAACTCCTCCCTAAATTACTGCTGTGAAAAAAATTAAGGCAGAAATTGGGTGACATTTTTTTTACACAATGTAACAAAATCACCCTTTTATTGATTCCCCCAAGACCCCAGACCCTAATCTAAACAGTGGTTTCTAGAAAAAGTATTTTTTAAATTACCATGGTAATAACTTGAGTTTACATCAAATGCAGCTTACCATTACCATAGTAACTTGTGTTCTGCATTAGAACAAAGCTCTCTGAACTAATTAATCTCATCAGACCAACACATATCAGAAAGCAAGAAAATTGTGTACTGCTGATCCGCATTATAAAAAAGCACCCTGAAACTAAATAATCTAATCAGAGACAACATATCTCAAAAAGTAGAAAAATGAAAAACAATGTACCACCAATCCATATTATAAAAAAAGATTCCAAAACTAAGTAATCTCATCACAAACAACACATCTGAAAAACAAACAAGGAAATTGGAAACAGTTGCATCGCTTATCCGAATTATAAAAAAAGCTCCAAAACAAAATAATACCATCAAATATCTATCATAATGCTAATTTACATTTCTACAGCCATTAATATATTAACCATCACTTTCAGCAATTAATATCCATAGTTAACTTCTTAACCACATATATTAATAAACAAAATTCGATAAATATGGGGGAAAATTTTTCATTAGCTGGGTGAGATCTGAATCCACAACCTCCTGATAACAGGCCAAGTGTTCTGACCACTGAGCTACCTGCTGCTGAACAATCATCCATTATTAGTGGCTTTAAGCATTATACCATAGAGTTAATCATTAGAAATATATCTGACTGTATTTGAAGACTGCTCTAGAAGGCACTTTCCAGGCCAGTGCACATGACCAGCCTATACCAAATGCCAAGTAGCATGGTATTTTTTTTAAGCATACTTGTCAGGTATCAAGTGTAAGCATTATTTTTGAAATATTAAGATCTCACAGATATACACCTGTTGGTGAGATTTTAGATAAATATAGAGGAAAAATTGTCATTAGCCGAGTGGGATTTGGACCCATAACTTCCTGATAACATGTTGGGTGCTCTGACCGCTCAGCTACTTGTCAGGTGCTCTGTGTAGCTTAGCAGTCAAAGCACCTGATATAATATCAGGAGGTTGTGCATTCAGATACCATCTTGCTAATGACAATTTTCCCTCTATATTTAACATATCACTAACAGTGTACAAAATTAAAAACAAATATTTAATTTCAGATTTAAATACATTAATAACTCACTATTAATATTCATAACAAAAATATTAATAAAACAACCATAAGCACAATGAATTAAGCTTTTGAAAAAACTACATTCCACCCTCCATCCATTAAAAAATACTTCATATTGCCCAAAAATCTCCTCCCCTAAATTACTCATTAATCTTCCTGCCTCCATTACAAACTGCCATTTTTCCACACAAATAATTTACAACATCCAAAATTTCTGTATAAAGAAAAGCTATTCTAAAACCCTAACACCCCATAAAAACTTTCTAGTAGTTATCACTTCATTTCACCACATTTGAAACTTTTGATTTCTTCCATACTTGCAACAAAACACCTAATAAGTTGTACTAAATGCAAGAATATAATTAAAAATAGTTCTGACTGTTCTCCCGATCTTCAAAACCCTCATTCCAAAAAACTTACGTAAAACATCCCCCTCACACACAGAGCCACACAAAGCTACTGAACTCCCACTTCTGAATGATCTGGCCATAACATTACAAAAGAGTTGACTAACACTTTCAACAACAACCCTCCTAATATTAAATAATTTCAGTTCCTAAATGCCTTAATTTATTATTTGCCATATTTTAACCAAATTTTGAAAGAACAAGGGGGGAAGGATTAATTATCCCTTTTCTGCCTATCATGAAAAACTCATCATAAAATATATATTATACATATCCACTTACCTGTGACTATTCCAGCAAGTTATCTAGTTATCCAAGCAAGAATGACAAAAAAAATATTGACATCAAATCACGCATGACATGTGACTTCATGTTACCTACCAAAAGAAACAAATCATAGAATTATTGCATAGTCAGATCTATTTTTTTCTCTATATCACTGTGAGTCTTATTGAAATTAATATATTTGTAAATTAGTTAAAAAAATTTATTTTCCTACAATTTGAAATTAAATTTTGTTTCATTTGGTATATAATGTGGCCTATTTTTGGTGATTGATTATTTGTTAAAAAAAATATAAAGTTGACTTGTTTATTTAACTCAGCAAAGTGTGAAAAAGCCTGGACTTTTCTCAAAGTGTAGTAACAATAAACAAATTGCAAAAAAGTTATTTTAAGTAAAATTTATTCTTCTGTTTTCAGAAAGCTTTTTCTATTAGTTTTTTTTAATTTTTATTTTCTTTGCCAGATTCATTTCTTTTACTATATGGTTCTAAAAAGTTGTATTGAAATTAAATGTCTTTTTTGAAAAATATTTTATTGCCAGTAAATTCAGAATTAAATACTGATTAATTTGGCATATACCACAGTTCCTTTCATTAAATTTATTTTTGGTGCAGCATAGTGAAAAAGTAGCCTATGGCTGTATTGTTTTGTAAACCAATTTTTCAGTCTGGATCCTGGAAGGGTTTTATATAGTGCTATGTGCTAACTATAAGAATATATGTTTTAACTATATATAAAATACCTATATCTGGTAAAACTAGTGCTAGTGTACTCGACATGACCATTATGTATTGGAAAGTTTTTTTGCACTAGCATGTGTATTATGTCATTTTCCTTTACAGTGGTGAAACATCCATGGAAGCAAAGCTTCCTATAAAAATTTCATGATGGTCATTCTAACATTAATTTTTACATTCATATAATATTCTTCAAAATTTCCTATTATATTGGCCCTATATAATAGAAAGAAGCACCAGTTTGCCAGCTATTCAAGCTAGGAGTGTATGAAAAATCTTGTGTCACTGCTACTGCATTGGTCCTGATGTCCTACAGTGAAATCTCAATTTCCACATTCAACCAGCAGAATTTTTTTCTACATTACAGTGTCAACAAGTTGTTATTGAAAGCACAAATAAAAAAAATTTCAAAAATAATAAATATAAATAAAATATTTTCAACAGCAAAAGAAAATATATATATTATAAAAATCAGCATTTGTGTTCACAAAAGCTACTTTGCTGGCTGCTTTGTAGCACAGCATTTTGTTTCATACTTTACTAAATGCTAGAGGCAGACTGATCACTCTGTGATTGGCTACCACCATTATTGGCAGTATCATTGAAAGTGCAAGCAAGGATAGAGGTTTGTCACATTTAGGTGTAATTATTTTTTTAAATTAGTAAGAATCAGCTTCCTCTTTCCTTAACTACCTTATGCCTGGTTTTCACTGATTCCAAATTTTAAATATATTTCTTATGTAGTACTGCATTGCTGGAAAACATAATTATGCCTTTCCTGTTCAGACACTGTCTAAGGCTTTGATGCAGATTTGCTGAAATGATTTATAACTTTATTACATTTTACTGATCTCATTTCCATAATAACAATTTTTTTGTGGACAGAGTAACTAATACTACATTTCATCAAGGCAATACTCAATATAATATGAAAAGTATATCTTGTGATACATTTAACTCACATCAAGATTTTAGCCATTGTATCATTCACTAAGTTTACTGTTGTATTGCTGTACCCACTATGTTGCACTCCATTCAAATACGTGTAATTAGATATGTTGAAATGTTTTGAAGGTGTAAGAGGAGCATGTAAAAATTCAGGAAATTTGAAACTGGTAATAAGCATAAGCATGAAAATATTTGAAAAAGAACTATAGCAATGTTCTGATTCAATTTATTAACAACCAAGTCTCTACAAGTGTAAATTTTCTTTAATCATTATTTTTAACATACAAAAACATGAAAGGCATCTAGGAGACCTTTTCATTTTTGGTATCTGTCTTTTTGTTTTTGCTAATCAGCCTTAAACTATGTTGACATAGTTCGAAATGAAATGCATCAAGTATGAGCTTTATATTTGGCAGAAAACTGTAAATGTTGCCTTTTTTCCCTTAATGTTGCAAAATTATAGCAGAAAGCACATCATTTTGCTTTCTTCATTACTCATTACTGAGCATATTGAGTGAACATATTTCGTGTCATGATAGTGATCTATTTTTTTTTAATACAGATGTAATATAGGGATTTGAAGTATTTCATTTTTTCAACTCAAACAAGGTTTGTTTTTACTGATGTTTTCCAGGAATGCATCCACACAACATAATCCATATTATAAATGCCTTCAAAAGCCAACTATTTACCTATAATAGAGTGACAGGAAAGTGTAAAAGATTTCCTATTAAAAATTTTACCACTTTTGAGAAATGATAGTTTTGAGTAATATTATACAATGCTATTAATGTTTCTAATTAAATTTAAACAGGCATTCAATAATATAATTCCTTTTTGTTTCTGCATATGGGTGAACATGGGTGCCACAGTAAGGTTAAGGACCAAGAGGGACATTTGCACATCCCTGGAAAATTTGGTTAAAAATTGATTTGTTCAATAATATCAGGTTTATATTAAATGTTTTTTCGTTTAAGAAATGCTGATTTTTATAATATATATATTTTCTTTTGCTGTTGAAAGTATTTTATTTATATTTATTATTTTTGAAATTTTTTTTATTTGTGCTTTCAATAATAAGTTCTCTTTTCCCCTTTTTTACTCAGGTATGAATTCATTCCTTATTTGCAACTACAGTTTTAATTAATGGACTGATATAAATATTTCTACCTTGAAACATTCAAACATGAAAATGGCAATCACAGCATTACTTGTTGACACTGTAATGTTTATAAATCAATAAATATTTTTTTTAAAAAAATTCACCGACATACAGGATTTGAACCTGCATCTCTCCAGAAACATGCTAGAATATTCTACTATTGAACTAATGTCAGCTCTGTCTTTTTCCCACTAATTTAAAACTAAACTCTTCACTGAGATTTTGATGCCATCTATGATCTTGGTGAAGAGTTTAAAGTCTTAGAGTCAGAGAGAGCCATATCCTGAGTGCATTAAAGAATACACTGGATGGCCTTGACAGACATCTTCCATGTGTTAGAGGGTTACTTAGGTTTCTTGTCACCCATACATTGTGGTGTAGGTGGCTCAGTCAGGTGGCATACCAGGCTCATAATTTGCAGTTCCCTGGGCCAGCATTGAGATTTATCTCCACAAAACTCCCCACCCTGCCTTCAGTCACTAGGGGACACCAATGAGCTTGAAAAGACCGCTGTCCATCGGATGGGATGTTAAGCTATGGCCTTGTGTGCAGGAAAGCCATAGCCTGTGCATGTTAAAGAACACACTAGATGGCCTTGATGGTAGGCAAACCTCTGTCTTCCAACAGTTGTACAGTAGGTCCCCGCTCTCCAACCTTCTCTGATCCCTTGGGGTCACAAGAACCCACACAATGGCCATTTAGCCCATTGTGCGCAAAAATGTGCAGCTCAGATGTCAAACAACCCAACCAGTCCAGACATTTAGCCCACTGAGTACACAAAAGACAAAAGTAACACTCAGGATTGGGCAAATCAACCACAAGTTTATCAACCACAAATCAACCAACTATTAACACACAAGTATCCTATTATGTATTTATTGCTTTATGGTTGGCATGGTTGTTTAGTGCTGGAATAGGTGCACAGAGGGAACCCTTGCCACTGCTCTTTCCTCCAAACTGTAAGACAAAATTTTAGAATATTAATATTTAAGAAACAAATTCATTTTTATGTATTTGTTTGTTTTTAATGCATTATTTTGTTACATGTAATTTTGTACTTTATCAATAGTAAATGAAAAATATTTCACACTTGTATTGAATTTGTTTTCTTCTTATTGAAGTTAATACAAATATCAATAAAATACAAGGAAATATAGCTTATTATTCTGTTTAAGTTGCATGCATTTGAGAACTGTTAAAAGGTTGATACAGTAGGCATTTATATCGACAAAAATGCACAATTTGTTGAAAGCAAGCAAACTTACATTTTTGTAAATTTTGTGACAGCAGTATATATTACTTGTAAATGATGTATGATTTTTGTAAAATAGATCATAGTTTGCATATTCATTGGATTTTAACTTTTAGAAAAAAAATTTAATTTTGTTTACTTTATAAACATTTTAGTGTTTTATATAAGTCCAAAGGTTTGATCATATGGTAATACAATATATTTAAAAGAAACTATTTTGACAGGTATGCTGGCAAAGCTAAGGTGGAATCTTATTGCCTGTCATCATAAGTATCATCGATCCATGCATTCCTTATCAGTGGATATTAATGTTGCACCATAAAGTACCTCCATTGTTTTTAAGCAGAAATTGTTAATTTGTGAGACACAATGAATTTATTTTCAAAGTACTCATGGACATATTAGGTATGTATAATTATTAACATTAAACATCTTGTGTTTAAAAGTTATTATATTAAACTTCAGAAGAGCTCCACCTATTTACTATATGTTTTTCTGTAATTTTTGTTTTTGTTTTTTGAAGTAAAAAATCAGTTAAAGAAAATTTTCTAGCTCTTTTGATAAAACTGAAAAATATTTTTGTCATAATTTATATTTTGGTACCAAAATTTCATGTTTGTGTAATAATTCAAAATTTTCTAAATTGCAAGAAAGTTTAGAGTGGAAAAATGATAGTTATCTTGTTTAACCTAAATTGACTAAAAACTAATACTGCTTGGTACCACTCCAGCCAAGATGGAAGAGCTGTATATGTAAAGTAAAGCTTTTCCTCTCTGAAGGATTAGCAAGTTTAGTAGGAAAGGATGAAAAACTCTAGGAACAAAGGAATATCCTATATCCTTCCTTTGGTAATGCTTTTATTGTTGGAATCATATATGAGACAGGATAAGGATGGATGAGACTTGAAGAATTTGGCCTAGAGGGCAAGGAAAGAAGTGCATTGTGGATTAATAATTAACCCTTCAAGTGTCTGTAGAGGGTTCAAGTGTCCATAGGTTTTAAAATTAGGCTTGAGTAGCCTGAACAATAATATTTATAGCCATAAACAATAAACTCCATCATTAGTAACATTACAAAAAATTTCAGTTTTTAAAGAAATACTCAATTTTGAAGCAACTTTTATATTTATATATATAATAGACATTTCAGAGCACATAATAATACCAGTTTCCTCAGTTTATTCCTCAACTTGATATATCAGAAAGTAAAAAGCCCATACTCTTGCTCAAACTGCTGTTAGCACAGTGCAGGAGACAATATTCTCACCAGCTAAGTTTACCTCCTACCACTTCTTCACTAGCTGACAGAGAGTTCCAGTGAATTGAGTTGCTTACTAAAAATATATACCTATTCCTTGATTTACATTATAGATAGGTTCTGGGAAATCACCATGTAAATTGAAACCATACAAATCAAAACCAATAGTATATGGGAAAAAGGGGATAGGCTCTGAAAAAAAATTCTTGTTATGAATAAAACATACATTTGAACGCTTCATTTATACATATTTATGAAATTTCAGTTAAGCAGTAATAATAAGCATTAATGCAGCATTATTTTATACTTTATTTGCACTAATTCAGATATACTTAAATTAATTTCTCATAGATTTTTTTTAGATCATGAAAAATACTCATCGTTAATGTAGATGTTCATAACGAATTTCAAGACAAAATTTAAAAAAAGGATATTAAATATCCTTCTTTCAAATGAACCGAATATAAAATTGAAATTAAGTATTTGTTCCAACACTTAATGCTTTATTTTGTAAATATATTTATATGACTGTTTCATAAGTATGTAAATGTATTTATATGACTGTTCATAAGTATACTGTTCATAAAATGGTGTACTTACGAATTTTACATAAAATAGTGTACTTATGAATCAGCTATATTTAGCCTATATTAATAATCTACAAAGTTAAATGTTGCTAAAAATGAGATAAAACATGATTTTTACTAGTTTGAAAATTCAGTTTAGAAAAGTCTTCCAACTTGAAACAGGCTTCATTTGGATTTCATAAGACACACTGTATTACAATAGCAAAAATATAAATACACTCTTAAAAAAACCCCAACTCGAAGCAAGCATCCCATCCTAATGAAACATAGCACATGCAATGTGGAGGAAGAGATAAAGAAGTGATTACAGTATCACAGTAAAATGACTCTTTATTTCAGAAGAGTTGTAGCATAACTATTACAGATTAGTACCTCATAAAGCCACCTCTGGCTGAAATGCATGGTGATATACGGTGTGGCATGGAGTCAAATAAAACTCTGTTATTGTACTGTAACATATTGTGCCAAGAGTCTGTAATTGTTGTACCAGATCCCCTTATATTCCGTGATGGCCACGGCTGATGTCCCAGTATATCCAAGAATGCTCAATGAGGGAAAGAATTATGTGTTGTTTGAAGATATTCCAGTGGTTCACAAGATTTAAATTCATAATAAGGGTCATATGCTAGTCAAAGATGATCCTCACTATGACCATCCTTCACTTCAAAAACCAGTGATTCCATCACATCTGTTTGTGATCAGATCACAGATAGTTACAAATTTGTAACTATCTGTGAAGTTGTTGGTGAAATTGGTATTGTGGGACATTTTAACCCTGGAACCTAACAATAAAAATCTCCAACATTTTCCTGACAGTGAGATCATTTGAACCCCAACAAACATTTAGTTACAATACTCTGAGACTTAAAGATAAATGTAAAATTCGTTGTCATAGATAATCAGAAAGGATAATACTTTTTTACAACATATAGCAAAAAGTATATAATACAGTAGAAGTATAGGGTTACATAGTAATGACAATTCTTATTACTGACCAGCCAATGTACGCAGCACTGCCTAGGAAAAAAAATACATTTTTAAAATAGTGGTGCAAAGAATTTCATATGTTGGATAATATTTTAGATAGTAATTTTACCTGGTGTTGCTCATGTTTTAGAATACCTTGTTTCCATACAAGAAGCTCATGCTATTTTGAATGCTTTCATTTTCACAGCTTCATTTCTGAAACAATGATTTTATTATGTGAAAGCAGAAAGAAATTGATTGAGCTATTTCTTCTTTTAAATTTATAAATGGCAACTGCTAATGTTAAGACAATAAAAATTTTGAGAAATTCAACCCATTCCTCACTGGTTTTGGTTGATCTCAGTGGTTTACCCATAGACTATACTTTCCCTTATTGAATGGAAAAATCATGTAAATTTGGTGCCTTTAGCTCTTTAAAGGCATGAGTGGGCAAACACACAAACTCTCTTCTTTTATGGGGTATAAGTTGTCTTGTTAGTAGTGTGCCAAGCTTGTAATCTGCAGTTCCTAGGTTCAAGTCCCACCTGTGCTAGTGATGAGATTTATCTCTACTAACCTCCACTCTGCCCTTAGTGAGATAGAAGACACCAATGGGCATCCTGGCCATGTTAAAGAACACACTGAATGACCGTGAAAGAAAACCTTGAAGACCGTGGTAAGATGTTTCCATCTGTCTCCTAAACCGCTGTCCAATGAGCCCACCCCCAACTTTCTCTGAGGCCTTGGGGTCCTTGTGACCTGGCCATTTAGCCTGTTTTGTGCAAAAAAGTGGAGCACAAGTAAAACATTTTCACATATTTCTTTATTTTATTAACAATGAAGAAAGCTAATGTGTGTTACTCTCATTTCTAACAACAGTGAAAAGAATTGTAATGTTAAATCTATGGAAAATTTGAGAAAATCCCCTAGGTGGAAAGAAAAAAAAAACCCCCAAGGTTCACACCTTCAGGTTTCCTTAAGTACACATGCCAAAGTTTTAGCTTTCTAGCAACAAGACAAAAATAAAAAAATCCCAAGGTGCATCATCTGTAGGTCTCCGTAATAAACATGCATGCAAAGTTTCAGCCTTTTACATTTTGTTTTATTTATGACAAAGTTATCAACATTAAGCCCTTTCATGGAATTAGTCTTTCAAAATGGACTTATTATTTACTAAAACAATCACAAATAGAACATTTGAGCACTTTTTAGAAATTAGAATTTGTACAATGACAGTACAGGCTATTCTGTCAAGAATGTGATTCATTTCAGCCAAGTTTGTGCCTCATATCTTCACTGCTGATCAAAGAGAGCAGTGAGTTTTTGCATGTCAGGCACTTCATCAATGTGCTGCTCCTGATTCAAACGTTGTTTCTTCCACCATTATGGTGGAATCACTGTGGTTTCCCACCCACCATACTTACTGGATTTAGTTCCCTGTGATTTTTTCCCCAAGTTTAAAACTCCTCTGAAAGGCCACAGATGCAATGACTGAGGAAATTATTCAGAATGCGACAAAGGAATTATTAGCAATTCCAAAAGAAGCTATCAGGAATGCTTCCAGAAATTGCATAAACATTGGAATTAGCGTATTCAGTATCAAGGAGATTGCTTTGAAGGAGATCGATCTCAGAACAGGAATATTTGAGAGAAGAATATTTTGGGAACAACCCAACATTAATTTATCCTTATAGGTTAAAAAGATGGCCTATTATAAATAAAATTCTTTGTATGATAATAATGAATGCACATTTGATGATTTACATTGGGTCTATCTTATTACATGTGTGTGGGTATATATATATGCAAAACTAACACTAACTTAAATATTTACACTCATCTATTTATTATGGGGGGGTAATAAAAGTGTGTGTGCGTGTGTGTGTGTGTGGGGGGGGGGGGGGGGGGGCTCACACACACACACACTTTGAGAATATTAATAAGAGTAATGGAAGCCAAAAATTACTAAACTTCTGCATATTTCTTGCATTTTTCAAGAATTTTTTTTAAAATTCTCTAAAATGAAAGGAAAAATCTATACTGCAATGAAAATTCAATCTCTTACACAGCCATTTTATCTATTTTCAACTCTATTGTGTCACTTGCTGCCCCCCCAATTTTTTCTAGAACTGGGCCTGGTTCTGAATGATGTTTCATTGCAGTTTTCAGCTGCCATTAATCCAATTTCATTGTGGTAGTGACATATTTGTGTATAAATGATGTTTCTGTACAACTTTGCCATTGGAATATTCATATTCTCTTAAATATTTTCAAAGTTAACATTGTTAAGTTCCACAATTTGCTACTAGGGGTGCTGCAACAACCATGCTCACCAGGAAGAGTACTCCCAATTTCTCATACCCACCCATTGCCTCTACACATATGGGATTGCTTGGTGCTTAGTTATCACCCATGAGAAGGACTTTATGCACCTTATGCATTAATGTGATTTTTATTGCAAAAATGCAAGATGAACAAAATCACAATAGTTATTATCAAATATAAAAAACTTGATTAAATCTTATTATAGCAAAACTTTTCTATTTTGAGCATTAGTATCAGTTTAGAGTTTAATAAAGTTCTGCAGGTAATTAAAAAATATATATATATATTTAACAAATTAATGACAGACCTTAAAATTCCTTACTTTTAACAGTAATGAAATTTCAAACAATTTTAATTTTTAATTGTTTCATGCATATATTTAATTAGGAATAATATTTGATACTTCTAACATATTTCAGATATCTTGAAACAAATTATAAGGTATAATTTTTATGTATGTATTATTGAAAAAATTATATTGTAGTTATAACAGTATAACAAATTTAACACAGCTGAGTTAAATTGAAAACTTAATCACTATCCAAGATGTTTTATTATTGTTTTAGAAATCAAAATAGCATTTTGATTGGTGAATACAGGTTAGTAGGGATGTTAATCACTTCTTATAGAATTATATGAAGTAAGTCCTTTCCTGTTGCACGGATCACACAATGATATTTAGACCACCGTAACTTGACATGTTTCAACTATTAATGTCGTCTTCAGAAGTTGGGTAAACAGTTCTACTTCTGAGATTATATGCTTGTGAGTTGTTGTTGTGCGGCTGTGCCATGTGGTTTGCAGTGGGTGGCACGCTTGCAGTTTCATGGTCCTACCCATGTGCCTTGGGTAGGGGTGGCGGTGTGGATGTTTTAGCAGTGCTGCACTGATCCAGGAGCAGTTCCAAGGGTGGTAAATTTTGTCGTTGTAGTTTTTCCAGATTTGCATCCAAGGCATGTGCTTTGGTTGTACATTCTTATCCTGGCACTAGTAAGAGATTAACATATTTAAATATTCAAGTTAGTTTCATAAATATAAATTTACTTAGGAAGTTTTGAAGTATCATATCAATTTTTGACAAATGCTGTTTTTTATGTAGAACATATGAAGCAGAATTTCAGTTGCAAATAAATGATGTCATCATACAAAGAACATCTTGATCTTAATGGCTTTGATGATGAAGAGGATTTAAGTGATGATGAAGTGTTTACTCGTGGAGGAAAATCAATTCCTCTTGAAGAAAATGGAGTCAGCAAGCCGCTTATGGCTCCTAGGCAAAGAAACAGAGATACTCTGCAAACAAAAGTGAGGAAAGCTCCACCAGTCCAAGTTATTTGGGCACCCATAGTGTATGCATTAATTGCCCTAGGTACTGTTATAGGTAAGGTTTAATATATAATATTCTCAAAATGTGTGAATATTTCAATTCCATATTACTATAACTTAATGGAATTACTAATATTACTGAACACATAAGAATTTTATAATTATTATTTTATTTATTAATTTGTAAAGTGGTTTTTGTTTGTAAGGTGTGAAATCACTAGTCCAGTGGCAAGTTGCACTCAGGTTGTATTTATTATAAGTTCATTCCTCAGCTTTGTATTGTGGAGATTTCTCTGTATGTTCACTGAGAAAGAAGTAGTAGGTTCATATGTTCTCTTGCAAGCCCAGAATATCTGGGTTGTAATGGTGGAATTCTTGTGTGAGGACATCAAGAGAACAATTTCTGCACAGAGTTCTCACATTACAAGTACCTGTGGAGATTCACTGAGAAAGAAGTAGTAGGTTCATATGTTTTCTTGCAAGCCCAGAATATCTAGGTTGTAATGGTGGAATTCTTGTGTGAAGACATCAAGAGAACAATTTCTGCACAGAGTTCTCACATTACAAGTACCTATGGAGAGAAAATGGTTAGTGGGATCTTTAAAGAAATTGTGTGTTTTGGGAAAGGAAGTGCTAACAATATCAAATAGCACCTTAATCACAGAGATTGTGCAAAGACACGTTTCCCCACTACCAGAGGATTAAGTAACCGATGCTGGTAGCACTTTTTCTGTTGTAGGTTGGTGCCTGTAGAAGCACAGGCTCAGGTGCTTGCAATGGCCTCTGATCAGGATTATCCACCAGCTGATATAAAGTATCTGTGTATCTTCACTCAGTGCTGTAACCCACAAACAAACAGAAAACACAGTGTAAGATCAATTCATGTAAATACACGGATTACCTGCAGATTTATTGCTGACAGTGTGGGCTCCAAAGTTGTCCTTCCTGATTATAGATGGTGCAAGGTCTGCCACATTCAGCAAAAAATACAAAGGTAACATTTTGGAAACAAATTATCATCCAGTGATTAGTTTAGCTGATAGAGCTCTCTGGCATGTATTTGGAGAGTGTTAAGATTTTTTCTCAATAGAAGACCATCATAGCAGCAAGTTCAGGGTACATAATCAAACTTAGAACCATTATTCCATTCTGGCAGGTATGTATTGTCAGTACCACCCTGTGTGGTTGACCACTCCTCAGCAGGGTAAAAAAGAAAGAAATGAAAAAGTAGCTATAGTAGGCAGATCATTAGGCCACAGTGATCTGACAGTTGTTCCCTTCCACATGAGAGTATATCTTTCAGGCATGTATCCAGGTTTTTTTAAAGAAAAATCTTGCAACACTGTATAGAATAGTGTGGTCAAGACATTAGTGTTGGGGGAGTGGGGAAGGCTTGTATATATGCATTCTAATATTGGTTTGTTTTACTATTCAGTGGAAAATTTTTTGCGTACAATAAGCTAAATGAACCTAAGGGCTCAAGAAGATATTGGGAGAATGGGACCCACTAGTGAACTATTAGGAGACAAATGGTTGGCTCCCATTAGGGGCATCCAGTATGTTCCTTAAGATCACCTTTCCAAGCCCATTAGTGCCACCTAACACCATTGCAGGGAAAGGAGTTTTGTGTGGATAAATCTCAATGCTGACCAAGGTGTGACTCGGACCTGGGAACTGCAGATTTTGAGCCTGGCACATTACCGATTGAGCCACCCATGCCCCCTGCATTCAAAACAGAGTATGTAGAAGAAATCTGTTACCTTTTAACAACAAATGTGGTTCACCTTACAATGCTATCTGTATGTCATCATCATCCTCAAGTAGCCACGAGCTGTGGAGGTTCAACCAGACCATGCAATTTAGTTCTCTAAGCATATCTGTCCTGAGCTACATCTGCTGCATCTGGCCACTTCACACCAATTCTAACAAGGTCCTGTTTGACATTGTGTGCCTACCTCATCTTAGGTCTTCCTCTCTTTCTGAAGTGTTTAGTCATACTCTTCATAACCCTATTCACTAATTTATAGTTATACATATGAGCTACATGGCCAAACCAATGGAATCTCTGCACAATGTGCTGTTCAAAGGAGGTTAACTCTTTTTCCCTAACCTCATTATTAGTTACAAAGTGAACCACCTAATGTCAAGATGCTACATAAGCATCTAGAATCAAAAACATTAAGATTCCTGTTATGCTGTTTGCAAAGGGTTCAAGTTTCACTATCATAATTAACTCTAGAAAGAACCAAACTATTATACAGTCTAATTTTAGTCTTTAGGCATATATTCCTATTTCTCCACACACTCCATAGATTCTAAAAAGTTCAGGCAGCAATCTCTATTTGCTGTAATCTCATGCCACACATCATTATTATCTGTTACATAGCTCCCAAGATAATTAAACTGAGACACCTGCTCAAGACTTCAACCATTCATATTAATTGAATCACAGCCTGCCTGATCAATTTTCATCACTTTAGTTTTCTCTCTGTTTATCGCCAAACTTACTCTATTACTAGTCTCATCAACCACTCTAATGAAAGAGTTCATCTGATCAACATCATTTGTCAAAAGGGCTAAATCATCAGTGTAATCTAAATCAGAAATTTTCATTTCTCTATATCATTTAAGCCCAAAATCTTTCCCTTGCAGTGAATTTTGCATAACATAATCAATAACCAAACTAATAACATAATCAATAACCAAACTAATGAGAAAAGGAAACAAAATGCACCCTTGTCGAACACCAGAAGCAATACTAAACCAATTGCTATAAGCCTTACCAACTCACACACACACACAACCAGTATTATTATAGAGAGCTTTCATTATGTTAACTAACTTGTCTGATATGCGATACAATCTCACAATCAACGATAAATTATGGCGATCAACAAGGGTTGATCTAGTAAAATACACAGTAAACTGGACTCTGGGCTGCAAGCAGCTTTCTGCACATCTCATAGTGGTTCGTTGGGAGGTGTCTGCTCCATATGTCAGGATCCTCTCTATACCCCTCAAAAAAATTTCCTTTAGGACCTCTCCTCGGAGACCCCATGAGATGCAAGCCATTCGCTGCAGTTTGCACATAATCTTGGTGCATTTAATCTTTGTCCTGCAAGTCTGGGATCCATCTCAATCCCCAAGTTGTCTGGTGGCAGATGTTGCTGCCATTTATTTTAAATATGAGGTACCTTTTTGTTAAGGACACCCTCCTTAGCCACTGTCATTGGTATTTCCTTAGTACAGCTGAACCATAGCTTGTATTGAAGACTATCCTTCGAAAACCGACAATGGACCTTGTTAACCAAGGACCCGATGGACCTTGGTTAACATGAGTACCTTTATGCAGCATCAACTCCAGAGACCCATGTGTAACAGGGTTCATTCTATTGTTATTGGGGACACGTACCTGGTGCCCCAGTGTTCTTTTGAATGGTCAATTGCTGCACTGCTGTGCGTTGATTGCCCTTTACCAGTCGACGGAGGTGACGTTTTCCTCTGGGGTCGATGGCCTTTGCGGCTCCACAGTTATGACATCTGGAGGTGCTTGGTGTGCCAGCAGTCCTTTCTTGGTACACTCTTACTACAGCACCTCATGACAGCCCATGAAGTCTGCTGTTTCCGAGATGCTTCCACCCTTGGTGTGGTAGCCAATGTGGTAGCCTTTTTGAAATCAACAAATTTTTCTGAAACTCTAAACATTTCTCAAGAATCTGCCTGAGTGAAAATATCTGATGTACACATCCCCTACCACTTCTGAATCCACATTGCTCATCATGCAATTGTCTGTCAACCAGATTCTTAATTCTATTATGCACAATCATGCAAAGAACTTTACCTGGAACAGAAAGTAGGCTGATACCCCTATAGTTATCACAAAAACCGTGATCACCTTTTTTAAAAATAGGGATAATAATGGCTAAAAGTCCTTAAAAACCATGCCTTTATCATAAAAGTTATTCATAATTTCAGTCATCCATGTGGTAACCGAAGCATTCCCAGCTCTAATCATTTCCATAGTAATTTCATCTTCCTCTGGGGATTTATGTAGTTTACATTTAAAAATAGCCAAAATAACTTCAGACTGTGTTATAGGACCAACATTAAAGCTAGTAATGCATCTATCGTCATTACAAACAATGGGAGTAGAACTAATCACATTGTTTAGAATATCACTGAAATGCTCAGCTCACCTAGCCATGACAGAATCCTCATCTTATATAACCTTACCTTGTTTATCATTCAATCCCTGTATACCTGTCCGTTTTCTACCACATAAAACATTAACTATCTGGTACAGCTCTCAGCTGTTGTGCTGTCTAATTGCTTCCTCTGCTTTGTCAGCTAATCCATCAAGCCAAAGATTCTTAGCAGCTAACTGATCCTTTACATATTTAGTAAGCTCTCTGTAATACTTTCTATTAGGACTAGTATTGATTAATGACATTCCTGCAGTTCTTTCTTTCTGAAATAACCTCGAGTACCTTATCATTTAAATAATTTTGCCACCTCTGCTCCCTTTTTCCTAAAGGAGTACTGTTATTTTCAAGAAAAGCCTGTTTAGAACAGTCCCATTCTTCCTCAACTTCAGTAGTTAGCAAACCATGACTGTCATAATGATTAAGTAACCTATAATGGTAAGCTTAAGCTATAACTGGATCTTTCAGTGCTTCAGAATTAAAAGTAAATTTTTTAACCTTAGCACAACACTTCTTAAGTTGCAAGATGCTTTTCACAAGGTAATGGTCAGATCCAATTTCCACTCCCCTATATGACCTGGTATTCCTAACAAAAAACTAGCCCATTTGCTGTTAATTAAAATATAATCAATCATATTCTTATGCAGCCCATCTGGTGAAACCCATGTGTACTTATGTATGACACGGTGTTTATAATAAGTGTTAGTTATTCTTAAACCATATTCTTAAACCAAATTTTGCTGTAAGAAACCTTTCATTAATGCACTCATATTCTAGAAGAGCATCACTAGGGTGTCTGCTGAGAAGCAGATCTAAGCCTTGCTGATGCTTGTTATCTTCCCTCTCTGAAAAAAAGAATTTAAGATTGTTTTTAAAATCTGACCTTTATCTGTCCATCTGGTCTCTTGCAAGCTGAGAATATTTAAATTATAACTGTGGAATTCTTATGTGAGGACATCAAGAGAATGATCTCTGTGCAGAATCCTCACATTCCAACTACCTATGCAGAGAAAATGGTTAATAGGATGTTTAAAGAAACTACGTTTATTGAGAGAGGGAATGCCAACAATAACAAATAGCCCCGTAATCACAGGGATGGGGCAAAGACCTGTTCCCACACTACTAAAGGCTGAAGCCATCTACACTAGAAGACTTCCTCCAATGTAGAATTTAATGATGCCTATAGAAACAAGAGTTCAGGTGCCTCTGATGACTTCTGCTCAGGATTATCCACCAGCTGATAAAACATATCCTATGAATCTATTCACTTGGAGCTGTCAACTCACAAACAAACAGAAAACAGTGGAAGATTTTTCCTCTGCAGAAACCTACCAATGCAGCAAATCCAGGATTTCAATAATCAAGCGCAGAGCATAATTCCAGTCCATTCTGGCAAGTGTACATGGTCAGCACCATGACCCTGTGTGGTTGACCACTCCTCAGCAGGGAAGAAAAAAGAGAAAGGTAGTCATAATTTTCCAGATCAGTAGACCACACTAATCTGGCAGCCCTTCCCTTCCATTCCCTTTCATAAACTAACGGCCTTTAACATGAGAATGCGGGGTATGACATTCAGTGCTAGGCCTGACTGGTTCTGTGCATCATCACAAGGGATTGGTGCATAGCTGTCCTTCGAGTGACTACCTAGCTACCATTTGCAGACCATAATATTTTGAGGCCATTAAAATATCTGAGGTTCAGTCCCTCCCCTCTTGAGAGAATTATGGATATGCCTTGATTGTTTTGTATTTACCAATCATAACATCAGCATATATGACTCTATATACCATTTCAGTAATGTAGCTGAGAATTACTTGTGGTTTAATTGAAGATAAAATTGTGGCTCCAAAAACCAAAAATTGACATAGCACAAATTGACTAATAATTTCATTGCTTGTTGAATCGCCATGATTTGCAGGTTATCCCAAGATTACTCCTCAACACTAGGTTTCTTAAGTACCTTGCCACTTAAAGTTTAAGTTAAAAAAGCCCTTTTTTTCAATAATATTCATTTTACAACATGCTCCCACATTGCAGAATGGATTATCATCATCATTATCCTCAAGTAGCCATCGCTATGCAGGTCCAACCAGATTATGCAATTTAGTTCTCTAAACACTTCTCTCCTGGGCTGCATCTCACCACTGTAGACTCAAGTATATTCTGAGTATACAAATGATTAAATTGAAGAGTTTTTTTTACGCATTTACTCATATATTAAGGAAGATATCACTATATGTCGAAAAAAAACTCTTCTTTTATCAATTGTATACTCAGAATATACTTGCCATCTTAATGACATGCTTGTCATTGTTTCTTGAGGCTAAGAGCAGCTGGAGCAATACCTTTATGGGACACGGAGAATTGTGTACTGTTGTAGAAAGTTCATAGCATCAATTAGAGGAGATCTTAACTGGCGGCCGGTAGCTCAGTGGTCACAGCACCTGACATGTTATCAGGAGGTCGAAGGTTCGTATCCCACCTGGCTCAAGAAATTTTTCTGCTAAAATTGATTGACATTAAATTCAGAGTGATATCTTCTTTAATATATAAAAACTGTGGCCCCCTTGTGCAGGAGAGCCATACCCTTTGCATATTAAAGAACACAGATGACCTAGATGGGAGGCTTCCATCAGTCTCCTAACATCTGCCCAGTGGGTCCCTTTACCTTCTCTGAGCCTTTGAGTTCCTTGTAATGTGGCCATTTAGTCAACTGTATACCAAAATAAAGTGCTGCTCAAAGGTAAAACAACCCAACTCTATATAGTACATGCAAAGTAGGTTGATCCCACTGTTTGCTGCTTTGTTACAGCAGTGGTTTTGTGGAACACAACCCTGATTAACAACAAGGACTTCTATACTTTAAAAAAGGTGGCAAAATTATTAAATTTTTTCAAAAATTCAGTGAAAATAAAATTGAACTGTAAATCTCTGCACTTTTTGAAAGTAAAATGCTTATAGAATTTTACTTACCTTCTCTGAATTTTTGTTATTTTATTAACTACATTAGTAACCTATTTCAGTTAATTTGTGATTTGGCAAAAAATTTGTAGCATTTATATGACTGAGAATAGCTGACAAAATACCCTGACATTTCTTAAAATAAAGTAGGTAAAATAAAGTAGGTTATCTCTGAGAAAAAACTACAGAAAAGAATAAATATCTTGTTTCACGGGAAAAAATAATTCCATTATTTGGGAAAAAAAACTTTTTATAGGGATTATAATTATTTTAAGCCAATAGTTTGTTTTAAATAACTTTTATTTGCATTACCAGATCCTTTTTTAAGTACATCATGCTAAAAAAAAAGTCTTAAAATTAATATTATTCTGATATATGATTTTTATGAAATCAAGAAGTAAATGCTGTTTAATTTGGTATACAACATGCCATATATCTTCTCACTAGTTTTTTTGGTAAGAAAGTTCTTAAATTCACTTTGTTTTTTGGAATGAAAACTGTTGAAAAAATTTGGCTATCTGGCACTGTAAGGATTAATATCCTGATTTTACTGAATATATGGCTCGTAATCTGCAATTCACAGGTTTGGGTTCTGTCTGGACCAGTGTTGAGATTTATCTCTACAAAACTCATTGCCTTGCCCCCAGTCAATAGAGGACAATGATGGGCTTGGAAAGGCTGCTGTCAATTGGATGGGACATTAAGCCATTGTCCCATGTGCAGGAGAGCCCATATCCTGTGCATATTAAAGAACACACTAGATGGCCTCAACAGGAGACTACCATCTGTCTCCTAACAGTTGTCCAGTGGGTTCCCTTCCCCCAACTTTCTCTGAGCCCTTGGAGTCTTGTGACCTGGCCATTTAGCCCATTGTGTTTAAAAATGTGCTGCTCAGAGGTAAAACAACCCAACTGAATATATATTTTATTATTAGACTAAAATTGCAGTGTTTTTAATTATAATACAAATATTCAACGTACTGAATTTGCAGGATTGTAAAAAAAAAGCTAATATGTACACACACCAGCCACTGAATTAGAACCTTTTTGCAGTTGTACATAAATATCACTTGTGCAACGATTATGCAAAGTACGTGGTCATGTGCAACACCACGTGATCTAGGCAATTATTTAAGACTGCTGCTTGTCAGTAGTCATCAGTAGTGAAAAAAAAAAGTAATGTTGATCACAATGGGAAAAACAAAGAATCTTACAGGGTTCAATAAAGGGCTTATTGTGAGTGCCCATCTGACTGGAGTGACAATTTTAAAAACTAGAGCTGACTGGTTTCTCAAAAGGTGAGATATCTTGGGTTTTTAACCAGTGGAAAAATAACCCACATTGCTTGTCTAAGAGGCATAAGTGTGGTACAATGACAACTGTTGGGAACGAGATCGCCATTGTCTGAGAAGTTTTGTATGGAGAAACAGGACTTCCTGTGTGCAGCAATTGACCAAAGCATTCAGTGAGAGCTGTTCCTGACCCATATCTCAGTGAACTATGTGCAAGGAATTGAAGAGAATCAGTATTAGCAGTCTCTTGCTTATACAGAAACCACTGATTTTTGCAAAGAACTGGAAAGTTTGTCTACTTTGGTGTCAGGAACACCATGACTGGACACTGGAAGACTGGAAAAAAGTCATGTGGTCCGACGAGTCGCGGTACACCTTGTTCTGTACCGATGATAGGCAGAGAGTTTGGCAGGAGCCCCATGAAGCAATGGATCCAACTTGCCTTATAAACAGAACTCAAGATTCTGGAGGCGGTGTCATGGTGTGGGGCACGTTCTGTTGTTATGGAATGGGTCCACTGATATTGCTGAAAGGTCTGGTGTCCTCCAAGGATTATCTGAACATTGTTGCTGATCAAGTCCATCCTGCAATGTTGACTTTTTATCCAGCAGGTGACAGTTGTTTCATAGATGACAATGCTACTGTCCACTATACAAGATGTGTTCAGCAGTTGTTCAGTGAGCATGACAGCGACTTCCACCATCATTCCTGGCCACCACAAAGCCCGATCTAAACCCCATTGAGAACACGGGGATGCTAGATAATGCTAGATAAACAGATCTGGGATCAAAGTCCTCTTCCGAAAAATCTGAGCCAGTTAAAGGACTGTCTGGTGAACACCTGGTATGCTAGAGATGTAAAGGCACTCCAACACCTTATGGAATCCAAGCCAAACTGCATACGTGCTGTAATTCAGGCTAAAGGAGGTCCAACACATATTGAATAAAGGTTTCTAATTTAGTGGCTGATGTGTGGTTAAAATTCTATAGAGTACCAAATCATATCTAAATTTATATCTTGTAGCTACCTCAATTTTTAATTTGCATAGTAACTTGTCATGATAAAAGACAATGCCAGTATGAAAATCCAACATTTCATATTGACTCTTGTAGATATTCTTGCTTGTAGTCAGTGATTCTTTAATAATTCATATAAGTCTAGTAGTTGATTCTGCATATGCTATATAAAAATGAAACTACATTTCCTTCCTCCATGTAAATACTCCTATGTATTTTCCTATCTAATGTCCTATGTATTTCATGGTCATGTTTTCTTTTTAAATTAATAATTGTAATGGTGACTTAGGTATGTATGCAATTGTGCATTTTATTCATGATAGCATATTTTATATAAGTGATTTTATTTATTGCATTTGTAGGCATTATTTGTCTAGTAGTATTCCTGATCAACATTTTCATGAAAAATATGTCCAGAAATGGAAATTTGAGTCTTAGTAGTGAGAAACGAAATTGGATCCCATGTACTAAGATAACAACTGAAGATGTTTGGGCTAAATCCTTTCCAATGCTTACAACTGAGTCATCACTTCGTCTTAATGATATTAATTCAGATGGCATTGAGGATATCATTATTGGATTTGGAACAGGTATATATTTATTGAAGTAGAGTTTCCTTTCAAGTATTACTTTCTTAATGCTTAAGAAGTATTGAAAATACTGTGTTTCTTAAAGTAATTAGCATATAGTAAGCAATATTTCAGATACAAAAAGGTTTCATAGTAATCAAATAATTCAAGGGAAGAAGAGTAATGGTGTGAAATACCATCAGCTATGATAGGACTGATGATGGAACTCTGGCAATAAACAAAGCCACTTCTCAGCATGCTGAATGTTTGCTAATTTAGTAAAGTAGCATCTCACATGCTAAATGATAGAAATACATGACTATTTCCAGAGATAATGCAAGGAAATGACTAGGCTGAAAAATTAATGTCCAGTCTGCCTTAAAGTGTTCCTAAAAAGAAGGGGATTTCCCAGGTATTGTTAATTGTTTAAATGGAGAGCAGAAATGGAATACACCAGTCACTAATTAATGTAAATTCAAATAGCACAATTTTTAAAGTAGGGCAGGTTTTCAACTAACACAATTGATTTAGCATGATTTCTCCATTACTTTCTTGTATTACCATATGAGATGATGGCTTGGATTCTTACCTTGTCTCATCTATTGAACTATACCTGTTCATACTTTCAGCATTTCTAAATAGATTTTTCACAATGACCTATTCAAATTGGTGTATTTTTCACTTGTGCACCTAAAAATGCAGTTCATGAAGCCTGCATATATGATTATGAAGGTTAAACAGCATACTTAACCTCAACAAAAGAAATTAAAATTTTTCTAAAATATAAAATTTTGATCTCACTTTTATATTTATATATTAAAAATAGACATTTCAGAGTTTTGAAATTATGCTGATATTTTTCAATTTATTCCTCAACTCAGTGTGTCAGAAAGTAATAAATATTTGCACTTCTGCAAACTGTCATAACAGAGTTCATATTATGACACTCCTGTAGCTAATGTTCTAGTTAGTATGGGAGTCCATTATTATAAATAACTGTTGTCTCTGGTGAATTAATTCACTTCTTTATGTTAGAATTTCCCATTTATGTTTTGAATATGGACACCATATTAATACACCATATGGAATTCCCCAAGGTTCAATTTTAGGTCTTTTATTGTTCCTGGTATACATAAATGATTTGTTCAATTAAAATTAAAAAGTGCTATTTATCTATATTCTGACAACATTGTTTTAATAAACAATCACAAATATTTAAATGATAACATTTCAGAGATTCAAACAGATTACAATAATATAATTAGATGGTAAATCATAATAAAATAAACAAAAATGAGAAAATAAACAAAATGGGTGATTATGCTGGAATTACTCACCAGGATTTAATATTCATTGAAACCTCTTTATCAAAACATAAAATAAATTACCAAAAACAGATGGTTTAAATTGTGAATCGTTATGTACTTTGTCCACATATTGAGCAAGTAAATCAAATCAAATACCTAGGAATCATTTTTGATGAATATTTTAGGCGGAATGCTCATATATCCCACATATGTGAAAGCTTGAGAATATCAGCGATAAAAATTCAACAATTAAAATACATGCTAAATATGGAAATCAGTGTGTTATTTTATAAAGTAATATGTGAATCGATTTTAAATTATGAAATATTTGTGCATGGAACAACTAACTTAACTAATAAATAAAAAATAAATACCCCTCTCAAGCAGCTTCTTACCACAGAGGTCTGACAGGAGCCTGTCAGTTTATATACCATAGTAGAAGGTCTGAGAGGATGGTAGGACCTCAGCAGAAAAACAACACAAACGTCCATGCCTTAACCCAGGGCTCGAACCCAGGTCCCTTAGATCAGTAGCCAAGTGTGCTAACCACTCAGCCATGGGATAACATAAATAAAATAGAAAAAATGCAATCTATAATAGCCAAAAACATTATACTGTTTCATTTGCAAAAGAATTGTAAAACAGATAGATAAAAAATTTTAAACCTTTTATCCTACAGTAATTTATATAAATATAATTTAATAATTAAATTTTTTGGCAAAACATGCAAACTAAAAATTCATCAAAATAAAAATACAAGACTTCAAAACAAAGGAATTGCAAAATGCCTATAAAATAGAAAAAATAAAAAAACCCTCAAGCAGCTGCTTGCTACAGAGGCCTGACAGGAGCCTGTCAGTTTATATGCTATAGTAGAAGGTCTGAGAGGATGGCAGGACCTCAGCAGAAAAGCAACACATACATCCATGCCTTACCCAAGGCTCGAACCCAGGTCCCTTAGATCAGTAGCCAAGTGCGCTAACCACTCGACCACTGGATGGATTTTTTTTTTTTTTACAAAATGCCTACTTTTCAAAATAATTATGGAAAATGTACCTTTGAATTTCAAATACCACTTATATTTAATGCTATTCCAAAGGAAATATTAAACATAGATTATTTTAGTAGACTGAAAATCAAATTGAAAAAATATTTGGGAATTTCAAATTAGCTGAATATTATGTATTGTGTTTTGTGAATTTATTTGATGTATACCATTTTTATGGCTGAATGACCTATGTTTAATTTAATTTATTAATTTTCCTGCAGATAAGCTATTTAGCTTCGTGGGTCAAATAGCAAATGTACTGTATTCTTTACTTTTATGAATAAAAATCTGTATTATTCTTAAAAAAAATATATATTCATCTAGAAATGTACTAAGTTGCATTGTTTTTATTGGAGGTTCTGGGCCACTATTACAAAAATGCAGCTGTAAATGTTTTCCCCTTTTTTGGTATATTTTGCCATTTAAAACTGTTTCATCATCATCCTTAAGGAGTCATGGGCTATGGAGGTCCAATCACACTTTGCAATTTAGATCTCCAAACACATCTGTTCTGAGCTATATCTGCTGCATCTGGCCACTGCAGATCAGTTCTAACAAAGTCCTGTTTGGCATTGTCTGCCCACCACATTATAGGTCTACCCCTTTTTATGAGGTCTTAGGCACACTGTTCATAACCCTATTTGCTGCTCTATAGTTATTCATACGTGCAACATTTCAAAACCAACGCAGCCTCTCTCTCTCTCTCTGCACAAAGTGCTGCTCAAAGGAGGTTGCTGACAACTTTTTCTAACCTCATCATTAGGCACGAAGTTCAACCCCTTAATGCCAAGATACTGCATAAGCATCTAGAATCAAAAGCATCAAGTTTCCTGTTATATCCTGTCTACAAATGTCCAAGTTTCATTTACCATAACTAACTCTAGAAAGAACCAAACTATTATAAGACTAATTTTAGTCTTTAGATGTATACACCAATCCCTATTCATCTGTTAATCTCATGCCACATGCCACCAGTATCTGTTGCATAGCTCCCAAGATAATTAAGCTAAGACACCTGCTCAACAGTGGAACTTTTCAGATTAACTGAACCACAACCTGCTTGATCAATTTTCATCACTTTAGTTTTCTCTCTGTTTATCACCAAACTTACTCTATTACTAGTCTCATCAACCACTCTAATGAAAGAGTTCATCTGATCAACATCATTTGTCAAAAGGGCTAAATCATCAGTATAATCTAAATCAGAAATTTTCATTTCTCTAGACCATTTAAGCCCAAAATCTTTCCCTTGCAGTGAATTTCGCATTACATAATTAATAACCAAACCAAAGAGGACAGGAGACAAAATGCACCCTTGTTGCACACCAGAAGCAATGCTTAACCAATTGCTAGAAGCCTTACCAACTCTCACACACAACTTGGTATTATTATAGACAATTATATCAACAAAGCTAGTAACCACACATTTCTGAAACTCTAAACATTTCTCAAGAATCTGCCTGTGAAAAAATGTGATCTTCGCATCCCCTACCACTTCTGAACCACACTACTCATCACCAATTTCCCATCAACCAGATCCTTAATTCTAATAAGCACAATCATGCAAAGAACTTCTCCTGGGACAGAAAGTAGGATGTTACCCCATATAGTTATCACAAGAACTGAAATAATCTTTTTTAAAAATAAGGATAATAATAGCTTTCTAATGACCTGACTCCCCTATATGACCTTAGGAACAATGCCTTTATCATAAAAGATAATCAAAATTTCAGTCAGCCATGTGGTAGCAGAAACATTCCCAGCTCTAAACATTTCAGTAGTGATTTCATCTATCCCTGGAGATTTGTGTAGTTTAAGTTTAGAAATTGCCATAATAACTTCAGACTGTTAAATAAATATAACATTAAAGCCAGTAATACATCTATCCTCATTACGAACAATAAGAGTTGAACTAATCACATTATTTAGAAAATCTCAGAAATGCTCAGCCCACCTAGCCATGACAGAATACTCACTTTAAATAATTTTGCCTTGTTTATCCTTCAATCCCTGTATACCTGTCAATTTTCTACCACACAAAACATTATCTGGAACAGCTTTCTGCTGTTTTATTCTGTCTAGTTGCTTCTTCAGCTTTGTCAACCCAGCCATCGAGTCAAAGATTCCTATTAGCTTCTAACTGATCCTTTACACATTTGTTAAGCTCTTTGTGATGCTTTCTGTTAGGACTAGTAGGCTGTTAATTAAGGATATTCCTACAGTCCTTCCTTTCCGAAATGGTTATTGAGAGAGGAAATGCTGACAATATCAAACCAGCCCCCTAATCACAGGCATGGGGCAAGGACCTGTTCCCTACTACTAAAAACTGAAGCCATCTGCACTGGAAGACTTCCTCTAATATAGGTTTGATGATGCCCATAGAAGCAAGAGTACAGTTACCTGCAATGGCCTCAGATCAGGAAAATCCACCAGCTTATAAAATGTATTCTACGAATCTATTTATTTGGGGCTGTCAACCCACAAAGAAACAGAAAACACAGCAGAAGATTCTCCCTCACAGAAGCTCACCAGTGCAGCAAATTCGGGATCCATAAATCAGGTTTGGAGCAATTATTCCATTCAGGATGGTATATATGGTCAGCACTAGGACAGGACCTTGTGTGGTTGACCACTTCTCAGCAGGATAGGAAAAGAAAAAGAAGAAAAGTAGCCACAATAGTCCAGATCAGTAGGTCACACTGATCTGGCAGCCCTCCCCTTCCATTCCCTCTCAAAGTGAATATCTCTTTCGAAAAGTACTAACTGTCTGCACTACAAGAATATGGGGCCAGACTTTAGGTGCTAGGCCTGACCAGTTCTGTGCATCATCAAAAGGTAATTTCTAAATTACCCCTATCCATTAATTTACACAATACTCAGTTTATATGATCAAGAAAATGCAACCAGTTTCATTTAATGTGATTGTAGACTTGGTTTTACACAGTTCAGATTGCTTCAGCAAAGAGTAACATAAATTGCCTATCTTTAAAAAGATATATGTAAGAAAATTTTAAATGATAATTTCTGTTTTTTAAAAATTGAAGTTTCATACATTGTACAAAAAAAGTTTATATTCGTCTTTTGGATTTGTTTTTAATTTTTTGGATTTTTATATCATTATTTTGGCTATCTTGAAACTTGAACTACAGGGTATATGAAATTACTACTGAAATGATTAGAGCTGAAAATGTTTCCATTGTCACATAGTTGCCTGAAATTTTGAGTAACTTTTATGGTAAAGAGGTTGTTCTGAAGGATTTTACCAGAGTTATTATTTTCCCTGTTTTTTTAAAAAAGGTGATTTCCCCCCACTCCCAACCATAGATCTGGTTCTGGTATGAATTCCTCTGTGGGCAGTCCTGCAGATTCTGGGATGTCTGGCATCTGAGACCTAGCCACTATTTACAAATTCTGTGCTATTACCTGGCTACAGTTTATTCAAGCACAAGCTATGTTTTAGGTTCCAGTGTTTAATATATCATGTATGGTATATATATATATTTAAATTTTATCTTTATTTTAATTCTCTGCAAAACATTTGGTTACTCCCAAAGTTGTTTTGTGTATGTAGTTATGACTTGAAAATTTCTTCTTGTATATACTCAATGTTTCTTTTTCTCTTTTTAGGTGCAGATGCATTCTCCTATCCTTCAGTTGTCTGTGATGTGTATTTTAATGGTGTAAAAGATTGTGGTGGTGGTATTATGGCACTAGATGGACGTTCTGGAAAGGAAATATGGAGACATTATTCAGCACATGAAATATTTGCAATTAACTGTAATGTTGACCTTGATAATGATAATATCAAAGACTGTGTTGGAAGTGGTAGAATGGCAGTAAGCTTCATTACTTACATCTTGAATTGTTTGTTGTTTTGTATGAATATTATAAAAAAAAATCACTTTATGTATGATTTTCCTAAAACTTTTTTAATATGCAAATAGTTTGAAGGATAAAACTTCTAAATTTATTGTTCAATGAGAGTGAACTTCGTTATTTTAAAATATTTCTTATATGTAGTATTTAAAAAATGCCTGACTCTTGGAATCTGCTCTCTTTATGTGTAATACAGTAAATAATATTGTTTTTTAATTTCTATTGGGCTAGGGTTCAGAAAATTAATTTTTATGAGTAACATTTTCTACTCTTTCCTCCAGATTTTGGAATTAGAAGGATATTCTAGTTTTGAAGGAGATGGAATGAGGGACAAAAATCGTTAAATCGACAGTACTGAATTGTAACTGATCATTATGGGGTAAAGGGTGTTGAGAAAATATTTGAGGGGGGGGGGAGTGTCATCGTCGTCATCATCTTCTTCAAGCAGCCATGGGCTACAGAGGTCCAACCAGATAGGGCAATTTAGTTCTCCAAACATGTCTGTCCTGAGCTACATGCGCACCTGGCCATTGTAGCCCAATTCTAACAAGGTCCTGTTTGAAATTGAGAATTGGTCCTGTTGAAAATTGAACAACAGGACCAATTCTACAAGGTCCTGTTTGAAAAAAATGAGGTCCCAATTTCAAACAGGACCTTGTTGTAAGCATCAAGTTTCCTGTTATCTTGTTTATAAAGGGTCCCAGTTTCACTACCATAACTAACTCTAGAAAGAACCAAACTATTATACAGTCTAATTTTAGTCATTTAAGTGTATACTCCCATTTCTCCACACTCCATAGATTCTCAAAATTCCCAGCAACAATCCGTATTTGTCTGTAATTTCATGCCACACATCACTATTATCTGTTACATAGCTCCCAAGATAATTAAACTGAGACACCTGCTCAAGACTGCTTCCATTCAGATTAATTGAATCACAGCCTGCCTGACCAATTTTCATCACTTTAGTTTTCTCTCTGTTTATCACCAAACCTACTCTACTGCCAGTCTCATCAACAGCTCAAATGAAAGAGTTCATCTCATCAATATCATTTTTCAAAAGGGCTAAATCATCAGCATAATCTAAATCGGAAATTTTGAAATTTCTATACCATTTAAGGCCAAAATATTTCCCTTGCAGTGAATTTCACATAACATAATCAATAACCAAACTAAAGATAAAAGGAGACAAAATGCACCCTTGTCGAACACCAGAAGCAATGCTAAACCAATTGCTATAAGCCTTACCAACTCTCACACCATGACTCAGTGCTATTATAGAGAGCTTTCACTATGTTAACTAACTTGTTAGGTATGCCATACGATCTCACAATCAACCACAAATTTTGACGATCAGCAGAGTCAAAAGCCTTTTTTTAATCTACAAACCTAGTAACCATAGGTGTCTGAAACTCTAAACATTTCTCAAGAATCTGCATAGGTGCAAAAAGTTATTTACACATCCCCTACCACTTCTGAATCCATACTGCTCATCAGACAATTGTCTGTCAAGCAGATCCTTAATTTTATTAAACACAATCATGCAAAGAACTTTACCTGGAACAGAAAGTAGGCTGATACCCCTATATTTATCACAAGAACTGTGATCACTTTTTTTAAAAATATGGATGATAATAATAGCTCTGGTAAAATCCTTAGGAACAATGCCTTTATCATTAAAGATATTCAAAATTTCAGTCAGTCGTGGTAACAGAAACATTCCCAGCTCTAAGCATTTCAGTAGTAATTTCATTTACCCCTGGGGATTTATGTAGTTAATTATTGTCATTGATTATTCATTGATTGTTGTTGATTATAGGATTTATGTTAGTTTAAGTTTAGAAATAGCTATAATAACTGCAGAGTGTGAAATATACATTATATTAAAGCCAGTAATACATCTATCCTCATTACAATGGGAGTTGAACTAATCACATTGTTTAGAACATCTCAGAAATGCTCAACCCACCTAGACATGACAGAATCCTCACTTTCAATAGCCTTAACTTAAATCCCTGTATACCTGCCCAATTCTTCCCACACAGAATTTATTATCTTCTATTCCTAACCGAACTAGCCCATTTTTTGTTAATTAAAATATAAACTCTCATAGTGTAACTGATAAAATATAATCTCTCATAATTCGTTATCTGCAAACTGTTAAGTTTACCTACTTTTAGGAGACATTCCCTATTGCCATTGGAACTACCAATGCCAAAGGGACCTAAAACTCCTGCCCAAAGTCAGAGTCAGTACCAACTTTAGCATTGAAGTCACCTAACACAAGGGAAATATCTCCTTGACAGAATTCAAAATATATTCTGAAGTTGTCCATAAAACTCTTAAATTTAGCCATAAGAAATCTTAATGCAGTCATATCCTAGAAGAGCATCAGTGGCATGTCTGCTGAGCTTTTTTTAAATCATTATTTTTAAGTAACTTGTCTGACCTTTACCTGTCCATCTGGTCTGTTGCAAATCCAAAATATCTAGGTTATAATGCTGGAAGATTATAACCTGTGTGAAGATGTCAATTTCTATGCAACAACCTTATTTTCCACATACCTGCAGAGAGAAAATTATTAGTAGGATTTTTAAAGAAACTAGGCTTATTGAGAGAGATAGGGTCAACAATATCAAACAGGCCCCCTAATTGGAGGCATGGGGCAAATTCCTGTACCCACCACTAAAAGCTGATGCCACCCATGCTGATAGGTACTTCAGGCACTACCTTTATAAGTGGAAATTTTCAAGAACCAGAATCTAGATAGAAACTTGAACTGCTTGAGACACATTGTTCCAGAGTAGGATTGACAATGCCGAACTAGCGAAAGTAAGTGGTCAGGTATCAGTGATGGCCTGTGATCAGGATTATCCACCAGCTGATATAAGGTATCTTCTTTGTGTTCACTTAAGGTTGGCTACCCAAAGGCAAACAGAAAACAAAGCATCAGATTTTCCCTGAACATAAGCCCATCACCAGTGCCACAAGTCCAGGATCCATAATCAATTTCAAAGTTGTAAACCATTCCTGTCCAGTGGGTATAAATGGTCAGCACCAGGACCCTGTGAAGTTGACTTGTCATTAGCAGGCAGAAAAAAAGTGTCCATAGATCACCAGTCAATTGTCCACACTGATCTGACATCCCTCCACTTCCATTCCCTCCGAGATGAGAATATCTCTTTTGAAAGGTATTAAATGGCTGCACTATAAGAAGATGGGGTCAGACATTAGGTGCTAGGCCTGGCTGGTTCTGTGTATCATCACCAGGGATTGGAACACAGCTCTGCTTCCATTGTATACCTAGCTATCATTTGCAGACCAAGAATACCAGACTCTTAACTACAAGAGTCATAGAATATCAACCATAATCGACAACCCAAGAAATGCTTTTATTTTTCCTTGGGTGACATCATTAGCATCTCTATCTCTGCTGCAATTATGACATTTCTCATGTAAATATTTGTGTTTTCAACTAAAAGCTATTCCATTGCTAAAAGCTATCCCAAATAAAAACATTCCAATGCCAAAAAGCAATGGAAATGCTTCCAATGGGTATCTGAAATTTTTTAGCTTTTTCCCAACCTGTTTCACTTCTGAAAGTTGAGTTATATTTTGGCACCAGGTGCTAACTGCTGTATGAGGTCCATTGAGTTCCATCTTTTTTGACAAAATATTCTATATTTTATCATCATACATTTCAGTTCTTGTTTTGTGTCACTTCCTGTTCATTAAGTATTTCCATATTCTTCAGATTCAGTATCATTCTAATTCCTCCATCAAAATAAATTGACATTCCATCTGAAATTTAAAACTGTCTTTAATTTCATTGTTTTTCTTCTGAAAGAGATTATACGTGTTTGTAAAATTTTTATGTTAAAGTTAAAAATAATAATCCTGTAATAAAAAGTGCACAACTGGGTGGATGGTCTTGCTTCAACATTTCAGAATAGTAAACATTCACTGCCAACAAACAGATGATACTGTCTGTAAACACAGTCTGTAACTGACCTTTTTCAAAATAAATTGGTAGTAAGGGAAGGTATACAATGCAGATTTGCATTCTATTATCCCATTTCTGAAATAAATAAACGTGGAACAAAGTGACCATATGCAACCAGTTAAGGTTTAAAGAGTTAATTAAATTAACTTTTACTTTAGTGTTAAAACACTAGTTAAGTGTAACAATGGAATAAAATGCTTTTGATGCTATTAAGTTAGTATTTTTTATAGTAAATGTAATTTTTTTTTAAATGATCTTTTAGGGATTTTTTGCTCTTAGAGGAAACAATGGAACTTTGTTATGGGAATTTGATGACACAATTGCTAAAGTAGAAAGTTCGAATGTGTATACACCACAGTACGTGCGAGATTTAGATTTTGATGGAGTATCTGATATTGTGGTAGTCCATGGTGGGGATCCAATTAAAGAACCAGGTTAGTAACACTATATTTTCAGTAATTTTATTGCTAATTTTGTAATCAGATTTCAAAAGAAAATTTAAGCTTTCAAATTTCTTTGAAACAAAAAGAAAGTACTGCAGTGAAGTGCCATTAAAGTAAATTCTTATGGTAAGGATACAATTAAAGTAGTGTCAAACTTTCCTAGTCAAATCAATTCTTTATTGAATTAATAATTAGTAAGATTGATTCTAATAGTGACCCTCCATTGATTTCCTGTAGTGCGGTCATTAGATTTTGTATTGTTTAATTCGGAGGAAAAGATTTGTAAATTCACCTTATCCCAAGTCAAATGTAAGGTAGTTTGTATAAATATCAGTAATGCAGCTTTTTAAGCAACTTTTGTAATTTCTTAGATTTCCAGATTGCACAGACTTCCAAAATGTGTTTTTTTTTTTGTTTAGAATTAGTGTTAGTAATCACAAATTATCTTTAACCATTTCTTTTTTTTACATCCAATTGTCATATCCAGCTAATTGTCACAGTCACCCAGTTGTCGTATGCATTCAATTGTCATCTACCCAATTGTCTTATCCTCCCAGTTGTTCCATCCACTGAATTGCCATCGTGCCAGTTGTTTCTACCCATTGTCTTCCACCCAGTATTTGCACTCTCAGCCTGCAGGTTGTGTACCACTGGTCTAGAGATTTTAAAATTTCTGATTTAGATTAAGCTGAAGATGATGTACTGTTGTTAAATGATGTCGATGTGGTGAACTCTTTCACTAGGACTATTGAGGAGATTCACAATCAAATAGGTTTGACGATAAAAACAGAAAGAAAAATTAAAGTGATGAAAATTTGTCAGATTGGTTGTGCTACAGTTATTTTTAATGGTTGCACTCTTCAATAGCTTTCTCAGTTTAATTTTCTTGGGCGTTTTGTAACAGATATTGGTGATATGAAACATGAGATAAATTGAAGAGAATAGGCATTGTGCTGAGATTTTTATGAATTTGAGGAGATAAAAAAAATAGCTCTATACACTACTTTTCATATGTAATATAAGGAAGTTGAACAAAATTGCAAACAGCTCAAGAAATCCTTTTTGGAATTTAGCAAAAGTTTCAGAGGATATTTTAGTGTGAAACAACTCACATATTTTAGCTATTAAATTTCATTTCTTAATACGAAAGACTGATATTCAAATTAAGCTGGTGATAAAAGCAGTGTTAAAAGCAACTTCAAGAGTGGGCACTTCTCATTTCAGATTAAGAGCTGTTTATCAAGCATTTCAGATTACAGGTTTGTTAAAATGCAAAGGAGATCATATGGATGGAAGCAGAACAGTCACATAGAGTTGCCAGATGCATGAATGTGTTGGAAAGTATAATTTCTAGCCTCTGGAGAGGTTTCCAAGACACTGGAACATACTCTAGAAGAATCATCCAAGGTAGCACCAGAGCAACAACAGTTCAAGATGATTATTTCCTGTTCCTAATTGCAAGGCACGGTAGAATGTTCTCAGTGCACCAACTTGCATCAGAGCCACATGCTACCACAAGAAGGACAGTATTGAGAGTAACTGTGTCCCACAAACTTTGTGAACGATTATATGCTAGAAGACCTGTAGTGTGCATACCACTAACCTCAGCCTTTCAGTGAGCATGATTGGAATAGAGCACCTCAGTTGGACCAATGATCAATGGGGATGGGTTATCTTTTTGGGTGAATGATGATATAGGATAAGCAGTGATTCTCGGCACCAGTGCATCTGGACAGAATATGGGATACTTTAACATCTCTTAAATATCGTGGAAAGGAACTGTTTTGTTGGGAGTGGTTTGTTGGTCTGGGGAGATATCATCATCAATGGAAGCACTGACCTGCATGTTTTCTAAGGATAGACTCTAAGTGCCCTAAGATACAGAGAAGAGATTCTAGAGCATTATGTGAGACTTTTTAGAGGTGCCATTGGGTCATAATTCATTTTTATGGATGATAACGCTTGTCCACATATAGCTCAGACAGAGGCAGAATACCTTGAGCTTTAAGATATCAAGAGAATGGATTGGCCAGTGAGGTCCCCAGACCTAAATTCCATACCATAGAATATGCATGGAATGCTTTGAGGGGGGGGGGGGGGGGGAGGCTCAATCGGTAGCATGCCAGGCTCGTAATCTGCATTTCCCAGGTTCGAGTTGCAGCTGGGTCAGTGTTGAGATATTTCTGTGAAACTCCCTGCCCTGCCCACAGTCAGTAGGGGACACCAATGGTCTTGGAAAGGCCACCGTCTGTCGGATGGGATGTTAAGCCATGGCACCATGTGAGGGAGAGCCATACCCTGTGCACATTAAAGGACACACTATAAATGGCCTTCACTGGAGGCTACCATATGTCACCCAACAGCTGTTCCAGTGGGTCCCCTCCCCCAACCTCCTCTGAACCCTTGGGGTCCATGTGACCTGGCCATTTAGCCCATGGTGTGCAAAAAAGTGCCACTCAGAGGTAAAACAACCCAACCCAATGGAATGCTTTGGGAAAGCAAGTTGTCCTCTGTAAGCAAGATAACAGGAAACTTGATTATTTTGATTCTAGATGCTTTTATAGTATCTTGAGGGTGGTTTAACTATGTAAGTAATGATGAAGTTAGATGGAGTCAGCAACTGCCTTTGAGTAGCATTGTGTGTAGGGAGATATTTCATTGGTTTGGCCATGTTACTAGATTAGTTTCATTGGTTTGGCCATGTTACTATGTTAGAGATATTTGTTAATCTGTAGTAGCAGAACTACAGATTAACAAATAGGATTATGAACAGTGTTTCTAAAGGCATCAGAAAAATGGAATTGCTTAGATTGAGGCAGGCAGTCAGTGTCAAACAGGACCTTATTGAGATTGATTTGGCCATGTTGCCCACATGCAGAACTACAGACAGAGCATCAGAATTAAAGGTAATTTTTTTAACCTTAGCACAACACTAAGTTGCAAAACGCTTTTAACAAGATAATGGTCAGATCCAACCTGGTATTCCTAACAGAACAAGCCCATTTGCTGTTAATTAATATATAATCTATCATATTCGTATGCAACCAATCTGGTGAAACCCATGTGTACTTATGTATGTTGCGGTGTTTGTAATAAGTGTTAGTTATTCTAAAACCATTGAGTTTACTTACCTGTAGGGGACGTTGCCCATTGTCATTGCACCTACCAATACCAAAAGGGCCTATCACCCCTCCCCAAAGGACAGAGCCAGTACCAACTTTAGCATTGAAGTCATCTAGAACAAGGATAATATCGTTTCTTGACAGAATTAAAAATATTCTGGAGTTGTCCCTAAAACATATCCTTCTCATCCTCATCCTCAGTGGGGGCATAACAGCAGATAACATTCAAGTCTTTAATGCTTGTCTGAAATTTTGTTGTAAGAAACCTTCCATTAATGCACTCATATCCTAGCATCACTGCCATGTCTCCTGAGAAGCAGACCTACGCCTTGCTGATGCTTATTATCTTTCCTCCCTGAAAGGAGAAATTTAAGATCATATCCTAGCATCACTGCCATGTCTCCTGAGAAGCAGACCTACGCCTTGCTGATGCTTATTATCTTTCCTCCCTGAAAAGAGAAATTTAAGATTATTTTTAAGAATCTGACCTTTTTCTGTCCATCTGGTCTTGCAAGCCGAGAATATCTAAATTATAACGGTGGAATTCTTGTGTGATGATATCAATAGAATAAGCTCTGTGCAGAGTCCTCACATTCCAACTCCCTATGGAGAGAGAATGGTTAGTGGGATGTTTAAAGAAACTATGTTTATTGAGAGAGGGAATGCTGACAATATCAAACAGTCCCCTAATCACAGACATGGTGCAAAGACCCGTTCCCCCACCTCTAAAGGCTGAAGCCATCTATACTGGAAGACTTCCTCCAATGTAGAATTTGACGATGCCAATAGAAGCAAAGAGTTCAGGTGCCTGCGATGACCTCTGCTCAAGATTATCCACCAGCTGATAAACATATCCTAGGAATCTATTCACTTGGGGCTGTCAACCCACAAACAAACAAAAAACACAGCGGAAGATTTTCCCTCCACAGAAGCCAACCAGTGCAGCAAAATCAGGATCCATAATCAAGCTCAGAGCCATAATTCCATTCAGGTTGGTATATATGGTCAGCACCAGGACCCTGTGTGGTTAACCACTCCTCAGCAAGGTAGAAAAAAAAAGAAAAGTAGCCATAGTTGTCCATATCAGTAAGCCACACTGATCTGGTAGCCATCCCCTTCTGTTCCCTTCCACGAGAGAGTATCTCTTTTGAAAAGTACTAACGGCCTGCACCATGAGAAGGTGGGGGTTGGACATTAGGTGCTAGGCCTGGCCTCTATGCATCATCACAGGGGATTTGTGCATAGCTCTCCTTCAAGTGACTACCTAGCTATCAGAAGCTCTTTCTTTTTACTCTCTAACTTATTTGGCAGCATGGCTTCAGTTGCACTTGTGCCATAAAACCCCAAATAATGAACCAATCTTTTCAAAGGTGAAACATTTCGCAAACATTGGAAGTGATTTATTTATTGTAGAAATTTGAAATTAGAAAAAAACAATCATAGAGTGTTTAATATTCCACTGACAGCAACAGTTGAAATTTTGGAGAGATTTGGAAAGTACAAATTGTAATATTTCATCAGAATCATAATATATTATCAATACCTTTCTAACCTAAAAAGAATTTTTAGTTTATCTTTATGAATAAAAAAATTACTACTCAGAGTTGCCTGGATGCAGGCCAGACAGTTTTGTAAAAGTCCGTTAAAGTCTTTTAAACGTCAGCATATATGTTCTTTAACAATTTGGATAGCACAGATGTAATTTATTGCTAAGGTATGTAAGAAGTAAAGCTTAAATAACCTTGGATATTATCCACTTAAGAATGTTAACTGGAACTGTGTAATGGCTATGACAACATGTGGATTTGTGCTTATGTATGCCTCGCTGATAACAAGATCTCTTTACAACTATGGTTAAAATTCACATAAGAATGTGTATAACAAAAGTTATTAGTTGAAACATTAAAGCTTTTGAGGTTGATATCAGAGTCAGCACATACGAGCTTATATATGCACATGACCAAAAGTGTCCTGGACTCAGAGAATAGTGGTGCCAAGGTTTTTCAGACAACCTATATAGAGTATCAGCTGAATTGTAACAGAAGACCATCTACTTAAGTATCCATCTACTTGTATCCTGATAAAGTGACAAGACAGAACTACAATAATCAGCACACTGGAAATCAGCAGTGGCACATTATCTTTCTGTGAACAGTATTATACAGCCACTTCATATGATTAGGACTGGTAGCTTAAAAACATCAGGAGTGTGAGAATTACATCATCGCAACTGTTAATACCTATGTTAAGCAATTGTACCAGCTTCCACAGAGTGGTAACTATCCTTTATTTGATTTAAGATCTAGTGTAGCTTCAAATAGCTTTAAGATTACATTTATGGCTTTTAAATTACTGTAATATCTTTATATCTTAGTAATTATGCTCCCAGCTTTGGTGGGAAATAATATGCGCTTTGCACACTAAGATTGTGATACACTGTGCGCCAAATGTAACAGCTTAATTATGATATTAAATTTTAATGAATAAAATTTTTTTCTTAAAAATGAAAAAGTTGCATTTTTTCACCCACCTTGAACTAGGGGTCAACTCTTTGCTGACAATAGAAATCTAGTGACTTCCATATTCCACTACCAAAATTTTAATTTCCAGCATAAATACATTGTTTGCGATATTTGTTTGAATTTTCAACTTTTTCCGCCATTAGAGAGCAAAATTTAAACTTTTGGGAGATTTGGAAAGTATGAATTGTGATATTTCATCAATGCTTATCCAACCCAAAATAGTTTTAATTTATCTCAAAAAACAAAAAATTTCTATGTCTAATGGAAAATATCCACCTAGCCATATTATTGAAATGATGGTTAACTGGTGTTTTGGATTTTTTTAATTTGATAACTTATTTAGTCATTTTCAAAGTATCTTTGCACTTTTTTCATGGACCAATGTTTATATAGGATTCTTATCGACAAATTACACTTCAATTTTTTCTTTTTTCCAGGTGTTAAACCAGTTATATAATTGTGATATGTAATATTTCTAATGCATAAATAAACCATAATTGTTTTGAAGTGTAAAATGAAAACTTAAACAGATAGCATTTAATGCTAGAAATTAATCAGTGCCTTCAGCAACTCTTGAAGCCTGACTACAATCTCTATTTGACTTTGAATGTAACACCATATCTGAAAATTTGTTTTATTTCTTAGTTCTACTTTCTGAAATAGCCATATTCACCAATTTTTAGCTCTCCAATACCCCTCGGCGTGTGAGCTCTGGTCTTTGGTGAGGGGACCACTCTGTGAAGGTCCTGGTTCGGATACCTTCAGAGGGTCTGGAATGCTTGCCCACATGTTTCCCATGCATTTTATTTCCCGTGCATGATAGTTGCTTGTATGCCCTTGTCTGTTCTCCTCAGATCATGACTATGGGGTCCCCTTTGGCTGTCTTGCCATCTGTTCCTGTGGAGCTGGGCAACGATTTTGAGAGCTGCTGTTACATACTGTTTTGGCTTCTGCTTTAGGTAAATGGAAGGTCCTAGGGTGTCTCCTCTAGGATCAATTGGCTTGGGGGCTGGACCTGCTAGGTCTAACTATGCAGTAGATGAATGCCTTGCCCTCATCTGGGTACAGGATGTACACAGATGTGAGTTTCCCTACACATTTACTAATTCTGTAGTGTGAGGACAATTCGGTCCTCACACTTTTTTGTGAGGGCAGTTTAGTTCCTGACAGTTTTTTTTTTCGTTTTATATATTTATGAGGGCTAGGCTCACTGTTTGTGTGGGTTGGGTATAGTGCTCATGCAGCCCTGACCCCTGATTGCATATCTATCCCCTTGTTGGCCTCCATGGAAGGTGAGGAAGATGGGCACTGAACCCCACTAAAACAATCATGAGACCCATTAACGAAATTTATTCGATCAGTGCCACCAAGAGGGCTCTACATGAACCCTGGAGACCACTTGTTCAAAATATTCGAAACTACTCCTTAAAGTTAGAGATTGGTAGGGTGGCCATCACAGTCATGCCCCACGAAAAACATTGAATTCCTCATGGGCTGTGATCTCTGAGTGGGAACTTCTCAAAGTCACTGAGAAGGAAATCCTCTCAGTGCACATTCCCCCAGGGAATAACAGTGGTCCATTGGGATTCGACGTGTTGTGATGGTAAATTGGTACACACCCAGGTACTGATTCTGAACCTTCAGCACACCATTGCCTACCTTCTTCCATCAAGGCATGTTATTTGCATTGTTAGGTACGGGCTTATATAGTAACCCTCTGCACTGATTTCAATGCCAGTGACATACCAAGTGACTTCGAATTTTACCAACTACCCTAGATTTTGCCAAGTTGCCTCGATTTTGCCAACTCACCATAATTTTACAGAAAAAAAATCCCAATTTTTTTTTTCACTGAATTTTGCTAACTTTCCAAGATTTTGCCAGGTTGTCCTGATTTACCAACTTTTCAAGATTTTGCCAACTTCCCAAGATTTTGCGAATTCTCCTTAATTTTGCAAAATCAATCCTAATTTTTACAACTCACCTGTATTTTATCAAGTAGCTTCAAATTTTGCCATGTTGGCTTGATTTTGCTAACTCTCTTAGATTTTGCTAAGTTGCTCAATTTTGCCAACTTCCCTTAATTTTGCAAAAAAAAAAAATCCCAATTTTCACAACTCACCTAGATTTTACCAAGTCACTTCGAATTTTGTCAACTCTGATTTACTCTAGGGGAGCAGCCCCTGTTTGGTGCAATACTACCTTAGTTGCCCTTGCATCATAAAACCCCAACCAATTTATTAGAAGGAAGAGCTCCAATATGAAAAACTTGAAAACTTTGTAAATCAGGCATTAGATTATTTTGAAACATAATTATTTATCAAATAATCTCAGTTTCTATAGCAGTAAAATGTAAAATAAAATGTAATAAATGCAAAATAATGCTTTTTTTTTTCTAAAATAGATACGATGCTGCAACACTTTTATGGTTAATGTAACTAATATTTTTACTTTTACCTCACTTTTATGGTTGACGCATAACATCTAGAAGTATTTATCCCTTCATTTTCACATATAATAATCATAAACTATCGTGTTTTGTTCTACTGCTTTTCAGAAATGTATGTATTTATATATAACTTAAAGGATAAATCTTATTTTAGTTAATAAATATTAACTTAATGTACATTTAATTTTTAATAGCAATTAGCCTGTTTGGCCATAGAGTAAAGGGGCTTGGGTTACCCATTGGTGCCACAGAGATCACAAAATCCTTGGGTAAAGTATGAATGTTTTTGCTGAAGTCTTTCTTACAGATTTCCTCTGTGGCATTTATAGTGACAAGCTCCTGTCAGGTCTCTGTATCAAGTAGGCTTTTTGAGAATTAATTAATTTTTTTTAATGTTTTATTAATTATGTGTGCATTTTTAGTAAATGGGAAATATCTTTAATATGTTCTTTAAGTGTTCTTTAAGTATGTTCTTTAAGTTTAATTCCACTTTAAAAAATATTTGGATTCATGTAGGTAGCAATACCAGATTAATAGGAAGGCTTTTGGTAGTTAGTGGAAAAAGTGGAAGAATTCTGAAATGGGTTGAAGTACCAGACAAAAAGGAAAGCTATTATTCACCACAGATTCTTACACATTCAGATGGTAAGTTTTTTCAGTTTTATAAATATAATCTAATGAAATCTTTTATCTGCATTATTTTGGAGTGGAGACACATCAAAAGGAACAGTTATAGTTCTATCCGAGGACTGGAATTTGAAATTAATAAATGAGCCACATCAAAGAGTATTATAGTATAAAATGTTTTCTTGTCATCTGCCACTTAGCTGCATCCCTTAGTTACGTCCTGCTTCATTACATACCAACACAACTACATATACCTCCCTTATTCACCATTGTGTCCAAGCTGTAAACATCTCCCATATTTAAATACATTGCCCTCTATTGAAATCGCTCCACCTAGAAGTAATGTTTGCATGTGAAACAAACTGCTCTCCTCCCCAGCAGAGACATATGAGAATCACTAAAAATAATTTATGAATTTGAATTTCTGATGAAGTTGTTTTTTGTTTAAAAGTCATAACAAAGTGATATTCACTTATTTGATTTCATCAAATAATAATTTAAATATGAAAGTAATTCTGAAATAAGTACTGAGATCTACCTTAGCAAACAAAGGTTTTTAAACAAAATTATTCAACACAACAGAGCAGTTTTTAACACATACAGGTGACTGCTATTCTCGGGGCTTTCTGTATATCAGAAAGGATAGGAAGGGGAGACGGGAAGAATTCTGCCTGAAGATCGGACACAAGGAACGGAGTTGTGGTTTGTTCAATTAGCAACTGCCTTTGATGGGGGAGGGGAAAGAAACAAGTAGAACAGAATTGAGGCAGCAGTGGGCCATTATGGTCTTTTGCATGATGGCTGCTAGAGCCACACTGGCTTTCAAAGGGAAAGCAAAAAAGTTGCATTTTCCTACCTACACTAGGAGTAAAAGGGCAGCTCATTGTTGTCAATGCAAACCTCATGGCTTTCACATTCCAGCATCAAAATTTCTATCATAAATACATCTTTTGTAATATTTATTTAAAGTTTTAAACCTTTTTTACCATTAGAGAGTGCAATTTAATTTAAACTTTGAGAGATACAGAAAGTGTAAATCATAATATTTCATCAATACCTATCCAACTCAAAAGAAATATTTAATTTATCTTTAAAAATTAAATTTGAATGTTTGCAGACAGATAAACAGGTGATAAAGTGAAAACATTTTTTTTTTTGAAATGAGATAAAAATTTGGTGAAATGGAATACTAGGCAAAATTCCAGTTCATAGAATAGTAATTCTGAGCTTGTTCAGTGTAAAATTATTCATAAGCCAAAGGCTTAATTAAAAAACCCTGTTTCATATATTTTCTGCAGCTTGATGATCAAATGTATCATGGTGCCTTACTTGGTGTTGCCTGATGAGTATGTTCATCATGCAGCTTTAGCAGTCTCTCCCATCTGAACTAGTTAGCACTAGGAGTGTTGCCCCTTGCCCAAGTGGCACCCAGTTTGTGGTTAAAATTATTTGTATGTAAGGGTCTTCCTTGTTCCTATGGCCTTTCAAGTAAGTATCAAGGCAGCTCAAAAGTAATAAGGCTTTGTTTTAGAAAAGTTATTGATAATAATTACTAATACAAATTCATGCTTATTTCAGGAACCGAAATTGTATTGTTTGGTACAGGAGGAGAAACTCATGGTGGATCTCTGTGGTACATCAAACTGAGTGATCTTTTGAAAGGGAAGATAAATAAGGTTAGGAATTTTTACATTATCCTAATGCTTTGTCTTTATAGTAAAAAGTAGAATAAATTTATGATAAAAAATTTAAAGCTCTTAAATTTTTTAAAACTTTTTTAATAATAGTCAGAAAACAAATAAGGTAGGTATAAGTTTTTGCATCATACCAAAAATTTTAAATGGGTCAATAGCCTACTAAGGGAGTGGTATACTTTATAAAGAAAAGTTTTGCTATTTTTTTTTTGCCTAACTCTTCAGTTGTTTTATTGCCAGTGAATTACTATTTTTCCTGTAAACATGGCAACAATTATTAGAGTAAAATATAATGAAATCACAGTGTACATAAATTTAATAAAATATTCCGGTTGATATCTTAATAATCTTACTTGAAAGGCCACAAGAACAAGGAAGATTCTGACAAACAAATAATTTTAATTAATAATTCTAACACAGCTAATATTATAATAGTTTAAATTCATGATGAAAGCTGTTACATAATTTAAAAGAGTTTTAAAACACTTATAAGAATGAGGAGTGTAGTAAAAGAAACTGGTGAGTAATGCTAAGTGCCCTAAGGCCAGATATTAGTGCATTTCACCTTTCTTAGATTGGTATACTGTGATTATTGATACATCATAATAATTTTAATAATAATTTATTTTACTGCACTCCTCATTCTTATGATGTAAGTGTTTTAAAACTCTTTTAAATTATGTAACAGCTTTCATCTTGATATTAAATTATACAAATAATTATAACCACAAACTGGGTGCCACTTGGGCAAGGGGCAACATTCCTAGTTTTAATAATTTACACGATAATGCTGTTGTACATCAAAAAATCAGATATTAAATAATTTCAAAGTTAAGAGTGCCTAGCATTATAAAGGGAAAAACTCATTGTTCTCTTCTCTCAGGGGTTGTTCTCTTTTTGAAAGTTATCTTTTAATGTCGGCCTTAGCTGTACTCTTAAAAGTTCTTTTAATGTAAGTTTTAAAGATTTTAAATTGTCCAAGTATGGAGGATAGTGCTCACTTATATTTGTCACCCAGTATTAGCAGATAACATCGTAATTTCTGTTAATAAATTTGTGCCTTCCAAAGAAAAGGAGCAAATTGAACTGAACTATATAGCAGTATTAAAATAAAAAATGGGCAAAAGAATTGATAATAGCAGAAATTACATCTATAGTTAACATCAACTGCTTATAGAAAGGTAAATGCTCAGGTGTCCACTTCATGACACTGCTCCTATATGTGAAATGCATAGACAAGGTCAACTTTAGCGACAAACTCACTGGATGCATACAGTGCCTACTAAAAAACTGGAAGATTAACTTAAAGACTGGTAGCATTCAATATAATTTCAAAAGCAATTTTCTGTCAGCTGCATTATATAAGCAATTGTACCAGCCTCAAGATTAATGGTAAATACATTTATATGACTTATTCTTGTTCTAATTTACCTTTACTTGTAAAAGATTGTTGTAGAGTTAAATGAGTATACTATAGTGTGTAATAGCATTATGTGTTCAGAATAAGTAAGCCAATAGGGCAACTTTTCTATCAAGCCTTTATAATGTTAAGCACTCCTCTTAACTTGGAAATTATTTAATATCTGATTTTTTGATGTACAACAGCATTATCGTGTAAATTATTAAATCTTATACAATTAGCTGTGTTTACAATTATTCTAGTAATAATATTCCTAGTGCTAATCAGTATAATACTGTACCTATGTAAAACATAGCAGGAATATAGCAGTGTGAGCCAACAATAATGGTAACAATATGGTATCCAAAATTTACAAAATAGATGTCAAGATGTCATGAGATAATTATATTGGTACAGATGCAGATGGTATCCTTTTGTTGTAGAAAACAATTTCTCTATCACTATTGAATAGAATTCTATGTAAGAATAGTAAACTTAAACTTTCTATTTTAAATGACAATTGTTATTGCAACTCGTGATTAGGCAAGTTATGCCATATGGTCTGAGTGTTTTCGTGTTGCTCTAATATAGCCACACATCTTCAGAGACATATCTTAAGCAAGGGGTTCTCAACGTGGGGTAAGCAGTAAAATTTTTTGGGGTATGCCATGAGAGCTCAAAAGTTGGATATAGTAACAAGTCCATTTCACTGATTACCCAGTAAAATATATATAATTTTATAAGATTTGTTAAATTGTTTGTCATTTTTTGTGTTTAACGATATATGTAATTTATGAATAAAAAATTTAATGTGTATATATATATGTGTGTGTTTTATTCCCATTACTCTACTATAACTATAGTTTTATCTATCTATACAAGGGGTATGCCAGTTACATACACATTTCCAGGGGGTACATGAAGCATAAAAGGTTGAGAACCACTGTCTTAGGCAATTAAACACTGCCAGCTAATATTTTAGTGATTCTATATCAACAGCAATAAATTTTGAGATATATACAATCATATTTCACAGCATATGTATATAACTATTTTGACTCTTTTAAGTTTAAACTTTTGCAGTTTCAATATGCATAATAAGTAAAGTCAAATAGCAGCGTGACCACTGGCTCAACAACAAGCAGCCAGTGTAAGGCTGCAAGTTGGACATAGTGATCCAAAAGCCTTATCCCTACACTGTTGAATTACACATCTACACAATTGAAGTAAAATTAAATTAAATAAATATTTGGACAACAGTAAAAGGAACAGTCAACTTCACTTATTATGCATATTGTATTATTTATTATTGTATTAATAAATAATATATTATTATTTATTATTATGCAGTCAACTTCACTTATTATACAGATTGTCCCGAAATATGTAAGATCGGTAGCCCACGGGAAAACATGTAAATGATTCAAAGCACAGCAAATATGCACATCGTGTGACAGTAACGCCCCTTAGAAGTGGTATAAGAGGAGATTACAAAGAGCTGGTGTAAAGCACTGGAATTGTGTTTGCTCGCAGTTCTTGCGCACTAAAGGATCAAGTATGCCCTGTTGAAGAACATGGCATCCATACGACCAGTTTTCCAACTTCAATGAGGGAGAATTGTGGGATTACAGGAAGGTGGATTATCGTACTGAGACATTGGTGCTCGTGTTGGATGGAATGCTACCATGGTGAGGAGAATATAGCATCAGGTGGTTAGAGGAGGAACGAACTCACTGACATGAGGGATCTCAATAGTCCTGTCACACAAATGAATGAGAGGACAGACATCTTGTGCGCATGGCTATGAATGATCGTACAGCCACATAAAACACCTTAGCTCAACAGTTAGAGTGTGTTGCACATCAACCAGTGTCTGCATATATGGTTTGACGTCATCTGCAGCATCGGGGCATCTTTGCTAGGCAGCCATTGCTTTGGCTACCATTGACTCTACAACACAGGCATATGTGACTGCAATGGTGCCAAGAATGTCACTCATGGATGTGCAAATATCATTGCATTGTCTTTTCAGATGAATCCTGCTTCAGTATGCAGCAATAAATAATTTGTGGAAAAAATTTTGCTGATATATGGGACTTGAACCCACATCTCTCCAGAAACATGCCATAGTATTCTTACTGATTGAACTAATGCTGGCTCATCTTTTTTCCACTAATTTAAGACTAAACTCTTAATTGATGATTTTCAGTGCCTCCCATTGGTGTCATTTATGATCTATGGGTGGCAACTATTTCTTTTTATATTGCACTAAGTAAGATGGAAATAATAACGTCTCTTCACGCTATTTAGTGTTATTATAATGTCAAATATATCAATAAATATTTTGTGGAAAAAATTTCGGCGACATGCAGGACTTGAACCTGCATTTCTCCAGAAACATGCCAGAGTATTCTTACCGATTGAACTAATGCCGGCTCATCTTTTTTCCACTAATTTAAGACTAAACTCTTCACCGATGATTTTTGGTGCCTACCATTGGTGCCATCTATGATCTACAGGTGACAACTATTTCTTTTTATATTGTTCTGAATAAAATGGAAATAATAAAGTCCCTTAATAATAAAGATAGAATAAATACAGGTGACAATCACAGCATTACCTGGTTCACATTTTAACATCAATATATCAATAAATATTTTGTGGAAAAAATTCGTAAAAAAGATGAGCTGGCATTAGTTCAATTGGTAAGAATACTCTAGCATGTTTCTGGAGAGATGTGGGTTCAAATCCCATATGTTGGTGAAATTTTTTCCACAAAATATTTATTGATATATTTACGTTAAAATGTCAACCAGGTAATGCTGTGATTGTCACCTATCTTTAAATCATCAATAACTGCAATTGGTTTAGCATCGCTTCTGGTGTTCAACAAGGGTGCATTTTGTTTCCTTTTCTCTTTAGTTTGGTTATTGATTATGTTTTGCAAACTTCACTGCAAGGAAATATTTTGGCCTTATATTGTCTGGAGAAATGAAAATTTCTGATTTAGATTTTGCTGATGATTTTGCTCTTTTGGCAAATGATTTACCGCTGCTCTCTACAAATATTTATATCAGGCACTATTTTCATGGGAGAGTGGTGATGTTTTATGTGAATATATATGATTTTATTCCTTTTCAAACTACTGGAAGCCTCAATTTTGTTTTGTGAAAGTAATGGATTGAGAGGGTGCTTAAGGCGAAAATTTTCACGGATTAGCGATGCAAAAATAAAAGAGGGAATTTTTGTTGGTCCTCAGATCAGACAGTTGTTTCAAGATCTCAAGTTCCAAAATAAATTAAAATGCATTGAAAAGAGAGCCTGGGAAGCATTCAGAAGTATTTGCCACAACGTTTTAGGCAATATAAGGTCAGATAACTACAAAGAAATCACCAAAGAACTACTTTCTTCATATAGAGTATTAGGATGTAACATGTCGCTAAAGCTGCATTTCTTACATAGTCACATACATCACATAGTCTTGCCATACACGTGCGATGGTCTGATGTGGAAATTCCAATAGTTCAGTAGTTATGGTGATTGAAAAACTGGCTTCTTCGCACCTATCTGACCATGGTCAAACCCACTTACATCACTTCCATTACCCATGATTACTTCTCCTTGACTGTTTTCGAATGCATAGAAACCTGCTATATTTATAGGCATTGCCAGTGTCAGTGTCCCACGTGACTGAATGCAATATTTCTGCTTTGCATATTGTTATTGAGGTGTATATAATAATTTGTCCATTCAGTGTATTTTGTAATTGCTTCCAAAGTCTTCTGTTTTTAAAAATAGTAGTTTTTTGTGAATTTCCAGCTGATTTTAAAAGAATTACTCTTTGAAAATTTTCTTACATATTCCTATTTTTCTTAAATGGTTAATTTATTTGTTGTACTGATAGATATCTTGGGCTTCTCATTTTGTATTCTGTCAACATCAATGTACATTGGGGACCCTAGAAGGGTTTAAAGGTACCAAATTAGAGCTCAAGATTTTAATGACTGAAAAGTTTTTCATTAGAAATCTGATTCAAGTCATTACGTAGTGCTTGTAGTACCAAAACAGCAGATTCAGTAACTACAGTGAATAAACATTTCTCCCAAGTGGTAAATTTTTTTAATACAGTAGTAGCTTTTTGAAACTTTTGAAATTTCTTAAACAGTACTCAACTGTGGATGATGCTCTAGGACCATATATTACCTGAATAAAAATCCTTTATTGTGTCTGTGAATTCGTTTGGAATGCATTCTTCCCCAGTGAGATTCAAACTGGATTGGTTCAAGTTTGGTATAGGTCATCCAAAATATTTGGCAAGAAAAATGTTTTTTCAACCCCATTTAGAGTTTGATCTTATAAATTGTCTTTACATCATTAAAATATTACTTTTTTGGAAATAATTTACTGCAAGTTGCCTATGAATTATTCTTTTCACTTTTGAAGTATTTACAGTTGGAGTTATGATTTTTTAACCACCGTTTTTCTAATATCTTTGTATAATAGGCAACAGCTATTTATACTGATAAGAAGAAAGGAATTATGACCCCTCCTGTGTTGGCTGATATAACAGGAGATGGAATTTTAGATATTGTTATGGCCATGTTTAATTCAACTGTAGTAGCATTTAATGGCTTAACATTTGAACAGATGTGGAAATTTCACCAACCATCTTCAGAATCATACAGGTATGATTTTATTGTTAAGTAGTTTCAAAGTATAGTTTCTTAACCAATGATGCTTCTTTTGTTTATTGTCTAATAGTAAGAGTGTTATATTGTATTTTTTTCCTTTGTTCTTTACCATTTATAATGCCAAATATAATATGTGTTTGAACATTGTTGACTTGTAGTATCATCATCATCATCATGCTACAAGTCAATAATAATAACTGTTAATAAAACATAACTTCAGTTTAAAATGGCATTTTAAGTCAAACAATTGATTTTATGAACACTGATATTCTTCAGTTAATTTGGATACTTGGTGTTACAAAAATCCAGGTTTTACTGTTGAAATTTATTCAGGAGAAACATCAAGAAAGTATTTTTAATATGTTATTTTTACATTTCATGTACCTGTTGAAGGAAGACATTTTGTTAGGTGTAGTAGAAAATCTTCCTGGTCAACAGGAATTAAAATTATTGGAATTAAAATTTACAGTTGCACATCAATCATTGGTTAGCCAGAGTTGAACTATGCTTGGAATAGCTCAGTAGGAAGAGCTTCTATATATTTGGTGGAGGTCATGGGTTTGATCTCATCCCAGCAAAACTCATTGAAATGTTACTGTGAGGTGTAGAGCCATAATGAGAAGCAATATGAACATTTATTATTCTGGAAGCTGATTTTTTCAGTCAGTACATATGCTGGTAGATGAAAAATCACTGTATATTACAAAAATCACTTATATTCTTTTCATTTGCAATCATCCCTGAAATACATACTTACTTTACGTGTCCAGAACACCAATTTCATATTCTCCCTTTCCAGTATGCAGCAGCAGCAGTCGCCATGTTATTTACGAGAATCAGATTATCCATGGTACAGAGTTCTCCCATATTTCAGCACATCAGCAGGTGTGCATAATCCTGCATCTCCCCACAGTCACACCTCTCATGTTCGTTCTGTATATTTCTCTTCTTCAGGTTAGTCTTGCATTGGGTAACTCCAGTTCTCAATCTATTTAATTGCTTTCCATACGGCATATTTGATCCTTTGATTCACTCCATACACTTGGATTTTGTTCCTTCCAGAGGTCAACACAGCATCTTTCTGGAGGGATCTCCAGTTGGTAGGTATTTCTCATAAAGCTCCTCCTGCACTTGAGTCTTGATCTTGCTGGCTCGTGTCCATAAAGTGGATGTCTGAGGTCTGTTTCTTGCTTTTGTTTTTCCACTTCCATTGCTACTTTCCTCTGGATGTTCGTTGGGTCAATGCCAACGAATGGGTATATTTTTTCCAATTGGGGTTGGTCTTAGGCACCCTGTTATAATGCGACAGGTCTCATTTATTGCCACATCAACATTTTTTGTATGTGCTGAGATGCTCCGTACCGTGCTGCATATTCAGCAGTGGAGAAACAGAGAGTGAGAGCTGATGTTTGTAGCACATTAGGCTGTGCTCCCCAAGAGAAGTTTCTGGATAATGTTGTTTCTAGCGGAAAATTTTTACTTATTATTCTGGCAGTGTTGTTTGAAGGAGAGAGTTTGGTCAAGTGTTATGCCTAGATATTTTGAGAAGTCAAGTGTTATGCCTAGATTTTTTCATATGCAAAGATTTGGAAGGCCTTGCAGGAGTTCCAAAATCATTTGAGCACCTAAGACCCAGCAACTTGTTGATGGAACTGCATGTTCCAAACATTCTTAGCTGCTTCTTAAGATAACAGCCATTGGTGAGGTGGCCATATCAATGATGCCCCACAAATCGCTTAATTCAGTCCAGGTGTGATTTCTCAGTGGGACCTCTTCTGGTGACTTAGTATCCACTCGGGTACTTATCATTACATTTGACATGCTATGACTGCCATCAAGGCAGGTTACCTTCATTGTGAATTGTGGCCATACATCCCAAACCCTCTGCATTGTTTTCAATGCCAGAGGTATGGCCATGACCACACAGCTTGCCAAGGTAAACCCACTTGTGCTAATATCCAGGATCATCTTGGTCCTGATTGCACAGTAGAAATGGCAATCTGTACAACTATAGCTGCATGAACCATCTGACTTTCTCTCATGACTGTCTTAAGTGGAAGGAGGAAAGGGAAGTACAATGCCCCAGAACAACCAGCAGCATTACCTATCCCAATGTGAGAATGCTTTCTGCACTGCCTGTACTGTCTAGCAAGGTTTCCTACACCAGTGCTGTCACTGGAAATTTCATTGTTCCAGTGACTTCTGTGGTGGGGCAGAGAGATATCAGTATATTGCCTATTCAATCTTTCTTGCCTACTGCAGAGTGCCTCCTTAGGCAGACAAAACTGAAATTGGGGTTGACCTCAACATCAATATTGGTTTCTATACCTGTTACACAGCCATCCAATAACAGCTCTGGCAGATTTCTGCCTTCCCAACCTCAGACAGCTGAACCTTCCAAGCTGAAGAGGCCCCCACTGAGGCCATATAAGCAGAATCTAGTCCCTCCTCTGAAGACAGTCACTGATCTGTGTTCCTTGGAAGATTTCCCTATACATAAAACCATCATCTGTGATGGTTAAATTGAATAGGAATTAAAGATGAAGGGTAGAACACAGTGTGCTGAATTAAAGACAAAGTTAACTCTATAAACACTGTAGATGCTGGACTAGTCATGTGTTATCGCAACAATCGGCTGATACTAATGTAGTAATTGATGGTTGTAGATCAGTGCAGTGAAGTTTAGGTTAAATAGTCATACTTGTTTCTTTATTCTTCAGAGGTAGCTTTGTCAGTTGTTCAAGGAGGACAATTCTGACGTGTGCTATTCTCTGTAGCTGTTATTTTCATAGATCCGGTATTGTTGCTTCTCACTTGGTGATATTTCTTAAGCACAGTGGTGTTGCACTTTGCTGCCTCTGTGGTATGAGTCACTGGGTGTCATTCTAAACTTTGCGCTCCTATTAGGGCTTAGCCAGTTACCTATATGAGATATTGGTGACCAGGCATTGCGACATGTTTCGTGCCATCTACTTTGGCACGTCATTAGGCAGGCACTGCCCTGGCAGTAGGATGAGATAGAGACACAGTGCGCTCGATTGGTGGGTGGCCTGCATGGGATCACCAAGTCAAGCACTGACTGGGCTTGCCCCTGAGATGCTATGAAAGAGGGATGAATCGGAAGTGATCTCTGAGCTGCACTGGGCACATGTGTTCGAGGATTTATAAGAGCAGTCCAGGATTTTGGTATAAAATGGTAAACAATGCAGATATGTTCCAGAATATATATATGTATGTATTACTGAGTATCAGGTGAACTTTATTTGTTGAAAGTGAATCCTATCTGTCAAAACCAGTATTTGTAGATAGTAACCTCACATAGAAATTGCACGTTAAAATTATAGTAAAAAGTTTTTAAGCATTTCAAATATTAGGCTTTCAAGAACATACTTTATTTGAAGCTTTTGAATTTGACCAAGTTAAAAATAATGTACAGTTCTTGGAAACATCGTATTTGGAGCAAGTATTATTTCATGGGTGCCCATTCTGAATCGAGTTTGTGACCCATCCAAAAACTTCAAATTATGTGTTGAGGTGCATTTTCAAAAAATGTAAGTTTGATAGTATTCGGAATCATTATAATTCATTACAAATTTTACAAGTCTGAATTATTTAGTAGCCCCTTGTTAACATGTATTGTCAATGATTGGAATGATTCAAGTGTAAAAATGTTCAATAAAATTCCACAGTGGTATTTCAAATGTGGTTTCTCCTAGAAAAATGGTTGTTTTATGTAGGCCAGACTCCCAAAGTATTCAACTGTTTACCTAATACCATAAAGAATGAAAGAAATTTATCAATTTAAAATTAATTATGAAATGGGTACCCAGATAAAATGTAGAAAATCAATTTCTGACATCTGTAGCCTTGCTTAATTATAGCACTTAAATATACATTTGAGTTATAATGTTAATGAGTTTGTTATATGTCTGTGAGAAGTAAGTTAACATTGTTCATATAAACTATTTCACGTTTTCAAATCTAATATCTCACAGACGAACTTTGGCTCATATGGAGTTTTGTATTTTACACATTCAAAATTGTTTAGTTGCGTTGGAAAAAAAAATATTTATTGCTTTGTGTTGTTATAAGCTTGAAAGTACATGTTTGTAATATAACAAAAGTGTGAAATAAATCTGAATTGAGTTGACAATTAAATTGGTAGACTGAATTTTGAATGTGAGAAGGTTATATTTCTCACAGATATTTTGTTGCACTATCTTGGGTGGTATGGCTGTTTGTTCCCTCCCTTTCCCCAGTTGTGATCATCATCCATTGGTTTCTGGTGGCATTGTTGGGTGCGAGCCCTGGTCTAAACATTGGCAGGGTCTGGGTTTGCCTGATGCATGGAATGTAGTGAAATAAGGAGTTTATGCATTCCTTCTAGCAACAGTTTCCAGGCTGAAGGGGGTGATATTATGTCCGTGTTGCATACAAAATTCCTATTCATGTAGATGAGGAGCTCTTCCATTATTTTCAGCTGGTATCTATGATGGAGAGCTTATTTTGGCCATGTTAACTGTGAAGGAGTTCTGAGAATAGGCTGGCCACTCCATCCACTGAATATTGATGATGATTGTTGGAATTGGACTTGGAAATGGGCTTGGAAAGGCCGCCGTTCGTCAGATGGGACGTTAAGCCGTGGCCCCGTGTGCGGGAGAGCCATACCCTGTGCACGTTAAAGAACACGCTGGATGGCCTTGACGGGAGGCTACCATCTGTCTCCCAACAGCTGTTCCAGTGGGTCCCCTCCCCCAACCTTCTCTGAGCCTTCGGGGTCCATGTGACCTGGCCATTTAGCCCATGGTGTGCAAAAAAGTGCCACTCAGAGGTAAAACAACCCAACCTTATAAAAACATTCATGTGATGTCCTAGTGCCATGCTGTTGTTATGCAATGCTTTCTCAACAGGAAATGAGTGGTGCAGAATCAAAGCCATGTTTTAAGCACCCAGATTTGTTTTTAGAATCATAATGCAAATTTTGTCCAGTAAGGGATTTTCAGGAGATGTATGACCTTGTGTATATTCTACTTCATTGACACACAAAATGTAACATTAACAATTTCAATCATTTTAAGATATTTAACAGTTTGTGAATTATGCTTAACATTTGTACATCAATGTAAGAAAATCTATATTGCTCATTTTTATTGTTTCAAATATACGATAACCCACTTGTCCTATTGGTTAATTGAATAGTCTTGCTGTAGCTGAAAACAAAAATAATGCTTAAACTTGAGTTTTAAGGGGCGGGGGTTGACTCATTTTTTAAAGCTTCATTAGATGTAGAAATTTTATGTTCATATCCATGGAATACATTTGTTTAAAAATGTGTGAAGATATATTTTTGTGAAATTGACTTTCATTTTTATGGAAATAATATATTTTATTGTTCTAATATTATTGTGGTTTTTCAATGCATCAATTTTATTTTTCAGCACTCCAGGTGTAGGTTATTTCAACAATGATAGTGTACCAGATTTTATTATAAATTATCAGATTGGCCCTGGTTTTCCTATTTATTATTACACACAGGTCAGTCAATTTTTTACATATAATATTTTTCATATAATATTTTTTAACTTCTCATCATTATTAAGATTATTATATTTAGTCATTATTAGGATCATAATTATTATTAGTAACATGATTGCCAATTTGTAGCATATATGTATTTCTCAGCCATAAATAAATGAATTTTGTTTTGGAGTTGTACCTTGTTCCAAAGCAGTTTACTCTTTTTGTATGCTTTGTATATCTACACTACTACACTAATATTAATCTTATTATTATTCTTTTTATATGTATTGTTTTTAAGTAAGGTGTTCTACATTTGAAATATACAGTTTCAATCATTGATACTTAGCCCTTGTATCTAGGGCATCACCAAATGTACACTGGAGGTAGCTCCTCCATTGTGGGTGGCTTAATCTTATAACAATGGGAGAACCACAGCCCATGCACTTTGCCCCATGCATGCAATTAAGAGGTGATATTGTCGGAAGCACCTTTCTCAAAAAACATTGTTTCTTTAAAAAATCCACTAATCATTTTCATTCCACAGATACGTAGAATGTGAGGATATTGCATAGAGATTATTCTCTTGATATCATCACATAGGAATTCCTGCATTATAATCAAGTAGATCAAGGGTGTCCAACCTATAACCCCTAAACAATTTCATTTGACCCCTGATAATGGATTGAGAAATCAGTTAATGTAGGAAAGTCCTGGTGATCTAAAATGCAAGCAACTACAAGCGAAACCAGAAGGATTTTTACTCAATAGCACCCATTCTTCTCTGCTCAACAAGTAATTAACATTAAATAAAGGCAAGCCCAGATGTACCACAGCATATCGCTGCACACCATCTATGGGGAGAATGCCAATTACACCACTACTACACCAGGGCAAGACAGTGCCACAAGGACACAGCTCATCCACAGCTACCTATGGTGAACAATCCTATAGAAGGAAGGTTCATCCATCGATCAAAACCTAAATTTAATCTGTTCCCCGGTTAGCCACAAAAATGGATATATAGATCCAAGTTGACTCAGCTCCCAGGGTGGAGACTCTTCATTTGGCTTTTCCATCAATGAGCCTGTCAACCAGTTAATGCTTCCAGTCACAAGCCCTCAACTTCATCCTCTCTATAGTGTCACACACCCACTTCCCCCCAGAAGCAGTCTGTACCCCAACTTCACTGAGGCTGCACCGATGCACCCACTAGACCGGTGCCCCCCAACACCAGTCCACAGAACTCTCAGCCACAGCCCCGATGGAGGGGCTGTAACCTAAAGCTTCCCTGAGCAAGCGAATAAGCCCACTAGACTGGCCTCTCCCAAACCAGTCTGCAGACCCTCACAAGCCCTGCCACCAAAGGCCACATCCCATCGTGCAAATGAGGAAACAACAGGCCGTGACCTTACTTCACAGAGGCACGGCACCATTCAGCCCCCCCCCCACATGAAGGTGGTCCCCTATGGGGGGGGGGGGGGGCTCAACAAGTAATGCAAAATTACATTTTGCATGAGAGAACATCCTGCAAACAAGTAGACATAGGTACATTATTCAAGAGAGCAGCCATGAATTCCACATCTGCACCTCCTGATCCTAATCCTATACCATCAACTACTGCTCCTGATCCTATACCATTATCATTAGTTGATCATCATGGAAACTCTTCATTTTCTGTTGATGGCCTGATTGTTTTGTTTCAAATATATGATAACCTTGTAGTGTATATAACCAATAAACTCTTCTGCCCAAACTTTAATTTTAAGTAACATTTAGTTTTAAGGGAATTGTTTTAATTATATAGCAGGGCAGTTTGTCCATTAGGCCACTTAGGGCACTTCCCACCAGAAATTATTTGTTGTATCTAAAAAAACAGCATTTTTATGTTTGTTTTGTAATCATTTATTTGTATGTAGACAATCACAGCATGCACTTTGTAAATCGGTTCTACACCTTCTGCTTTAATTTATACAAACAAATTTATCCATTATGTCCACTGCCTGAAATCTGAACGTTATATATTATGGTGACTACATAAATGTGTATGCACTGAAACAAAATAGACATTAACTGCAGGTAGTAGGTCACTTATTCAGAGTAGCCCAATACATTTGATTGGTTGATTTACCAATGCAACCAATAATAGAAGACCTAATTACTTAGCAAAAAATCTTCATTTAACTGTGTCAGGCTCAACAAGCCTAAACTTTTCTGGAAAGATGTGTTTAAACTGAACTTGAACTGGGTTGTCAACTTTTCATTTTGCCAAAGAGAGATGTGTGTCATGAGCTCATGAGACACATGACAACAATAGTATCATGATCACATGCAGTCTGCATGCCAATTGCTATTTTAAATATTGTGCAGGTTTATTGGAAATTTATAGCAACTACATTTGATCACCTTTTCTAAATCTGATGATGGGGTTTATGAAACTACCAAAATTGTAAAAATTAATATTAAATGTCAATGTTTAATTTAATTTCTTTGAAAGTGTTGGGTGTTTCAGTTCTGTTTTACTTGTTGCAGAATGTAACAGTTTTATGTGTGATATACAAGATATTTGAGAAAAAATGTTTAGTCATACAGCATAATCGTGAATTAAAGACTTTTGAGGAACTAATCTACATTAAGCCTAACACTATCTTCACATAGTCAAGCTAGACTTTTGAGGAACTAATCTACATTAAGCCTAACACTATCTTCACATAGTCAAGCTATGAGTTTTATGTATTATGGTGAACTATGACTTAAGGAGACCTTTATATCTATAAAAAGTTCCCAAGTAAAGATGTAAATTGTTACCATTTCTTAGATGTCTTCCAGAATTCCTGCTGGCTTAGCCAGTTGCGCTATCCTCCTTGCATTATTTTTGCAGGGCCCTGCTTCCAGGATTTCATCTGGATTGCCATCTGTCTGGACCCAGAGACAACCATTGACGACAAATCAGTTGGCGGCTAAGTCCAGGGCCTTGTATACCTTTAAACTGCCCTACAGCTTTAATAGTGCATTAGTGCAAAACTTGCCTCAATATTAAGTAAAAAGATGTGAAATCATTTCTGCTAAACACATTGTTTGTTTGAACAACATTTAAGTATTTTCTTTTCGATAAGTATATGTTTCCAAATATGGCAACTCTCTGTTAATTTCATTTTCGTGTGTGAATGTTATGGATGATAAAATGCTATTAAGTGTGTCAATTAAAGTATGAAGTGTGTTAATAGGGGTGGTCCCAAAAAATGAACACATCATCAATATAACAAATATATAAAGACAGTTTAAAAGATGTGTTTTACAAAGCAGTGTGCTCAACATGTCTTATCACAATGTTGGCCATGAGCCCAGACAGAGGTGAATCAATGGGGACCCCATCTGTCTGGACCCAGAGACAACCATTGATGACAAATCAGTTGGTGGCTAAGTCCAGGGCCTTGTGAATTCTAAAGTACTCCAGGGCCATGGGCCTGGCTTCCTTTAATCATTCAGCTTTAAGTTGCATTGGTGCATCCAAATGTGGTGTGTTGGATTACAATGATACGACATCTAATGAGTGAATGGTTGTAGTCTCCTTAACTTCTGTTTGCCTAGTTACATTAACCACTTCAAGACATGATATTACTATGTATTTTGTAGGGAAAAATGAGGTGTAAAAAATTCAAATATGACCCTTTCCAGATTGTAAATTGGTGATTTCTGTTTGCTAACTAGTGGTCTAAAGGGTTTGTTTCCTTTATGCAGTTTTATTTTTACAAGCATTTAGTTATATCAAATATCTAAGGAAGCTCTGAGCAAGAAGGGGGAGAGTAAAACACATTGTAAAGATGTTGGGTGTTTTAAACTTTTAATTAATGTTGAGTTTTGTAGATAGAGTGTTTAAAAGTTTTAAGTGTTCTTGTGGGTATGTCAGAGTAACAGCTTAAGAATAAAAACAGTTCTGGACTTGGCCCCAAAAAAATCATGAGTAATCATGATAAAGAACTTCAACCCATCAGATCAGTCAGCAGAAGATAGACTGAAGAACAACAGATAATGTGTACAAGGGAAAAAGAAACTTGGACTGGCAAATGTAGCTTCAGTGACATTGCAAACAATGTCAACTTCATAACGGAGAAATAGAAGTACTGTAACATAACAAGAATATCAGCAACAAGTAGCCATTATCTGTGCCAGCTGTAAACAAGTGACCGAACTGGTAATATCATACTTTCTTGTATTTGGTCACCTTTTGAATGTAAAAGATGATATAAAGTGTTTAGAGGTAGTAAACCAGAATCGGGACATATTCCCAGATTGTAGTAAAGATTAGAAATTGCCATCACAAGAACATTTTAGATGTAAGACAACTAAAAATCTTAGGTAATTAAATTAATACATTATAAAATTAGGCAAACAAGCAGGTTATAATAAATAAATTTCTAAATAATATCTTAAAAAAAGTGCATCACAACAAAAAGCCTTCTTACTTATACCACTAACATAGTCCTGAAATAAATTTACTACCCCAGTCCCTCTTATCCCATACTTCACAGACTCTTTGAAGAAAATTATGAGAGAATTTAATTATATTTTGCCTATAACTCTCCAAAACATTATCTTAAACCAACAAATGCCCTCAGGTGGCATATATGTCATCCATATTGAAAGTTGGATGTTTTACCTCTGAGCAGCACTTTTTTGCACACAATGGGCTAAACGACCAGGTCACAAGGGCTCAGAGAAGGTTGGGAGAGGGTATCTACTGAATAGCTGTTGGGAGATAGATAGTGGCCTCCCATCAATGCCATCCAGCATGTTCTTTAACATGCACAGGGTTTGGCTCTCCCACGCATGTGGCCAATGCTCAACATCCCAACTCACGAATGGTGTCCTGTCCAAGCCCACCACCAATGGTACCCTGTCCAAGTGTCTCCTACTGACTGACAGGGTAGGGTGGGGAATTTTGCAGAGATGATTCTCAATGCTGGCCCAGGTGGGACTAGAACCTGGGAACTGTAAATTATGAGCCTGTGCACTACCAGCTGAGCTATCCCCCACCCTGTCATGTTGAGGACCCAAATGAGGAACTGCATCAGAAAAATAAGTATGTAATGAAACCTTCAGACAATTCTCAACCCAACTAGCAGAACATCAGGAAGATTATGAGAAGACTAACCAAGAAACAGCCCTAACTCAAGCTGCCATCACCTACAACATGACACCAAAATTTAATAATGCAACAATCCCCCCTCCCCACAAAATTCCAACTAAATTATGCTGGAAACCTTGTAATGTATGCAAATATAAATGAAATTTATAATAATGACACTTGGATGCATACTTGGATGAGCCCACCACCACACATAATACCCTGTACTTCTGTAAAAGTAAGGCCCTCATCAATATAACATAACTTTAAAATTCTATTTCTCAAACCTCTCAAGGACCTCAAGTACTGCCACCCCCACCCCCTCCACCCAATGTGCTCTGAGCTAATGTAAACAAACACTGACAACAGCACATTAACATTTGTGCCTGCCATAAAACAACCATTTCTCTAATGATGATGCATTTGAGCAACAATATGAAATGCATAGCACATATGTAATAAGATGCATTATTTGCTCTTCTGGAAAAGTTGTTACATACACTGGAAATCTACAAATGCTTCGGTTAATATGCACAGCAAATCATAGATTCCAATTCATCTTTCAAACTCTGAAGCTGATGTCAGCCTTGCAGCATAATCCCCAACAAGAACAATTCCAAAATCTAGAACATAAGTGAATTCATAATAATAAGGACTGTACTACCCACCACAGAAAAATGGACTCATCTATTTATCAGATATCAACCCAAGGAAAAACCAAGGTTAATTTGCAGATGAAAGTAATTCCAACTAATTGCCTCAACTTTTTTAGTAAGGACTGTACTACCCACTACAGGACAATAGACTCACCTATTTTATTGGATATCAACCCAAAGAAAAACCAAGGTTATTTTGTAGATAAAAATAATTCCAACTAATTGTCTCAACTTTTTTAGTCATTGCAAATGATAAAGAGTAATTTTATTAACTTTAAATCTACAATGTGACTTAAGCCACTTCCTTTGCATTTTTTGCTATGCACTTTTCTTTCTTGTTGTGTTTTACATTTTCATTGCTTTCCTCTTCTTCGTGTTTTGCATTTAACTTTGGTTGTGGTTTGGATATCTTTTGTTCATTTGGAAAAACTTAGCCTTTGTTGCTCTTGCACCATAAAACCCAAACAAACAACACCAATTAATTTTTACTTTATGATGACAGCAGGAGCATAGCAAAGGATTATGGTTGGGGGGGGGGGGGGGGACATCATCTCTATAACTTCAAAAAAAGTTTTTTTTTTGTTTTGAAGAATGAATATTGTTGAAAATCGAGATATTGATTTATTTGATTGAGATCTTTATCTGCAATCATATTGAGTTATGGAAGTTTGAATATTTAACAACAGCAATGCCAGTCTTAAGAAACTTATACAAAATTGAAGAATGATGAAAGAATTCTTTACACAAAGTTCTAAAATACAAACTTATTTTATTAAAAACTTTGATACAATACTTATTACTAAGTTTTAATTAACTTCTGAAGTAAATTTTTGTGGCTGGCATTGTTATCACTAAATATTCAAACTTCCATAACTCATTAAATGCTTGAAAATAGAGATATTGATTTATATGATTGAGATCTTTATCTGCAATCACATTTTTCAAAGCAAAAAAACATATTTTAGAAGTTATAAAGCTTTGATGTTAGCTTCCTATTGACTTAACAGAGATTTTCCTTAATTTATGGAAACAGTGTAATATTAAGCATGGCAACTGTGATGCAAAACATTTGAAAGTTTGTTTATCATGCTACAGTATTTGCAGAATCCAGAAAGATGATCTGTGTCAGAAGATATTCCTATAATTTTAAAATATCCTAGATATGTAGATAATACTTAGTGTTAACAATCACGTTCTCTATGATCATCTTCTCTATGATGTATCATATTGATAGACTCCTATGAGACCTCTATAGCAAGCAGCTGCCCCTCAGTGCGAGCTCCTATCTGTGATGAGGGGACCACCCTGTGAAGATTCCACTGGCTTGGGTACCTTCACAGGGTCCTGAATGCTCGCCCACGTATTCTGGGAAAGGAGGATCCTGGTAGTTGCTCGGGGGTCCCCGTCTTCTCTCCTCACCTCATGATTGACAGAGTCTCTTTGGCTGCCTTGCCATTGAGGAGCCTGTTCATGTTTTGGGAACCTGTTCATTCAGTAGTGGATTCCAGGGCCTCTGATACACACTGCTTTGGCCTCTGCTTCCGGTAAATGGGAGCTTTTGGGGTGGATCCCCCAGGAGCAATTGACTGATGGGTAGAACTTGCTAGGGTCAACTGTGCAGAGCGGTGAGTAACTTTGCCCATGTCTGGGTACAGGTTTGCGAGTTTCCTCGCAACTTTTTTTCCTTTTCTAGTTATCCTTTCTTTGTGTGACCAGTTTGGCTGTTCACAATTTTGTTATTTTTTCCACTTAATTCCTTTTGTGAAGAAAGTTTATTTCTGTACTTTTCTCTTTTCATTTTCCTTTTATTTATTTGTGAGGTCTTGGTTCACACTCTCTGTGGTTATAGTGCCTGCATAGCCCTGGCGCCCTACTGGGCATCCCCTTGTTGGACTTTGTGGAGGGTGGGGACAGCGAACTCTGAACCATACAAAAACAAACTTGAGAGTAGATGATGAAATTAATGCGATCAATGCTGCTAAGAGGGCTCAACATGAGCCTCCATCTTCTTTGTCTGTGTCATCTCTGCTGTCATCTTCTTTGTCCATGTCTTCATTCCTGAGATTCCTAATCATCCACTCCATGGGTGATCAGGTACTTGGGAACATATCTCCATTTTTTGTCAACAAAGGTTTGAGAGGTCTTGCGGGAGAGCCGAAATCTGTCAAGTGCTTATGATCTGTCAACTTGCAAGTTGAGACTGCTTGTTCCAAACACTTGGAACTGCTCCTGAAAGTCACAGAGATTAGTGGGGTGGCTGTAGAGATCACTCCCCACAAAACCTTAAATTCATCTCGGGGTGTGATCACTGAGTGGGGCCTTCTCAGTTGCCATGGAGGAAATCCTCTCAGAGTTCACAGCTCAAGGAGCCGGGTTTCGATGCACTGTGATGGTAAATTGGTACCCACCTGGATACTGATTATAACCTTCAACATGCCACGCCTGCCTTCTTCCATCAAGGCAGGCCATTTGCATTGTGAGGTACGGCCATATATACCGAACCTTCTGTGCTGCTTTAAGTGCCAGATATACAGTCATCCTGCACAGCTTGCTGGGGAAAACTCACCTGTACTCACTGTGGCAGTAAGGATCACCTTGATCCTGACTGCACAGCAGAAAAGGCAAACTGTGTGAACTGCAGTGGCAACGATCTAGCATATCCTGCGACTGTCCCAAATGGAAGGAGAAAAAGGAGGTACAGTGCCTCAAAACCATCAACATCTTATGCGTTGGGGCGAGAAAGCTCGCTGCACTGCCTGCCCCACCTTGCGAGGTTTTCGATGTCAGTGCAGTCATTGGAAAGTCCATTGTTCCAATGACTTCAGTGGCAGTGCAAACTGACATCAGTGTACCACCTGCTGAGTCTTTCTCATCTGCGACTAAATACCTCTTGATGCACAGAAAACCGAGGTTGATGTAGACTTTGACAGCAACCCTGGTTTCCATTCCTGCAACTCAGCCTTCCACCGGAAGGCTCCTCCTTCCTGTCCTCATACAGCTAGACCTTTGAAACTGAAGGGCCCCCACCGGGGCCAAAAAAGAAAACTATCACTCCTCCACAAAGGACATCACCGATCCATGTCCCTTGGACGATTCTGAGAACATGGATACCAACCGCCCCCTATTCACTAAACCGTCCTCTGCAGTGATTAAGTTGAATAGGAATTCATCTTCTGCCCACTCTTCTAAGTCCTGAGATGCCCACACTCTTACAATGGAATTGTCATGGGTTCCAGAGGAATTTTGATGACATCAAGGCCCTCCTTCAGGCTCATCAACCCATCTGTGTGTGCCTGCAGGAGACATACTTGCCACCAGTCACAGATCCCATGATCCGGCCTTTTCACTAGTTTGCCGGACCGGGATGGAGATGGTCCAGCTCGCAGGGGTGTCGCCATTCTCGTGAGCAACCATTCTCCATTCCAGGTCATACCCCTCACCACCAAATTAGAGGTGGTAGCCATCCACCTCTTTGTGGGGTTTTCCCTGACTCAGTATATCTTCCACCTAGAAACATCATTTTCCAGGAAGACCTTGATGACCTTGTCTCACAGCTGCTGTCCCCCTTTCTCGTCATGGGAGACTTTAATGGACACAGTCCACTTTGGGGCAGTGCTGGAAGGGGTGGGGTTCTTTAGCAGTAGCTCCTGGATCCTTCTCTTTCCCTGTTGAACACAGTGTCAGTACATACTTTCACTCACCAACCTGCACATTCACTGCCATTGACCTCACCATCTGCTCCTCTTCTTATTTCCTCTCTTTACATGGGAGGTCGAGGACAACCCTTTTGGAAGCAATCACCTCCCCATGGGGCCTTGCAGCCCTTCATGAGTCTCACAGTGGAGGCTTGATTGGGCTGATTGGAGTGGCTTCGAGCTGCTCTCTGAGCTTGATGACCACTCTGTCAGCCAGGAGCCCATCACTGTGGCAGTAGCAGAGATCACGGACTGTATCATAGATGCAGCTGCATCCACAATTCCTCAAACCTCGACACAGTTTCCTCGTTTTCTGAAAGTGTGGTGGAATCCAGATTGCACCACAGTTTGTAAGGCTCATAACAAGGCTTGGGGGGTGTTTCAGAGATATCCGATGTCCCCCAACCTTGAAGCATCCAAATGCCCCAGGGCAAAAGCTCATTTTGTCTGGTGCCAGAGCCAAAAGGAATCTTGGATGAAATATAAATCTTCTATCACCTGCATGACCAGTTCTAAGATTGTGTGGGATAAAATCCGGGAGATGGGTGGGAACTACACATCCCACTCATTAACAATCCTGGAGTTCAGTGGACAGGCAATTGCCAACACTCGGGGCAGTCATTCTCCTCCATCTCTTCATCTTCCTACTCCCCCGAGTTTCTGGCACAGAAGAGCAAGGCAGAACGCTCTCTGCTGAAATTCCACTCAAATGGCCTTACAACAGGCCATTCACAGCAGAGGAGCTTTGCCTTGCTCTGCACACCTCGTGCATCTACTGTTGGACCAGACAATGGCCATTATATGCCATGCTCCAACATCTCTCACCATTCAGTAAGGATCGGTTGCTCCATCTTTTCAATCGCATTTTTCTCGAGGAGCAGTTTTTGGTCTCCTGGCAGGAGGCCATCATGTTGGACTTCCCGAAGCCTGGAAAGGATTCCAAGATTTCTTCTAATTATTGTCCCATTGCATTGACGAGCTGTGTGTGCAAGGTGTTGGAAAGTGTTCTAAATACCAGACTCATCTGTTATTTAGAACACTGCAACCTTCTTTCCAACATTCAGTGTAGCTTTCGCAAGCAATGGTCAACTCTTGACCATCTGATACGCCTCAAATCGGCTATCAGATATTCATTTTTATGTAGAGACACCTGGTCTCAATCTTCTTCAACATCGAAAAAGCATACGACGTGGCTTGGAGATTCGACATACTTTGTGACCACCATAGCTTTGACTTGAGAGATCGCATGCCGATCTTCATCTCCAACTTCTTTATCGTCATGTTCTTTTCATGTCCATGTCAGCAATACACTGTCGCAGTTGTACCCCCAGAACAGGGGGTGCCACAAGGCTGTGTTCTGAGTGTTCCACTTTTTGATGTCAAGATTAATTCTATTACTAGACAACTTCCTCCATCTGTAGGAAATGCCCTCTAGGTTGACGATTTTAGAATCTTTTGCTTTTTTCATCTAGCATGAGGGTCACTGAAAGATAACTGCAAATTGCCCTTAAGAATCTTTCAGTTTGACGATGGACAACGGGTTTCAGTTCTCCCCACAGAAAACTGCTTTGCATGCACTTTTGCCACAAGCATAATCTTCATCTGGAACCCGAGCTATGGCTCAGTGGTAACATCATTCCAGTTGTGGCGGAGACCAAGTTTCTCTGTCTCATCTTTGATTGGAAATTGACCTTATTACCACACATACGTCACCTCAGGTCCAAGTGCATGCAGGCATTGAACATCATTAAGGTACTCTCTTCTCTCTCCTGTGGAGCTGACCGATGTTCTCTGCTCCACCTGTACTATGCACTTGTCCAGTTGAAACTGGACTATGGATTCCAGTTGTATGACTCCACCCAGGATTCAGTGGTGAAGGTGCTGGACCCCCTCCATCATCAAGCCCTCCATGTTTGCATGGGAGGCTTCCACATATCACCGGTCCAGAATCTTTACTTTGAGACCAATGATCTATCTTTATCTCTTCGCCTTCAGCAGTTGTCCCTACAATACGCATTTAAATTGCGATCCCTGCCTGGCCATCCCACTTGGGACTGCGTTTTCAGTCCAAAGTGGGAAATTTACATTAATCAGACTACTGCCATTCATCCTTTTGATTTGCGAGTCCAAGGCTATCTCAGAAACATCAACACCAGTCTTGATAGCATTGCACAGTTGAGTCACTCCCACTGTGGCTCGCTGTTTCCCCTTCTTGTGATTTTTCCTTGTGCAGGATGAGGAAGGCCTTTATACCTGACTGTGTACTGGCAGCTCTTTTCCAGCCATCATGCTGAGTACCTGGACTTCTTGCCTGTCTTCACAGATGGCTCAAAGTCTGGTATATCAGTGAGATTGCCCATGGTTTGCTGTGATGTAATCATTACAGACCAGATCCCACTACAATGTTCCTTCTTCACTGCAGAGTTGCACTCTACCAGTCATGCCTTGGACCATGTGGCAGCTAAGCATCATCGTCAGTGTGTGCTATACACCGACTTGCTTAGCTCACTACAGGCTTTGATCTTGGGGAGGCATTGGCCTCACCAGTTCTTTCTGAGATCTGCCAGCAGCTACATCTTCTGGCAGACACCACCACCGTTCTCTTCTGTTGGGTGCCCAGTCACATCAGTATCAGGGGCAATAACTTGGCAGATGCTGCTGCCAAGTCAGCCATGCCCCTGTCCGGCTCTCCGTTGCCGGTTCCATATCTGGATTTTTGGCAGCATTTTACCATCGAGCTCTGAGCACAGCAACAGAGATCTTGGTCAGAACAGCTTACGAACAAGCTCTTTGAGATCAAACCTATCATCAAACCATGGTAGTCGTCACCACAGGAATCACAAGAAGGAAGTTTTACTTGCTTGGCTCTGCTTAGGTCATTTGTTTATTACACACTCGTTTCTTCTTCAGGCAGTTGACAAACCTAAGTGCGAGTTTTGTGACACTGTTTTAATTATCAAACATATTTTAATTCATTGCCCTTGTTTTAACCTCGAACTTCATTTGTATTTTACTTTTCATGATTATATGTCTGAGCCACTTACACTCTGACATCTTTTACCTGATCATTACTTTTTACCACTGGTTTTTTCCTTTTTAAAATATGGTGGTTATTTTAATAGACTTTGATTTTACCTTGAATTTTGTATATCTAACCCATGTCTTTTACACCTGGGATTGTTATATCTTGTATTTTACAGCCAACTTATGCTTTATACTTATAACCTTGTTCTTTGTTGGTCTACAGTTTTACAATGTAGTGTTTTTGTCTGAGCTATTGGTTGCAGATACACACATCTTTTATATTATCTTTTGTTTGGCACATTATGGCCTAGTTGTCCATGCACCATAAATCCCCAAACAACCAACCAAGTAAGCAGCTGTTTGAAAAGTAATTTGATTTTTTATTTTACTTACTTTCATCAAAATATATGAATGAAAATAAAACCTGACTTCTACCACCTAAATAGGAAGAAAATTAAAACTAGAAAAACTCGCATCTTACACATGGTAATGTAATTATGACTTTATCAACAGATGACTTTTATTGCCAGGAATCTTAAAAGTAAATCTTGTAACATAAACAGAAAAAAAATCTTACTAGTATTTTGCTTTACTAGTTTTGTTTTCCAGCTATATTACTTTTTTTACGTTATTCAAATATAATTGCTACTTTTCTTGAATTTATTACTTTAGACAACAGTATTAGATGGTAGAAATGGTCATCCTCTACTTGATAAACCAATTCAGATGGTAGTAGGAACTCAAAGCTCTCCTCTTGTGATTAGTGTGAGTGATATGGGAAATGATATTTTCCTTTATTGGGTATCAGATTGCCATGGATCAAGAAACGAATCAAAATTAGAATTTGATTTTTTGGAAGGTAAATATTTTGAACTATACACTCATAGGTTAGCAGATTTGAATGTACACTTGACATTATATATTTTAAACAAATGTAAAAATGTAAATTTTAAAACATTTCATAATACTGTAAATACAGTTAGTTTTTAAAATGATGCTAAAAACATGCTTATTATCTTTATTATATTTTCATGTATGTTACAATATACTCTATCAGTCCTTTCCAAATGTATGAATTAATATTACAGTATATATCATTATTAATGTATCAATACACTAATTTTTTACTCATGTGTGAGCCTCTCAGAAGCCAAACTGATCAACTCCATAAAATAAAAAGTGGAGAAAATTAATGATTCTTTAAGATTTAATTTTAAAACTTTGCTTGAAGTATACAAACAAAGAAATATTATATAGAGTGATATTATAGTATAATTATATTTATTTTAGTATAATTTTTACATCACTTTATTAATTTTATATATTCTACTAAAGGGTAAAGATTGTCTTAGGTAGTAGAGTGCTTATACTGTCATTCTTACTTTTTTTATGCTGTTTTCAAATAAGGTAACCCTGATGGCTTATTTAAAAAGTTGTTCTAACTACAAAATATGACAGTGAAAAAAAAAGTCAGTTAAAAAAGTTCACTTTAGTAAGGAACAAACCTCACCAGCAATGAAAGAGGAAGAAAACAACATGAAAACAATTATAAAAACAAGCATGCGATTACTGAAACATAGATTCAAAGTTGACCCCCCCACCATCAGCTAAGATATTAGACATGAATTTATGCAATTATACTTCTACACATTGCTTGAATCATGGTGGTATTAGTATTGTGAGGCATTAATAGTGTAGTCATGGTGTGTGACATGTTGACGTTACTGTTCAAATATTTTAAATTGGTAATTTTTTACATCACTTTATTAATTTTATATATTCTACTAAAGGGTAAAGATTGGCTTAAGTAGTAGAGTGCTTATAACTTGATCTTCCCTGGTTCAAGTCTCCATTGTGCCTGTGTTAAGGTTTTCTCTGCTAACTATGTACTCAAATGCAAAAAAGGAACCAATGGGCTTAGACAGGCTGCCATCCATTGTCTGGATGTTAGACATAGTTGTGTGCAGGAGAGCCTATGTCTCCTACAGTTATCCAGTACTCCCCAATTCAGCTCTGAAATCTTGGGGTCGTTTTAACACAGCCATTTAACTCAATTTGTGCAAAAGTGCTGCCCAGAGGTAAAAAAAAACAGCTAATTTGTTTCAAAAATTTTATTCTGTTTTGCTATTTCTACATTTTTTAAATTCATTGATATAATAGTTATTTTTAATTTCTTTTATTCAGTGTCAAAGTTTCTTTTGGCTGCCTATAAAATTTTTTTCTCTCAATAGCTCATATTTGGGGCAGGAGTTGGCTCAGTCAGTGGTGCATCAGACTTATAATTTGCAGTCTCCAGGTTCAAGTCCCAACTGTGCTGACAGATTTATTTCTGATAACCCACACCTTGCCCTTACTGAGAAATGGGACATTAATAGGCTTAGAATGGCTACCATCTGTTGCATATGATGTTCAGCTGTGATCCCACATGCTGGAGCACACTTGGATGGCCTTGATGGAAGACTTCCATCTGTCTTGTGACAACTCCCCACTTGGTCCCTTTCTCTTGGGACCTGGCCATTTAGCCCATTGCATGCAAATAAATCCTGCTCAGGGGTAAAAGAATCTAACCCTTTTTGTCTTTTTTTTTTAAACAGATTTTCTGAAATATTTTGTGTTCTCTATGTTTCAATGATTCTTCTGTATTTATATTCGGCATCCTTGGGCCTTGCATACAGTTATCTTCTTTTCTTATTTCTAATTGCAACAGATCACCGAAATCTTGTCTTTGCTAGACTAATATTACTTTAAGCTGTGTGTTACTAATATGTTTTTATTGGTGATCTTTCAGCACATTTTAGTTTTCTGTCACTACTATAATGTGGCAGATATTGGCTCCATCTGGGGGGGGGGGATTGGGGCACTCAAAGGTACTGGTATACAATACAATACTAAAGTTACACCAAGCTTGCAATGAACTTATCAAAAGGTTTATCGTGTTTTTGGACACTTCTAATCACTACAAAAATACAAAGTTATCTATCAGCAATGACAGTGCTGAACTTCAGTACCTTTGACAAATACTGTCTTTACGGTTCTTGCGCAACAGTAAAAAATCAGCTTAAACTACTATTAAATCTTTGGTTATTCCAACTAATGAGCTCAAACATATTTAGTTACAATTGGACAATCGCATTAAATAACACACATTCACTGGTTTCCATAAATTAAGAAAAAATGAGAAGAATTGCGATAATTCGCCAAAAAATTGTGTGATCCTCACCAAATCTTAAATTTTAGTTCAGCAGTAATGATAAGCATTAATGCAACATTATTATAGGTTCCAAAAAAGTGCTTGTTATGAATAAAAGAAAGTATATTAAAAGTTTTATTTACATGTATTTGTCTTAAATTTTAGTTCAGCAATAATGATAAGCATTAATGTAGCATTATTTTGTACTTTATGTGTACTATTCAGAAAAACTCAGATTAATTTCTCATACATTTCTTTTTGGTCAAAAAAATACTCATCTTTAATGTATACTGCTGGCCATTAAAAGTGCAACACCAGGAAAAACTCGTCAGATTGTCCCAAAATATGCATGATTGGTAGCCCATGGGAGAGCATGTAAATGATTCAAAGCACAGCACATATGCACATCATATGCGACAGTAACGCCCCCTGGAAGTGGTATAAGAGGAGATTACAAAGAGCTGGTGTAAAGCACTGGAATTGTGTTTGCTCACAGCTCTTGCACACTAAAGGATCAAGTATGCCCTGCCAATGAACACAGCATCCATACAACTAGATTTCTGACTTTGATCGAGGGAGAATTGTGGGATTATGGGAAGGCGGATTATTGTACTGAGACATCGGTGCTTGTGTTGGACTGAATGCTGCCACAGTGATGAGAATATGGCATCAGTGGGTAGAGGAGGAACAAACTCACCAACGTGAGGGATCTCAATGGCCCTGTCACACAAACGAATGAGAGGATAGACATCTCATGCGCATGGCTATGTATGATCGTACAGCCACATCAAACACCTTAGCTCAACAGTTACAGTGTTGTTGCATATCAACCAGTGTCTGCATGCATGATTCTGCAGCATTAGGGCATCTCTGCTAGGCAGCCATTGCTTCGGCTACCATTGACTACAACACAGGAGTATGTGACTACAATGGTGCCAAGAACGCCATTCATGGATGTGCGAATGGCATCACATTGTCTTTTCAGATGAATCCTACTTCAGTATGCATCACCATGATGGATGAATCTGTATCTGGTGGTACCACAGCGACAGGCTCGGTGAGACATGCATGATGCAGCACCATGCAGGTCCTTCCTTTGGTGTTATGGTATGGGGTGTCATTGGAGTCCACTCACTCATGCACCTCATATGCATTACTGGTATTTTCAACAGCCAGCATTACATCACTGAGGTGTTGGAGCCTGTGGTCATACCTTCAGTAGCTCTCTAGTGCCATTTACCAACAGGACAATGCCCTGACCACATGTGACATGCATCATCCAACAATTCCTGGATAGCCACCATGTGACACTTCTGCCTTGGCCTGCACATTCACCTTGTGATGGTCCACCTATTCACTTTTACTTTTCCTTAACCAGTTTTGCTTTATTTATGCTATATTTATCATTTTGGGGATTATTTTATTTTTTGGACATCGCAATTCTCGTTTCCTAGCCATAGGAGTTCTGCATGAGCAACTTCGACTTTTGATTGTCAGCTGCTAATGTGCGCGTGTAGGACATGACCCCTCTTGCATCATAGCTAGCATGATCGTCAGATTATTCAAATGTTTTCCCGGCGTGCAACAGACACGTGCCAGATTTGTATACAGCATGTTATAACTAAGTGACGTTAGGTCCCAGAATCAGTATTGTGAGTCGGTGTAGTCAGAAGAGAGGTAGAATTGACAGTTAGTTAGTAGAGATGTAGGAGTCAGAATTGACAGTTATTGGAGAGAGTGTTGTTAGTGGAAGTTAAGATTTAGGTAGATGTGAGTTGTTAGTACTCCAACTTTTGTATTAAATTTTGTGAGTCTTTGAATTGTTTGGAGATCAACGTAAATTGATTTTTTGATTAGATTTAAACTTTAATTAAAATTGACAACCCTTTTTGAATTCTTACTCGATAAGTAATGCTAGAGAAATACCTAATGAACCCGATTTCAACTTTATTTGGCAAGTTAATATTACCTGGCACCCAATAAAGCTATCTGGAATTTTGAATAAATTTGGATCAGACAAAAGGTCCAGCTTGAAAAGTTAATAATCTTTGGAGCATTACAACCGGTTCTGTCCCCAATTGAACATGTCTGGTCCACGATCTCACAATGACTAGCACACCAGACACCAGCAGCTGCTACAACTGCCCCGATAGCCCAGATGAACTTTGGCTACATATCAAAACTGCATGGATTGACATTTCCCAAACACACATCCGACATCTCATCCTCTCAATACTGGGCCATGTAGCAGCGGTTATTGCCGTTCATGGTGGATACCAAAGATACTGATTTCTTTGTATTCCACAAGTCTAACTGAGTTGTATTTGTAAATATTTGATACTTGTATCATAAGCTATATATTCCTTAAATATGGCTTTGATATCTCTTGTCTTTCCTGGTGTTGCACTTTTAATGGCCAGCAGTGTACATACACTATCGACTTTGAAAATTAAATTTCAACTGAATATAAATTAGAAATTAAGCATTTGTATTAACACTTAGTGCTTTATTTTGTAAAATTATTATTTATGTGATATTTTATGAAAATTATGTACTTATGATTCAGCTGTATTTAGTCTATATAATAGTCTACAAAGTTGAACTTGCTCTTAAAATGAGATAAAACACAATTTTTTCAAGTCTGAAATTTTCAGTCTAGAAAAGACCATAGAGAAAAGTCAGATCTTACTGCTGATTCAAAACAGGCTTTATTTTACTAAGATATCATGAGACAGATTTCATTACAATGCCAAGAATATAATTTTTGCAAAAGAATATGGGGCGGGGGTGGCTCAGTCGGTAGTGCGTCAGGCTCGTAATCTGTAGTTCCCAGGTTCGAGTCCCAGCTGGGTCAGTGTTGAGATTTATGTCCGCAAAATTCCCCGTCCTGCCCACGGTCAGTAGGGGACACCGATGGGCTTGGAAAGGCCGCCGTCCGTCGGATGGGACGTTAAGCCGTGGCCCCGTGTGTGGGAGAGCCATACCCTGTGCACGTTAAAGAACATGCTGGATGGCCTTGACGGGAGGCTACCATCTGTCTCTCAACAGCTGTTCCAGTGGGTCCCCTCCCCCAACCTTCTCTGAGCCTTCGGGGTCCATGTGACCTGGCCATTTAGCCCATGGTGTGCAAAAAAGTGCCGCTCAGAGGTAAAACAACCCAAACAACAACCCAAGCAAAAGAATATAAATGTAACTTGTGATGTAACAGATGACAATTTTATTGATATGAGAATTTGCTATTATCTATTTACTCTCGAAAATAAATGATATCAATTAAAACTTTTTAGTTGATTTTTACTTTGGAATGACAGTCTAATAATGCCTCTTGATGCTATACCACTGCTACTTCATAATATGTGTTTTTTATTTGCTATTTATATTCTGCCCAGGCAGGGTAGAATATAAATAGAATCAACACCTGGATATCACTTGGGTTGGTTTTATCTTTTTGTATCTATATATTTATTGTTCTTTGCATTATTCATATCTGTTAGTTTTGCCCTTTACTTCTTACTGTATTAACTTTTAACTTTGGTTGTGAGTTTGTCTTTTAGCCTATTTTTATCTTGTTTGGAGCATTACACAGTCGTATCAGAATAATATGACGACCCATGGAATCACGTGTACCTTCCATTCTGTGATTCATGTGTGCATCACCGAGTGCACATAAGGTCGACCACACAGAGATATTAACAGCCAGCCAGGACAGATGAGCCATAGTGCGTAACATGAGCACAATGGGCAGAGGTATTGATTTGAAGGACATTCAGAAAGGAATGATCATCGAATACTGTGCCAAAGGTGGAAGCATCTCGGAAACAGCAGACTTTGTGGGCTGTTTGCAAGGTGCTGTAGTAAGGTTGTACCAAGAATGGACCACTGGTGTGTCAGTGTCAGACACATGAGAACCAACACCTGGACACACTTGTCTGTCAAGTACAGGCCGGCAGTGGCAGTGTGCATATCTGGGAGATGTTTTCCTGGTATGACCTGGGACTGTTGGTACCACCGGATGGGTCCCTGAATGCCAATGGCTACCTGTCCATCCTTGCTAACTGCATGCATCCCTTCATGTTTGTCATTTACCTGGTGGTGATGGTGTCTACCAACAGGACAGTATGCCCTGCCATGTCGCTAAGGTGGTGCATGACTGGTTCCAGGAACACGACAGCGATGTCTCCATTCTCCCTTGGCTGGCAAAATCGTCCGACCTCAATCCCTTAGAGCACTTGTGGGACCATTTGGATCGACAGATCCGACATGCAGACCCACAACCATGTCATCTCCGAAACCTTTGTGCTCTGCTGGAGTCCAAATGGGCATGTGTGCCTCTGGCAACCTTCCAGGACCTCATTGTGTCCATGCCACGCCATCTCGCTGCTGACATTCAGGCCAAGGGTGGTTATTCCCATTATTAGGTAGGTGGTCATATTATTCTGATATGACTGTGTATACTGTAATTAGTTAACAAAGTTTAAAATTACATTAATACAAATCAAGAAAATGCATGTACCAACCAGTAGAAATGTATTCCACCATTGTCATGAGGCCTTACATGTCTAACATAGCACAGTCTTCTATTTTGGTAAAAAGGTTTAGCATCTAGAGCAGTGTCTCGCAAACTGTGTGCTGCGAGAGATTCCAAGTGTGCCACGAGAGATTTTCAAATTGACACTAGATATTCCAAAGATTTCATTTTGACTTGACTTGTGTTATCGACGTGCTTTAATAAAAATCTTTCAGATTTTATCAACTGGGATCTTGTAAGTATTTATCAAGCTTTTTCCAAATTTTGGTATTAATTTTTTATTGTTTCAAGCCACAGAATGGACAAATATTTAAAACAAACACCGAGTTATGAATTAAAGAATGAGAGCAAATCTTCAAATAAAACCAGGCTGATGACTTCAACAAAGCGCAAATATAATAACGATTATATAGAGTTTGCTTTTAATCTTTTTTAGGTGTGCCGCGGAAAAGAAAATTAGATTCAGTGTGCCGTGGAAAAAAAATTAGATTCAGCATGCCGCAGAGTAAAAAAGTTTGTGAGACACTGATCTTGAGTAACAAAAATGTGATTTAAATATCAAAAACTACTTAAAAATGGATTTTTCTTTAGGATTTGTTATTTTCTAAACAGATTTCTTAATAAAATCACAAGGTTTATATATTCCATATAACTTAAAGTTTACATTTAAAATTCAGTAGGGTGGCATATAAGGAAGGTAATATATAACAATAACTCAGTGATTCTATAAAAACAATTGGATAAGACACTTTTTTTTTCACTGATATATGATGGTAAAGAGTTGGTAAAATATAGTATGTATATTTAAAGTCACAGTTTGATATGCTTAAAGGAAAGTCCATAGTTAGGTTCTTTGCTAGAATCTTAAGACTTTAATGTTCTTAAACATTTTGCATATCACATAAAATGATGTTACACTTCTGCAAGAAGTAGAACTTAAAGAAGTACACAACACTTCCAATGAGATAAATCACAACTCGTCACTCATACAGATGCTTGATATTAATTATTGTGATTTTGGTAGTTTCAAAAAGTCATTCATTAGATTTAAAAAACAATTGATCCACATCAGTGTTGAAGTCTTATCAACATTGGGTTGGGTTGTTTTACCTCTGAGCAGAACTTTTGGCACACCATGGGCTAAACGGCCAGGTAACAAGGACCCCGGAGGCTCAGAGAATGCTGGAGGAGGTGACCCACTGGAACAAATCTGTTGGGAGACAGATGGTAGCTTTCCATCAAAGCCATCCAGCATGTTCTTTTAATGTGCACAGGGTATGGCTCTCTCACACATGGGGCCACGGCTTAACGCCCATCCAACGGACAGCAACCTTTCCAAGCCCATCGGTGTCCACTACTGACCGAAGGCAGGGTGGTGGGATACAAGGATTGAAGGATAAACAAGGTAAGGTTATATAAGCTGTAGATTCTGTCATGACTAAGTGTGCTGATCATTTCAGTGATGTTCTAAACAATGTGGTTAGTTCTACTCCCATTGTTTGTAATGATGATAGATGCATTACTGGCTTTAATATCTTTGTTTAATTTCCACTGATAAGACTATGGCCATGGTTCTCACAAAGAGGCCTTCTGCTCACCTTCACTGGCCTCATGCTTGGACCAGACTACATCAAGGTCATCAAACTGCATAAGTTTCTTGATGTGGTCCTGGAAAACAGGCTGACCTGGGGACCTCACGTCCAGCATCTTAAGACAGTTGCCACAGCACAGAGAGATATATTGTCTTTCCTTTTTGGTACCCACTGGGGAAGTTCCTGCAAGACCCTCCTGGTCTTGTACTGACACTTGATCCTCTTCTGTGTCAACTACAGTGGTCACCTTCTGAGCAATGCCTCTGCCTCACTGAGCAAGTTGGCCACTGTCCAAACTATATCTTTGCACCTCTGTCTCAGACTCTGCCCTAACACCAAATGCGTCTTTCATTGCAGAGGCTGATGACATGCCTTTCCTCCTGCACCAGAAGAGAGATATACTGTGTCATCTCTCAAGGTTCCATTCCCTTCACTTTAACCATGAGCTACTCAGGAAGTTGCATGACAGGTCAGACTCTACCATCGCCATGTTGGCCAATGACTTCTACAACCAAGTCATCTCTGACAGCTCCACTGCTGGCAATATGCTCTTCCCTCACATTCTACCCTGGAGAAACACTGATCTTATGATCAATGTCACTATCCCTTCTCTAGGTCGAAAGAGCGACTCAGACCCAGTGGCCATCAGGCTTCTCTCCACCTCCTATGTCACTGCATGATATGAGAGATGTACTGAGGTCTACACTGATGGATCTGTTGACCGGGAGAGGCTACATGCTGCCTCTGCCTTTACCATCTCAGATACAGGCATCGCCAGAGGTTTCCATCTCCCGTATCTTGCTTCCTCCACCTGTGCAGTGCTTCATGCTATCCTTGAAGCTGTACTCTACATCCTCAGCCTCGAGAGTGGCAAATTTGTCATTCTCTGTGACCCCAAGTCAGCCTTGGAAGCTCTCCAGATGTGAGACAGCAATAACTGCAACCCCTTCCTCATCCAGAAGATCATGGAGACATGCTCCAAGGTCACTTCTGCCAGAATCATGGTTCATTTCCAGTGGATCCCTTCCCACTTAAGGGCCTCATGAGCTTGCTGATCACACCATGAAGGAAGTGCTTGAGAATCAGAGGTGTGTATCTAATTACCCCCTCTCTCTCAGCAACTACAAGAATTTTGTCTCACAACTGATAGCCAGTAATATCTTGCCCAGTGGCAGAGGGACTCCAGCTGTTCCTCATCAGGTACCTGGTTTACCCCTCTCTTATTGCTCCTAACCTCGGTAACCTATGCAGATCTGAGGAGACCCTCCTTCATCGTTTCCAATTAGTGTCATCTACAGCAACTCTATGTTTCACACTCTTGGCAGAGCATACAGTCCCAACTGTGCCACATGCAACACACACGAGATTGTATCTCACGTTCTGCTCAACTGCTCCCACTACAATGCCGAAAGAGAAGCTTTGTTCTGGCAGTTTCATGCTATAGGAACCACTAACTATTCCATCACCTCTCTACTTGGTAACCACCACAATCTGAAGCTGCAGCAAACACACTTCTGACTTGTCACTGAATTCTTTTAGAACATTGGCTTCTTCGGCAACGTCTAATGTTTTCTTTCTTTCGCGAGATTAGTACTCTTATTTGCTTGAAGAGATAACTGAGAGGCAGTCTCTTCTGCCTCTGCTTTCTTGCCCTTCTGTTATGATTGGTGTAGGGAGCCCCTCATTGGAGGCTGATTTCATCATGAACTTACAACACCTTGAACCTGAGCATTTCAATGCTATACTAAACAATGTGGTTAGTTCTACTCCCATTGTTTGTAATGATGATAGATGCATTACTGGCTTTAATGTTGTCTCTATATCACAGTCTGAAGTTATTTTGGCTATTTCTAAACTTAAACTACATAAATCCCCAGGGGTAGATGAAATTGCTACTGAAATGGTTAGAGCTGGGAATGTTTCATTTACCACATGGATGACTGAAATTTTGAATATCTTTTATGATAAAGGTATTGTTCCTAGGGATTTTACCAGAGCTATTATTATTCCTACTTATTTGAAAAGATAATTGCAGTTCTTGTGATAACTTTAGGAATATCAGCCTACTTTCTGTTCCATGTAAAGTTCTTGCATGATTGTGCTTAATAGAATTAAGAATCTCATTGACTGACAATTGTGTGATGAACAGTGTGAATTCAGAAGTTGCAGGGGATGTGTAGATCAGATTTTTACACTCAGGCAGATTCGTGAAAAATGTGTATTAGTGTTTCAGAAACCTTTGTGTACTTGCTTTCTTGATTTCAAAAAAGGCTTTTGACCCTGTTGATCGTCATAATTTATGGTTGATTGTGAGATCATATGGCATACCTGACAAGTTAGTTAACATAATGAAAGCTCTTAATAATAACATTGAGTCATGTGTAAGAGTTGATAAGGCTTGTAGCAGTTGGTGTTTAGGATTGCTTCTGGTGTTTGACAATAGTGCATTTTGTCTCCTTTTATCTTTGGTTTTCGTTTATGTTCTGCGAAATTTATTGCAAGGGAAAGATTTTGGCTTTAAATGATCTAGAAATCTGAAAAATTCTGATTTATATTATTCGGATAATTTGACCCTTTTGGAAAATGATGTTGATGAGAGGAACTCTTTCATCAGAGCTGGTGATGAGACTGGCAGGAGAGTAAGTTTTGTGATAAACAGAGAGAAAACCAAAGTGATAAAAATTGAGTAGGCTATGGTTCATTTAATCTGAACAGTTCCACTCTTAAGCAGGTGTCTCAATTTAATTATCTTGGGAGCTGTGTAACAGATACTGGTGATGTGTGGCATGAGATTAACAGACAAATAGAGATTGCTGCCATGACTTTTAAGAATGTATGGTGAGTGTGGAGAAATAGGTGTATACATCTAAAGACTAAAATTATACTGTATAATAGTTTGATTCTTTCTAGAATTAGTTATGGTAGGGAAATTTGGATCCTTTATAAGCATGATAACAGGAAACTTGATGCTTTTAATTCTAGTAACTTATGCAGTATCTTGGGCATTAGGTGGTTCAACTTTGTAAGTAATGATGAGGTTAGGCAAAGGAGTCGGTAACCTCTTTTGAGCAGCATATTGTGCAGAGGGAGACTCCATTGGTTTGGCCATGTTGCCTCTAATGTATAACTTTAGATTAGCGAATAGGGTATAACAGATTATGAATATGGTTATTACCTCTTCCTCAGCCTAAAGGTCTGAGGAAGAGTAGGAGATCTAGGATGTGGTTGGCAGACAATGTGAAACAATACCTTTTTAGAATTGATGTACAGTGGTCAGGTGCAGAAGATATAGCTCAGGGTAGATATGTTTGAAGAACTAAATTTCACAATCTTGTTGGACCTCCATTGCTCATGGCTGTTTGGGGATGATGATGAAGAGAAGCATCTAGAGTCAGCAATGCCTGTGCTGAAGCTCCCACACACTACCTTTTTCAATTTAACCATCTCACAATTCCATAATGAAAATACATTCCCTATAACATCTACTACTATTTCTATATTTTCCTACTAACTATAACTTCTCAATGAAGTTCTATCCAAATCTCATTACAGAAACACTCATTATAGTAGAACTGACTGTATTTGTTAGTTTTCAAGGAGATATTGATATAATTATTGCTGTTTTAATAAAGCTTTAAAGATAATATTTATTATACCATATTATTTTTTTAGGTACTAGTGTTCATGAGCAGTCACGTGCAGATTTTTGCAGGTTAAGATTCAAAGAAAAGCTCTTCACAAGAATGTATGCTATGTCAAGTCACACAGGGCCCCCTGGATATATAGTTTATGACTCTGGTATTGTGAATGTATTCATATCGTTAATATAAAATTAGTTATAAATTAAATATATATTGGCTTATTTATATAGCTATTATTTTGCTACTACCTTAACAGATCTGAATTTTCCTTCTACTTATCATGTGATCTCAGTGGAGATACCTAGCACTCGCTGATATACTTCTGGCTGGCCAGTTCCTCGGTTGTGGAAGGTTGATGAGAATTGGGGGACATCGACTGACATCGCCCCTCCCCACGACTGTTTTTTCTACCCCATGGTTTGGAGTCTGGGTGTTGCTTGCACTCACAGGGAGCAACTGGCAGCATTCCCTTTCTTTACCCTTGGTCAGCAAAGTTCAGGGTGCTTGGGCTTGCACTTGACCCTGGTAGACTGCCCTTCATGAACACTTTCCCTGAACGTTTTCTTCATTATCAAGAAATAATCCTATTCAAACATAGTTCTATTATTAAACAGATTGATTAGGCCTCACATAACAATTAAAAAAATGGTCTACCATGATATTAACTCCAATCCTCTAGTATCGATATCAGGTTATTTCTATTTTTCACACTATCAGTTGTTTTGTGTTGTGTAAATGTTTAGTGTAGTATCTGTGTATTAAAAAAAAAATGAAAATGATAAAAAAATCATAAAACACATTATAAAAGCTTTAAAAGTTAGAAAAACGAAATAAAAATAATGTTTGTTTGGTAACCATTTATGTATTTTTGTCACAGTAGTGTTTTACATATCTATTAGTCAAAACAGAATGGTACCTAATTATGAACTAGAAGGATAACAATAGGACATTGAAATTTAGATGTGATTAATAGATTTGCCTCTCCTTCCCCCCACCCCCTAGATGCCCTTTACCCCTCCACAAAATTCCCCACCCTGCCCACAGTCAGGTGGGGACACCAATGGGCTTGGAAAGGCCGCCGTCCGTCTCATGGGACGTTAAGCCATACTCTGTGCACGTTAAAGAACATGCTGGATGGCCTTGATGGGAGGCTACCATCTGTCTCGTAACAGCTGTTCCAGTGGGTCCCCTCTCCCAACCATCTTGGAGCCTTCGGGGTCCATGTGACCTGGCCATTTAGCCCATGGTGTGCAAAAAAATTGCCACTCAGAGGTAAAACAACCCAAGCCCTTTACCCCCTTGACAAAACTATCTAACAATAATTTTATTTCCTTCACTAAGCCCCTCCTACATCGACTCCATCTAGGACATTTCTTTATGAGTTTTCAGCTCCTATAGATGCTTTTCCCCAGCCTCTCCTCCCCATCTCAACTCATAACTATCTATGTGCTGCTTGCCAACCCTTTCCTGTATTATACCACTCACCTTTTTTATCTGCTACTAATGGACTTCTGTGAGTTAATCATTTCATAACCCAAGATAGAGTTTCGAGCTCAGATGATATTCCTACATCCATGATATGTGATGTCTAGCACATGATTTCTCAATCTCGGCTCAATCCCTTGCTTCCCCCCCCCCCAACTCTGCATATTCCATAGCTCAAGACAGACTAAATCTTTTTTTTTAATCTTTTACCATTCTGATAAAATGGATTTCTTGATCACAAATGAGTTTCTGTTCTCAGGTTCAAATTGTTAAAATCTTCCACTCTCTCCTCCTTGTACACTCTTGAATTAACATCTAACAAACCAGTTTTCTAGGCTAAACTAAATATAATCTTTTATTCAAATCACTGAATATGGGAGTATAACTGGTGAAAATAAATTTAATACAGGCATGTTTGTAAATAACTTATTTTCCTAAATCAGGTATGATTATATATATATTTAGTAACTGCATAATTTTCTTAAAATGGTAACTGTAGAAAAGCATATTTACTTATTTATATAGTATTTAATACCAGTGGAATAATTCTTCTCTCTTGAGTACCTCAATTAGTACCTTAATTCTGGCTTTTAAACATGACCCTTCACTTTTTTCTTCACAGTTTTTCCCTGAGACTAAGTTTCTTTTTTTTTTTCAAAATTCGCCATCACCAAATCTTTTCATTCTGAACTTGCCTTTCATTTGCCTGTCATGTGCTCTGAAAGAGGGCTTAGAGGAGTCTGGGCCTTTACTCACTTCCAATTCTCCAACTCCTCGGCCAAGGAGAGGGGGGGGGGGGATGTTGGGCGTTGGTGGATGCCTCGACTGACATTGTCCTTCCTCATGGCTGTTTTTCCTACTTCTAGGTTGTCAAGATGTTTGCAGGAGTCTGGGTCTTGCTTGCACTAACATGGTCAACTGTCAGCCATCCTCTTTGGTCAGCATGGGATATTATTATGGGTTCGAGCTTTGCTTGGGCCCCATTTAACCTCTGCTGACTATCCTTTGCAAATGTTTTTCTTTCCTTTCCTATGAACCCTTCTGTCTTTTTAAGTAATGAAATTTATTTCAAGTATAGTTACTTAGAGTTAAGTTTGGCATTTCAAAATTCAAAATTTATCAAAAAAATTTTTTTGAGTTTACACTTAAAATTTGGCATACTTATTAGACAAAAATGTTTCAAATGGCATATTTGACTATATTGTTTGAGCAATGCACAAAATAAAAACATAGGTCTCTCACTACATTCCAATGATGAATAGACCAGACTAAAACTGATTACTTCAGTTAATAGTCAAGCTCAAATGACAGGTTTCCTTTGCTATCATACAATAAGAAGGTTAATTCATATTTAAAGACTTTTGTGACACAAGAAGAGTGATTGTGGTGGCACCCATAAGATGTAGTATTATTCTGAAAGTGGAGCATTGGTTGTCACGACAAATCTGAATTTATACTATCTTAATGTCCTATTTTATTTATATGTTGTCCTGTAAAAAATTTTTTGTCATTAAAATGGAAAGTTAAATTGACATTTTGATATCTAGTCATAATATCAATTTCATTGGAAATTTATATGGAAATACAGCTAGTGAAAATAATGTACATATATAAATTATAGTTAATTCATATTCACTGTACCTAGTTTGACTTTTATATGCATTTTTGCACATGCCATACTATATTTTGAAAATTTAAAGTATATTTTAACATGTAATATATATATTTTTTTATCTGTTAACACCATGCAAGCCTGACAACCTGAATTGTATCCTGTGACCAGGCTTTTTTTAATTGCGCTGAGTCAAAAAAAAAAGGTGAACATTTTTCAAATAACTAATGAAGGGAAATATGGTATATTGTATCCAAATTAATTAGCATTTAATTCTGGATTTTTCTGAAAATGATATATTTAACAAAAAAAGATGACTAGTTTTGTTTCAAAATGGCTTTTATATAGGCATGTAGTAAAAAATGCATCTGGCAATGCAAATGAAAATTTATTTTAAAAAGATTAATAGGCAAAAATAAGTATACTTCATATGAATAGAAATGCTACTTATTTCTGAATAATGGAAAAGTAAATTTTTGCTTAAATCAAGAAAATTATTCTCTTTGTCAGATATTTTTCTCACTAGTATACTTTGAGAAAAGTCCAGGCTTTTCACCAGCTGTGACAGTCAAATAAAAAATCACTTTAGAATTGAAATAAGGAAAATGTTAAACATCAAAAGTAAGAACATTTAATTGGGGTTAAGGAAATTATGAAAATAAAAAAAAAAAAAAAAAATTCCGATCAATGTTAATGAAAATATGCATTGCAGTATTTGGCAAACACTTATTTATCCTTCAAAAACTATATTTCATCAACAAAACAAAACTCAATGCTTTGGTTACTTTTTGAACCCAATATAAATATCTATCTGTGCAGCCTAATATGCACCCACTAACAGTTTCAAAATGAAACCAGATGTTTGCTGATTGATATTACGTCCTTATCACAGTGACGATCACACAATCAAGTAAATGTTGATTTTTCATTTTGTAGCTACTTGAGGAGGTATTTATTTATTATTTATTTTTGTTATATCTTTCATAAAATATATATCCAATAATAGATAAAAATATTTAGAAACACAAATAGTTTTAAATCACAAAATGTATTAAAATAAAGCAAAGTCGTATATGGCTGTATCTTTGTCACCGAAATCATCCAATAAAAATATTTTTCCCTTGGCATCAGACTTCATTTTATTGAGAACATAGATAGTTGGATTTTTAGTAAATAACTCAATTAATTCACTGTAGCTGTCTGTCAGCTAGTGGAGGAGTGGTAGGAGAGTAAATTTCGTCCACGGCAATCCCATATCTTATACAATGTTAATTGCAGTTGAGCAATAGAAAAAGCTTTTCATTTTCTGATACATCAAGATGAGGAATAAAATGAAACAACTGGCATTATTGAAGAGCTCTGAAATGTCTATTTTAATGCAGTCAGGGAGATGGGTGGGTGGTTTACGTGTGTACATACGTATGTACTACACTGTACATATATATATACATATACTGCTCAACATAGAAAATGCCACACCGTGAAGTACGAGGGTCATTCAGAAAGTAAAGAATGTTTGGTTATAAAAGCTATATACTTTTAAATTTTTCAAATATTTCATTTACAATTTTTAACTCATAACTTAGCCTATTTTTTCTACATAGTTACCCTGGACATTGAGGCATTTGTCTTGTCATCTTGGGATAAGTTTAAGTATCCCCTCCTCATAGAACTCTGCTGCCTGTCCTTTCAGCCAGTTCATGACAGCCTCCTTTAGTGCATCATCATCATTGAAACATTGTCCACCAAGGAACTGCTTTAAATTAGGGAACAAGTAGTAGTCCAATGGCACCAAGTCTGGGCTGTAAGGTGGATGCTCAAAAACTTGCCAGTGAAACTCATCAAGCAGCTCCTTTGTCTTTCAGGCAGTGTGTGGGCGGGCATTGTCCTGTATAAAACAGATTCCACATGAGAGCATGCCCCTGCTGCATTTCTTAATGGCTTGCCATAGACGTTTTAGAGTTGCACAGTAGGCATCAGCATTTATCATTGCACCTCTTTCCATGAAATTGACAAATAAGACACCTTTCCGGTCCCAGAAGACACTTGCCATGATTTTTTTTTTGCAAACAAATTCCATTTAATTTTTTGCAGCGTTTCCGGTGTTTGAGAGTGATGGCACTCAAGTGATTGTCTTTTGTTCTTGGAGGTGTAGTGTGAAATCCACATTTCATTCCCTGTAATAATTTGGTCAATAAACTCGTTGCCATCTTGGCGGTAATGCTCCAAGAACATCAGTGCAGTTCCCAGTCGCTGAGTTCTGTGTTCATCTGTGAGAATTCGTGGGACCCACCTAGCACAGATTTTGTTAAAGTTCAGATGTTCAGTCACAATTTGGTAAACAAGTGTACAAGAAATTCAGTACATTTTTCATGCACTTCGCTAATCGTAAAGCATCGATACTCTTTAATGATGTCATCAGCCTTTTGTTTGAGTTCGTCCATGATGAGAGAGGGGCACCTTGACTGCTCCTTGTCATGAACGTTTGTTCTTCCATTTTTAAACATTATGCATCACTTTCTGACACCTACTCCATACACTTGAACAAGTCTCTGATGAATGTCGGTAGGCTTGGTGTTTTAAGCAGTCAGAAAACGGATAGCTGATTGAACTTTGCATTTGGTGGGATTTTCAATGCACGTGTTCATTTTGAAAGATCGCAACTAACCACAAATGGATAATACACGCCCGAAAATGGTGCCAGGAGATAGCCAACACCACACTGGGCCTGGTTGACCTTGATTGAGCCCTGGGCAGGAACCTTCGCAGATGCTATGTGCAAAGGTTCTTTACTTTCTGAATGACATGATCTACTTATTTGTCAGAGTACTTTTGTATGTAGCAAAAATGCAGATGGAAATTATGTTTTGCATATCTCTACGTAAATAAAAAATACCACTTACAACTTTGTGCACTTTTGTTTGTTTTAATTTATTTTTATTCATTTATTTATTTTTATTATTTTATTTATTTTTATTTGTTTATTTATTTTTATTTATTTATTTATTTTTATTTGTTTATTTATTTTTATTTATTTATTTATTTATCTATTTTTATTTATTTGCATATTTATTTTTATTTATTTAGTGTGGATTTTTTATCTCCGATTATGATCTTTTTCCTAAGAAGATGGTTATGACTAATACACTAGGCTGAGATGTTTACTATGATGAGTATAAAACTAAACACATTATTTTTTGCATGTGATATCGCAAAACAGTTTTATTTTGTAGGTGATGATATATTGCAATGTGTTTCATACATATTTACATATTATGCATAAATATTAATAAAAAAAATTCAAATAATAATAAAATTTAAAATGATTTAGTAAGAAAAATCAGCATTTTTCAGTGTAAAACTAGTTATTGAGGCAAGTTACAAAATGTGGAAATGTAATAGCGAATAAAGAAAAATAATGCCTATTTGCAAAAAAAATAAAGGGATTAGGTTTATAAAAGTAAGACTGCCCCATATTTTTCAGTTCATATTTTTCATGCTTTTTCTGAATTGGAAATTTATAATCCTCCTCCTCCTCCTCCTCCTCAAGCAGCCAAGGGCTATGTAGGTCCAACCAGACCATGTAATTTAGTTCTCCAAGCATATCTGTCCTGAGCTACATTTGCTGCATCTGGCCATTGTGCATTAATTCTAACAAGGTCCTGTTTGACATTGTCTGCCCACTGTATCCTAGGTCTCCCCTCTTTCTAAGGACTTTGGCGAATAGGGTTATGAACAGTGTGCCTAATCTATAATTATCCATATGGGCAACAACCAACTGAGTCTCTCTCTGCACAATATGCTGCTTAAAAGTGGTTGCCAATTCCTTTGCCTAACCTCATCATTATTTGCAAAGTTGAACCACCTAATACCCAAGATACTGTGTAAGCATCTAGAATCAAAAGCATCTAGTTTCCTGTTATGTTGTTTACAAAGCATCCAAATTTCACTATCATAACTAACTCTAGAAAGAACCAAACTATTATAGTCTAATTTTAGTCTTTAGGTGTATACACCTATTTCTCCACACTCTCCATAAATTCTTAAAAGTCCCATCAGTAATCCCTATTTGTTTATTAATCTCATGCTACACATCACCAGTGTCTGTTATATAATTCCCAAGGTAATTAAACTGAGACTCCTGATCAATAGTGCAGCCATTCAGATTAACTGAACCACAGCTTGCTTGACCAATTTTCATCACTTTAGTTTTCTCTCTGTTTATAACCAAACCTACTCTACTACCAGTCTCATCAACAGCTCAAATGAAACAGTTCATCTCATCAACATCATTTTTCAAAAGGGCTAAATCATCAGCATAATCTAAATCGGAAATTTTGAAATCTCTATACCATTTAAGGCCAAAATATTTCCCTTGCAGTGAATTTCACATAACATAATCAATAACCAAACTAAAGATAAAAGGAGACAAAATGCACCCTTGTCGAATACCAGAAGCAATGCTAAACCAATTGCTATAAGCCTTACCAACTCTCACACCATGACTCAGTGCTATTATAGAGAGCTTTCACTATGTTAACTAACTTGTCAGGTATGCCATACGATCTCACAGTCAACCATAAATTATGACGATCAACAGGGTCAAAAGCCTTTTTTGAAATCAACAAAGCCAGTACACAAAGGTTTCTGAAACACTAATAAACATTTCTCACGAATCTGTCTGAGTGTAAAAATCTGATCCACACATCCCCTGCAACTTCTGAATTCACACTGTTCATCACACAATTGTCAATCAATGAGATTCTTAATTCTATTAAGCACAATCATGCAAGAACTTTACCTTGAACAGAAAGTAGGCTGATATCCCTATAGTTATCACAAGAACTGTGATCACCTTTTTTAAAAATAGGAATAATAATAACTCTGATAAAATCCTTAGGAACCATGCCTTTATCATAAAAGATATTCAAAATTTCCATCATCCATGTGGTAACTGAAACATTCCCAGCTCTAAACATTTCCATATTAATTTCATCTATCCCTAAAGATTTAAGTTTAGAAATAGCCAAAATAACTTCAGACTGTGTTACAAGACTAACATAAGAAGCCAGTAATGCATCTATCATTGTTACAAACAATGGGAGTAGAACTAACAACATTATTTAGAACAGTGTTTCCCAAACTAAGTTCCGTGGAAAGTGAATAAGTGTTCCATGAAAAATGATAAAAATTAACCTTTTACAGCGACATATTTATGCGAGGCAGGATTTTAAGACTATGCTGCAACCAAATCAAAGTCCAGGAACAGACTCGACGCTACACCAGATATGAGAATTCAAATTTCTAATATTGTGCCTGATATCAAAAGAATTTGTAATTCAAAGACCCAAAAACATCGAAGTCATTAAGAATATAATTTTACAATATATGTATTCAAACACACTAGTTCATTTTATTATTTTTAAGTTTTTTTTAAATAAATAATATTGGAGAATAAATGTTTGTTTTTCTTTAAATAATTAAAACTGAAGAATAAATGTTTGTTTTTTTCTTAATGCTTAGATTTACTCATTTATTTTATTTATTATTTATATCTACCTACCCTACAAAATAACCAAGGTGTTAGATTAAATTTTCAGGATATGTTAAGTGTACTGGCGTAAGAAAAGTTTGGGAAACACTGGTTTAGAACATCACTGAAAAGCTCAGCCCTCCTAGCCATTACAGAATGCACACCTTCTATAATATTACCTTGTTTATCCTTCAATCTCTGTATACCTGTCCATTTTCTACCACACAAAACATTAACTATCTGGTACAGCTCTCTGCTGTTGTGCTGTCTAACTGCTTCCTTGGCTTTGTCAGCCAAACCATCAAGCCAAAGATTCTTATCAGATTCTAACTAATCCTTTACATGTTTATTAAGCTCTTTGTAATGCTTTCTGTTAGGACCGGTAGGGCATTGGTTAAGAACATTTCTGCGGTTCTTTCAAAATAAGCTCAAGTACCTTATCACTCAAAGAATTTTGCTTCCTCTACTCCTTTTACCCAAAAGAATACCAAAATAATAATGTTAGTTTCATGAAAAGCAGTTTTAACTGATCCGATTCTTCCTCAACTTCAGCAGTAAGCAAACCATGATTCTCATAATGAAGAAGTAACCTATCATGGTAAACTATATCTATAACTGGGTCTTTCAGAGCTTTAGTGTTAAAGGTAACTTTTTAAGCTTAGCACAACATTTCTTAAGTTTAAGTTGCAAGACACTTTTAACAAGGTAATGGTCAGATCCAATTTCAGCTCCCCTATATGACCTGATATTACTAACAAAACTAGCCCATTTGTTGTTAATTAATATATAGTCAATCATATTCTTATGCAGCCCATCTGGTGAAACCCATGTGTACTTATGTATGTCATGGTGTTTGTAATAAGTGTTAGTCATTCTGAAACCATTAAGTTTGCATACCTATAGGAGATGTTGCCCATTGCAGCTACGAATACCTAAAGGGCCCATCACACCTACCCAAAGGTCAGAGTCAATACCAACTTTGTCATTAAAGTCAGCTAGAACAAGGGTAATATCTCCTTTCTTGACAGAATTTAAAATATCTTGAAGTTTTCCATAAAACCTATCCTTCTCATCCTCATCGACATCCTCAGTGGGAGCATAACAGCAGATAACATTCAAGTCTTTAATGCTTGTCTGAAATTTTGTTGTAAGAAACCTTCCATTAATGCACTCATATCCTAGCATCACTGCCATGTCTGCTGAGAAGCAGACCCATGCCTTGGAGATGCTTATTATTTTCCCTCCCTGAAAAGAGAAACTTAAGAATACTTTTAAGAATCTGACCTTTATCTGTCCATCTGGTTTCTTGCAAGCCAAGAATATCTAAATTATAACGGTGGAATTCTTGTGTGAGGATATAAGAGAATAAGCTCTGTGCAGAGTTCTCACATTCCAACTATCTATGGAGAGGAAATGGTTAGTGGGATGTTTAAAGAAACTATGTTTATTGAGAGAGGGAATGTCAACAATATCAAACAACTCCCTAATCACAGGCATGGAGCAAGGACTGTTCCCCATCACTAAAGGCTAAAGCCATGTACACTGGAAGACTTCTTCCATACCTGATCTTCATAAAACAACTAATTTTAAAGAAAAAAGTTTGTTATTAAATAACTGAAAACAATATTTAATAGATACATTTTCCAGTTTTGCAGAAATGTACAAAGTGCACATTAAAAGATCCTTCACTTATATCTCATGCTTAATTTTTAGAAAAATTATTTTGCAAAACATATTACAAAATAAAATACCAAATATATGAAATACATTTTGACATTTGTCAAATAAAGTTTCACAAAGCACTTTTTGTTCAAGTTCAAGTTTATTATCATAGAAATTCTACATTAAAATCTTTCAGCATATAAACAACCCAAAAGCAGAAGCTTGATTTGGTTGTTGTAGTACATATTAAATTTGAAAGTAAAATAAATAAATTAAAAATCAGTTTTAAGAATCAAAAACAAATGATAAAAGACAATAATGATAATTAATTAACAGATGAAGTAATTGGTTAAACAACTACAAAGATAAGTGTAACAGCAACAATCTAACATGAAACATCACAAATATGCAGTATGCGTAAAGTAGCAGAGTAGGTAAAAAGGAAAAAAACAATATTTTTTGTTATCTAAGAACTGTAAACATATGTTCAATATCACTTATTGCCAAGAAATACTTTAATCTCTTTTTATACAAAAGCAGTCCATCATTGTGATTTCTTAAATCAAGGGTAAATGATGAAGAGCTGAATATGTGTTGTATTTGTGTATTAGTTCCTTTTGAACAAGGGGAATTTCATACTTCTTTCCATTTTGTCACAGACAATAATTATCTATTTTCAGATTATAGAACTATCATTTACAAAAAGATGTATCATTAATTTATAGGCATACAAATTTCTGAAGGGTAGTACGTTAAGTTTGACATAACCATTATGCAGACTATCTCCAAACCCATTATTATCAGTTAATTTTATTATTATTTTATTTTGTAGATTTTTGATGGGTCTAAGGACTGAAGTATAAGTACCTCCATAGCAAAGTAGCCATAATGAATAGCGGACTGTATCCATGAGTTTATATATAACAGATAATGTTTCCCAATTCAAAAATTTTTTTAGAAATATATTTTGCATAACATTCATCTCAATTTTTTTTTGTCAAATTATTGAAATGAGGTTTCCAATTCAATTTTTGATCTATTGTTTTCCCTAAATACATTATTTTGGAAATTCTTTCAATAGAAACACAGCCACAATTATTTGCTATATTACAGTCTGATATATGTACTGATATATGTACTTTTAATACTGTACTGTTGAAAATACAAGTTGGCACTCTTTTTTAATAACTTCTTTGGGAATCTTGACCTAACCTGTCATATATACTTTTAATAAAGCAATTTTGCATTTTTAAAATACTGAATTGAAAAATAAATGTTGAGGAGTAAATATGGTAAATTAATGCTTTAGTTATAAATAAGTTCCATAGAATTGAAAGATCCATTGCAAAAAAGATGTAAATGCTGTTTTAATTAAAAATGCTTTTATGTAAGAAATGCATTGTATGTGCACAGTAATTTTTCAATACTTATTATTGCTACCAGTCATCCCATCAAAACAAATGTTAAAAATGAAAAAACCCAATTCAAAAATGTTGTTAGTACCAGAGAAAATGGCAACTTTTAGAAAAAAAAAACTATAATTTTACACAACAGTTTTGCAGCATACTCTACAATTATTTGCTTAATTATTAATCAATCTTTGCTTCCAGGATACAACCTAAAAAACTGGTTTTACATCCAGATGCCCAACTATTTTTTCACTATTTTCTGCCAAAAATATTTAGCTTCAGAACTTTTTTGTCAATAACTAATGAAAGGAATTATGGCATGTTATAATTAATAAGACCTTCTTATTCAAAAATTAATTAAAATTACGTTAAAATTCTCTGTCGTTGAACAATAAAGTTTTTATATTTATTCTTCAAACTATTTGCACGTTAAATGTTTTTAGGAGAAAAACTTGGAAGCTTTTCAGAGCAAGAGCAGGGAAGTGACGCTATATGGTTCTTTAATATGGTGATGTTAGGGTTGTTGAGCTTTTTTTTCCCCACATCATGAAGAGTGATTCCAGTGTCTCAGTTGCAGGTGAGGACAGGTAAGATTATTTGAATGGCCTCGCTGACTATCGTTCTGTAGGAAGCTGATGCATGTGCAAGCAGTATGGTGTGCTCCCAGTCTGTAGTTGCTCCGTGTTGTATTGCAAGCTCGGCAGTAGCAGTCATTAGCTTGTCTTGGTTTGCATCTGAAATGAAAACATGAAATCTGAAAAAAAAAAGAATTCCATCTGAAATGAAATGGGACAGTTTTAAATAGGCTTTTCTTGAAACTAACAGTATTCTTTTAGGAAAAAAGGTTCAGAGGTGGCAGAATTATTTGAGTGATAAGGCACTTGAGTTTATTTCAGAAAGAAAGAACTGCAGGAATGTCCTTAATCAGTATCCTACTAGTCCTAATATAAAGCATTACAGAGAGCTTAATAAACATGTAAAGGATTAGTTAGATGCTAAAAGAATCTTTGGCTTGATGCTGACAAAGTCAAGGAAGTATTTAGACAACACAACAGCAGAGAGCTGTTCCAAATAGTTAATGTTTTTTGTGGTAGAAAATGGACAGGCATTCAAGGATTGAAGGATAAACAAGGTAAGGTTATATAGAAGGTGAGGATTCTGTCATGGCTAGGTGGGCTGAGCATTTCAGTGATGTTCTATACAATGTGGTTAGTTCTACTCCCATTGTTTGTAATGATTATAAATGTGTTACTGGCTTTTTATGTTGGCCTTGTAACACAGTCTGAAGTTATTTTGGCTATTTCTAAATTTAAACTACTTAAATCCCCAGGGGTAGATGAAATTACTATGGAAATGCTTAAAGCTGGAAATGTTTCGGTTACCAGATAGATGACTGAAATTTTGAATATTTTTTTGATAAAGGCATTGTTCCTAAGGATTTTTCCAGAGTTGTTATTATTATCCCTATTTTTGAAAACAGTGATCACAGTTCTTGTGATAATTATAGGGGTATCAGCTTATCTTCTGTTCCAGGTAAAGTTCTTTGCATGATTCTGCTTAAAGGAATTAAGAATTCTGTTTGACAAACAATTGCGTGATGAGCAGTGTGGAATCAAAAGTGGTAGGGGGATATGTGGATCAGGCATTTTCACTCAGGCGAATTCTTGAGAAATGTTTAGAGTTTCAGAAACCTGTAGTTAAAAGCTTTGTTGATTTTAAGGATTTCAACTCTGTTAATTGTCATAATTTGTGGTTGATCGTGAGATCTTATGGCATACCAGACAAGTTAGTTAACATAATGAAAGCTCTCTATAATAATACTGAGTCATGTTTGAGAGTTGGTAAATAATAAAATAAATAAATACCCCCTCAAGCAGCTTGCCACAGAGGTCAGACAGGAGCCAGTCAGTTTATATGCCATAGTAGAAGGTCTGAGAGGATGGCAGGACCTCAGCAGAAAAATGAACAAACAGCCATGCCTTACCCGGGGCTCGAACCCAGGTCCCTTAGATCAGTAGCCAAGCGTGCTAACCACTCATAACAATTGGTTTAGCATTGCTTCTGACAAGGGTGAATTTTGTCTCCTTTTCTCTTTAGTTTGGTTATTGATTATGTTATGCGAAATTCACTGCAAGGGAAAGATTTTAGCATTAAATGGTCTGCAGATGCAAAAATTTCTGATTTAGATTATGCTGATGATTAAGTATTTTTTGCAAATGATGTTTATGAGATGAATTGTTTCATTAGAGCTGTTGATGAGTCTGGTAATAGAGTAGGTTTGGTGATAACCAGATAGAAAACTGAAGTGATGAAAATTGGTCAGGTAGGCTGTGGTTCAGTTAATGTGAATGTTTGTGGTCTTGAGCAGGTATCTCAGTTTAATTATCTTGGGATCTATGCAACAGATACTGGTGATGTGTGGCATGAAATTAACAGATGAATAGGGATTGCTGCCGGGATTTTTAAGAATCTATGGAGAGTGTGTAGAAATGGGCATATACACCTAAAGAATAAAATTAGACTTTGTGAATTGTCAATCAAAAACTCAAAATCAATCAATCAAAAAAATTTTCAATGGTAGGGGAGAGTCTTGAATGAAAGATAGCTCAAAAGAAGAAGATGAAAAATTATAATATTTTGGTTCTTTCTAGAGTTAGTTATGGTAGTGTAACTTGGGTGTTTTGTAAACAAGATAAACAGGAAACTTTATACTTTTGATTCTAGATGCTTATTCAGGATCTTGAGCATTAGGTGGTTCAATTTTGTAAGTAATGATGAAGTTAGGCAAAGGAATCACCAACCTTCTTTGAGCAGCATATTGTGCAGAGAGAGACTCCATTGGTTTGGTCATTTTGCCTGTATGCATAATTATAGATTAGCGAATAGTGTTATGAACAGTGTGCCTAAAGGCCTCAGAAAGAGGGAGACCTAGGATGCAATGGGCAGACAATGTCGAACAGGACCTAGTTAAAATTGGTGTGCTGTGGCCAGATGCAGCAGATGTTGCTCAGGACACCAACCTCAGGAACCAAATTGGACAGGCTGATTGGACCTCTGTAGCCCATGGCTGCTTGAGGATGATAATGATGATATAAGCCACTACCACCAAGCAGCCACTTAACAGATGACTCTCGCATATGTGAGTGAACAATTAGTAAAACCTGCATCTTCCTTTGCTGTATTGCTGTGCACTGCAGCGAGTCGTGAAAAGAAGCTCTGGCTAAAATGGCCCTTTTTAAGTTAAGTTTCAATTTGTGGAGTGGGAAGGACACATAGAATGCTGCGATGAATGATAATATAAATGATTAAAATTATTCTAGGAATACCTAAATGGGTGTAAACAGAAAAGAGTGTGAAACGGGAAAAAATAACATAGGTATGTACTTTGTAATTCTTCAAAATCTTCCATTTTTAAAACTAGTAGTTTTTTTGTTAATTTTGAGATTTTCAAAACTACAAGGGAAAAATTTCTTAATAGTTTGAATCAAACTTGTGTGCTTAAATCAGCAGTTTGCTTCAGCTTAGAATAATGTTAACAAACAAATTAGCAATACTGTATAACTCTTGTAAGAAATGGCAAATCAGATGGCTTTGACAAATTATTTATATTGTAATTTGATAAAATATGTATCAGATGGAAAAAGCAAGTATTATTTTCCAAGCAATAACCTTTACAGGGTCCTGGCTCAAAAACTGGTTTACATCGAAATGCCCAGCTATTTATTCACTCTGATCAGCCCAAAAAAATTTACTTTAGAACATTTTTGTCAAATAATTAATGAAAGGAATTATGGCATGTTATGTCAAATTAATCAGCATTTAATTAATAATTTCTAATTCTTATTCAGCATTTATATCTGAAATTAAAATATTTATGAAAAAAAGACTTCTAGTTTTATTTTAATAGGGCATTTAATAGAAGCATGTAGTAAAAAAATGCATCTGGAAATGCAAATAAAAAATTATTTAAAAAAACAACTAATAGACAAAAGTAATTATAATCCACAATGAATAAGCTATTTATTTCTGAATGACAAAAAATATTTACTTGAAGCAAGAAAATTACTCTGTAAATTTTTTCGCTGTACCATACTTTGAGAAAAGTCCATGCTTTTTGCCAACTGTGCTGAGTCATATAAACGACTCAACTTTAGAATTTAAAAAACAATAACTAATCAACCAAAATTGGTCATGTTATGTAGCAAATTAAACAGAATTTACTTCTGAATTTTATGAAAATAAAATATTTTAACAGACTTATAAACATATTGATTTTAATAAGACTTTTTCTCAATGATATAATGAAAAAATAAATCAGATTATGCAATTAAAGCTTAATTTTGGAAAACCTGATGAATAAAATGAGTGCATTTTTTTTAAAATAGAATTTTGACAAGGGGTGTATGTGAATAAAATGCCCTCAGTAAGTGTAAGTCTAAAACCCTTGCCGAAATTGCCCTCCATGTGAGGATTGATTTTCTTACCATTGAAGTCCTTTTTGCTTCTGTATCCAAGACCTCATTCATATTCAGAAAATGACACAAGATCAAAGTTTTTCTGTTGTAAAATGAAGAAAGAATAGCATACAACCTAATGTGATGTTAAATAAATTACTATCCACTGCAACAGGTTGTAAGCCTGCCATTCAATGTAGCATAACTATGAAAAATGGTTAATAATCGATCAACCAAAAAATTAATAATTTACAAAAATAAAGTAAATCTACAGTAATGAAAACTAAGGCGTAATTATAAAAAAAGGAAATAAAACACTAACTTTACAAATGAAGTTTATATCCAGTTTGTAGGGAGGAAGTATTTGGACTTAAATCATCCATGTAAATAGCTTCCATGTAGTTATTTTATAAACAGCTCTCCCCACTCTTGTACTTGTGAGCAAGCATTTAGAACACCTCAGACTTCCTCCTCTTTTGTGATGCCATAAGTTGTATCCAGTCTTCAAGAAGTTTGGCTATGAAGACTTTTTAGTTATAGTTTCAATATGAAGGGTGGAAAAGATTTATAGAATGCTGGGATAAATGATATAAATTATAAAAATAGTTCTAGGGATAGTGAAATAGGTTTAAGGCAGAAAAGTGTTTAAAGGGGGGGGGGGAGAGGGGAAGTAGTACATACTTCGCAATTACTTCCAAACACTTCTGTTTTCAAAAATAGAAGTTTTTTGTTAATTTTGGAGAGATTTTTGAAATTTTAAGGAAAAAGTTGTTGATAATAGTTCAAATCAAACTTGTGAGCTTAAATCAGAAGGTTGCTTCAGCAAAGAGGAATGTTAACAAACAAATTGGCAATATTGTATGTCACTTCTAAGAAATGGCAATCAGATGGTTTTAACAAATTTTTATATTGCAGTTAAATTAAATATGCATCAAATAAAAAATGAAAAGCTTGAATTACCTATTTTTATAAGATCATCATCATCATCCTCAAGTAGCCATGGGCTACGGAGGTCCAACCAGACTGTCCAATTTAGTTCTCCAAGCAAGTCTATCCTGAGCTACATCTACTGCATCTGGCCACTGCACACCAATTCTAACAAGATCCTGTTTGATATTGTCTGCCCACTGCATCCTAGGTCTCCCCTTCTTTCTGAGGCCTTTAGGCATGCTGTTCATAACCCTATTCGCCAATCTATAATTATTCATATGGGCAACATGGCCAAACCAAGAGAGTCTCTCTCTGCACAATATGCTGCTTAAAGGAGGTTGCAAACTCCTTTGCCTAACCTCATCATTAGTTACAAAGTATAACCACCTAATGCCCAAGATACTGCATAAGCATCTGGAATCAAAAGCATCTAGCTTCCTGTTATCTTGTTTACAAAGTGTCCAAGTTTCAAATGAGAAATTTATGAAAAACGAAGTTTCATGCTTTTACTAAAAACTAATATAAGTGTCATTGGTCTCATTTCTGATTCTATCACTTGTATACAAAATATGGGCCTGGAAGGGTTAAGTGAAATAAGCACAAATAAGACTTGGATATGAAACTTGGTCTTTGGTTGGTATGACAAAATAAATTTACTGGTTAGTTTCCAAAACACAATAAGTATTACAGGAATATAAGGAGCACAGGTTGACACAATTGCTAGAATACCAGGCTCATATTCTGTAGTTCCTAGGTTCAAGTCCCACCTCTTCCAGGATTGAGATTTATCTGCCTATGATAAGAAAGAGTACACTGACCAAATGATTGAAAAGGCTGCTGACAGTTGGAGGAGATGTAAAGCCATGTTCCCAGTGTTTAGGAGAGTTATACCCTGTGCATGTTTTAAGAATATACCAGATGGCCTTGATGGCAGGCTACCATGTCTTCTAACATTGTCAAGTGGATCTCTTGACTCCAACCTTCTCTAAGCCCTTGGATTATTCTCTAAGCCCCTGACCAAATGATTGAAAAGGCTGCTGACAGTTAGAGGAGATGTAAAAGCCATGTTCCAGTGTGTAGGAGAGCTGTACCCTATGCATGTTTTAAGAACATGCCAGATGACCTTGATGGCAGGTTACCATGTCTCCTAACACTGTCCAGTGGGTTTCTTTATCCCAACCTTCTCTAAGCCCTTGGAGTCCTTGTAACCTAGCCATTTAGCCCATTTTGCACAAAAATAGTTCCAGTCAGAGGTAAAACAACCCAACTGCAAACTATCAGTGTAATTTTTTTGAATATTACGACAGAACATTTCCAATCCTTGATTTTTAGAAATTGATTCAATGGTATTGGTATCAATTTGGTTTAACCTGGCAGACTATAGATCGAATTCATTTTACCACAGTATTATATATAGGAATGTTTCAATGACTTCTGTAATTATCATTTCATTATTGAATGATCAAAAGCAGCTGGTAAAATATGTTAGAATATAATAAATAATTTTTGCTACATTTAGAATATAGTATACTGTTGCATTTTAAATATTTATGACTACCTTTAGAATGTGGCAACTGTTGCATTTTCAATATTGATTTATGCGATCTTAGAATTTTGGATTGGGTTGTTTTACCTCTGAGCAGCACTTTTTTTGCACACAGTGGCCACTAAATGGCTAGATCACAAGGACCCTGAAGGCTCAGAGAAGGTTGGGGGGAGGGGACCCACTGCACAGCTGTTGGGAGACAGATGGTAGCCTCTCGTCAAGGCCATTCAGGATATTCTTTAATTTAATTCAGGATTTTCAGCTATTCTTTTAATTATTTTATTCTTAATTCAGCAACTTAATGTCCCATCCGATGGATGGGGTCATTTCCAAACCCATTGGTATTCCCTACTGACTAAGGGCATGGTGGGGAGTTTTGTAGAGATAAATCTCGATTAAAAATAACTTAAAATTCACTGTCATTGAGCAATAAAATGTTAAAAGCTTTTAGGTTTCTTCAGTGAAGTAACACTATGTGGTAACATTAGGGCTGTTTAGAGCTTCTTTCCATGTGTCATGAAGGGCGATTTAGTGTCTTGGTTGCAGGTGGGGATGGACAAGGTCATTATTTCAATAGCCTCACAGACTATGGGTTCGTAGAAAGTGGATGCACTTGCAAGCAGTGTGGTGGCTCCCAGTCTATTGTTGCCTCATGTTGTACTGCTAGCTCAGCAGTGGCAGTCATTAGCTTGTTTAGTCACATCTGTTTGATGCTCTGCGAACCTCTCTTGTGAAAAACAGAAATTCAGTTTGTACAATGGAATGGATGTTTTGAATTTCTTTTTTGAGTAACTTCTCATCAAAGACTACAATTTTGTACGCCCATGGGGTGCATGAGTCCACACATATGCGTCAGCATACTGAAAGCACACCTATGTCCCCTCTGTCATATGCACGGACTCATGCACCCCATGGGTGTAGAAAATTGCAGCCTTATATTCCCTCACCTATAGGGCCTTCACCTTATCTTCAACTGAACAGTTGCTTAAAAAAGAAATTCAAAACATCTATTCCATTGCTGCCTCCCATGGCTACAACCCAACAACAATAGAAAAGCAAATCAATAAATATAGAAATGAAAACAGAAGAGATTCAGCTCTCCTCCCATTCACCAACTCTGATCATGCAACCTTTGCTGGACCTATATCTTACTTACTGGCATATGCGAATTAGTCTGCAAGTTACTCAGAGCCCAAAATATCAAATTTGTTTTCAGCCCAGCTCCAAATCTGAAGCAAATTATCAAAAGGGACAGATAAATTTAGCCTACTTCAAAACTCGGGTGTATACTCATTTCCCTTACATTTGCCGATAATTCCATTGTCTACTACATTGGAAAAACCACACATTCTTTACAAGAGAGGTTTGCAGAGCATCAAACAGATGTCTGCTAAAACAAGCTAATGATGCTGCTGCCGAGCAAGCAATACAACACGTGGCAACAATAGACTGGGAGCATGCCACACTGTCCACTTTCTATGGAAACATAGTCCACAAGGTTGTTGAAATAATGACTTTGCTCATCCTCACCTGCAAACGAGACACTGGAATTGCCCTTCAGCAACATGAGTAAAGGAGCACTAAACAGCCCTAACATCAGTGCATAGTGTCACTTCACTGAAGATGGAGTGCCATCCTTGCTCCTAAAAGCTTTTAACATGCAAGTAGTTTGAAGGATGAATTTTAAAATTTTATTGCTCAACAATAGAGAATTTTAAGGTATTTTAAATTAATTTCTGAGCAAGGAGATCCTTTTAATTGTGTATTTAAATCTCATTACTGGCTCAGGTGGGACTAGAACCTGCAGATTACAAACCTGGTGCACTGCTAACAGTCATTCCTACCCCTTTGGCTTTTTGTAAAATGCCATAATGAATGTCATTATAAATGGTTGTGCTGTAAAGATTAGGGTTAGTTAACTTTTGTAGTTTTGGTAGTAGACCATTCACTGTAGAGAACATAGTAGTAAACCTGTCACATCCCTCCTCCCCATTGCACAAACCTAAGTCGACATTTCAACTGTCCCAGCATTGCTCCTTTCAAGTTAATGACCAGCACATGGGAAAATGGCTCACTGCTTTGCACCTCTTGATACTGACAAGAAATTATTATATCCAAGTACCACTGGCAAAGCACTGAACTTCTGCTACTTGGTGACTTTTGCTCCACTACAAGCATGATGAAACTTCCTTCCACTGCAGGACTCTCTTCAGCGAAAATATCTTCAAGAAAAAAGGTATTAGTTTTGCCTATTTTGACATTTCACCAAGGAACTGTGCACTGCCCTGAAGATGACTGCTGAATGCAAGTTGGAAGAGCTCGTCTTCTAAAAGCATATACCTAGCATATTACAGTGTCTTCTTTATACTTGTGTAAATTAAATCAAACCAGCAAAAAAAAAACGTTATTCATTCTTATGAGTAGATTATCCAGTCTATTAAAACAATGATCAATATTTCATGTGTCAGCTAAAGGCATCTGAAGTGTCTTCTTTTTATATTACAAAAATGAAACTTGTATTGAATGTATCTGATGTAGTGAATACAACTAATTGCAAGTTTAAATACTATTTTAATTTAATGCATTTTTTTTTCTTTTTCCAGATAATAAAAAAGACATAGAATACAGCAATCCTGTAAACTACTCAGCATTGGGTTTGAAGTATCTGTATGACCACCCAAAATATTGGAAAGCGTATTACAGGTTTATTCCCAGAGATGATAATCAGCTATTAGATGACAATGGTTCAGGTGAAAACTTGTCTGAAATGCAAAATCAGTTTGATGCTCTGAAACTCAAGAAATATTTAAACAATAGAATAGCTAATAGTAAAGAATATTCTTTTGTAAAGTCACCATTTCTGAGTGATCAGAATGAATATAACATACCAGACGACCAAGCTGAAGAAGCCATATATCCTCCGTATTATAGTAGGCAGAAGTATAATTTCAAGGGAGATCAGTATACACCTTTAGAGTATTACATTGCCAGTGGCAAAGATAGTGCCAATGAGAATATTGGGTACCTTCATGGTGCACGAAAATTGTCACCCAAAAGCACAGAAAAATGGGCAGATGTTTATGCAAAATATGCACAACCTGGGTCATGGATGAAGAATAATCTAAGGAACACTAGGGCAAAAGATGAGATTTTACAAAGCTTGAAAGCTGAATCTCCAGTAAATGATAGAGGATATAAAGGGAATTTTCAAAATGCAGGTTGGAGAAAGACATCAAGGAATTCTGGACTAGGTATAACTTTTCTTCTATATTTCCCTTTAGTTTTATATTCCCCTATGTTTATATGTTGCATGAGAAACCAGGACAAGCACAATAGAGCTTTTAGGTTATCTCCATCCTTTGTGTAGAAAAATACCTTATTCCCTTTTTTATTTGATTAATTAATTAAATTTTGTGCAACATTTTGATTTATAAATCATGCAACAAAATTCCATGCACATTCCTTAAAAAAATTGTACTAATGAAGGAAACTAGTAATATAAATTAAGATAAAGGAAATTTCTTAAGAATAAGAGAACAAAAGTAATAAATTGACTTTGTAGACTTCATTTGATTCTATGTATTCAGATATTTAGTCATTGCACAATCAAGATGTTTCAACCTAACCTATCCTAAGGCACAAGTTTCTTCTCATAAGTTTTATCATCATTCATATATTTTATGCATTAATTTGTGTTTTGGTCACATAATCATCCTGTATAAATAATGTATGGTAAAAATTATGTAGCATATGAAATCTCCAACTTTTCAGTATAATTGAAGAGTAAAATTACTACAAGTAAACAGTTTAGGTACCACATTTGTCAATTTTAAGCTTCTGGTTTCAACACATTCAAATATGTGTTCAAATATGTGTTCAAATATGTGCAAAATATTGTTCAATAACTTCTTCAATATGATTTCTAATGAAAACTATGTCTAAAGATAAATTGAAGATCACAATGAAATCTATATAAATATCGATTTTAAACAATATTTGTTCAGTATTCAAAAAGGCATGAATCCTGAAATATATATAACAGGTTACAAAAAATGCCCCAAAATTTAATTAAAACAGATTAAGAGATCAGAGATGACTTTAGTAGACTACAAGGTGCATTGTGCCTGTTTCTCTTCTCTTAATCTGCTTTAATGTATTAACTAAATTTTGGGGTCAATTTTTTTGTAGGCTATTATATATTCCAGTGTTTAGAACTCTGAATACAGAAAAAATATTGTTTAATGATAACATGAAACTGTTTTAATTTTTTAGTCCATTATTTATATATATGTGTGTGTAACTATGAGTTATCTCATAGTAATGAAGGAGAGAGGGGGGGGGAGACTAAAGGTGCAATCTCCTCCTCATTCAAGAAATTTTATTTTTAAAAAATCATTTGTTCATCAGCATCCCATGACTGAGTAGTTAGCTTGCTTGGTTTTTAATCTTCAGATTCAGTGGTTAAAATAAATTTATTGCTCCAAAATATTTTTATTCATTTTTCTTCACAGCTCTTTATACTATTTTAGTTATATATTTTCAAAAATTATATTGTTTCTAAAGCAAAATAAATTTTTGTAACACTACTACCTTCGCCTTAGAGTTTGGTGATTGGCAAATATATCGAAGCATCTGCTTAGGCGTTGTTTGCATAAATGACCAAAATTTTTAAGAAAAACTAAATAAAAGATTTAAGTAGTAATAAAAATATTATGAATTATTTGTGTTAAACTAATAAAGTACTTTAGAAGGGTAAAAAAATTAATTTTTAAACCATTTTACTGAAGTTAAATTTAAAAAAAAATACATCTGCCACATATGGGAATTTCATTTTTGAAGAGAATGAAGTTTTTTGTTTACCTATTTTTTTCTCCTTAAAAGTTTAGTGAAATATTTAAATTCCATAAAATGCACAATTTAATTCTGTTTAATATGGCATGTAGCATGCAGTAATTCTTTTCAACAGTGATTTGACAAAACAAAATTCCAAAATTTACTCTTTTTTTATTGAACACAGTTGAAAATATCTTTGCCACCTTATAAAAATAGTTTTACAGGCCTGGAACTTTAAGGGTTAAACAATACGACATACACTTTTTGATATTTACTTGGTTTGGATTTTAGCATTTGACCAGTAATTCATAATAAATTTCTTTTGTTTAAATTATTTTGTGATGCACTTTCCATTACTTTAGGAACAACCAGAAAAACAGTTTTTTTTTTGTTTTTTTTTTCGAAAACCCATTGGATATTCAGCATATGAATCAGAAGATAGGTGTATATAAACATTCTGTGTAAGAGTTTCAAGTGGAATAACACTTTAAACTCCAAAAATTACATCCAAATAAAGACACATGATAAAAGGTTAAACTGAGATAACCCAAATCATTCAGTATGAAGTGTCAGTTCTTACAGCTATGCAAACCTCACAGTAATATCTCATTCTGTTGATAAGATTGTGCCAGGCTCATAATTTGCAGTACCCAGGTTCAAGTACCCGCTGAGTCAGCATTGAGATTTATCTCTGCAAAACTCACCACCCTGCCCTTGGTCAGTAAGGGGACACCGATGGGCTTGGAAAGGCCATTGTCCATTGGATGGGTGTTAAGCCTTGGCTTCATGAGTGGGAGACCGATACCCTGTGCACATTGAAAGAACACACTGGATGGCCTTCATGAAAAGCTATCATCTGTCTCCCAACAGCTGTTCCAGTGGGTCATCTCCTCCAATCTTCTCTGAGCCTTCGGGGTCCTTGTGACCTGGCCATTTAACCCATAGTGTGCAAAAAAGTGCCACTCACAGATAAAACGACCCAACATTGATAAGGCTTCAGCACTGCTGTGGATCAATTATTTTTTAAATCTAATGATGGACTTTTCGAAACTACCAAAATCACAATAATTAATATCAAGTATCTGTATGAATGATGAGTTATGATTTATCTCAATGGAAGTGTTGGGTACTTCTTTAAGTTCTACTTCTTGCAGAAGTGTAACATCATTTTATGTGATATGCAAAATGTTTAAGAACATTAAAATTTTTAAGATTCTACCAAAGAACCTAACTATGAACTTTCCTTTAAGCATATCAAACTATGACTTTAAATATACATACTATATTTAACCAATTCTTTACCATCATATATCAGTGAAAACAAAAAGTGTCTTATCCAATTATTTTTGTAGAATCACTGAGTTATTGTTATATATTACCTTCCCTATATGGCCACCCTACTGAATTTCTAAAATTCTCATTAAGTGATATGAAATATATAAACCTTTCGATTTTATTAAGAAACTTTTTAAAAAAACAACAAATCCTAAAGAAAAACCCATTTTTAAGTAATTTCTGAATTACATGTATAATGCATAATTAATAGTTTTAAAAGTTGTAACTAGTATATTTAAATCGCATTTTTGTTACTCTAGATGTTAAACCTTTTTACCAAAATGGAAGACTGCGCTATGTTAGACATGTAGGGCCTCATGACAATGGTGGAATACAGAGGGTCATTTCTACTGGTTGGTAAATGCATTTTCTTGATTTGTATTAATGTAATTTTAAGCTTTGTTAACTAATTACAGTATACACAGTCGTATCAGAATAATATGACCACATACCTAATAATGGGAATAACCACCCTTGGCCTGGATGGCAGTAGCGAGACAGCGTGACATGGACGCAATGAGGTCCTGGAAGGTTGCCAGAGGCACACGTGCCCATTTGGACTCCAGCAGAGCACAGAGGTTTTGGAGATGACATGGTTGTGGGTCTGCATGTCGGACCTGTTGATCAAAATGGTGATCATTGTGACCATTAATCACAAGTGCTCTATGGGATTGAGGTCAGGCAATTTCGCTGGCTTTGGGAGAACGGAGACACTGCTGTCATGTTCCTGTATCCAGTCACACACCACCGTAGCAATATGGCAGTGTGCATTATCCTGTTGGTAAGCACCATCACCACCAAGGTAATGTCTAACATGAAGAGATGCATGTGGTCAGTGAGGATGGACAGGTAGCCATTGGTATTCAGGGACCCATCCAGTGGTACCAGTAGTCCCAGGTCATACCAGGAAAACATCCCTCAGACATGCACACTGCCACTGCTGGCCTGTATGTGACTGACAAGCATGTCCAGGTGTTGGTTCTTGTGTGTCTGACTCCATATCCACCACCACCCATCATTTCTGTGGAGTAGAAACCTCGATTCATCGGAGAAGTAACCTTTTTCCACTCTTCCACTGTCCAATGATGGTAATTCCGTGCGAACTGCAGGCATCATTGCTGATGGACCTTGGTTAACCTGGGCACCTTTATGCAGCATCGACCCTGGAGACCCATGCATAACATGGTTGTCTACTGTTATCAGGGACACATACCTGGGTGCTCCAGTGTTCATTCGAGTGATCAGTAGCTGCACTGTTGTGCATTGATTGTCCTTTACCAGTCAATGGAGGCGATGTTCTCCTCTGGGGTCGATGGCCTTTGGGGCTCCACAGTTATGATGTCTGGAGGTACTCAGTGTGCCAGCGGTTCATTCTTGGTACACCCTTACTACAGCACCTCGCAAACAGCCCACGAAGTCTGCTGTTTTTGAGATGCTTCCACCCTTGGTGTGGTAGCTGATGATCATTCCTTTTTGAACGTCTGTCAAAAACCTCTGCCCGTTGTGCTCACATTATGCACTATGGCTTATCTGTCCTGACCAGCCACTTATATCTCTGTGTGGTCGACCTTGTCATGTGCACTCTGTATTGCGCCTGGGCAGGTACACTGTGATTCCATGGGCGGTCATATTATTCTGATACGACTGTGTAAATTATTGTTAATAAAGTATAAGAGCAATGATTAGCTTCTGTATCCAAGTGTTGTTCTAGTATACAGATAACTCCCATTTAACTGGATCCTGGCCAATGCAGATTTCCTATAACATGGTGTAAAAAAAATATTTTTTTCTCCATCGAATTGTTTAAAAAGTAAAAATTTTTTATCCAGATAATTTTTATAGCTGAATTTTTTTCACAAAAAAGACTAGTTTTATTTTAATAGAGCATTTTTAGAGTCATGTAGTAAAAAGGTGCATCTGGCAATGCAAAGAACAATTTAAAAAAAAACCATCCAATCCGGCGTAACACCCATCTGATGGACAACGGCCTTTCCAAGCCCATTGGTGTTCCTTACTGACCAAGGGCAGGGTGGTGAGTTTTGCAAAGATAAATCTCTATGCTGACCCAGCTGGGACTTGAACCTGGGAACTTTTATAGCACAGCATAAAAGACACATAACTGGTGAAGTAGTCTAATGATGTACTATTATCCTGAGTAGCTGGCACCTGTGACCAAGTGATTAGTGTGCTTGGCTACTAATGAAAGGACCTGGGTTTGAGCCCTGTATAAAGCATGGATGTTTGTGTTGTTTGCCTGCTGATGTCCCACCTTCCTTACAGACCTTCTACTATGGTGTATAAACTGACAGGTTCCTATCAGACCTCTATGGGAAGCAGCACTTGAGTGTTTTTTTTATCTTGTGTGAGAGGTCTTATTAACCATACCAGGGTTCCATCTGAAACAGTGGTTTACATCCAGAGGCCCAGCCATCTTTTAACTCTAATCAGACAAAAAAAAATTAACTTGAGAACTTTTTTGCCAAATAAGTAAGGACAGGAATTATGGCATTCTATATTCCAAATTAATCAGTATTTAAATCTAAATTTTCTGAATATGTTTCACAAAAAAGACTAGTTTTATTTTAATAGGGCATTTTTAGAGTCATGTAGTAAAAAAGTGCATCTGGCAATGCAAAGAACAATAAAAAACTGATAGATGCAAATAATTATAATGTACATAAAGGCTGTTTATTTCTGAATAATACAAAAAATATTTAGTTGAAGCAAGAAAATTACTCTTTTTTTTAAATATTTTTCTTAGTACCATACTTTGAGAAAAGTCAAGGCTTTTTGTCAACTGTACTGAGTCATATAAGCAAGTCAACTTTAGATTTATTTATTTATTTTTTTAAATGACCAATCAACCAAATTAGGTCATGTTATTAACCAAATTAAACAGAATTCCGAATTTTATGAAAATAAAAAAATTTAAACTAATTTCTAAAGATATTAATTTTAATAAGACTTTTTCACATGATGTAGTGAAGAAATAGATCAGACTATGCAATTGGTCTGTAAATGGTGATAGGTAGTCACTGGAAGGAGAGCTATGCACCTATTCCCTGTGGTGATTCATAGAACCAGCCAGACCTAGCACCTAATGTCTGACCCCGCCTTCTCGTGGTGCAGACCATTAGTACCTTTCAAAAGAGATACTCTCTTGTGGAAGTGAACGGGAGGGGAGGGCTGCCAGATTAGTGTGGCCTACTGATCTGGACAACTATGGCTACTTTTCTTTTTTTTTCTACCCTGCTGAGGAGTAGTCAACCATACAGGGTCCTGGTGCTGACCATATAAACCCACTGGACTGGACAGATATATGGCTCTGAGCTTGATTATGGATCCTGATTTTGCTGCACTGGTGGGCTTCTGTGGAGGGAAAATCTTCTGCTGTGTTTTCTGTTTCTTTGTGGGTTGACAGCCCCAAGTGAATAGATTCACAGGATATGTTTATCAGCTGGTGGATAATCCTGAGCAGAGGTCATCGCAGGCACCTGAACTCTTTGCTTCTATTGGCATCATCAAATTCTACATTGGAGGAAGTCTTCGGTGTAGATGGCTTCAGCCTTTAGTGGTGGGGGAACGGGTCTTTGCCCCATGTCTGCGATTAGGGGGCTGTTTGATATTGTCGGCATTCCCTCTCTCATTAAACATAGTTTCTTTAAATATCCACTAACCATTTTCTCTCCATAGGGAGTTGAAATGTGAGGACTCTGCACAGAGCTTTTTCTCTTGATGTCCTCACACAAGAATTCCACCATTATAATTTAGATATTCTCGGCTTGCAAGAGACCAGATGGACAGATAAAGATCAGATTCTTAAAAATAATCTTAAATTTCTCTTTTCAGGGAGGGAATACAATAAACATCGTGTCTGCTGAGAAGCAGACACGATGTTTTCTAGGATATGATAGGTGATGCTCTTCTAGGATATGAGTGCATTAATGAAAGGTTTCTTACAGCAAAATTTCAGACAAGCGTTAAAAACTTGAATGTTATCTGCTGTTATGCCCCCACTGAGGATGCCGATGAGGATGAGAAGGACAGGTTTTATGGACAACTTCAGGATATTTTGAATTTTGTCAAGAAAGGAGATATTACCCTTGTTCTAGGTGACTTCAATGCCAAAGTTGGTACTGACTCTGACCTTGGGGGAGGAGTGATAGGCCCTTTTGGTATTGGTAGCTGCAATGGCAATGGGCAACATCTCCTACAGGTAAGTAAACTCAATGGTTTCAGAATAACTAATACTTATTACAAACACTGCAACATACATAAGTACATATGGGTTTCACCATACGGGCTGCATAAGAATATGATTGATTATATATTAATTAACATCAAATGGGCTAGTTCTGTTAAGAATACCAGGTCATATAGGGGAGCTGAAATTGGATCTGACCATTACCTTGTTAAAAGTGTCTTGCAACTTAAACTTAAAAAGTGTTGTGCTAAAGTTGAAAAATTTACATTTAATTTTGAAGCTCTGAAAGACCCAGTTATAGCTAAAGCTTACCATGATAGGCTACTTAGTCATTACGACAGTCATGGTTTGCTTACTACTGACGTTGAGGAAGAATGGGGCCATTTTAAACAGGCTTTTTTTTTTTGGAAACTTAACAGTACTCTTTTAGGGAAAAAGGAGCAGAGGAGGCACAATTATTTGAGTGATAAAGCACTTGAGCTTATTTCAGAAAGAAAGAACTGCTGGAATGTCCTTAACTGTTCTATGTGAACGAGCTGTTCACTTATATAAACATAAATTTAGACAGTTAAGTTCAGTGAAGAGGCATTGATAGTATTACCATTCTGGTTATGATATCTCAATTATTCAGATTTCCCAACAAACCACAACATGTGTATCAGCATACAAGGTATAGGAAGCATAAGATGGCATAATAGCTCCTCCACACTGAATGGTAAAAATAGAGATATAAGATGATCCAGGAAAAATATGTCATTAAATAGGCTAAGTTCTTAGTATCACCAATGAATGTATTGCCAGGGTACTTGTCCATTAGTCCACCTGGGGCACTGTCATACCAAAAATAATTACAAGAAATAAAAGAATTTCAGATTTGTTGCCAAATGAGATAAAAAGAAATTATTTAAAAATATGGAACTCACAACCAAAGTTAAAAGCTAAAAACCAATAAAAAGAAACAACAATAGGTGTGAACAACACATGTACAAAATGAGAATTGAAAAAAGGCAAAATGAAAAATGGCAAATATTGAATGTAAAAAAACAAGAAATATAAAATATGAAATATCAATGTAAAAGACTAAATGCAATTAAAACATCCAGTTTAGTGTAGAAAGGCAAAAATATGGTAAAAAGGAGTGATCAAAGATATCTGAGTTTAGGGGTTTCAACAGTCAATGATGAGAACTAAAATTAAAGTATGCTTGGTGGTAAAAGGTAGACAAGTGATGAAAATATGATGAACAGTTAAATTGGTGTCACAAAATTCGCACAGTCAGAGGCCTAAAGAAGAAAATAATGCAATATAAATCCATGACCTATGCTAAACTGAGCAAGAAAAACCTCTTCTTTGTGATTCTTGTAAAAAAAAAAGTCATGATTTGACAAAAGACTTGATCTAGAATAATTTTACATTGAATTTTTCCAGCCAGCACCTTTGCCACTGTAATTAGCATTAGTGGGAAAACACTGCTGGAAGTCCATGTATGGAACTAGCATTGTAGAACCAAATAAGGGAGTAGTCAACCTGGCATCTTCAGATTACCTCTGAACCAACCAGATGGAAAAGATGGGCAACCAGATGATGGAGCTGCTGGTGGATCTTATAGAAATTGATGAGATCAGAACTTGTAGCAATTAGGTAAGTCAGTGTAATGCAAACACTAACAATGATGCTCAGCCACCATGTTGTCTAAATTGTCTAAAGCAAGGCTGATAGAATGCAACTGTGCTGTGAAGATAGCACATTCTTGTGTAATCAGGTTCTCTATAATGAAGTCAAAGAGGACCATGGATGATCCATTGATGTGCCAGATTTTGAGCAATCACTGAAGAAGGCAAGATGCCTGAGTCAACAGCTTAATAAATAGCAAACATCTGCCAATACATAGTCAGGAAGAGGTTTATTAGATGCCACTGTTCTGAAAGGAGGACAAAAAAGCTAGAAATGAAGGACAAAGGAGGACATGCTATCAATTAATAGCAAAAACTTATTTCACAAAATTTTATTCCAAGCACTGATAAAAGTTCAGGCAGAAAAAAAGCATAATTTTAATTATTCAGTATACTTTAAAATATATGATGTGCTGATTTTTATTCATACTTGATAGCCAATCAGTGTTATTTGACCTTAGCTAGCATAATTGTTAGGAACTAGTTACTGTTCCAGGAGGCAAACATTGTGTGCTTGAGTTATGCATTGACTTCAGTCTTGATAAGACATTCTCTAGTATGAGAAGGATTTCTTGGATCCTTCACTGACCTTTATGTTGTAAATTAAAAAGAAACATTGCTTTTAACTTTCAAAGCCACATCTATCCATTGACGGTAGCAAAATTTAGTGGAAATTTTGCCTAGCATTAATTTTCTAAGACACACTTTTTTATTTAGATATGTAAATGGCCGATATTCAGTATTACAGAAAATAGTATCTTTTGCAACATTAACAAAGTGAATTTGTGAGTGGCCAAATGCAGCACTATAGCTCAGAATAGATATGTCTGGAGAGGAAAATTGCACAGTTTGGTAGGACCTCCATAGCCTGTGGCTGTATGAGGATTTTGTATGTATGTCAGTTTGTGGGGAACCCATTTGGCACAACTCTTTTAAATGCTGTTGAATAATTATTTCCATACTGCCAATCGATACACTGACATTTAAATATTATCTAAATGATGATGATGATGATGTGTGTGTATGTGTGGAGGGGGTCGTTAACAAGTACATGAACAGCAGCAATGGTTCTCTCATTCACAGCCTCCTTCTTTCTGTCATCCTGTGTGAGGAAGGTCTTTGAAGCTCTGCTGTCCTCTGAATTTGTGCATCCATCCCATAACAGTGCCATATAAACATGCATAATCCCCATATACTTGTGATAAATCAGCATGAATTTTTTTTTTTTCATGTCATCCCTAAGCTGCATCCTTGTGAAAATGTAAAATCTTTCCCCATCTTTAGTAATGTCTATAGGTACAATTCACGGATTTGGAAGACCCAACTCTACATGCCACCAGAGAAATGATTATATGGTCTTTGTTTTTAACATGTAATGACAAGCTTTCAAACAAGTCATAGCTCATTAACTTTGTAGGAATGAGTGTAAATCTACAGACATGTGTCAAGAACGTTTTGAATGTCCTCCATATGAATTTTACATCCATTATTATGCCTATGTCCTCATTTCACAAGAAATGCACATAATAAAAAATCCCCAAATGCATATAATTATTTCTTTATGATATATATTGTGAAATTTACATAAAGTTCAATTAAAAAAGAAATTTAAAAAATAATAAAGACAAAAGTAGAAAAATCAGTCCAATGTGGGCTAAATGATGGACATTGCAAATATGAACAAACATGCATTGGTCATATTTATTTACGTAAACTTGGTTGAGTTTACGTAAATTAAGGTTTACATAAATGGGAGCTGTCTATGTTACACATTTTGTACAAATGGTTTTTATAAAATACCAGTAGAATGTAGGGGAAACACATATATCGACAATTATTATTGTTTTATGTAGCAGAATAGCGAATTGAACTGTAAAGGACTAAGATCCTTTCTGAGTTTTTTCCCCTAAAGATTTTTCACTAAATATTGCATTTGGAGAATAGTTCAAAAAGAAAGAATATATTTGCATTACGGAATGATATTCCACTCTGATACAAATTGGTTGAAATTTGGTGATATCCATGATACAGTTCAGTATCATGGATATCACCAAATTTCTTTCCTTTTCTGGGCCCTGTCTGTGCTAGTCAAAGTGCTCCATTAAAAGTTTAGTCACAAGCTGCCACTGATTATCTGCCAATAACAATTTTGTATGTAACTCAATCATTAAAGTCTAAAGCTTTAAATTTTAACTGTTATTATCCTGTTTTACTGTTCACCATAATTTAAACATTAATTAAAATCAGTCTATAAAACAATTTTTTTGCAAAAAAAAAATAGCCAGTTCTTTTGAAAAAGAGGCATCAACATTTATAAAAACTATTCTAAATGTTTATATTAAAACAAAATATCAGTACTGAATGATTTTGTAATTGATGCCACATGTAATGCACAATTTGGAGAATGCATAGGGATCTGATTCCATCTGACATTAAATACATTAAAAGAAATTTAGCTTGGTAGGAAATGAGATAAATTTTTCTGTTTATACTAACCTCTCAATTTATGAAATATTTCATTTGTATTTGAAGTCTTTCAGAACATATATAACATATAAATTTGACAAAGCCACATAATATAAGTGGCTTTGTCAAATTAGCCTATACCTAGGTATTAAATATTTTTCATACACTATTCTAAATATGCTTTAACAGGTAAAAGCTGATATTTTTTAATTGCAGGTACTCTAGCACCAGCACTAAATTCAGACGATGGCCATGGAATTGATGTAATTTTTGCTACCTTTTGGTTTTTCCCCTCAACAATACAAGCTCTAATGCCTGAAGATAAAGAATGTATCTTAGCTCATTTGGATCAAGAAGAAGAACGTTTCAAACCTTCAAGTAAGACTTATTGTTTAGGTTTTCTGCAGACCTTTTTTGCTGATTTAAAAAATAATAAATTACCCCTTAAACAGCTGCTTTTCACAGAGATCTGACAGGAGTATGTCAGCATAATACAATATAGAGATCTGTGAGGATGGTGAGAACTTAACAGAAAAGACAATAAGAGAAAAAGAAATATCCATAATCCATCATATTTATCCAGAGTTGGAATCCACATTTCTTTGATTCATAATTAGACACCCTAATCACTTAGTTACTAGTATAAATATTGTTTATTACAATTTAATTTTCCAGGTTAGTCGTATTGGTCTTTTGCCCAATGTGCGTATGTACAGTTTTGATGGCCACAAATTAATTTTTTGTATCTGCAAGTATCCACTCATCTATCTAGCCTCTTTGCCTTCCCCAATGCAGGAAAGAGCCTCAAGATTCCTTTGAATTATTGTACAATTACATAGTGCAAGGTGTTGGAAAGAATGGTGAATGCCAGACTCATCTGGTATTTAGAACACTACAACCTTCTTTCTGAAACTTAGTGTGGCTTTCACAGGCAACAGTCATCACTTGATCACGTTATCTGTCTTGAATTGGCAATCAGGAATTCTTTTTTACATAGAGAGCATCTGTCCATTTTCTTCAACATTGAAAAAAAGCACAGCTGCTTAGAGATTCGGCATGTTTTGTGATCTCCATGCCTTCAGCTTGAGAGGATGCTGGTCTTCATCTGGAACTTCTCATCATCACAGGGGTGGAGGTGGTTCAGTTGGTAACGTGCCAGGCTCTTAATCTGCAGTTCCCACATTCGAATCCTGCTTGGGCCAATGCTGAGATTTATCTCTGCAAAACCATCTGCCCTGCTCTCAGTCAGTAAGGGACACCGATGGACTAGTAAAGGTTGCCGTCCATCAGATAGGATGTTAAGTCGTGGCTTTGCATGTGGGAGAACCATAACCTGTGCACATTAAAGAACACACTGAATGGCCTTGATGGAAGTGTACATTCATCTCTGAGCACTCAGGGTCCTTGTGACCTAGCCATTTAGCCCATTGTGTGCAAAAAAGTGCCGTTCAGAGGTAAAACAAATCTAATTTATCATCACATTCTTTTTGTTCCCATGTTGACAACACTCTGTTATGGCCTTTCCCTCAAAAACAGGGAGTTCTACAAAGTTGCATCAGAGTGTTATTCTTTTTAACTGCCAAGATGAATTCTATAACTAGATGATTTCCTCTGACTGTAGGCAGTGCCTTTGCCTGGCAGCCACCACCATCATTCTGTTCCTTTGGGTGCCCTGTCATGTTAGCATCAAGGCAATAACTTGGTAGATGCTGCTGCCAAGATAGCTACATCCCTGTCTGGCTCTCCTGTTGGTTCCATACTTGGACTTCTTGCAGTGTTTTCCAATGAGCTCCAGGCACAGTGGTAAAGATCTTGTTTGGAACCGATTTCAGACAAATATTTTGAGCAAATCAGCAAACCTATTGTCAAGCTGTGGCATTCACGTTTTTGCAGAAATCTCAAGGAGGAAGTTGTACTCACTCATCTGCACTTAGGTCATTCATTTATTACACATTCATTTATTCTACAGGCGGATGATGAACTTAGGTGTGAGTTTTGTGATGCCATTTTAACTATAAAATGCATTTTAATCATATGTCCAGCTTTTAACTGTGAATATCATATTTATTTTGGTTCTTATCCTTTACACTAGAATACCTTTTATCTGATGACTGTTTTTAACCCTTGTTTTCGAATTATTATGTTTTAGATGATATTTTAATTGTTTATAATATTTATAGTTTGTTTCTGCTTTTTACCTGGGTCATATACATCCATTGTTAATTTTTGACCTTTACAATTGTTGATTCCTTTTGCCCCAAGTTTTTATACTCATTGTTGTTATCCACTTTTCATTCCTGTGGTGTCCTTTACAATTTGTGTACTGCTTTTAACTTTGGTTTTGATTGTCTTTTATCTTTTTATCTGGTAACCACAAAAGTTCTTGTCATTTATGTGTCACATTAAATAATCAGCATGTAGTTAAAGAAATAGTTGATAGAAGGCATACTGCTATGTCAGAACAACTACCCACATATTAAAATTGTGTTGTATCTTATTTACATAGTAATACCATCAAGTAATAAACCCAATAAAATATTGAAATGGAAGTTTTGTTGAAGTTCATCAGATGTTTTTTACTTTGAGTTGAAACTTCATAACACTGCTGCAGAAGCCACTAGAAGAATATGTTTTGCATTTGGACAGAATGTAGTAAAGGAATGCACAGCCAAAAATTGGTTCCAAAATTTAAAATCGCGTAGGAGTCACTTAAAGATGACCTTGTAGCGTCCGTAGTGTGTGGCCATCAACAATGAAGCATTGAAATCAGCCGTTGAAGAAGAGAGCAGTCGAACATGCCAAGAGCTTGCTTTGATGTTCGATGTTAATGATGAAACCATTAGAAGGCATCTGCATTAAATTGGTAAAATATTCCAGTTGAGCAAATGGTTCCCACATGAATTGCCAAGAAACAATAATGTATGTCAGTCTGCCTTACCCTGCTCCCCAGTCACAATAAAGAGACATTTCTCGATAGTTTGCTGACATATGATAAGAAGTGGATTCAATATAAGAATCCTTCAAGAAAACGACATTGAATGCCTACCATGTACCCTACTCCACAAACCACAAACTTCAATGTAAGGTGCTCCTTTGTGTATGGTGGATAGCTTGTGGAATTGTCCACTTTGAGCTTTTGAAATCTGACCAAACCATTACTGGTGAGCTCTATTCACAACAGTTTGAACATGTTCATGAGGGATTGAAAGAGCAGCACTTGCAAATTGTAAAGGAGTAAATGCCTTGAATGAGAGATTTTGTTTCATCCACCCTATTCACCAGATATCTCTCCTTCAGATTATCACTTGTTTCTGGCCCTTGACAATAATCTGTGTTGACAAGAGTTTAAGAACTACAGAGAGGTAAGGCCACTATAGAAATTTTCTTCTGTTCCAAAAACAGGAATATTCCTGTTTTTGGAACAGAACTAACTTATAAATAGCCCTTCTATAGAAGGGCTATTTATAAGCTGGTTTCAAGATGGGAAATGGTAATTGAATCAAATGGAACCTACTTCACTGAATAAAATCAATCAGAATGAGCTAAACAAGTGACCTGAGTGACTTTGAATATTGCATGATAGTTGATGCTAGGGTGCCAATTATAGCATCTCCCAAATGGCAAAAGTATAGTCCAGGGCTTTTCATGCACAACCACATCAAAAGTTTACTAAGAATGGTGCAAAAGGCAAAAAACTACCAGTGATCAGTGATCCTGTGAACAAAAGCAGCTTGTGGATCAGAGGAATCAATGGAGACAGGCAAGAATCATGAAACTAAACAGATTGGCCACAACCAGGTAACTCACAGTAGAATTAAACATTGGTGTGCAAAAGGTCATCTCTCGAATGGACCACATATTGGACCTCATCATGAATTGACTACAACAGCCACCAACCTTGTCAAATGTCAATGTTGTCAGTGAAGAACATGAAAGTGCATCTCCAGTGAGCACAAGAGCATCAACACTGGACTGTTGAGGACTTTAAAAAGGTAGCCTGGTTGGAAGAATCAAGGTTCTTTTGCATCATACTGGTGGAAGGATCAGAAATTGATGCATGCAACATAAGGCCATTGAGCCATCAAAAATAATCTAAAACTCTCTGTTGTTGAGCATTAAAGTTTTAAATTTATCCTTCACACTATTTGCATGTTAAAAGTTCTTAGGAGAAAACTCAAAAGCTTTTTGGAGCAAGGACAGCACTCCATCTTCAGTGAAGTGACACTATGTGAAGGGCAATTCCAGTATCGCAATTGCATTTGGGGACAGGTGAGGTCATTATTTCAATAGCCTCATGGACTATGGTTCCGTAGAAAGTGGATGCATGTGCAAGCAGTATGGCGTGCTCCCAGTCTATGGTTGCCACGTATTGTACTGCTAGCTCAGTAGCGGCCATTGTTAGCCTGTTTTTGCTGACATCTGTTTGATGCTCTGCGAACCACTCTTGTAGATAACATATGGGTTTTTCTTATATAGTAGACAGCAAAATTATCTGGCAAATTTAGGGGAAATCTGTATATGTTCGATTTTTGAAGTAGACTAAATTTGTCTCTGTCCTTCTTGATTGAAAATGAATTTTCTTCATATTTTGAGCTGGGCTGAAAATAATTTTGATATTTTGGATTCTGAGTAATTTGTGGACTGGTTTGCATAGGCCAGGAATGTAAGATATAGGTCTGGCAAAGTTTCACATTCGGAATTGGTGATTGAGAGGAGAGCCAAATCTCTTCTGTTTTGATTTTTATATTTGCTGATTAGCTTTTCTATTGTTGTTGGGTGAAAGCCATGAGATGCAGCAATGGAATAGATGGTTGAATTTCTTTTTTAAGCAACTGCTTGTTTGATGATACGGTGAAGGCCCTATGGATGAGGGAATGGAAGGCTACAATTTTATATGTGCATGGGTCTGAGGGGGTGCATGAGTCTGCATGTATGACAGAGAGGACATAGGTAGGCTTTCAGTATACTGATGTCATCAAGGCTCCTGCGTCATCTTTTGGGATGAAAACATCGAAATAGTGGATGACACTGCTATTTTCCTCCTCCTTCATAAAACGTAGGATAGATATTGATGCTAGAATTAATGAGGCAGTTTAATTTCTCATTGCTGCAATTCCAAATTAAAAATATATCATCTACATAGTGACACCATCTTATGTTCCTGTAATATACGAATCAATCCACAAATCACTCGAAGCCCAAAATATCAAAACTGTTTTCAGCCCAGCTCCAAATCTGAAGAAAATTATCAAAAGGGACAGAGAGAGATTTAGCCAACTTCAAAAATTGGGCATATACAGATTTCCCCTACATTTGCCAGATAATTCCGTTATCTACTACATTGGAAAAACCATATGTTCTCTACAAGAGAGGTTCTCAGAGCATCAAACAGATATCGGGCAAAACAAGCTAATGATGGCTGCTGCTGAGCTAGCAATACAATGTGGCAACCACAGACTGCACGCCATGCTGCTTGCACGTGCATCCACTTTCTACAGAATTATAGTCCGCAAGGGCCATTCCCCAATGAATTTCAGGCTGTTCTGAGTGCTAAAGGAGATGAAACACACTTCTAAATAAGTGTACCTAATAAACTGGCATCTCAGTGTAAATTCTCTCCCCCTGATAAAGGGTAGATATAAAGTTTAGACTTCAACGAGCCATATCTCAAATTACAGCTTGTGATGTCCCCAATGTCATGGGCTTCCTCAAATGCGATTGTAAAAGGGTGGAAAAGTGTTGTCGATATTTATGAGGCCATATATCAAATGAAAGTTTTCAAAGGTAGCTGTTTTTAGTGACAAAGAAAAAATATAAATAAATTAAAAAACTTAAAAATACCTATTTTCTGATATAGGGTCTGAAAAGTAGAAAATAAACCTAAAGCATATCGATGGTGCAATCAGTCATTGAATTCATATTCACTTCAAAGAAGATAGGGCGCCCATTTTACCTATACAACAATATTGCTGGCCCCCATATCTTCCTTTGAAGTGAATACGAACTTGATTGATTGCACCATCGATATGCTTTAGGTTTATTTTCTACTTTTTAGAGGCTATAAAGGAAAATAGGTATTTAAAAAAAAATTTCTTTATTGATATATTTTTAACCTTATTTTGGCGAATTTTTTAATTTTTCTATTAGCGATAAAAGAACCAAATAACTTTCAGATATATGTGTCGGATAGGTTTTTTCCAAATAAGAAATAAATGAAAAGGTTTGAATAGATAATTTTCGAAATATTAGGAATACAACACATGCCGTTTCAGAACTATCGAGGGGCCATTTTTTAGTGGCCATAATTTTGAAAAATATTTTTTGATCAAAAGCAGTTCCATTCAGATGTTTTTACAACAAGTAGTCTCACATGTATTTTTCCTGTAGAATCTGCGAAGGTCATCTGACACCCTCTACCTGATTTGAGATAGGATGGTTCGTTTCTTATATTTTTGAACATTCTCCATGGACCACAAGTTCTTTCACACTGCGATTTCAGTAGCCCTATCTTATACAAATAACGTACAAAAACTAGATAGGGCATGTTGTAAGTTGCAACTTGTGCTGTAAATAATTGTGATATATTTAGTATTCCCTCTATAACACCTTGTTTTAAGATTTCCATTTTGTAAGCATTGTATATAATTAATATGCTATAATTATAATGGCATGTGTTTAATAATTTAATATTACAGCAGTAATTCTCTCTTTAGGTTCTTTCTATGGAATGGATCATGATGCTTATTTAGATGCTGTTACTAAAGGATGCTTGAGAAATTCTGATCAAGTGGGAACTGAAAATGATGAAAGTTTTACCATCACAAAAGAATACAATCCTTTTGATAGGCCAATGGGACAATTGACGGTTTATCGTGTGCACATAAAATGTAAATGTTCACCATCAAATGTTACCTCAAAACATTATTGCACAAAAATTTTGCCTTTTGAGCAACAGGGATGGACCTCATATATGGGCAGATATGGCAACTGTGTAGCCATTCCTCGGTTTACTCTTTAATTACCTATTATTTCAGTATACTAAAAGGAAAGATATACCTGGAATTTGTCTTGAAGTTGCAGAAATTTGTATTATCTTTGGAGCCATTAACAATACTTTATAATCGTAACTTGAAAAATATAGAAATCAAAAGAAAAATTTTAACTTTTAGGCAGCAAGATTAAATAACGCATAAACTTTTATCTACTGTCATCTGTACAGTGGAAAATTAATATGAGTTGTAGATGAAAGTTGAGCTTTGTGAATATATCAACACATGCCAAGAACACCTGCACAAAATTTAGATTAGCCATTTGTCAAAATTATAATATGTATTAAATCAGAGCTGTATCGAAGGTTAATGGTGCCTGTGGCAAAAAAAAATATCAGAAAGGTGCCTTTTTATAGTTAAAATATTGACTGTTAAATATTAAAATGCATGTTTTTCTATTGAAGAAAAAATAATGGTATAGTATACAACAGAAAAAATATTTACCTATAGAATTATGACAGTTGTTCTTACATCTATAAAATAAATCACTGCATTAAAAAGATACCTGTTTTTATTTTTCAAGTTAACTTTTCTTTCCATTATTTTGGGCAAAATCATTAGTGACATAATCAAATTGGTTTCTTAAAATAAAGCATTTACAATGAATAAAAATGACACGGGATAGTTTTTCCTATTTTTAGTTTTTTTTTTTACAAAACGATGTAATTTTTTAACTTTTTTTTTTGTAGACATTAAACTTGTTCTTTTTTAGAGATAGAGTAAAAGTTATTTTTGGGTTGGATAGGTGTTGACGACAATAAAAGTTTTTTTTGGGGCTGATAGATGTTGACGAAATATTACGATTTGCATTATCCAAATCTCTCAAAAGCTATAATTTTAATTTTCACTGGAATGGTTGAAAATGTCAAAATTTTAAACGAATATTGCCAGCTATGTATTTATGCTTGAATTTTTGCAATTATGAAGGTGAAATGTGAAAGTCATGAAGTTCGCATTGACAACCTATTTGATGATTGCCCCCCTTATCCCCCACTAGGGTGAGAAAACGCACTTTTGTTTTAAAAGGAAATTGCTTTTAAAGAAAGTAAAAAAAATTATGCTTTGGTTGGACAGGCATTGATGAACTGTTATGATTCACAGTTTACAATTCTTCCAAAAGTTTTAATTGCACCTGCAAAAGGTGGGAAAACTCGAAAATTGCAAGCTATAAACGAATATTGCAAATGATCAATTTTGGCTAGAATTCTGGTATTTTGGTGGTAGAGTGAAGCAATCCAGGGGTTTACATTGGCAGCATAAATTTGCCATTTCTTTCCAGAGGGGAGAATGCAGCATTTTTTAAAAAATATGAAAAAATTTTTGAGTTGAATACGTGACAAACGAAATATTATGACTCTAATTTTCATTGCCAGAAGCTGCTGAATGTAAAACTTGTACTATTATTGCTAACCATATACTTCTGCCAGAAATTTGAATTTCTGGTGGTAAAATGTGATGTTTAAAATTATGTATATATTTTTGTGTTTTAATTAAGTTACTCTTGGATAAAATTCAACCTGTTCCTCTTTATTTTTAAAAAGTTAGTAATTTAAGTTTTTCAATACTATTTAATATAGTAATAATAAAAAATATATTTTAAACTAAATGGCTTAGTAGTTAAATTAAAAGAAACTCTCAGTATATGTATATATTTAATTTTCCTTACTATGATTTTCTCCTTTTCATTTTGCCACCCAAATAAGACCGGATCATCCATCTTATCTAATAGGTCGATCGGGACAGTTGAGTCCTTGCCAGATAACAAAAGTTCTATTCCAAAAAACTTTATGAGTGCCCACGTGTATTCACTAGTTAATGTTTGTTAATTATCATTATTGTCTGTTAAGTATTATTTTTTCATTCTTTTTTGTACTATCAGTGTAATATGTACTATAACAACCTAGTCAAACTTTTGATTTTGGGTTGTTTATATGTTGATTATATTTCAGTGGTTTATTAATGATTAATAATTAACAGAAAAATATACTGTGATAAAAAATTAACCGGTATTTCCAAACAATGTACCTTACTAAATATTAGATAAAAATTTAATACATTTAATTTTTCTTATACATTTATTTATACTACTTTAAGGGATACTACACTGATACTACAAATATTTTTTTCAAAATTCTTCAGAATTTTGCTTTTTTAAATCTAGTTATCGATGAAAGAATACTTATTATTAACAAGTGCTGTCATTCTGCATTTCACTATATACTTGTAAATTTCGTGATCTCGAAGACAAATTTTCAGATTTGATTTCAGTTTTTGTTATTCGAGTAATTTTTTGAACTCATATTCTGCTTTGTCTTCAAAAAGATCACTTTGTTCACTTTTTTTCCCTTTCAAAGTAAATATTATCACTGAATTTTCATATTTTTTCCCCCGTTATCTAAAGTCTTTTTCTATTTATGTTAGCCATCAATAAATGCAGTAATGTTTGTCCATGTTCTTGCAGATCCTAACTGCGTTAATGTCAATGTTTTTACACATCCGTTATCCATGTTAACATTGATCTGTTATCTGCAGAACTCTTTTAAATGGGGATATCTCCAAAGAAGCTTTAATATTAAGTATAGGGTGAGAAAATGCACTTTTTCATTTTAAGAGATAAATGAAATACTTTTATACGTTTTACAGGGCTAATAATGTATTACTATTTACATTTACCAATCATCCGTTAGTATGAATTACTATTGCTAAAGGATACAATATTTGGCAAATGAAATACTTCATTTACCTCGAAAATGGGTATTCCATATTTTCCTGAGGTGATATGTTATTTTGCTAGTTTATCTAAATATATTTATATATAAATGATGGTAATATGTGAAAATGTCATTTAGTGCCTAACTCTCATTGCACCTATGGCTTTGGCCATAGCCTAGATATAGCTCTGCATTAAATTCATATAAAGTGTATATTTTATGCAAAAACCCTAAAAGAAAAACTAATATCAAAGTATAAGTGGCGCAATTCAAAGTTAAATGAACACCTCAGTGAATTTAGATATTGGAAAGTTTATTAACCTCAAAACCACTACATAACTAAGGTGTTCTTTTAAAGCCTAATATAGGAGTAAAAGGTTACCTCACTATGTTTTAGCACATATTATATTAGATTGACATATAATTGTTTTAGCACAATTATATGCCAATCTAACAAAATTACATTTAAGCAAGATTGATCACTTTGCTGGTGCAATTGAAAGTTTACAACATTAGTGTTTGAGCTTTTAAAGAATATGTTCAGCATTATGCTAGTGCTAGAAAAGCTAACAAGTAAATGCATATTACCTGTTCTTTTCAAGAGATGCAGCTGGCACACTTCCATTTATAGCTGGGGACCAATGAAATTGAATTCATTTCATCCACATCATTAGCCAACGGAGACAAATCGTTTGCATAATATAAATCAGAAATTTTGAAATCTCTGAACCATTTGACGCCAAAATCTTCCCCTTGCATAGAATTCCGCATAACATAAGCAATAATCAAACTGAAGAGAAAAGGACACAAAATGCACCCTTGTCGAACTTCCGAATCAATGCTAAACCAATCGCTGCAATCCTCACCAACTCTCACACACGACTCAGTGTTATTATAAAGAGCTTTCATTTTGCTAACTAATTGTCAGGTATTCCATATGATCTAACTATCAACGACAAATTATGACGATCAACAGAGTCAGTAGCCTTTTTGAAATCTAGAAAGCTAGCAACTATAGGTTTCTGAAACTAAACATTTTTTAAGAATTTGCCTAAATGAAAATATTTCATCTGTACATCCCCTACCGCTTCTGAATCCACACTGCTCATCACGCAGTTGTCCCTCAACCAAATTCTTAATTCATTAAATATAATCATGCAAAGAACTTTATCTGGAACAGAAAGTAAACTTAGTCCCCTATAATTAACCACAAGAACTACGATCACCTCTGTTTAAAAATCGAGATAATGATAGCTGTATTAAAATCCTTAGGAATAATAGTTTTATCAAAAATATATTCAAAATTTCAGTTACCCAAGTGACAACAAGTGTTCCCAGAGCGAAACTTTTCAGTGGTGATTTGATCCACTCCTGGGTAAAAATGATCGTCATAATTTTTGCAGTTTTAATTTAGATATAGTCAACAATATTTTTCATTAGTGTTTTGAAAGAATTGTACGTGGTCTAGAGCCACAAGGATACACGTCCTTTAGGACTCGGATCTTCCAAAGCTCTCTTTCTCTCGGTAGAGCAGATGCAAGAAAATGATCTGTCTGAACAAAGGTTTGAGACAGGCGTCTGCTCATTACATCTCCTCTCTCGTGTAGCTGGAAGCAGACTGACTTCTTTGAACTCGTCATTTGCATTCTTAGTTAAAACAGTGATCCTGATACACTGAGGGAAAAGGAGAAATGTGCCCTGGGATAGCCAATCATCTGCATCACTGTCGGTTCCCATAAAAAAAATACCCCCTCAAGCAGCTGCTTGCCACAGAGGTCTGACAGGAGCCTGTCAGTTTATATGCCATAGAAGGTCAGAGGATGGCAGGACCTCGGCAGAAAAAACGACACACACATCCATGTGATCTAAGGGACCCGGGGCTCGAACCCAGGTCACTTAGATCAGTAGCCAAGCGCTCTAACCACTCGGCCATCCCATAGCATACAATTAAAGGCCACTCACTTGTAGTAACTGGCAAGCTATTGGAAAATTGTATGTTATTAATTATATTAGGCCAGTCTTAAAGCAAGCAGTAAGAAGCTATCAGGACATATATAGGTACTGTTGCCTTATATTTATGTGGAATTAGAAATATTATTTTCAAGGAGATTATGATAATGTATAGATAAGATAATAATTAGGTTAGATTTAGATAAGATAATAATAAGTGAGTGGTACCATGAGCATGGAATTTAGAAATATATCTGAAACATATTTCTGCAAGCGACTTTCGACACGTTTTGAATTATTAAGAATTTTTCATTTTTTGTATTTAACTTCAGTGCTGAGGTCCTACCATCCTCACAGACCTTTTAAATAAAAAATAAATAAATACCCCCTCAAGCAGCTGCTTGCCACAGAGGTCTGACAGGAGCCTGTCAGTTTATATGCCAAAGTAGAAGATCTGAGAGGATGGCAGGACCTCAGCAGAAAAGCAACACATACAACCATGCCTTACCCGGGGCTCGAACCCAGGTCCCTTAGATCAGTAGCCAAGCGCGCTAACCACTCGGCCATGGGACGGCTATACACAGACCTTTTACTATGGCATATAAACTGACAAGGCTCCTGTCAGACCTCTGTGGCAAGCAGCTGCTTGAGGGGGTATTTATTTATTTTTTCAGTGCTGCAGAGAGCACAAAATGGCGACTCTGATGAGATAAAACAACAAATGAGCACTAGTCGTATCTCTTATGTTCTCAGATCTATCTATTCTAGTCATTCCTGTTCTTGTCGAGTACATGGAACATGACGCAGTTTTTGTAGTCCACAAATAGTGTTTAGTGAAATAAACTTGAATCGGAATCAAGTCTCATTTATAATATTCTTGATATGCATCTTGATAATGGATGAAGTGAGGTTCAATGGGAAATAATAAGGTTTAGGAATCGGTGCCGATTGCTTCTCTTCAAAAAAGAATGCGTTAGCATTATTTGCTGTAAGTTGGGCTTATTTTACGATATCCGTTACGGATATATGCTAGAACTTTTATTTTTACATATAGAATATTGCTGCTAAAGGGAAACGATTTCATTTAAATAATTTTTCTCCATAATAAAATAAATAAATACCCCTCAAGCAGCTGCTTGCCACAGAGGTCTGACAGGAGCCTGTCAGTTTATATGCCATAGTAGCAGGTCTGAGAGGATGGCAAGACCTCAGCAGAAAAACAACACGCACAACCATGGTGCCTTACCCGGGGCTCGAACCCAGGTCCCTTAGATTTCGAATATATGACATCAAAAGAAAAGAAGAAATTTTACTTCCATGACGTAAAATGGGACAAAAATATGACTTCTATATCGAAATATATTTGAATCTTCAGAAGATAATTTAAGTATTTAAAATGGTGGAAAATACATACAATTAATTGCAAGGTGCCATTGGTCAGTTTTCTTTTTAAACGATCAAAACTAAGTGGATTCTTACAGAAACGTCTAACAATGTGCATATTATATAGTCTATTTTGATCTAATAGGTATTTTTTTCTAAAGCATTTCGAAAAATTTTTACCACTGCTGATGAACAGAACTAACTGTATAAAATGGTATGAGTAGCCGGCGAACGAAAAGAAAGAACTGGATTGTTTAAATTGCATGTGCTAATGCTGGTATTAAATACACTATATGGCTGTTTAGCATAAAGATGCCGAATTTATTTTTCATTTTTATTCTTATTTTATATAACGTCTTGATACGCAAGAGCTTGCTGTGCCATAATGAAATAGTGTTGTAGAGTAGGACTAAGAGTCAATGGATCAGATTTTTACATTCAGTAGCAGGTCAACAAATCTTGTTTGTCCCACATCGGTCGATGCACATCCGGGTGTTATGATCAGGGGAAGTCCTTTGGATGTCTTGGTTTTTTCGGTAGCAGGATGGGTTAGGTTGTTTTACCTCTGAGCGGCGCTTTTTTGCACACCATGGGCTAAATGGCCAGGTCACAGGGACTCCGAAGGCTCGGAGAAGGTTGGTGGAGGATCCACTGGAACAGCTGTTGGGAGACAGATGGTAGCCTCCCGTCAAGGCCATCCATGTGTTCTTTAACGTGCACGGGGTATGGCTCTCTCACACACGGGGCCACGGCTTAACGTCCCTTCCGACGGACGGAGACCTTTCCAAGCCCATCAATGTCCCCTACTGACACTGGGCAGGGCGGGGACTTTTGCGGAGATAAATCTCGGCGCTGATCCAGCTGGGACTCGAACCTGGGAACTACAGATTAGGAGCCTGGCGCGCTACTGACTGAGCCACCTGGGCCCTCGGTAGCAGGAACACACATAGAAGCTCTATTTTGTCAACAAGATAAATGACATAAAAAAGTTAAAAGGTTCAGAAAATTTCTTAAAAGGCACCAAAAGTTAAAAACTTTTAATGGCCTGACTCGAAATCGCGACCTTGGTCGTCGTTTTTTCAAGGGCATATTGCAGTGCGGCAGGCACCCGGCAGCATTTATTGCATCCCACGTGCACTATGGGAACATTCACTAAGAGGAGGAGCGGTTCGTTCTGTGGGCTGTTGGGCTATAATCCTTTTCATGCCGTGTTGTTCTCATCCAGCAGTAAACGTCATGGTAGCAGAGGGTGGTAAATTTCTTCATTGATGCATTTGTCTCTGTTGCGGTATATAAGTATTTGCTCAAGAATGTTTAGTTCCAAATGTATTGGGTGGGGGCAATATAAAATTTTGTCCCCAGCAAAGTCCGGTACTTTTTGGAATTCGCTTTTTATTTTTTTCGCCTAAGCGGTATTAATGCTGCCTTTTCTTTTATCATTTTGATGTTCCTTCAGCCTTGTTTCAAAAGTCCGCTTGGTATTCCCTTAGTAATTCCGCATGCTGGTTGATGGTGTCTTTGACAGGTATTCTGTAGACGCCACCGGTGGGGGATATATAATAAATGATCGTGACTATATAACCCCCACCGGTGGCGTCTACAGAATACCTGTCAAAGACGCCATCAACCAGCATGCGGAACTACTATGGGAATACCAAGTGGGCTTTCTAAACAAGACTGAAGGAACATCAAAATGATATAGGAAAAGGCAGCATTAATACTGCTTTGACGAAAAGAAATAAAGAACGAACCTCAAAAAGTACCGGACTCTGCTGGGGCCAAAATTTTATATGCCCTCCAACACATTTGGGACTAGACATTCTTGAGTAAATTTTTATATACCGTAACAGAGACAAACGTTTTGTTAACGACAGATGAACGTGATATAATGAATTCATGATAAACGTGTCGTGAAGGCTCGCGTATGCTTCTGCGTGAGAATTACGTAACCAACGAATTGAAACGAGGAACCCAACTGAAAAATAAGAAAGATAGAATTCTTATGTTAGAGTTCTTGATATGTGAAAGAAGACATAGTTAGTTTCAGTCTGCACACGAAGTGGTTAAAAAGAAGTATTTTATGGGGTGAGTGCACGGGAGGTTAAATAATTTACTAGTGAATTAACAAGGAAACGAAGAATGGTTTACGTTAAAGAGCTATACAAGGGACATTGACAATAAAAACGAAAAGGTAAACGTTAGTCGAATAGACAGAGCTAGTCTTAACTTTTCTGTAGGAAGAGACAATTATTTGATGTACGATAGTATTTGGTTTGTTTATAGAATTGGCAAGGTTACTCTACATAGATTGCATATTTGTTTATAAACATGATTTTATTGTTCATCGAATGATATTAGCCTTGCCTTGTGATTTGGGTGCGAATAGAAATAAGATAATGGATTCTTCTGAAAGTTTATCTTCATACTAACATAGATTTTCGTGTCGGTTGACTTATTTGTATAAATAATTTCATCCATGCTTTTGTAATAAATTGCATTGTTTTGTAATTATCATTGTGATATATTTGCTTCAACTCACATTCAGTGCTCATCCATTTAATTTGTAACAATATCAATGAAGAAATTTACCACTCACCGCTACCATAGTGCTTATTGCTGGATGAAAACATAACACGGTATGAAAAGGATGATAGTTCAACACCCCACAGAACGAAACCCTCCTCCTAGTGAATGTTCCCATGTGGGATGCAATAAACGCTGCCGCACTCTGACATGCCCTTGAAAAACCGACGACGAGGTTGCGAAACTCGAGTCGGGCCATTAAAAGTGTTTAACTTTTGGTGCCTTTTAACTTTTTTATGTCATTTATCTTGCTGACAAAATAGAGCTTCTATGTGTGTTCCTGCTACCGAAAAAGCCAAGACATCCAAAGGACTTCCCCTGATCATAACACGGGAACATCGGTGATGTACATAACCAATATCCGGGTGTTTTGATCATACATCGACCGATCTGGAACAAACAAGATTTGTTGACCTGCTAGGGAATGTAATAAATGGAACTTTAAAAACCCTGAAGGACAAATCTCTAGGTGGATACAGCAGTTACAAGAGTACAATTTCTCCATCGAGCATCAAATTTGAAAAAGACGTTCACGTATTTACAACTTTGCATTGCTATAATGCAAAGCTGAAATTTGGTACTAAAGAGGTAAAGCCCATAAGACAAATAACATCGACACAAACAAACAGTGAAACTCCTAACATCTGGAGTCCAATACAAATTAGAAAGGCCCAACTAGATGATAAAGATATAAGGCTAATAATGGATTTGATTGAAAAATCTGATATGAGCTAATTGGGAGCAAATCTCCAGGTATAGTCCAACTATCAAAAGTTACTGGGCACAGTGGGACTCCTTAGAAGTGAAAGAAGATGGGAGAATCCCGCTGGACAGCTGATCCGTTGGTAGATAATCCTTCCTCTCTCCCGAGTGGAATTAGTGATGAAAGATGTGCATGATAGTTCCACTGAAGGGCACTTCAGTGTTATAAGACATTATCTAAAGCCAGGGAACGATTTTATTGGCTAAAAGGTAGGGCAGATGTTGAAAAATGGGTAGGAAATGTGAGGTCTGGGCAGCAAAGAAAGCCCCTAAGACTAGGAGTCGGGGTAAGCTGAAGACATAACTTTGCTGCCCCTTTTGAGAGAATAGCCATTGATGTAATGGATCCGTTTCCTAGGACTGATGATGGAAATCACTATTTATTATTGTTAATGGATTTTTTCACGAAATGGCCTGAGATCTATCCCATCAAAGACCAGGAAGCAACAACAGTTGCAGAAATGATAGTAAATAACTTGATTAGTAAGTAGTAAGTACCTTTGCAACTCCATTCTGACCAAGGACGGAATTTGAATCCAATGTGTTTAAAGGCATCTGCCAACTATTACCCTCAGTCGGATGGTATAGTTGATAAGAAGTTAGAGAAGGAAGAGAGTTACATCTTCCCTGTGACATTTTATATGGTCAGCCCGAAGCAATGCCTATATCCACTTCACAATAGGTACAAGAATTACAACAACGACTAGAAGAAATCCATCACTCCGTCAGACATAACATCTACTCTGCAAGTGAGAGAACTAAAACGAGATACGACAGTAAAACAAATAGAACTGTTTTCAATCAAGGAGATCTTGTCTGGTTGTACAATCCACATAGAAAAAAGAGACTTTCTCCAAAACTTCAGAATCCTTGGTAAGGTCCGTATACAGTAGTTAACAGGATTAATGACGTGGTGTACCGCATTCGTCGACGTCCAACTACAAAGTGCAAGGTGGTTCATGTGGATCGTTTGGTCCCGTTTCATCAATGGACTGAAGAAGCTTCGGAATCCAGAATTGTTCGGGATGAACAAGACCTAAGGAGGGGGCAGTGTTATGGCAGATGAACTTGCTACAGTGAATTTATGATAAACGTGTCATGAACGTTTGAATATGCTTCTGCATGAGAATTATGTAACCAAATGATTGATCAGTTTATTGGTGTGGATCGTGTTGGAAGAATTGAGATAATGATTCTTCTGAAAGTTTATCTTTGTATTATTATAGAGTTTCGTGCCGGTTAACTTAGTTTGTATATAAATAATTTCGCCCATTGTTTTGTAATAAATTGCATTGTATTGAAATTTTCATTGACATATTTTTACTATAACTCATGCTCAGTGCTCATCCATTTTAAATTGCAAACACGTTGATGAGTCAGCGCATGACACGAAGGGTGATATTGGAGACACAAATACTTTATCATTTTAACAAAAGCATTTTGGTTCTAGAAATTATATTTGCATTTGTAATTGTTTACTATTATTTCTACATATGTATAATTCAGTCTCTTGGTTTTTAGTTTTTTTTTTTGCAAATTTAAAAATCTTGTACTACATAATAAATTTTTCAACTGTAGGTTTGAATTTTTTTTTAATTTTTCCATTTTTAAAATATTTTTACTACAAAATAATTGTTCTAATTTTATGTTTTTCCGCTTTTAAAAATTTTGTACTACATAATTTTTTTTTATTTTACAATTTAAAGTTTTTTTTCTTTTTCCAACAGGGGAGCCTTCAGTATGCATGTTAAAGAATACACTTAATAGCCTTGATGGGAGGCTGCCATCTGTCTCCTAACTGCTGTCCAGTGGGTTCCCTTCCCTCAACTTTCTCTTAGTCATTGGATTCCTTGTGACCTGGCCGTTTAGCCAATTGTGTGTAAAAAGGTAGAGGTAAAACAACCCAATGGCTCTCCTGCATATGGCATCATGGCTCAAAGGGGGGATTTCCTTTCCACTGTAACATTTTCCCTTCAATTTTAAAAGTCTCTGAAATATCTCTTGAAAAACGGCTAAAATGTACACAAGTTTAATAATTTTTCCTCTATTACCCTTACTAGAATTTTCAAAGGGTATGTACCCCTGCCCTCCTAAAGACCTGGCACAATATATTAAGATGTTGTGTACAGTTTATCAATGATCTATGCAGAAATTATTTTAAACTATTTGTTTTTGGTGACAAACCTTTTTTGGCATATATGAATAAAATTTTAAAAATGTAATCGTTTCTTTTGTTATTATTTCATTCTTTTAAATTTATCTATTTGTATGTAATGTTTGTGGTATTCAAATTAATAGATGTGTAATGGAAAAGGTATAACTACTCCTGCTACAGCTTTTTGATACAGGAATATGCATTGTAGAAAAATGTACATTGAAACAAAATAATAAAATTGCATTTTTCTGAGATATAGAATTAATAGCAGAAATAGTAAATATATACATATAATCAAATTAATGTAAATGCACTCAAAACCATAACTAGACAGGTGCAACAGGTACATAGACACAAGATCAAGGATAGTGGAGGGGGAAGGCACTGAACCACAGAATCGTAAAAAAATTGTCAACTGCGTATTAGGGTTGGGTTGTTTTACCTCTGAGCAGCACTTTTTTGCACACCATGGGCTAAATGGCTAGGTCACATGGACCCCGAAGGCTCAGAGAAAGTTGGGGGAGGGGACCCACTGGAACAGCTGTTGGGAGACAGATGGTAGCCTCCCGTCAAGGCCATCTAGCATGTTCTTTAACTTGCATGGGGTATGGCTCTCCCACACACGGGGCCACGGCTTAACGCCCCATCCGACGGACGGAGGCCTATTCCAAGCTCATCGGTGTCCCCTACTGACCGTGGGCAGGGCGGGGAATTTTGCCGAGATAAATCTCAACGCTGACCCAGCTGGGACTCGAACCTGGGAACTACAGAATACGAGCCTGGCGCGCTACCGACTGAGCCATCCCCGCCCCCAACTGCGTATTAAAATTGTAGACTCTAATCCATAGAATTCACCAAAAATATTCTATAGTAGAATATATTTGTATAAGATATGAAAATAATATTATTTCTTTCACTTTTTATTCACTTATTTATTCAAATGTGATCGATGAATTTGCTGAAATAAAAGCAAGAAAATAAAATTTTAATTAATAATTTTCGTTTAAAAATATATTATATGTCTGCACTATTAATAAACATATAAAAATATTAAAACATATATTTAAAAAAAATTATTGTATATTTTTATGTATATGAAATTATTAATTATGTCCATAAAATATTTAGGGGGCCAAAAAAGAAAGTCTTCGACAAGGCACAAGAAAGACTAGTTACAGTTCTGAATAATCTTTTCTGAGATATATAATTAATAGTAGAAGTGAGCAAAGCATGCAAAAAGCAGGTTTGATTGTTGCAGTGGATGGTTTGTTTCAGAAGCAACACGCCACCACCCTGCTTATTGTGCATCACGGCCTTAGACAGGGAAAGTGCATTAGGGTGTCTCCTCTCATTTCTACCTCCATAATGAAAACCAATCACAGAGCGAACATTTGTCTCTAGCGGCCTCCTGCTAGTGAGAACGATGTGAAATATGAGGAGCACTACAAAGCGATCAGCTAAGGTACTTCCAACGAGATAAATATTTGCTCATTGAATATGGAAAATGTAACTTTCCCTATGCGATACAATGACCATACAATGACCAACGCATAGCGATGAAGCGAGGTTCTTCTTACACTCCTAGCTGCACTAGCCTGGGAAATTGGTGCCTTTATCTACATTACTGGACATAAAAAATGGCACACCAAGAAGTATTTGTCACAGCACCATGCAAATAGGTGGGTATGTGTTGATAGTTGTGTTATGTAAACGAGTGCAGTTGTGAAGCAATCATGCGATAGCTAAGGGCAAAATAACTCCGCATAACTAAGTTTGGTCGTACTGATCTGGAATGTGGACCACTGCATCGAAGTGATCTCGGTGACAAAAGCATGGGTAAGAAGTGAGAATGCTTGGGTGACATTACCCGGAATCCTACCATCGCATGGACACCTTTACCAGAGGATTAATCATAGAGCTGCATATCGCTGGTTGATCCCTGTCACATCGCGGCGGAAACGCATCGGGATGCAACAACTGTTGGCCGAATTTGGCGACAATGTTTGGAGGAAGGTAACGTGAGTTCATTTAAGGGAGTAGTGCACATAGCTACATCCCAATGCCTTGATCCCGTATTTGATAGCAAGCTGTAACAGTCCACAGTGGACATTTGATATGGTGTACAGGCAGCTACAGACATCCCCTGTGTTGTGTTGACACAGATTGTGAATCACAGGTTGATTGAGGCAGGTTTGCACTCTTTCCATCCAATTGCGATGACTGCCATTCACCACAGCAATCGTCGTGCAAGGTTGCATTCTTCCAAATTTATCTATTTGTATGAAGCGTTTGTGGTATTCTAATTAATAGGTAGGTAATGGAAAAGGTATATACAGTGGTGTTACCCAGCCAGTTTCCACCGGTTTCCGGAAACCGGTTGCTAAAATTTCCCCCGGTTTCCGGAAACTGGAAGATGCGCTACTCATGAAATGTTGCCGCGTACTACACAGAATTCTCCGCGCATCATTCTGACAAAATAAATAAACATTAAAACATCTCCCAAAATTTCTTGGAAAGATTTATGAGACTTCAAAAAAAATAAACGAATTGTTTCCAAGATTTTTAAGTACGAATATCTGACCCTGGACCATAATAACTGGTACTTACATCACCATGTGGCATCCGTGTTTGAAAAAGAAGAAAAGTAGTGCCATAGACTATGTACTAGGTGGAGTGATACGCCATAGATGAAAGTTTAGCATCTTGTCAAAAATGTACATGGTGTGATAATTTTACTTTACGTCTATTTTATTAAAATTTGGGGTTTATTTTAATCACTTATGTATATTACAGTTGCATGTATTTATCTTACAGTTGCATGAAAAATAAAATATATTGCTCTTATCTCTAGTTATATTTATTTATTTACAGAATCACTACCAATAATTGCAGGTTTATCCCAGTAGGGATTAGTTTTTAATATTTTTAGATAGGCCCTGCATTCTGTGTGACGCTTTATTTGAGATACAACTTTTGTATTTAAAGTTAGTTATAATATATTGATACTTACTTATCATGCAATCTCAAATGTAATATTTTAAAACGTTTTTCCCAGGGGAGGATTCACCCACTCCCCAAGAAAGTGGTACCAGTGTCTAATAAACTAAATTGCCAACCCCCCTCCCATCGGTACAGAAACCGGTTGTTAATAAATTGGGGTGACACCACTGGGTATATAGTACTCCTGATACAGCTATTCGATACAGGAATATTCATTATTGAAAAATATACATTAAATCAAAATAATAAAATTGCGCTTTTCCTGTGCTGTACCAGACATTCATGGTGGGACGAATGGAACCATATTGTATTCAGTGATGAGTCTCGTTTCTGTCTCAATGCAGACAATAGATAATTGAGAGTCGGGAAACGACATGTTAGTTGGACTGATCTTGCTGCCATCTATGGCCATCACACAGCTCTTCAGTCTGATGTTATGGTTTGGGATGATATCAGTTTCAAGAGCCGTTCACCACTCGTACGCATAGTGGGTACAATGGCAACACAACGATGGTATCCCTGATGCCCAGTTTCAACATGGTAACACCCACCTGGACACTGCCAACATCAGCAGACTGTGCCTACAAGGTATCCAGGTGCTGCCTTGGCCAGCATGATCCCCAGACTTCTCCCCAATAGAGAACATGGGATGTCATTGGCAGACGACTTCAAGCCTCTGTACGACCCTCCTCGCAATGTCAATGAATTATGGACACAGTCAACGATGCATTCAGTCCTTCATCGTGTGGCATTATCTATGTCGAGCAAAGTATTACATAGTGTAATGTAACATGGAAATTCGAAGAATATTATAAAATGTAAAATTTATATTAGAATAAAGTTATTAAGATTATGAAATTACTTTTACTTTTATGTCCAAACTTTTATATATATATTAAATATATATTTTTTTAAGGAGAATTCTAAGGGAACCACTGCTTTCCTTGCTTCCATGGACTCTTCGCCACTGCCCATCAGTATATTGCTGGTGTCCTCATCAGCCCCTAGAATGTGGTATATTTTTCATTGGTTGTTGTGTGTTGGGTTGTTTTACTTCTTAACAGCACATTTTTGTACACTATGGGCTAAATGGCCAGGTCACATGGACCCCGTGTGATGCCCCATCGTTCACTTTTGCTTTACCTTAACCAGTTTTTGTTTAATTTACGTTATATTTATCATTTTGGGGATTTTTATTTCCTTTTCGGCATCACAGCACTCGTTTTCAAGTTTCTAGGAGTTGCGTACGCGCAACTCCGAACTTCCGACCGTAACCGTTAAAGCGCGTGCCAAGGACACGCCCCCTCTTGCGTCATAGCTTGCGTCCGTCATTGTATGCAAATGTTTTTCCCGGCATGCGCCGGCCCATTGTCAAAACCGTGCCCTGCGAGGCACTTGAGGGATTTAGGATTGAGCACTTGAGGATTTGTCACTTGAGAGTTGTAGAGAGATGTAGTAAGGTGCGTAGCACCGGGCGTGTAGCACAGATTTTAGTTTCTTCATTGATGTCTTGGTGAGTTACTTATTTTTGGAAATAAATCTATTTTGTTATGTTACAAACTTTTGAGTCTATAGTTTTTATCTTGAGCAACGCTGATTTAGAACCTTTTTTACATTAACTCTTATTTGTATCAAATTCATTTTGACTCTCACTTATGAACGCTCACTGGCATTGGAACCCTAAATCAACTTATTCTACATTTTTGGCAATTTGTTAATGATTGCCTGGCGCCCGTTAAAGCTATCCGGAGCATAAAACTTTAAATATTTTGCATTGTTTGGAGCGTTACACCCGAAGGCTCAGAGAAGGTTAGGGGAGGGAACCCACTGGAACAGCTGTTGGGAGACAGGTGGTAGCCTCCCGTCAACGCCATCCAGCGTGTTCTTTAACGTGCACAGGGTATGGCTCTCCCACATATGGGTCCACTGCTTAACGTCCCATCTGATGGGCGGTGGTCTTTCCGAGCCTATCGGTGTCCCCTACTGACTGTGGGGGACACCGATAGGCTCGGAAATTTTGCGGAGATAAATCTCAACACTGACTCAGCTGAGACTCGAACCTGGGAACTACAGATTACGAACCTGGCACACTACCAACTGAGCCACCCCCGCTCCATTTGGTTGTTGCATTCTTTGATCTTTATAGTTTTGTCTCCCCATTCTCTATGTGAAATAAAGTATAGCTCCTCACAATACGAGAAGATTACTCTGATCTCGGAGCTAAGGCAAAGAGTTGTTGCTGGTCCAAATAAAATTTTTTTTTAACATTTTAAGGTAAACCAAAACTATTGAAAAATTTAAGAATATTTAAAAAATCATAAACCATTACAAAAGTAAAACTATAGTAATATATTTAAATTTTACCATTTAAATACATTTTGATAATTTTGATTGCGTTTCGTATTATTAATGTGCTACTATCCCTCTAGCAAGAGCCCAGAAGTGAATTCAAACTTTCTTCCATTGATGCTTGCTTCTAAACCGCTTATATAGCTAGAGATGAGAGAGTAAAGAGAATAAAAAAGGAAAGATGTATATATGACCAATGGCGAGAAATAAAGAAGCTTTAAACTTTTCAACTCCCCCCCATTTTCAAAGTTGCTTGCCCAGCTCCCGACCTCACTGATCACTCCTGACAACTAGTGAGCTCTCCTTTGCTCCATCTATGGTCAAATGGTCATCTATAGAGCATCTTTTGCTCCATCTATTATGTTGTCATTATTTCTGATGATAGTTCTCCTTTGCACCATCTATAATCAAATGGTCACTTATGAAGCATCTTTTGCTCCATCTATTATGCTGTCATTATGTCTGATGAATGATCTACTGCAATGAGGGTTCGATTCTAGAATTTCTGCCTATTTGCGACAGAAGAGGTGTAGGAAGGGAGGTTACCTCAAAAGGACTGCCCGGCAATTCACTCAAACAGGACAGCAGGATTCCCGATCGTACTTGCAAGGCTTTAACCAAGCCTTCTGGTTTCCCAACATCGTCACAAAGCAAAACTGTTTAGAGGGCGACGTCTTCACGATCACGACCATCCCCTACCCGAGTCCAAAACGCAACTCCTTCTCCTTTGAAATTCTTGCGCCAAGCGCAGTCACGTGATGCCCACTGGGCATGCAAGGGTTTGTCAGTCAATGGGGTATGTCCACATCTTCTGCGCGTGGCTTGAGAAATTTGAGGCAGACATTATCTGCCTAAATTTGTATCAAGACCATTCAAGGGCTCGAATCCGTCTCTTCAAAATGTCATTTTAGCAAATCCAATTAGTACAGTCTCTAAAAAAATAATAGTTCAACAAATTAAATTTTGCCCACGAAAGTCACTTTCTTGTCGGTAAACAAATACATCAAAGTCTGTGTTCTGTTGAGAAGAAAGATTTTACAAATAGTCCGCCACACACTCGCACGCAATGCAGGTGACTTTGCAGATATCAGTGGCTTCATTTGTGAAATTAAAGTTCATCCACTAAGAGATTTTTAAGCCACGACGCGAAGTCCCAAGTCTGATGCTGTCACACCCAGTTCGAAGTAAACAAACGCCACGTGACTTCTGCAATCTTCCCGAAGGAGTTAGATGCTACCCGGCAAAACGAGGTGGGAATAGTTCGCTCCATCCCGAGACAGTTCCACTGACTTCTGTTCAGTGCTGTGTAATTCATCCCCAACCTATGAACCCCAAGTTTGCCTTCATGGAAGCGCTGGTTTCCCGGATGGCCAAGCGTTTCCTCTGCATCGCTCGTTGCAACCCGCCAGCTATGCAATGGGTGACGAAGCATTTGTCACCCTATTGTCACACTCGTACACCGGGTTTCTGCTGCTCTTATGCCGCTTTGTGAAACGCTTTTCTACTTCTCTCCCAACACGCTTCTGGCTGTATGTACCTTTACTTATAACTACCTTTGCATTTAACACATTATTTAGGATAATCTTAATATTACCTATTCTCCGTTGCAGCTTGTTTATGTCATTCACTCTTTGCCAACTATACCCTCTGGTCTTTTTACACCTGGCAATAGACGGTACACTGTTAGCCTTATATCTTCTAATTTTACAATATTTCTCAACTTTATTTTTAATCAAGCACGCATCTATTTCTGTGCTTTTAATTTTACCAAAGGAGTGACTCTTTCGACTTACTGCTTCCTGTCTACCCAGCACTTCTCTGACATCATCATCATCATCATCCTCAAGCAGCCATGGGCTACGGAGGTCCAACCAGACCGTGCAATTTAGTTCTCAAGCAAGTCTGTCCTGAGCTACATCTACTGCATCTGGCCACTGCACACCAATTCTAACAAGGTCCTGTTTGACATTATCTGCCCACCGCATCCTAGGTCTCCCCTTCTATCTGAGGCCTTTAGGCACACTGTTCATAACCCTATTCTCCAATCAATAATTATTCGTACGGGCAACATTGCCAAACCAACGGAGTCTCTCTCTGCACAATATGTTGCTTATACGAGGTTGCAAACTCCTTTGCCTAACCTCATCATTAGTTACCAAGTTGAACCACCTAATGCCCAAGATACTGCATAAGCATCTAGAATCAAAGGCATCTAGTTTCCTGTTATCTTGTTTACAAAGTGTCCAAGTTTCACTACCATAACTAACCCTAGAAAGAACCAAACTATTATACAGTCTAATTTTAGTCTTTAGGTGTATACGCCTATTTCTCCACACTCTCCATAGATTCTTAAAAGTCCCGGCAGCAATCCCTATTCGTCTGTTAATCTCATGCCGCACATCACCATTATCTGTTACATAGCTCCCAAGATAATTAAACTGTGACACCTGCTCAAGACTACAACCATTCAGATTAACTGAATCACAGCATGCCTGACCAATTTTCATCACTTTAGTTTTCTCTCTTTTTATAACCAAACCTACTCTACTACCAGTCTCATCAACAGCTCGAATGAAAGAGTTCATCTCATCACCATCATTTGCCAAAAGGGCTAAATCATCAGCATAATCTAAATCAGAAATTTTCGTATCTCCAGCCCATTTAAGGCCAAAATCTTTCCCTTGAAGTGAATTTCGCATAACAAAATCAACAACCAAACTAAAGAGAAAAGGAGACAAAATGCACCCTTGTCGAACACCAGACGTAATGCTAAACCAATTGCTACAAGCCTTACCAACTCTCACATACGACTCAGTGTTATTGTAGAGAGCTTTCATTATGTTAACTAACTTGACAGGTATACCATATGATCTCACAATTAACCACAAATTATGATGATCAACAGAGTCGAAAGCCTTTTTGAAATCAACAAAGCTAGCAACCAAAGGTTTCTGAAACTCTAAACATATCTCAAGAATCTGCCTAAGTGAAAATATCTGATCCATACATCCCCTACCATTTGTGAACCCACATTGTTCATCACGCAATTGACTGTCAACCAGATTCTTAATTCTATTAAGCACAATCATGGAAAGAACTTTACCTCGAACAGAGAGTAGGCTGATACCCCTATAGTTATCACAAGAACTGCGATCACCTTTTTTGAAAATAGGGATAATAATAGCTCTGGTAAAATCCTTAGGAACCATGCCTTTATCATAAAAGATATTCAAAAATCAGATCATTCATAAAAGATATTCATCCAAACAGTCATCCAAGTGGTAACAGAAACATTCCCAGCTCTTAGCATTTCCGTAGTAATTTCATCTACCCCTGGGGATTTATGTAGTTTAAATTTAGGGGTATAGTTATTTATGTAGTTTAGTGTTATAGGGCCAACATTAAAGCCACCAATGCATCTGTCATCATTGCAAACAATGGGAATAGAACTAACCACATTGTTTATAATATCACTGAAATGCTCAGCCCACCAAGCCATGACAGAATGTTCACCATCTATAACCTTACCTTGTTTATCCTTCAATCCCTGTATCCCTGTCCGTTTTCTACCACACAAATTATTAACTATCTGGTACAGCTCTCTGCTGTTGTGCTGTCCAACTGCTTGCTCTGCTTTTTCAGCCAAGCCACCAAGCCAAAGTTTTTTATCAGCAGCTAACTGATCCTTTACACGTATATTAAGCTTTCTGTAATGTTTTCTATTAGGACAAGTAAGGTATTGATTAAGGGGATTCCTGCAGTTGTTTCTTTCCGAAATAAGTTCAAGTGCCTTATCACTAAAATAATTCTGCTTCCTCTTCTCCTTTTTCCCTAAACAGTACTGTTAGTTTCCAAAAACGCCTGTTTAAAATGATCCCATTCTTCTTCAACTTCAGTAGTAAGCATACCATGACTGACACAATGACTAAGTTACCTATCATGGTAAGCTTTGGCTATAACTGGGTCTTTCAGAGCTTCAGTATTAAAAGTAAAATTTTTAACCCTAGCACAACACTTTTTAAGTTTAAGTTGCAAGACACTTTAAACAAGATAATGGTCAGATCCAATTTCAGCTCCCCTATACGACCTGGTATTCCTAAATTAGCCCATTTTCTGTTAACATATAATCAATCATATTCTTATGCAGCACACCGGGTGAAACCAATGTGTACTTATGTATGTCGCAGTGTTTGTAATATGTGTTAGTTATTCTGAATCGATTGAGTTTACTTTCCTGTAGGAGACGTTGCCCATTGCCATTGCAGCTACCAATACCAAAAGGGCCTATTACTCCTCCCCAAAGTTCAGAGTCAGTACCAACTTTGGCATTGAAGTCACCAAGAACAAGGGTAATATCTCCTTTCTGGACAGAATTCAAAATATCCTGAAGTTGTCCATAAAACCTATCCTTCTCATCCTCATCGGTATCCTTAGTGGGGACATAACAGCAGATAACATTCTAGTCTTTAACGCTTGTCTGAAATTATACTGTAAGAAACCTTTCATTAATGCACTCGTATCCTAGAAGAGCATCACTAGCGTGTCTGCTGAGAAGCAGACCCACTCCTTGGTGATGCTTATTGTTGTCCCTCCCTGAAAAGAGAAATTTAAGATTATTTTTAAGAATCTGACCTTTATCTGTCCATCTGGTCTCTTGCAAGCCAAGAATATCTAAACTATAATGGTGGAATTCTTGTGTGAGGACATCAAGAGAAAAATCTCTGTGCAGAGTCCTCACATTCCAACTATCTATGGTGAGAAAATGATTAGTGTGATGTTTAAAGAAACTATGTTTATTGAGAGAGGGAATGCCGACAATATCAAACAGCCTCCTAATCGCAGACATGGGGCAAAGACCCGTTCCCCCACCACTAAAGGCTGAAGCCATCTACACTGGAAGACTTCCTCCAATGTAGAATTTGACGATGCCAATAGAAGCAAAAAGTTCAGGTGCCTGCGATGACCTCTGCTCAGGATTATCCACCAGCTGATAAACATATCCTGTGAATCTATTCACTTGGGGCTGTCAACTCACAAACAAACAGAACACACAGCGGAAGATTTTCCCTCCACAGAAGCCCACCAGTGCAGTAAAATCAGGATCCATAATCAAGCTCGTAGCCATATATCTGTCCAGTCCAGTGGGTTTATATGGTCAGCACCAGGACCCTGTGAGGTTGACCACTCCTCAGCAAGGTAGAAAAAAAAAAGAAAATTAGCCATAGTTTTCCAGATCAGTAGGCCACACTAATTTGGCAGCCCTCCCCTTCCATTCACTTCCACAAGAGAGTATCTCTTTTGAAAGATACTAACGGTCTGAACCAGGAGAAGGCGGGGTCAGACATTAGGTGCTAGGCCTGGCCGGTTCTATGCATCATCACAGGGGATTGATGCATAGCTCTCCTTCCAGTGACTACCTAGCTAGCATTTACAGACCATTTTCTGACATAGACAGGGCTAATACTCGCCTCTATGCTTCCCTGCTCTACTGGCTCAGATCCCCGCCAAAAGTATTCAGTACATAACATTCTCTATCTGACTCTATTTCTGATAATGCAGAATTATTAATTTCCTTTCTATTCCCGCAGATGTTAACAACATAACAGTTTTTATTTTGACGAGTTACATCTAGTTGATTACAGCGTAAGTCAACTTCTTAAAACCTGGATCAAATTGCCAGGCAGCTGTAAACGGATTTTAATGGGAACTTGATTCCTCAAAATTGTAATTCCCGAAAGTCATTTGAAAGAAAAGAAATATAATAAATCTGGATTTAGGTAATATTTCATTACATCATTCTTCAAGGAGAGAAGAAAACAATATTTTCGTAGTTTGAAGTTGAAGGAAGAAGATAATTGTATAAGTGATTCTATCAAAATCTGCTTTTTTGCAGGAGACATGCTTAATGATAAAGTATATAAGTATTGTTATTTGCAGTAATTATTGTGTTAGCAATCGCAATGAACTTGGAACTCTTAGGTAAACTTACTTAAATATTCACTTCTTATGCATTTGTTTTAAGTTGATGACGTAAAACACGATGTATAGCAGAATAAGCACAATTCGTTTTGAAATCCGTCTGCTCGTTTTGTGTAGCGAGTTGAATTTTAGAACTGCCAATTTTGTTTTGGAAGCAAATTACCTTTTACGGTATATTCCCAGGAGAAAATTTACATAAACATTAAAAACAGCAGGAAAAGGAATACAACAAATGAGAGATTCACGTATATTGCTTAAGTTTTAATGATACTTTTAAAGCCATCTGAGCTACGTAGCGGTAAAAGTGCCGGTCCTGGGACAGTCGAAATTATAGATGCATGAAGGCGGCCATAGAAGTTGACGTCCTATACCAGGTAAATAGCTGGTTTCATTTGCTAGTTTCTGTTTGGTTCTGTACTTAAAACAGAGATCTGAATTGTTTATTTATTATTAATGGTTCATTAACAATTTTATGATTTTAATGATTTATTCTAATTAATAAAACAGAAATTTGGATAATGTGACAATATTACAGGACACAGGCATACTACATGTTGCTGTGAGCTGTTGCTTCCCCCCGCCACATGCCATCAGCAGCATCCACCAGTAAATTAACAGTCCTGTCACCAAACTTTGTGGGGTCAAGCATACAGAAACCAGTTTTTTTTTTGCTTGTGTTTCGATTTTTTTACCACTGGGAAACACACTACATGTTTGATTAATAATCGAATCAGGGTGCATTAACAGCCCTCTGATGTAATTCATTCTTTTATTAATTTAAACATAAAGGTAATATGTTACCATCAAATCGCGAAATAGTCTATGGCGTGTCTTCCACCACAGTCAATAGCAGGGAAAGCTATCACAGATGCCAGGAAGCCAACAACAGTTCCCCACTGTGCTTTTTCAATATCACTTCGCTAATTCACTGTTAGTTTTATTATATGCTTCCATTGGATTACTAATTATAGGATTGTTCATTAAGGCCTTATGAATAACATTATGATAAATTTATAATCATTAGTTATTTTCGGGTATAACCAATAACTATGTACTCAGCAGCTTTTGGGAGTGCCTGCTGCATAGCTTGAAGTACCAGTTTAATTACCGATCACATAGTGCACAGTAGGGGACATGCGATAGCGGACCCAACTGGAGCACAAAGTGCCGGTTGTACCACGGTCCCTAGCGTCAAATTCTCACAGTGAAGCTCAAATCGGTTCCTCCGTTCCTACCATACTTTTCCATTGTTGCCTAGCCATTTCGCTGTTAATAAGTTATTTGTGAGCTTTAATTGGTTTACTAATTATTTCAGGTTCATTAATACCTCTTATTAATAGCATTATGGCATTATTGTCACTAGATATGTTATGGTTATAGGCAGTGTTCTGCCGGTAAATTTTTAACAACTGGTTGCTAAAAAAGACCAAAAATATGTATCTGTATATATATTGTAAGTTTTAGTGATTTACAATAATTTTAAATGCAAAAATTTCGAACAATTTCCTTATAGGCAGTTGATTCTCACAAAATGTTTTCATTGACTTTTGCTGAGCTCTTGTATTCATAGGCAATCTATGGTTGCAATTCAACCATCACAAAACTGTTAATGAACCATTGTTAATTAGTAAATCAACAATTAAGATCTCTATTAAATACTGACTGAAATAGAAATTAGCAAATGAACCAACCGAGGTTCACATATTTTGCTCAAGTTTTAATGATGCATTTAAAACGTGAGCTACATAGCTTATTGTATCAGTATTTCTTAGAATGATCTGATAAATACAATCTTATTTAAAACCAGTGTCAAAACATAGCAGTTATTATACAGGGTGTCTGAAAAATAATGGTGGATTTCAAGAACCAATATGTAAGAAAATAATATACACATTCAGGAATATCCATAAACACAAAAACCAAGACAATACAACATTTACCTTCTAACATAGTACAAATTCCTTCAATCTCTTTCCCCCACCTTTTTCAAACACTTAAAACATCCCAAAAATATATTTTCAGAAACTAAACTAATAAGTCACGCATACCAAAATTAACCTAAATCTCCAGAATTAATCAAATTGATCACAAATCTTAAAATCATGCAAAATGCATGAATTTATAATGCTGATCGGCATTATAAAAAGCCCCCAAAACTAAATAATGTCATCAGAGACAACACACACCAAAGAAAAAAAAAATAGTGTACTGCCGATCCAAATTATAAAAAAGCCCCAGAAACAATAATGTCATCGGAGAGAGGTAACACATGCCAAAAATACATAAAAATCTGAAACAGTGCACCAATGATCTGAATTATAACCCCCCCCCACCACCACCACCACCACCACCACTACCACCACAAAACTAAATGTCATTGGAGACAATGTACCAAAAAGCATGAAAATCGGAAACAGTGTAATGCCGATCTGAATTATAGAAAAGCCCATGAAAATAATGTCATCTGAGACACATGCCAAAAAGTATGAAAATCTGAAACAGTGCACTGCTGATCCAAATTATAAAAATGTCCCTAAAACTAAATAATGTCATCAGAGAAAACACACACCAAAAAGCATGAAAATCGTAACCAGTGCATCACCGATTTGAATTATAAAAAATCCCCAAAACTAAATAATGTCATCAGGGACAACACTTACCAAAAAATAAGAAAATTGGAAACAATGCACCTCTGATTTGAATTATAAAAAAAGCCCTCAGAACTAAATAGAACTATCCTAGACAACAAAAAAACCATATACCCAACAAAATAATCCAACCTGCATTATCTATCACATCCCTAATTACATATCTGCAGCCATTAATGTATTACCCATCAATGTCAGCAATTAAATATCTGTATTAAACTTTTTAACCACAAACACTAATGAACAAAATTAAAAACAAATAATCAATTATGTAATTAAATGTATCAATATTATCACTCTTAATATTCATAACCAGAAATAGTAACAGAAAAATGCATAAGCACATTGAATTAAGCTTTTCAAAAAACTACAGACAGCTCTCCATCTATTAAAAAACAATTCATATTTCTAAAAAAAAAAATTCCCCTAATTAATGCTTTAGTATTCCTGCCTCCATTATGAACTACGAACCAATAATTCTACATTCAAAATTTGTATGTAAAAAAAAAAGATGCTACCCAAACATTCCCAAGAAATCATTAATAACATTAAAAATGTAATAAATATCTAACAAAATTAATATATCACTATAATACAATAATAATAATAATTACTATACTATACATAACTACTAACAACCACTCAACTCATCTCAAACTACTATAACAAATGCACATGCTCATTACAACTGCCATGTTCACTCCCATACAATTTTTTTTGCCATACTCTGCCCCCACTACATTGGAATTCTCTGAAAACCCCCTGTACATGTTTCCTCAAAAACTATTCTCCTAAAACACTAACATCCCTTTAAAAACTACCTAAATTTTACAACTTCATTTCCTCATATTCCAAACTTTTGCCATTTTCTTCCATACTCGCAACAAAACGCACTACATCCTACTTAACACAAAAATACAATTAAGAATATATCTAACCTCCCCCTCCCCCTTCAAACTTCACTCAAAAGAATTTATTCAAAACATTCTTTCCAAACACAGCCATAAAAATTAACGAGCTTCCGAATAACCTTCTCATAACATTACAAAAGAGTTCACTAACACTTTTAACCAGGACCGGATTAAGACTTTCTGAGGCCCTAAGCTATATAAATTTAAGATGCCCCAATTATTCAAAAGTTGAGATATATACAGTAGACTCTCTCTTATCTGGTCTCAGCTCAACTGGCCTCTGCTTTAACTGGTCATTCCAAGCAGTGGAAGCAAGTTGCTGCGTATTTTGTTTATAGGATAGTACGTATTTGCTTCAGTTCCTCTTTGTGAATATTACAGTGTACTGTGCGTATACAGGAGTATGTGTTGTGATCTATTAATTATTGTGTGGTACAAAATGAGTGGGTGCAAACACAAGCGTAATGTTGTTATGATGGAGATGAAATTAAAAGCATTGGAATATATTGACAAAGGTGATCCAGTAAAGCATATTTATGATGAATTTGATGTTGGTAAAGGTACAATAAATGACTGGAGAAGGAACAGAAAATCTTTACAAGATTTTTGCACTTGTCAAGTCTGAAAAAAAATGCTTTCTTTTTGGTGCACTCTTAAAAACCAAAAAATGAAATTGTGGATGATGCACTTTGGCTATGGTTCATGCATTGAAGAACCTGGTTATGGTTCAGTGGAACACCCACAGCTTGGTGTTCCACTGAAGGAATGCCAATCAGTGGGCCAATCTTGAAAGAAAAAGCATTAATCTTTCATTCTAAAATCGATAATGGGGGATATTTTTCAGCAAGTGAGGGTTTGGTTTCTTGCTGGAAAAAACGTCATATTGTTCATTATCTTGGTGTTTGTAGTGAGAAATTGTCAGCTGATCCTTTAGCAGCAAAGGAATTTTCACAGAAAATTTTAGTTCTTATTGAAAAAGAAGGCCTATGCGAAGAACAAATCTACAATGTACATGAGACTGGGTTAAATTTTAAACTTCTTCCAGCAAAAATGTTTGTGACAGCACAAGAAACCTCAGCATCAAGATTTAAAACAAAGAAAGAATCACTCTGGCTCTGTGTACAAATGCCACAGGTATGCACAAACTTCCTCATTTTATAATTGGGAAATCTGCAAAACCTCGAGCATTCAAACATTGAAATTTAGCTGCTCTTCCAGTTTACTATAAAGCTCAAAAGTCTACTTGGATAGATTTGTTAAAAGAGTGGTTCTTTACAGAATTTGTTCCAAATGTAAAAAAACCACTTGACAAGTCTAAAAATGCCTGTAAAGGCCCTACTCATTCTCGACAATGCCCCAACACACCCAAGCGAGCTCATTTCTGACAATATAAAAGCCATGTTTTTGCGACCTAATGTCACATCTTTAGTGCAACCAATGGATCATGGCATGCTTGTAAGTTTTAAAAGACGATACAGGAGAAAGCTTCTTTCAGAAATTCTACAGTGAATCGAAAATGACGGAATGATCATCATCATCCTCCTCAAGCAGCCATGGGCTACAGAGGTCCAACCAGACTGTGCAATTTAGTTCTCCAAGAAAGTCTGTCCTGAGCTGCATCTGGCCACTGCACACCAATTCTAATAAGGTCCTGTTTGACATTGTCTGTCCACCGCATCCTTGCTCTCCCCCTCTTTCTGAAGCCTTTAGGCACACTGTTCATAATCCTATTCGCCGATCTATCATTATCCATATGGGCAACATGGCCAAACCAACGAAGTCTCTGCACAATATGATGCTTAAAGGAGGATGTCGACTACTTTGCCTAACCTCATCATTAGTTACAAAGTTGAACCACCTAATGCCCAAGATACTGCGTAAGCATCTAGAATCGAAAGCATCTAGTTTCCTGTTATCTTGTTTACAAAGTGTCCAAGTTTCATTACCATAACTAACCTTAGAAAGAAGCAAACTATTATACAGTCTAATTTCAGTCTTTAGGTGTATACGCCTATTTCTCCATATTCTCCATAGATTTTTAAAAGTCCTGGCAGCAATCCCTATTCGTCTGTTAATCTCATGCCGCACATCACCATTATCTGTTACATAGCTCCCAAGATAATTAAACTGTAACACCTGCTCATGACTGCAACCATTCAGATTAGCTGAATCACAGCCTGCCTGACCAATTTTCAGCACTTTAGTTTTCTCTCTGTTAATAACCAAACCTACTCTACCACCAGTTTCATCAACAGCTCGAATGAAAGAGTTCATCTCATCAACATCATTTGCCAAAAGGGCTAAATCATCAGCATAATCTAAATCAGAAACTTTAAGATCTCCAGACCATTTAAGGCCAAAATCTTTCCCTAGCAATGAATTTCATATACATAATCAATAACCAAACTAAAGAGAAAAGGAGACAAAATGCACCCTTGTCGAACACCAGAAGTAATTCTAATTGCTACAAGCCTTACCAACTCTTACACATGACTCAGTGTTATTATAGAGAGCTTTCATTATGTTAACTAACTTGTCTGGTATACCATATGATTTCACAATCAACCACAAATTATGACGATCAACAGAGTCGAAAGCCTTTTTGAAATCAACAAAGCTAGCAACCAAAGGTTTCTGAAACTCTAAACGTTTCTCAAGAATCTGCCTGAGTGAAAATATCTGATCCACACATCCCCTACCATTTGTTCATCACGCAATTGCCTGTCAACCAGATTCTAAATTCTATTAAGCACAATCATGGAAAGAACTTTACCTGGAACAGAGAGTAGGCTGATACCCCAATAGTTATCACAAGAACTGCGATCACCTTTTTTGAAAATAGGGATAATAATAGCTCTGGTAAAATTTTTAGGAACCATGCCTTTATCATAAAAGTTATTCAAAATTTCAGTCATCCAAGTGGTAACCGAAACATTCCCAGCTCTGAGCATTTCTGTAGTAATTTCATCTACCCCTGGGGATTTATGAAGTTTAAGTTTAGAGATAGTCAAAATAACTTCAGATTGTGTTATAGGGCCAACATTAAAGCTACCAATGCATCTATCATCATTACAAACAATGGGAGTAGAACTACCCACATTGTTTAGAACATCACTGAAATGTGCAGCCCACCTAGCCATGACAGAATCCTCACCTTCTGTAACCTTACCTTGTTTATCCTTCAATCCCTGTATACTTGTCTGTTTTTTACCACACAAAACATTAACTATCTGGTATAGCTCTCTGCTGTTGTGCTGTCTAACTGCTTCCTCGGCTTTATCAGCCAAGCCATCAAGCCAAAGATTCTTATCAGCAGCTAACTATTCCTTTACACGTTTATTAAGCTTTCTGTAATGCTTTCTATTAGGACAAGTAGGGTATTGATTAAAGACATTCCTGCAGTTCTTTCTTTCTGAAATAAGCTCAAGTGCCTTATCACTAAAATAATTCTGCCTCCTCTGCTCCTTTTTCCTTAAACAGTACTGTTAGTTTCCAAAAAAGCCTGTTTAAAATGATCCCATTCTTCCTCAACTTCAGTAGTAAGCATACCATGACTGTCATATTGACTAAGTAACCTATCATGGTAAGCTTTGGCTATAACTGGGTCTTTCAGAGCTTCAGTATTAAAAGTAAATTTTTTAACCCTAACACAACACTTTTTAAGTTTAAGTTGCAAGACACTTTAAACAAGATAATGGTCAGATCCAATTTCAGCTCCCTATATGACCTGGTATTCCTAACAGAACTAGCCCATTTGCTGTTAATATATAATCAATCATATTCTTTTGCAGCCCATCGGGTGAAACCCATGTGTACTTATGTATGTCGCAGTGTTTGTAATATGTGTTAGTTATTCTGAATCCATTGAGTTTACTTACCTGTAGGAGACATTGCCCATTGCTATTGCAGCTACCAATACCAAAAGAGCCTATCACCCCTCCCCAAAGGTCAGAGTCAGTACCAACTTCGGCATTGAAGTCACCAAGAACAAGGGTAATATTTCCTTTCTTGACAGAATTCAAAATATCCTGAAGTTGTCCATAAAACTTATCCTTCTCATCCTCATCGGCATCCTCAGTGGATGCCGATGAGCAGATAACATTCTAGTCTTTAACGCTTGTCTGAAATTATACTGTAAGAAACCTTTCATTAATGCACTCGTATCCTAGAAGAGCATCACTAGCGTGTCTGCTGAGAAGCAGACCCACTCCTTGGTGATGCTTATTGTTGTCCCTCCCTGAAAAGAGAAATTTAAGATTATTTTTAAGAATCTGACCTTTATCTGTCCGTCTAGTCTCTTGCAAGCCGAGAATATCTAAACTATAATGGTGGAATTCTTGTGTGAGGACATCAAGAGAAAAAGCTCTGTGCAGAGTCCTCACATTTCAACTATCTATGGAGAGAAAATGATTAGTGGGATGTTTAAAGAAACTGTTTATGAGAGGGAATGCCGACAATATCAAACAGCCCCCTAATCGCAGACATGGGGCAAAGACCCGTTCCCACTAATCGCCATCCAATAGCCACCTACACTGGAAGACTTCCTCCAATGTAGAATTTGATGATGCCAATAGAAGCAAAGAGTTCAGGTGCCTGCGATGACCTCTGCTCAGGATTATCCACCAGCTGATAAACATATCCTGTGAATCTATTCACTTGGGGCTGTCAACCCACAAACAAACAGAAAACACAGCGGAAGATTTTCCCTTCACAGAAGCCCACCAGTGCAGCAAAATCAGGATCCATGATCAAGCTCAGTGCCATATATCTGTCCAGTCCAGTGGGTTTATATGCTCAGCACCAGGACCCTGTGTGGTTGACCACTCCTCAGCAGGGTAGAAAAAAAAAAGTAGCCATAGATGTCCAGATCAGTAGGCCACACTAATCTGGCAGCCCTCCCCTTCCATTCACTTCCACAAGAGAGTATCTCTTTTGAAAGATACTAACGGTCTTCACCACGAGAAGGCAGGGTCGGACATTAGGTGCTAGGCCTGGCCGGTTCTATGCATCATCACAGGGGATTGGTGCGTAGTTCTCCTTCCAGTGACTACCTAGGTGCCATTTACAGACCAATGACAGAATAGGACTTTTAAATGTTTTGAATATAATAGCAAGGATGTGATCTACATGTTGACAAGAGCTTTTAAAGAAATGCCTCGTTCAATGTTTGTGAAGTCATGGAGAAAACTTTGGGCCGAGATTGAAAACTGTGAGAAAGTATCGAAGATGACAACACAAAAGTATTGAATGAGCCTGCACCTGCCAAAGATATGATGGATAATGACAATATTTCGGTGCTTAATGAGTTTAAACTGCTTCCTGAATGTGACACACTAGAAGAAAATGATATTGAAAAATGGTTAAAAGGTGAACAGTTGGAAAATGAAACCCTGAATTATGGCGAAATTATCAATGCAATCTGCCAAGAAGGGAATGGAGAAGAGGGAGAAGGGAAAGTTGATTATTATTATTGAAGGAAAAGAAGCTTTTGATGTTGCAGTAAGATACATTGAACAACAGGCCTCATCTGCAATTGATGTGATGTTTATTAAAAAATGGCAAATCTTTTCAGGTAAAAAAGTGTTAAGTTGAAAGAAACAAAAGAAAATCCCAGACTTTTTCAAGCATGTGTGAGTAAATTGTTAATATTGTGCAACAAATTATTAATTAAAATACAGTAGAGTTAGTATTTTTGTCATTTGCCATTTTTATTTATTTTTTGACACAATTTTCGGATTAACCAGCCTTTTGTTCATCTGGCCAGGGATCCTGTCCCATAAAGGTTGGATAAGAGGGAGTCTATGTATATTTTTTTGAATTGAAAACTAAACCGGAAAATGATATTGTAAAAACAGTATTTTAGCAATGTTAAATTAAGATGAAGAGTGTTTGCACAATAGATAAATTATAAAAATTGTTTTGTAACAGTAACACTTGAAATGCATTTCTTTGAAGCTCCTCGTATTGCGAGGCCCTAAGTGTACCTTGGTTATCTTATGCATAATTCCAGCCCTGCTTTCAACAACAACCCTCCTAATATTCAATAATTTCAATTCCTAAATATCTTAAACAACTCATAATTTAGCATATTGGTATGAAATTTCAAAAAATCAAGGGGGATGGACTAATTACCTCTTCGGTCAACGTAATCTAAGCTGAATGAACAAAAACATCACATTCACATCAAAGTATACGCATGACTTCATGTTACCTCCCCAAAAGAAACAAATCATAGAACCATAGGCCACCAACAACTCACTGTTACTCTAACATTATGTTTCTATTCATACTTTATGCTTTGATGTCATACGTATTTTGAACACTGCCATCTGTTGGCTGAGGACTGTTCAATACACTGACCCATACTTCAAATAGTTTTGAACATAATTAGTGAATTTCCATGTGATGGTTTTAAATGCATCATTAAAACTTAAGTTAAATATGTGAACCTATCATTTGTGCTATTTCTTTTTGAGCTACTTTTAATACTTATGTAAATTTTGTCCTGGGATTGTTGCTGGGACTTTTAAGAATCTGTGGAGTGTGGAGAAATAGGTGTACACCTAAAGACTAAAATTAGGCTATAATAATTTGGTTCTTTCTAGAGTTAGTTATGGTAGTGAAACTTAGAACCTTTGTAAACAAGATAACAGGAAACTTGATGCTTTTGATTCAAGGTGCTTATGCAGTATATTGGACATTAGGTGTTTCAACTTTGTAAGTAATGATGAGATTAGGGAAAGGAGTTTGCAACCTTCTCTGAACAGCATATTGTGTACAAATAGACTCCATTTATTTGGCCATTTTGCCTGTATGAATAATTATAGACTAGTGAATAGGGTTATGAAAATGTTTCACTTTGGGTGAGATAACTCAAAATCAAACAGATTCAAATAATAGTTAATTTAAATCTGTATAGTCTTTTCAATTTCATGCATTGAACTATGGTGCAAATGTTTGTTATGTCTTAATTTAAATAACTAATGTTGAATCATTTGCATGTAAATTGTAAAAAAATAAAAGTTCTGTCCAAAGAACAAGCAATGATAATATCACATGTAGATAACATTTTTCACAAATTTCTTTCATAGTTCTGTACTGGAGACATATGTTTTTATTTTCATATTTTTCAAAACTATACTGCTCACAAAAATTAGGGGATATTTCAAAATGAATATGAAGCAATGAAATATCCCTTAATTTTTGTGAGCAGTATATTTACTAGCCAAGAGATAATGAGAAGTAAAAAAAAAAGATGTTTTTGCATGAAGACTACAATCTAAAGTCAGAATGTTGTTTCTTTGCCATTGCAGTGATCAATGAGAACTCCTCTCTCTATCTCCCTTTTACTAAACCCTTCCCAGATCCAGCTATTTTTTCCCTCTGATCAGGCAAAAATAATTAACTTTAAAACTTTTTTTGCCAAATAACTAATGAAAGGAATTATGACATATTATATGCCAAATTAATTAGCATTTAATTCTAGATTTTATGAAAATAAAATATTTAGCAAAAAAAAAAAGATGACAAGTTTATTTTAAATAGGACTTTTTTTAGAGTCATGTAGTAAAAAATGCATCTGACAACACAAAACTTTACTTAAAAAACACTAATAGAAATGAATATAATGCACATGAATAGAAAGACTATTTATTTCTGAATAGCCAAAAAATTATTTTTTGTTTAAACATTTCTTCCGTTTTGTAATCCAGGCTTGTTGCAGAGTTCAATAAATAAGTCAACTTTAGAATATTTCTAATAAATAACTAATGAACAGAAATATGTCATGTTATATATCAAATTAAAGAGAATTTAATTTTTAATTTTTTGGAAGTAAAAAACGTGAACATTGTAGTAATATATCCAAGTGGTTAGTGCACTTGGCTACTGATCTAAGGGACCTGGGTTCGAGCCCCGGATAAGGCATGGCCGTTTGTTTTTCTGCTGAGGTCCTGCCATCCTCACAGACCTGCTACTATGGCATATAAACTGACAGGCTCCTGTCAGACCTCTGTGGCAAGCAGCTGCTTGAGGGGATTTTTTTTTTCTCTTTAAGAAAACAGAATGATGCACAATTTTGCATTATAAATTGTTACATCAGGTGCAAATCAGCCAACACCTGACACATTTCATTTTCAAGAACTTTGTCAGTGTGGTTGAAAGCTGATTATTACATATGAAAAGATTTTCTAGATGTTTTGTTTTTCTATGTTAAAATAATAGTAAAATAAAAAATTACATTTGTAGGGAATGAGTTGTTAATAAATTTGCATCAGAGCACTGCCTATAGTTCATTTGCAAATATTTTAACATTTATTTACATAACTTTAGTTTTCAAATTTTCAAAATTTTCATATGCTTCCATTACACGTACAAAACTTTTCAATACATCAAATTAGATGTATTTGAATGTAGCACAATACAATTGGTACCCGCTTAAAATCATTAATTTGTTCTTTAAACTGAAGTAAAGCACAATAACATTGTCTCTAATTATTACTGTAATGTTGAGAACAGTAAAATAGTGAAGAAGATATAAATAAGTTCAGCAAAGGTTCATCATATCAATTTGGCTTAGAGGTATCTGAACATGAAAGGGCATGATTGCATTCACAGGCAGAATACTATTATAAAAATATTTACATATAATTTGCAATGTGAAAGCCAGAGATAAGAATTTTGCCTCATTTTCCAAAAATTAGTAGAAATAATTACACCTACCTTTAAGGTACGGTACTCCACGTATCCTAATTTATCTACGTATCCTAATAATATCCACGTATCTTAATAATATCCACATTATCAAAAAATTATGGCAAGAAATTACATAGTGAACAGTCTGCCTCTAGCAGATAGTGATAATGGTATCAAATATATGCAGTTCTATGAAGCAACCAAATAGTAGCTTCTGCAAGAGAAATTTCTGCTGGTTAAATAAGAAAAATGGAACTTCCACTGTATGGTATGATTACCAATGCAGCAGCAATGGCACGAGATTTTTCATATACTCCTAGCTTGACTATCCTGACAAATTGGTGCTTCTGTTTGTTATACAGTATAATAGGAAAATTCAAACAATATTACATAAATGTAAAATTTATGTTAGAATAAACTACTTAAAGTTCTGAAAGTACTTTTATGTCAAAATATTTTTACATTTAATTTATAACTAAGTCTGTTTTTTGATTTTATACTAGTGTGTATGAAAATTTGATAGCCTCTTGGATAGTTCCTAGTTTAGTCTCCATAATATTAAGATTAGGTTAAATTTGTAACCCTGTTTTATGCTATGTGAGGGAACAAAAACTCTCCCTGTAGCTGTGTTCTTGTCTATATCAAGGGAACCATCTTTGTAAATGATTAAATGTTGTTGGGAGTGTTTGTTTATGATATCTGTCATGATAAGTTTGTTAAGGTAATTGCCTGTAGAATGTTTTATATGCAACTGTTGATATGATGTTGTGATAGTTGGCCAGATCCAGGTCCATATAGCAGGAGTGTGCTGAAAGTTTAGCAGATTGTTGTGAAGTTCAGGGCTTTATCTTTTTTTTTAATGTTTATTAGAATTTTAATGGAAAAATTCCTTCCTTTGCTTCCATAGATGCATTATCATTGTCTCTCAATTGCATCTCAACTTGATTGCAGTTTCCACAGTGAGAACAGTTGATGCAATGGCAATGTGAGCTAACTGATATCCAAAGCAGAACATAGATTTAAAACTTGGAGTGAGGTCTGTAGCACACATTATGCATTAGAGATTTAGAGAGGCAAATAAATGCATTACAATATCTGGTTGTAGAGCTTGAAACTGAAATATATATTGTGTAGTATACCTCTTGTTCTAACATTAAAGTAGGGTTCTAATATGCTTTTATCTCAACTAGTTTTGCACGCTGGTTCTACTTATTATACAGTATTTAAGGGAAATTTTTGAAAAAAATGTTATTAAAAAAAGTGAAATTTATGTTAGAATGAACTTGTTACTTTTAGAAATACTGTTACTTTTATTTTTAAATGCTGATATCTTATTCATATTAATATATCTTCCTCTTTTTGTTTATAAGAAATCTTAGGGAAATACTGCTTCCCTTACTTCCATGGATACTTCACTACATTCATTCAAATTTTGATATTCTTTTCTGTAATGCTTTTTTTTCCTTGCAGATAAAAAATAAAATTTCCTTTGTATATTCAATCTGATTGTTTACTATACAGTTTAAATAGTCCATTTGAACATAAGCCATAAGGCTTAGTGGGGTAATCTATGTATATAACCATACTAAGGCTTAATAAAGATATTATTATTATTATTAATTTTTTCTGTATTTTGATGTCTTAGTATATTAGTAACTGTTTACTGTCTTCTTATTTTTCAGAATCTTTTGGACAAAACTATCCTGAGGTAATGTATTACTCTTACTTAGATTCTCAAAGTAATATTAATGCAAATAAATTATTATTTTAACCTAAATTTTTGAAATTTCACCTCATTTAAACATATAATTTCATATTAATTTTTCAATTCATTAACAGAATTTGCCTTTTTTTTTTAAAGAATGTTATCGCAAAAACAATCAGCTCATTGACACTAATGTGGTAATTGATGTGCTGAAGCAGACAGCAATGGAACACGTCGCAATGCCTGGTCACCAACATCTTATATAGGCAACCGGCTCAGCACACTAATAGGAGCGTGTAGCAAAGTGCAATAAACCCACTTAAGAACTCTAGCATGAAGTGAGAAGCAATAATACCAGACCGGTGAAAACATCAACTACTTAGAACAGTACACAACCCAGAATTTATCCTCTTTGAACAATCAATGAAGCTGCCTCTAGAAGAATGAAGAAAATGCAGGTATGACTATTTAATCTAACTTCACTGCACCGATCTACGACCATCATTTACCACATTAGTGTCAATGAGCTGATTGTTTGTTGCGATAACATGTGACTAGTCCAGCACCTACAGTGCTTATAGAGTTAATTTCATCTATCTTTAAGTTTATGTTGAATTCCCCACCTCTTCTCCCTCAGTATCTTGGCTGTGCCACTTTTGACAATACGGATGAATTTTTTTCGCCTTGGTGCACCAACTTTTTGACACTTAGGCAAGATCCCAAAAATTCAACACTCAAAGAAAAAATTCATAATGTTTAGTAAAAAAAATGCAGTTGACCTAGTGTTCCTCCATTTCATAAACAGGACAGAGAATTTCATTAATGTGAACAATCCAAGTCACCTTGTATAACACTGGCCTGTGTTTTAAAATATACCACACCGAAAAGAATCAGTAAAAGAAGTAAAATCATATTTAAGGTAAATATGAAAAAGAAACAAATATCCCCTCAAGCAGCTGTTTGTCACAGAGGTCTGATAGGAGCTTGTCAGTTTAATAGCCATAGAGATCTGTGAAAAAGGCAGAACCTCAGCAGAAAGCCTTACCTGGGGCTCGAACCCAGATCCCTTTTGATCAGTAGCCAAGCAAGCTGACAACAAAATTTTGCTTTCAATTAATAAATAATTTAACCATTTTTATTCAATGTGTTTTCCAAAATTAAGCCTTAATTGCATAGTCCTGTCTATTTTTTTCACTTTATCACAATGAAGAAGTCTTGTTAGAATCAATATGTATATAAATTTGTTTAAATTTTTATTTTCATAAAATTAGGAATTGAATTCTGTTTAATTTGGTGCATAATATGACATATTAGTTTATTGTTTATAGTTTCGCTTTGTTGTCTGTAGACATTGAACTTTTTTGTTTACAGAGGTAAATTAAAAATTATTGTTTGATAGGTATTGATGAAATATTACGACATACACTTTGTGACTCTTTCTAAAGCTGTAATTATGCCCTCTAGGGGTGGAAAAAGTTGAAAATCCCAAAAATGATGTATTTATGCTAGAAATTTGAAATTTTCTTGGTGGAATGTGAAAGTCACAAAATTTCCACTGTCAGCAATAAATTGGCACTTTAGACCCAGGGGGTGGTGGAAAAACACAGCTTATGTTTTAGCAGATAACTTTATTTTTAGAGATAAATGAAAAATTCTTTTTTCTTCAAGTTAGATAGGAATTAATGAAATATTATGATTCACTCTTTCGGAATCTTCCAAAAACTATAAATGCACCTTGTAATGTTGGAAAAATTTGAAAATTCTAAAATTTCAAACAAATATTGCAAAAGTTGCATTTATGCTAGAAATTTGAGATTTCGGTGATGTAAAGATCATGGAATTTTCATTACCGACAATGTGTTGGCACCTTGGACCCCTTGGGGGGGGGGGGGGGTGAAACAATTTTTTTGCTTTAGCAGATAATTATTTGTTTTAGAGATAAATGAAAAATTCTCTTTTGGGCTATATAAGAATTGATAAAATATTATGATTCACACTTGCAGAATCTTTCAAACACTATAATTATGCCCTCTAATGGTGAAATATTTTGATAATTCTGAAATTTCAAACGAATATTGCAACAATGTATTAATGATAAAAATTTGAAATTTTGGTGGTGGAATGTGAAAGTCATAAAGTTTCCATTGGAAACAATGAAAATGATTAGAAAACTCTATTTTAGTTGGATTGGTCTAATGAAATATTATAATTTGCATTTTTCAAGTACTTAAGTAGTTTTAATATATATTTACATATTATTAAATATGGAAACAGCAGAGCTGTCAATGAGTTTTACAAATAAAATATATCTGATAAAAATTTGAAATTTTAGTTGTAGTTTTTCAAGAGATTACTGACAGCAATAATATATCCATTTTCCTGAGAGAGGTGTGGAAAATTCAACTTTTTAAATTTAACAATTAAAAACACTCCTGTGTCGTCGTCATCATCATCATCCACAAGCAGCCATGTGCTACGGAGGTCCAACCAGACCGTGCAATTTAATACTCCAAGCAAGTCTATCCTGAGCTACATCTACTGCATCTGGCCACTGCACACCAATTCTAACAAGGTCCAGTTTGACATTGTCTGCCCACTGCATCCTAGGTCTCCCCTTCTTTCTGAGGCCTTTAGGCACACTGTTCATAACTCTATTCGCCAATATATAATTATTCATACATACAACATGGCCAAACCAACGAAGTCTCTCTCTGCACAATATGCTGCTTAAAGGAGGTTGTAAACTCCTTTGCCTAACCTCATCATTAGTTACAAAGTTGAACCACCTAATGCCCAAGATACTGCGTAAGCATCTGGAATCAAAAGCATCTAGTTTCCTGTTATCTTGTTTACAAAGTGTCCAAGTTTCACTACCATAACTAAGCCGAGAAAGAACCAAACTATTATAGTCTAATTTTAGTCTTTAGGTGTATACGCCTATTTCTCCACATTCTCCATAGATTCTTAAAAGTCCCGGCAGCAATCCCTATTCGTCTGTTAATCTCATGCCGCACATCACCATTATCTGTTATATAGCTCCCAAAATAATTAAACTGTGACACCTGCTCAAGACTGCAACTATTCAGATTAACCGAATCACAGCCTGCCTGACCAGTTTTCATCACTTTAGTTTTCTCTCTGTTTATAACCAAACCTACTCTACTACCAGTCTCATCAACAGCTCGAATGAAAGAGTTCATCTCATCAACATCATTTGCCAAAAGGGCTAAATCATCAGCATAATCTAAATCAGAAATTTTCGTATCTCCAGTCCATTTAAGGCCAAAATCTTTCCCTTGAAGTGAATTTCGCATAACATAATCAATAACCAAACTAAAGAGAAAAGGAAACAAAATGCACCCTTGTTGAACACCAGAAGTAATGCTAAACCAATTGCTACAAGCCTTACCAACTCTCACATACGACTCAGTGTTATTATAGAGAGCTTTCATTATGTTAACTAACTTGTCTGGTATACCATATGATTTCAAAATCAACCACAAATTATAACGATCAACAGAGTCGAAAGCCTTTTTGAAATCAACAAAGCTAGCAACCAAAGGTTTCTGAAACTCTAAACATTTCTCAAGAATCTGCCTAAGTGAAAATATTTGAACCACACATCCCCTACCACTTCTGATTCCACATTGCTCATCACGCAATTGACTGTCAACCAGATTCTTAATTCTATTAAGCACAATCATGGAAAGAACTTTACCTGGAATAGAGAGTAGGCTAATACCCCTATAGTTATCACAAGAACTGCAATCACCTTTTTTGAAAATAGGGATAACAAAAGCTCTGGTAAAATCCTTAGGAACCATGCCTTTATCATAAAAGATATTCAGAATTTCAGTCATCCAAGTGGTAACCGAAACATTTCCAGCTCTAAGCATTTCCATAGTAATTTCATCTACCCCTGGGGATTTATGAAGTCTAAGTTTAGAAACAGCCAAAATAACTTCAGATTGTGTTATAGGGCCAACATTAAAGCCACCAATGCATCTATCATCATTGCAAACAATGGGAATAGAACTAACTACATTGTTTAGAATATCACTGAAATGCTCAGCCCACGTAGCCATGACAGAATCCTAACCTTCTATATATAACCTTACCTTGTTTATCCTTCATATAACCTGTCTGTACAGCTCTCTGTATACCTGTCTGTTTTCTACCACACAAATCATTAACTATCTGGTACAGCTCTCTGCTGTTGTGCTGTCTAACTGCTTCCTCGGCTTTGTCAGCCAAGCCATCAAGCCAAAGATTCTTATCAGTACCTAACTGAAACTTTACACATTTATTAAGTTCTCTGTAACGCGTTCTATTAAGACTAGTAGGGTATTGATTAAGAACATTCCTGCAGTTCTTTTTTTCCGAAATAAGCTCAAGTGCCTTATCATTAAAATAATTCTGCTTCCTCTGCTCCTTTTTCCCTAAACAGTACTGTTAGTTTCCAAAAAAGCCTGTTTAAAATGATCCCATTCTTCCTCAACTTCAGTAGTAAGCATACCATGACTGTTATAATGACTAAGTAACCTATCATGGTAAGCTTTGGCTATAACTGGGTCTTTCAGAGCTTCAGTATTAAAAGTAAAATTTTTAACCCTAGCATAACACTTTTTAAGTTTAAGTTGCAAGACACTTTTAACAAGATAATGGTCAGATCCAATTTCAGCTCCCCTATATGACATGGTATTCCTAACAGAACTAGCCCATTTGCTGTTAATATATAATCAATCATATTCTTATGCAGCCCTTCGGGTGAAACCCATGTGTACTTATATATGTCGCAGTGTTTGTAATATGTGTTAGTTATTCTGAATCCATTGAGTTTACTCACCTGTAGGAGACATTGCCCATTGCCATTGCAGCTACCAATACCAAAAGGGCCTATCACCCCTCCCCAAAGGTCAGAGTCAGTACCAACTTCGGCATTGAAGTCACCAAGAACAAGGGTAATATCTCCTTTCTTGACAGAATTCAAAATATCCTTAAGTTTTCCATAAAACCTGCCCTTCTCATCCTCATCGGCGTCCTCAGTGGGGGCATAACAGCAGATAACATTCAAGTGTTTAACGCTTGTCTGAAATTTTGCTGTAAGAAACCTTTCATTAATGTATTCATATCCTAGAAGAGCATCACTGGCGTGTCTGCTTCTGCTGAGAAGCAGACCCACATGTTGGTGATGCTTGTTATCTTCCATCCCTGAAAAGAGAAATTTAAGATTATTTTTAAGAATCTGACCTTTATCTGTCCATCTGGTCTCTTGCAAGCCGAGAATATCTAAATTATAATGGTGGAATTCTTGTGTGAGGACATCAAGAGAAAAATATCTGTGCATAGTTCTCACATTCCAACTACCTATGGAGAGAAAATGGTTAGTGGGATGTTTAAAGAAACTATGTTTATTGAGAGAGGAAATGCCAATAATATCAAACAGCCCCCTAATCGCAGACATGGGGCAAAGACCCGTTCCCCCACCACTAAAGGCTGAAGCCATCTACACTGGAAGACTTCCCCCAATGTAGGATTTGACGATGCCAGTAGAAGCAAAGCGTTCAGGTGCCTGCAATGACCTCTGCTCAGGATTCTTCACCAGCTGATAAATATATCCTGTGAATCTGTTTTCTGTTTGTTTGTGGGTTGACAGCCCCAAGTGAATAACTTGGGGCTGTCAACCCACAAAAAACAGAAAACACAGCGGATGATTTTCCCTCCACAGAAGCCCACCAGTGCAGCAAAATCAGGATCCATAATCAAGCTCATAGCCATATATCTGTCCAGTCCAGTGGGTTTATATGGTCAGCACCAGGACCCTGTGTGGTTGACTACTCCTCAGCAGGGTAGAAAAAAAAAAGAAAAGTAGCCAGAGTTGTCCAGATCAGTAGGCTACACTAATCTGGCAGCCCTCGTCTTCCGTTCACTTCCACAAGAGAGTATCTCTTTTGAAAGATACTAACGGTCTGCACCATGAGAAGGTGGGGTCAGACATTTGGTGCTAGGCCTGGCCGGTTCTATGCATCATCACAGGGGATTGGTGCAAAGCTCTCCTTCCAGTGACTACCTAGCTACCATTTACAGATTCTTATGTTGTATTTATTAATAAAATACTATTTGCATTTTCCCTATCAGTCGCTTTCTCAAATTAAACCTTTTAAGGAGTTAAAAAGAGTAGATAAAGGAAAACGTCATTCTTTTTGAAAACGAACTCTTGTTTCAAACAAATATTTATTTGTTATTAATAGATAGCCTTTCTATTCATGTGCATTATAATCATTTCTGTCATTAGTCTTTTTTAAATAAATATTTATTTGTTTTGCCAAAATTTGCTCTGGTGCATATGTAAATGAGATTCTCATGTTTGCCAAAGGCAATATGCTTTCTTCTAGTTAAATTATAAAGTTGACTTGTTTATTTGCCTCAGCATAGTTGGAAAAAGCGTGGACTTTTCTCACAGTATGGGACTGAGTAAACAATTACAAAATCAGAGTAATTTATTTGTTATTCATAGCCTTTCTATTTGTGTGCATTATAATCATTTCTATTAGTTTTTTTTAAATAAACAGACAGATGTCCCCACCTGCAACCAAGACACTGGAATCGCCCTTCACAACATATGGAAAGAAGCTCTTTGTCTAAACAGACCTAACGTCACTATAAAGCATCACTTCACTGAAGACAGAGTGCTGTTTTTGCTCCTAAAAGCTTCTGAGTTTTGTCCTAAAAAACTTTATGCAAATAGTTTGAAGGATAAACTTTAAAATTTTATTGCTTAATGACAGAGAATTTTAAGTTATTTTTAATTAATTTCTGAGCAAGAAGATCCTTTTAATTGTGTACTTATAGTGCTATTCATGTTCTTCAGATGGGAAAGGCAGTGGACTTAAGTTAGTTTGACAAAGGCCAAATTGTAATGTCCAAACAACTGGGTCAGAGCATTTCCAAGACGGCAAGGCTTTTGGAGTAGTTAGTACCTTCAAAAAGTGATCTGAGGAGGGAAAAACCACTACTAGTATTTTGTGGGCCAACCACTGCTCACCTCTAGCATCAATGAGCAGTGGTTTCCCCGCCAACAGAAGGGATACTGTGGTGCAACTCGCTGTAATTTGGATGCTGGTGATGGGAGTAATGTGTCACAACTCATCCTGCTGAAAATGGGGCTCTGTGTGCCCATACTAGCCTCAGTTCACTGTTGAAAGCACCTACAATGGGAATGTGAACATGAAAACTGGACATTTAATGATTGGATGCAGGGTCATCTGGCCCCATGAATTTCGTTTCCTATTGCACCATGTGGACAGCAGGCTATATGTGCATCATTTACCTGGGAAAGTGTTGGCACCAGGATGCACCATGGAATGAAAACAAGCTGGTGGAGGAAGTGTAATGCTTTGGGCAATGTTTTACTGGGAAACCCTGGATCCAGTCATTCATGTGCAGGAAACTATGAAGTGTACCACCTACCTAAATATCATTGCAGACCAAGTACATCCTTTCATGTCAATGGAATATTCTACTAATATATTCACTCTAATAGTGCTTTCTTTCAGTAGGATAATGTGCCATGCCACACTGCCTATATTGTTTGAGATTAATTCGCATGACATGGGGAGGACTTCTAGGTGTTACCCTGGCCTCCAAATTCTCCAGACATCAATCCAATCGAGCATCTGTTGAATCGAGCTTCAGTCAATTTTGGGGGGCGGGGGCTCAGTCGGTAGCGTGCCAGGCTCGTAATCTGTAGTTCCCAGGTTCGAGTCCTAGCTGGGTCAGCATTGAGATTTATCTCCGCAAAATTCCCCGCCCTGCCCACGGTCAGTAGGGGACACCGATGGGCTTGGAAAGGCCGCCGTCCATCGGATGGGACGTTAAGTCATGGCCCCGTGTGCAGGAGAGCCATACCCTGTGCACATTAAAGAACATGCTGGATGGCCTTGACGGGAGACTACCATCCGTCTCCCAACAGCTGTTCCAGTGGGTCCCCTCCCCCAATCTTCTCTGAGCCTTTTAGCCCATGGTGTGCAAAAAAGTGCCGCTCAGAGGTAAAACAACCCAACTTAATTTTGGAAATTTTTCCTTCAAGTGCAAAAACCCTTTACCAGTTTTGTCCATTGCCTTTACAGTTTTTCATAAGCCCCAGTTTGATGTGTAGTGGTGGGAGCAGAACATCAGAGGGGTCATATTACTATTTCCAGGAATAAAAACATCTCTTTTGGGCCAGTCTTTTTGTAGCATTTCTTTCTGTCTCTACTGTCCCATAAACACAGAAAAGAGCAGAATTTTGTGAAGCCTCCTTGAGGCCCAAGCAAGAGAGATATGACTTTTAGGTCATCACATATTGTCCACATGAACTGGTTATATTTTATAGCAGTAAGTATTTTTCTCATGCTTTCATAAATTTCCTTCATTCCCACAGTGTGTGTCACTGGAATGGAAGGTTTTTGGTTTCCTTTATGCAAAAGGACAACTTTTAAGCTGAATTTTAACGAATCTATGAATAGATACCATTCCTTAGGGTTGTGTGTTGTTTCAATTTCTTCCATCAGCCCTGAAATATCTGTACAGAAACATAAACCATCTTGCATCTCACAATAAGCAAATAAAGCCAAATTTCTCTTTCTGAACAGAGAGACTCTGGCCAGAAGATTCCACTCTTGAAATCTTAAACCTGAAACCTCAGCTTGTTGTTTGGAAAGTCCTAGGTCTCAAACAAGATCATTTAGTTCATTTTGCTGAATCAGATGAGGCTCATCTAACTTTTTAGGAGTGTACACAGTCATATCAGAATAATATGACCACCTACCATAGTTTATGTAAGGTAGGTGATCATATTATTCTGATACGACTGTGTATTCTTGCAGTAGGATCTAGGATTCTGATATGACTGATATATTCTTGCAGTAGGATCAGGATCTGTATGTGCCTCAAAGTCTTCCTCTGATGAACGTGAATCCATCTCCTCCCAGTTAGTTGGAGGTGTTGGTATAGGAAGATCTTCTCCATGAGGAACTGGCCTTATGGCTGAAGGCACATATGAATATTGTATTTTGCTTTTGTTCATTTTTTAAAAGTCCGACACTTTAGTTAAACAAAAATAGCAATCATGCAAGTGACTAGTTGGCTCACGCCAAACCATTGGAACTGCAAAGGACGTGGATTTTATTTTACTTTTCAGCCATTCACTCAGGCCAACAAAGCGCGAAATGCAGCATACCTGGTCCCCATGTTTTGTCCTGATCTCCAACACGACATCCAAAATACAAGTTGTAGGCTTTCTTCACAAATTTGTCAAAGAATGGCCCTGGGATTTTAATGTATAATTTCCACACACATAGAAATCTTATCTGGTACATTAACACATCCACGACACTGCCTTTGTTGCATTTAAATGACAAAATTCACTCTCCAACATACATCACGTGTTTCTCTTACAATGGAAACAACAAGAATGACGATTTGAGGTTAGGTTACTGTAACATGTTTTCTCCCCCTTGGCAATCAGTGTTGCCAGCCACAAAAAGTAAACTATCTAGTATCCTCCTAGTTGCCTGGAGGTGTTGGTGTAAGAAGATCTTAATAGGAGTCAAAATGACCAATAACATAAAAACGTGATGTGCTAGAGCCATTTTTTAAGGCCAGATCTGAAATCAGCACCTGAAAAATAGTTGAAAGGCAACTGCAATTGTTCATGTTATAAAAACCTTGTTAACCAGTGTTTATTACATGATCCATCCTTATAAACCTTCTACTATGGTGTATAAACTGACAGGCTCCTGTTTGACCTCTGTGACAAGCAGCCAATTGAGAAGGTATTTTGCTTTATTTAATTTTCATTACTTAATACAAGAAAACAACTATCAATAGGCTGCAAAATAACTCTTGCTCTAGATGCAGACGTCTCCTCGCTTGCCATGGGAGCAAAATTGTATAGTCATGCCCTGAATACAATATTTTGATAATATAAAATAAAACTTTGATCAATAAAATTGATTAAATCATTAATAATGCAAATAGCTTGAGTGACTTACTTATTTATTTTCATCTTACTCAGTGCAACATTAAAAGAAATAGTTGCTGTTCCTGATCATAGATGGCATCAAGGCCAGGTGCAGCAATCACAGGAGATAAGTCATATTAGTGGGGAAAAGACAAGAGTTGACAGTAATTTAATGGCCTTAGAACACTCTGGCATGAGATCTGGAGAGATGTGAATTCAAATCCTGCATCTTAGCAAAACGTTTTTTCCATAAAACTATTTATTAAAATAAAACTTGATTTTTTTGGTTAATGTTTTTTTTCATAAAAAACCATATTTTATTTTAATAAATGCTGATTAATCAGGCATACAACATGCCATAATTCCTTACATTAGTTATTTGGCAAAAAAAAGTTTCAAAGTTAATTTTTTTACTTTATTAAAATTTTTTATGAAAATGGTTTTAATTGTTAAATAAAATAGTAAAATAATAATAAATACCCCCTCAAGCAGCTGCTTGCCACAGAGGTCTGACAGGAGCCTGTCAGTTTATATGCCACAGTAGAAGATCTGAGAGGATGGCAGGGCCTCAGCAGAAAACAACACGAACATCCATGCCTTACCCGGGGCTCGAACCCAGGTCCTGTAGATCAGTAGCCAAGCACGCTAACCACTCGGCCACGGGACGACTTGTTAAATATCTTTATTTATATATAAAAAAGTTGAATGCAAGTGAAAATAATTTTACAAAATATTTTAATAACAATGAATGCATACACATATGGGTACATTGGGAACATCACTGGTCATAAAACTTCGAACTTTGTACCCTTTATCTCTTCTATCTATGGAGGAATTATCAGCCAGGTGAATACATTTTTTTAATTCTTATCATTTATTGCCAAGAGATTGTATCAGCAACTAATGGAATTATTCTATTTTCATCTAGGACCAAGGCAATTTCTATCTAGTGAACCTATGGTATCCAGAGGGAAACAAGTGTTCCAATAAAAAAAAATTTGTCTCGGCTTAAGTGACTGAAAATGTATGGTTATTTTGCTTTGCATATAGAGTTCTTTGTTCAACAATATGGTTTAGTACTTCTTCATCCAACATTTTTCCAAAAATTTGAACTTCGTTTAGATTTAAGCTCCAATGTTGCATCGAGATGTTCTGTGGCCAAGTGGATAGCATGCTTGGCTACTGATCATCGGGACCTGAGTTCAAGCCCTAGGTAAGGCATGGATGTTTGTGTTGTCCTTGATATTTGACATGATTGTGCTTCTGTTGCAGTCCCCATCTTCCTCACAGAACTTCTCTATGAAAAATAAACTGACAGCTCCTGTCAGATCTCTGTGGCAAGCAGCTGCTTGAGGGGGTATTTGTAATATTATATCATGCAAATGATTTTCATAGCCATATTCTGTTTGGATATAGTTGGCATCCATTTAAGAATAGTATTAATTTCTGATACTTTTATTTGACTTTGCGAACTGGAGTCACTATCAGCAGATCTTACCATCACTATCAGATCTTTACCATCACTATCAGCAGTACATATATTTCAGTTTCTCCTGGCACATCATTTGGAAACTCGGATGTATCCAAAATGTCTTCAATTTTTTTGCAGTCTGTTTCTTCATTTACAGTTGGAGGAATAATGATGCTATCTATGTTAGCATTGCTTGAACTGCCTGCTATTTCATCTAGTGTTTCTCTTAAATATAAAAAAAAGTCTACCATAAAACATTTTAGGGCTGATTTCATCAAAATTCATTGCAGGATCCATTGCTATATATTAAAGATACTCTGAATGGGAATACACAATAATACTATATAAAATCCCTTTGTACCCAAGCAGGTGCACAACATTTTGCAACTGAAAAATTATATAACAAAAAAACTATTTTTATGATTATTATCAATACTTACCTGTTGAAAACATTTATTAGTAAAAGTATTACAAATAGACAAATGAATGCTTGCAGATGAACTTAGTCACCTGTTACTTTCACAAATTATAATAACATGTAAGAGTTTTTAGGTTATAATATTTACAACTGGTGGAAATGATGAAACAAGTTTTGAAATTATTGAAGTAAATACCTGTAAAATAGTTCCAGTTGCAGATTCAGAAAATGTATAACAGATGGCATCTCTACAGATTTGAAAATGTATAATGATATGTACCTGCATGAGTATAGTGGGAACAAATGGGTTAATACTAAGAAATTGGAGGACACAGATCTGCCAATAAGAAATAATAATAAAATAAAATTGGCAGAAACAAGTTGATTAACTGCCTGGGGCGGGGATAGCTCAGTCTGTAGTGCACCAGACTTATAATCTACAGTTCCCAGGTTCAAGTCTCAGCTGAGTCAGCATTGAGATTTATCACTGCAAAACTCCCTGCTCACGATCAATAGGGGACACCGATGGGCTTGGAAAGGCTGCTGTCTGTTGGATGGGAGGTGTGTATGAGAGCTATATCCTGTGCACATTAAAGAACACACTTGATGGGAGGCTACAATCTGTCTTCCAACAGCTGTTCCAGTGGGTCCCCTCCCCCAAACTTCTCTTATCTTTCAGGGTCCTTGTGACTGTCTATTTAGTCCAGTGTGTGCAAAAAAGTGGTAAAACAACCCAACTGATTAGCAGCCAATAGCTCACACCTATTTGAGTTATATAAGTTAAGTAACTTTTAACCACATATAAGTTTCATCTGACATCTCTCATAAATATCAATGCACTTGCAACCAAATTCGTCACAGTAGTGGCACAGCATTTCCAATAGCTTTAATGTTAATGTCAGTGTTTAACTGTTTTTTTTTTAGCTAACATTGAATGTTGTTTTTTGTTTTGTTTTTTTGACAGGAATTTGATGGAGCCTTAGATTGCATTAGCCTTGCAGTGACCTGTGCTTTCAATAAGCATGGAACCCTTTTAGCAGTAGGTTGCAATGATGGAAGAATTGTGATATGGGACTTCTTGACAAGAGGAATTGCTAAGATTATAAGTGCCCATGTTCATCCTGTTTGTTCTCTCAGGTAATGTTTGCAAACCAAAAATAAATTACTATAATACACTGAGATGCCAGTTTATTAGGTGCACCTACCTAGTAGCATGTGCCTCCTTCGGTGTTCAGACAACTTGAATTTGTAGAGCATGGAACTTACAAGATGTTGGATGCATTGTATAGGAATGTTGTACCATGCAGAAATAATCATGTTGAGCAGTTGCTGCAGATTAGGCAGTGACACATTCTTTGCTGCGAACAGCCCTTGACACCTCATCCCAAAAATGTTCGAGAGGGTTTAGATCTGGTGACTGTGCAGGCGATAAAGCAAGGAAAGCTCATTAGCATATTGCTGGAACCATTCGATGAAGTTAGTGCCTTGTGAGCTAAGTACATTATCATGCTGAATATGTCTATCCAAGTGAGGATAAACTGTAGCCATGAAGAAATGAACTTGATCAGCAACAATGTTCAGAAACATTGTAGGGTTCAGGTGTCCTGCGATGGGTTCAGGCGGGTACCAGGAAAACATTCCCCACACCATCATACCACTACTACTGGCCTGTATTGTTGATACCAGACAAGATGGCTCTATAACCTCATGTTGCTTGCACTAAATTCTGATCCATCAGCATGATGCAAAAGCAACCTTGTTTTATCTGATCAAGCTCCTTTTTTCCAGTTCTTAATGGTCTAGTGTTTGATGCTCCTGTGCCCACTGGAGACTCACTTTTATGTTTTTCACTAACAACATTTCCACTTGATATGTTCGGTGGCTGTTGTAGCCATCCATGACAAGTTCCAATACATAGAGTGCATTCAGAGATGATCTGCACACTGTTTACTTCTACTGTGATTTGCCTGGTTGTGGTCTGTCTGTTTGCTTCTGCAATTCTCGCTAATCTCCTTTGACCCTCTAATCCACAAGCTGTTTTCGTCCACAGGATCACTGATCACTGGTAGTTTATTTGCTTTTTGCACCAGTCTTGGTAAACCTTTGAAACTGTTGTGCCTGAAACGCTCAGAAGGATGGCTGTTTGGAAGATGCTAAAATCAGCACACCTAGCACCAACTATCATATCATTTCAAAGTCACTCAGATCACTCGTTTTGCCCATTCTGACACTCAGTCTGATACTGATGCTTGGAGAGCTGGTCTATTTGATTTATACTGCACACCACAGTCTCGTTATAAATTATTTGTTGGAATTCATCTTGTCATTTATGTGATGAGAGGTAATGTACCTAATAAACTTGTATCTTAGTGTATATAAAATAAACATTATTAAAGAATACCCATATTTTAAAGTGATATATTTTCAAAATAATTAAATAACAAAAGTAATTTTGTGTATAAAATATCGAGAAACACTCAGTTCCATTTAATATTCAACAGCCTTTAATGTGGATGACATTGATGGCATGATATTGAATTTCTATCCATTTACTTGGCATGTGTGATGTAATTCAACAGCTGCAGTGATTCTTTCCTTTTAAGTGATGTAAAATTACGATTTTTTTTTTTTATAAACTATGTCTTTAGTGTATTCCCCAAAAAACAAGTCCAGTGATGTCAAATCAGGACATCTCAGGGGCCAAAAGATCGGTCCACTTCTACCGATCCAGCTATTTTGAAATTTGATATTTAAGTCATTACAATTGATGTGTTATCACTATATAATACGGACTCCACTGTCATAACAAGGAAACTTTGAGAGTAACTTGGCATTTTAGATATACATCTCCTTTTGTTACTTAAATATTTATTAAAATATAACACTAAAATATGAGTATTCTTTTATAATGACCCTGTATAATTGCATAATTTTAGCTTATTTATTTATTCTGTATGATTTTACTGTAATTCTTCACAATCTGTTCATAGAGAAATGTTTTTTTTTAGTAGCAGATAACACTAATTTTGAGCAGGGTGAAATTTGTACTATGCCTCCTGCATATTTGAGCTATCTAGTGATAAGTTTGGTTGTAAAGAATCACTTTGAATTCTGTTTGACAGCAAGCACTGCATGACTGTATGCATTGATTGAATGGCTGGGAACGCATCCAGTCGTACCTAGAGATAAATTTTGAAATAGCTGACCACAAAAATTAGTGTATTAAAAAACTAATTGTGACAGAAGTAAATATTTTGCAGATATATTTGCCACCACAGTGTTTTTGGCATAGGGATATGTAGGAAATGTTAAAGTTTGTAGAGACTTACAGTTTATTATCATAGAAAATATTTTAACATTAATAATTCCATGCAGGGGTGTAGCGAAGGACTATGGTTGGCGGGATTGAAAATTTTCCAACTCGAAAAATCGAATTTTGCCAACTGAGAAAATAATGTCCTGTCTGTTCATACCTAGATTTTCGCTCCGTGGGAGGTGGTGGTGGTGGTGGTGGTGGTGGGGGGGGGGGGGGTGGAGGCAATTTTCACAACTCTCTTGCATTTTGCCATTTGACCTCCAATTTTGTCAACTAGCCATATTTTCACAAAAATAATTCCAATATTTACATCTTGTCTGAATTTGTAGCAAGTCAGTGTGAATTTTCCCAACTCCTTGATTTCACCAACCCTCCTTAATTTCAGAAAACCAATCCCAATCTTTACATCTCTCCTAAATTTCCCAAGTCACTTCAAATTTTTCGAGATACCCAAAATTTTGCCAGTTTTTCCTGTTTTTGTCAACTCTCCTTAATTTTACATAACCAATCCCAATTTTTAAGTATAATCATGCAAAGAACTTTACCTCGAAGAGAAAGTAAACTGATTCCCTCATAATTGTCACTAGAACTACACTGCTTGACATTGAAAGTGCCTCACCCAGAAGGACATCTTACAAACATGCAAATAGAACGGTGGGTGTGCACAATTGAGATATGCAAATGATGATATCCGGAGTCAATGATGTGTGTGGCTCAAGAGATAAAAGGTGCAAGAAGGAACAGCAATGGTATTGTGTTTATGCAGATGGAAGTTGTGCAATAGTTGAGATTAGGTGGTTCCACTTGGAAATAGTTCAGTGAAGGCAGAAAATGCTTGGTACACGTTGTCACCAGGTTTATCGCCATTTGGATGCTTTTGAGAGAGAATTATAGGCCTATGTGAAGCTGGATGGACTACATGTTGTGTTGCTGCCCATTTTCATCGGAATGCATGAACTGTTGTACACTGTTGGCAACAGTGGCAAAATGAAGGTTCTAACTTGTGTCGCAGAGGGAGTGGGGCTGTCTGACAGACGTTAGCATGTCTTGATAGGCGCATTGTTCGACATGTTCATTCATCACCACAGAGCACTGCAGGCGATATTTGATGGGCTGTGTCAGCAGTCATGGACATCCCCATAATGACCTGAATCGTAAACCGAAAGTTGCATGAGGCACACCTGTGCTCTAGGCAACCGTTACGTCGACTGCCATTGACTGCAAACCATTGCAGTGCTCATCTGGCTTGATGCTGAAGTCATACAAACTGGGATTGCGAATGGAACACTGTTGTGTTTACTGATGAATTCTATTTCTGTCTGGGTGCTGACGATCGATGGGTCCATGTATGGTGAAAACCTGGTGAGAGGACGGATTCAGCTTTTGTTCACGACCAGCACACTGCCCATCAGCCAGGCATAATGGTATGGGGTGCTGTTGGATATGACAGCAAGTCACCTCTTGTCTACATCACGGGAACACTGACAGCTGCATGATATATTAGCGTGGTTCTGCAGCCCTTTTTGTTACCGTTCCTGGGAGTTGTGCAGCAGCCCATTTTCCAGCATGACAACACCCATGTACACACTGCTAGGGTCTCCAGACAATGTTTGCAACATGTTCAAGTATTGCCATGGCCAGCACGATCTCCAGATTAATCCCCAATAGAAAATCTGTGGGACATTGGGTGATGTGCAATCCTCTCACCAGACAGTGCGGAATCTCGATAAATTATGGGAGCAAGTCAATGTTGTTTGGTATGTAATTCCTCAGGACCATATCCATTGACTGTATGACTCCATGCCACACTGTGTTGCTGCCTGTATTGCCGTTCAAGGCATTGCAACCACCTATTGAGGCAGTCACATTGTGCTGCATTATCTCATCTTCTAATCACTGTAAGTGGCTGCAAATTAAATCATGGTATGCCAATATGCATTGCTATGTGTGTGCTATAAATTTGTAATTTGTAATAAATTTGTAAAATTGTGCTACATTTCACCCCTATCCCCTCACTTCTGGGTGGGGCAATTTCAGTGTTCTGCAGTTTACGATTGCCTTTTTTAAAAAAATTGTGATAATAACAACTCTAGTAAAATCCTTAGGAACAACACTTTTAGCATAAAAGATATTCAAAATTTCAGTCATCCTGAGGTAACTGAAACATTCCCAGTTCTAAGCATTTCAGTATTGATTTCATTCACCCCTGAGGATTTATGCAATTTTAATTTAGATAGCTAAAATGACCAGAATGTGATATAGGACCAACATTAAATAAATATTTTGTGAAAAAAATTTTGCAGACCTATGGGACTTGAACCCACATCTCTCCAGAAACATGCCAGAATATTTTTACTGATTGAACTAATGCTGACTCATCTTTTTTCCCACTAATTTAAGACTTTAAATCTTTCACCGATGGTTTTTGACACCAACCATTGGCACCATCTATGATCAACAGGTAACAACAATTCCTTTTATGTTGTGCTGAATGAGATGGAAATAATAAAGTCTCTTCACACTATTTAGTGTTATTAATGATTTAAACATAGATGACAATCGCAGCGTTACCTGGGTGACATTTTAACGTCAATACATCAATAAATATTTTGTGAAAATAGCGTGAAGAGACTATTATTTCCATCTCACTCAGTGCAGTATAAAAATGAATTGTTGCTACCTGTTGATTATAGATGGCACCAATGGTTGGCATCGAAAAATCATCAGTGAAAGATTTAAAGTCTTAAATTAGTGAAAAAAAGATGAGCCAGCATTAGTTCAATCAGTAAGAATACTCTGATGTGTTTCTGAAGAGATGCGAGTTCAAGCCCTGTATGTCGGCGAAATTTTTTCCACAAAATATTTTTTGATATATTGACATTAAAATGTCACCTAGGTAATGCTGTAATTGTCACCTATGTCAACATTAAAGCCAGTAATGTATCTATCCTCAGTACAAACAATGGGAGTAGAAATAATCACATTGTTTAGAACATCTCTGAAATGTTCAGCCCACCTAGCCATCACAGAATCCTCACCTTCAACCTCCTTTCCATGTTTACACCTCAATCCCTGTGTTCATGTCTGTTTCTTCCTAAACAAAGCATTAATAATCTGATACAACCCCTCTGTTGTACTATCTAACTGCTTTTCAGCTTTGTCAACCAAGCTATCAAGCCGAGGATTCTTATCAGTTGTTAACTGATCCTTTACAAATTTATAAGCCGTTGCAATGCCGTCTGTTAGACTAGTAGTGTTTTGATTCATATTAATCCTTCACTTCCTTCTTTTAGAAGTAAGTTCTATAAGCCTTATCACTTAAATAATTTTGTTTCCACTGTTCCCTTTTATCCAAAAGAGTACTGTTGGTTTCAAGAAAAACCTGTTTAAACTTATCCCATTCTTTCTCAACTTCAGCAATAAGTAAACTATGATTGTCATAATAACTAATTAGCCTATCATGGTATGCTTTTGCTCTTTCTGGATCTTTCAGATCTTTAGTGTTAAAGGTAATTTTCTTAACCATAGCACAACTTTCTTTAGCTTCAGTTGCAAGACACTTTTGACAGCAGGTCAGACCCATTTTTGGCTCCCTATGTGATCCTGTATTCCTAACCGAACTAGCCATTTGCTGTTAATTAAAATATAATCTATCATATTCCTGTGCAACCAATCAGGTGAAACCCATGTATAGTTATAAATGCCCTTGTGTTTGAAGTTTGTGTTAGTTATTTGCTAGCCATTAAATTTACTTACCTGTAAGAGATGTTCCCCATTGCCATTCGAACTACCAATGCCAAAGGAACCTGAAACTCCTGCCCAAAGGTCAGAGTGAGTACCAACTGTAACATTGAAGTCACCTAGCACAAGAGAAATATCTCCTTTCTTCACAGAATTCAAAATATCCTGAAGCTGGCTGTAAAACTTATCTTTCTCATTCTTATCAGAGTCCTCTGTTGGGGCATAGCAACAGATAACATTCAAATCTTTAATTTTTGTTTTAAATTTTGCTGTAAGACATCTTTCTTTAATGCAGTCATATCCTAGAACAGCATTACTGGCATGTCTGCTGAGAAGCAAACCTACACCTTTGAGATGCTTTCAATCCTCCCTCTCTGAAAAGAGAAATTTAAAGTTTTTTTTAAGTATCTCACTTTTATCTGTCCATCTGGTCTCTTGCAAGCCTAAAATAGCTAAGTTATAATGCCAGAGTTCCTGCATGAGGACATCAAGAGAATAATTTCTATGTAATGTCCTCACATTCCATGGACCTGCAGAGAGAAAACGATTAGTAGGATTTTTAAAGAGACTAGGTTTATTGAGAGAGGTAGAGCCAGGGACTTTGACTTTCTGAGACCCTAAGCTGTGACAAGTTTAGAGGACATAAGATATGGTAAGTTTGAGACCAAAAAATTGTAAATCGAAATCAAGTCGGGTTATAGGAGGGGGGAGGAGAGCATCGTCCAACACCACCACTTTGAGAATGCTAGTAAGGGTAATGGTGACAAAACATTATTAAACTTGTGCACATTTCATTATTTTACAAATCTTCTAAAGTTTTTAAAACCAATGGGGAATGTTATACTGCAAAGAAAATTTAGTTTTTGGCCTCTTTTTATACTTTTTCTGGCTCAATTGCGTCACACATATGTACCTATCCCCCTACTTTTTCCTAGATCCTGACCCGGTTGAAATATAGGTTTATTATTCTGATTGAAGCAAGCATCAAAAAGTAAACATGAAACAGATGTGGTGAAAACATTATACTAGCATTGGTATACAATGATAACTGTGTACAGCTGATATAAACAGTGTTTACACAATAAAAATAAATTAATTTAAATATGAAAAAATAATTCATGTCACAGTAAACTTCAAACTTAATTTTCTGAGGCCCTTCATAATCATGAGACCCTAAGCTGTAGTTTATTTAACTTTGCATAAGTCTGGCCCTGGGTAGGGCCAACAATATCGAACAGCCCCTGATCACAGGATGGAGCAAAGACATGTTCCTCCACTGCTGAAGTTCAAACTACCATGTTGGAATGAACTCCAGGTACCTATAATGGCCTGTGATCAGGATTATCCACCAGCTGATACAAGGTATCCTGTGCCTCTGTTCACTTAGGGCTGGCAATCTACAAGCAAACAGAAAACAAAGCAGCAGATTCTCCCTTAACAGAAGCCTACCAGTGCAGCAAGTCCAGGATCCATAATCAAATTCAAAGTCGTAAACCAGTCCAGTCTAGCGGGTATAAATGGTCAGCACCAGGACCCTGTAAAGTTGACCACTCCTCAGCTGGGCAGAAAAAAAAAGTGGCCATAGATGACCAGAGCAGTAGCCACACTTATCTGGCAGCCCTCCCCTTCCGTTTCCTTGCAAACAAGAATTATCTCTTTTGAAAGATATTAATGGTCTGCATGACAAGAAGGCGAGGTCGGACTTTAGGTGCTAGGCATGGGTAGTTCTGTGCATCATTGCAGGGGATTGGTGCATAGCTAGCTCTCTTTTCAGTGAATACATAACTACTATTTTTCATCAAGTGCTTATTAATAGCACTAAGAACATAATTATTAGTTTTTAACTTCGGGCAAAACCAAATGCTAACTTTGAAGCCCTATAAGTTGTAAAATAAACATTTTATGAGAAAATGCCACAGCTCTAAATCTCAATTTCAAGAGTATTCGCTTGGTATTTACAGTTATGGATCTTTTGATATTTAGCAAGAACAACTGCTAACTTTAGAATTTACTTCAGAAAAAAAAAAAAATCAACAGATTAGAAACTTCACAGATGATATAGTAACAGGTAGAAAATATTTTGCAGGTGCATAAAAACATTCTGTCAATCCGTGCATGCATTTCTTTTGCTGCCTCATAATTAATAGCAAATGGGCTAGTTCTGTTAGGAATACCATGTCATATAGGGGAACTGAAATTGGATCTGACCATTACCTTGTTAAAGGTGTCTTGCAACTTAAACTTAAAAAGTGCTGTGCTAGGGTTAAAAATTTTACCTTTAATACTGAAGCTCTGAAAGACCCTCTTATAGCTAAAGCTTACCATGATAGTTTACTTAGTCATTATGACAGTCATGGTTTGCGTATCACTGAAGTTGAGGAAGAATGGGACCGTTTTAAACAGGTTTTTTCAGAAACTAACAGCACTCTTTTAGGAAAAAAGGAGCAGAGGAGTCAGAATTATTTGAGTGATAAGGTACTTGAGCTTATTTTGGAAAGAAAGAACTGCAGGAATGTCCTTAATCAATACCCTACTAGTCCTAATAGAAAGGATTACAGAAAGCTTAATAAATGTGTAAAGGATCAGTTAGCTGCTGATAAGAATCTTTGGCTTGATGGCTTGGCTGATAAAGCCGAGGAAGCAGTTGGACAGCACACAGCAGAGAGCTATACCAGATAGTTAATGTTTTGTGTGGTAGAAAATGGACAGGTATACAGGGATTGAAGGATAAACAAGGTAAGGTTATAGAAGGTGAGGATTCTGTCATGGCTAGGTGAACTGAGCATTCTAGTGATAGTTCTACTCCCATTGTTTGCAATGATGATAGATGCATTGGTGGCTTTAATGTTGGCCCTATAACACAATCTGAAGTTATTTTGGCTATTTCTAAACTTAAACTTCATAAATCCCCAGGGGTAAATGAAATTACTATGGAAATGCTTAGAGCTGGGAATGTTTCTGTTACCACTTGGATGACTGAAATTTTTAATATCTTTTATGATAAAGGCATGGTTTCTAAGGATTTTACCAGAGCTATTATTATCCCTATTTTCAAAAAAGGTGATCACAGTTCTTGTAATAACATAGGGGTATCAACCTACTCTCTGTTCCAGGGAAAGTTCTTTGCATGATTGTGCTTAATAGAATTAAGAATCTGGTTGACAGGCAATTGCATGATGAGCAACATGGATTCAGAAGTGGTAGGGATGTGTAGATCAGATATTTTCCCTTAGGCAGATTCTTGAGAAATGTTTAGAGTTTCAGGAACCTTTGGTTGCTAGCTTTGTTGATTTCAAAATTTGTGGCTTTCGACTCTGTTGATCGTCATAATTTGTTGTTGATTGTGAGATCATATGGTATACCAGACGAGTTAGTTAACATAATGAAAGCTCTCTATAATAACACTAGGTCAAGTTTGAGAGTTGGTAAGACTTGTAGCATTGCTTCTGGTCTTCAACGAGGGTGCATTTTGTCACCTTTTCTCGTTAGTTTGATTTTTGATTATGTTATGCGAAATTCACTTCAAGGGAAAGATTTTGGCCTTAAATGGTCTGGAGATACGAAAATTTCTGATTTAGATTATGCTGATGATTTAGCCCTCTTGGCAAATGATGCTGATGAGATGAACTCTTTCATTCGAGCTGTTGATGAAACTGGTAGTAGAGTAGGTTTGGTTATAAACAGAGAGAAAAACTAAAATGATGAAAATTGGTCAGGCAGGCTGTGATTCTGTTAATCTGAATGGTTGCAGTCTTGAGCAGGGTCACAGTTTAATTATCTTGGGAGCTATAACAGATACTGGTGATGTGCAGCATGAGATTAACAGACGAATAGGGATTGCTGCCGGGACTTTTAAGAATCTATGGAGAGTGTGGAGAAATAAGCGTATACACCTAAAGACTAAAATTAGACTGTATAATAGTTTGGTTCTTTCTAGGGTTAGTTATGGTAGTGAAACTTGGACGCTGTGTAAACAAGATAACAGGAAACTAGATGCCTTTGATTCTAGATGCTTACGCAGTATCTTGGGTATTAGGTGGTTTAACTTTGTAACTAATGATAAGGTTAGGCAAAGGAATCAACAACCTCCTTTAAGCAGCATATTGTGCAGAGAGCAACTCCACTGGTTTGGCCATGTTGCCCCTATGGATAATTATAGATTGGAGAATAGGGTTATGAACAGTGTGCCTAAAGGCATCAGAAAGATGGGGAGACCTAGGATGTGGTGGGCAGACAATTTCAAACATGATCTTATTAGAATTGGTGTGCAGTGGCCAGATGCAGCAGATGTAGTTCAGTACAGATATGCTTGGAGAACTAAATTGCACAGTCTGGTTGAACCTACATATCCCATGGCTGCCTGAGGATGATAATGATGATGATGAATGAAAGAAATGTTCCTTATATCAGTAAAGAAAAAGTATTTGTAATAAAAGAAACAACATAGTTTTTGAAGCAAATGTTGAAGGGGACCAGCAGTGTTGCTTCAATTTAGCCAAAATTTAATTTTTACCGAATTTTATATAAACAGGTTTGATTATATTTGATATTTAGGACATCCATCTCAAGTGTCTTACATGTAGAATCTTTAAAACTTCACATTCATTTTGAATTATCAATATTTCCATATGGAAATTTCTAAATAAAGTTATAGAGATTATTTCTATTTTTGAGAGAAATATTATTGCATATAGTAATTTTAAAGAAATGTATTTTCCTGAATGCATATAAATAGTCCCAAATGTTACCTCTGCGAATAAGTATCTACTATGAAATGGTTATGTATTCAATATCTACCAATCAGTTGTCATCAGAATACACAAAAATATTTAGTCATCAGTTAAGAATGAATTTCTCAGTAGTTGGGTAATTTGATCATTTTGTTTTAAGGAACATAAGAGTAAAAACAAATAAACTGGAAGTCTAAGTCAAAGCTGGAGGCGTGAAAATTCTGCAATTTTTTTTTAGCTCTGGCAAAAAATAGCTGCTCTGGCTCCAGCTGCAAAGCCCTGCTTGCCACAACTAATAATTATTTACAGTTTAACCAGCAAATATATCATCAAACAGAAGGTCATCCCCATTGGCTCCTGTCCCCTATTGGGACTTCTAGCAGATGTGGCACTCTAACATGTAGCAGATACAGTCCTAAACTTTCACCCCATAACCCCCCCCCCCCACCACCACCACCACCACCACCATCACCACCACCACCACCCACACACACACACTTTGGAAAAGGTTCATGGATAATACTTTTTTAATTTGGCCTGGAATCCTAAAATATATAAATAACTTACTTCCTGAACTCCATACTGTTTTCCCAACCATTAAATTTATGCACGAAGCAGAGAAAAATGGATCAGTAAACTTCCTTGATGTCAACATCCATAGGCACCCCCATCTGTTGAAAGCTCAGTATACTGAAAACCTTCATTTGTCCCTAACTTCATACCTAAAGACTCAGCACCCCTATTCCACACCCTATTCCTACAAGCTCACAGATACTTCTGGACAGAGAAACTCTTGCCAGCATGAGGGTCATTGAATGACAACTGCAAACTTCCCTGAACAGTCTCTCTGTTTGGGTGGTGACCAATGGGTTTTGGTTCTCCACAAAGAAGACTGCTTGTGTGCACTTTTACTGCAAGTGTAATCTTCATCTGGACCCCAAGCTGTGGCTCAGGGATACCCCAATCCACTTGGTAGAGACCAGTTTCTTGGTCTCATCTTCAACTGGAAAACGAAAATTGACCTTTTTACCACACATTTGTAATCTCAAGTCCAAGTGCATGCAGGCATTGAATATCCTCAAGGTTGTCTCCTCTTTCTCTTGGAGAGCAGACCAATATTCTTTGCTCCACATCTGCCAGGTATAGAATTCTGCTCGGGATTTGGTGGTGAGTCTGCTGGACCATCTCCACTATCAGGTTCTGTGTTTGCATGGGGGACTTCCATACCTCACTGGTCCAGAGTCTTTACATTGAGACTAGCGAACCATCATTATCTATTCGCCATCTGCGGTTGTCCATAGAGTACTTAGCAAAATTGCGATTCCTGCCAGTTCATCCCACTTGGGACTGTGTTTTCAGTCCTCAGTGGGAAATGCTATACCGAAATCGTCCAACTGCCATTCATCCTTTCTGTTTGTGTATCCAAGGCTACCTCAGAGATATCAACATTAGTCTTAATAGCTTTGCTCAGTTGACAGCTGAGTCACTTCTACCATGGCTCACTGTTTCCCCTACATGTGACATCTCTTTTACAGACTAGGAAAGCCTTTATACCTGACTGCATGTACCAGAAACTCTTTGCCAGCCACTGTGCTGAGCACCTGGACTTCTTGCTCGTCTTCATAGATGGCTCAAAGTCCGGCACATTAATGGGATGAGTCGTGGCCTGTTGTGACGCAAGCATTACAAACCAGATTCCACAGCATTGTTCACATCTTCACTGCAGAGTTGCATGCTATTAGCCTCGCCTTGGACAGTGTGGTGGTTAAGCATCATTGTCGGTGTGTGCTTTACACCAACTTGCTTAGCTCACTACAGGCTTTGATTTCAATAGGTATCAGACTTGCCCTGTTCTGCCCAAGATCCATCTGCAGCTCCATCATCTGGCAGCCATGACCACTCCTGTTGGGTGCCAGGTCACATTGAGATCAGGGACAGTACTTGGCAGATGCTGCTGCCAGGTCGGCCATGCACATGTCCAACACTCCACTGCTGATTCCACATGTGGGCTTCTGCAGGAAGTCCACATATATGATAAACTATGATATATCATCAACTACAATGATTTTCTATACTGCTTAAGACACCCACCTTATAGCTGAGAGAGGCACATTAGCATAGTGTTACATGTACTTGATTAAAGCAAGCATTTGTGATCATGACATATGCAGTGGTGTTACCAGCAGCATTACTGACAATGAGACAGTGAGTTACTTTTTTGGTAATTCAGAACTAAAGTGAAAGAGTTGTAGTTGGTCCAAACATAAAAGTAAGAAATGATCATCAGATAATCAAATTTTAATTGAGGGTATGAGTAAACATTTAAATTTTATTTTTTAATCTTTTTGTAAATATATTTTGTTTTTTTTTTTGTAGCTGGAGCCGGAATGGACATAAGCTTCTAAGTGCCTCTACAGACAACAGTGTTTGTATATGGGATATTTTAAGTACAGAATGTGAGCATCGTTATCGCTTTCCATCACCTCTTCTTAGAGTTCAATTCCATCCTCGTAGTGAGTAAGTCTAGCAGTTATAATTCTTATTAAGTACTTAAAGTGGTATTTAGCATGTTAATCAACATTTTTCCATTTATGTTTTTAATTAGAACACTAGCCAATATGATTTTTATCTCCAGTAATATTGACTGTTTTCATTCAATTTTTATGACTAAATTTCCAAAAACTTCACATCCTTCACAATTTTTGTATATATAGGTTTTTGTATTTTCCAGTAATATGTGTATCTTACTATAATTTAGTGAAGAAAATATGACACTGATCTGTTGTATGACCTATAATATAGTTGTTTTAAACAAACATAATAAGTAACAATATGTTTTCATGACACCAATCGATTATATAACCAAATAACATTCATATTTGATCATAGATGGTATGTATCGAAAAATATTGTTGAACTACAAACCAGCTTACACAACAGTTCTTTCAGTTGCATAGAGATTGCTATAATTTGAGCATGTGTGTGGTTGATCTGTGTATTTGTTGGATAGTGTTTTTACCTTCTGTGTTTCACTTACCATTGCATTGTTATAATGCTGAAGCAAAGGAAGGGTCTGAATCACCCTAATGATTTCTGCTATTGTATGGGAGCATTACTAAATGTGCACATTCTCTGTATTTTGGTTGCAAGATTTACAATGAGGACAGAACCTGGGCTTCATGTATATGCTGTATTAGCTGCACAACAAATTTGAGGATGTGGCTAATGGGAAAACTCAAAAGTATGTCTGTGGGTGGCAATAACTGCATAACCATGTTGACAATGATATTTCTGAATGACAAAAATATTGGGGATATCTAAAAGAAGCAACCATAGCATCAAATATTAGAACATATTGTAGTTAAAATATTAGAAGCAGTGATGAAGGTAGTGCAGATTTTTGTACAAGGCACAATTTAATTACACAAGAAGATTTGAATGGCTTAGTTTGTGACTTAAAGTTAGCCAAAGAGCAAGCTGAACTCCTTGGTTCCAGATTATTAGAGTAGTGGAAATTATTGAAAAAGGAACTGAAATAACGGTATATTGACAACACAGTAAAGTGTATTCCAAATATTTCATTGTGGAGGATGGTATTGTCTCTGTAAAGATATTATGGTCTTGTGAAAGAATTAGGCACTGAACACAATCCTAATGAATGGTGCATATCTATTCATGCATCGAAATTAAGTTTGAAGGCAGTTCTGCTGCACAAGGGAAATAAATTTCCATCAGTTCCTCTACTTCATGCCACTGGCTTGAAAGAAACGTGTGAAAGTATGTCGAAGATTCTGAGTGTAGTAAAGTACAATGACTATGCTTGGCATGTCTATGGTAATCTTAAGGTTATTGGAATACTTGCAAGTATACAGGGAGGTTTCACAAAATACTTCTGTTTTCTCTGTTTGTAGGACAGTCAGGTAATGGAAAAGCATTATATCGAGCAGCAAAGGAAAAGGAGAAATGAATATTTACCTCCAAAGAAGTAATATAAAATATGTTCCATTGTTGAACAGGAAAAGATTCTCCTCCCACCTTTGCATATAAAGCTAGGGTTAATGAAAATTTTTGTTAAGGCTTTGGAGAAAAAAGGAAGTGGATTCCCCCACTTTGCAGATGCTTTTTGCAATATAACAGATGCAAAGCTGAAAAGGGGAATTTTCATTGGGCCCCAAATAAATAAATTTCTGAAAAATTATATATTTCAGATGAAGTTACAAGATACTAAACTGCCAGCTTGGCGATCTTTTAAAGCAGTTGTGCATGCATTTTTTAGAAACAGGAAAGAAGAAAATTACCAATCATTGGTGTCAAATTGACTATTGTGCTATAAAGATGTCTGTGGAGAGTGGAGAAATAGACTTATACACCGAAAGACAAAAATTAGACGGTATAATAGTTTGTTTCTTTCTAAGGTTAGTTATGGTAGTGATGGTGTTATATGAGTTTATGGTAGTTATAGTGTTAGTTATGGTCGTTCTTTGTAAAGAAGATAACAGGAAACTTGATGCTTACACAGTATCTTGGGCATTATGTGGTTCAATTTTGTAAGTAATGATGTTAGGCAAAAGAGTCGCCAACCTCCTTTGAGCAGCATATTGTGCAAAGAGAGATTCCGTTGGTTTGGCCATGTTGCCCGTGGCTCTATGTAAATTGTTCAAAAATCAATTGTTTGAAAACCAGTTTTTCAAAAATCAGTTCTTCAAAAGTCAATTGTTTGAATGACAACTTTTTCGAATGATGAATTTTTTGAATGACAATTTTCAGAAGGAAGAATTTTTTGAAACAGGGATTTTTTCAAAAAACAAGGATCTGTCTACTTATTGCATCAAAGACTTTTTTGTTGTTGTTAGAGAAAAATTAAAAATACTTTTTGGGTTGGATAGTTATTGATGAAATATGATCATTCGCATTTTCAAAAATTTCCAATAGCTTCAATTGTGCCCTCTAATGGTGGAATTTCTTTTAAAATTGCAAAATTTTAAACAAATATTATATACAATTTATTTACAATAGAAATTTGAAATGTTAGTGGTGGAGTATGATGCTCAAGGCATTTCACTGGCAGTTCTTCGCCTCCTTACATGGGGGGAGGAAGGGAAGCAACTCTCTTGTTTTAAGATTTAAATTAAAAATTCTTTTTCTGTTGTTTACTAATAGGGCTGAATATAGAAAAAAGATAAGGTGGTTGGTCAAGTAATCTGAGTTGGGAGGAGGGGGTGCAAGTTCTAGGCCATATTTCTCTTCCGCTGTACAATTTTCCCTGTGTTTTAACCCTTGCAGTGTCGGCTTTCTGAAACTGAACTCACTGTGGTGGCCAGATTTATTTTAAAGTGTTTTCAGAAAATAAACAACTTTAGAACCTCATCCTGAAGTAACTAATAAATGGAAATATGTCATGTTACATACCAAAAGAAAGAGCATTAAATTGTGCTTAATAAAATGGGAAAATTTTGAAGAAGAAAATGGCAAGTTAAAATTTTTAAACATTTTTTTAAAACATTGCAAAATTTTACTGTATTTTTCTCACTTTATCTGTAGTAGTAAAATTTCGAAAAAATTATATATATTTCTCATTTTTCCAATATTATTTTATTATTCTAATATAAATAGTTCATAATATTTAGATTATTGCTTAAATTTTTCATTTATTTTGTTTTTTCTGAATTACTTAGTCATTTATGCATGTAATGTATAATGCATATTCTTAGACTTTTTACAATCGGTGAACTCTAAGCCTAAGTAAAGCAATGTTATAAAAAATAATTTTGCTTTAAAAACTAGATAACTTAAATAAGAAAGGAAAATATATCAGAAAAGTGATAAAGAACTATGAAAAAATTAAAAAAAAATGTTTCAAAGTATTTGAAGTTTAATTGATGCACTGAACTTGAGAACAAGTCGCTTTATTATGAAGCTGCATAACTGCTATGGAAAAGTTTAATTCTAAAATTCTGGCAGAAATTTTGGTAAAAATCTCAATTTCCTGACCTTAATTTGTTTATATACTTTAGATGTAATTAAAAATATTGATAAATAAAGTCCTACCATTTAAAAATTGTGCTCTGAGTAATTCAAATGGTTGAAGGTTTAATAAAATACAATAAAGCTGTTACATTTAGATAGTTCAGAGAATCAAATCCCAAACATGTAAAGTGCTTAGTATATTATACATGGGTTGGAACCGTAATAACTAAGGCATGTTATTAATTAAGTAACTTATAAAGTCATAAATGTAATCTTAAAACACATGTTAAAATACACTAGACCTTAAAGTATAACAAAGATAATTATCACATCCTAGTTGCTGGTGCATCTGCTTTAACCAAGGTTTTCACTCGTGATATGATGGAATTATCACTGTTAAAACACTTCAAAGCTACCAATCCTTAGGGAATATAAATCCTTGATGGAATTATCACTGCTAAAACACTTCAAAGCTACCAGTCCTTAGGAATGCAACTTTGGTCTTAAATAGAGCAGATGCTGCTGATGACTTCTATGATATAATCAATTTCAAAGTCACACAACTATTATTACATCAGCACATAAGTTCCAAGTAGAAAATATCATGCCTTATGTTACATCAGCACATAAGGCATGATATTTGATGCTATTCTGTCGATGTTCTATTACTAGTCCTTGGAAGTTATGAGCATGAAGTAGGCACTGCTATACATAAGAGTCCAGGTCTTCATTAATTGTGCATGCACACCAGATAGTGCATGCTGATCATGATGTTAAAATTAGAAGAAGGATACTTCCAGTAATATCCTCTGTTATATACACATATGTTATAACTAACAGTGGATGAAATTCAATAACCAGAGTTCAAGATATTAAGTTAGCATCTAACACATTAACAATATCTTCTAAACAGCGGCAGCATATGCAATAATGAACTTGATATGCTATTAACGTCATTACACAGTTCAACTCATAGATGGTGACTTACAATTAAAATATTAAAAGGTTGTTTAGCCTGCATCCCAGTGACCTTGAGCAACACATTTCACTGTATCAACATCTATGGCATCATCAGGCTCAGTGTGAAAGTCCTCCAGATTTGGCTATTTAAGGTAGTTTCACTGCCAATGTATGTGTAGTTGCACCTGTGTAATGATGCAATAGGAGATTCCATGCTGACGGTAGCGGGGGAATCTCTTCGTTGCATACATTATCGCGGTGTGCATGTATAAGTAGTTTTTCTGTGTATTGCAGTTGGTATTTTGTTAGGGGCCAATAACGGTTTGTAATCAATGTGATTAATTTGTAAGTTGTTATTTAAGACAGTTTGAGCCAAAGCCGTGTTAGGATTATTTTTCTGTATATCATCCTGATGTTCATGCATTCTCTCAATATATTGCTGAAATGTTTTTCTTGTGTATTTGTTTTTTCCATTAAGTATATTTAAAGGATCTGGTATTGTAATTTGATATATACACCCAGTGGGCTGTTTTCTATCCCTGTCATTTATTACCAAGTTTTTTTATTGAATGTGTTATGGTAGTGGATAATTTTATATTATATTTTCATAATGTATGATCTAAAGTTTTTGAAATATTTTCCATATATGGAAAACTGTGAGCAAAATTATCTAGGATGGTTTGCTGGTTAGGTATGGATTGAGAATCACGATTAACTATATATTTAGTGTTATTATTCCATATCTTTAATTAATTTTGTGTATATCCAGCATTAGAAGCTGTTAAGTTTATATTATTTAATTCATCATGAAGTGCATTCTGCTTAGAGCAGTACTGATATGCCCTAATATAATGGGGTAAAACACTAGCCTTTTTATATTTTAGGGGATGACAAGAGTTAGCGGGGATATATGTGGGTTGTTTTTCGGTAAACAGTTTCACAATGTTTTCTGTGTCGTGTTATCATTATATCTGAATATGGTGATTGTTGTTTTATTTCAGATTCCAAGGTGAATTCTATACTGGGTAAAATTCCATTAATTATGTGTATAAATTCATGTAATTTATCGATATCATGGGGCCAAAAAATTAGCACATCATCCTCATACTGCATGTAGAGGGACGATTTGTAAATGGCTTCACCAAGGCCGTCTCCTCCGCCTGCCGTATAACGTCAGACATGAGTCCAGACAGAGGGGATTCCATTGGGACACCCTCCGTCTATTGCTACGTCCGACCACCTACTTCAAAGAAGTTGGATGACGTAGCCAAGTCCAAAGCCTCATGTACAGAAAAATGTTGTGTTATATTAGGTTCTGCAGTTTTTAATCATTCCGCTTTTAGCCGCATCATTACATCAAGTACTGCTGTATTAGGATAGAGTGATGCGACGTCCAGGGAGTGTATAATGGTGTGCTCATATATTATGGCATTTTGTATTCATTTAATTGCGTCATGACATGATGTTAATATATTAACTGTGGGAGGAAATTTTTTTTTTTTTAAGTTATGCAAAGTTATTTTCATATTATAGGTGGGGGATTTCCATTTGCTAACAAGTGGTCTTAAAGGATAGTTCTCCTTATGCAATTTAACCTTAACAAAAAGTTGTGGTATATCAGGGTAGATGGATGGTACACATGTTTTAGCAATATCTTTAGGTAGGAAAGGATAATTTTCCAGTACTTGAAGTTTAGTTATTATTCTAGGCAACGGATTATACTCAATAGGTTGACATTTTAACTGTTGTATTATTTCGTCTGTTTTTAGATCGTATTGTTCTTTATCTAATATGACAATTTGATTAGTTTTGTCAGCTAAAATTATTTTAATATCTTGATTAGCCTTTAATTGTTTTAATATTTTAATATCTTTATCATTATTATTATTGTTATGCTGTTTAAATTGTATTGCTCTATATAATCTAAAACGTTCTTTATCCTTGTATTTATTTGGTATTTTATTTATAGATTGTTCTAGTTGTTTAGTTAATCCAATCAAAAACATATGGGACAATTTGGAATGCCTATTTAAATGCATAGACCTCTTTTCTCATCATTTTAAGATGTTCAAACCATTTTGCCAGAATAGTGAATCAAAATACTTCCTGTTGTATTTCGAAAGCATGTGGAAAACATGGCATGTTGAGTTCACACTGTCATCTCTGCCTGCAGAGGCCCAGTGAAATATTAGGTGTTTATAATAATTTGATCAGACAATGTATGTATATTACTAATCTAAACCATTGTGTTGATTCTTCATGCTATTTATGGTGACTGAAGCAGTGAGTCTATGCTACACAGGTGCAAATGGATTATTTTTGAACATCATAATTTTTTCAAGCTGATCAGCAGTTTAAAAAATACATTATATATATATACCTTTTAAAATGTTTAAAAAAATTTATCTTTCCATTTGAAAAAAGAAAATTACAAACTTGTAAAGGCTAGGATCTAGAAATTAAATTGGGGGGCAACAGGTGAAGGGCAAGATCAAAACGAATTGCTTTCTGGTATAAAAATGTTCTATCCATTTTAGTAGATTTTGAAATTATTTTCGAAAATATGTGTAATGTTATGTTTAATTTTTTCCCTCCATTTGGGTTATTATCATTCTCAAGTTGGGGGGGGAAGTATTTTTGCATTATTGTAATTTAACTAAATCACCAATAGTAACCAGTAATTAATATGTATTCATCATACAGTGATAATAATCGATATATGTATCATAAATTGTGCCAAATAATCAAATTCATTAGTTTGCATAAGTGCTCATAATTTCTCTGAATTTTCGTTCTTTCAAATCGTATTTTTTGTTGTATAAGATTGAAAGTTCTGTATGCATCTTTAGTAACCCTGAGTACATCCATGAATACTTCACTCCAGTCCATGCTTAACCAGCGTGTAATAAATATATCACTCTTCTGATGGCATCAGTCATTCTAGTACATGATATTTCAATGCCATTGAAGAGTGTCTGGCAACAGGAAGAAGAATAACCCACAAAAAGAAATCCAAGGTCATAATATTGGGCAGCATGGGAAGAATTTATCCTCCATTCCCAATCCATCTGCCAGGAAATTTCTCATCAAAAAACTTACACACAACAAAATTCCATTGTGGAGGTGTACTGTCTTGATGAAAAGTAACTATTAGCTGCAGTTTTTCCAGTTGTGAGACCATATTATTTTCAAGTATATCTGTAGTTTCTGTGATAGTATTTTCAATTAATACAAATGGTCCTATCACCCTATTGCATCATAATCTGCAATTCCCAGGCTTTAGTACTACCTGGCCAACATTGAGATTTGTCTCTACAAAACTTCCATCACAGCTCTCGATCAGTAGGGAACACCATTGGGCTTTGTACAGCTGCTGTCCATCAGATGGGATGCTAAGCCATGGCTTTGTGTGTGGGAGTTGCCATACCCTGTGCATGTTAAATAACTTGCTGGATGGCCTTGACTAGAGGTTACCATCTGTCCCCTAACAGCTGTTCATTGAGTCCCCTTCTCCCAACTTTCTCTGACCCCTAAGTGGACCTTGTGATCTGGCCATTTACTGCATTTTATGCAAAAAAGTGTTGCTCAGAGGTAAAACAAATCAACTCGTCATATTGTGCAGTAGTTCACACCAAACATTAAATTTTGACTCTCACAAATGTGTTCATGAAACTCTTAGTTTTCAGAACCCCATATATTCATATTGTGAGGATTAATATATCCAGATATGTGAAAGGTGGTTTTGTAAAGAATAACACTTGTTTTAGGTACTTGTATTCTTCATCAATTAAATTCACCGTGAAACAGGCCAAATTTATATTGTTGAGGTTTGCTATATGGGTGTAATATATGCACTGCCCTTATGCATAAAGATGCAATCTTTCATGTATGATTTTATGTACCATTGCCTAAACAGCTGTAGTACTCTTGATGTCTAACAAATGGACTTCATGTTGGAACATAGCATGATCATTAGTAACAGTTTATTTACAAACACCTGAACATTTGCAATGAGGAAAAATCTACACATATGTCTCCTGAAACTTATTGAATCAACTCCTAATGCTGGATTTGGATTGTGGATCTTTTCCATACTCTTTCTTGGTAATAGTTGCATTTAGCAGCTGCCATTGATTTTTGACCTGAAAAATCAAAGGATGCATTGGGTTTCTTCTCAATAGTCAACATTTTCATTTCGCCTTTTGCTGACATCACTTAAATAAGTCCAAATTTTTTACTCTTTTGTGTACTTCATCACCTTGTTAGTAAAGGTAGATTTAGAGTCAAAAAGAGGTGTAAAGTGTAAATCGGGGATATTGTACCAGAAGTAATATACATTGGATAAGGAAACAACAGTTGATATTGGCAACCATCCTAGGAATATTTTTAGTTTTTAAAGTGTAATAACAGCTAGAAATCATGATAATTAAACTTGATAAATAAATCCATTATGATATGTGAATGAGGAACAAAACTACATCAGTTAAGTAACAAGATGCAGAAAGTTTGAGCATTCTTCTTTTCTCCATTTCCCTGTAATAAATTTTTGAAATTATAAAAGACTTTGTGACACTTCACATTACAATTATCAGACTTGATTGCCCTTCATATTCATTACTCATTAAAACTATATATTGTTCCATGATATTTAGATGATGTAGTACACAGTTTATGTAGTTTAGTTTTCACCTGTAATAGACTGTTTTTTAATTTCAATATGTTTTTTTATTTTTATTCTATATTTTATATCTTTTTCAGGGAAATATTTCTTGTATGCCCCATGAAACATGCTGCAGTATTGGTACATATTGATGGATCCCACTCACTTGTTCCCCTTGATGATGAGGTAAATTTTTAATATAAGTTTTAGTAACTGCTACTTCTTTTTGTAACTGCTGCTTTTGTTCAAGATTCTCATTTTGCAGATAGCTCTATATCAAGAGAAGTATAGAGCTGTATGCTGTTATCTCAGATGATTATCATAGGTTGCATTCTTAGTCAGTGAATTCTCTGATATAAGAATAGCATAATAAAAACAGTTTCTCACAGATAGCTAAGTAGCTTATCATTTGATTGGGAAAAGGCTAAAAAAAAAAGGTACATATATGTGAATAAACTATTATCCATGTGTAAATGACAACATATTTTTATTTTGTGTTTGAAATAGATGCAGACGGGATTTGTATTATTTATGAAGATAAAAACATTTGTATACTAAAAAGAGGGCAATTTTGGTTACAAAAAGTACACTGAAAATTTGTAATGCCTTATTTTATCTATTTAACAAGAAAAAACATTACTAACCTCTTTTTGCAAGATGTCTGTGATTTTGTACTGAAATATTTTGTCTGTCTCTATCATCTGCATTCATATCCACTACACATTTTAGAGCTCATCTATCCGTTTGTTAGAGACTTTTTCCCAATGGTACGAGCTAGGACCACCAATTTGATAAAGTGCTTAAACTCCATAATGCCCCCCCCCCCAAAAAAAAAAATTTAATTACGTATTTTAAAGGATTTATATGTAATTAAAGCATGTTTAGCAAGTTCTTAATAATAGCTGTTATTTGAAACCATGTAAAATAAAGCATGTTAACCAACAATTAGGTAGTGCTCACATGAGACTCGCAGATTAGTGATATACCAAAAGATACATACAAAATTCTCATGCAGCCACAGGCTACAAAGTCACGGGTTACCATGCTGTGTAATTTTGTTCCCCAAACACTTCTTTCCTGATGTCCTTAGCTACAGCTGCCACATTTGACCACTGTAGGCCAGTTTTAGCAAGGTCATGTTTGACATTCTCTCCCCGCTACATCCTAGGTCTCCAAAACATACAAAATCCACATGCAGCTATGGGCTACAGAGTTACGGGTTACCATACTGTGTAATTTTGTTCCCCAAACACTTCTTTCCTGATGTCCTTAGCTACAGCTGCCACATTTGACCACTGTAGGCCAGTTTTAGCAAGGTCATGTTTGACATTCTCTCCCCGCTACATCCTAGGTCTCCAATACATACAAAATCCTCATGCAGCTATGGGCTACAGAGTTACGGGTTACCATACTGTGTAATTTTGTTCCCCAAACCCTTCTTTCCTGATGTCCTGAGCTACAGCTGCCGCATTTGACCACTGTAGGCCAGTTCTAGCAAGGTTGCATTTGACATTCTCTCCCCGCTACATCCTAGGTGTCCTTTTCATGAAACACACTTCATAACTATTTGCCAATCTGCAGATATGCATATGAGCAACATGGCCAAACTAATGCAGTCTTTCTTTGCACAATGTGCTGCTCCAGTCAGGTTGCCATTCCTAATCTCATCATTACTTACAAAGTTGAACCACTTAATACCCAAGAGAATGTGTAAGCATCCAGAATCAAAATCCTTAAGTTTCCTGTTATCTTGCTTAAATAGGATCCAAGTTGCACTACCATAACTAACCCTGGAAAGAACCAAACAATCATACAGCCTAATTTTAATCTTTAGGTGCATATGCATATTTTTTCACTCTCCATAGATTCTTAACCCTTCCAGAGTCCAGCTTGAAAAACTGTTTTACATCCAGTGGTCCAGCTATTTTTCATTCTGATCAGGCAAAAAAAAATTATTTTTAAACTTTTTTGCCAAATCTATTGAAAGGAATTTTGGAATGTTAATTAGCATACCAAATTAATGTACCAAATTAATTAGCATTTAATTCTGTATTTCCTGAAAATAGAATATTTAAGAAAAAAGATGACCAGTTTTATTTTAATTGGACTTTTTAGTCATGTAATAAAAAAATACATCTGGCAACACAAAAATTTATTTAAAAAAAGCTAATAGACAGAAATGATTACAATGCACATGAATAGAATTGCCATATACTTCTAAATAACCAAAATATTAATTTTGTTGTTTCAAGTAAATATCCCATTTCTTAATTTTTTTTCTTGGTACCATACTTTGAGAAAAGTACAGGCTTTTAGCCAATTGTGCTGAGTGCAATAAACAAGTCAACTTTAGGATTAAAAAAAATCAATCAATAGAAATAAGTCGTGTTATATACCAAATTAAATAGAATTTAATTGCAAATTTTATGAAAATAAATAACATAAACAAATTTGCAAGCATATTGATTTTAATAAACCTTTTTCAATATGATATGGTGAAAAAAAATCACACTATACAATTAAGGCTTAATTTTGGAAAACCTGATGAATAAAAATAGTTAAATATATATTAATCGATACCAAATTTCCTCCCGAATAATATAATATTCAACCTGAAACGTGATTTTAATATTCTTTTAATGATACTTTTCATTATCGTATATATTTTAAACATGGCCAGTGTTATACAAAGTGGCTTGGACTTTTCACATTCATGGGATTTTCTGAACTGGTTATGAAATAGGAAAAAACTTCCTTGACTGCTTTTTTTACTAAACATTATGAATTTTTTTCTTTATGTGTTGAAGTTTGGTGATCTTGGCTAAGTGCAGAAAGGTTTGTGCACCAAAACAAAGCAATGTTGTAGCATCTGTGTGGCACAGCCAAGTACTGGGGACTGTGGGGATTACTGCTTTTAAAATCATGCAATATAAACCTAAAAATTGTAATTTTTTTTAATGTAATTTTTCTTCCTTCTGGAAATTGCCCTCCCACATGGACTGACTTCTATACCAACGATGTCTACTTTGCATCCATATCCAAGACCTCATTCATTTTCCAAAAATGGTACAAGTTCAAAATTTATTGTACTAAAAACCCAAGAAATAATAAAAGAAAATTTTCTTATAACCTAATGGGATGTTAAATATAAACAACACCCCCCCCCCCCCCCCCCCCTCCGAGACTCTTTAGCACAGATTTTCAACAGGAAGAAATTTACCTGGTGTTGACTTGGATCGTTTAAATAATTGTTGCGTATCAAATGGCTGATTTTGAAAATGCATGAAGGGTTTGATGATGTGAGTACTGAAAAGTTACCAGATTATGCTTGCGATGTGTTATATTAAATTATTAAGCCTGCTTACAACAATAGTAGCCATTTCACCAGAAGAGTTTGTGGTAAGGTGAATTGTAAGAGCTTTAAGGGAATGATGGATCAGAGTCAAATTTGTGTTCTTTTCCTATGTGAGTTTAAACTGGGACACAACACTGCAAAGGCAACTCGCAATAACAATGCAGTATTTGGGGAAGGCACAACTAGTAAACAAATAATACAATGTAGGTTTTGGAAAATTTCGATTGGGCGACATCAGCCTTCAAAGGAAGCCACATGGTCAACCCAAAGAAGTGATTAATAATGATCAATTGAAGGCAAGACATTGCAGGCAAATTAGGCATGAATTATTTAACAGTTGCCCAGTACCTGAAAGCTATTGGAAAAGTGAAGCTGGATAAATGGGTTCCGCATGAATTAACTGACACTTATAAGGCATGTCAACTTGCTCTTCCTTCTCACATGAAACTAAAGGGATCTGTTTTTGCATATAGTTGTAATGTTTGATGAAAAATGGATCCCATACAACAAATATCGAGGTTCTGCTCAATGGATGGACTTTGCAAAAGCACCCAAGAACATGTCAAAGCTTAATCTTCACCCAAAGAAAGTTATTGTGACCTTTTGGTGGATGGCACATAAGATATACTAGTGTTATCCATTATTCATTTCTAAAACAGGTGGAACAATAAATGCAGAGAAGTATTGTGCAGAACTCCAAAAAATGCATGACAAATTATGTAAGAAGCAGTCTGCATTGGTCAATAGATATGGTGGCTTACTGCACCATGATAACGCTTGACCTCACATCTCACAAATAACAATCTGGAAACTCCATCAGTTACAGTATGAGACTCTTGCTCACCCAACCTAATCGTCAGATCTATCGCCAACTGACTACCACTTTTTAGTGAGGAAAGCTTTCAGCAATGAGATAGTAGTTGAAATGCCTTCGAAGAATTCATCGCTTCCAGAAATTCAGATTTTTTTACCAATGGCATAAATGCACTTGTTTCACAGTGGCAGAAGTTATTAAATCTATTGGTGCATATTTTGATAAAGTTATTTTTAACAGAGTAATAGCTGTTGAATATTTTCCTAACAATTCAGCCATTTCATTTGCAACAACCTATTACAAATGGTGTAACAGCAGATTAGAGAACAGAGATGGTACATTTAAGCCATAAAGTCATGTCATATGTGAAATAAGAAAAATATTTTGTATGCTTTAAATAATGTACAGTAGTTATTTGGTAAGAGTTGATTTATGTAACTTTGATATTGAGTATTTCATGATATGTTAAGCCTCAATTAAGATGTTTTTACTTATAAAATATAAAAATAAATACTCCCTCAAGCAGCTGCTTGCCACAGAGGGCTGAGAGGAACTTGTCAGTTTATATGCCATAGTAGAAGGTCTGTGAGGGTGGCAGGACCTCAGCAGAATAACAACACAAACATTCATACTTTACCCGGGCTCAAACCCAAGTCCTTTAGATCAATAGCCAAGCGCACTAACCATTCGGCCACGGTTGCCCTACTTACAACTTGTTAATTAGAATGTCATGTAATGGAAATTTTGAACTCTCTGTTTTGTTTGCATTTTGGAAATTTCAAACACTGTTGTATTTGCATTTGTTGTTAAAAGATTTTCAGTTAGTAATTAGACATGAGTATAATTAGTTCATTTGTGTTATTCAAATTTTCATATTATTTGAAAAATACTTGTTTTATTTGATAAATAAGTTTATTTATTATCAGTTTGGTTAATTTGAACCCACTATACAGTTTTGTCTGATAAACATGAGACTTTGTAAAAATATAATACCATAAAATCAGTGTATCATAAATTTAATAAAAATCTCTATAAAACTATATATAAGTAAAACACAACAGGAATGCAGCAGTATAATCCAACATGAATGGTAACAATAAAGTGTCAGAATTTAAGGTAAGATTTTTCAGAATAGGTGTCAATGGCACATAAGATATACAAGTCTTTCTTTCAGGTACAGAAATATCTCCTTTTCCTAGAATACACTTCTATATTTCTATACAATAATATTGCTATTTGAAGATATGTTGACAATATATGCAATTTTTAGGTAAGGTAAATGCCATGCAATTCAAGATGTTGCATATCTGTTATTTACATTTCATTGATGGTTTTCATTGGATGTTATTTTGCATTTCATGATGTTATAAGGTGAAAGTGCACGAAACTAGTTTAAGTTGAAGGTAAGTACACCATGCAAGGTGACTAATTATGTTTCATGTTATTTTACAGTTCAATGATTGTTTTTTAAGTGCACAAATATTGCTAACCAAAAAGTCAGTAGCCATGATGTTATGAAGTCTACTTGCATGAACTTTCAAAGTAGATGGTCTGCTTAATTTGACCAAAGTACCTTACTTTACCAATGTCGAGTTACCTGACATATTACTGTACCAAGGTCTGCTTATGTAAGAGGTGGGGTAAGCAGAACTTAATACTCTTGGTAAGGTACTTTGGTCAAGTTAAGCAGATCATCTACTTTGAAAGTTCATGCACATGGACTTAATAACATCATGGCTACTGACATTTTTGGTTAGCAATATCTGTGCACTTAAAAAACAATCATTGAACTGTAAAATAACATGAAACATATAATTAGCCGCCTTGCATGGTGTACTTACCTTCAACTTAAACTAGTTTCGTGCACTTTCACCTTACAACACCAAAGTCGCTACCCCTTTGGTGGGCGGGGGTGGCTCAGTCGGGTCCAGGTTCGAGTCCCAGCTGGGTCAGCGTTGAGATTTATCTCCGCAAAATTCCCCGCCCTGCCCACGGTCAGTAGGGGACACCGATGGGCTTGGAAAGGCCGCCGTCCGTCGGATGGGACGTTAAGCCGTGGCCCCGTGTGCGGGAGAGCCATACCCTGTGCACGTTAAAGAACATGCTGGATGGCCTTGACGGGAGGCTACCATCTGTCTCCCAACAGCTGTTCCAGTGGGTCCCCTCCCCCAACCTTCTCTGAGCCTTCGAGGTCCACGTGACCTGGCCATTTAGCCCATGGTGTGCAAAAAAGTGCCGCTCAGAGGTAAAACAACCCAACCCCTTTGGTACTGACACATGTGCACTCAAAACCACCAATGAAATGTAAAATAACAACAGTGTCTACTAATAATTTCCACTCTGTAAATTGATTCAAATATTTAGAGGAAAAATTGTCTTGAGCCGGGTGTAATACGAACCCACGACCTTCTGATAACATGTCAGGTGTTCTGGACCACTAAGCTACTGGCCACCGATCAAGATTCCTCTAATTGATGGATGTTATGAACATTCTCAACCTACTTTCCTAATATGTAGGGAGTGTTCTGGAAATACCGCCTCAAGCGGCTTTTTAATGCCATTTCTTAGATGGAATGCATGTCTTACGACTATGCAATCTACAAATAATTATTATTAAACTCAACACATTAAGTATCTACTAATAATTTTCACTCTGTAAATTTATTCAAATATTTAGAGGAAAAATTGTCTTGAGCCAGGTGGGATACGAACCCACAACCTCCTGATAACATGTCAGGTACTCTGGACCACTGAGCTACCGGCTGCCGATCAAGATCTTCTCTAACTGATGTTATGAACATTCTCAACCTACTTTTCTAATATGTAGGGAGTGTTCTGGCAATACCGCCTCAAGCGGCTTTTTAATGCCATTTCTTAGATGGAATGCATGTCTTACGAGTATCAATCTGCAAATAATTATTATTATTAAATTCAGCACATTAATTTTCTGCTTAGGGCCTGCAATCCTCTCAGACCTACTATGCATATAAACTGACAGACTCCTGTCAGACCTCTGTGGTAAGCAGCTGCTTGAGGGGGTATTTATTTTATTTATTTACACATTAAGTATCTACTATTAATTTCCACTCTGTAAATTGATTCAAATATTTAGAGGAAAAATTGTCTTGAGCCAGGTGGGATACGAACCCACGACCTCCTGATAACATGTCAGATATTTGAATCAATTTACAGAGTGGAAATTATTAGTAGATACTTAATGTGTTGAGTTTAATAATAATTATTTGTAGATTGCATACTCGTAAGACATGCATTCCATCTAAGAAAAGGCATTAAAAAGCCGCTTGATGCGGGATTGCCTGAACTCTCCCTACATATTAGGAAAGAAGGTTAAGAATGTTCATAACATCAATTAGAGGAGATCTTGATTGGCAGCCGGTAGCTCGGTGGTCCAGAGCACCTGACATGTTATCAGGAGGTCGTGGGTTCATATCCCACCCAGCTCAAGACAATTTTTCCTCTAAATATTTGAATTAATTTACAGAGTGGAAATTATTAGTAGATACTTAATGTGTTGAATTTAATAATTATTTGTAAATAACAACAGATATGTAACATCTGATCTTAATAAAAAAAATAAATAAATAAATACCCCCTCAAGCAGCTGCTTGCCACAGAAGTCTGACAGGAGCCTGTCAGTTTATATGCCATAGTAGAAGGTCTGAGAGGATGGCAGGACCTCAGCAGAAAAATGACACAAACAGCCATGCCTTACTCAGGGCTCGATCCCAGGTCCCTTAGATCAGTACATGGCATTTATCTTACCTAAAAATTGCATATATTGTCAACATATCTTCAAATAGCAATATTATTGTATAGAAATATAGAAAAGTGTTCTAGACAAAGGAGACATGTCTGTACCTGAAAAAAAAAAAAAAAAAAAAAAAAAACTTACATGTCTTATGTGCCATTGACACCCATTCTGAAAAATCTTATTACCTTAAATTCTGATACTTTACTGTTTAATTCATGTTGGATTATACTGCCTCATTCCTGCTGTATTTTACTTATATACAGTGTTATAGATATTTTTATTAAATTTATTGTAAAAATGTGTGTTTATGCAGAATTCTTTATAATTTTTCATGTTATATGCTACACATTTGTACATAATGTAATATTTTCCAGTCAGATTTAAACATAGTTGCATCATTTGATCGAAGAGGTGCTCATATATATACTGGAAATGCAAAAGGAAAAGTAAGTTGACTTATATATTTTGTATAGTTAGTAATTAAATTTACAATTACATTGACATTTGTACACAGATAAACTACTGAGTTATACATAAATAAAATCTTAAATATAGAGGAAAAATTTGTTTAAACTGGTTGGATATGAATTCACAATCTCCTGATAACAGTCTGAGCTATTGACATCAATCAGTCATTCTTTTACCCTTCCAGAGTTTAATCTGAATAACTAATAAATCCAGAGACTATTTTTTTCACTGTGTTGAGCCAAAAAATTTAACTTTTAAACTTTTTTGTCAAGTAACTAATGAACAGAAATAGGTCTTGTGTCGTACCAAACTAAACAGCATTTAATTCTAAATTTTATTAAAATAAATTATTTAAATAAATTTACAAACATATACTGCTCAAAGTGGAAATCGCAACACTGCAAAGTTATGCATATGCCTGAAACTGACAGGACGGAAGCTATGAGGGTAGATGTGCAAATGATCAATAAAAGGAAAATGAGAATGCAAGGTGTGTGCATTTATTGCAGATTCATCAGTATATAGTAGTCCCATCTTGGGCAGTTATGCAGGCTTGTAGACATCTCAGCATTCCATTAATCAGATGGTTATTGGTGTCCTGATGTATGGCATTCCACACAGCATCTAATTGGGCACACAACTATACCAGGTTCACTGCCAGAGGGAGCTGGCAAAGGTCATTAGGTCTCACACATGCTCAATGGGTGACAAGTCCAGGGAGTATGGCAACCATGAAAGAATTCCCACATTTTGGAGATTGTCCATCATTGCATATGCAGAATGTGGGATGGTGGTGTACTGCTGCAGAATCAGTCTAGACATGGTGGTAACGAAGGGTCATACCACAGGATTGACCATGTCATTGATGTAACATCTTGCTATTAGCATGTCAGAAACATGGAGCAAATGTGTCCAGTTGCCATATGTGCTCCCACCCCATACCATTGTACCACAGTGGGGGGCTGTATGGTGGCAAATCAAATAGACTTCCTCATATAGTTGATGATGTCATGTTCACAAATGATCATCTGGCATGCTAAAATAGAATTGGGACTCTGTGAAAAACACTCGTACATTCCATAGTCCAGTGTTGCCTCACTCGAAACCAGTGGAGCTGATGATGTCGTTGCAATAGCAGATGCCAGACTGGATGTCTCACTCTCATTCCTGTGTCATGCAAATGTTGTCTAATGGTTGTGTATAGACCATGGTACTTGTAATGGTCTGCAAATCACTCTGCAGCTGCAAATCACTCTGCAAATCACTCTGCTGTGATGAAAAGGTCACAAATGGTCCTCCTAAGGAGCATGCATGTCGGCAATAATAGTTCAATGCCATTTATTGCAATTCAGACTGCACACCTCACCAACCATTGCTAAGATTGCTTTCAAATGGCTGGCAATTCAAAATATCCCAAAGATATCTCTAAAATTTATCTTTCTCATCCTCATCAGTGTCAATAGTGGGGACAAGACAACAGACAACATTCAAGTCTTTAATGCTTGTCTGAAATTTAGCTGTAAGAAACCTTTCATTAATGCACTCATATCCTAGAAGAATATCACTAGCATGTCTGCTGGTCAGCATCAGGACCCTGTATGGTTAACTACTCCTCAGCAGGTTAGAAAGAAAGGAAAAGTAATCATAGTAATCCAGATCAGTAGGCCACACTGACTTGGCAACCCTCCTCATCTATTCCCTTTCACAAGAGAATGTCTCTTTTGAAAGGAACTAACGTGATGCACTACGAAAAGGTGGTGTCAGACTTTTGGTGCTAGGCCTGGCTGGTTCTTAGCATCATCACAAAGGACTGATACATAGCTTTCATTCCAGTGAATACTTAGCTACCTTTTACAGACCCAAAAATATATTGGATATGTTCAGTGGAGGTTTTGGCAATACTAGCACATCCCAGCAAATGTAGACAAACTGTGTATACTGGTTCACAGTACTTGGATGGCTATTCCACAATCCAACATCAAACATTTGTTTGATGTTGGATTGTGGATATGCCTCACAGTGTACAGCAAGTCATACAAACAAGGAGTGGACACAGTCATTATTAAACAACTCAATATATAACTCTTCAATTGCCTTCATGTTGTAATCATTTATTTCTATAATAAAGCTACCTTGAACCTCCAAATATCAGAGTATTCTGATTTGGTCCTTCTTGGTGTTTTGACCCCCAGGTCCTGGGGGTCAAAACACTAAGAAGCCTGTTCAATGTGGGAATTCTTTCATGGTTGCCATACTCCCTGGACTTTGTCACCCATTGAGCATGTGTGAGACCTAATGACCTTTGCCAGCTCCCTCTGGCAATGAACCTGGTATAGTTGTGTTTAAGATTTCATTTATGTATAACTCAGTAGTTTATCTGTGTACAATACTATAATAAGGGTGGGGGCTTTCCAGGACATGCTTCCATCAATGTTTTGTAGTTTAGTTATTTTATCATGCCTTCAGAAACATAATGTAGTTGGTAGTCAGTAGCATGCCAGGATCACAATCTCTAATTTCCACATTTGAATTCCACCTGGACAGCATTGATATTCTTCCCATCTATAGCCCCACCCTGCCCTCAGTTTGAAAAAGGACACTGATAGTCTTGGAAGGGTGACACCCATTGAATGAGATGTAAAGCCATGGTTCTGTGTATGAGAGAGCCATACCCTGTGTACATTAAAGAATATACTGGATGGCCTTGACTAAAGACTTTCATCTGTATGCTAACAGCTTTCAAGTGGGTCCCCTTCCCCCAACATTCTTAAAGCCCATGGGTTCTTGTGACCTGGCCATTTAGCACAATGTATGTGAAAAAAAGTGCCATTCAGAGTCAGAGTAAAACAGCCCACCCATTTAGATACAGTTTAATAATGCCTGTCATGTTACTGAAGAAGTAGGTTCAAATCGTTACGTGCCAAAACTAAATTTATCATGAGCTTAAAACAGTTTTCACTGTAATGCTTCAGAGCTAGATTAAGAAGCAGATAAATCAATGCTAGTGGCAAAATAAGGGCATTTTGCATTCCCTCCCCCCTTCCTTGCAAGGACTCTGTGTCGAGGATCTTAATGTGGTTGCCGATGATTTTCTCTTACTGACAGCTGATGCATAGCACTGACGTTATTACTTGATGTTTTGATACCAGAATAAGTCTAAGTTTTTAAGTAGATGGACACTGTCCCTAAGGTCGTTTATCACTAACCAATACTGGTTGCATTGATTGCATTCCTTATTACTCATATTGCAGAACTTGGTTGCTCAAAAAGCTTTAACTTACAGTTAAGCACCTTAAAAAACATTCAGCAAACTAAGTTTTAATTTAAAAGTGTTAAAACTCAGAAATGTTCCCAAGTAAAGATCCGCCTGTTTACTTGGGAACTTTTTGCAAGGATTAAAAGTATCTTTAAGTAAAATTATACCATGGAGAAAATACTCTTGGCTTGACTATGTAAATAGTGACAAGCTAGATGTATAATAGTGTTGCTCAGGAGCTAATTAGCATTATTATAGCATTATTGTGTATTAAATATTTTTAAATGTTTGCTGTGTAGTTCAAATTCTCTGTTAGAGATATAAATATGCCAAAGTATCGGAAATCACAACCGATTGATAATCGTACATGTGGAGGAATAAAGGTATAAATGAAATCATCACTACTGATGCTATTTATGGTGATTGAACATGTGCATACATTAACTGCAGGCTCGAACAGAATTTTTCATTATTATTATTTTAAAAAAGAAGATACTTCCTATACAAAAGAGGGACATAAATTAAGAACTATATATATATAGGCTTGTCCTGGTTTCTCATAAAACATACAAACACACAAGGACAGGCCCCGCTGGTTTTGGGGCAGGGGTGGCTCAGCTGGTAGTCCATCAGTCTTGTAATCTGAAGTTCCCAGCTTCGAGTCCCAGCTAGGCTAGCTTTCAGATTATCTCCGCAAAACTCCCCACCCTGGCCACAGTCAGTAGGGGACACCGATGGGCTTGCAAAGACTGCTGTACATTGGATGGGATGTTAAGCCATGGCCCCATGTGCAGGTGAGCCATGGCCCCTGTGCACATTAAAGAACACATTGGACGGCCTTGATGGGAGGCTACCATCTGTCTTCCAACAGCTGTTCCAGTGGGTTCCCTCCCCCAACCTTCTCTGAGCCTTCAGGGTCCTTGCGGCCTGGTCATTTAACCCATTGTGTACAAAAAAGTGCCGCTCATAGGTAAAACAACCTAACCAACCCACTGGTCTTAGTAGTTAGGTATATGCTAGTCACTAGACCAGGTAGGGCTCATCATTTATTTTTAAACTTCATCATATCATAATGTTTCTAGTGGAATCAACAGGTAAAAAATATAAAATTCAGTAATAAAGTATCACAGGGAATATCCTGTTGACAAGAAACACTTGAAACTATTAGGTATAAAAAAAATTGGTTTCGACCTGAGTGGAATTTAAACGTTTTAACTCCTCTCTCACAAGTATGCCAGATGTCATAACCACTAGACCATCAGAGACTGTTTTCTTCAGTAATGTGGCATAAGCATTCCTGCAAATTTTGCTGATTCACCACTGGCACCATCTAAGTCGAGAATTGGGCAACCAAACTGCCTCATATAATAGAAGTAATATTTATCACTCACACTAACATTTTTATATAAATAATTCAGCAATAAAGTTTTCTTATGAATTAAACAGATGAAAACTGAGCATGAGTTCAAAAATAGTATTTAACAATTATAATTCTAAAATAATGTAATTTATTACAAAAGTATGAATAAAAACATTTATATAAACTAAAGTCAACCAACTCAAATCTTCATCAGTATAAAAATAAACCTTCAGAAGAACAAAGCAGCTTTTTACTATTCCTACAAAGAGAAAATAAGACTTTTACAACAGTTGATAAGTGGCACAATCATTTCTATAAAGAATAACCTTATCAATTCCTAAACAAACTAAATATAACTATGCATCAATTGATAAACTCTTCCTACAGAAAAGTTGAGATCAGTTCTGCTTGTTTGACTAGAATATAACCTCCTCAGCCACATCTTTAAGTGTCCTAAGCATCCTTCTTTTTCTTACTAATCTCCTAACAGGATCAACAGTAAAAAACTTATTTAACCTCCCGTGAACACACTCTCCACCCTACCCATGGTCAGTGGGGGATACCAATGGGCTTGGAAAGGCCACTGTCTGTTGGATGTGACGTTAAGCCATGGCCCTGTGTGCGGGAGAGCCACACCCTGTGCACGTTAAAGAATACACTGGATGGCCTTGACGGGAGGCTATTATCTGTCTCCCAACAGCAGTTCCAGTGGGTCTCCTCCCCCAACCTTCTCTGAGCTTTTGGGGTCCATGTGACCTGGCCATTTAGCCCACGGTGTGCAAAAAAGTGCAGCTCAGAGGTAAAACAACCCAACAACCTCCCATGAACACACCAAATAAAAATATTTCTTCTTTATACTTACTATACTGCACAGACTAAAACAAACTATGTTTTCCTTCACACAAAATCTTCCTAATTACAGCTCTCCTATCCTTTGTTTTTAAGTTAAGCTCATTTGAAGTATTTAGTTACATAATTCCCGTACTGTAGTTCACGCGAGCATCAAGATGATACATCACAAGTTCATTGTAGCACATTCATATGTCGTAACAGTATCGTAGGCAATGTCCTGTTGACAAGAAACATTTGAAATAATTTGCTGAAAAAATTTGGTTTCTTCCTGAGTGGGATTTGAACCCACATCTCTCTGAAGCAGCGCCAGGCTCGTAATCTGTAGTTCCCAGGTTCGAGTCCCAGCTGGGTCAGCGTTGAGATTTATCTCCGCAAATTTCCCCCGCCCTGCCCACGGTCAGTAGGGGACACCGATGGGCTTGGAAAGGCCGCCGTCCGTCGGATGGGACGTTAAGCCGTGGCCCCGTGTGCGGGAGAGCCATACCCTGTGCACGTTAAAGAACACGCTGGATAGCCTTGACGGGAGGCTACCATCTGTCTCCCAACAGCTGTTCCAGTGGGTCCCCTCCCCCAACCTTCTCTGAGCCTTCGGGGTCCATGTGACCTGGCCATTTAGCCCATGGTGTGCAAAAAAGTGCCGCTCAGAGGTAAAACAACCAACCAACTCTCTGAAGCATGCCAGGCATCATAGCTAATTATTGCAGCTAATTATTTCAAATGTTTCTTGTCAACAGGACATTTCCTGTAATGCTTTATTACTGAATTTTTTACATAACACTGTGAGCATGAGTGACAAATATTACTTCCACGTGAGGCAACTTGGTTGCCCAATTCTCAACATAGATGTAGTCAGTGGTAAATCAACAAAATTTGCAGGAATGCTTATATGTCACATTGCTGAAGAAAATAGTTAATCTCTAATGGTCTGATGGTTATGACATCTGGCATGCTTCTGGGAGATGTAGGTTCGAATCCCATTCCAGATGAAGCGAAATATTTTTCAGCTAATTATTTAAAAAAATGTATATCATAACTTTAAACGTTATTTTCAATATTTAATTAGAAAATGTTAAAAAGTGCTGATTTCTATTCGGAATTTTTTTTTACAGCCTTGTATTGTGGCACCGAAGTTTATTTTCTAGGTCACTAGAATTTGAAAGATGAAACCAATTAATATTGCTCCAACACAGAAAGGATTAATAAATGAGCAATTTGAAAGGCTATGTAAAGACAAAAACCATGAGCAGCATTTTAGGTATTTCAGAAATATATTTCAGGAATATATTTTCCTCTTATTCAGAAATAAATAGCCTTTCTTACTGATAGGCAAAAATAATTACAATGCATATTTTTTTAAATAAATTTTTATTTATTAAAAAAATAGTTTTTTTTTAATTATGTAATTTAATTTTATTAAATAAAATGTAAAATTACTCCATGACTCTAAAATTGTCATGTACCAATAAATCCAGTAGCTGTTTTAATAGATATGCATGTAGCTACCTAGAGAATAAATTGAAACTAATCGGTGCTGAATATTTGTAGTATATGCCCTTTAGGTTTGTTGTTATTTTTGAGCACATTACATTTGATTGATTTAAAGTAGCCATTGAGTAGTTATATATAATAGCCTAATTTTTAAATTATTAAGGATTTACTTATATATATGTGTGTGTGTGTGTAGCATTTAATTTATAAATTAATTTCTTCTAATTATTAGATCCTGGTTTTGTCAGTCCCAGATCTTAAACTGAAAGCTTCATTTAGAGTTACTACAGGTACCTCTAATACAACTTCTATTAAATCTATTGAATTTGCAAGAAGGGGCAAGTAAGTAAAACATTTATTTCTTGTAGCAGTCAGGGATTAAAAATTAAGCATATATTAAATCAGACCAAACTTTATTTATCAGAACATTTCAATATACAATATATATCAAGTTTGTTTGAATTCTAATGAAAGCACTTTACTTTCTTTTTATCTTGTAGAAGAACTGTATTTTAATATGTTTCTATTAATAATGAATACTCAATTTTATAACACTTAATTTTTATCATTTTCTCCAGCTCTCCTCACTTAAATAGCGTTAAAACATTATTATTTATTTATAGTAGATATCTTGATGGCTCAATGTTATTGCATTGGTTTGTGATAATATGGAAGTAGCTGTATTTTTACCACAATTTTTTCTACTCATTCTTTGATAAGAGGTATGATGGCATTTGTAATGCAATTGTTGAGATTTTACAGAGTTTTGGAGCCTATAATGGATGTAGATCAGATCTCTTTCGTATCTCAGTAAGAAGTCTAAAAGAATCAATTGAAGTACCTAGCAGTTATCATTTTGTTCATTCTTAGGAAATCTTTTGCCTTAGATGCTTATCATTGAAGACTACATAAACTTATGAAAATATGCTGCTATATATCATCTTTTTTTATTCTGGAAAAATAAGAGTTTTATAGAAGTTTTCTTCAACCTAAGATGGTAACCAGTTTTCAACATATTAAGCTAAATTATTGTGATAATTTTGCACAGCTGACACAAAAGTGGGAAGAAAAAATGTTTTTCCTCAGGCCTTGTGCAGGGAAAGAGCTTCTTATTTGTTAATCCTTAAAGTGCAGGTTTCTGAAGCTAGTCTCACTCTGGTGGCCAAGTTAATTTTAAAATGATATTAACACTGTTCTTGTTCCTAGATTTTGTAGTTCCTGGATGATGCAACTTACAGTTATGTCATTGGCAAGATGTAACTTACAGTTATATCATTGGGTTGTCTAAATATTAATGTAAGGTTCACTATCCTTCGATTGTGTTGAAAGCCCGCTGTGGGACACTCCTAGATATGTTGTTGCCACCACAGTTAGAGGTCTTCTTCCTGGTCTCTGGCACTGATGGCTTATGGATGTTGTTGTTGGGACATCATCTCCTGTGCTCATTGTTATCCAGTTGTTCCTGGCACAGCTCCCTGGTAGTTCAGTGTTATGATCAATTAACAACAGCCATCTTATACACCATAGACACAAGAAAGCAGACAAACTTTTATTTCACATTAAGAAACTTTACAGATGCATTTCAGATCCCTCTTGATCCATGATCATTGTGAAACAAAAAAGGTTTGATAGTGCATGCTATTTTATTTGTTTACATTTAGTATGCGACTCTCAGATGTAAGCCGTTGAAGCATGAGTGAAGGTCAGTTGATTTAGTCAATAGTTAGGGGTGGGATAGGAATTTCTGTAGAGAGAGCATGCAGTCAAATATAAAAAAATAAAGTGGATATCATGAGCTGACAGTTACTTTTGGCAGGTCTTTGAAAGTAGCAGTGTCCATGGATGTAACAAGTCAAGCAATTCTTCTGATAATCTGCCATTAGAATTCACAGAGATTTCGTTTTCAATCATTTCAAATTAATTATTCTTTATAATCAAAGTATAAGAAATAAAAAATCCTAAAAGCATTAGAGTAAAAAAAGAAATTATTTTTAACATTGAAAATCTGCTAAAATCTTGACTGAAAGTGAAGTATTCCTGGATGATGCAACTTACAGTAGTAATAAAAACAATATCTTTTGTTAAAATAAAAAAATAAAAAATAAATAACCCCCTCAAGAGCTGCTTGCCACAGAGGTCTGACAGGAGTCTGTCAGTTTATATGCCACAGAGGTCTGACAGGAGTCTGTCAGTTTATATGCCACAGTAGAAGATCTGATAAAAAGTTTAGGAAAATTACAACTCTGTTAGAGTGGAAAGTAGATCAGAATATCAGAAATCAAAACTGACCAATAACACTAGACAACAAATTGAAACTTTTTATAACATTGGTCAGATAAAATGTTTTTAACTAATTTTGGGTTGCTAAATTCAAATATGGCTGTGAAAATTCTGCAGCACATAGTTTTTTTTAAATTGTGGATTGATGTATTCAAATTTCAATGAATAAGCATATCTGGGAAATTAAAATAAATGTGACTATTTTATTAAATGGAAACTTAAAACTCATTAATTAATTATATGATTACAATGAAAAAAATTAGAAACATCATAGTTATAGACCACTGAATATAAAGTAACAAATGAAATAATATTGGAACACAAAATAAGAAAACATGGGTAAGGATCATTTACACTTACAAGTTCATTTTTGTCTTTTATGTGCTGAGGTATCTTCCTTCTGCAAGAACCAGCATTAGTCAACCATCATTGCTGGGTCCCACCTGCCTTGGTATCTCCTCCATGGTTTGAATATCCTGGTGAAATATTTGCACTTCCTCATCAATTGACAGCTCCTAAGTTCTTAGGAAAGAAGTTGAGATGCGATTGCAAGAAATGTATCTTCAAAGACAATTCGGCAACCAAGATTTTCACAGTTTTTGAGATGATCTTAAATGAGCTGATGGTAATTTTCCCCTTTGTGACTCCCAAGAAAACCCTGGACCAGAGACGAAGGATTTTTATGCAGCGCACTCCTTCATATTCAGTTTTTCTTCAAAGAGGGTATCATTCGATAGCTTCCTGATCTGAGGACCAACAAAGATCCCTTCTTTGAGTTTGGCATCACTTAGTTTTGGAAAATTTTCCTTCAAGTGCAAAAGCTCTTTACCAGTTTTGCCCATAGCCTTTGCAAAATTTTTCATAAGCCCCAGTTTGATGTGTAGTGGTGGGAGCAGAACATCAGAGTGGTCAAATAGAGGCTTATACCTCACATTACTCTTTCCAGGAATAAAAACATCTCTTTTGGGTGTCTTTTGTTTTGTAATGTTCCTTTCTGGCCCTACTATCTCACAAATGCAGAAAGCAGCAAATTTTGTGAAGCCTTTTTGAAGCTTAAGCAAGACATATGATTTTAGGTCACCACATATTGTCCACTTAATTGGTCATATTTTATAGCAGTGAGTATTTTTTCCATGCTTTCATAAGTTTCCTTCATTCCCACAGTGTGTGTCACTGGAATGGAACGGTTTTTGGTTTCCTTTATGTAAAAGGACAACTTTTAAGCTGAATATTGATGAATGTATAAATAGATGCCATTCTTTAGGGCGTGAGTTGTTCCAATTTCTTCCATCAACCCTGAAATATCTGTGCAGAAACACACACCATTTTGCATCTCGTAATAAGCAAATAAAACAAAATTTCTCTTTCTGAACAGAGAAACTCGGGTACCCTTGACCAGAAGATTCCACTCTTGAAGTTGTGAACCTAAAACCTCAGCTTGTTGTTTGAAAAGTCCTAGGTCTCGAACAAGATCATTCAGTTAATTTTACTGAATCAGATGAGGCTCGTCTAACTTTTTAGGGTTGTATGTAGGATCAGGATCTGTATGTGTCTCAAAGTCTTCCTTTGATGAATGTGAATCCATCTCTGCCCATTTGGTTGGAGGTGTTGGTATAGAAAGATCTTCTCCATGAGGAATTGGCCTTATGGAAAGTAAAAAGTGCCACTCAGAGCAACTTTTTACTTTCATAAGGCTAATTCCTCATGGAGAACTCTGAAGGCACATTTGGAATTGCTTTTGTCCTTTTTTGAAAAGCTCAACACTTTAGTTAAACAGAAATAACAATCATGCAAATAACTAGTGGCTCACACCAAACCATTGAAACTGCAAAGGGCATGGATTTTATCTTACCTTTCAACCATTCACTCAGGCCAGCAAAGCATGAAATGCAGCACATATGTGAAGCCCATCTTTTGTCCTGATCTCCAACATGACATCCAAAATACAAGTTATAGGCTTTCTTCACAATCTTTGTCAAATAATGATACTGGGATTTTAAAATATAATTTCCACACACATAACAAAACTTATCTGGCACATAACACATCCACGATGCTGCCTTTGTGCCATTTAAATGCCAAAATTCTCTCTTCAACGACAGCATGTGTTCCTCCTACAATGAAAACAAGAATGGTGATCTGAGGTTACGTTACTGCTACATGTTTTCTCCCACTTGGTAATCAGTGTTGCCAGCCACAAAAAGTAAAATATCTAATATCCTCCCAGTTGCCTGGAGGTGTTGGTATAGGAAGATCTTAATAAGAGTCAAAATGATGCAATAGCATAAAAACGTGATGTGCTATCCATTTTTTATGACCAGATCTGAAATCAGCACCTGAAAAATAGTTAAAAGCAGCTACAATTGTTCATGTTATAAAAACCTTGTAAACCAGTGTAATCTACATATGGTACAGCAGAATAAAGGCATAAACTAATTTGTTGCTACTTGGTATTATTTATGGTGACTCAACATGATCACTGCAAACTTAAGTAGATTTATTTTTAAACTTTATCATAATAATAGATTTAGGTGGAATCAACACGAAAAAATTGTATATATTAAACCAAAATGTTATATCAATGAACTATGTTAAGACACAGTGCGTCTTTGCAATTTAATTATTGTGCACTATAACACTGTAAGATGTGTTCTTTTTGTAGATTTTTGTGGTCTGTAGTTGATTCCTTTTCACAGGAATCAACTATAGACTACGATAAATCTTTGGTTGGTTGGTTTTACCTCTGAGTGGCACTTTTTTGCACATCCTGGGCTAAATGGCCAGGTCACATGGACCCCAAAAGCTCAGAGAAGGTTGGAGGACTGGACCCACTGGAACAGGATAAATCTGTGACTTTCACTGTACAAAAGAACGAAAAATTTTAGATTTAGACTAAGGAGTTAATCAATGAGAAGTTGATACTTATGCAGTATATCTTCAGTAGAAACCATATCACCTCCACTGCTTCATATTAATGCTAGATTCCTCTCACTGTTTAGTGAACTCTGCGGTAGCTGTGTGTTGACTGTCAAGCTTCAATGTCTTCACTTCTCCTCACTATCATACCTGATCAGTCATTATATCCAATGTCAAGATGATACAATAGTAAATACAAACAAAGATGTTGAGGCTTGCCAGTTAACACATGGCTGTGGCAGAGTTCATCAAGCAGTGAACAGCATCTGGTACTAATAAGCAGCAGAGGCAACAATGCAGCTTATACTGAAGGTGTTAAACAGGCTTCATTAAAAATTTATGAATCTCTGTAATCCATATGAAACTTTTGCAGCAAAAGAAAATGGATTATCAACTTTCTTCTTGGAAATTACACAGGTTTATTTGCTTTTAGTATTTAAGTTCCCAGATTCTGATTTGGCAATTACCTTCTATAATAATGTAAAAATTCTTTTCCTTGCTAAGCAGAACAATTTTCAGCAGATTTTCATCATAATCCAGAAAATCAAGGAAATTACAATAAAATTTACTTTTCTTACTTATCAGCTTAATAACCAAAAATATAGGCACAAAAAAGAATTAATTTACAGGCATTACCATAAAATCTGTGGAATTATCAGAAACTCAATTCTTAAAATGGTTCAGTAATGATTGTCAAAGATTTCAAAGTTAATCCAAAGGAATATAGTCCACTGTTTCATTGCTGACTTTTGCAGATAGTCTGAATCAATGATTCCCAATTTTACGTCTGCCAACACCATGTCCCCACAGGTTTATTCAGGTTGCTATGCATCTGATTGCTAACAATTAGCTAAATTATTTTAAATTTAGGCTGCCAAAACCACAAAAATGCGGTTTATGAAACTTGCATAATGGTCAAAAACACATTTTGGGGCAATTAGCATAAATTTTTTTTAAATATAAAATTTCAAGCTTTTTCATTTACTTATATATTGTAAAATAAATATTCTCAAGTTCCTAAATAATGCTAATGTTTTCAATTTATCCCACAACTGATGCATTGGAATATCAAATACCACTTATATTTAATGCTGTCCCAAGAGAAATGCTAAATATAGATTCATTTAGTAAATTCAAAATTGAATTGAAAAAATATTTAGGAAAATCAAATTAGCTTAATATTTTATGTTGTGTTTTGTGAATTATATTTGATGTATATCATTTTCATGGTTTGTTTGTTTAAATTTATATTTTTTTAATGTTAAATTAAATTTATTCACTTCCCTGCAAATAAGCTATTTAGTTTTGCAGATTAAATCGCAAATGCACTGTATTCTTTACTTTTATGAAAAAAAAAATCAATATTCTTTTAGAAAATGGAGTATTTATAATACTTTAAATTGCTATTAGCAAAGTTCAAGTAATGTGATTCCTACAGCAGGTGTTTTATCATGCAGTTGCACTATAAATAATTGTCAGTTCCATGGAGGTTCTTGACTTGTTTAAAGTTAGAATCACCCATGTATTAGTAGTAAAGAATCACAGGATATGTCCTGTAGATATGGAACTCATGAAATAATAAGCTGATAAAAATTGGTTTTGCCATGAGTGGGATTCGAACCCACATCTCCAGGAAACATGCGTGGGTGGCATAACAGGCATGTTTCCTGGAGACTTGGGTTCGGATCCCACTCATGGCAAAATCAATATTTTTCAGCTTATTATTTCACCAATGTATGTTTTCAATTATATGTGTAAATGCATGCCAAGTTTTTTGTATATTTTACAGTTTAAAACTGTTTCAATGTTTCTAAATTATTTTTGCCATTTATTGAATATATCTTACAAAGAGAAAGATTGATATTTTTTTGAGCATATGATCAGAATGTTTTAGTGATTAATGCTTTTGTCTCGAATTGAAACTTATTATTACTTCTGTGCAGTGTTTATGGATACTATGATTATCACCAAGTGTTAGTCAAGTGTTAATGCAATTTTTTCGTGTTTTTTTTTAACCCTTCCCGGGTCCTTGTTGAACATAGATGTTAACAGAATCTGTAATGAGAGGTCAAAGACGTCTTTTGTACAACGTTTGAAACTTCGCTTTAAAAAACAATTGCTGTTTGAAAATTTTCTTAGGCATATCTTTTAAAAATACACAATTGAAGTTTGAAAAATAATATTTTCTGTTTTAATTTGATGCATATTTTATCTTAAAAAAATACTCCCTCAAGCAGCTGCTTGCCACAGAGGTTTGACAGAAGCCTGTCAGTTTATATGCCATAGTAGAAGGTCTGTGAGGATGGCAGGAACTCAGTAGAAAAACAACACAAACATCCATGCTTTACCGGGCACTCAAACCCAGGTCCCTTAGATCAGTAGCCAAGCGTGCTAACCACTGAGCCACCAGATGACAATTTTATTAAACTATAATATAAATAATTTGTTAAAGTCATCTGGTTGCCATTTCTTAGCGCCATATGGTATTGCCGATTTGTTTGTTAACATTACTCTATGCTGAAGCAATCACCTGATTTAAGCTCACAAATTTGATTTTAACTATTATCAAGAAATTTTTCCTTAAAGTTTTGAAAATCTCTTATGAATTGATAAAAAAATTGCTATTTTTAAAAACAACGTTTTTGGAAGTAATTGCAAAGTACATACCACCATTTTTTTCCTCCCGTTTTACACTCCTTTCTGCCACAAACCTATTTCACTATTACTAGAATTATTTTTATCATTTATCCTATCATTCTATGCATCTTTCCCACCCTTCAGATTGAAACTGTAACTAACAAAAGCTTTCTTAGAAAGCAATCTGAGTTGCAGTTCCAAAGATACCTGCAGTCTAAAGTAGGTCACATAACAGGTGCAGTTGAGTGCAGTGACCTAGTTATTGCTCACACGTGCATTAAAGTGACACTTTAGTGAATGTTTATAGAAAGAGTTTTTCTTGGTTATAGGATAATGTGACCATGCATCTATCAAGTCAATTTAACCTTCGTTTTCATTTCTGTATATTTATTTTATTTCTGCAAATTATCTGGGTTTTTTTCATCAGTTGATCTATCGATCTTTTGGGGTTATGCTACATCAGATGGCCAGCTTTACAAGTCGTTGCAGATATTTTTTAAAATTGCATTAGGTTATATGTTAATATTTCTTTTATTATTTTTGTATTGTAAAAAAACTTTGATCTTGTATCGTTTTCTGAAAATGAATGAGGTATTGGATATGGAAGCTAAAAGGACTTCCTTCACACGGCAAGTTGTTTACATGGCTGATTTAAGTTAAAAACTTGCTCCCAACAAATTGGATTATAAACTCCCTGTGTAAAGTTGGTATTTTATTTCCTTTTTTTTTATAATTAAATCTTAGTTTTCATTTGTGTAGATTTACTTTGTTTCCGTAAATTATCGATTTTTCTGTTGGCTGATCTATCGATCTTTCCGAGTTATGCTACATCAGATGGCCAGTTTAAAAATTGTTATGGGTATTGTGTAATATTTTATTCAACATCCCATTGAGTTATATATATTATTTCTTTTTCTTCTTTTTTTTTTAGTAAAAAAACTGAGTTTATATCCTTTTCTGAAAATGAACAAGGTCTTGGATAACGGAAGCAAAATGGACTTCCTTGGACGGGAATCCATCTTTGTGGGAGGGCAATTTCGGGAAGATTTTTTAACTCCACCCACCCAGTATTTTGGCTGTGCCACTCGACAATATAAACTTTTTTTTGCTTTGGTGCAGAAACCTTTCTGCACTTATCCAAAATCACCAAACTTCAACACCCAAAGAAAAAAATTCATAATGTTTAGCAAAAAAAATAGCCAAGAAAGTTTTCTTCCATTTCATAACGTTTAGAAAATCCCTTGAATGTGAGAAGTCCAAGTCATTTTGTTAACATTGGCCATATTTAAAACATAGATACAATTTAATATTCACAATTTTACCTGTAGTTACAAAATTAAAACTCTTGAGAGCTTAAATGGCTTTAGTGGAAGACTATAGCATCAATTGCCAGCTAATGACATCAGCTTATTGCTTCTACACTTATTCTTTTTACTTGTACTGGTATTTTTTAGTTTCTTGTACACATGCCTTTTCCTTGTAAAGGCTGTCAAGAGTAAAAAAAGAGTGTTTACCAGTCCCTTGAGCTTGTATACCTGGTGGCACAGTCAACAGCTGATTCAGAGGGGCTGTTTATCTCTGTTTTTTGCTATTTCAGTAGATTGGATGTGGCACTGATGATAACATATTGTTAGTTGTGATTACCAGTCCTGGTTTATTTGCAGACAATTGAAGCCATGGATATTCTTCACAACCTTTTTGCTGACATGCACTAACTTCTATTAATCGTTCATTATTCATGCTGTTATGCTCCTGGACTGTTTTACTCATTGAGCTATTGGCACTTTTTAGCTCATCCTCAAGAATTAAAACTGTTAAAACCCAACTGCATATTAAGATATTAAAAACTTTTAATGTCGTCCTGCTTACAAAAATTTCACCTTTTGCTTTCATCAGACAATGAACTATTGGACTCACTTTGGTCACAAAATATATGTGTATATTATGAAATCAGAAGAAAAGCTATACGTTACATACAGCAAAATACAATTTTTTCATCAAAACTCACCCTGAGGTAGATTGCCGAACAAACCTAATCCACTGACATTTGATTTGCAGACGAAAAAAAAAAATCTCTAAAGCATTAAAAAAAAATTATCCCCCTCCTCCCCTCGAGCAATGTGTTTCGCCACTCTTTCCTTCCCATGGCTTCATCAGGCTCCTTATGATGCGATGTTAGTCGTTTTTATGTGTGTCTCCCTAATGACATTCTCAGCTGCTCATGCAGCCAGTGCCCGTGTTTGCTCACGCAACAAGAGATTCCATGCCATTGGCAGGGGTGGTATCTCCGTGTTGCAGAGTTTATGCTTATGAAAATTAATCGTTATGGATTCTGCATATTGTAACTGGAATTTGGTAGGTGGTGCTATTAATGGTTTATATAATATATTATTTACTTCTAAATTATTTTCTATTACTGCCTGTGCTGCAGCTGTGTTAAGTTTTTTGTTATTGAAATCCTGTTGATGTTCGTGCATTTCTTGTTCATATGTGCGATATGTTTCGCATATATACGTGTTTTTACCACTTACTTTATTGTGGGGGTAGAGTATTTCTACATTATATACCCCTTCTGTTATAAGTATTTTATCTCGGTCATTACTAAGTGTTTAATGCTTTTATTTATGGTAATTGGTAGGTTTGTATCATATTTTTGTTAAATGTTGTTTAATGTATTAGATATTCCTTTTATGTATGGGAAGCTATGAGCATATTTATAGAGTTTGTTTTTTGAGGGTTGGTTGTGAATCGTGTTGACTCCTATGTTTAGCTGCTTTTTCCAGTTTTCTAATCGTATGTTCAGGGTATCCTGCATCTTATGCTATTTTATGTATGAATTCCAGTTCTTTTTTGCAGAGATTGTGTTTGAGTACAATATTTAAATGCTCTAAGTAGGTATGGACTGATAGTTGATTTTTTATACTTAACAGATGTGCTGAATCAAATGGTTTAATATTCGGAATATAGGTGGGTTTGCGATATACTTCGATATCACATCTGTGTTTCTTCTTTTTAATTAATAAATCAAGATATGTAATTTCGTTATTGCTCTGCCTCATGGGTGAATTTTATGGTTAGTAAAATACTATTGAATGCTTCGATTAATGTGTTTAATTGATCAATGAGATGGTCCCAAAAAATTAGTATCTCATCGATGTAACAAATATATAGGGATGGTTTGTAAATAGCGTTGTCCAATGCAGACTATTTGATGTGTTGCATTATGACATTGGCCATGTGCCCAGAGAATGGTAATCCCATAGGGACACCTTCTGTCTGGACCCATATTTGCTGATTAATCGTAAACCAGTTGGAATTGGTTGGCAACTCAAGAATTTTAATTTTGTAACTACAGCTAAAATTGTGAATATTAAATTGTATAGTTATAGCTGTGAATCTAGTTAATTTTAAAATATACAATACGAAAGGAATTTTCTAAAAGAAATAAAAATCATGTTTCATGTTAAATATTATATTATTCAGGAGGAGTTCATAAATGATTTGTTATAACATTTGTGGTAAATTTTTTTGACTAGCAACACTGCCATTAAATGTTTCAGCTTCCAGAATTCTTTAAATAGTAAGCAAATATTGCACAAAAATAAGATTTTTGAGGAGTTTTTTTGTAAGATTTGTAATATTTCCAGTGACATTTTGCTACAAAAGGCTTGTTTCAAAGTTGGGGAGCTTTGAAATAAACTTTCCATTCACACAACATGGAAGTGTCACAATACTTTGGTAATTTTGAATAATTTGTCCATTCCCACTGTCAAAAAATTTAGAAAAAAAATTAATTTGGTGTTTAAATGTTACTGCAAACAGAATGTTGTAAATTATTTATACTGAGTATCATATAAATTTATTATGTTAATTTTCACAACATTTTATAACAAAACTATTACTTATCATTAAAATTCCCATATCCATTTGGATTACAACATTTCTTTTCTTCATGGTTGTGAAAGTAATAGAATTTATGAGTTTTGCAAAAAAAATGAGAAAACCAGCGTACTTAACCCATTTAAATCGGATGATGAGCTCTGCTCGTGGAGCATAGAAGTATGAAAAATGCATTCATAGCCAGTGTGTTAGATCAGAGATGTCTATCAAATGCATTTTTTCTTGTAGTAGAAGCACATGGCAATACTGGGATTTGGCAATACTGGGACACATGGCAATACTGGGATTAACTTTTCTTTGTCCTTCTACAGTTGTTGAAATTAATTTCATAGAAAAAAAATTTAGAGCTGTGAGTAAAAATTATGTGAAGGAAAGTTAGTGATAGTGAGGGAATAAACAAGCTCTTAGAATGTATTAGGCAGTGAATTTGAAGTTTCTGATTTATCTGACTATGATAGAAGTGATAGTAAACCTATAAGTGACTCTGAGTGTACCTCAGTGGAAGAAAATAGTGATATAAGTGATTATGAAAGTTCCATCCTGCTGCCCATGAAACGACAAAAACACGTCATGCAAAGTGATTGGAAGTGGGTAAAATCAGAAAATAACTCTCTTATATATCCATTTAGTTGTTACAGTGACATTGCAATCGAAATAAAAGACAAATATGAATCTGAATCCCCATCTGAACTGCAAATATTTCTTAACTGTATGAATCCTTTGTTCTCTGTCATAACAAAAGAAACAAATGATTACGCACAGGAAAGCAGTTAGCTAATCCTGATAGAAAGAAAAGAAAAGACGATGACAAATGGTTTGAAGTAACAGAAGGTGAAATGAAAGGTTACTTTTCCCTGGTAATACTGATGTCCCAAGTTCGTAAATCACATTTACAATTGTACTGGTCCAAAAACGGGTGCATTGAAACGCCAATTTATGGGGAAACTATGAGCAGAGAAAGGTTTTAACTAATCTCTCGATTCCTGCATTTTGCTAATGACAGAGATGCTGAAGAGCAGGACAAGCTAAAGATTAAGCCCATTATCCTACAAGGTTTACCACACTCAGACATCATACTGAAACAGGGTGGTGAGTATGTAATTCAAGTAATTTCAAAATTTGAACAGCACCAATACTCAATGGTTAATTTTTTGACTTTATGAAATAATATAAGCATTGTTAAAAAATACCCAGTAGGGAAAGGGGATTTAAATCAGATTCCTGCGGTACAGGCAGGGCATTTAAATATGAAGCAAATGGGTTAATGAGGTGTAAATTCAGCCCTGGTTTTAAGTAGAGTAGCATATTAATGAAGTAATATTTTTTCACTTTGTTACTTCTGGAATTGAAATGACTGAAAATGAAATCATTAGGTATACATGACCTCAAATAGCTATTTTATCTAATTAGACATTATAACAAATAATTCAGTTTTTAAAATATGGACTTCCTAATATTGTTGCCCAGTATTGCTTGGCCTTAAATTAGTATATTACTCAGAGTGGTTAAGCAAGATTCCAAGTGTATTCTGAATAGGTGCCTGGACAGTCATTTATGTCTAGGGTGATGTCACTGGTGGTGAAAGTTTTCGACTCCCTGTAATTTGGTAGATACTTGACTGATTGATCTAAAATTTGGTGTGGTTGTCCTAACAGCAATGAGTCAGGAATATACTCACTCCAAGTGTCTGAAATATCGAAAAGTACTGCCATTACCTAACTTATGAATGGAGAATTGAGAGTTATGGAGTTAATGGATTAGTACATTTTCAATGGGGAGAGTTATCACTGGACAAATGTTTTGTAACCAACTTTTGGGTAAATGCCCAATTTTATGGGGTCAAAACCCTTACAGTGGACTAAGTTAAATGAATTGTAGCTGTAGACAAAATTCGGTGTTTCCCACTATTATCGTTTAGGAGGAGTTCTTAAACAGACAGGCAAACTTTTTAAAAATATATTGCATTTGGTGCAAATAATAGACCTTGGATACTCAACAGTTCATGTTTTAGCATGCTTTTGACTGGAGGTGCTGTCTTGGGGCACATAACCAAGGTTATTTTCCTGTATTTCAATATAAATTCACACAAAATTAATGTCATATTAATTGGCATTAATTATTAGTAATTAAATTTATTTTCGTTAATATCAAAGTGTGCATGATGCAGACCCTTGATCATCATTTCTGCAAGCTACTGCTTTGTGTGTGGCATCATGAGATCTGCTACTACCACAGCCAAAGCACTTTCTGAAAAAAGTGCAAAAGAAACTGAATAGCAACTCTTTCTGTTCTCTCAATATTGCGGTACTAATTGATCATTATATCCATTAATTAATTACTTAATGCTTATTTGTTGTGAATTATTGCTGATGATTTTTATTTTCATCAATATCATAAAGTATGCATGATGTACACTTCAGTTGTGACTGTCACAAACCACTCTTCCCATGCAGCCTGACAAGTTATGTCACTACCACAGCCTCTCAGTATGAGTTCCTGTGTGTGATGAGGATCCTGAACTCTTGCCTGCATGTTTACTGTGTGCATTGACTCCACATCCCTGAAAAGGAGAATGCTGGTAGTTGCTTGGGGGGTTCTCATCTCTTCTCCCCCAGCTCATAACTAAGCTGTTTTCTTTGGCCTGTCTTGCTATTGAGGAGCCTGTTTGTCATGGAGCTGGGCAGTAGTACTATTGAAGCCTCTGCTTCAGGTAAGCAGGAAGTCCTGAGGTTGCCCTCTCAGATCAATCGGCTGGTGGTCTGGACCTGCTTGGGCCAACTCTGCAATATGGTGAGTTGCCCACATCCAGGTACAGGTTTGCTAGTTTCTCCATGCATTTTTATGCTTTTGTAGTTATCTTTTTCCTTAATATCAATAATGGCTACATTATTATGAATATATTATCTATCAGTCAACTGTATAATTATAAATTAATACTTAGGTATTTTGATAATACTTATAAATTAGATTAATCATAATAAAAATATTAGATATTAATCTAAAGGTAAATACAAATTACTGCATTTAAAAACAATTATGGTAAAAATTGTAGAAATTATGAAATTTCCTCTGTGTTAAACAGTATCCCTAAGGAGTTATTTAATTAAAAAAATTAGTGACATTAAAAAATTTTTTCAAGATATGGCTTCTGGAAAATATTTAAAAACTGTTTACTCTGTGGTATCTTTTAAATGTAAATATTGAGTTAATTTTTATAATATAACTATTTATTGCGTACTGTTTGGATTTCTGTTGAAAGCTTTTTAACTTTGTGGGATTTAAATTTGTACCCAAAAAGTTATGGAAAATAAAAAAAAAATAGTAAATAAATTCTCAAGGTAACTCTCCAAACAATTTTACCTTGAATATCTCAAAACATATCCTTTAATTTTTCAAAAAAAAAAAAATTTAATATTAATCAAGAGCATCACAAATTTTTTTTCAAACCACCATGGATTCTTATAGATTTTCGAATTAGGCAAGGTTGTACAAACCATGGATATAACATTACAGAGTGTGATCAATCTAATTTATAAGTATTATCAAAATGCCTAAGTATTAATTTATATTTATATAGTTGACTGATAGATAATATATTCATAATAATATAGCCTTTATTGATATTAATGAGTTTACTGGCCTCACAAAAAGAAGTAAATTGAAGAAATCCATAGACATTTTCATTCAACTATCAGGGAAATATTCACTCTTAGTTTACCATCGATAGATTGTCGATTTCTTCATTTTCTCCAGTTGCATAGTTGTACTACTTGCCATCTTCATAACATACTTGTCATCTGCTTTTTGAGGCTGTTTATGAGCAGCAAAGAACCTGCTTTCATGAGACACAGAAATGTGTGTTATATAGGTAAAAAGTGTATATTATCAAATAGAGGAGATCTTGCTTTGTGGCTGGTAGCTCAGTGGTTAGAACACCTGACAAGTTATCAGGAGGTCCTGGGTTCATACCCCATCTGGCTCAAGACAATTTTTCCTCTGAAATTGATATCAACAGTAAACTAAGAATGAATATTTTCCTGATAGTTGAACATGCAGTAACTTATTGAAATAATGCAAAGGTAAGTTTAACAATTTTTTTTTAAGTACCCCCTCCAGATTTTTCCTTAGTAGAATAATATATCTATAAACTATCCACAGTACCATTTTGAATGAAATATAGACTTTTGATTTGTCACATTAGTTTCTCTAAATTGCAATGTGTATATTCTTCCAGTAGCATTGAAGTTTCTTCCTTATTAAAAAGGACTGAGTGGCTTACACATTTATTTTAATAAAGTAACAACTTTTACTAAACTTGAATAGTAAATTTTGCATCAAATTTCCTTTTGCATTATTAAAGTTAGTTACTAGGTGTTCATGTTCTATAAGGCTATATCCATGGTAATTAGACAAATGTGAAAAAATCCACTCATCTGCCTTCCAGACTTGTAGGTAGAGAGCAACTGGTTGCACACCAGTCGCTCTATCATTTCAGCTAAGGTAGGGGTAATTCACACTTGCTTAAGAAATGTTATGGTTATCCTTTGATGCTTTACCATGTGATTCTAAATGTCGGGACACCCTTGCACTATTTATACTGACGAGAACCAAATTTTTATAACCACATGCCAAGTACTGTACCTTTGTTATTAAAGATGCACAGCATCTGAACTATTCAAGGTCATGGCATTTAGGTGAGTTTACCACCTCACCAATCACTTGGTTAGCTTGGTAAATGCAGGAAAATAGAAAAAAAAAATTAGAGCATGTGTTATTGTATGATTTTACAAATTGTTGAATTCCTCTCAGGGTGTGTGTTCTCTTAATGATGCTTCCTCAACATTTCTGAGAAAATCCTCTCAGAGCTCTTCAGCCATGGAGTAACAGTGATCATCAGGTTTCAATATGTCATGATGGAAAATTACTACGCATCGGTACTAATTTTAACCTTCAATATGCCACATCTCCTTTTTCCATCAAGGCAGGATATTTATAGTTCCAAACCCTCTGCTGTTATGGTTACTTTCCTTGTAACCAAGGCCCTTTGCACCTGTGCAATTGGTTCTGTGGTTTTATTGTATTGTTTTTACCTTGTTAGTGTTATTACCCTTATGGTTTTTGATTTATTGTTACTTTTAAAAAAATTCTACATGAAGTCTTCACATCCTTGTTTAGTTATAATTTTGAGGTGTTTTAATTCTTGTTCTTTTATTATCTTTATATCCTTTGGTTTGGTTGTGGGTTCTATGACTTACACCACTAAACCCACTCTCCCTCAGTCAGAAAGGGGACACTGATGGGCTTGGAAAGGCTGCCATCTGCTGGATGAGACATAAAGCCATGGCTCCAGTGCAGAAGAGCCATACCCTGCAAGTTAAAGAACAGACTGCATGACATTGACAGAAATCTTCCATCTGTTTCCTAATAGCAGTGCAGTGGATCCCCTTCCCCCCAACCTTTTCTGAGCCTCTGGGGTCTTTGTGACCTGGCCATTTAGTCAATCTGTGTGAAAAAAAAAATGCCACTCAGAGGTAAAATAACCCAACCCTCCGACTTTTTTTTTCTTCTTTTTTTTCTTTTTGCCTTTTTCTATTTCCTATAGCTTTACTTGCCGTCCCATGGCCAAGTGGTTAGTGCGCTTGGCTACTGATCTAAGGGACCTGGGTTCGAGCCCCGGGTAAGGCATGGCTGTTTGTGTCGTTTTTCTGCTGAGGGCCTGCCATCCTCACAGACCTTTTACTATGGCATATAAACTGACAGCTCCTGTCAGACCTCTGTGGCAAGCAGCTGCTTGAGTTGGTATTTATTTTATTTTTTATAGCTTTACTTTCTTGTGCATTATAAGATTCCCTCAAAAAACCAACCATTACAAGTATTGTTTGCAAAGGATATGTCAAAATCCTAACTAGAATATGTTAATTATATTAATTCAGTGTCAGTATTTTGTTACAATCGTTCTACTATCTTGTCTTAGCTATTAATATTATTTACTTATAGCTGCTTCTTGGTAAATACTGCAGACAGAATAATTAGAGTTTATGAGAGCCTTGAGGTTTTGGCCTGTGGTAAAGATGGTGAACCAGAACCTATGCAAAAGTTGCAGGATCTAGTTAACAAGTAAGAATTTTTGGAAATAATTATTTTAAATATTTGTTGTATCCAAATTATTTGCACAATTTATACTCCCTTAATTTTAATGAGTTATATGAATATTACTGGAATTACTATACAATATTGTAATGTCTTTAAAAAAAAATACTGAGTCATTTAGTTGGTTTTATTGATTTCTACAAATATTACCTTTTTTTTTTCAATGAACTCCAGTGAATAGGTGAGTTTAATGTCCACTAACTAAGTGTAGTTTAGTCCTTGTTAAAAGTTTACTTTCGATTGGCAGAAGAGAATTCTTTTAACTGATTTTGAGCCATGGATATTTGAAACTAGTTTTCTATTTCTTCTGAGAATTTAAAAGGACATAATTTTGTTGATACTTAAACAAAAGATAATACTTTAGTTCTGGTGTTCCTAGGCAAGCGCTCATATTCTGTAGGGTATTTGTCAGGTAGGCCAGAAAGGGAGAGAGCCAGGATCACCATTTTCACAGCAGGTCCCTTTTGTCTAGCTACATAGCACCTAGCATCATATCCATTTTGGAGGGCTGGGTGAAGAAAAATGTGTGTTAATGCCCCAGCACCTCCAGACATGGGAACAAGAAAGCTGCTATGGTGAGGGAATTGTGTCCACATCCTATTGACTGAGATACCCTATTGTTCCTGAAGAATATCATGTGACTGCATCCAATGGATCTTTAGAACATTTGAACTAAAAGGCAATTATTAGCTGGCATCTCAGGGCAGTCTGTATATCAGGTAGATTGTCAGAGGCTTTGTTTTAGCCACTTTTCCTACATATAGTGGTGGGACTGCTGAGGCTCCTTGCAGCCTACTATTAATGAAATCAAGTGACTGTTTCGATGGGTAGTTACTATTTGTTGTATATATTATTAGTTGAAAATATTCTCATAAGATTTTGGTACATGTATAAAAGTATATCTGAGTGTGTTTATCAGTCATGAGATACTCATACCTTTCCACATACAACTCTCACACATTCAGTTAGAAAAAGAACCTAACACCTACAGGTCAACGGAAAGACCTGTTTACATCTGGTGTCAACAATGGTACCGGTGTTGTGAAGGTTGTGTACAAAGTAGTGTCCCATTAAGGGGACAGGCCTTTAAAACTTTTGATTTTTCATTTCAAGCAGAAATACTAAGAGAAATAGAACTACAAAACAAAATCAACTTCTATCCGCAACTCCAATATGCTCCAGTGCATATTGGAGTTGAGACTGTAGGAAAAATGACTAAACAAGCACTAGACCATGGAATAATGATAGAAACATATCAAAACGACATAGCTTTTCTACCAACGAAAATAAAAACATTGCACTCAGAAAGTTAACTTTCTGAGTGCAGTGAAGGAGAAGAATACTTCATACAGAACACAGAAAACACCAATTCCAAAAAAAAACAAATTACAGGACTCAGAGTAGAAAGAGACACAGCATTTAAAAAAATAAACAGGATAAAACAAATCAAAATCTCAGGACTTATTTCAGATCACACCACCCTCTTCAATAAGACTTTATTTGTCATTAAAAAAATAAACTCTTTGTGAACCATTTCAAGAAGTGCAAAATGTAGAACACATATTATGCAAGTGTAAAAAAATTTGAGCAAGAAAGAGAAATTTTGTAAACTTCAGTTGAAATATTAGCCAATGAAAATTTCAATATTAAAAGTTTACTGAATCACCATACTCCCAGAATCAAAATATCACTTTGTAATCTAACACTAAAATTCTTTAAAGAAATTGGATATTTTTGCAGAATTTAGACCTGTTTGCCTTTTTTTTTGGGGGGGGGGGGGAAATTTGAAGAGGTAGGATATGTTGTATCAGGCAGTATCTTAAAGATATGTGGTATTGAAGGATGACCGGATTGCTGCATTGCAGAGAGAGAGAGAGCATTCACCAATCCCAGAAAATCATCTGGTGCCTCAGATACATTAAGCAATCTTCTGCTTCAAAATTGAAGGCAGAAACACTGTGCAGAATTAAATTAAGATTAAAATTACTCCACAAACACTGTAGGTGCTGTACTAGTCACGTGGTATTGGGAAAAACAATCAGCTCATTTGCAACTAATGGAATAATTGATAGATGTGTATTGGTGCAGTGCTGTTCAGGTTAATTAGTCCTACCTGCATTAATTTTGTTACTGTGTTCTTGAGACAGCTTCTTCAGTTCTATAAGGAGGGAATGTCCAGAATGTGTACTGTACCCATAGGAGTTGGTGCTTTCACAGATTTGATGTAGGTGCTTCTCACTCATTGGAGACTGAGAATTATTTTGTGCTGTGGTGTTATTAATAAGCATTCTGCTACATCAGTGGTAGTTGCTGTGGCATGAAACCTTGCATGTCAGAGGATTCTGAACTCTGCCCTCCTATTAGTGTGCTGAGCTGGTTTGCTACACATTTCATACCATCTGCTTTGGCATGTTGTAAAGCAAGCATTAGATATGTCAGATGTATGGTGTGTATGTAGGATAGGTATAGCTGGATGTATTGGCAGTGCAATCCACTCATTCAGTGGTTGCACATGTGGGCTGCATGAGCTTGCCAAGGTCAAGATGCAGACCAGGTATTCCCCGAGGTGACATGAAGAGGCGGTGAACAGTGCATTACTTAATGCACTGGGTAGTCCTGTTCCCCTCTACATAAATCATCTAAAATTAGGGATCATTAATCCCTTAATAATGTTTCTCTAAAATTAGGGACAAAAGTGGGTTTACAGGAGACTGTAGTGCTGACGGAGTTCTCAAATCTTTGAATTGCAATATCTGAAAATGTTATGCTGCCATTGATTTCTGGTTTATTGATGAATTTTATAGTAAGAATTGCATTATTCAATAGGTTTTGATCAGTTCAGATGGGGTCCCTCCCCAGACCATAAATTTATCATCGATGTACTACACCCAAAGCAGTGGTTTAGGGCTGGGGCCACTGAGGACATTCTCCTCTTGATTTGGTGAAAGACCATGTTGACCATGGGGGCGGGGGTGGCTCAGTCGGTAGCGTGCCAGGCTCATAATCTGTAGTTCTCAGGTTCGAGCCCCAGCTGGGTCAGCATTGAGATTTATCTCTGCAAAATTCCCCGCCCTGCCCACAGTCAGTAGGGGACACCTATGGGCTTGGAAAGGCTGCCTTCTGTCAGATGGGACGTTAAGCTGTGGCCCTGTGTGAGGGAGAACCATACCCTGTGCACGTTAAAGAACACGCTGGATGGCCTTGACGGGAGGCTACCATCTGTCTCCCAACAGCTGTTCCAGTGGGTCCCCTCCCCCAACCTTCTCTGAGCCTTCAGGGTCCATGTGACCTGGCCATTTAGCCATGGTGAGCAAAAAAGTGCCGCTCAGAGGTAAAACAACCCAACCCATGTTGACCATGAGACCTGGAAAGAGCAAACCCATTGGGACTTGCTTGGTCTGGAGGTATGTGCTGTGATTAATTTACAAATAATTGGAGGACTAAACTGGCTTCAGCACATTGGGCATGCTAAAGTATTAGAGTGTGATGAATGTGGCCACTTCTGCCCACTTCATCATCAACTTCAGCCTCATTGCAGCATCCAGTACTGGGGTACAATGATGTGTCATCAAACGAATGATGGGGGAAGATGATTAAGTTGCGTAAGTGCTGTAAAATTTTTTATTTGGATTTGATGGTGTAAGTGTGTCTTGGAATAAAGTATTCTCTAAGTGATAAGTTGGATAATGACAAGTTGAACAAAAGCTAAAAAAAAATATCTAAAAAGTAATAAAGGATTTGTGAAAAAAATATTTACAAAAATGTTTCAAAACATTTAAAGTTTGAAACATTGAAATTTGCTTTAATATTAAATATGAAGCTGCATAATCGATACGGAAAAGTTTAATTTTAAAATTGCAGCAAAAAATTTTCTTTCAAAATTGAAATTTCTTAACCTTAATTAGTGTATTTGGTTGAAATATAATAAAAAGTATTACTGAAATATCCTACCTTTAATCTAAAAGCGTGATTTTTGAATTGCTTTGTGTAATCCGATGCTCCTTCTGTATCTGCCATTAGAGATCACTAGTGGTTTCATTTTCGATTGTTTCAAATTAATTATTCTTTATAATTGCAGTATACATTTGAGAAGCAATTTCTATTTGTAATGGTGGGACTTCTGAGGCTCCTTGCAGTCGACTGTTAATAGAAATGAATGACTGTACAGAGTGGACAGTCACTGTTTTGTTGTATATATTATGAATTGTAAATTTTCTTGTAAATAAATAAAATATGCACATGTAAAAAATGTACATCTAAGTGTGTGTTTATTGGCTATTTGGATAGCAACGAGATACAAACGAATACCCTTCCACATACAATTCACACACTGTCAGTTAGAAAAAGGACCTATCCCCAACAGATTAGTGGAAAGGCCAGTTAACATAAAGGTAAGAATGGGTTGAATAAATAAGTGTAAGAAAAATAAAAATAATGGTTAATCAAAATAAAATTAAAGGCAAACCATTAAATAGTGACTGTAACTCAGTAACTGTAAGAGATAACAAAGGAAGAGAATTATAAAGTTGGAGAACAGCATCAAAATAGTAGGTAACTGCATATTGTATGCAGGAAATGAAACAGATCTAGTGCTGTAAACAAATTTTTCAAGAATGCATTTGTAATATATACAACAAAATAGTGACTGCCTACCCTGTACAGTCACTCAATTCCGTTAACATAAGGCTGCAAGGAGACTCGGCAGTTCTGCCACTATATATAGGAATTGCTTCTCAAATGTATACTGCAATTATAAGGAATAATTAATTTGAAGCAATCAAAAATGAAACCATTAATGATCTCTAATAACAGATATTGGAAGAAGAGTTGGATTAAGTGAAGTAATTAGTCTGAAAACTTGATTTTTAAAAAGTAGGATTTATTTTAGGATACTTTTTCCAAAAGAAATGAGGGAATATTAATGGTAAGTAATGCAGATTTGTTACCAAATACTCTAAAGATTTAATGTAATAAATTAATATTATACATAGCATATAATTTATAATATTGTTGCAAAGATTTAGTAGTTTATTTAACAGTACTTGTGTAACGGATTGGAATTACCCAGATTGATAAAAAATGAGCTTATTTTAATAGATAAAACAATTATTTTGCAAGAACTGAGTAATTAATGTAATGAACAAATAGACGAATCATATTCTTATCTAACTAATAACTGACCATTTCATGGTAACAAATGCAAACACTTTAATTAATTTTTATTTAAAACTTTTGAATGTTTCATTATATTGCATTCTAGTTCAGAAATTGTAAGTCGATTCTTACCAAATAACTATTTTAAAATTTATAAAATCAAAGTGTTGACTAGTAACACATTCTCTTCCTGAAAGTGATGATTATACAATTGCCTTCCCTACCAAGCAGGTTTCACATGTTGTATTCAACATAACTTAAAACTTTATGACATTAAGTTGCATTAACTATTGTTAATATTATTAAACATACGGTTATTAATGACCTCAGCAGAGAAACAACACACACATCTGTGCCTTACCCAGGGCTCGAACCCAGGGACATGGGTTTGAGCCACAGGTAAGGCATGGATGTGTGTGTGTTGTTTTTCTGCTGAGGTCCTGCCATCCTCACAGACCTCCTACTATGGCATATAAACTGACAGGCTCCTGTCAGACCTCTGTGGCAAGCAGCTGCTTGAGGGGTTTTTTTTTTATTATTTATTTATGACAGATCAAGTATCCCCTCAGGAGGAGTTTATCTGATTAGATTAAATGATGCTCATAATATATTAGATAATAAAGATAATTATATTGGCTGTACATATAGAACACTCGATATTCAAGTAAGCATGCATCTGCAGGATTTATATAAAAATTGACTTCCCACAGCTTTGTCACAAGCAATAATTCAAAACGAGTTACCTAAGAATTTTCTGGCAGCAGATATAATTATATCCCCCCCACAAAATTTCAATTAAAATGTACTGAAAATTTATATGTTAACATTTTGCAAACAAATATCTGTAACACATAAATACAACCATTATCTTCCACATGGAAATATATTTTTCATAATTATCATTTAAGGTTATGTAATTCAGACAGTGCTGAAAGGGCAGTGCACTGATAAAACTACCATCCCACCTGAGGACACAGACACTTATCCTGAGAATGCATAGTGATAAGTAGTTAGTTTTAATGACAATTTTTAAAGTTTTTTAAAGTTCTTTTAATGACTTTTTTTGACAAGTAGTTAGCTTTAATAACAATTTTTAAAGTTTTTTGAAGCTCTTTTTAATGTAATTTGTTTTTAAAAAAAGTGATTGGTAATCTAGAATTTAGTTCAACGTGCTGTGCACTAAAAATCTGCAAATGGTGAAAGTGCATGAGGAACAGTGTGACAAATGAATGAAAAACGTTTCATTATATTTTTTATTACAGACAAAAATTTCATATTTTTTGTTATGTTTTTCATATAACAAAATTTAGTTTTGTTTATAATATTATGTTAACATTATTCTAATTATGATCTTGTGTTCGAGCCCTACCTGGCTCAAGACATTTTTTCTCCTATACCCAATGTTAGCAGAATACAGTGAAGATAGTGGCTTGATTATAAACAAATAGATTGCTATGCATATTAAAGAATGTTTAAAAAGTATATTTCTATTACTAATCATTTTTTTCTGCACTCTGATGATGATGAAAAATAGTTTTTTACATTATTACTTATAGTTAACTATTACTAACTTAACACCCACTTGCAGTGCTCATTCCTTACAAAAAAAAAACTTGTTACATAGTGGGAGAGGCGGTCAAGCACTACATGGCATTACGTAAAAGGATTAAAATTCTACTAAAATAACATTAGATAACTTATGGATGATCCCTTAGTACAGTGGTACAGGTGATAGTCGAAGAGTTAATGAATGCTTTGTCACTATATAAATGTTTTTGCTTTATAGGATTCATAGTATACAATATTCTTCAAACAAAAAATTGAGTAAAATTGTGACAGTTATTTCAGATTTTCATAAAAATATATACAAATAATTTTGAGCTCCGTTATTGGTTAACTCCCCCCCACCCCAGAAAGGATTTTGTTTTTGATATTTATTATTTTGTTATCCATTTATTGTTCTATTATGTGCAATGTAATGTAAACTTTATAGTGAATAAGAAATTTTTTTCTGCATCAAATTTTTCCTCCACTTTGTTTAGTCTTGCTGATCTTTAGACTGCAATCATGAAAGGGTATTATGTCACTGTGAAATGTAATTTTACTGACAGCAATGGTTTTCAGTATGAGACATGGGATTGATGGAATAACAGCAAGCATTCCGTTAGTTCATGTGACCAAAGACTGCCATGTAAAATGTTAAAAGTTATTAAAATTTAACATAAATGATAATAATAATAATAAATCAATAAATATTAATTAATCCATTAATGAATATGTAAGACAAATTTACTCTGGAATAAAGGGGAAATAAAATACTATGCATTGTACCAAAGGATATTTTATAAATCTCTAAACATTTGTGATGTACATGCTTAAGATAATTTTTAATCCATTAAAATATTCCTTAAAAATTGAAAAATCTATGACTGCGACCTTGGAAAGGTTATCGTGAAACTGGCAGCAGTGTCACTGGAGATGGGAGAGCCATAATTCCATGACCTAATTAATTGCTGGCACATATGGCAGCCTATAGTGGATTGTTTACATAAAGAATGTTCTCATACTTTGGATAAATTCACCATACATCTAGTTAGTATTATACTTTTATATTGAAACCTTCATTTTTATTTCCGTAAATTACCGATCTCCCCCGATCTTTTGGTCGATTGATTATTATTGACATTTTGCAGTTACGCTACATCAGGTGGCCAACCTGAAAAATTATTTTTATTTCTTTTAATGATTTTTTTTTTCCAGTATCATATATTTTAAACACAGCCAGTGTTATATAAAGGGACTTCTCACATTCATGGGATTTTCTGAACTGACTATGAAATAGAAAAAAACTTTCTTGACTGCTTTTTTTTTACTATGCATTATGAAGTTTTTCTTTGGGTTTGGTGATCTTGGCTAAGTGCAGAAAGGTTTGTGCGAAAAAAAAAAGCATTATATCATCTGTGGGGCACAGCCAAGGTACTGACGGGGAAAGGGTTGCTTTTAAAATCATTAGATATAAGCGTAAAAACTCGTAATTTTAAAAAAATTATATTTTTCTAGAGGGGGGGGGGGGCAGTGAAACGTTCACAGTGAGTATAGCTGAAGGGAAGCCTTCCCGAAATTGCCCTCCCACATGACAGCTGATTTCTGTAGCAAAGAAGTCTATTTTGCTTCCATATCCAAGACATTCAATTTCAGAAAATGGTACAAGCTCAGTTTTTTTATTAAAAAACAAAAAATAGTAAAAGAAAAATTACATATAACCTAATGGGATGTTAAATAAAATATCCGCAACAACTTTTAAGCTGGCCTCCGATCTAGCATAACTCGGAAGGATTGATAAATCAGCCAACTGAAAGATCGCTAACTTACAGAAATTAATTTACTTCCATATATAAGACTTCATTTATTGTCAGAAAATAATACCAGATTTTACTGGAAAAGTAATAAATAATAAAATAAAAATTAACATATAACCTAATGCGATGTTGAAATATCCACAGCAACATAGGGACGGGGGTGGCTCAGTCGGTAGCGCACCAGGCTCGTAATCTGTAGTTCCCAGGTTCGAGTCCCAGCTGGGTCAGCGTTGAGATTTATCTCCGCAAAATTCCCCGCCCTGCCCACGGTCAGTAGGGGACACTGATGGGCTAGGAAAGACCGCCGTCTGTCGGGTGGGACATTAAGCCATGCCCCCGTGTGTGGGAGAGCCATACCCTGTGCACATTAAAGAACACGCTGGATGGCCTTGACGGGAGGCTACCATCTGTCTCCCAACAGCTGTTCCAGTGGGTCCCCACTCCCAACCTTCTCTGAGCCTTCGAGTCCATGTGACCTGGCCATTTAGCCCATGGTGTGCAAAAAAGTGCCGCTCAGAGGTAAAACAACCCAATCCACAGCAACAAATTGTAGGCCAGCCAACTGATGTAGTACAACTATGAAAAAATCAATACTTATTGACAGGTGAAAAGATTGATAATTTGCAAAAATAAATCCACTGAAACGAAAACTAATGTTTAAATGTAAAAAAAGTAAAAAACTAACAGTACAAAGGGTATCCAATATGTTGGATATTGCCTCTGGCTGCATATGAGAATCTCGTTTTCAAAGAGAATGAAGTTTTTTTTATTTACCTACTTTTGCACCCCTTAAAAAGTTTCAATTCGAGGTAATAGACTATGGGGATAATGCAAATAGTAGTATTTTATTAGTAATTATATAGCATAAAAAGTATTTGTCTTCTGTTCCTTAAATTTGAATGTTGCTTTTCTTACACTTACACTCCTGAGAAAAGGGGGCAGATTATTGCTATCAATCAATATCTCTTGATATTCTACCACTGAAATTTCAAACTTCTGCCATAAACTTGCAACATTTGTTAAAAGTTTCACCCTTTCCATATTGAGTGATCTCTAACAATGTAAATTAAAACTACCTAAGAATTTGAAAAATACAAATTATAATTCATTAGTAACAATCCAACTAAAAGAGTTTTCCAATTGTCTCTGAAAAAAAAAACATGTATTGTCCACTCACCCTGGGAATTAAGGGTCAACTACTTGCTGCCACTGGGAACTTCATGACCTTCAAATTCCACCACCAAAATTTCAATTTCTAGATGAATGTTTCATTTGCAATATTTGTTAAAATTTTGGGTAACTTTTCCACCACTAAAGAGCATAATTACAGCTATAGAATGGTTCCAAAATTACAAATCTTAATATTTCACCAATACCTATTCAATTCAAAAAGAATTTTTAATTTATCCTAATAAACAAACAATTTTCTCTTAAAACAAAAAAATTGCATTTTCCAACCCACCCTGGTCAAAGGGCCAACCCATTGTTACCTACAGAAACTCTGTGACCATCATATTCCACCACCAAAATTTAAAATTTTTGGCATAAATACATCGTTCACAGTATTCATTTGAAATTTTCGAATTTTTAACTTTTTCCACCAGTAGAGAGTGCTGTTTTAACTATAGGAAGGTTTCAAAAGTGTGAATTGTAATATTTCATCAATGCCTGTCAAACACAAAAAGATTTTTAATTTATCTCTATGAACAAAAAGTTCGATGTCTACAAGCCGGCAGACAGACTACAAAGTGAAACTTTTTTCTTTTTTAAAAATGATCAAAATAAGGAGCACTGGTTGAATTTTAACCAATTAAAGCACATATGACTCAATTATTTCATTCTTTATCAACACAGTCACCAGAATTTCTAGCATAAATATATTATTTGCAATAACACTTCAAGTTGCACATTTCCTACATTTACACCCATCTAACGATAGTAAATTAAGGCCATTTGAAGGATTTGAAAACTATGAATTACCATATTTCATTAGCCCTATTCAACTCAAAAAGAATTTTTCTTAATCTGTCAAAACAAAAAGTTACTTTTTCTCATCCACCCTGGTAGTAAAGGATCGTCACGCACCACCACTAAAATATCAGATTTCCAGTCGAAATAGATCATTTGCAATATTATTCATTTGTAATTTTAAAAGTTTCCCACTGTCAGAAGGTGCAATTAAAGTTTTTGGGACACTAAAAGTGTGAATTGTAATAGTTAATCAATACTTATCCAACCCAAAATGAATTTTCAGTTTATCTCTAAAAACAAACAACTATCATATAAACATAGATGATAATCGCAGCACGACCTGATTCTCTTTTGGCATTGATAAATCAATAATTTTTTCCGCAAAATATTTATTGATTTATCAATGCCAAAAGAGCATCAGGTCGTGCTGCAATTATCATCTATGTTTAAATCATTAATAACGTTAAATAGTGTGATGAGACTATTATTTATTTCCATCTCACTCTGTGCAATATAAAGGTAATAGTTGCCACCCGAGATCACAGATGGCGCCAATGGTTGGCCCACATTTCTCGGTGATAGAGTATAGTCTTAAAATAAGTGGAAAAAAGATGAGCTGGCATTAGTTCAACTGGTAAGAACACTCTGGCATGTTTCTGGAGAGATGTGGGTCCGTATGTCGTGAAAAATTTTTCACTAAATATTTATTGAATTATCATATGAAAGGAAATATTGCCTTTTTCCACCCCCTCAGGGGGTAAAGCTGAAAATCACTTCCAGTTTAGATTTTAAGAGTGGGAAAGATATATGGAATGCTGGAAAAAATGATAAAAATAATTCTGGGAATACTGAAATAGGTTTATGCAGAAAAGAGTGTAAAATGGGGGGGGGGGGGAATGGCTGTATATACTCTGCATTGCTTCCAAAAAATACTGCTTTTAAAAATATATTTTTTGTTAATTTTTAGGAAATTTTAGAAAATTTAAGGGAAATTTGTTGATAATAGTTCAAATTAAACTTCTGAGCTTGAAATCAGAAGGCTGTTTTTGCAAAGCAGAACATTAACAAGTAAATCGGCAATACTATTTAGTGCTTCAAAAAAATGGCAATCAGATGGCTTTATCAAATTATTTATATTGTAGTTTAATGGAATATGCATCAAATTAAAAAAAGAAAATATTTTTCAAACTTGAATTGCATATTTTTAAAAGTTAAGAGTTGAGATTTTAAACACTTTTCTTTCACATAAAATGGAAGTATCCCACTGAATTTGATAACATAATATATATATATCTTCATAATACATATCCTTTAAAAGTTCCTTTCCATTGGCAGGAGAGAGAGTTCTTTTCAACACCTTTTGAGTCTTGGATATTCTAAGCTATTTTTTTTTTATTTCTTCTGAGAATTTAAAAGGGCAAAATTTTGTTGATACTTAAATAAATAAAAGTTAATACTAGAATTCTGGTGCCCCTAAGCAAATGCCTAGCATTCCTTATGAGAAATTTGGCCCCAAATTCAAACATAAAGTTAAGAATGGGTTCAATAAATAAGTGTAAGACAAAGGAAAGTAAATGAGTAATCGGAAAAATTACACATAAATCATCAAATAGTGACTGTAACTCACTAACTGTGAGGCTAGACAAAGTGAATTGCAAAGTTGTAGAACAGTATCGAATCATATGCGGGAAATGAACTGATCCAGGGCTGTAAACACCAATCCTTTAAAAGTGCATTAGGAAGATCTCGGGAACAAATAGTGCATTGATCGTAGACACTATGCATAAACAAAATATCATGCCCTATGACCATGATCACCTATCTGTTATCACATAGGAGGGAAGTTAGTACAGTTCATATACGTTAATAGCCATGAATATAATTGTACAACTGTTGTATTCAGTTGCTTGGCTGTTTATATATATACATCAGTTGTACAAATACATATACAGAACATAAAGCCATGACAAAATCATTTATTCCAGTCACTCATGATTACAGGAGGCAAATTTCATTGAAAGAAATAGCAGAACAATAATGAAATGTGGCTCTTCGATAACATGTTCAATGCCACTATCTGCTACATTGCACATCTGGATGTGATAATTTTACACTTTACTGTATGATAGCAATTAATTTTATATTACTCTTGTTTATAATAGTTTTGAATTTGTATTTAAATAGCTTTTCCATTCTTTATTCCTATAACACGAAGCCTTATAATTCTTATGATGACATTTTAACATTGCATGCTTACTGGTTACTTCCTTTATTGATATTCACCACTTTTAAGAAGTAGGTACTGCTGTGTTCTTTTTTTCATTTACTGAAAAATATACTGTTTCATTTAGAAAAGAGATGTCTCTGTCAAAATTTGTTACATTTGCCCAGAAAAGTTAAAAAAGATGACTAACATCTGCTGTCAATGTGCTTGATGTACTGCAAAGAACACTGAGCAAACTGTTGGATTAACTGTTCAAAGTAATAGAATTTTATTTAATTTTGTGTAAATTATTGTGTTAAATGAATACTAAATCTGAATGAATATCTGAAATGATAAATATAATCTGAAAAAATATCTGAAATGATAAATATAATCTGAAATGATAAATATAATCTGAAATGAATACTAATTCTAAAAGAAAGTTTTTTTTTTTGCTTATGATAATAAAATAGAAGTGATCATGAATTTTGTGTGGCTTGTGTGTACTCTTAATTGAGGCTTTGAGTTCCAGTGTTAATATAAAGCTTCTCATGGTTTTCTAATCCACAGATATTCTAAATTTCAGTTGCTTTTATTTGCATATATCAAATTTCAAATTGTTTTCTATAGAACTATGTGGAAAAAATGCTGTTTTTCTGGTGATGGAGAATATATCTGTGCTGGCTCTGCCAGACAACACTCACTGTACATTTGGGAAAAAAGTATTGGAAATCTGGTGAAGATTTTACATGGAACTAAAGGAGAGCTGCTTCTAGATGTAGTAGTAAGTACTTCAACTTTGAAATAATTGTCATCCGTATAATACAAAATAATAAAAAAGTTTATACATTAGCTTCCATTTTAGTGCATAAGCATTTAATTATTAACCCTTACTGTGTCACAGCCCAAAGAATCACGTTCATCTTTCCTATTCTAGTGGTCAGAGATTAAAGATTCGCTCCATAGTATAAGGTTGTGAAAAAAAAGTTCCAAATGTAAATCTGATTTTTTTTTAAACAAATATTGAAAATAACATTTAAATGTATGATATAAATTTTTTACCTGTTGATTCCGCTTGAAAAAAATTATGAGAAGGTTTAAAAATAAATCTATTTGACTGAGATGTGCATGTTCAGTTACCATAAATAGCATCAGTAGTCATTTAACGAACATCTGTCCCTGAGTTACAGCTGTTGCATTTAACCACTGCAAGCCAATTTTAGTAAGGTCCTGTTTGACATTTTCTGCCTACTGCATCATAAGTTTTCCTGAGGCCTTTAGGCACAGTGTTCATAACCTTATTTGCCAATCTGTAGATATATGTACAGCCAACATGGCCAAACCAACCATCTCTTTGCACAATATGCTGCTCAAAGGAGGTTGCTGACTCCTAACCTCGTCATTACTTAAAAATGTGTAATTCACGATTATGCTGCATGACTAAAGACTTTTGAGCAACTAGTCTACATTAAGCTTAATACTATTTTTACATAGTCAAGCTACGAGTTTTATCTATCATGGTAAACTATGACTTAAAGAGACTTTTATATCAATAAAGAGTTCCCAAGTAAAGATGCAAATTGTTACCATTTCTTAGATGTCTTCCAGAATTCCTGCTGGCTCAGCCAGTTGTGCTATCCTCCTTGCATTATTCTTGCAGGGCCCTGCTTTCAGGATTTCATCTGGATTGCCATTGGCTTCCCATTGGCAGTTACCAATGTATAGCACTGATGTTTTCCTTTCAAAGTCCAGATACCAGTCCAGGTTTTGGCATTGAAGACACTATTCTGAATGTGATTCACCACCACCATATAGGCTGCATTACACATTTTTCTGAACTCATCTTGTAGAACACAAGTTGCTCAAAAAGATCCTCTTATTCAACATTTAAACATTTTAAAAGAATTTAATGAACGTTACCTCCAACTCAATAAATGTTAAAACGTATTTAAAAACTTATTAAACTCAAATTCAAGTTAACGAATGCTAAATGCTAAAATCATAGACATCAACATTAAAATCCAATGGGGACCCCCTGCTTCACGCTGTCAGGGTGACATGTCTCGTCCCTGCACCAGGGGAACTTCATATGACACTATACTACATGATGATAAGACTTTAAATAGGAATCTCCCCTATCAGTGAGTTTTAATTTTATCATGTTGCTCGCAGAAAGGGTGGAATCTCTGTATTGCACAAGTGCTCTCTATGTAAATTAATTGAAATATTTTCGGTATATTGTAATTGATATTTATTTGGTGCTGCTGCTATAGCCTTATAGGTTAAATTTTCTACTTGTATTTGATTTTGAAGTATTGTTTGCGATAATGCTGTATTAATTTTTTATATCTTGTTGATGCTCTAATATATGTTGTTCATATGTCCTGTATGTTTTCCCTATGTATCGATCCTTCCCTCCCTCCAAATTTATTTTCATCATCTGGTATTTCTACATTATACATCCCTCCCATTGGAAAAAGTTTATCTCTATCATTATGGATTTTTTTATCATGTTTTCTTAACTCTCCATTAACTTCTGATTCATGTGTGAACTTTATGGTAGGCATAATACGATTAAATGTATCTGTTAATTTTTCTAGTTTGTGTACAGGGTGGCCCCAAAAAATTATTAATTTTTTGGGGCCACCCTGTACACAAAAATTTTTTTATCATCCACATAATGTAGGTATAATGATGGTTTATATTTTGCTTTCTTCAAGGCTGTTTCTTCTACATGGCACATAACAATGTCTGCCATGAGTCCAGACAGAGGTGATTGCATTGGAACCTATGATTGGAAATCCTGATGTATTAACTAAATGTGAACATTTAGGTTGTACTACTGCAGTATATTGAAAATCTACATTTACCCCTAATTTGATACCATACGACTCCACACACCCTTACGACTCCACACAATTATAAGAAATCAACAATAGACACATATTTCATATAATCCTACAGATACTCATCTAACACTAAAATACTACAGAAAGAAATAAAAACAATATATGATATAACAAGGTCAGCGAGATATCCTGATAAATTCACAGATAAAATTCAGAAAACAGACAAATTTAAAATGCAGCCAACACAGCCTAATCCTGTACAAATATCAAATAAAACACAATATACACACAGTTTTCTATATATTCCAGGGATATCTAAAACTATGAAAAATACCTTAATTAAGTAGATTTAAAAATGCTACATACAGTAAATGGATGTAACCAGTAACTGGATGTTGAAAATAAATTGGGGGGGGGGGGAGGAATTAATACATAGGGAAAACATACAGGACATATGAACAACGTATGTCAGAGCACAACAGGATATAAAAAATAAAAAAAATTAATGCAGCGTTATTGCAAACAATACTTCAAAATCAAATACAAGTAAAAAATTTAACCTAATAAGGCTATAGCAGTAGCACCAAATAAATATCAATTACAATATGCCGAAAATATTTCAATTTACATAGAGAGCACTTGTGCAATACAGAGATTCCACCCTTTCTGCGAGCAACATGATAAAATTAAAACTCACCGATAGGGGAGATTCCTATTTAAAGTCTTATCATCATGTAGTATAGTGTCATATGAAGTTCCCCTGGTGCAGGGACAAGACATGTCACCCTGACAGCATGAAGCAGGGGGTCCCCATTGGATTTTAATGTTGATGTCTATGATTTTAGCATTTAGCATTCGTTAACTTGAATTTGAGTTTAATAAGTTTTTAAATACGTTTTAACATTTATTGAGTTGGAGGTAACGTTCATTAAATTCTTTTAAAATGTTTAAATGTTGAATAAGAGGATCTTTTTGAGCAACTTGTGTTCTACAAGATGAGTTCAGAAAAATGTGTAATGCAGCCTATATGGTGGTGGTGAATCACATTCAGAATAGTGTCTTCAATGCCATCAGTGCTATACATTGGTAACTGCCAATGGGAAGCCAATGGCAATCCAGATGAAATCCTGAAAGTAGGGCCCTGCAAGAATAATGCAAGGAGGATAGCACAACTGGCTGAGCCAGCAGGAATTCTGGAAGACATCTAAGAAATGGTAACAATTTGCATCTTTACTTGGGAACTCTTTATTGATATAAAAGTCTCTTTAAGTCATAGTTTACCATGATAGATAAAACTTGTAGCTTGACTATGTAAAAATAGTATTAAGCTTAATGTAGACTAGTTGCTCAAAAGTCTTTAGTCATGCAGCATAATCATAAATTAAACAAATGTAGTATTCCATTAATATTGTGATGACAAATGAATGTGCTACAGTGAATTTATAATAAATGTGTCATGAATACTCACGTATGTTTTTGTGTAAGAGTTACGTAACCAACGAATTGGAACGAGGACACTAACTGAAAAATAAGAAAGATAGAATGGTTATGTTGGAGTTGTTGATGTGTGAAAGGAGTCATAGTTAGTGTCAGTCTGTACATGATAAAGTGGTTAAAAAGAAGTATTTTATGTGGTGAGGGCGGAGGTGGCTCAGTCGGTAGTGCGCCAGGCTCATAATCTGTAGTTCCCAGGTTCGAGTCCCAGCTGGGTAAGCATTGAGATTTATCTCCACAAATTTCCCTGCCCTGCCTATGGTCAATATGGGACACTAATTGGCTTGGAAAGGCCGTTGTCCATCAGATGGGACGTTAAGCCATGGCTCTGTGTGTGGGAGAGCCATACCCTGTGCACATTAAAGAACACGGATGGCCTTGACAGGAGGCTACCATCTGTCACCCAACAGCTGTTCCAGTGGTTCCCCTCCCTCAACCTTCTCTGAAGCTTCGAGGTCCATGTGACCTGGCCATTTAGTCCATGGTGTGCATAAAAGTGCCGCTCAGAGGTAAAACAACCCAACCCAATTTTATGTGTGAGTGCGTAGGAAGTTTAATAGTTTATTAGTGTAAATCCTACTAATGAATTAACAAGAAAACTAAGAATGGTTTGCACTAAAGTGAAAGCTATACAAGAGACATTGGCAATCAAAATGAAGAGGTAAACATTAGTCAAATAGACAGAGCTAATCTTAACTTTTCTGTAGAAAGAGATTATTACTTGATGTACAATAGTATTTAGTTTGTTTATAAGAATTGGTAAGGTTATTCTTAATAGTTTGCAAATTTGTTTACAGACTTGATTTTACTGTTCATCGAATGATATTAGCCTTGTATTGTGATTTGCGTGTGAATAGAAATAAGATAATGGATTTTTCTGAAATTTATCTTTATATTTATATGAATTTTTGTGCTTGTTGACTTAATTTGTATATATAATTTCATCCATGCTTTTGTAATAAATTGCATTGTTTTGTAATTATCATTGAATATATTTGCTTGAACTCACGCTCAGTGCTCATCCATTTAATTTGTAACAATATCTATCCAACCAAAAAATAATTTTTGATTAATCTTTAAAAAGAAACAATTAACTCTGTAAAAAAAATCCCCCATGGTGGTGGGAAATGCAATTTGTGAATCAACTCATTGCTACCAATTTTTATTTAGTTGCACAATAGATTTGCATATGGAATTAAGCAATTTTCATTAGTACTAGTTGTGAACTAAAAAGAAATTATTCAGTTATCTCTTAAAACTAAAAAAGTAGTTAATAACTAAAAAAAAAGATTTATTTCACAATATCACTGTTAGGAGAGTTATGTCTCCTGTGTTGCAGCTTGAGATGCTAAAATGATTTGGTAGTAATAGTTCATTTTACATATCTTGCAGTTAAAGGCTTAGTTGTTATATTTAACACTATGGGAGAGTAGTCCTTGGCTATTACACACCCTGTACTTGCTTGCGATGACCAAGCTCGGTTGCTGAAGTTTGCCTATCCAATAGCATTGCCGGGTGGTAGTTGTCACTGTCTGCTGATGCATGGGATGTTCATCTGTTTAATACATGAAGTCTGTTGTTTATCTCTGTGTGCTGCAGGATCACTTTCATTGGGTCTCTGCCATAGTGGATTTTTTTTTCTTGAAGCTTTAATTGGTTGATGAATGATGGAAAAAGATCATTTTCTGCTGCTAATGCACATTTGACATTTATTTTTGAGCATAATGCATTTCACCAGTCTGTTTTGCCATCGTCTTCAGAATCTATCAACCCCTTGCCTGATGGGGTTGACATAAATTGTCCCTCTGATGGTGCTCCTATAACTTAAAAATTGTGTAATGGTAAGTTCCAAGCTGCTGGTGGTCGGGAGAAGGGGGTCAGATTGTTTCAGGACATCAAGAAAAATTAACTAATCATCGTAGTATAATTTCTTTATTTAGGAGCATTGCTTCCACCAAAACTTTCTTGTATTACAAAAAAGAGGTTTTCTCTTTTGTCAGCATTTGATTAAGCTATTCATGCAAGAAATATTTTATCAAATAATTTTTTTTAATATGTTGCAAAATAGGCAGGCAAAATAGGCATATGAAAATTGTTGCATAGTTAATTCCTAACAAGATTGATCCATGGATTATTGCAGTTTTCACCATATCCTGGACATCCCATCAACATGAAACAACAAGAAATGTGATTCATAGACCAGGTGACATTTTTCAAGTCCTCCAGTGTTTGTTTCCTATAGCCTACCTCAACCATAAGTTGTTGTTTTTTTCCTCACAGAAGTGGAACTATTTCAGCTCATTGACTGCCATACCTCATTCCTGAGAAGGTACAATGAGTTGCGTGCCACCACTGTTGAACTTGGCAGTTTATTTTACTGTCTGGCCTATTTATGAATTGTGATGCCCCGTCGTTCACTTTTACTTTACCTTAACCAGTTTTGTTTAATTTACGTTATATTTATCATTTTGGGGATTTTTATTTCCTTTTTGGCATCACAATGCTCGTTTCAAAGAGTTAGGAGTTGCGCATGCACAACTCCGATCTTCCGACTGTCACCTGCTAAAGCGCATGCACAAGGACACCCCCCCCCCTCTTGCGTCATAACTTGCGTCGCTCGTCATTTTATGTAAATGTCTTTCCCGGCGTGCAACATGACACGTTCGGCTTTTGTTAAAAACCTGGTGACATGTTGTCAGTAGAGCATAGTAAGCAGTAGCATGTAGAAGTGAGAGAGCTCAGTAGAGCATAAGCATGTAGCACGGAAGAGTGCTCAGTTAATGTATCTTCTTCATTGAAGTTTTGGTGAGTGATTTTTGGAAATAAATTTGTTTGTTATTTAAACCTTTTGAGTCTTTACTAATTTTTTCTCTTGAGCAACGTGAATTAAGTTTTGATTATATTTAGATATTTAAACTTGACAATCATATTTTGGATTCTTAATCATTAACGCTCACTAGTATTTTGAACCCTAATTTAACTTTTTTTTTTTTGGCAATTTGTTAATTATTGCCTGGTGCCCGTCTCAGCTATCCGGAGCATAAAACTAATTGGATCATAAAAAGGGTCCAAACTTAAAAGTATTTGGCATTGTTCTTTGACCCGTTACAGAATCTGCACAAGTCATGTCAGGTTCCATTGACATCTTTCATCAATGAACCATTTCTGACTAATAAGACTTCCATTGTTTGGATGTTTCCTGAATGTTGGACCATTTTTCCTATATCCGAGACACTATCATATGTGAAAACACTAGCATGGATGCCTTTTCTGAGATGCTCATACTAGTGTACCTGGTGCCAACTACCATGTCACATTTAAATCACATAAATCTTTTATGTTGAATTGCATGCATGCCAAATTCCTAGGTACCTGCCTATCTGCTTTAAATAACAAGATTTGAACATGTGATGCCATTATTGAAACAAAAGTCTGTTTCATGAAAAAGTAGATTACTAAATGAAGTGGCCAGAACCATTGCTTATTTTTCAAGGCCTGGTGCAGTTGGCCATCATAGTCTTATTGTCATATAACACATAATGTGTTAGAAATTAAATTAGCATATGCAGTGTGGTCACATTTTATGCAAATTTGAAATAGTTCAGTTTAAAAACCATTACTAAAGTCTTTATATTCAAAATTTTAATAATGCAAATCCCCAACCCAACAAGGCAAGAAACACATAATTACAAAGCTGGCTGAGTGAATTGTAACCTGTTTATGCTATTCCCACGTGCAGGATCAGCACTCTGTATTTTGTCTTCCTGTACAAACTTGGGTATTTGCCCACGGGAGTTAGCATGTAAGCATATAGAATCAAAGGCATCAAGTTCTTGTTATGTTGCTTATTAGTTTTCTCTTTGTTTATCACCAAACCTATTCTACTACCATCTCATCAACAGTTCTAATGAAAGAGTTCATTTCTTCAACAATCATTTGCCAAAAGGGCTAAATCATCAGCATAATGTAAATCAGAAATTTTCATATCTCTAGACCATTTTAAACCCAAAATCTTTCCCTTGCATTGAATTACACATAATATAATAACCAAAATAAAGAGAAAAAGAGACAAAATGCACACTTGTTGAACACCAGAAGCAGTGCTAAGCCAATTGCTATAAGCTTTTACCAACTGTCATACACGACTTGGTGTTATTATAGAGAGCTTTCATTATGTTAACTAACTTGTCAAGTATGCTATAAGATCTCACGATAAACCACAAATTATGATGTCAACAGAGTCGAAAGCTTTTTGAAATGTACGAAGCTAGTAACCACAGGTTTCTGAACTCGATAAACATTCCTCAAGAATCTGTTGGAGTGAAAAATTTTTATCTACACATCCCCTACCATTTCTGAATCCACACTACTCATCACCATCAGTCTGTCATTCATCACACTCATGTCCGTCAACCAGATTCTTAATTCTATTAAACATAATTATGAAAAGAACTTTAGGATAAACAAGGTAAGGTTATTGAAGGTGAAGATTCTGTTATGGCTAGGTGGGACTGAGCATTTCACAGATGTTCTAACTATGCTAATAGTTAACATAGTTAGAACTAATGCTAACGAACTTTACCTAGAACAGAAAGTAGGCTGATACCCCTATAGTTAGCACAAGAACTGTGATCACCTTTTTTTTTTTTTAAGGCGGACGCAGTACCTAAGTGCGAGTTTTGTGACACCGTTTTAACTGTGAAGCATATTTTAATTGACTGTGTTTGTTTTAACCTTGAAAGACGTCTGTTTTTTAACTTTCACGATTTTACGTCCGAGCCCCTTACACTCGGACATCTTTTATCGGATCATTGCTATTTTAACACTGTTTTCGACTTTTTACGCTTTACCGGTTATTTTACTCGTTTATGAATTTTCTCTTTTTTACTGGTTTTTTACCTGTGTTTTCCCTGTTGTTTTTTACATGGGTCCTATACACCCATTGTTATTGTTGATTTTATACTTGTTGATTTTACACTTGTTGCTCTCTTTTACTCTTTTTCTACATCTCGTTTTTGTTATGTGTTTTTTGTGTCTCTTTTAACTTTGGTTGTGGGTTTTCATGTCTTTTACCCTTTTTATCGTTTGTTTGGCGCAATATAGCCTTAGTTGCTATTGCGCCAAAAAACCCCAAACAACCAACCAACCACCTTTTTTTTAATGGAGATAATAGTAGCTCTGGTAAAATTCTTAAGAACAGTGCCTTTATCATAAAAAGATATTCAGACTGTGATATAGACAATCTATCATCATTTCAAACAATGGGAATAGAACTAACTATATTATTAGAACATCTTTGAAATGCTCAGCCCCACCTAGCCATGACAGAATCCTCACCTTCTATAACCTTACCTTGTTTATCCTTCAATCCCTGTATACCTGTCCATTTTCTACCACACAAAATATTAACTATCTGGTACAGCTCTCTGCTGTTGTGCTGTATAACTGCTTCCTCAGCTTTGTCAGCCAAGCCATTCCACCCAAAGATTCTTATCAGCAGCTAACTTATCCTTTACATATGTATTAAGCTCTATGTAACACTTTCTGTTAGGACTAGTAGGGTATTGATTAATGATATTCCTGCAGTTCTTTCATTCTAAAATAAGCTCTAGTGCCTTATCACTCAAATTATTTTGCCACCTGTGCTCCCTTTTACCTAAAAGAGTACTGTTAGTTTCAAGAAAACCCGTTTCAAATGTCCCATTCTTCCTCAACTTCAATAGTAAGCAAACCATAACTGTCATAATGATTAAGTATCATGGTAAGCTTTAGCTACAAGTGGGTGTCTTCAGAGCTTCAGTGTTAAAGGTAAGTTGCCATTAACACAAAAGCTCTGAAGCAACCCAGTTATAGCTAAGCTTACCATGATACTCTAATATTTAAATGTTTTTTTTTCTAATTATCTAATAATATTTATTCTAATTAACCTTAGCACAACACTTTTTAATTGTTTTTTTTTTGCTTAAGTTGCAAGACATTTTTGGCCAGGTAAGGTTCAGATCCAATTTCAGCTCCCCCATATGACCTGGTATTCCTAACAAAACTAGCCCATTTGCTGTTAATTAATATATAATCAATCATACTCTTATGAAGTTCATCTGGTGAAACCCACTTGTACTTATGTATGTCACAGTGTTTGTAATAAGTGTTAGTTATTCGCAGACCATTAAGTTTACTTTCCTGTAGGAGGAATTCCCCATTGCAGTTACCAATACCAAAGAGACCTATCACCCCTCCCTGAAGATCAGAGTTGGTACCAACTTTAGCGTTGAAGGCCCCTAGCACAAGAGTAATATTTTCTTCCTTAACAGAATTCAAAATATCCTAAAGTTGTCTGTAAAAACCTATCTTTCTCATTCTCATTGGATTCCTCAGTGGGGGCATAACAACAGATAACATTCAAGTCTTTAATCCTAGCTTTAAATATAGCTGTAAAATACTTTTATTAACAGTTTTCTGCATCATCACAGGGGATTGGTGCAAAGTTCTCCTTCCAGTGTATACCTATATACCATTTACATATATTACAATAATTAATTCTTTCTAATTAACAGATATGTCTACTACAATATTAACACTAGCTTTGATCTAATAATTCAATAATATTACAATAATTTTTAATATTTTTTAAAAAAAATGACAGATAAACTTTGTAAGCCTTTGACTTTTTATGATTTCTCCTACACTGAACAAACACATACATAAGTAATACAATATACAAACACTTATAATGACATGCCTGCTGGAATTGTAGTCAGGTACACTAACCACTAGATCAAGTAGGAATATTTATTAATAAGTTTTTATTACAATTCCAACTAAATTTAATGAAAGTTGAAAGTGACTATAATTTTTTTTATTGAACATTTAAATCAATTTCAATTTTATTTCATAAATCTATAATTGTGAATATTTCATTAAAATTGAATCTAATGATATTAAGTAACAAATATACTAAATTAAATAAAATGATAATATTTAAAAAAATATTCCTATTTAGTATATCTAAGTTGTTATTCTAGATTTTCCTGGTCTCTGTGCCTCAGAAAATGCTATTCTTTCTTTGTGCTTACAAGAGAAAAGTGTGAAACACCTTGCTGTAAAGAACAAATTGTTTTGACATGAGTATTTTCCAAATATTTGTTCCCCTCTGACTATTATACGTGATGTGGCTGCTCCACTCACACCAACCTTGAAAGTAGCACTCAGTGTACAGTGTATTATGTACTATATTGCTGGTAATTAAGTAATTATGTAACATATTCATTCACAAGGTTTACTTTAAATTTTTACAGTGGCATCCTGTAAGGCCAATTATTTCATCAATTTCAAGTGGAGTTGTTTCCATTTGGGCACAACCTCAAGTGGTATGTATAGTGTAATTTGTGGTATGTAGTTTTCAAGTAGATATTTTTTTAGATATGTATGTCAGCAAAGTCTATATCAAAAGTATTACTAAAATCTGTGTGTATTAATTTAAACTTTTTGTTTTGTCATACTCCAGACAGACAGACATGCATACACAAAATTTTCATGCACCAATGGGCTATGGAGGTTCAACCAGATTGTAATTTTATTCTCCAAACATGTCTGTCCCAAGTTACAGGTGCTGTTTTTGACTACTGTAGGCCAATTGTAGCAAAATCCTGTTTGACTTTGTGTGCCCACTGCATCCTGGGTTTCCCCCTTTTCCTGAGGCCTTTCGGCACACAGTTCATAACCCTGTTCAGCAATCTGCTCTATGCATATGCACAACATGGCCAAACAAATGCATTCTCTCTTTGCACAATATGCTGCTGAAATGAGTTTGCCAACTCCTTCGAATTATAATTCCTGGTAAACTATTTTTTTATGCCTTGGATCTTGATATGTGTGTTCCTAATTGATATCCAGAGCAGTTTAATTTCGGTATGTGAATGATTGACTTAAAGCTAAGTTATATTTTAAATTTCCTTTTTAGTTGGATGCTAACTGAATTGAAAAATTATCCAATGTTGACAACACTATATGCAATATACTTTCACATGTACCAACACTTGCTGCTAATTGCCGCCATCTGCATCATGCTGTGCTTTGACCTAGTTTATGCTGTAGATTTGCACAAACAAGTTATGGCTATGGATTCATTAACTGGAGGGCACAGTAGAGTGCAGAGATAAATGATAAAAATAATTATTGAAATAAATTTAAGGCAAATAAAAATAGATATGCTTTGTAATTGTTTCCAAAATCCTTCAATTTTAAAAGTAGCAGTTTTTGGTTAATTTTCAGAAGAATTTTTGAACTTTAAGAAAAAAGGAGTTTTTCAGATGTTCAAACTCATGAGCTTAAATCAGGAAGTTTCTTCAGTGTTAAAAAACAAAAACTAGTGTGATGGTTCACTTTCACTTTTGCATTTCCTAACCACTTATTTATGTCGTATAATTTAATTCTTCACGATTAATTACTGTACAATAAAAGTTAAATTAAGATCGAGAGGAGTGCATTGGGGATGGACAAGAAAACTACCTGTTTAACCAGAAATAATAGCGAGAACCTCTACTGTGAGATATAACAAGTGAGTAACCAAAGGACTGGTATACAGCAGCTGAGGAGTTCATTTGAGGTAAGTAACTTCTATGTTACTATTTACATGCTCTTAACATAATTTCCTTCTTTGATACAGTCTAAAAGCTCTCCTTTCCATTATAAAGGGGCTATAGAATATAGAAAATTATAGTTATCAGTTCCTTAAGTGAATACTTTGATGGAAAATTCGCTGGTACAGGTACAGATAGCTTTTTATTTTCTTTTGTTAGTAGACGTTTTTGGCCATATTTGGTAGATGTTTATCATCTCCACCATTGCCGCTTTTGAATGCTTGGGCTGACCAATCTTGCCTGTTGTTAATCGATGTTGTTGGCACTTGATATAGTTATACCATTATTTCGGCTGCTGTATACCAGTCCTTTGGTTACTCACTTGATGTTATACCTCACAGTAGAGGTTCTTGCTATTATTTCTGGTTAAACAGGTAGTTTTCTTGCACATCCCCAAGACTTAATACACAACTTAAAATTCATTTAAAATTCTTTAAAACAAGTTTAAAACTACAAGCCCCCCTCCATGAGCTACGCATTTCACCAACTTTCACTTTTTGGCATCCTCAGGCTTCCCTTCTATGATACTGTACGAGTTTAAATACGTGTCTCATTGATGTCAGAGGTTATGGCACTTCATTTGTATGCATCTGCTCATGCAGCAGGAGATTCCAAAAGACATACCCCAAACTGTTACATCACCTCTACCTGCCTGTATGACCCCAACTTGGCAAGCTGGGTCCATCACTTTGTGTCGTTTGTGCCACACATGCACCCTCCCATCAGCTTGATAGAGTTGAAACTGTGACTAGACTCAGACCAGATGACGTGTTTGCAGTCTTCTGCACTCCAGTTTTGATAGGCCTATTACAAACTGCAGCCTAATCTTACGGTATTTGCAGTCAACAAGGGGACATGATGGGGATGTCAACTGCTATAGCCTATTATTTCCTTGGTATGACAAATAGCCTTTGTGAATAAGCTTGTGAGCGTGCCCTCATTCAATTCTGATGTTATCTGTTCCATGGTAGCCGTGGTATTCTTTGTAATGACGCGGGGCAGTTGCACTCACTTCGAGAGTCAATTGCACATATACATCCACATTTCTCCCACTTGTTGGAAGTTTTCTGTATTTCACGTATTCCTGGTATGCATGTGTAACGGTCTGACATGGAAATCTCAACAGTTCTGCAGTTACAACTGGCCTTCCTTGCACCTACTATCAGGCCACAGTGAAGCTCACTTACATCGCTGCCTTCACCCATGATTACTTTTCTGTGACTGGTTTCCAATGCATAAAGATCTGCTCTATTTATAGGCATTGCCAGTTTCAGGATCCCACATGATGGCGTGATACTTCTGCTTTGCATATTGTTATTGAAATGTATATAATAATTTTAACCATTCAGTGTATTTAGCTAATATGGAGTTAAGTGAATGCAAAAAGCCTTCGATATAGGGAGAAATAATTTTATATTTGATTACTTATATAGTATGTAATGAAATGTGCAGTTATTTTTAGTGTATTAAGTACCATGCTCTCCAGGTTGTGAATCAGTGTTTTGCTAAATATCTGCTCATTAGCAGATAAGACTAATCAGATAGTTATATTAACCCTTACCATGCCAAGCCTGAAAAGCTGAATTGTACCCTGTGGCCGGGCCTTTTTTTTAAACTGTGTTCAGTCAAAAAGAAAGTGAACTTGAAAAGTTCATGGGTAACTTTACAAAAATGACAAAAACTTTACTTAAAAATTGCAAATTATGAATGCTGGTTATGAAATTGCTTCAATTTAATTTAAAATATATCCTATCACTTAAAAATTAAATTTTTTGTTATAATGCCCTAATCAGATGTCTCCTATAGTAGCTACCTTTTTAATCATTAAATCATAGTCACATATGCCTAATGATTTAATTTTTGGTCATGCTTCAAATAATTATACTCTCTAATTACACTATATATATATTGGAGAAGCAATATAAATAATTCTGGAATAGTAGAATCAATATCTCCCTTCTGAAACTGAGAAAAGTTACTTCTGATCTGAATCAGTTGCAACTTTTCTTAGTCAAATGAGTCAATGAAATCACAGTCAACCAAATATTTTACAAAAAGCTCACAAATTTCTTGTTCAACTTGATATCCATTGGTTTTATTCTTCAAAAATTATATTTCATCAGCAAAACAGAATGCAAAAAACTTCGTTACTTTCTGAATGTAGTATAAATATGTGATATGTGCAGCCTAACATACGTAGTAAGATTGAAACCAGATATTCGCCGATGGATATCGAGCTCGTATGATGTTGCTGATCACATGATCAAAGAAATACCGATTTTTCTCTTTGTATTCCTTTCATAAAAGATATCCGATAATAAATAAAAATAATTTAAATAATTAAAAAAATCCCCCTCAAGCAGCTGCTTGCCACAGAGGTCTGACAGGAGCCATAGTAGAATGTCTGAGGATGACGGGACCTCAATAGAAAAACAACACAAACATTTAGCCTTACCCAGGGCTTGAACCCAGATCCCTTTGATCATTTAGAAATGTTAAAATAGTTTTAATTGCAAAATATACTAAAACAATGCAAAAAATGTGTATGGCTGTATTTTCAAATCATTGTAAATCTCCAATAAAGAAAATGTTCCCTTGGCATCTGACTTTGTCTTATTGAGAACACAGATGGTTGCATGTTAACTAAATAACTCATTTAACTTTCTGAAGTTCTCAGCCAATTAGTGGAGAAATGTTCTAAATATAGAACAGCAGCTATGGCTTTGTTGTAATCTGTGCTATCCTTTCATCCCCTCATTCCATTGCCTGAGGAAGCCACCCATTGTGTGATGGTAAATTATATCACAGTATTTTAATTGTTTTCAACCTTTTTAACATTAACATCCTTAGATAAATTTAAGTTTCTAAGCATTACAGTTTAAATGCTTCTAAAATTTATAAGTAAAAAAAATGTTGGCACCTCCTGTGAACAAGATGATTTGTCCTAGATATCTACAGTACTTATCATATCTACAAAGTGAGTTTCAGCTATGCCAAGTTGTCTTCCACTGTGATGCACAACTTGAGGAAACTCCAACAGTTACTTAACCATTGGGTTATACCTATGTGGACTGGTATTCTCTATATAAGATACCTATGCTCTTCACTTCAAATTTTCCAGCTACCATCTCAGTCTATAAGGCAGTACAAGTGAGCTAGTGAAACTTGAACAATGGAACTATTGGTAATGTATAACATGGTATTTTTGTTACATCCTGTTTCACTTACCATCTTAGTACAGCACAGCAATTAATTCTTCACAGGTTAAAGCATCTACATATGCTTCTGTGCCAATCTCACTTCAGTTGTTATCACCATTACTGTGAGCAATGAGTCTAATTAATGAATGCTGGTTATTCTCATTCATGGTAATGGGTAAAAACTGAGTCTGACTGGAAAGTGTTGTACAGTGTTTAATAATCGTTGAGAAAAAGATGACGTAACAGATGAAGAGATTTTCTGTTCGTTGCTTCCAAATGAGAGGTTCAACATATGAACGTTGAATTTTATATCGACATGTACTGATACATTCGACATGGATAGATTTTTCTCTCCTTTATCTTTCTCATAAGATGCAAATTGTCTTTCTGATGAATTCAATTTCTATGAAAGGAATTGGTGTCATTCAAAAGAGAAATTGAGCCCCTGACCCAGAATTTGCTGTCTTCAAACCCCCCCCCCCCCCCCCCCCACCACCACCACCACCACCACCTACTCCCACCCCCGAGGGGGACCACCTTGTTGTGGTGGGGAGACCTACGGTGCATCTGAGAAGTTGGGTTCAGATCGCGGCTCTCTGGAGTGGCCCCCGGTGGAGAGGGCCTGTTAAGGGCCTGCTGACTGGTTTAGGGGTGGGCCGGTCCAGTGGACTCATGGACTTGTCTCCTGAGAAGCTGGGGGTTGCAGTCCTGGTTGAGGGGCCGTACTTGGCAGGTACCGCGGACTGAGCTGCACACCTTCTTTGTGCACTCTTCCAGTGGGCTCGTCAATGCGGTGTCAGTGATACTGGGATCGGAGTACTGTTTGCTGGGGGCTTCAGCCCATCCACAATGGAGAGGACGAAGTTGGAAGCTTGCGACTGGGGAGGTGCTCTCACCGCCATCTCTAGTTGGCGGGCTTATCAATGGAAAAGCCAAACTAAGAGTCCCCAGTAACTCTTTTGGTATCCAAGATTAGGTTATAGAACTGACATGGTGGAAGATCTGAAGGTTCCTCTGTGAAACTGGGTGCCGGCTCGTTGGTGTTTCTGGCGTGCCTTGCGGCCTCGATAAAGGGGCAGGCTGGGGGTCTACCAACTGGAACTTGAACATGTTGCAAACATTGTCAACATGTTGCAAACACTGGACACCCTAGTAGTGTGTACACAGGTGTTGTCATGCTGGGAGATGGGCTGCTGCATGCCACTCAGGAACAGTAACAAAACAGGCTACAGAACCATGCTAATGTATCATGTAGCTGTCAGTGTTCCCATGATGCAGACAAGAGATGATCAGTTGTCACATCCAATAGCACCCCATACCATTATGCCTGGCTGGCAGGCATTGTACCAGTCATGAACAAAAGCTGGATCCATCTTCTCGCCAGGTTGTCACCATACACGGACCCGTCGATCATCAGCACCCAGACAGAAACAGGGTTCATCACTAAATACAACAGTGTTCCATTTGTGATGCGAGTTCACATGACTTTGGCACCAAGCCAGTGAGCGCTGTGATGGTTTGCAGTCAAAGGCAGTCGATGTAACATTTGCCTAAAGCACAGGTGTGCCACATGCAACCTTCAGTTTACCATTCAGATCATTATGGGGATGTACATGGCTGCTGACACAGCCCGTCGAATATCACCTGCAGTGCTCTGTGGTGACAAATGAGCATGTTGAACAATACGCCTATCAAGCCATGCTGACGTCTGGCAGATGGCACCACTCACCCTCTGTGACACACTCTAGAACCTTCATTTTGCCACTGTTGCCAACAGCGTCCAACAGTTTGTGCATCCCGATGAACATGGGCAGCGGCACGATTTGTCCATCCAGCTTCACATAGGCCTATAATTCTTCCTCTCTCAAAAGCATCCAAATGGTGATAAAACTGCCAACAGCATGTACCAGGCATTTTTGGCTTTCGCTGAACAATTTCCAAGCGGAACCACTTAATCTCAACTATTTCAATGACTTCCACCTGCATAAACACAATACCATCCCTGTTCCTTCTTGCCCTTTTTATCTCTTGAGCCACACACTCATTGGCTCCGGATTATCATCATTTGCATATCTCAACTGTGCACATCCATCCTTCTATTTGCATGTTTGTACAGCGTGTCCTTCTGGGTGGGACACTTTCAGTGTCAAGCAGTGTGGTTGGTAACAGGATAGAATGTAAAAAAAAAAATTAGAAGATTTGGAGGAAATCACTGAATTCTGTTGAAACAAACCAGAATGCCAGTTTGATATACATTTTCCTCTCCATTTTAGTGGTCTTTAAAAAAAATCTTTCAAAATATGTGCTTTGCTATACTTTTGACTCTGTTCTGGTTATTAAAATTATATGGGAGGGGAGCCCTGACTCTATCAGCACCACCCTGGTTGGTCACACCAAGTAAGTATACATTTAAGTCAATAATATTTATTTCAAATTAGTAGTATTAAGTAATTAAATATATGAATTCAATACTCCTGAAATTGCTAAAATTTTAGAGAATTTTGTTTTAGTATTTAAATTTTTGAATAGACTGTTAAATTTATTTATAAAGGAAAATTGGAGTGCTTTTGCTCCAGACTTCAAAGAACTTGATGAAAATGTTGAATATGAAGAAAGAGAAAGTGAATTTGACCTGGAAGATGAAGACAAAAGTCCTCAGCTACATCTAGAAAAACAGGAAGAAGATGAAGTTGTTGATGTTGTTACAGTAGAGCCAATAGCAGCTTTTTGTAGCAGGTATCTTTACTTTCTTGATAAATAGTAATATTTATATATAATGGTACTAGAAAAAGCACCTTTTTAAACAGAAACATAAAAGGTTTTGTGGGTTATAATTATTGCTCTTCTAATATTTTAAACATTTATCATTTCTTTAATGATAATATTAAGATATTTTAAGCTGTTTTGTGGCTTTTTACCAAAGACATTGGGAAAGGAAAATACAGTTCAATAATTTTCTTGAGCTTTATATAAAACTTTAGGTCAATATAACCAAAAAGAGATGTATCATTGCTATGAGGAAATCATATAATTTTAAATTGAAGTTAAAGTGAGAAGAAGAAAAAGAAATAGAGTAATAATATCAATTAAAATTTAATGCAAAATTTCACAGCATGATTTCAGAATATCCCACCAGGCTATCCCATTTGGAATTGCATTTTTCACTCCAAGTACTAGTTTAAATAATATCTCAGAAAAATAACAATTACTGCTAAATGAGATCATATCTCAGTGTTGGTAAACAGAAACACTAAAATGGTTCCTAAATGCAGAAGTTTCCTCTGTTATTTAACAGGGGTCATAAGCCATCCTTAATAATAAGCAGTCTTTAAGAGCACTAAACTTATTCTATTCTTTAATCTTTACAAATAAATGTGCATTAGTAATAAATTATCACAGGAAAATGTCATGTAGACAAAAAGCACTTGAAATAATTAGCTGAAAAAATTTGATTTTGCCCTGTGGGTTCAGATGTTTCTAGGAGATGTGTTTGAATCCCACTCAGGTCAAAACCAAATATGCATTAATTTTTCTTACAAGCAAATCCATAAGCTGAACTTTTCCAGGTTGTTATAATACATATTACATTGTATAGACATGACATAGAAATAAACAGAAATTTATAAATATCATCATGTACACACACACATCTGAAAAGTTTCAATCTATTTGAATCCTCAAATACTATAATTATTCAGGTAAAAAGTAATTCAGAGTAGCAGGATGTAAACACTATGATTTATCTAACTATATTTATGTATAAATTCTATATTTAGATGCCACATAAGGAAAACCTTTGACTTTTTTAACACCTTTTATATACTTTTATTTATTAATAAATTAAAACAGCATGCAATTTTTAGATATGTATTTTATGCTGTTTAAAATTTTTGTCGATAGCGATGAAGAAGCAGAAGATACTGGTGCTCTTCTTTATCTCCCTATTTCACCTGAAATTGATGAGCCTGAAGAAGGTTGGGGTCAGACACCTGATATTGTAAGTTTAAGTACATATTAGTAACTATAATGCTAATTCTGTTTTTAATGCAGCAATTACATGCAAACAAACACACACACAGACTCACTCCCTCCCTCCCTCCCTCCCTCCAGTACCCAAGGGATATAGCAACAAACATCTATTCTGAGCTACAACTATTGCATTTTGCCACTGCAGACCAATTCTAACAAGGTCATGTTTGACATTGTTCACCCATCATATTCCAGGTCACCCTCTTTTTCTATGCCTTTTCAGTACACTGTTCATAACTCTATTCACTAATATGTAGTTGTTTGTGCAAGCAACATGGTCAAACTAAAGTAGTCTTTCTCAAAATGTTGCTTAAACCTAATGGTGGTGCCACAACCACAAAAATACCATTCATGAAGCTTCCATTCTTGGCCATGAATGCTAAACTGTCATTAGTACACAAGAAAAAAAAATCAAAATTTTGACCTAACTTTTATATTTATATATGTTAAAAGTAGATATTTCAGAGTTCCTAAATAATGCTAATTTTTTCAACTTATTACTCAACTTGATGCAGAAAAAAATCAACAACAAAAGCTTTTGCTCTTCAAACTGCCATTAGCACAGTCCATATTATGGCTTTACTGTTGACATTATTTATTTTTGCTACACTTCTCCATTATTGGGCAGAAAATGCCAGTGAGCTAATTGAGTAGTTTACTGAAAATTTGCCCATCTGTGTTTTCAATCAATTGATGTCAGATGCCAAGGGAACATTTTTTTATTGGAGGATTTCAATATTTTGTATAAAAATACAGCAGTTTATGATTTTGCTTCATTTTAGTATATTTTGCAATTTAAAACTTAATTTTTCCAAATTATTTTTATCTATTATCAGATATATTTTTCGAAAAAATGTGAAAAGAAATATCATATATTTCATCACATGATTGGCAAGGTGATAGGAGCATGTTTGATTGGCACAAATCAGCAAATATCTGGTTTTGATTTGAAACTTGTAATATGTATGATAAGCTGTACAGATCAGTACTTCGCAATCACAATGTACTCATATGTACAGCCTAATGTCAATTGCAACCTAAGTTTATATTTTTGCCTTGTTTATCTCATTTAAAAGAAAACTAGATGATGTGTTTGCTTTGTTGACTATCGGCATCAAACCTTTTTGTTTTTAGAGATAAAAAATATTTTTTTGTGTTTGTTAGGTATTGATGAAATATTGTGATTTGCACTTTCTGAATCTTCCAAAAACTTTAAATGCACCCTCTAACTGTGAAAAAAATTTAAAATTCCAAAATTTGAAATGAATATTGCAAAAGATGTATTTATGCTAGAGAATTGGAATTTTGGTGATGGAAAGTAAAGGTCAGAAAGTTTTCATTCTCAACAATGAATTGGCCCCTTAGACCCACAGGGGTTGGGAAAATGCAACTGCTGAGGGCATGCCATCCTCCTGTCTCTCCTCTGTGACAAACAACTGCTTGAAGGGGGTATTCATTTTTATTTTTTTAGACAGGGCCGAATTTACACCTCATGCATCTATAACCACACGAAGTGTGATTATAGATGCATTTTTATAAGCAGAGGAAAAATATGTAATTGTGTTAAAAATTGGTGTTATTAATGCCATAATTAACTTACTCAAACTAAAGCAATTATGAAATGTCACCACATGTGCGGAAAGTGAACAATGTGTTACAATTCAAACATTGGATCTTACAGTTATCAAATGATCATATGAACTGAGATAGCTAATTGTGATTGCTCAACAAGGTTTAAAATTGTTGTGTAGTGTGAATTCCAGAAATGGTAGATGTGATTTCCACACTTCATCATAATAATATTACTGCGAATAAAAAGTATCTAATGTTAGAATAAATTATATTGTAGATTTTATTGAATTTCAGTAACTTTTATTATTATTAGCCACCTGAAGAACAATCTGCAAAAAGACAGAACAGTTCTAATGATCAGCATGCACAGAGTAAAAAGAAACGTACAAAAACAATTGATGTGGATTTAACAGATGCACCTAGGGATGGTAATATCTTTTTATATAATTTTAAATTATAATTTTATCTTAAACTGAAGTATTAAGGTATTATTATTTAACACTGCAAATATGCAATAAATCCATAATTTCATATTATTACCACTTCACTTTAGGACAAAGCTAATGATTATTGTTCAAAGTTCTGCTTTAGCTACTTATTATTAATATCTTATGAAGTACAAATTGCTTTGTAGTTTTTTTTTTATATTTTCTGTAAAGAATTTTAGTAAGATATTATAGAGTTAAAATTTCATTAAATTTCTCAATATTAGTTAATTGGAAGGTCATGAAAGTCACCCTTACACTTTGACATCAAATTTAGAAGAATAATTGTCTTGAACATTATGGGATACAAACCCATGACCTCTTGATGATATATACCTGCTGAGATACCTTCCATTGATCAAGATAGGTTCTGACATCACAAGTGTTAAATAGAGCCTAATAGCTGTGCATTATTTTACAAAGCAATATGCAAATCGATTTCCAATTGTGTAATAATCTGTGAATGGTAGCTAGATAGTCACTGGAAGGAGAGCTATGCACCAATCCCTTGTGATGATGCATAGAACCGGCCAGGCCTAGCACCTAATATCTGACCCACCTTCTCGTGGTACAGACTGTTAGTACTTTTCAAAAGAGATACTCTCTTGTGGAAGTGAATGGAAGGGGAGGGCTGCCAGATTAGTGTGTCCCATTGATCTGGACAACTATGGCTGCTTCCATTTTTCTATCCTGCTGAGGAGTGGTCAACCACAGAGGGTCCTGGTGCTGACCATATAAACCTATTGAGCTTGATTATGGATCCTGAATTTACTGCACTGGTGGGTTTCTGTGGAGCGAAAATCTTCTCTGTTTTCTGTTTGTGGGTTGACAGCCCCAAGTGAATAGATTCACAAGATATGTTTTATCAGCTGGTGGATAATCCTGAACAGAGATCATCTCAGGCACCTGAACTCTTGCTTCAACTGGCATCATCAAATTCTACATTGGAAGAAGTCTTCCAGTGTAGATGTCTTCAGCCTTTAGTGGTGGAGGAATGGGTCTTTTCCCCCAATTCTGCAATTAGGGGACTGTTTGATATTGTCAGCATTCACTCCCTTAATAAATATAGTTTCTTTAAACATCCCACTAACCATTTTATCGCCAGAGGTAATTGGAATGTGAAGACTCTGTGCAAAGCTTATTCTTTTGATGTCCTCACAAAAGAATTCCATCATTATAATTTAGATATTCTCGACGTGCAAGAGACCAGATGGACAGATAAAGGTCAGATTCTTAAAAATAATTTTAAATTTCTCTTTTTCAGGGTGGGACGACAATAAACATCACCAAGATGTGGGTCTGCTTCTCAGCAGACACACTAGTGATGCTCTTCTAGGATATGAGTGCATTAATGAAAGGTTTCTTACAGCAAAATTTCAGACAAGCGTTAAAGACTTGAATGTTATCTGCTGTTATGCCCCCACTGATGATGCTGATGAGGATGAGGATAGGTTTTACAGACAACTTCAGGATATTTTGAATTCTGTCAAGAAAGAAGATATTACTCTTGTTTTAGGTGATTTCAATGCCAAAGTCGGTACTGACTCTGACCTTTGGGGTGAGGTGATAGGCCCTTTTGGTATTGGTAGCTGCAATGGCAGCTACCAATACCAAAAGGGTCAGAATAACTAACACTTATTACAAACACCACAATGTACTTAAGTACACATGGGTTTCACCTGATGGGCTGCATAAGAAGATGATTGATTATATATTAATTAACAGAAAATATGCTAGTTCTGTTAGGAATAGCAGGGGAGCTGAAATTGGATCTAACTATTACTTTGTTAAAAGTGTCTTGCAATTTAAACTTAGGAAGTGTTGTGCTATGGTTAAAAAATTTACCTTTAATTCTGAAGCTCTGAAAAACCCTGTTATAGCTAAAGCTTACCATGATAGATTACTTAGTCATTGTGACAGTCATGGTTTACTTACTACTGAAGTTGAGGAAGAATGGAAGTGCTGTAAACAGGCTTTTTTTGTAAACTGACAGTGCTCTTTTAAGAAAAAAGGAGCAGAGGAGGCAGAATTATTTGAGTGATAAGGCATTTAAGCTTATTTCTGGAAGAAAAAACTGCAGGAATGTCTTTAATCAATACCCTACTAGCCCTAATAGAAACCTTTGGATACTAACTTTGTTGATTTCAAAAAGTTTTTGATCGTCATAATTTGTGGTTGAATGTGAGATCGTATGGCATACCAGACAAGTTAGTTAACATATCGAAAGCTCTCTATAATAACACTGAGTCATGTGAGAGTTGTAGTAATTGGTTTAGCATTGCTTCTGGTGTTTGACAAGGGTGCATTTTGTCTCCTTTTCTCTTTAGTTTGGTTATTGATTATGTTATGCGAAATTCAATGCAAGGGAAAGATTTTGGCCTTAAATGGTCTGGAGATACGAAAATTTCTGATTTAGATTATGCTGATGATTTAGCCCTCTAACTCACTGACTTGGCTCACTAACTCACTAATCAGCAGCCTCAAGCTCACTGAGCTACAGGCTGCTGATCAAGATCTCTTCTAATTGATGCTATGAACTTTCTACCAACAGTACACAATTCTCCGTGTCTCATGAAGGTATTGTCCCAGCTGCTCTTGGCTCAAGAAACAATGACAAGCATGTCGTGAAGATGGCAAGTATATTCAGAGTATACAATTGTTTAGATTGAAGAGATATTTTTGACATTTATTCATGTATTAAGGAAGATATCACTCTAATTTAATGTTACCAAGAGGTCGTGGGTTCATATCCAACCTAGCTCAAGACAAATTTTCCTCTAAAATTGATCAATGTTAAGTGATATCTTCCATAATATATGAATAAATACATCGAAAAAATCTCTTCAATCTTAACTCAGAATATACTTGTCACCTTCGTGAGACACAGAATTGTGTATACTGTTGGTAGAAAGTTCATAACATCAATTAGAGGAGATCTTGATCGGTAGCCAGTAGCTCAGTATTCCAGAGCACCTGACATGTTATCAGGAGGTCATGGGTTCATATTACACCCAGCGCAGGACAATATTTCCTCTAAATTGATCGCCATTAAATTCAGAGTGATATCTTTCATAATTTATGAATAAATGTGTCAAAAAAAAAAACTCTTCAGTTTAAAGAAAGACTATTTCTGAATAACAAAAAAAAATTTCTTGTTTCAAGTAAATATTTTTCCAGCTGAGGGTTTTCTTTTTACTCAGTACCATATATAGAAAAGCCCAGTCTTTAGCCAATTATGCTGAGTCAGATAAACAAGTCAACTTTAGAAATGTTTTTAAAATAACCAATCAACAGAAATAGGTCATGTTATATACCAAATTAAATTTAAAAAAATAAATACCCCCTCAAGCAGCTGCTTGCCAAATTAAACATAATTAACTCCAAATCTTATGAGAATTAAAAATTTTAACAAATTTACAAGCACATTAATTTTAATAAGATGTTTTCACAGTGATATAGTGAAAAAAATAGATCAGACTGTAAGTGTAAAGCTTAATGTTGGAAAACATATTGAATAAAAACCATTAATTATATATTTGTTGAAATGAAATTTTCTTCCCGAATACTATAATATTTACTTGAAACATAATTTTTATTTCTTTTAATGATCCTTTTCAGTGCTGTATATTTTAAAACACGGGGCCAACATTATACAAAGTGACTTGGATTATTCACATCTTAATGGAATTTTCTCTCCTATTTATGAAATGGAGGAACACATCTTGGCTGCATTTTTACTAAAAATTATGATTTATTTTAATTTGAGTGTTGAATTTTGGGGATCTTGGCTAAGTGCTGAAAAGTTAGTGTGCCAAAATACCCCCCCCCCCCCCAAAAAAAAAAAAAAAAAAAAAAAAAACATATATCATCAGAATGGTAGAGCCAAGTTACTGAGGGGGAAGGAGAGTTAAAAATCTTTTAAAACCAATATAAACTTAAAAAAACATATTTTTTTAATGAAACTTTGCTGGGGGAGGGAGGAAACTTATGCTGAAATTGTCCTCCCATAAGATTGAATTCCATGCCAAGGAAGTTTTTTTTTGCTTCCATATCCAAGACCTCATTCATTTTCAGGAAACATTACAAGATCAAAGTTTTTTAACTGCAAAATGAAGAAATAATAAAATAAAAATTAATATATAACTGAATGTGATGTTAAATGAAATATCCATAGCAACAAGTTGTAAGCCATCCGTCCGATATAGCATGACTCCGAAAAAATCGATTGATAGATGAACCACTGAAAAATTGATAATTTATGGAGATAAAATAAATCTACTGAAATGAAAACTAAGTTTTGAATATAAAAAAGTAAATACTAACTTTATAAATGGTATCCAGTATATTGGAAAAGCACTGCAAACAATCTATTATGGAACCACTTATAACACACGGGATGGAGATAGCACTTGTGAGAAACCTGCAATTTCAGTTGCAGACAGTGAGCTGTAACCTAGTTGCAGCTGCATCCAATCTTGAAAAGCCTAAGAAGTCTGTTTTTACTTTTAGTTTCGATTTTAAGAGTGGGAAAGATGCATAGAATGCTGGTTTAAATTATATAAATGATAAAAAATAATTCTGAGAATGTTGAAATTGGTTTATGGCAGAAAAAAAGTGTAAATGGGGGAATGGGCAGTACATACTTTGCAATTTCTTGCAAAAACTTCAGTTTTTAAAAATAGCAATTTTTTTTTTTTCTGGAGATTTTCGAATATTTAAGGGAAAATTTTTTGATAATAGTTCAAATTAAACTTGTTAGTTTAAATAAGGTGGTTGCTTCAGCAAAAAGTAGCTTTACAAACAAATCGGCAGTACCATATAGTGCTTTTAAGAAATGGCAATCAGATGGCTTTACAAGTCATTTATATTGTAATTTAATAAAATTTGCATCACATGAAAAAAAGAAAATATTTTTCAAGCCCGAATTATATTTTTATAAGATATATATATATACAAAAAGTTTAAAATGGCAATTTTTATTTTTAAAAAATCGATTTTTTTTATTGTTGTTGTACTAAAAATGTATGCTTATGTCCTTGGCCTATATTTGCAGATTCTGTCAACATATACATGCGATGTGGACACTGTAAAGGATAATGGAGGTGATGGAACTTGGTAGAAAATCACAGCACACAATATCCCAAGTATATGGAAATGGCAATGGGCTCTAAAAGCATCTGTCAGTCATGGCAAATGTGAGAGGAAAAAGACTTTAATAAACAAGACAGGCATATGTTGGCACAAAATGTGGCAAAACAGAACTGTTATATTCATCATCTGAGAGAGAGATTACCTCTAGCAGTACTTCAAAATCCATTTCAATGACAACTGTGCACAGAGAATTAAAACTTTGAAATTTGGGATCTGTACCATGATACATACAACAAATGTTATGTAGGTGTTCGTAATGATATGGCCAGACAGCATGTGTATATGTGCATACATGCAAATCTTACACCATAATTACATAATACATAATAATACATAACATGAATATGTTCATGTCTACATATAAAAATACAATTTGTGGGGTTACTGGATTGAACTGTAACATCATTTTAGCATATAATTTATAGCCCATCTTTGAGACTAGATCCATTGTTTTTAGTCATAGCTCAGTAACTTCTTAAAGAAATTTTTTGAAACAACATGACTATGTGGCATTGAATATTTTAAAGAGTTAAATGTGATATAGTGCTTTAGTATTTTTATGAGTTCATAAAAAGCAGCTGATTTTAAGTAAATATTATATATGTAAAATATTTTAGTTTATGAGGAATTTTACAGAGTAAATATGTTTTTATTAGCCATTATTAACAATTGAATTCATGACTGTCTTAGAATAGATATTTTTTATATTTCACTGCAGAATAATTTAAAACAAAGAGCTTACATGATTAGAAACTCCTAATGTATCGATCCCTCCCTAGGATTATTTTAGAAAGCTGTAGTCCTCTTGTAATGCTATTCTTTCTGTATCCTGGATGTAGAAACAACAGCATTCCAACAAGACTGCAGCTCTTGAAAATATTCCCAGGAAGAGATCAAAATATCAGGAGCTTCATATCACAAGTAAACTCTTTATCTTAAGTTTATTCCACAGTGAAATATCAATAGAAACCGTATTAAGCTTTTAAACCCTTGAATTTCTAAATACAGAAACACATCCATTGTTAAATGCAAAATCAAGAGAGAAAGTCCACCAACAGCCAAGAAAAGTTGGAAGACCTAAGCCACATAAGCTAATGACTAATTCTGAAGGGAAAGTTGCACATCGATCAAAGCATGCAGCTAGAAATAGAGAAAAACATACAGGTGTGTATATATAATCATTTGATATAAAATTCAACAGCGTTTAATTTTTGTTTGTTCTTAGAAACCAAATGAATAAATATATGTAGTAAAATTAGCCTTTCAAATGTAGTGTAAAAGCATTAATATGGAAAGGATATCCAATAATTTACAAGGAATTATCAAATGCTGAAATTAACAGAAATACAGCACCTATTAATTTTTTGCTGAATGCTGTATTTGGCCAATTATAGGGTGACAGGCCTGTAAGTGGTTGTAGCTAGGTATACAGTAGAAGAAGAGCTATGCACCAACCACATGTGATGATGCACAGAACTGACCAGGACTAACACCTGAAGCCTTGCCTTCTCTTAGTGCATGCCATTAGTGTCGTTCAAAAGCGACACTCTCTTAACATAGTACATTGTGGTATGGAAGGGTATAACTGCTAGATCAGTGTGGCCTATATACTTGGACTACTTTTTGGCCACTTTTTCATTTTTTTTTACCCTACTGAGGAGTGGTCAACCACACAGGATCTTCACTCTTACCATATATATATATACCAACCAGAATGGAGTAATAACTCGAGTTTCATTATGGATCCCAAACTTATACATTTAGTGGGCTTCTGTTGAGGGAAAATCTTCCACTGTGTTTACTGTTTGTGGGTTGGCAGCCCTCAGTGAATAGATGGACAAGATAACATATATCAGCTGGTGAATAATAGTAATCAGAGGCTATCACAGGTACTTGAACTTTGCTGTGCTACATGCACCATCAGGAGTCAGAGAGTTGGAACTTGAGGTAGAAGGTCATGTAAACTAATGTTCCCTTCTTACTGAGCTGTACTTAGTGTTTTTCAACATCTTGTTTTATTTTTTCCTTTGTGACTGATCTACAAAAGTCCTTTTTAGGATTCTTTCATGATGGGAGAAAAACTAACTTTGTTTCCGACTAATCCACAAGAACATCAATTACTTGGATGTACTAGAAGACTTACCAGGGACAAGGCAACAGACCAACTTCTACAAAAAAAAGAAACTGTATTGACTCTTGAAGAAAAGGACATTAGCATCCAACAAGTGGGTCAATCTGTCAAGATGTTTTTATATCAGAACTCATGTTCTTTGTTCAAACTGCAGAAGTAAAAAAAAAATTCTCTCATTTCTGAGAAGTGCAAAGCATTGAAGACCAAACAAGAAGAGTATAAAAACACCAGAACCAGCATGTGAATTGCTAAGATAATTTTGAAGCACGACATTCTATTATTATTATTTATCTAAATAATCTAAATTTTGTTTCTTAGAGAACTAAAGAGAACCATTTTGATATCAGAAAATATCCACTTCTTATCCAGGCCTTAAATGCAGTTCTGTTTGATCATTATCTAAATAATCTAAATTTTATTCCTTAGAGAACTAAGGAGAGCCATTTTGATATGCTTCATGATCAGATCACACCCACTGATATACACTATCCTGGCCACTGTTGCCTCAACTGTCCTTTCTGGGGGGAGGGGACAAAATTTTACAGTATGCCACCACAACCATAATTATTATAATTGTGTTTTCTCATAATGACTTCTGCCTCAAGCACTAAAATGGATGCTATGAAGTCCCTTCATCTTTATCTTCCTGTTTATTATATTTCTCTTCATCATTTTCGTCTGTTTCTTCAATACTGCAATTCATGATTCCACACATGATCAGGTAATTGGGGACATGCAACCTTTCTTTATCTGTAAAGTTTAGAAAATCTCACAGGAACACTAAAATTAGTTAAGCACCTAAGATCTGGTGATTTGTTGGTAGAAACTACATGCTCTAAACACTCAGAGTTCCTCTGATTGGTGAGATGGCTGTCATTGTCTCTCTCCACAAATCACCGAATTCCTCATATGTTGTGATCTCTGAGCATGGCCTCCTCAGTGAATCTGAGGAGCTCCTATTGTAGCTCTCTGCCCAAAGTGATCACAGTTTGATATGCCATGTTATAAAATTGGTATCCTGTGAAGTACTTATTTTAACTTTCAGCACACCACACATGCTAATTGCCTTTGAGGCAGGATATTTACATTGCGAGGTGTGACTGTATATATCCAACCCTCAGTACTGTTTCCAGGCCAGAGATACAGTCATACCTGTGCTGGGTAAGCCTACCTGTGTTTGCTCTGGCAGTTGGGATCACCGTGATCCAAACTGCACAGCTTAGATGGCAAGCTGCATGAATTGCAGTGGTACCCATCCAGTTTTTCCTATGACTGTCCTAAGTGGAAGAAAGAGGAGGAGGTACAATGCCTCAAAGCGATCAATAACATCTCTTATCTGGAGGTGAGCCCATCATTCCAATGACTTCTGTGGCAGTACTTACAGTCTTCAGTTTACCACCTACCGAATCTTTCTTGCCTACTGCAAAGTACCTATTTAGAGCATGCAAAACCACAGTTGGTGTCTACATCAGCATCAACACCGGTTTACATTCCTGCTACAATAGTCTTCCAATACTAACTTTGGAAGTTCTCCTCTTCCTATCACTGACAGATGAATATTCCAAACCACTTCATTTGGCAGTCTCAGATCCAGACAGTTGATGATACCATGATCCAGCACTTTTTGCTCATTTTCCAGAACCAAAAATGATCATTCCATATTCGCCAGAGCAAATTTATTATTCTTCTAGTTTTATTGATGAGTTGGGCTGGATTGTTTTACCTCTGAGCGACAATTTTTTCATGTAATAATTTGTTATTTGGTTCAGCTATAAACATCAGATGAACCAAGAACATATAATAACTCTTATCAACTCACATTATAAATTCAGCAATTTTAACATGTTGTATCAAAACTTTAAATTCAGTTAAATTCTGGAAAGTCCATCTGAAATACAAAACGTAATATATAAAATGCAGTTTCCATTATGCACAATGGCATAACATTTAAGTTTTCAATTCTGGAGAAAAAACATATTTTGCACTTATGTATTTTGAAAATGATCAGCTGGAAAATATGGTTTTGTTTACAACCTTCAGCTCCAATAAAAAGCATGAAGAAAAATAAAATAGCTTTTTACAATCTTTCTTCTCATCCTTTTGCTATGAAATAAGATAAAAATTTCTATGTATGCCAATCTGACTGAAGAATGGAATAGAATACTTGTATTTTATATACTCACACTTCGTTGATAAAGTTTTATGCGAGATTTTCTGACAGCTGTAGCCTTGAAAGACCTCAAAGAAGACATCACATTGCTACTCCTTCACTGCTATTTGCTGACATCTGCCAAATAGACAATAACATTGATTCATTGGGGCATCAAAGTTAAAGGGACAATTTCTCACCAAATTCATTCTGATGTGGTGCAATATGGCATTATCTCCTTGCCTCATTGACGAACCACTACTACCTGTCCCATCTACTAAATTTACAATAAAGATTATACATCTTTTACTATCAATGCCAAATATACAATCATAATTGAACTCTTGAAGAATTGCCATTTCTATAATCAGTTCAACATTATGCAACATGATACAATTCAATTATACCTTCTGGAAAACACTGTTATTTTCCATAAATTAAGTTCAAAGGATCATAGCTGCAATTTTAAATTATAATTTCTCCTAATCTCCCAAATTTTCTTATGCAGACAAGTAATATCAGCCCCAGTATCAATGCAAACTATATATATATTCAATATTTTTATGATAAAGCTTCACAAAAGGCAAATTTAACACATATGGGTGCTGACAGTGGCTAAACTTTTGAGAGGGCTTTACTCAAGGAACTTTGGCCTCTCGCTTCAAAAATCTTAATTCAAGTTTGCTGACTTGTGATTTTTATCTGTAACTTTTCTCTCATTGTGTCCTATCTGCTTACAAAAATTGCACTTTAATGGCTCCCTAGCTTTGGGTGCAAAACTCTTAGAAATAATTTCCCTTCTAGCAGATTGTTGTGGAACCAAATGTTTCTGCCTCTTTCATTTTGCTTTGCAGAATTGTCAGAATTTTTGGATTTCCTGAATCGGTTAACTTTTAGTCTGGAACTTCGCACATGTCTATGAGGAGACCCTACTTGATATAGCTGCTTTGGCAATGATTGCAGTAATTGTTGGTTTGATAAAACCCTTTTAGTGGGTGCTCTACTAGGTTCATATTGCTGAGCTAATCTGACTAAGTTTGTAATACAATCCACATTTCTTACTTCCATAAATTACTTTAAAGGTAATACATATTGTAATAATGTCACACATTTGGCAAGTGAGTTTCAGATGCATCAGCATCGTATAGCTTATACAATTGTATTGTGCCACAAATAATTTTTTTAACATCTTTTTTATGTTATTGTTGTTGTGAAAAGACTTCTGTGGTTAAATGTATAATCATGATAAGACCAGATTTCTAAAATTTCAATCTCGAAATCCTTCCTATATTTTATCCCTTGTCAATATTGTTTAGCACATCCACTTAAACAGGATACTCCCCCAAACTATTTTTTTGTTGTTGTTGCTGCACAGCACTTCATTTCAACAAGAATGTTCTTCTGAAATCCTTATAAACTTCCAAGATGATGGACATTTGGAGCCATCAAGCCTTACAACACGTAAAAGCCAATTAACTGCCAGCCTATACTGAATAACTGGGTCAGTGGCTCATCGTTGAGGGGGGGGGGGGGTATATAATATTCTATTTTTTCAATCACTGCTCGTTCACTGGCTTCTGAAGGAACATTATTAGGAACAAATTGTTCAAAAATTTTCATTTGCTGATATAGCCCTATCAACTAAGTTTTGATCTAGTGTTGCTGTCATTCCCCTTACTAGACTATATTTGCTATGTCAGTCCCCATAAATTTTAGCTTCTACCATTATATTTTTCACTCATTGTATTAATCTCCCTACTACTTTAGGACTCCTAATGGTGAGTCAGCCACATTGGAGCAGACTAGTTGACAATCTGCGATTTTTGACCTATCAAATTTTGATTTTTTTTTTCTTGAATGGTACTCAAAGGCACTGTTGTACAACTAACCAGTAAAGCAGTTTTCCATTCAAATTTCGTTTTTAGCTACTATATTCTAACGAGTTTTCTTAACACTCAATAACAGTACAAATCTTTAAACTTATACTTAGCTTGGAAATAAAAATTGCTTATCAAAAGTTTGCATCTGGACATTTTTCACTCACTCTAAAATACAGTAAATGCATTATTTAATCAGCTATATAATAACAACTACTGAAATATTTCAGTACCTCTGATCTTAATAATATTTTTAATTCAGATTTATTCAACTCTATTAAATAATTCTTGTAATAACCATTGACAAATTAAAAGTTATTTTATTGATACATGTTCAGTTTTACATTGTTGGATATATTTTTTGCTTTCTAGATTAATGTCTACGTATCGTTTGTTTAATTTTAGAGCTTTTTGGAATATTTTCCACCTTTTTGAGGATTAAGTTATGCCTTGATTAAACCTAGCATAAAATTAGTGTTATGACGAAAAATGCTAGGAAATATTTTTTTTAATGAGTGCCCCGTATTTTCCTCAGGAAAAAAAATGGTCGTCATAGTAATATCACTTGAAAAACTCTTTTGTCATTTACAAGAAAAGGGTTAATAATCTGACCTGAAAGGTTAAATGTATACAGTATTTATTATATATTTGCATTAAATGTACAAATCCAAATCTAGCAAAAACTACTTCCTTAAATCTAAAAAAAAGAATTACATATATGGTAAGTGGAAGCTGAGGCTAGCTTTGGAATGATTAATTTTTTTTTCTGAAATTGTAGTATGATATTTTACCTGTTTCAGTTTCTGTTTAAGTTTTTTTTTTAATTAAGTTGTTTGGGAGCTAGCATGTTACATGTTTTTAGTTTGGGACCAGAAGTTGGTGTATAAAGTTTTTTCATGCTCATTACTTGAAATATCAATGAATTTCAGCATACGATTTGCAGATCATAATAGATAGTATACTTCATTAAAAATGAAATTATTTCTTGAACAAATCTGGTATAACTTTCTCAAAATTAATTATGGTAAATTTAGTGTAATTGTCACAAAATTAGCAATAGTTTCAAAAGCATAAATTAAAAGTGTTTTGTTTTCCGTTAGGGGAATATTGCTACAGTTGGCAAGAATGTGAAGAAGATTAACTTCAAAATGGTGTCCAGTTAAGATGAAAATCAATCATTCAGAGTTTTCAAAATCATCATATCATCAAATCACTATATATTGTATTAAATCAGATTGTCCAATAAATAATGTCCACTTTTTATACTTTATTTCAAAATGACAATATTATACCATGAATTAAACTTATAATCAAGAATATATTTCCCTCATTTTCTATTATTTCACCTATTGACAAGATTTACTGTACCGCTTTTATAACATTTGTTAGTTTTTAAACAAAAGAAGGTATTAAGTTTGGTTTTGGCAGCCTTTAAACTTGCAATATTTTTTCAGTCAAATTAATTTTTTAATTTCAGAATGAATGTAATCCAATGGTGCAAGTTCTGGCAGATGTGGCATTCTTCCCAATTATAAGCTCCTCTATTTTGGCATAAACCAAATGGTATGAGGTAGCATGTTGTCTTGGTGAACAAAGCACACTTCATTCACAAAAAAGAGCATTTCTCTTGCAAAGCAACACACAAATATTGGAGTTGCTGGCAACAGACAAACATTGGAGTTGCTGGCAACAGACATTAGCTTTAATTCTTTCATTTGGATTCATCATTTCAAAATATATTAAACCCTGAATATCCAATAACAACACAGTCACAGCAACTCCTTCATCAGGTGCAATCTCCTCTTGGCTCTGATTTAGCCTAATTCTTGGGACCAAGCCACTGTTGATAATGTTTAATATTGGTAAAGCAACCATTTCTCATCCCCAGTAACAGTTCTATCCAAAAATGTGAATCAGAATTAATGGTAATGCAGTGAAGTGCAGATATCTATCTACTCTTTGCAGGTTTGCTAAAGGCATTTTATGTGAAATCCATTTCCAAAGTTTGGTCACTTTTTACAGTCGTTTTAGGTGGTGATTGAGTGGTGGAATAGGTCAAATTGAGTTGCTGAGTAAGTTTCAGATTTTACAGTGGATTGACTTCTACCATATCTTTCAGCAGATCACTGTCAAACTCAAAAGGTCAGCTGGACTGTGTATTGTCAATTATGCTGAACTACTAGCAGCACTTGCTCAGGTTTAAAGCATCTTCTTCCTAAACATATTGAATGTATTTTGTTCCTACTGTATATTCACCTTATTCTTTTTATGAAATTCGTACAGCATAAGATGCCTAACATGCTCATCTGAGGTCTCCTTATTCTGTTGCTGATTAAGGACAAATGCCACGTTCTGCACTAACCAATAGTTGCATGTAGATTATGCAATGTGACTTACCACTACAACAAACTGACAATACTCATCGTTCAATGCATGCTCAAAGAAACTCCAAAATTCTCACCGTCCTGCCCTCAGTTAGTAGGGGACACCGATGGGCTTGGAAAGACTGCTGTCTGTCGGACGGGACGTTGAGCTGTGACCACCCCCCACCCAGTGTGTGAGAGAGTCATACCCTGTGCACATTGAAGAATACACTGGATGGCCCTGACAGGAGTCTATGATCTGTCTCAACCTCCCCCAAATTTCTCTAACCCTTCGGGGTCCTTGGGCATTTAACCCATTGTGTGCAAAAAAGTGTTGCTCATAGGTAAAAACACAATAACAAAAACTCAAGGAAACATATAACGTGCTGCAATCTTGTCAGTATCTAAGATGAACATTGCTTATTGGACAACCCAGTTTTAATTAAAAATTACATATTTTTTCCCTTCAGATATATGTGCATAAAATATATATTGTAATGTTTGCCATTTTAAACTTTTTTTTCTAATAATTTGAAGTTTGTGTGACATTTCTCAAGACTTTACCAGACAAAACATTTCTTGATACATAATTTCATTAGTTTTAAATTGCGGAAGAATATTTTATAAGTTTTTTTAATGCAAAATATAAATATTTTTCATTATAGTTGTTCCTTAATGATCAGCAGTAAATTTTGTGGGTGCACGTTATAGAAATGAATCCATAAAAACATTCTGGTAGGTTCACATAGCCAAGCAAATACCACTTTTTATCTATCTTAGTATTGATTTTCACTTGCGTGTCTGTCAAAACGGTTGTTCCACCATTACTTTCGAGTGCAATGGAGAAATTTAATAATTTATGTATCAAATAAAAGTTTGTAACACTTGAAATAATTAGCTGAAAAAAATTGGTTGTCTTGAGTGGGATTCGAACCCATATCTCCCAGAAGCATGCCAGGCGTCATAATCGCTAGACCATCAGAAACTAAATGTTTTCTTTAACAATATGATACATAAGCATTCCCACATTTTGTTGATTCCCCAATAGTGCCTTCTATGTCAGAAATCAGGCAGCCAAGTTGCCCATATGATGGTAGTAATATTTATCACTCAGAGGGTAATACGAATATTTCAGTAATATATCACAAGAAAATGTCGTGTAAAGAAACCCTTGAAATAATTAGCTGGAAAAAAAACGGTTGCTCTGAGTGGGATTTGAACTCTCAGAAGCATGACAGACGTCATAGCCAATTATTGCAGCTAATTATTTCGGGTATTTCTTGTCAACAGGACATTTCCTGTGATGCTTTATTACTGAATTATTTATATAACGCTGTGAGCATGAGTGACAAATATTACTTCCATCATATGAGGCAGCTTGGTTGCCTGATTCCTGACATAGATGGTGCCAGTGATGAATCAACAGAATTTGCGAAAATGTTTATATTTCACATTGTTAAAGAAATGGTTAGTCTCTAGTGGTCTACTGGTTATGATTCCTAGCATGCTTCTGGGAGACGTGGGTTCGAATCCCAAGCAGGGCAACCAATTTTTCTCAGCTTTTTATTTTTAAGTGTTTCTTGTCTGCAGGACATTTTCCTGTGATACTTTATTATTAAAGCTTGTAACGCTTGGAGTGTCATAGGTGATAAAAAAATTGACAGCCCGTGTTTTCTTCCCCTCTAAATAGGAAGAAATATGAAACTATTGATCTGCTATATCTCTGGAACGCAAGTGCCAAAAGTAACGAGCTATATGTCAAATGAAAGCTTGTGACGCGAGTGTCATAAGCTATAAAATAATTACCCTCCATGCGTTCTTGCCCCCCCCCCCCCGTAAAAAGGGAGAAATATGAAAACGATTGACCCCTTATCTCCAGAGTGCAAGTGAATAACAAGCTATGCATCAAACAAAAGTTTGATGCATACTCACTCGCTTGTTACTCGCTCGCATTCGCATTATTAACATATTACTTTCGGCACTCTGTTCCCGAAAATGCAGCAGAACAATCGTTTTCATATTTTCCCCCTTTTTACGGGGGGAGGTCAATGTTTTATAGCTTATGACACTTCCTGCATCAAATAAAACGAGGGCCTATAGTTACGAGTCAGGCGTCAAATGAATGCACATATATAATAGCCGACATAACCTATTTCTAATTTTACCCCCACCTGATAAAGAGGGGTGGGGGATCGATTTTAACGAGTTTTAAATTAAAGCTTGTGACGTCTGTGTGTCATGCTACCTCAAACACAAATACAAAAGATGGGGAAAATGTGGACGATGTTTATGGGTTGTATATCAAAGTTTTTGGAGGTAGGTGTTTTTAGTGAAAAAACAAGTATTTTTTAAATTTTTAATTTATTTATCTTCCTACATGCACCCTTAAAAGTATAGCATAAAAGCATCGATGGTGCAATCAGTCACTGAGTTCGTACACCGCAGTTCTGGTACTTATGTTTATGAATTACTAATCCGAAACTGTTCCAGATTTACATTTCTAAATCATTTGAGCTCGAACACCATTCTGGTTTCTCATGATTCCAAATCATTAAACCAGAATTCCGTTTCGATACTTGATGTACTTGAATCACTGAGTGCAGATAGTTCTATAGTTTTTAAAGGGAATATTTCTGTAACATGGTATATTTATATACACTTCTCGACATAGAAAATGCCGCACCATAAGGAATGCACAAAATGAGACAACTTACCACATACACGTAGACAAGTAGGTGGGAAAGAAGTGATTTAATTTCTGAAATATTACATGAGTGCGATGGGTGAAGAGACAGTATAAAGTGGCCTGAGTTAGTAGGTCGTATGACTATCATGTTGGGTTATATATTCCGCAACATAGCATGGCATCGAGTGGAAAAGTCGCGGATGATTCCAGAGCGAACCACGCGTTGTTGACCTGTGCCCATAATCCATCGACATTGTGAGAGGAGGCATTTTCTATGTCGAGAAGTGTATATAAATATACCATGTTACAGAAATATTCCCTTTAAAAACTATAGAACTATCTGCACTCAGTGATTCAAGTACCGAAACTGAATTCTGGTTTAATGATTTGGAATCGTAAGAAACCAGAGGCATAAAGTTGTGTGCTAATGACCTCACACTTTCTGTATTGGGGACAAGTCAGAATCGTACTGGCCAAGGCAACACCTGGACACCTTGTAGGTATGCTCAATTTGCTCTTGGCAGTGTGTAGGTGGGTGTTATGTTGAAACTGGGCATCAGGATACTGCTGAGATATGGCAACAGAACGGGCTGCAGCACCTCATCAATGTATTGTCATGCTGTCATTGTACCCATTATGCATATGAGCAGTAAATGGCTGTTGAAACTGTTAGTGCCCCAAACCATGATATCAGGACGAGGAGGGGCGGGGGTGGCTCGGTACTGCGCCAGGCTCGTAATCTGTAGTTCCCAGGTTCGAGTCCCAGCTGGGTCAGCATTGAGATTTATCTCCGCAAAATTCCCTGCCCTGCCCACGGTCAGTAGGGGACACTGATGGGCTTGGAAAGGCCGCCGTCCGTCAGATGGGACGTTAAGCCGTGGCCCCGTGTGCGGGAGAGCCATACCCTGTGCATGTTAAAGAACACACTGGATGGCCTTGACGGGAGGCTACCATCTGTCTCCCAACAGCTATTCCAGTGGGTCCCCTCCTCCAACCTTCTCAGAGCCTTTGGGGTCCATGTGACTTGGCCATTTAGCCCAAGGTGTGCAAAAAAAGTGCCGCTCAGAGGTAAAACAACCCAACCCAACAACTCGGGACGAGGAACTGTATGATGCTTATGGATGGCAGCAAGATCAGCCTGGTGACCATGTCTCCAGACTCTCAATCGGCGATCATCGATAATGAGACAAAAGACTCATCACTGAATACGACATGGTTCCATTTGTCCTGCCACGTATGTCTGGTATGGCAACACTGCAACCTTGCATGACGATGTGCTGCAATGAGTGTCAGTCATCACAATGGCTGGTAAGAGCACAAACCTGCCTTAACCAATCTGCGATTCACAGTCTGTGTCAACATTGGGATGTCTATACTGCCTGTACATTGCATTGAATGTTGTCTGCTGTGGACTGTCCGGCTGCTATGGTTTATTGTTGAATGCAGCAATTGAGGCGTTCGGGCATCATTCTACATGCACTAGTCATACTACTGTGACAAGCTACCTTTCTCCAAACACTTGCCAAATTCAGCAGACGAGTGTTACATCCCATGCATTTTCAGACTAACCAGACGTAAGTAGCCTTATGATGAAGTCTCTGGTAAAGATGTCTGTGTGATGGTTCCAATGGCATTGCCCAGGCATTCTCACTCCTTGCATGTGCTTTCGTCGTGGAGATCAGTCAGATGCAGTGGTCCACACACCCAGGTGAGGATGACCAAACGTAGCCATGCCAAGCTGTTTTGGCCTGTTATCTCCACCTATCACATGATTGGTTCGCAACTGCAGTCATTTTCATAACCCACTGTCAACCTATTTGCATTTCGCTTCGACAAATATTTTGCGGTATGCATTTTCTATGTCAAGCAGTGTATATGTAGGCTTACCATATCGTGCAAACCAGGAAATTGTAGACAAAATTTGAAAATAAAGGTGGAAATTGGGTAACAAATATATTTTAGAAATTGCAGTGTGTCTTTTATTCACAAAGTATTGCAGGAAAAAAATCCAGAAATTTATATTATTATGGCCAGATATTCCTAATAAACATTTTAAAACATCATTAAAAATATCATTTAAACATTTTTCTGTTTCAAAAATAGGTATTTCAATAATAAATTTTCCCCACTACCACATTACTTACTGGATATTGAAAGCTGTACATGATTAAGTGTATACGAAAAATAGAGGAAAGGTTTTCAAAACTAGATCTCTGTAAAATAACTTGTAAGAAAATTATTATGTCTAATAAAAAAAAAAACCTGAGCAGTAAAAGAAATTGATTTTTATTTAAAATTGTACTAGGCTATAAAGTTGAAGTACTTGATCTCCAAAAATTTAATTGTTTTGAGACAAAAAACAACGTTTGAACAGTTCTGGACAAAAAATTAAAGCAGCTCTTTAACAGTTCCATTTACCGATTGTTATAAAACGGCAATTTATTCATTATTTCGCCATATGTTTATGAACTACGTCATCTATCGGCATTATAGGCAGATTTTCTTTTTCCACATCATTAAATAACTGATATTTTTGGTTGTGTATGTGATAAATGCCTCAATGACAATACTTCATACATTGAAACGCACTCTTAGAAGGCCTCTATGTAACGTAGGCCGTCACTGCCATATGGCGGCCAATGCACGAACTTGTCGGAACAGGTTTTTTCGCATTTTGAGGCTGGATTCGACTCCAGCCTCAAAATGCTAGAGGAAGCGGTTCCTCGATGGATTAATAATAATAATACTTTATCCAGGGGTGTAGTGAATGACTATGGTTGGGGATAGGGTAATAAGCCATTTAACTTCCAATTTTGCCAACTAACAGTAATAAGCCATTTAACTTCCAATTTTGCCAACTAACAGTAATATGCCATTTAACTTCCAATTTTGCCAACTAACAGTAATATGCCATTTAACTTCCAATTTTGCCAACTAGCCATAATTGCACAGATATAATTCCAATTTTTACATCTCGTCTGAATTGTAGCAAGTCAGTGTGAATTTTCTCTTGATTTGGCGAACTCTCCTTAATTTCACGAAACTAATCCCAATATTTACATCTCTGCTAAATTTGCCAAATCACTTCAAATTTTTCAAACTCCCCAAGATTTTGCCAAGTTTTCTCGATTTTAGTCAACTATCCGGAATTTAACAAAACCAATCCCAATTATCACATCTTGCCCGTATTTTCCAAGTGGATTCGAATTTTGCCAACTGCTCCACATTTCAAGTTTCCTCAATTTGTCTAAGACTCCTTAATTTCACAAAGCAAATCTCAATTCGAATTTTGCACAAAACCAATCCCAATTTTTACAACTCACCTGTACTTTACCAAGTGGTTTCCAGTTTGGACAACTTCCCTAGATTTTGTCAAGTTTTCTAGATTTTGTCAACTCTCCTTAATTTCACAAAAACAATCAATTTTAACAAATCGCCCGTATTTTACCAAGTGGATTCGAATTTTGCCAACTGCCTTAGATTTTGCCATCTCGCCACAATTTGACAGAAAAAAATCCCAATTTTACATCGTACCTGATTCTTGCAAAGTCACTCTGAATTTTGTCAACTCTCCTATATATTGCGAAGTTGCCTCGATTTTGCCAACACGCCATAATTTTACAGAAAAAAGATTGCAATTTTTACATCTCACCTGAATTTTGTCAACTCTCCACGATTTTGCCAAGTCACTCTGAATTTTTCCAACTGCCCCTAGTTTTCCAACTACAACTAGATTTTGCCAACTCCTTTAGATTTGACCAACTCGCCATAATTTTACAGAAAAAAGTCCAAATTTTCACATCTCACCTGAATTTGCCAACTCCCCACGATTTTGCCAAGTCATTCCGAATTTTGCCAACTCCCTACGTTTTGCCAACACGCCATAATTTTACAGAAAAAAACCCTAATTTTTACATCTCACCTTTATTTTTGCCAACTCCCCACGATTTTTGCCAAGTCACTCCAAATTTTGCCAACTCCCCAAGATTATACCAAGTCACTCCGAATTTTGCCAACTCCCTAAGATTTTGCCAAGTTGTCCCGATTTTGCCAACTCACCTGTATTTTACTGTGGCTTCGAATTTTGCCAACTGCTCTAAATTTTGCCGTCTCTCCATTTTCCAGACTGCTTTAGATTTGCCAAGTTGCTTCGATTTTGACAACTCTGCTTAATTTTCCAAAAAATAAATTACAAATTTTCACAACTCACCTAGATTTTACGAAGTCGCTCCGAATTTTGCCAACTCCGAGTTACTCTGGGTGGCCCATTTACTTCCCCCATGGCTACGTCCCTGACTTTATTTATGACAGTATGATTATATACATAGATTATCCCACTCAGCCTTATGACATGTCAGCAGGATTCCTTTCAATCACATGACAGGTTAATTAGAGAATAAAACATGTATAATGAAAAATAAACATGATTAAAAACAGAAAATAAAACAACAAAAATTAAACACGAATTAAAACACAAACATTGAAAATTAAACACATTTATAAAATAAACCTATAAAATTACGGATTATAACATGCATCACAGAAAAATATCGCCTATTGTACAAGGCATCATTTCACATTAATATTGCAGTTGCTTAAAACAATACCAGATACAGGATATGACTTTCTAACATTACTTTTCAAATATTTACATCTAATAACTATTTCGAAACTTTAATTTTAATTTCTGAATAAGTGCTCAGGCATAACACATCTCTCGGTAGAGAATTAAAATCTTTGGGTGTTTGATAAGATATCCGCTCTTTACCATAATTATTGTGAAAAACTGGTTTGACAAAATAATTTTCACACTTTCTATCTAATTTCTTTTTTACTGCCAACTTGTGATTTTCCTTCGCCCCCCCCCCCTCTCTAATTCACTCCAATGGATATTCAAGCTGATTTTTCATTGGATTATTGGGCTGATTGATGCCTCTTGGATTTCTCAAATTTTTGGACCTTGAAATTAGGTTTCATTTTGCCAGTTTTCGAACGATGTATACTACTACTACTTGGTGTTGATGGTATTGGTGCTCAGTCAAGATTAATTCGTGTTTAGGGCAATGACGGACGAAAACAAGCTTATTATTTGATTAGAGAACGAAGATTGAGTGAGTAGGTGTCCTGTATACTGTACACGTATGGAAAAATCGCATTGTTTTATACATTTTTATAAATTGCTCTTTGACCAGTAAGGAAACGTAGTAAGAACTTTTTAATTAATTGATAACATTTGTGCAGTGTAGTTGCTACTCTACGTTTATAGGAGGTGACATCATTTAATTCGCCTTATTACTATAGGTAGGCAAAGTACGTACTAATATTTTGTCAGGTAGTTTATGCTTGTTTTTAATTATTTTTTGCCGTGAGTAACAAAAATCATATGCCTCTGACAATATTTATTGGTATAAATATTAACTACAGCGTCTACAAAATAAAATCTCGCTAGATCGCTTGCAAACACCACAAACAAATCTTGTCCTATTTTAGCAAATAACCATAAAAATGAATAAAATTCGAAGAACTTCGGTACTTTTCGGTTAACGGGGCGCCAGTCAAAAACGTGCGCCAATCTTCGTATCCAGTGAATCTGTCGTCCGCATTATAAAAAACGCACCGATTGAGCGGAGGCCAAGTGAGAACGAAATATGAACGAATACACTTAAAAGAATCATTAAAAAATTTAAAAGTCATGTTTCAGGTAAATATTATTTAAGAAGAAATTTTCTTTTGATTAATATATAATTTAACTATATTTATCAAGTTTTCCAAAATTAAACCTTTAATTGCATAGTCTGATGTATTTTTTTCACTATAAAAATGTCTTAAATTTACAAGCATTAATTTTAATAATTTTTTTAATAAAATTCGTAATTAAATTCTGTTTAATTTTATATATAACATGACCTTTTTGGTCATGTTATATATTTTTTAAAAATATAACCAAAATTGGCTTGTTGATATGACTCAACATACTTTGCAAAAAGCCTGAACTTTTCTTAAAGTATGGTCTAGTACGGGAGTAAGTTTCTTGTTTCAAGTAAATGTTTTCTTTTGTTATTAAGAAATAGCCTTCTATTCACATGCATTACATTTATTTTCATCTATTAGTTTGTTTGTTTTTTTGCATTGCCAGATGCATTTTTTTACTACATGGCTCTATAGAAACCCTGCTAAACTAAAACTAGTCTTTTTTTGTAAAATATTTTATTTCCAGAAAATCCAGAATTAAATGCTGAATAATTTGGTTTATAACATGCCATAATTACTTTTATTAGTTATTTGGCAAAAAATTTCTTTTAAAAAAATTTTTAGAAGATTTTTTTTTTGGCTGATCATAGTGTAAAAATAACTGATCCTATGGATATAAACCAATTTTTCAGGTGGAACTCTGTAAAGGTTAAAGAAACTACGATATTGTTGGCATTTCCTCTCTTAATAAACAATTTTCTAATTCCAGGTATAGGGCAAAGACCTGTTCCACCACTACTAAAGGTTGAAGTGGTACACACTCCAGTGGTAGGACTTCCTCCAATGTAAATTGTAATCTGCCCAGCAATGTAGTTCATTGCCTTGTAATTTGTACTTCCAATGTAAGTTTGACAATGTCCACAGAAGCAAGGGTTCAGGTACCTGTGATGGCCTCCGATCAGGATTGTCCACTAGCTGATCAAATGTATCCTGCATTTATTCAATCAGGGCTGTCAACCCACAAACAGAAAACATGGCAAACGATTTTCCCTCAACAGAAGCCCACCAATGCAGCAAATTCAGGACCATAATCAAGGCCAGAGATATTATATTCAAGTTGGTATATATGGTCAGCACCAAGACATTGTGTGGTTGACCACTCCTCAGCATCATCCATCATCATCCTCAAGCAGCAATGGGCTACGGAGGTCCAACCAGACCATGCAATTTAGTTCTCCAAGCAAGTCTGTCCTGAGCTACATCTGCTGCATCCGGCCACTGCACACCAATTGTAACAAGGTCCTGTTTGACATTGTCTGCCCACCGCATCCTAGGTCCCTCCCTCTAGGCACACTGTTCATAACCCTATTTTCCAATCTATAATTATTCCTATGGGCAACATAGCCAAACCAGCAGAGTCTCTCTGCACAATATGCTGCTTAAAGGAGGTTGCAAACTCCTTTGCCTAACCTCATCATTAGTTACAAAGTTGAACCACCTAATGCCCAAGATACTGCATAAGCATCTAGAATCAAAAGCATCTAGTTTCCTGTTATCTTGTTTACACAGTGTCCAAGTTTCACTACCATAACTAACCCTAGAAAGAACGAAACTATTATACAGTCTAATTTTAGTCTAGGTGTATATGCCTATTTCTACACACTCTCCATAGATTCTTAAAAGTCCCGGCAGCAATCCCTATTCATCTGTTAATCTCATGCCGCACATCACCAGCATCTGCTACATAGCTCCCAAGGTAATTAAACTGTGACACCTGCTCAAGATTGCAACCATTTAGATTAAATGAATCACAGCCTGCCTGACCAATTTTCATCACTGTAGTTTTCTCTCTGTTTATAACCAAACCTACTCTACTACCAGTTTCATCAACAGCTTGAATGAAAGAGTTCATCTCATCAACATCATTTGCCAAAAGGGCCAAATCATCAGCATAATCCAAATCAGAAACTTTCGTATCTCCAGCCCATTTAAGTCCAAAATCTTTCCCTTGAAGTGAATTTCGCATAACGTAATCAATAACCAAAGAGAAAAGGTGACAAAATGCACCCTTGTCGAACACCAGAAGTAATGCTAAACCAATTGCTACAAGCCTTACCAACTCTCACACATGACTCAGTGTTATTATAGAGAGCTTTCATTATGTTGATTAACTTGTCTGGTATACCATATGATCTCACAATCAACCACAAATTATGACGATCAACAGAGTCGAAAGCCTTTTTGAAATCAACAAAGCTAGCAACCAAAGGTTTCTGAAACTCTAAACATTTCTCTAGAATCTGCCTAATTGAAAATATCTGATCCACACATCCCCTACCACTTCTGAATGCACATTGCTCATCACGGAATTGCCTGTCAACCAGATTCTTAATTCTATTAAGCACAATCATGCAAAGAACTTTCCCTGGAACAGAGAGCAGGCTGATACCCCTATAGTTATCACAAGAACTGTGATCACCTTTTTTGAAAATAGGGATAATAATAGCTCTGGTAAAATCTTTAGGAACCATGCCTTTGTCATAAAAGATATTCAAAATTTTAGTCATCCAAGTGGTAACCGAAACATTCCCAGCTCTAAGCATTTCTGTAGTAAGTTCATCTACCCCTGGGGATTTATGAAGTTTAAGTTAGAATAGCCAAAATAACTTCAGATTGTGTTATAGGGCCAACAGTAAAGCCACCAATGCATATCATCATTAAAAACAATGGTAGTAGAATTAACCACATTGTTTAAAACATCACTGAAATGCTCAGCCCACCTAGCCATGACAGAATCCTCACCTTCTATAACCTTATCTTGTTTATCCTTCAATCCCTGTATATCTGTCCGTTTTCTACCACACAAAACATTAACTATCTGGTACAGCTCTCTGCCGTTGTGCTGTCTAACTGCTTCCTCGGCTTTGTCAGCCAGGCCATCAAGCCAAAGATTCTTGCCAGCAGCTAACTGATCCTTTACACATTTATTAAGCTCTCTGAAATGCTTTCTATTAGGACTAGTAGGGTATTGATTAAGGGCATTCCTTCAGTTCTTTCTTTCTGAAATAAGCTCAAATGCCTTATTACCTATATAATTTTGTCTCTGTTCCTTTTTTCCTAAAACAGTACTGTTAGTTTAAAGGAAGGCCTGTTTAAATCAGTCCCATTCATCCTCAACTTCAGTAGTAAGCAAACCATGATTGTCATAATGACTAAGAACTTATCATGGTAAGCTTTAGCTATAACTGGGTCTTTCAGAGCTTTAGTATTAAAGGTAAATTTTTTAACTTTAGCACAACACTTTTTTAAGTTGCAAGACACTTTTAACAAGGTAATGGTCAGATCCAATTTCAGCTCCCCTAAATGACCTGGTATTCCTAACAGAACTAGCCCATTTGCTGTTAAGTAATATATAATCAATCATATACTTATGCAGCCCATCAGGTGAAACCCATGTGTACTTTTGTATGTTGCGATGTTTGTAATAAGTGTTAGTTATTCTGAAACCATTGAGTTTACTTACCTGTAGGAGATGATGCCCATTGCAGCTACCAATACCAAAAGGGCCTATTACTCCTCCCCAAAGGTCAGAGTCAGTACCAACTTTGGCATTGAAGTCACCTAGAACAAGAGTAATATCTCCTTTCTTGACAGAATTCTAAATATCCTGAAGTTGTCCGTAAAACCTATCCTTCTCATCCTCATTGGCATCCTTAGTGGGGGCATAACAGCAGATAACAATCAAGTCTTTAACACTTATCTGAAATTTTGCTGCAAGAAACCTTTCATTAATGCACTCATATCCTAGAAGAGCATCACCAGCATGTATGCTGAGAAGCAGACACACGCCCTGGTGATGTTTCTCATTTTCCCTTCCTGAAAAGAGAAATTTAAGATTATTTTTTAAGAATCTGACCTATATCTGTCCCTCTGGTCTCTTGCAGGCCGAGAATATCTAACTTATAATGGTCGAATTCTTGTGTGAGGACAAAAAGGGAAAAAGCTCTGTGCAGAGTCTCACATTCCAACTACCTATGGAAAGAAAATGGTTAGTGGGATGTTTAAGGAAACTATGTTTATTTAGAGAGGGAATGCTGACAATAGCAAACAGTCCCCTAATTGCAGACATGGGGCAAAGACCCATTCCCCCACCACTAAAGGCTGAAGCCATCTACACTGGAAGACTTCCTCTAATGCAGAATTTGACGATGCCCATAGAAGCAAGAGTTCAGGTGCCTGTGATGACCTCTGCTCAGGATTATCCACCAGCTGATAAACATATCCTGTGAATCTATTCACTTGGGGCTGTCAACCCACAGACAAACAGAAAACACAGCGGAAGATTTTTCCTCCACAGAAGCCCATCCGTGCAGCAAATTCAGGATCCATAATCAAGCTCAGAGCCTTAATTCAGTCCAGTGGGTTTATATGGTCAGCACCAGGACTCTCTGTAGTTGAACACTCCTCAGCAGGGTAGAAAAAAAAGAAAAGTAGCCAGTGTTGTCCAGATCAGTAGGCCACACTAATCTGGCAGCCCTCACCTTCTGTTCACTTCCACAAGAGAGTATCTCTTTTGAAAGGTACTAACGGTCTGCACCATGAGAAGGTGGGGTCGGACATTAGGTGCTAGGCCTGGTCGGTTCTATGCATCATCACAGGTCCATAAAAAAAAGTCCATAGTAGTCCAGATCAATAGGCTACACTTATATGACAGTCCTTCCCTTCTGTATCCTTTTACAAGATAATATGTCTTTTGAAATGTACTAATGGCCTGTCAAGAAGACAATGTTAGACTTTAGGTGCTAGGCCTGCCCAGTTCTATACATCGTCATAGGTAATTGATGCATAGCTCTCTTTCCAGTGAATACCTATCCACCATTTACACACCACTATATATATAGAGATCAAAATGTTTAAAACTGTACAATTGCAAGGAGAAAGTAAAAATGATTTTAAACTTTTTGTACAAGAAAGGAGGGTTCTACTTGGATTTGTTCCCCTTAGGAATGTGATATATAGTAGGATTTTTAGAAATATATAGTGTAATAATTTTTGAAAGCATCTTCAACAAATACATTTGTATAGCTTTTATGAATATAGATGATTCACAAGTGCTGCACTGTAAGGTATCTTAGAATTGGTAAGGAATAGTGAAAAGTGACTTGAACCATTTTTTATTCATCATAAAGTATTCCATTTGACAATAACTTCAAAACTACATAAGCTGCAGCTATGCATTTTCTATATTTATTACTAAAAATGAGCAAAAATATCTGTATTCAAAAATTTGTATATTTTCCCCAAGAACAGAAAATATTATACATACTGTAATATAAAAAAAATTGTAGAAACCCCTAAGTATCTTCAAATTGTTTTAACAGGGACAATTTCCTATGCTTGAAAATTTTTATAAGGAAGTTGTCTTGCTTATTTTTAATGATAGAATCCCAGCACTGTTGGACTTATTTGTGAATGGGAGCAAATTATCTATAAATGATATCAGTGAAAGAAATTTAAGAAAAAGACAGAGGAATCCATGACTATTTATTGCAGATCAGTTTTTCGGTTATTATCAGATGAGATATTTCATGCTGATGAAAAATGGTATAGGCCATTTTTTTTTATTCCTTATTCAAAGATTTATTACTGTGGGAAGCTTTCATGAACTACCCTATATAATTTAGCAATTTTATTGACTGCTGTAGTCAAAAGCCAAACTAATGTTTATGATAGATTATTTGTAGGTAGATTATTTAATTCACAGGCTGCCATTTATAAAAACTAGCAGCTTTTCATACGAGTTCATATGTGATATGTGGCAAACACAACTCTTCTTTAAGGGCATTGAGCTGTTTTAGGGATTTGTGCTAGTTGAAACATGTACTACAGCTTCAAATAGTAGAGGAACAGCTTTTTTTTGCTTTGGAAAGGTCTTTTTTATGTGTGGGACTTTTTTTTTGCAGGCTATGGTTGATCTGGAAAGAGCAGCAATATATGAATTTACCGTGTTTGGCAAGACATGCACAGTCACGGAAATGACTCAAGTGTATGGAGAACAGTGCTTGAAACTAAGTGTGATTTTCAAGTGGCACAAATGTTTCGCAGACAAGTGCGATTCTGTGGAGGACAACCCAAGTACTTCAATCAATGTGCAACAAATCATCCAAGCCCAGCATATTCTTAATGAAGACTGCAGAATAATTCTTCATGCATGAGTAACAAGGATAGGCTTTATGGCAGTAGTCATGCAATAATGATAGAGCACTTGAAAATGTTAAGAATTTGTGCTCGTTGGATCCTGCCCAACCTGAACCCTGAACAGAAGCAAAAACATGATTTATATTGCAACTGGTTGGCAAGTTTTCAAGAGAGAGGTGAAAGATTCTTGCATCATATCACAAAATGCATGGTGTATCATAAAATATCACATATATAAACACCTTTTCCAAGTGAAAAAAATCACACTGTGTATTGTTCTGCTGTTACCTGTGGTTATATCAGAACATGTTTCAACTTGTACACACTGCTCCATGCCCTTGAAGAATCGCAATGCTACCACATATCATGTATTAACTCTTATGAAAAGCTGTTAATTTTGGGCAATTACAATCCACTAATTAAATGATTCACCCTTATATTTTGCTTAATATTGCATTATTATTGTTAAATTAACTAATTATGATTTTTATTTCTTCTGTTTCCTCTATTAGGACAATAATGAATAAACATCCGGAAAGTCCTCCTGCATCACCCTCAAATAGTTCCAGCTTCATGTTTCAACAATCTATTCCATATTTTTGTGAGGAACGAACTGCTGTTGCAAAAAGATCAAAGTTTCTACGCCGACTGATTTATTTCAAGCATATGGACTTTGAATTTGCTTTATGGCAAATGTTATACCTTTTTATTTCTCCACAGAAAGTGTAAGCTGGAAGTATTTTTTATTAATTTTTTATTGTCCATATTTATGAGACTAGTAGGAGGATTAATCTTATAAATACAGTGAAATACAGTTTTAAAATAACTATATGTTATTTAAAAAGCATTAAGTGGCATAGTAAAAGCCTTATTTTAACCTTTCTAAAGGCCAAAACGAATATACACTTGACAGAATCTGAAATGAGAGGTCCAAGATGTTTATGTTCGTTTTTAATACAACAAAAAATTTCTTGAATATGCATATTAAAATTAAAGTTTGAGTCAAACAAGATGCCAAAATCATGGGCAAAACAACTGCATGGAATAGCACAAGTTGATGTTATAATCAATATATGTAACAAAGATCCTTTTATGAGAACAGCTTAAAATTGAGCATTTTGAAATATTCAGTTGGAGTCCAATCAGAACAGATCAGTTGTGAATTTAGTCAAATCTGACTGTAGTAAATAATAGTCGTTATTTGAGTCAATCTGTTTATAATTACATCATCTGCATACATTAGACAGCTACAAGAACTAGGTATATTTGGTGGATCATTAATGAAAATGATAAATAAAAACAGTTCCAGATTAGAACCTTGGGGCACCCCAGAGCTACTAAAAAAACTTGTAGGAAAACTCAGAACTGTAGCAAACATAAAGAGATCTATCATATAAAAAGGAGTAAAACCATTTAACTAGATAACAACTAAAACTATTTTAACTAGTTCAACAATAATCCAAAATCAATTTTGTCAAATGCCTTTGAAAAATCAGTGTAAATAACATCTGACTATCACAATCAAATGAGACTAATATTTTTGCTGAGACATAGTAGATTGGTAATCACCAAACGTTTTGACAAAAATCCATGTTGGTTTGGAGAAAACCAACATGGAAACAAAGCTGTTGACTTTTTTTTTTTATCTCAGATTCTTCTATTTCTTTTGTAACTTCTGAAATAATTTTTAAGAAATTGTCCACTTTATTGGAACAAAATACTGAGCTTTGTTTGCATTCTCTGAGTTCTGCCAAGATGTTCTTCTTAAATTAATCGAATTCCTTTTTAAAAACGATGGTTTGCTTTCTTAATGCATCTTCAGCAAATTTTATGTCAAAGTTTCTGTCTAACCAAACTCTGATGTCACTATCACTTTCAGTAATTTTTTTCTGATTTGCATTCATTGCATCTCCTTCACATTTTTTCTCTCTGAATTCATTTTTTTGTAGTTGCTTTCTGAAATCCCTTGACAAAAATAATGAAATTGACATAAGCAATTTCCTATACATTTCAGCACTTCTGTAGCATTGAGGATTTCCTTTTGGCAGTCTCCACAAATCAGATTCTCTGTGATGTGTAATACAGTACTGTGACAAGTCAGAGAGGAGGTGTTGGCCAAGCTGAGGGATCATATTAGGTCTAAGTCACTCGGCCTACACTGCACCACAGATCAAGTCATTGAATGCCGTGATGCCACAAAGGTCTCATTTGAACAAAGACAAAGAAACTCACTTTAAAACACTAAAAAAAGTCTTCAGGGAACAAAACTAAGGAATTCAAAGATACTGAACAACTCACCATGCTTTTGTGGGTTACTATGCCAAATATCAGTAGCTATATTTAGTACTTAATTACAATTAATTCTTTTATTTCTCTGTGCTAGCAATGCTGAGTAATACCCATGCTGCACATTTTCAGCACTTTGACATTATGTATAATGCTGATGGCACTGAAAGATTTAATGGAAATTTCAAAGGAAAGCTTTAGAAAAGATGAACAAACATGCAGGAAGTAACCTCAGTAATGATCGTTGTAAAGAAATGAAAAAAATTTAAGCCATTCACTGATGGCTGCAAAGAAACTGTTCTCATATTCTACTTATTGATAAAAAGAAATAATAGTCCATTCTGAGACTGATACTGAAAATGGTTAACATTTTCACAACAAATTCATCAATCAGATCAACAAGTATTAGAAACCAGATGTATTTCAACTATTTTCACCACAAAATGCAGTAATTCTAATTTTGCTAAAGCATCCCTTCAATCAATGTGGATTATAATAATGCCAATGTGGATTATAATAATATCACTATCACTTTCAGTAATTTCAGTAATGATCATTATTTAATTCAGTAATGATCATTATTTAAGTATAAAATATGATAACAAATTATGGAAGATGCGTGACAGAAACTGCAATTGAAAGATGTGCAATGCTTGTTTTCAATCAGTAACATATATACTGCTCACAAAAATTAGGGGATATTTCATCGCTTCATATTCATTTTGAAATATCCCCTAATTTTTGTGAGCAGTATATATATATTTAAGATAATTTTGCATATTTTTTTGTGTATGGTGGGGGTTGGCTGAGTTGTTAGCATGCAGGAAGTCTACAGTTGCCATGGACTGAGTGCTCCAAGGTTGTAATCTGCAGTTTTCAGGTTCAAGTCCCAGCTGTGCCAATGCTCTGATTTGATATTAAGCCTTGGCTGTATGTTTAGGAGAGCCATACTTTGTGCACATTACAAAAACACCCTTGGGATGGGGGGGGGGGGGGGGGTATGTCTACCATCTATCTACTGACAGCTGCCTTCAACCTTCTCTGAGTCATTAGTCTTTCTGACCTGGTCATTTAGCCATTTTTTGTGCAAAAAAGTGCAACTCAGGTAAAATAATCCATACTGTGTGTTGGTAAATGATTAAAAATTCTGCAAAACTAACTTTTTTCAAATTAATTTTACACTTTTATAATCTTACTTTAAATTACGATATAAATAATTTGTTAAAGCCATCTGATTGCCATTTCTTAGAAGTGTCATGCGGTATTGCTGATTTGTTTGCTAACATTACTGTATGCTGAAACAACCCTCTAATTTAAGCTCACAAGTTTGATTTGAATATTATCAACAAATTTTCTCTTCAAGTTTTGAAAATCTCCTGAAAATTACTTTTTCTGCCTTAAACCAATTTCTAGAATAATAATTTTAGTATTCCTAGAATTATTTGTAGCATTTTATATAATTTATTCCAGCATTGAACGTGTTGTTTCCACTCCTCAAATCAAAACTGTAACTAAAAAGCCTTCATAGCCAGAGCTTCTTTAAGACTAGCTGCATCCCACATGTCACAAGAGAGGAAGTCGCAGGTGTTACTAATTGTTCACTCACATGTGTGAGAGTGTTGAGAGCTTTCTGTTATGTGGCTGCATAGTAGTTGTTTACATGGTTAAGTCCAAATACTTTCTCCATACATTAGATATTAATTAACTTAAGAAGGGACATGATTTTATTTCCTTTTTTATATTTAACCTTAGTTTTCATTTCTGTAGATTTATTTCTGTAAATGCTGATCTTTTATAAGAAGATGAAACTTAAACTCTATTTTAAATGATGTTTATTTAGGTGGCTCATGATTAGGTAATTTATGCCATATGGTCGGATCGCTTTTGTACAGCTCTAATATAGCTACACATCTTCAGAGAATATCTTAGGCAATTAAACATGTTAGGTAATATTGTGGCGATTCCATACTATTAGCTAATGTGTTTAATTGCCTAAGTTATGTCTGAAGTTGTGTAGCTACATTAGAGTCGCATGAAAGTACTCGGACCATATGGCATAAATTACCCAATCATGAGCTGCCTAAATAAACAGTCATTTAAAATTATTTAAGTTTCATCTTCGTATTATATATATATATCAGTGATGGTCAATCAGTTTTTCACAGTTTTGCTACATCAGATGGCCGGCTTAACACTTATTGCTATGGATATTTGACTTAACACTGCATTAGGTTATACGTTAATTTTTTTTTTTGTTTTGTTTTCCAGCGGAGTAGAGGTGACTGTCAGTTGAATGCCAGGCTCATAATCTGCAGTTTCTAGGTTCAAGTCCCTCCTGGGCCAGTGTTGAGATTTCTCTCCACAAAACTCCCCATCCTGCTCTCGGTCAGTAGGGGACACCGATGGACTTGGAAAGGTCGTCATCTGTTAGATGGGATGTTAAGCTGTGGCCCCATGTGCAGGAAGCCATCCCTGTGCACATTAAAGAATATGCTGGATGGCTTTGATGGGAAACTACCATCTGTCTCCTAATAATTGCCCAGTGGGGCCCCTCCCCCACTCTTCTCTGATCCCTCAGGCACCCTTGTGGAATGGCCATTTAGCTCCCATTATGTGCAAACAAGTGCTGCTCAGAGGTAAACCAACCCAACTGCAAGGTGGAGAAACCATTGATTTCATAAGTGACAATCAGCAGCGCTTTCACATTGCTTGATTTTTGCTGCAATTATTTGCAGTGTGGAGATCCTGAGTGGTGTTTTCATTGGACTGATGTTTCAGCTCATATCCCCATGCCCATATTTAATTGATGGTAATGGCAAAACAAAGAAATGCATCACTCTCATTGTGATACCCTTTCCAGGTGGAGCTTTGCAAATGCATAGCTGTGCCACTTTTACATCTCCATGAGATGGTGTGGGACACCACCATATATGTGATTTTTCACATGCCCAGTATTCCTTCAGAATGTGCTGAATGGTGGAATTACTGTGCCAGCTTCATTTGCCAATTGGTGTGTCATCCATTGTCTCAACATTCAGCAACAACAGTGTGATTGAACCTTTTTCGAGGGACACCCTGTATGGTGAGTGTCAGCATTGTGTTGACCTTGGCAAAAGGACTGCATCCATCATTCAGCTGTATAATTGGGTAGTGCTACATCACATGCTTTCCTCAGTCCATGGCAATTATAGACAGGCTTCTCAACATGTCTGGGTAGTTTTTTTTTTAATTGACCATGTGTGAGTGTCTGCAGAAGGGTACTTACCTTTATCTTGTCATGATGTTGCTATTATTGCGGTGGCTGATAAACACAACCTCTGGTGTACTCTTATATGTATACTTTATTTACACAAGATCTACAATTTATAATATATACAACAACTTAGTACACAGTATAGTCATTTCGATTGCAACAGGCTGCAAGGATTCTGAGTGGTTCCATTACTAGATTAAAATATAAAATGGTTAAATCAGGCCTCTGGTAATCCGTCTGACATGCAGAAGGTCTCATTGTTGGCACGCAACCCTCTCAGTTCCAAAACTTGCTCACTAGTTCGAAAGAACTATCAGATGTGGTCAAGTGATGTTTCCTTTGGGGACATTAGGGTGTCATGGCCAATGAAACATGGACACAGTTCCCTGTGCCACATTGATTCTTGTTCCCATATAAGGAGTCACTGAGGCTTTAACCAAATGCACATGTTGTATTTCTTCATCCAGCCCACCAAACTGGATATACTGCTGGTGCTCTGTTGCTAGGCAGAAAGGGACATGCTACCAAAATGTCCTATTCTGGCTCCTTCCCTTTCCACCCTAGCTGACCAAGTCCCTATCCCTCTCCCATTATTAAAGAAATTCGAGGCAGACATGCCATTCCTCAATTTCTAATTCAATCACCCAGAGACTAACCAGTCCCTCCTAAATGTCAGTCACTGTTCATCGAACTGCACAGTTTGCCTAAATGTTCACACAACGTCCTTCTTTCAGGAGCAAGTTCCATAGCCTTATCACTCAAATAATTTTGTTTCCTCTGTTCCTTTTTACTCAAAAGAGTACTGTTGGTTTCTAGAAAAACCTTTTTAAACTGATCTCATTCTCTCTCAACTTCAGCGGTAAGCAAACCACAATTGTCATAATGACTAAGTAGCCTATCATGGTATGTGTTGGCTATATATGGATCTTTCACACCTTCAGTGTTAAAAGTAATTCTCTAAACCTTAGAGTGGTCCTGTGTATGGGAGAGCCACACCCTGTGCACGTTAAATAACACACTGGATGGCCTTGATGGGAGGCTACCATCTGTCTCCCAACAGCTGTTCCAGTGGGTCTCCTCCCCCAACCTTTTTTGAGCCTTCAGGGTCCTTGTGACCTGGCCATTTAGCCCATTGTGTGCAGGAATGTCCTTAATCAGTATCCTACTAGTCCTAATAGAAAGGATTACAGAGAGCTTAATAAACATGTAAAGGATCAGTTAGCTACTGATAAGAATATTTGGCTTGATGGCTTGGCTGACAAAGCTGAGGAAGCAGTTAGGCAGCACAACAGCAGAGAGCTGTACCAGATAGTTAATGATTTATGTGGTAGAAAACGGACAGGCATACAAGGATTGAAGGATAAACAAGGTAAGGTTATAGAAGGTGAGGATTCTGTCATGGCTAGGTGGGCTGAGCATTTCAGTGATGTTCTAAACAATGTGGTTAGTTCTACTCCCATTGTTTGTAATGATGATAGATGCATTGGCAGCTTTAATGTTGGCCCTATAACACAATCTGAAGTTATTTTGGCTATCTCTAAACTTAAACTTCATAAATCCCCAGGGGTAGATGAAATTACTACAGAAATGCTCAGAGCTGGGAATGTTTCGGTTACCACTTGGATGACTGAAATTTTGAATAACTTTTATGATAAAGGCATGGTTCCTAAAAATTTTACCAGAGCTATTATTATCCCTATTTCCAAAAAAGGTGATCGCAGTTCTTGTGATAACTATAGGGGTATCAGCCTACTCTCTGTTCCAGGTAAAGTTCTTTCCATGATTGTGCTTAATAGAATTTAGAATCTGGTTGACAGGCAATTGCGTGATGAGCAATGTGGATTCAGAAGTGGTAGGGGATGTGTAGATCAGATATTTTCACTTAGGCAGATTCTTGAGAAATGTTTAGAGTTTCAGAAACCTTTGGTTGCTAGCTTTGTTGATTTCAAAAAGGCTTTCGACTCTGTTGATCGTCATAATTTGTGGTTGATTGTGAGATCATATGGTATACCTGACAAGTTAGTTAACATAATGAAAGCTCTCTATAATAACACTGAGTCATGTGTGAGAGTTGGTAAGTCTTATAGCAATTGGTTTAGCATTACGTCTGGTGTTCGACAAGGGTGCATTTTGTCTCCTTTTCTCTTTAGTTTGGTTGTTGATTATGTTATGCGAAATTCACTTCAAGGGAAAGATTTTGGCCTTAAATGGGCTGGAGATACGAAAATTTCTGATTTAGATTATGCTGATGATTTAGCCCTTTTGGCAAATGATGTTGATGAGATGAACTCTTTCATTTGAGCTGTTGATGAGACTGGTAGTAGAGTAGGTTTGGTTATAAACAGAGAGAAAACTAAAGTGATGAAAATTGGTCAGACCTTCATGCAAATAGTTTGAAGGATAAATTTAAAAATTTTATTGCTCAATAACAGAGAATTTTAAGTTATTTTAACTATTTCTAGGATCTTTTCTCAATAGATTATTCCTTGTTTACCATGCATTAATCACACTCTGTCTGATCAACATAGTAGTAGTTTCATGGCACATGTAATGTGCACTGACCCTGTTGACACTGTTCCATTTGTCTGGGGAGAGGGTTGGCTCAGTCAGTAGTGTGCCACATTGATAATCTGTAGTTCCAGAGTTTGAGTCCCACCTGTGCCAGCTTTGAAATTTATCTCCCCACCCTGCTCTGTGTTCAGAAAGGGGAACACCAATAGGCTTGGAAAGGCTGCTGTCCATTGGATGGGACATAAAGCTGTGGCTCTGTGTGCAGGTGACCTTACCCTGTGCACATTAAAGAACATGCTTGATAACCTTACAAGCCCCAGATCAATGATGTCCATGTAATGAATGATGACACATGATCCTTACAGGAGGTTACTATCTGTCTCCTAACAGCTGTTCAGTGGTTCTCTTTTACCTAATCGTCTCTGAGCCATTGAGGTCCTTGTGACCTGGCCATTTAACCTAGTGTGTGCAAAAAAAGTGCCAGACTAAAATAGTCTATTTGTCTGTTTACTCAATTTTACAGCCCCTTCAATCCATCTGTTCCCTAGCCAGTTATTTTTACATTGACACATATGCATATAAAATATTATAGAGTTATTATAATGCAGATTTGTTCAACTTGGCCATACTAATATTTTGTGGAGTGTTTATGCTAGCAATGGTTTTATATGTGCATCTGCATGATAATTATATAATATGTTAAAATTTTAAATATATATGTACTGTTTATCAAATATTTGACTTAGTTATCCATTTTTTCCACAAATAGGTACAGAAACTTTCAATACAGAAAACGTAAGTATCAATATGCTTGAATGCATTGAATATTATTTATCTTTATACCTCTTTTGAGGCCTGGATCTAGAAGAAAAAAAAAAAGGGAGTGAGGGGGTAAGAAACACAATGAAGCCAGAAAATTCTAAATGGAGGGAAGGGCAAGAGACTGCATTTCCAATGCAGTATAACATTTCCCTCTGTGTTTACAGGTCTTAAAAAGTTTCTTGAAAAATACATGAAATGTAAATAAGTTTAATATTTTTTGGCATTATTACAGCATTCTGAAAAGGGGGACAACCCCCTTGCCTCCCTCCCCCTAGATCCAGCCCTGCCTCTCTTTGTTAGTGGATAGTGAAATATTAAATCTTTATTAATTATATAAATTATATAATATTTATTATACATATATAATTATATAATATTAAATTATATATATAATATGAATATTAATCAATATTAAATTAAATGCGTTCTAATAAAAATAAATGTCTAAATAATGTCCTAAATATATAAGTAAGTCACTAATGCTATTGGTGTGATTGACTTATTTAAGACTTTTACTCAGTGCAACATTAAAAAGAAACAGTTGCCATTCCTGATAATATATGGCACCAAGTCCAGATGCAACAATCACAGGAGATCGATAAGTCACATCAGTGAGAAAAAAGATGGAGCTGGCATTATTTTAGTAGTTTTAGAACACTCTGGCATGTAAAGTAAAATTCTTATTCACAATGTATGTATATTTAATAATATAAAACACAGTTTATATCATGGTCTATATCATAAAAAACAGCAAAAAGCTAATATCTATTCTCCAAGCAACTTACAGGCTTAACAAACCTTAATACCTGTTTACCAATTATAAAGGTTTTTATCTACTATCTAAACATAATGTATTGCAGGGATTTTTACTAACATCTGAACTCCTGTACAGTGTCAGTAGCAATTATTTGACATTATCAAATTTATTGAACATGAAAGTTCATTAAACAGATCTCTCTAATATAGTGCTAACATTTAGGTTAACTAACATAAAAATAAATCATACATAAACAACATAAAATCAAACTCATATTCACTGCTACTAATAATCTCATCATTTGGCTCCATTTTTATAACCACTACCTACACAACCACAATCTCCATAAAATATCTATATGATATCTAAGATGACCCATGGATATCTACTGGTCATCTTAGATATCTTATGGATATTATGTGGAGCTTGTGGTTGTGTTGGTAAAAACAGATTAAGTTTACCACTCTAGAATCTAAAAAAAGGGTAATTGAGGAAGAATGGAATCATTTTAAACGGGCTTTTTTGGAAACTAAGAGTACTCTTTTAGGAAAAAAGGAGCAGAAGAGGCAAAATATTCTGAGTGATAAGGCACTTGAGCTTATTTCGGAAAGAAAGAACTGCAGGAATGTCCTTAATCAATACCATACTTGTCCTAATAGAAAGCATTACAGAAAGCTTAATAAACGTGTAAAGGATCAGTTAGCTGCTGATAAGAATCTTTGGCTTGATCGCTTGGCTGAGAAAGAGAGGAAGCAGTTGGACAGCACAACAGCAGAGAGCAGTACCAGATAGTTAGTGATTTGTGCGGTAGAAAACAGACAAGTATACAGGGATTGAAGGATAAACAAGGTAAGGTTATAGAAGGTAAGGATTCTGTCATGGCTAGGTGGGCTGAGCATTTCAGTGATGTTCTAAACAATGTGGTTAATTCTACTTCCATTGTTTTTAATGATGATAGATGCATTACTGGCTTTAATGTTGGCACTATAACACAATCTGAAGTTATTTTGGCTGTTTCTAAACTTAAACTACATAAATCCCCAGGGGTAGATGAAATTACTAAGGAAATGCTTAGAGTTGGGAATGTTTCAGTTACCACTTGGATGACTGAAATTCTGAATATCTTTTATGATAAAGGCATGGTTCCTAAGGATTTTACCAGAGCTATTGTTATCCCTATTTTCAAAAATGGTGATCGCAGTTCTTGTGATAACTATAGGGGTATCAGCCTACTCTCTGTTCCAGGTAAAGTTCTTTCCATGATTATGCTTAATAGAATTAAGAATCTAGTTGACAGGCAATTGTGTGATGAGCAATGTGGATTCAGAAGTGGTAGGGGATGTGTGGATCAGATTTTTTCACTTAGGCAGATTCTTGAGAAATGTTTAGTTTCAGAAACCCTTAGTTGCTAGCTTTGTTGATTTCAAAAAGACTTTTGACTCTTTTGATTGTCATAATTTGTGGTTGATCGTGAGATCATATGGTATACCAGACAAGTTAGTTAACATAATGAAAGCTCTCTATAATAACACTGAGTCGTGTGTGAGAGTTGGTAAGTCTTGTAGCAATTGGTTTAGCATTACTTCTGGTGTTCGACAAGGATGCATTTTGTCTCCTTTTCTCTTTAGCTTGGTCATTGATTATGTTATGCGAAATTCACTTCAAGGGAAAGATTTTGGCCTTAAATGGACTGAAGATACGAAAATTTCTGATTTAGATTATGCTGATGATTTAGCCCTTTTGGCAAATGATGTTGATGAGATGAACTCTTTCATTCGAGCTGTTGATGAGACTGGTAGTAGATTAGGTTTGTAACCAGTAGTAGAGTAGGTTTATAAACAGAGAGAAAACTAAAGTGATGAAAATTGGTCAGGCAGGCTGTGATTCAGTTAATCTGAATGATTGCAGTCTTGAGCAGGTGTCACAGTTTAATAACTTGTGAGCTAAGTAACAGATAATGGTGATGTGCGGCATGAGATTAACAGACGAATAGGGATTGCTGCCGGGACTTTTAAGAATCTATGGAGAGTGTGGGGAAATAGGCGTATACACCTAAAGACTAAAATTAGACTGTATAATAGTTTGGTTCTTTCTAGGGTTAGTTATGGTAGTGAAACTTTTACACTTTGTAAACAAGATAAAAGAAACTAGTTGTTTACACAGTATCTTGGGCATTAGGTGGTTCAACTTTGTAACTAATGATGAGGTTGTTAGGCAAAGGAGTCTGCAGCCTCCTTTAAGCAGCATATTGTGCAGAGAGACTCCATTGATTTGGCCATGTTGCTCGTATGGATAATTATATATTGGCGAATAGGGTTATGAACAGTGTACGTAAAAGTCTCAGAAAGAGGGGGAGACCTAGGATGCAGTGGGCAGACAATGTCAAACTGGATCTTGTTAAAATTGGTGTGCAGTGGCCAGATGTAGCTCAGGACAGATATGCTTGAAGAACTAAATTGCAAGGTCTGGTTGGACCTCCGTAGCCCATGGCTGCTTGAGGATGGTGATGATGATGAGAAGGTAGCAAAGACAAAGAAATTACGCTACTTTTCTAGTCCATTTCAAATCTCGGGCATTAAAGGGTTAAAATAATAATATTAATTAAACACAATGCTGCATTATGAGGTGCACACAGACAATAGATTTACCCATCTAAAATAAAAAGAGATAAGATATCTGTTTATGAACCAGTTATTGTCACCTCTCGATTGCAAAGAATCTCTTTATAAACCAGTTATTGTCACCTCTCAGTCACCATTTTAGTTGCTGCATCAAACCAAGTGGTGACTAGTGGTTGCCTTTCAAGTGCAAAGTGTTAAAATACGTTAGGAGAAGAGCTCTCTGCTGATAATGGCAAGTGTTGCTCCCATAAGAAGTTGTTTGAAAGATATACCCACAATAAACTATATTTCAACAAATTACTTGATAAAAGTATGAATAGCATAATGCTTTCGTACAAAGATATGCAGCATAAAGGAACTTCATGTTCTGTTACAAATCAGAAATACTATAACTACTCCTGAATATGAAGAATTTGGTTACTGAGAAAATTATTGATATATAGAACATAATAATTTGTTAGTGGTGAAAATTTTACAGGCTGGGAAAAACAAGCATGCACTATAAAGTTAACAGCCTAATGTAATATCATTTTTTTTAATGAGACTGCATTGCTAAAATGCTTTGAGAAGAAAATAACTCCTTGAAGGAGAGGTTTAGAGAACTAATATTTTGACATACCAAAGGTAACAAGAAAACAAGATGCTATGTATATCTGAAAGCAAATTTCAGATGGGCAAAATCTTTATTAACAGTAAAGAATTGTTAAATATTTAGTGTAAATAAATGTCATTTACTGTTGTTAAAAGAATTGTAATTATTAAAAAACGTTTAATACCTTGGAATAAGGACCATGCTTGCCTTGTATTTATAGAATATATTTTTATTCTTCATACCTGTTAGCTTGTTTTTATTCTGTATGTCATGACTGCATTTCTATGACCTATTGAAATTGCATTTGAATCTTTTGGTAGTCACTGCAAAAAAAAAGGGGGGGGGGAGGGGGGAGTTAATAAGTGTAATTAGTGAAAGTATAAATAACAATTTAAAATTGAATTTTTTTTTCAGAAACCAAAAATCAGTTTGCAAGAGATGATCCTGCATTTTTGGTTCTTTTGAGCTTTTGGTTAATTGGTAAGTAGTTGCTTTTGATACAATTTACATACTCAGTTTGCAATAATTTTATGTACAGTATGATTAAAAAATCTAATTGCCAAATTCAAACAGTGAATATCTGAAAAATGCTGTATTTGAAAATGTGTACTTGGGATCACTATTACTGTTGGGAGTGGGGATTGGCTCAATCAGTGCGTGGCAGGTTTGTAATATGATGTTCCCAGGTTTGAGTCACTTCTGTACCAGATTGAGTTTTATCTTCACTAACTCCCACCCTCCCTAATTGAGAACGGAGTGACTAATGGGCTTAGAAAGGCTGTCAGATAAGACATTAAGCTGTGGCCCTATGCATATTAAAGAACACACTAGATGGTCTTGATGGGAAGCTTTTGTCTTTTAAAACTATTCAGTAGATCCTCTTCCCCTATCCAACACTAAGCTCTTGGGATCCTTGTGACCTGGACATGTAACCTATTGCTCACACATGAGTGCCACAGTTAAAAAACCTATTACTGTTGATTTCATCTGAGACAACTACAAGTATTACTGGAACAGTTTCCTAAATTGCACACATGTTTCAGTTCAAGTGATCCAACATGAACTGAAACACATGTTTTGAATGAATTTGCTGTAGTATAGCTAATGCTTTCCACTGCTACACTACCAAAAAGTGAAGTAACTGAGGACTTCAATAGAAATTTAACTGAAACCCTTCCAGAGTTTAGGATGAAAAACTGTAATGAATATACAGGCCCAGATATTTTCCCCTATACTCAGCCAAAAAATATACTATAAAACTTCCTTGCCAAGAAGAACTAAGGAACAGAAATTGGTCTTGTTACATATGAAATTAAACACCATTAAATTCTGGATTTTATAAAAATCAAATATTTAGTGAAAAAATATAAATATGTTAATTTTAATCGCAGCCTGTCTGCAGGGGTGGGGATAGTTCATTTGGTATTATCCCAGGCTCTTAATCTTCAGTTCCCAAGTTTGAGCTGCAGTGGGCCAGTTATTGAGATTTATCTCCACAAGACTTCCCACCTTGCCCTCGATCAATAGGGGACACTGCTGAAGTTGTAAAAACTGCTGTCTGTCAGATGGGATGTTAAGTCATAGCCCTATGTGTGGGGTAGTCCATAGTCATACCCTATGCACATTAAAGAATATGCTGAATGGCCTTGACTCGAGTTACCATCTTTCTCCCAATAGCTGTCCAGTGGGTCCCCTCCCCCCAATCTTCTCTGAGCCATTGAGGTCTTTGTGACCTGGCCATTTAGTCCATTGTGTGCAAAAATAGTGCCACTCAGAGGTAAAACAACCCAATTCCTGCCTGCCCACCTGTAGGCCTGTCTATAGGTGGGCAGCCACAAAGAGGTCCAAATAAACTGTAATTTATTCCTCCAGACATATCTGTCCACAGCTGCTGCATTTGGCCATTGAAGGTCAGTTGTAAAAAGATCCTGTTTCACATTGTCTGCATAACATTTTAAGTCCCCCTTTTTCTGTGACCTTTAGGCACACTGTTTATAACCCTATTCACTAATCTGTAGTTATTCATATGTGCAACATGCCCAAGCCATACAATCTTTCTTTGTACAGTATGCTTCTCAGAGGTGGTTGCAAACTCCACCTAACCTCATCATTACTTAGAAAGCCAAGCCATCTAATGTCCAAGATACTGTGTAAGCATCTAAAATCAAATGCATCAAGTTCTACTACCATAACTAACTGCAGAAAAGACCAAACTATTATATAGCCTAATTTTAGTCTTTATCCCTTAAAGTGCCAGAAGATACTATAGTTTTGAGAGAACTTTTCTGCAAATTTTTATCATTTTGCTAAAAGAAATTTTCCTTTTAAAATTTTTTCAAATTAAACATGAAAATTAGTAGACTATATTGTGTAAATAACATGACTAAGTTCTATCAGTTACTTCACGTTATATTTCTGATTTTCTCTTTAAATTTTCGTGTTAAAGAGAACTTGTTAATCTGGGACTTTTAAGGATTAGTTATGTGCTTATTTTTTTTTACACTATCCATGGATTCTTAACCATTATGCTGCGCTATTGTTTTGCTACTGCTATTGTCAAAGAATGCAATTCTGCAGTAAATCTGAATTTTAAATCCTATTTTTCAATCATTTTACACATTTTATTATATTTATGGGCTACAAAATTGTTATTTTAACACATCATTTTTTTTAAAAGTATTTAATCTTTACACAATTATACTGTTAAAAGTAAGTCAAATGAGCCTCCGACTGCAAAATGTCCAGCAGAAGAATAACTAGACAACTGTCCGAAGCCAGCCAAAATAACCAGGCTATTTATAAAGTTATTTAGCAAATTACTTTGGAACTTTTTAGCATAACTTAAAAAGTATCTTTAAGTAGAAGCAATTAGCAAGCTGCAAAGATTTCATATGAAGCAACCAGTATAACATAAAAGTCTTAACTGTAATCCTAAGGAATATCATTAGACTTACTTTTAACAGTATTCATGAACATTATTGGACACCATTTTAATAAAATATTACTGTTATTGGCCTATTAAGAATACATTGTTGCATACCAATGTTCAGATTATTAAATATTAAATAAAATGCCTTAAGTCTAAGATACTATTGACATAAGTACAAGAGTAAGGACAGATGTTCTACACAACACATCTACATGACACACTGTACACTTTGTGTGTGGAGTTTTCAAAACGCCCAATTTACACAAAGAGTTGGTTTTTCAGGGCATTGTGGGCAGAAATAGGTATTTGCTTGCATTTACATTTCCCCTTTCCTTTTTTGCAGTTTACAGGCATACTGCAAGCAGAACAATTGGGCTTGTGTGGTTTGTCCTCATATTGTACAGGAAAATGCCTCTCTTTCAGTCTTACTTCTTGTGGGTCTGAAAACTTATGTCCTCTCATATGGGATATTCTTCTCTCTAACCCTTCAAGCAGTCCATCAATTAACCTTACCCATCTTCTTGAACTGGATATGAATTTACCTATTTCCCAGTATGTGCACTGAACTGTAGCATGTACCCAATAGTGCTATCACACAATAACCAATTTTCATGCCCCATTTTGCTAATGGCTTTGATGGCCTATACCTTTTGAAGTGTAAACATTCTTTGAAACATAGCATCCTTTTATCAATGAACATCTCCTTACCACATCTAAATACATTCCTATATGTGTCCTTAGTAAAGTCAATTATAGGCTGCATCTTAAATAATGGATCATAGTTTTCTTCTTCTTTAGGTGGCTGCCCAGTAATATTGCTAAAATGCAAAAAGGACCAGGGAAGTTAGTACTAATCTCTGCTAAATATTTGTGGAAAGCCAGGTGTTGATGTAAGCCAATACTCGTGGATCATGAGCCTAAAGTGGGTTTATGGTACATTCTCATTCCTATTTCTACAGCAACAAGAGTTCTGATTTCATATGCTGTCTATGCTCTGTCTAGCGCACTCTGGCATGAATCTGGAGAGATGCATGTTCGATTCCCGCCGTGGCGGCAATGAATTTTTTTCAGAATCTATTAATTAATGTTCTTAACAGGGAATATTGTGCATTCACTTTGGATTGATTTTAATTATATATTTAACGCAGTAGCGTTAGCGACCGTCTCATTAACATCTGATAATCAAATGCAACGGCTGAAAAAGTTGCATCTCCTTGAGTATAGATGGCGCTGTCTCAGTCACGTCTCAAAGAAGAAGATTTAAAAGGTCATATTCTGAAAATATTCGTTGTCCGACGCATGGTGCAATGGTTAGCGCGCTCTGTCATGAATCTGGAGAGATGCGGGTTCGATTTCCGCCGTGGCGGCAATGAATTTTTTTCAGAATCTATTAATTAATGTTCTTAACAGGGAATACTGTGCATTCACTTTGGATTGATTTTAATTATATATTTAACGCAGTAGCGTTAGCGACCGTCTCATTAACATCTGATAATCAAATGCAACGACTGAAAAAGTTGCATCTCCTTGAGTATAGATGGCGCTGTCTCAGTCACGTCTCAAAGAAGAAGATTTAAAAGGTCATATTCTGAAAATATTCGTTGTCCGACGCGTGGTGCAATGGTTAGCGCGCTCTGGCATGAATCTGGAGAGATGTGGGTTTGATTCCCGCCATGGCGGCAATGAATTTTTTTCAGAATCTATTAATCAAAGATAAATATTTAATTATTTTATGATATATTGCTAATGCTAATGATAATATTTATTATCATTAGCATTAGCAATTAATATCAAAACAATGGCAAAATTTCACTAAAAAAATCCTAATTTCTTAATTGTACCTATGAAATTTCCCTACCTTTTAAAAATTCAACTTTTATAGTCTTAATCAGATACCTCCTGAGGTAACTGTCATTTGAAGGCTAATATAAATATACTTAATGATTTTAATTTTTCATCAAATTACAAATAATTATTCTAATTGTAGTATATATATATGAGAAGCAATATAAATATTTCTAGAAGTGAAAAATATTTACATCACTAATGTTATATATATATTATTATATATATTATAGCTGATATATTCAGTTATTATAGTGTTATAGTCACTTAGAATCAGTATTCCACTTCTGAATCAGGAAAGCCTAAAACTTCATTATTAGAATCAACAAATTATTTCTAGGGGAAAAAAGCAATTTTTATGGATCTATTTGATTTAAAGTATCTTTGAAAAATTATAGTTAATAAGAAATCAGTAAAAAATATGCATAAAAAAGACTTCAGTACTTGTGAACGCAATATATCATACAACCTGATATGCACACTAAAAGTTTAAAACTAAACCACATGTTTGCTGCTACTTAATTATGCTGTTATGTTGATCACATGATGAAAAAGCTATTTTCTTCCTATTGTATTTGTATCATAAAATATTTCCAATAATAGATAAAAGTATTTTAGTAACTTGAAAAAAAAAAAAACAATCTTTCAAGCAGCTGCTTTCCACAGAGATCTGACAGGAGCCTGTCAGTTTATAAGCCAGGGTAGAACGTCTGTGAGGAAGGTGGGACCTCAGTAGAAAATCAACACAAGCATCCATGCCTTACCCAGGGCTTGAATCCAGGTCCATTTAATAAGTAGCCAAGTATGCTAAAGCATTTTTAAATCACAAAATACACTAAAATGAAACAAAAATTATTACAATGTACTTTTGTGCAAATCACTGAAATTTTGTAATATAAGAAAAAAAAAATCTAAATATAGTCTTTGTTTGATTGAAAACACAAATGAGTAAACTTAAACAAGTTGGTTAACTTGCTGAAACTCTCTGTAAGCTAGTGGAGGAGTGTGTTAAAAATAAACATCTCCCGTGGGCATAGCATCTCTCCAATGTTTAAAAGTTAGTTCAAAATTTTATAGTAAAAAAAAAATTTCAATTTATTTTGTTGTAGTAATTACACAGTTCAGCATTCATGCCCATATATATATATGCAGGCTTTGTTTTTTTTTTGTTTTGCCACTGTATGGTTTAAAGAAAAATATACCAAATCTAGCCTATTGCAATAGAAAATCAATGAATCTTCAAGTATTTTGCTTTCTATATTAGTAAATATCTATGTATAAACAGCAGTAATAACCAAGAGCCATTTTATTTTATATATATAAAAGAAATTGTTAACATAGGTAGATTAAAAAAAATAAACTTTTTAAGATTAAGGAATAACTGTTAATTTAGTCCTAATATTTGAACATTTAAAGTTTTAAGATTTATGTTTTTTTTAGAGTACAAATAATTTACAGTTTGTGAATAATGTATGTAATTGAAAATATTCTGAATTAAAATTTATTGACCTCTATGGCAAGCAGCTACTTTAGGGGGTATTTATTATTTATTTATGTTTATTATTGATCTTGAAAATTATTTTTGCAATAAAATTAATGTAACTTATTGTAGTTTATTTTGTAATTTATTGCTAGTAAGTGGATAAAGTGTTCTAATGCAGACATAATTCTATTTATATTTCATTTCAATTTGTCAGTAAATATAGTGATTTGTTTCCTATTATCTGATATGCAGAATATAGTGTATTAAGTCCTTCTCCAGTGTCTAAACTCAGGACAAAGTGATCCTATGCATGTAGAAGTGATGCATATAGGAAAGTGCAGGTGCTCTTCCTAATGAGCATGATTACAGTGCCCGTGGTGGTAAATTGCAGAACTCATCAACTTCAACTTTTGGAAATATTGAAGATAACACCCATATTTAATGGCAAAGTTGTAGAGTATCTTCCATTACTTACCAATATACCATTGCCATCAGTGAACTCTAATGAATACTAAGAACCATAGTAAAATGTCACCAGAACTTAACCATTGCTGCTGCTTCAACAGCCTGGTGTGTGGCATGCAGTGTCATATATCCACCAGGAGAGATTAATTTGAGCTTGAATGGTAATGCATATGTCCCTTTAAATGCATTCAATGGGGGATTGGCTCAGTCGGCAGCACATCAGGCTTGTAATCTGCAGTTCCCAGGTTCGAGTCCCAGCTGGGTCAGTATTGAGATTCACCAAACTCCGATCTCTGCAAAACTCCCTGCCCTGCCCATGGTCAGTAGGGAACATTGATGGGCTTGGAAAGACTGACATCCATTGGATGAGATGTTAAGCCGTGGCCCTGTGTGTGGGAGAGCCATATATTATGTGTGTTAAAGAACATGTGGATGGCCATGATGGAAGACTACCATCTGTCTCTCAACAACTGTTCCTGTGGGTCCCCTCCCCCAATCTTCCCTGAGCCTTTGGGTCCTTGTGATCTGGCCATTTAGCCCAGTGTGTGCAAAAAAGTGCTGCTCAGAGGTAAAACAACCCAACAATCCAAAATGCTTGCTCTGTATGTAACAATGTACAAATGGGCATGCTTATTATTTTCTCATCATCCTCAAGCAGCCATGAACTACAGAGGTCCAACCAGATTGTGCAACTTAGTTCTCCAAACACGTCTGTCTTGAGCTACATCTGCTGCATCTGGCCACTGTAGCCCAATTCTAACAAGATCCTGTTGACTTTACCTGTAACATAAAAGTAGGCTGATACCCCTATAGTTATCGCAAGGACTGTGATCATCTTTTTTAAAAATAGGGATAATAATAGCCTTGGTAAAATCCTTAGGAACAATGCCTTTATCATAAAAGATATTCAAAATCTCAGTCATACATGTGGTAACCGAAACATTCCCAGCTCTAAGCATTTCAGTGGTAATTTCATCTACCCTGAGGATTTATGTAATTGAAGTTTAGAAATAACGTAATAACTTCAGACTGTAATATAGGGCCATCATTAAAGCCAATAATGCATCTATCACCATTACAAACAATGGGAGTATAAGTAACCACGTTGTTTAGAACATTTCTGAAAAGCTCAGCCCACCTAGCCAAAGCCCTCTCTATGGAGAAGACCATATGTCATGTGACAATGACAGTATGTGACGTAGTTAAAAGAGGCTCTCAGTTTCAGGAATGCAATTTTTTTTTTTTGGAAAACTGTGATTGCAATTTTTTTTTTTGGAAATTTACAATAGTGTTGAACTTAATTATTGCATATAATTTTCCAAACAATATATGGACTGATCAGAACTGAATAATGCTGTATATTAGCATCTTTCATCCTTATATTTTGTTAAACACTTTAATATTTATAGCCAATCTAATGTTACAAGTGTAAGGCTATTTTCCCCATAGGCCAAAAATTACAAGTGTAAGGCTATTTTCCCCATAGGCCCATTTATTATTTCTTTAGTTACATCAATTCAAAAATTTAATTATTTTTTATTTTTTCCAGAATGATTAATTTTTGAATAATTAAACCTTGCATATTTTTATTCACGAAAAATCGCTACCACTTTATGAGCCTACAACGAAAAAATTCGTTAAGCATTCATACTCTACTTCATACAAAATGTTCTCCAGCATTTTTTACATGAAATCCAGGAGAGAAAAAAAAGAATAAAGGATAATGGGAAAAAATATTTCTTCCTATTGTATTCTTTTACTAAAAAAAAGTGGTCTTTTACTAAAATGATGTATCAAAATTTTCTTCTTCAATTACATAATTAGCACATGTAGTGATATTTGAAAATATGTGATTTCATTTTTTTCATGAATTCTTAAAGAGTATGTATCATCGAAAACTTTGGAAGCAGTTAACGATTCAGGATCATTATAATAAAAAATGACATTAATTTAAAATGTTCTCTTGAAAGACTATGTCATTATTGCATCCTAAATTGTTCAAGTAATATTACTACATTCTTTTCAAATCCTGCCTTAAACAATTTTTTGTACAATATAAAATTTGATAAAATTTAGACTACATCAGTAATATTTTTTAGAGTGCAATAGTCATCTTATAAGGAGAATATGTTTTCTTAGCATATTTTATCATTGTTTGCCCTAAAAAAATGTGGGAGCTATTTCCTTAGATCTATATTGCAATGTTAATCGTTAACTTTGAGATTCAGTAATACTCTATTTAGATGCTTATTTACCTATCACATTATGAATATATTACAGTAGAAGAGTGTAATTAATTTCAAATGGGTTAGGATTTTATATCCTGGTAAAATTGTAGTTTTATTCACAGAATAACAAAGTATATGATACACATGATCAGCTATAAAATTCAAAATTTAGCAATTAAATGGAATTACTGAAGTAAAAGTCAACAACCGTTATCATATATAACAAACTATTATCATATATTTATTGATTATCATGCTCAGCATAAATGGAAAATCCTTTCCTACAGCATTTAAAATTTAATTATGCAAATGATCTAAAATAGCTTTAAAGGTTTTATTAAAAGTTGAATTGTTTTAGTAATGTATACATGCATGAGATCCTTCTATTTAATCTGATCTATTTAACATGTCAGTAATTGACATATTTGCCTTGTTATAATTAGATTGCTTATCCCTCATATAAACTTAAGTTTTTAGTAACAATTATTAATTTAAGTTAAAAAAACCAACTATTCATAACATTTCAAATCACATTTAATGACATATACATTCTCACTCTAGATATTAATTAAATGGCAGCTTTTCGAAAATCATTTTACATTCAAAATGCAATGACATATCAGTTCAAATGTAATGAATATAAAGTCTAATTACTTTGCCACTGAAATATCAGTGGTATGTCAACTCTAATCTAAATCAATTTAGCATTAAAATCTCAGCAAATGGCAATTTTAAACTAAATCACTTTACCACTTAAATACAGTGAAAGACCAACTATAAACCAAATCATTTTACCACTAAAATAATTGGTGAATGCCAACTGTAATTCAAATCATTTTAGCACTAAAATATCAGCTATAAACCAATTCATTTTACCACTAAAATATTAGCGAATGTTAACTATAAACTAAATAATTTTATCATTCAGATATCGTCGAGATTTCAACTGTAAAACCAAATCACTTACCTATTAAAATTTTCAAAATTCCATTTACCTTGGGAGTTCTTGAAAGTGACGATGAAATTCTGATTGAAATGATTTTTACAAAACATCACTTCGCACAAAAGAATATTTTCCGTAGCTGAGGGATAATTGCTGTTGCACCCAAGCACACAGTAAATCTGAGTCAAGTCGTGGTGGTTAGGCCTAACAAAGAACTATCACAAAGTGGCTCACACAAAAATAATGTACTGCAAATCACTTCACTGATTACACATGAGGACATTAAATACTCTAATAAATAACAATTCACATTGTATTCACCTCAAAAACGTGTAAGATATATTAAAAAGTAAAAAAAGAAATCAAAATGCCACCAAAGCATTACACTGTGGCCAGCGAGAACAAGTGAGACAAAAGGCTCACGGGACTGTTGGTCCTCTTTTTTGAACATCATCTGGCCTCCGTAGAGAGGGCTTTGACATAGCCATGACAGAATCTTCACCTAACCTTGTTTATCCTTCAATTCCTGTATACCTGTTTGTTTCTTCCCACACAGTTGACTATCTGGTACAGCTCTCTGCTGTTACACTGTGTAGCTGCTTTCTCAGCTTTGTGAGCAAAGCCATCAAGCCAAAGATTCTTATCAGCTGCTAACTGATCCTTTACACATTTATTAAGCTCTTTGTAATGCTAAAGGTACTCTTGTAATGCTTCCTGTTAAGACTGCTGAAATGTTCGTAATAAGATATTTATTAAGAACATTTCAGCAGTTATTTCTTTCCAAACTAAGTTCCAGTGCCTTATCACTCAATTTTGCACCTTCTGCTCCATTTTACCCAAATGAGTAGTGTCCCATTCTTCCTCAACTTCAGTAGTAAGTAAATCATTACTGTCATAATGATTAAGTAACCTATCATGATAAACTTTAGCAATAATTGGATTTTTCAGAGCTTCAGTGTTAAAGGTAACTTTTTTTTAATCTTAGCACAACATTTTTTTCAACAACATCTTTGCGAGACACTTTTCATAAGGTAATGGTCATATCCAATTTCAGCACCCCTTAACAGAATTTGTTCATTTGCTGTTAATTAATATATAATCAATCAATCAATCATAATCTTATGCAGCACATGTGGGGAAACCCATGTGCACTTCTATATGTCGCAGTATTTGTAATAAGTAATTTTTTCAAATCATAAAGTTTAATTACCTGTAGGAGACGTTGCCCATTGGCATTGAAGCTACCAATACCAAAGGACTTATCACCCCTTCCTAAAGATCAAAGTCAGTACCAACTTTAACATTGAAGTCACCTAGAACAAGGGTAATATCTCCTTTCTTGACAGAATTCAAAATATACTGAAGTTGTTAATATTAATTAACATTCTCACTCTAGGTATTAATGAAATGGCAGCTTGAACGAAATCATTTTACATTCAAAATGCTATGACATATCAGTTCAAAAGTAAAACTTATCTTGTGCTCATCCTCATGGAGGCATAAAAACAGATAACATTCAAGTTTTTAATGCTTGTCTGAAATTTAGTTGTAAACAACCTTTCATTAACGCACACATATCCTAGAAGAACATCACTAGTATGTCTGCTGAGATGTTTCTTATCTTCCCTTCCTGAAAAGAGAAATTAGATTATTTTTAAGAATCTGACCTTTATCTGACCATCTGGTCTCTTGCAAGCTGAGAAGTTATAATGATGGAATTCTTCTGTGAGGACATCAAGAGAATAATCTCTGTACAGAATCCTCACATTCCAACTATCTGTGGAGAGATAATGGTTAGTGGAATGTTTAAAGAAACTATATTTATTGAGGGAGGAAATGCTGACAATATCAAATAGCCTCCTAAACACAGGTATGAGGGAAAGACCTGTTTCCCTCACTATTAAAGGCTGAAGCCATCTACACTGGAAGATTTCCTCCATTGCAGGTTTCATGATGCCCATAGAAGCAAGAGTTCAGGTACCTGCAATGGCCTCAGATCAGGATTATCCACCAGCTGATGTGAACCTATTCACTTGGGGCTGTCAACCCACAAACAAACAGGAATCACAGCTGAAGATTTTCCATCAACAGAAACCCACCAGTGCAGCAAATTTCGGATCCATAATCAAGCTCAGAGCCATTATTCAAATCAGGTTGGTGTATATTGTCAGCACCAGGATCCTGTATGGTTGATCACTCCTCAGCAGGTAGAAAAAAAAGTAGCATAGTTATCCAGATCAGTAGGCCACACTGATCTGGCAGCCCCCCCCCCCCCTTTTCCATAAGAGACTATCTCTTTTGAAAGGTACTAACGGTCTGCACAAGGAGAAGGCAGGGTTGGACTTTAGGTGCTAGTCCTGGCTGGTTCTGGGCATCAACACAGGGGATTGGTGCATAGCTTAGACAATATTTGATGTGTGTACTTAGTATGTGAGTATACAGGCATGATGCTCACTACTGATTGAACAATGACCATTGTTTAGGTCAAAACAGTGAGGGGTTTTATAACAACAATTGACTCATGGTGTGAGCAGCACTCTATTGTTGAGTGTGTTCTGAGGAATGTGTACAGTACCGTTTAGGCACGAAATAACCTTAATTGGTGGACATATGGCATCTTTGCCATTCCCCGGGCTATTGAAACATCAGCAACAGATGTTTAAGATAAACTTACAGATGAACTTTTTTTGAGGTTCTAAGTCGCCATCAATAAACCTTTGCTAATGGCAATGATGTATTTGTTGAAGAAATTTCTAGACATTTTTGTTCAACTGAAGGAAGGTATCACTCTTAGCTAATGTCATAATTAATTTTAGAGGGGGAAAAATCAATGTTAAACTAAGAGTGATATCTTCCTTGACAGATGTAGAGCAGCACAGATTATGTACAAATGCAACCTCATCATTAGAATTTTGATGCTATCTGCAATATTTTTGAAGTTAACATTTCTAAGTTTCACACCAGGAATGCTAAAACAGTGTTCACTAGGAAGAGGATCCCCACATGCTTGGGCTACTTGGTCCTGAGTTATTGCCCTATAGTAGGACTTTATACCCAGCCTGTGTATGTACATATCAGTTATAGTAATACAGAAATAATAGTGTGTTTTTTTTGTCAGTTTCATCTATAGGTTTTGCTATTGTACTTCATTTGAATTTCATTGGCTTTTGCAAATTTTTTCTCTGGGTAATATTCATTGACTGCATTGGTCTAGGATTATTAATAGCAACAGCTTTTTGGTAAGTGTTTACTTTATATCCCATTTTGTTTAAGTGATCATCTTACTTATGCTAAAATTGGGGGCCTTTTTTTCATTTACACACTTTTATAGAGTGACTTTTAGTTTTGCTGATGCACAGAATTCAAACCCACATCTCTCCAGATTCATGCTACAGTGTTCTAACCACTAAACTAGCACCAGCTCTGTGATTTATCCACCAATGTCACTTATAAATCCACCCGAGCTTGTAGCCCTTAGCGCTATCTATGATCAGTGAAGGCAACTTCTTTTTTTCATTGTTGCCCTGAATAAGATGTAAATAAGAATGCCATCCATGCTCAAAGCATTATTAATGAAATAATCCATAGTAAATACACAGCTTTACATATTTGACACAGAAGTCAGTAAATCAATAAATAGTTTCATGGAAAAAATCTGATTTGGCAATGTGCAAGACTCTAACTTACATCTCTTTAGATTCATGCCAGAGTGTTCTAAGCACTAAACTAGCATTGGCTCCATGCATTACTCAATTTTAACTATTTTTTTACTTCTGTGTCAAACAGGTAACTGTGTATTTGCTATTGACTATTTTTTTTTTATTAATCCTTATAATGTTGGGTTTTTGAAACTAAGCTCGCTGTGGTGACCAGATTTATTTTAAAATGTTTTCAGAAAATAAAATACACAGCTTTAGTATCTTATCCTGATGTAACTAATGAATGGAAATATACCATGTTATATACCAATATGCTTAAATTTTTCATTTAGTTTTTCCTAATTTTTTTAGTCATATCTATTATAATAATAATCTCTTAATGCTTATGCTTAGAATTTTGTCAGTTGGCAAACTCTAAGCCTAATGAAAGTAATGTCATAAGAAAAATTCATTTTCCTTTAAAAGCAGGATAATTAAAGGAAAAACTGAAAAATATATCTAAAAAGATTTCTCAAGCAGCCATGGGCTATGGAGGTACAAATCAGATGGTGCAAATTTAGTTCTCCAAGCATATCTGTCCTGAGCCTTTAGGCACACTGCTGATAACCCTATTCGCTAATGTATAATTTTGCTATTAATTGATGTCTATCTTAACAGGGAATACTGTGCATTCACTTTGGATTGATTTTTAATTATAATTTTGCATAGTGACAACATGGCCAAAAAAAAATGCAGTCTCTCTCTCTGTGCAATATACTGCTTAAAGGAGGTGGTCAGTTCCTTTGCCTAACCTCATTGTTACTTAAAAAGTTGAACCACCTAATGCTCAAGATGCTGCATAAGCATCTAGAATCAAAAGTATCAAGTTCCTGTTATCTTATTTACAAAGGGTCCAAGTTTCACTACCATGATTAACTCTAGAAAGAACCAAACTATTATATAGTCTAATTTCAGCCTTTAGGTGTATACACTATTTCTCCACACTCTCCATAGATTCTTAAAAGTCCCAGCAGCAATCCCTATTTGTCTATTAATTTCATTCCACACATCACCAGTATCTGTTACATAGCTCTCAAGATAATTAAACTGTGACACCTGCTCAAAAATAGAACTATTCAGATTAGCTGAACCACAACCTACCTGACCTATTTTCATCATTTTAGTTTTCTCTCTCTATCACCAAATCTACTACAAATATTATCAACAGCTTGAATGAAAGAGTTCATCTCATCAACATCATTTGCATAATCAGCATATTCTAAATCAGAAATTTTCAGATCTCCAGACCATTTAGGAAAAAAGTTAAGCTTAAATGCTTTGAAATATTTTTATTTAACTGAATCATTGAGAATGAATTGTTTTAGTATAAAGCTGAATAATTGCTGTAGAAAAGTTTAATTTTAAAATTGCAGCAAAAATTTAGGCAAAAATCAGAATTTCCTACCATTAATTACATGTATTTGGTTGAAATGTAATTAAAAGTATTGTTAAAATAAGTCCTATCTTCTAAAAATCCCACTTATAGGCTAATTGTTTAAACCTTCAATTCTTCCGATTTTTCCCATTAGAGATCATTAGCGGTTTCATTTTTGATTGTTTCAAATTAATTATTACTTCTAATTGCAGTATACAGCTGTTTGAGGGGGTATCTATTATTTTTTATTTATTATTATTATACATTTGAGAAGTAATGAAAAATAATTTTGGAAGCATTAGAGTAAAAAGAAGTCTTTAAAATCAAAAGTCTTCTGAAATATTGACCAAAAGTAATGTTCATAGTTCCTGAATTTACTTTTGGTTCCTGACAGTTCCTGAATTTACTTTTGGTTCCTGACAGTTCCTTACAGTTCCTGAATTGAACTTCTTGTAGTAATAAAATCAATATCTTATGTTAAAAGTTCAGAAAGCATCACAACTCTGATAGAGCAATAAGTAGATCAGAATACCAGAAATTATAGCCAATCAATATTCTATGTACAGTATGATAGAATAAAGGTGTAAAGTAAATTTTTGCTACTTGATGCTTTTATGGTGACAAACACTGCAGGCTCAAATAGATTTATTTTTAATATATAATAAGTTTTAATATCAAATAGATTTTATTTTAATATATTTTATTTTCTCAAATAAAATAAACAGGTAAGAAAATATATAACATAGATTTAAATGTTATTTTAGGTATTTGGTTAGAAACAATTAAAAAAACTGCTGATTTCTATTCAGAAAAAATGTAAACTGCTGATTCTATTCAGAAAAAATGTACAACTTTGTACTATGGTAATGATGTTTATTTCCCAAATCACTAGAATTCAAAAGATGAAACTGATTAATACTGCTTCGACATGGAAAGAATTAATAATCCTTTGAGAATGAGTGACTTTCTTATTTACATCTTATTCAGAAGAACTTTGAAAAAAGAAGTTACCTTCCCTGATCATAGATGGTGCTATCAGCGACAAGTTTGGGTGGATTTATAAGTCACATTGGGGGATGAATCACAGAGCTGGTGCTAGTTCAGTGTGTTAGAACATTCTGGCATGAATCTGAGATTCTGTGCTTTAGCAAAAAATTTTTTTCTACCAAACTATGTATTTATTTATTGACTTCTGTGTCAAATAGGTAACTGCATATTTACTATTGATTGAGTGGCTTAGTAAATAACAGCCAACAATGTTAACACTGCATCATAAAATTAGTTTTTTTAATGCTCTATAAATTTGTTAAAAGAAATGTACAAGCATTAACTTTTTGAAAAAATATTTACAGTTTTGCTCTTGTCTTATTAATATATTACTTCTTCTTTTTATGATGGTATACTTTGTTTTTGAAAAGTGTTTTAGTTTCAATATTCAGTTATGATAACTCACAGGTAAATTTCCCTATGAAGAAAAATCAATTGTTGAGTTAGGTGAAAAGGGTGTTGTTCAATTAAAATTTAATTTTTCTACTCATTCAGCATCAGTTTTAATATGGTATATCTTCTTAACTCAAGGCTAAAAGATGCTTGAGAGTAAAGGCAAGACCTTTACTCTCAAGCATCTTTTACCACCTGTATTTGTTTTATATGTTTTACTGGCTATTTTAATAGATTATAATTTTATGGCTTTGTTGTTTATATTCTTTCCATCTGACTGGGTTGGTTTTACTTGTTTTTGTATATATGTACGAAGGGCATTCAAAAATTTTCTGATACGTGTCTGTATATTTGCACTCATTCCTCCAAAGTTAATGAGCTGTGACTTGTTTGAAAGCTTGTCTAAACTTTTCATTATATGCTTAAAACAAAGGCTGTATCATAATTTCTCTCTTCACTGGTGGTGCTTAAAGTTCGGTCTGCGAAATCTGTGCATTCTTGCTATGGAACTTACTAAAGATGGGGAAAGGTTTTACGTTTTCACAAGGATGTAGCTTGGGTACGATGTGAAAAAAATTCATGCCAATTTATCACAAGTATATGGGGATTGGTGCCTGTTCATATGGCATTGTTACAGGATAGATGCACAAATTTGGGGAAGATTGCAAAGCTTCAAAGAGCTTCCTCATGCAGGAAGATTCGAAGGAGGCTGTAAATAAGAGAACCATCACTGTTGTTCATGAACTCTAAGGAAAACCCAACACTTTAACTTATTACCTGAAGTGTTGTGTTAATCTAACACAACACTTCAGGTAATAAGTTTAGATTGGCAGTGTAAAAACAATTATTCATCCCCATTTAAAGTTCCAAAAGATCTGTGTCAAATGGGTACCTCACAAACTAACAGAACAGTAAAAAAGGGCTAGAGTCGACAAATGCAAGGAGATGCTGACAAGGTTTGAACCTAGTGGCCCCAAATGGTTAACCAACGTTGTCAGAGGTAACGAGAAATGGTTTTATTATCATACAACTCCCAGAAAGATCTACAACTATGTTTGGGTTGCAGAATATGAACCATTCCCCCAAATCCTCCAACAAGACTTTCAGTCAAGGAAGATGATATTCACAATTTTTTTCAATTTTCAAGGAGTGGTAGCCATGAACACCTTACCAGAAAAAGATTACTATAAATACATTACTACCAATAACACACCACCATTGTTTTGCCCAAAATGTTTAAGATGAAAGAGCAGCATCCAACAACACGCATGTCAAGGATTCTTCTTCCTGACACTGTCAGTGCTCACAATCAAGTTGCAACCTATCTGGAGCAGGAAAAAAAAAATCAAACAGTTCTCATCCTGCATATTTATCTGATCTTGCACTCTGTGAGTTTTGGTTTCCAAAAATTAAAATGCAACTTGCTGGAAAGCCTTTTTGAAGGGTTCAAGACCTTACAAAATGCATTCATTCAGAGTTGCAGAATATTCCTCAACAGGAGTACCACCACACATTCCAAAATTGGCATAGATGTCTGCAACTTTGCATAGATGCTGCAGGGGAGTATTTTGAAGGACAGTAAAAGTTTTGTTGAGGTAAGTGCAATGTTTTTTTTTTGTTCTGATGCATGTCAAGAACTTTTTGAACATTCGTCATATTTATTATTATTTACGTTATTTAGATCTGTTGCTTTTGTCTTTTTTATATTTTCTTTTAACTTTGGTTGGGGGTTCTTTGTCTTTATACCCTCTTATGTAGTGCATTAAAGCTTCTGTACCATAAAACTCCAAACAACCAACCAACTTAATATTGGGGATCACTGTTACTGATTATCATTTAAAAATTTGCACATTTAAAAATTGCATTATTGACATGTACTGTTTTATTGTGTAAAAAATCATAGTTGAAAGATAATAATTCAGTTTCCTAATATCTAGGTTTATCTGCAATAATTACCTAAGGAAAGCTTCTTGCAGAAATCAGGATATTGAATGGGCATATGCTTTCGATGTTCATCTGAATGCTTTTTTCCCATTGTTGTTAATTCTTCATTTATTTCAGCTATTTTTTTATCATGGTAAGTAACAGCTAAAAATTGCATGCAATACATTTAGTTATGGACCAAAAGCATTTTTACTTTCACCTAATTTAACCTTTTTTTTAAATTCTTATACAAAGAAAGTTACAATGATTTATACCTATATACACTTGAAGAAGTTCTGATTAAAACTTTTAGGCAGTATGCCTAATTTTTGAATGCAGGTATTCCCTAAATAATAATAATGAAAAAAAATATCCCCTCAAGCAGCTGCTTGCCACAGAGGTCTGACAGGAACCTGTCAGTTTATATGCCATAGTAGCAGGTCTGTGAGGATGGCGGGACCTCAGCAGAAGAACAGCACAAACATCCATGCCTTACCCAGGGCTCGAACCCAGGCCCCTTAGATCAGTAACCATGCGTGCTAACCACTTGGCCATGGAATGATATTCCCTAAATAATGCAGTAACTGAATTCCTCTAAGAGGTCATATAAGTTGAAATTGCATCATTTGGTAATATTTCCCATGAGAAATAATCAAATTAGTTGGAGTTATATTCCAAGCCCTATCAATCGACATTTTTTTATTCCAGTTTCTGTGCAATTACTATAATATTTTTTATTTCTGTAGTGATGCATTTTTTTAAATGTGTATGTTGATTGTTAAAATCATTTTTTAAGAAAGGACACTTATTGGGAAAGAAATTAAAGTTGTTACTATAGAGAAAAATGCCTGAATGGTAAGAGAAAGTGATAGTGGAAGGCAGCAAACAGCTAGCTCATTTTCCCTATATACTTTTATAATGGATTTTTTGATATATACAGATTTCAAACATGAAAATAAAAAAGAAATTTTTCCAGTTTTCACATTCACAAACAGAGAGATGTATGGCAAATACGCCAGGCAAAATAAAGACCAACACATTCCACACATGGTTGTCAGGTGATACCAGTATTAAAATAATTGCCCTATTGCACTACAGTAATCTCTTGCCAATCATAAGGCCTACATGTGAATTGCATTGAAGCAAATTTGTATTATATTTGGGTACCTTTATTTGTAGTGAAAATTTTCTAATATACAGTGTTTTGATATGAATAGATAAAACAAAGAGAGAAACTTTTACAGATTTGTTGCAAGATGTTTAGTGTTCTTTTAATTTAGTGTATTAAAAAAAATATTAGCATAAACTTAATATATTTTGGGAGAAATGTTTATTTACTCTTTGGTTATTGTACTTTTGAACACTCCCTGATAGGTATATTCCATCTGCCTCTTAGTGGGACCTTCTCCAACCCTGTTCTGACCTGGCTCTTTAACCTATTATATGAGATTTGGAAATCGTAGCATTAATTGTATTAAAATATTTAGTATCTACAATTTCATTGTTGACTAATCACTTTAAAGCAGTCAGTTCTCAAAGTTAAGATAATGTTTATAGTCCATTCCATATAGTAATGGATGAAACCAAAATGCTAAAGTGGAATTGTTGCAGTGTGACTGGATTATAGGCATTGAAATCCCCCATTAGAAGAAGGGGGGGGGATATACCATGAGAGATGAGGTCATCAAGGTCTTCCCAGAAGATAGAGCAGAGAGTCAAAGAAAATCCCACAAAATGGTGGATGGCTACCACCTCTATCAATTGGTAGGTTGACTATCTCCATGTCTCCCTACAAATCACTAAATTCATCACATGAGGTGATCTCTGAGTGGGGCCTCCTCAAGGTTTTGAAAGAGGAAGTCCTCTTATAGCTCTCCACTCAAAAAGTGATAGCAGTCTACTGGGTTTCACACTACACCACACCTGCTGGCTGCCATGAAGGCAGGATACCTTCACTGTGAGGTATGGCCATATATCTCAAATCCTCTGCATTGTTTTCAGTGCCAGAGGTATGGCCATGATGTTCACACAGCTTACAGAGGCAAACACACCCATGTTCATTATGGCAGCCAAGATTACTTTGATTCTGACTGCACAGAAGAAAAGGCAAGCTGCATGAACTGTAGTGGCACCCTGTACTCTGATGACTGTCCTAAGTGGCAGGAGGAAAAGAAGGTACAGCATCTCAAAATAATTGGAAATATTTCATATCTTGTGGTGAGAATGCTTGCTGCACTGCGCCCACCCCATCTGCAAGGTTTCTTATAATGGTGCAGTCATCATAAGATTCTCATTGTTCCAATGACTTCCATAGCAGTGCAGACTGATGGTGTAAAACCTACTGAATCTCTCTCCTGCTGCAAAGTACCTTCTTACACAGGCAAAACTGGTCGGTTTTGACCTCGACATCAATGGCAGTTTCTATTCCTGCTTCAGCACTTCCACCACTGGAAGGCTCCTCCTTCTCTACCACAGACAGATCGATCTTGCAAACTTAAGGTCCCCCACTGGGGCCAAAGGAGCAGAATCTGTCCCTTCTTTGAAAGGTGGTCTCTGCTCAGTGTCCCTCAGACGATTCCAAGGACATTGACACAGACCACCCTTATTTTATAAAATATCTTCAACAGTGGTTAAACTTTAAAATGCTATCTGCCCGATCCCCTAAGACCTGAGATGGCCTACAATGACATCGTTGTGGATTCCAGAGGAATCTTGATGACATCAGGGTCCTCCTTCAAGCACAGGAATCCATCTGCTTGTGCCTGCAGGAGATGCATTTACAGACAGTCACTGGTCTTATGTTCTGCACTGTTCACTTGTTCGTCAAGGCCAAGATTAAGATGGTCCAACTCATGGGGATGTTGTCATCCTTGGGAACCACCATTCCCCCATCCCAGTTCATATCCCTTGTACCATTCTAGAGGCAGTAGTCATCCACCCTTTCTTGGGATTTTCTTTGACTGTCTGCTCTATCTTTAGAGAAGACCTTGATAACTTAATCTTGCAGCTGCCATCCTCCTTCTAATGGGGACTTCAATCGACACAGTCCTCTTTGGGACAGTACTGACACTAATGGGGTGGCAGGGGTCCTTGGACAATGGCTTGTTGAACACTGATGACAGTACATACTTTCACTCCCCAGCCCACACTTTCGGTGCCATTGACCTCACCGTCTGCTCCTCCTTGATCTTTCCACTTTTTATATAGGAGATCAAAGACAACCCTTATGGAAGTGATCACCTGCCTATGGTAGCCATCTCCCATGATAAGCCTTGTGACCTATTTCATGTATCATGATGGAGGATTGATCAGGCTGATTTGGATTTTTATGATCTCTTTTGAATTTGACTACCACTTGGTCAAGTTGTAGCCAATCAGATGATAGACTGTATTATCCAAGCAGCTGCCTCAACCATTCCTCAAATTCGAATGGTTTCCTCGCTTCCCGAAAATGTGGTATAATTCCTAGTGCACTACAGCTCAGAAGGCTCATATCAAGGCTTGGGGGGTGTTTTGGAGATATCAGACATTTTCCAACTTTGAAACTTTCTAGCATGACTGAGCAAAAGCCTTTTTTTCTAGCACCAGAAGAAATCTTGAATCAAATATACTTCTATCACCCACACTACTAGTTCTAAGGTCATGTGGGATAAAGTCCAGAAGATGGGTGGGAATTTCTCTTCCCTCTCATTATTGAGTCTGGAGCACATTGTGCAGGTAATTGCTGATACCAAGCAATTGCCAACACTCTGAGGGAATTGTTTTCCTCTATCTCTTCCTATCTCTATGAGTGTCAGGCCCTGAAGAGCAAAGCTGAATGCTCTCTGCTATCTTTTCAAATTGAATAGCCAAGCCTTATAACAGGTCATTTACAGTGGAGGAGCTGTACCTTGCTCTGCACTCTTCTCATGCATCTGGTATCAGATCAGACCAGTTCCATTATGCCATGCTCCAACATCTCTCACCATCAACTAAGGATTGGCTGCTCTTATTTTTTAACTGCATTTTTCTCAAAGATTAGTTTCTAGCTCCTCGCAGGAGGCTATCATCTTGGCCATTCCCAAGCTAGGAAAGGGCACCAAGATCCCTTGAAATTAACATCCCATCGTATTGATGAGCTGTGTGTGCAAGTACTGATCCATATAAAGTTTTATGTGTCCCTATTTTCAAAAAAGGTGATCGCAGTTCTTATGATAACTATAGGGGTATCAGCCTACTCTCTGTTCCAGGTAAAGTTCTTTCCATGATTGTGCTTAATAGAATTAAGAATCTAGTTGACAATCAATTGTGTGATGAGCAATGTGGATTCAGAATGGTAGGGGATGTGTAGATCAGATATTTTCACTTAGGCAGAATCTTGAGAAATGTTTAGAGTTTCAGAAACCTTTGGTTGCTAGCTTTGTTGATTTCAAAAACGCTTTCGACTCTGTTGATCGTCATAATTTGTAGTTGATTGTGAGATCATATGGTATACCAGACAAGTTAGTTAACATAATGAAGCTCTCTATCATAACACTGAGTCATGTGTGAGAGTTGGTAAGTCTTGTAGCAATTGGTTTAGCATTACTTCTGGTGTTTGACAAGGGTGCATTTTGTCTTCTTTTCTCTTTAGTTTGGTTATTGATTATGTTATGCAAAATTCACTGCAAGGGAAAGATTTTAGTTTTAAATGGTCTGGAGATCTGAAAATTTCTGATTTAGATTATGCTGATGATTTAGCCCTTTTGGCAAATGATGTTGATGAAATGAACTCTTTCATTCGAGCTGTTGATGAGACTGGTAGTAGAGTAGGTTTGGTTATAAACAGAGAGAAAACTAAAGTGATGAAAATTGGTCAGGCAGGCTGTGATTCAGTTAATCTGAATGGTTGCAGTCTTGAGCAGGTGTCACAGTTTAATTATCTTGGGAGCTATGTAACAGATAATGGTGATATGCGGCATGAGATTAACAGACGAATAGGGATTGCTGCCGGGACTTTTAAGAATCTATGGAGAGTGTGGAGAAATAGGCGTATACACCTAAAGACTAAAATTAGACTGTATAATAGTTTGGTTCTTTCTAGGGTTAGTTATGGTAGTGAAACTTGGACACTTTTAAACAAGATAACAGGAAACTAGATGCTTTTGATTCTAGATGCTTACGCAGTATTTTGGGCATTAGGTGGTTCAACTTTGTAACTAATGATGAGGTTAGGCAAAGGAGTCTGCAACCTCTTTTAAGCAGCATATTGTGCAGAGAGAGACTCCGTTGGTTTGGCCATGTTGCCTGTATGGATAATTATAGATTGGCAAATAGGGTTATGAACAGAGTACCTAAAGGCCTCAGAAAGAGGGGGAGAAAAAGGATGAGGTGGGCAGACAATGTTAAACAGGACCTCATTAGAATTGGTTTGCAGTGGTCAGACACAGCAGATGTAGCTCAGGACAAATATGCTTGGGGAACTAAATTGCAAGGTCTGGTTGGACCTCCGTAGCCCACGGTTGCTTGAGGATGATGATGTGTTATTTCTGTGGTCTGCGTGTGTTATATATATATGTTCTTGTTACAATATTTTGCCATTTTCTATTTGAAGCATGGAATCAAAAGAAAGAAAGAGATATGAGGTCAATTTTTTCTGTGCCTGTAGTTGTCAGTCCATCAGTGTTTAAAATAAATTCTTTCAAATCATTCCATTTTAAGAAAGCTTACTTTCTGTACATCCGATTGGTTTATTAGGGGAAAGTTTTAAATTCTACTCTTAACGTGTTTTACTATTTACAATATGTGTATTTATGCACTATATACATATTTTCATACACGTGTTATAGGGTAATTACGAAAATCCTTGCTCATGGCAATAAAAAGTTATAGCGGTTTTCCTATCTTTTTAAACCATGATTAATCATGAATTTCATGATTAATATTAATGATTTTCCCACCCCTATTTGGTTTGGCCTTGATCGTTAATTTAACCATATATCTCGTAATCCACCTTAAAGCAATCAGTAGCCCAGCACCCTACTGGAAAACAAAGCCATCCTCCCACACAAAAAGGAGCAACTAAAGCAGGTGTGGCTTTACAACAAATACAAAAATAACATTTATTTAACACACTACAACATTTTCCATCTTACTCTTACATTTCCTAAGACTTACAATTTCTCTGAAGTCATTCAATCGCTGGGCTGAGGTCATTGCAACTAACTATTTCTACTAACAAAGTAGGTGCTCACATCGAGAGCCAAGCGACCAACAAGAAAACGTGACTTGCTCCTATGAGTCTCTGAAGCCAAGTCTCTAGAGACCTCTTACTACATCATGCCAGTCCCAAACCAAGAAGCGAACTCCCTAAAAGGCAGCAAGAGTCTCTGCTCTCTCAGACACACAAAAAAATAATCGTCATTCCAAGTCTGTGATTGGCTCTCTCAATTCTCTCTGCTGGGTGGGGGGGTGGGGGGTGGTAAGGGATGAAAAATAGAAGTTTCTCGTCGTGTCATCCTTGTCCTGCAACCACGTGACTGTCCTTCACGGGACCATTGTGCCGTGAGCCGGTGGAATCCCTTTCAGTGTTGTCAGTCAGAGGGGCAGTCCTGGCGCCAGACTCCCCAATCTCAAAGGTGAATCACTGATGCGTGGGCGATTCCTTTGTAGACGCTAGTATGGATTAAGCTGACCCATCGACAGGTAAGTGGTTCGGCTCTGTTGGGATGTGCATCAAAGGAATGCTTTGCAGCAGATGCGCACTGAGCGGCTTATCCATTTTAGTAATCCCTCCTGCGTGGCGCCACTGGACTACAAGGAAGCTGAAGTTTGGACTTGAAAACCATTCTGCGTGATCTAGGCAAATTCATGCAGAACACGTCTTATAAAGTAAAGGTATACTAAATTATAATTCTTTAAAATTCTCATGTTGAACATTGAGCTTTTCTGGCTTCCCATTTTGCATACAGCTGAGGGAACAATGATACAACTCCTTTTATATATAGTGATTTAATGATACTTACAATTTTAGCTTCAAAATTTTATCTGTTAATTACATGATATTTTTAAATGCATTTTAATGGTATTAACTGATACAGAAATATTTATTTTTTATACATAGTACTTATCAGCCAAGATTGGTTTGTGGCCCGATTGGTTGGAAACTCCTTCTGGCTCATTGCTATTGGGTATTATGTGTACATTACATTTCTTGGCTACAGTGGTAAGTAATTGAGTTTTTTAAATGAGTTGTTAGTACTTCTTAATTTAATCTGAATCTAACCCTCAATTTACAAGGTTTCTGTTTAACAAGGCCAAGGAAATGCAACCAGTTTTATTTTACATAATGATAAACTGCTCTTCTCTGCAAGGATTTAGATTTTGCTTATATATATATATAAATATGATACATATTAAGTAGTGAAATTTTACGTTCAATATTTATGTGTGTGTGTGTATATATATGAGGGCATTTAAAAGTTCGTGACATGGATCTGTAGAACAAAAACCATTGCACTTACCTCAACAAAACTTTTACTGTCCTTCAAAATACTCCCCTGCAGCATCTATGCAAAGTTGCAGACATCTATGCCAATTTTGGAATGTGTGGTGGTACTCCTGTTGAGGAATATTCTGCAACTCTGAATGAATGCATTTTGTAAGGTCTTGAACCCTTCAAAAAGGCTTCCCAGCAAGTTGCATTTTAATTTTTGGAAACCAAAACTAACAGAGTGCAAGATCAGATAAATATGCAGGATGAGAACTGTTTGATTTTTTTTTTTCCTGCTTCAGATAGGTTGCAACTTGATTGTGAGCACTGACATTGTCAGGAAGAAGAATCCTTGACATGCGTGTTGTTGGATGCTGCTCTTTCATCTTAAACATTTTGGGCAAAACAATGGTGGTGTGTTATTGGTAGTAATGTATTTATAGTAATCTTTTTCTGGTAAGGTGTTCATGGCTACCACTCCTTGAAAATTGAAAAAAATTGTGAATATCATCTTCCTTGACTGAAAGTCTTGTTGGAGGATTTGGGGGAATGGTTCATATTCTGCAACCCAAACATAGTTGTAGATCTTTCTGGGAGTTGTATGATAATAAAACCATTTCTCGTTACCTCTGACAACGTTGGTTAACCATTTGGGGTTCAAACCTTGTCAGCATCTCCTTGCATTTGTCGACTCTAGCCCTTTTTTACTGTTCTGTTAGTTTGTGAGGTACCCATTTGACACAGATCTTTTGGAACTTAAATGGGGATGAATAATTGTTTCCACACTGCCAATCAATACACTGACATCTAAACTTATTTCCTGAATGGTGATGTGCGAGTTTTCCTTAATGAGTTCATGAACAGAAGCGATTCTTTCACAGCCTCCTTGAGTCTTCTGAGCTCTGCCATCATGCTCTGAATTTATGCATCCGTCTTCTAACAATACCATATGAACAGGCACGATCCCCATATACTTGTGCTGAATCAGCATGAATTTTTTTCACATTGACCCCAAGCTGCATCCTTGTGAAAATATAAAATCTTTCCTTGTCTTTAGTAGGCTTCATAGCAAAACAATGCACAGATTTCACAGAAATCTGTGCATTGTTTTGCCATAAAGATGATACGGCCTTTGTTTTTATGAATTTTTATGAATTTTAATGAAGATGATATGGTCTTTGTTTTTAATGCTTAATGATAAGTTTAAACAAGCTTGCTAATAAGTCATAGCTGATTAACTGCAGAGGGACAAGTGCAAATCTACAGATGTGTCAAGAACTTTTTAAATGCCTTCTGTATACAGTCAACTCTTGATTAAAGTAGATCATAGATAATCCAAAATCATGATTAAAATGAAAATTAATCAAAACATGATATAAAACAAATTTAATATAAACTTAATAGTTAAAATTACTTTCAATATTTAGAAGCAGATTTACCATTCTACAAACGTCATCCCAAAGCGTAAAATAATACAATAGGAGCAAAAACATCACATATAAATTGCTTGACAAAAACAGTCAAAGGGTTGCATTTTCATGGTCTAATTATTATTTTTTACCACAATTAATCTGAAAACCAATTGTTCTGCCCCTGGATAATCCAGAGTTGACTCTATAATGTCCAGCAACCAAAGGCAGTCATTCGTTCATTGTTTCAGTCATTTTTATTTTTGCAAATAAGTCAATAAACTTGCACTAATACTAATGAAAATGATACAGAATTAAGTTTACGTGAAGGTTAGAATTTTTTTTCAAAAATGATTTTATTTCAGGTATGCGTTTTTTTAATTATTATTGCCTTATTTCTGTAAGCCTAATATGATTTTTGCTAAATTTTTAGTGAATTTTTTTTGTTAACATATTGGCAAAAGAACTAAGTAGTTTATCATTTCTGCTGCAGAGATGAGGTTCATGAAGCCTGCATATTTATCTGAAACCATGTAATGGGGCAATTAGTTTAACAAAAGAAATATGCATTCTTCTAGTTAAAAAATGCATATCATCTCTGGTGCATATGGGAAACTCATTTTTAAAGGGAATGAAGTTTTTTTGCGTACCTACTTTTTTCACTCCTTAAAAGTTTTAATTCGAACTAATACATGATAGAGAAAATGCAATAGTAGTATTTTATTAGTACTTATGCAGCAAAAATGTCTTCTCTTTTATTTCTTCAGTTTAAAAGGTTGCTTTTCTCCCACCTCTGAGAAAAGAGGACAATTGTTGCCATCAGTGGAATATCTCTTATTAACACTTTACCACCGAAATTTAAAATTTCTGCCAAAAAAAGATCTGTCTGTCTGTCTGAATGAGAAGTTAGTTCAAACTATAATATTAAAAAAAAAATTAAGATGCTAATGACAGAGTTCTGTGGTGCTAATGGCAGGCTTCATGAACCTGATTTTAAAGGTTGTGGTACTGTTAGGTTTAAATCACTCTTCATAAGTGCTTTAAATAGATTCAAATAAATATCTTTTGCTTCATTTAAAAGAAAATAAGTTTTAACTCTTGAACTTTACATGCTCTTCTGAAGCCCTTCTTATCAAGAAGTATATGCCATCTTATTGGAGAGAAAGATTAATAAGCCTTTTCGTAAATGAAAATATTTTCGAATTGTATTACTTAAAAGTTTCCTATTTTTAGTAGAATTGCAATTTTTTGCGTAACTACGAAATGTTTAATTTTCCCTTGTTCTATGACCATAGAATACCTTTTATTGTTATATGTATTAGACTAGTAACTTTTATGTTATTATTTATAGCTATACCAATACTAGAAAACAGTCAAGTGCTGCTTTATCCACTTGTTTTTCTTGCAATAATCTACATCGTAACACTTATTGGAGGATGGAATATATGTCGCCTTGTTATGGATTTTTATCGATATCGTGTACTCTAAATAATAAGTTTTTATTAAAAAATGAAAAGTCAACAATTTGAAAAAAAAAACAAAAGTGCCCATGTAATAATGGAATTAAAATTATTTTTCTTGAAAATTTCACTATGGTTGAATTATTTTGTTTTCCCAGTTTTTTTCGTGCCACTTAAAATTGATCTTTGTATTTAATTATTTTATGTTTATGCATGTTTTAAAAACCTATCAAAAATATATAGTTTGAAATTAAGCAGAACCGGCGCGAAACAAATATGATGGCTATGACAGAGGGCGAAACGAATTTTTGGCACCCCCCTCCAGAAACATAATTATAAAAAATTTCTATAATTTCAATAATTGTCTTTTAAATTATAAAAATGTTTTTGTCCACAGAGCCTTGATTTACACTACAAACGCCCCCTGGCCAAAAGAGTAGTAGTGCACAATTTATATGTGATCTTTATTTTGAAGAAATTTTTTTTTTACATTTACATCCATGAAACTAGAAGGAGCTTAGAGCCATGACGAAAGGAAACTGTGAAATCATCTTGAAAAACATCTTGAATGGGCAACCATTCTCGAAATTTCCACCGAAGGTCATCTTGGATTACGTCACCCACCACGTCACCCTTTGTTTCCGTATTAGACATGTTTTACATGTTTTGAAAAAGTTCATTGTCCTCACACCCTTGACCGCTGTTTTCGGACCCATCTCGAAATTTCTCTAAGTCCAGAGACTTCAGATGACATTACCCCTTGAAAGTAAACACCCCTTCTGGTCAACCCGCATTGTCACCCACACTTCAACCCCTTTTGTTTCAGACCATCACAGGAGATAGGGTATGGAAACAATGTTTTGGAAATAATTTTTAATCCTCTTATTGAAACTTATTTATCCATCTCCCCTTTATGATAGATCAGCTATTTTGTAAATAAACGTACCCAATTGGATGAAGGCAATCCATTTTTAAATTTCCCTTGGCACCTCCGAACCTCCAACTGTTGTTCCATCTGGTTGAAGGATGATTCCTCAGATATTTGTGTTCAGACATATTCTGCACCACACTTTCCACGTCCCTTTCTGCATCAAGACTTGTTTTGGAACAATGAAGTGATTTTACGTTAATTCTTATTTCTGCCATGTCTCCATTCATTTTTCTCCGTATTTTCATATTAATACTAAACCATTTCAAAATCCTCACCACACGAATCAGGGGGAAAAAATTCTCCCTTCCTTACAAATTTCAATCCCCTCCCAATTAACTTATTTTCCCATTTTAATACTAAACCATTTCAAAGACATCCTGATTGCAACATCACAAAAAATCACAGATAAAATACTCGCCTTCCTATTTCTTTATTTCAATAGTTTATTACTAAACCGGCTCAAAAAAATTGCAATTGCATTAGCAAAAGAATAACCAATAAAACTAACTTTTTTAATTCCCGTATATCCATTACGTGACTTAGTCTCAAGTTTAAGACTTTATTCTTAATACTTATTGTTGTTGTATCCTCAATTCAGCATATGATTCACTTATGCAAAATATTACTCTTTCCTAGGAAGTAACGCTACTCAGTAACAATCGGTAACAAAATAGTATTTCTTCCTCGGAAGAAAAATCAGCTAATTATTTGGAAGTAAGATATCATTTTAAAAAAATCGCAATTATAATCACTTACAGGTTTAAAAATCGTCTTTTCCTTCGTTTACTGGCGAACGTGTGATCAGAAACCCAATGACTCATCACGCTGATGAAATTTTATTTCGTGTTGCGACACGTCTTTAATACATGCGTGTTCGTTACGCTTGTTTGCAAGGTCGGGTATTTAGTTGTCTTTCATCGATAAAAAATATTCTGTAAAGAGTTTTTTTTTTGTACACGGTTCAGTTTTATAGAAAGTAAGCAATGCTACAAGTAGAAAACAATTCATACGTTGAGGGTATCCTTGAATTCATACGTTGCGGATATCCTTGTGTTTTCGCTTGCGTTATGGAAAACCTCTATCTTTAATTCTACATCCAATCACAACATTAACGTACTTAATTGTAAAGTACGCCATTAAGTAAGGTTAACATCAGACCTCCATTAACTTAAATTTACTCGCGTAATGAAACACATATGTGAATACATATAATTATCAAAAAAACAACCACTTTCACACTTACACAAACATAGTGTACTTACATACTTGTTCTAAGAATTCCACACTGGTAATAGAAATATGCATTCTCGTTGAGGAAAAATAACTAAACCGATTCTTACTTAGACATGAAATGCGCGTGTTAGATATATTCACGTAGTGAAATACGTATGGGAATATGTATCATTGTCAAAAACGTGTGCTTGCAGAGAAAAATAACCACTTTCACCCTTATACACACACACAATTTACTTACGCGCTTGTTCAAAACGTAGCAGGGATATTAACTCAAACGTAGCAGGGATAATTCTATTATTCTGTGAAACTCGTATTAAACGACACTTTTTTTTCCCATTTCTACACTGAATTTTTTTTGTTACATCGGCATCGTTTTCTGAAACATGCAGCATTCACACATTTCTTATGATATTAACAATTTTCTGTCTGGATTCCTTCTAACAGTGATTTTCCCTTTCTAATGTACTTTATTTCCTTTTTCTGGTGGGATAAAACCATATTCTCCCTGTAACTGCTATATACTTTTCAATTGTGGTGAACAGTGTATGACATTTTAAAATTAGCTGACCACTTGGAGCTTTTGCAGGCAGTCAACTGTTGAGATGCGTCGTTAAGCCGAAAAGATCCCCCCCAAAGACAAGATGACAGCATACGGGACCTTCCATTGACCTACCCAGCAAAGCGATTGGGCACTGCATTTCATGATTGAAAGTGAATAATTTTTTCACTTCGCCATTAGGGTTGAAAAGATTCTTGAGGAAGATAAAATTCTGGACTTGGGATGTTTCACTCCGAGTGACTCTTAGTTTGTAAAGACATTATTTTTTGTCTGTCACTTATATCCAATGCTCTATACATTATGCTCTATGTGAGAACATCGTTTTTTTGTGACTTATCTATAAGTGCAGAATTCTTTTACTGAGGTCCGGTCATAACATATATGTCAGAGCAAACGACCCTATCCCTCATCAGTGCGAGTCATCGAGAGTCCACTGAGGTTGTGAAAAGACATTACTGGGGGTACTATGAAAATTAAGTGCTAATTTCGCCGGCCTGTGACATAGTTGGCCCACTGCACGTCCATGCGTGTGGATGTGGCAATCCTTCGCTGATCCAACCGTTCGCAATAATAGGAAAAATTTCATGACCTCCATTAACTTAATGGACAAGTAACAACCAGTAACTTTACAAAAAAGTTACTTAATGGCGTACTTTACAACATTAACTTAATGGATGATGCAATCCTCAAAATAATTGATCAATCATGCATATTTCACGTTCAACTAAGAACAGTTATTTTTCCCGCATAAGAATGCATGTTTCTCTAAGTTCGAGACTTTTTTTCCCAGTTTTATTACAAGTATGTGCACGTGCGAAGTACGGTAGTAACGATAGTTTAACCGCAAGTATTCATTTTTTAAGAATTAGGACGTGAATCTAACAATTTCGTTTCATGCAACAATGTTTATTTCTTCATTTCGAGTGAGATGCAGGTCAACAATGTTATTTTCCCTTCAAACATTCACTTTTTGTGTAAGCATGTGAATTTTACATGTGCCACTTCACTGTATGTGAATCAAATATTACTTTTCTGAACAAGGGTGAAATCCACACACTGTGCATATCAAGTATTTATTTGTAAGTTTGAGCCAATTTGGATAATTTTCATGCAAGCGCTTGAACATGCGACACCTAATGTTTTTCAGAGTGAACCTCCATATATGGAATTAGTTTTTTCTACGAGTTTCGAAGAAGCAGAAAAATTTTTTTTGTCCAAAAGGTGGTTATTGCAAAGTATTTCACCGCTGATTTGAATTTGAATATTCATATTTCGGTAGGTGTGGATTTTTCTACAACGCGTTTGAATCTTTTTGAGCACGACTGTCACGTTACAGATGTCTCGTAACGAACAAAACGTGTGTTTTTGTTAATACAGAAGATGACATACAGCCCGAGAATTTTCAAACTTAGAAAACCCCCAAAATCTTATAGAGGGCAAGAAATGCGTTTAAGAACGGGTTGGGTTGTTTTACCTCTGAGCGGCACTTTTTTGCCCACCATGGGCTAAATGGCCAGGTCACATGGACCCCGAAGGCTCAGAGAAGGTTGGGGGAGGGGACCCACTGGAACAGCTGTTGGGAGACAGATGGTAGCCTCCCGTCAAGGCCATCCAGCGTGTTCTTTAACGTGCACAGGGTATGGCTCTCCCGCACACGGGGCCACAGCTTAACGTCCCATCCGACGGACGGCGGCCTTTCCAAGCCCATCGGTGTCCCCTACTGACCGTGGGCAGGGCGGGGAATTTTGCGGAGATAAATCTCAACGCTGACCCAGCTGGGACTCGAACCTGGGAACTACAGATTACGAGCCTGGCGCGCTACCGACTGAGCCACCCCCGCCCCCACGTTTAAGAACGAGGCGGAGGGATGCTAAAAGGATGTAGAACCGACCTGAAAAAGAGAATAATAAAATTTCAGTGTGCTGGAGTTGTGCAGATCAAAAAGGAGGTTTAGATAGTCTGTGCATGATAAGTAAAAACAAGAAATGTCTTTATTTCTAAAAATTTAGACATTTCTTTATTTCAGAAAATGTTATTATTTCTAAATACCTTTATGTGGTGCGTGTGCTGAAGGTTTCGTTTTGCTAGTAGGATAAATCTAGTGATCTAATCAAAGACGAAGGATTGTTTACGCCTGAAGTGAAGGTATTCAAGAGTTATGACAAACAAAATGAAGTAGTAGTAGTAGTCTAGTAGAACAGAGTTGGTCTTACATGCTCTGTAGAAAAAGGGTTATTAATTTATGTACGATAGCAGTTAGTTTACGTCATTTCATCCATATTTTTGTAATAATTTGCATTGCATTGCAAATATACTTATTATACTCACACTGTGTCATCCATTTAAAATTTACAACATTATTATATATTTGTCAATCGCCTTCTCTAAGGAATAATAATAATTCTTTAATTAAACTTAATATTAAGATAATTTTGTAGTTGAATATATATTAAGATTAGTTGATCCCGCCATCTATTGTTTGTGATGGTAATAGAATTTACAATGCGAACCTGCTTTTTTAGTGTCACTGATTTTAAAAATATCTCAATATTTCCACAATTTACCTCACCAATCCTGTCGTAAAAGTTGCACGATTGGAGGATTACTGCATTGCAATAGTTTCAAGTTGCCACTACTAAATCCAGGGTTCGAGTCGAGGAGCAGGGGTAACTTAGTCGGTAGTGTGCCCATCTCATAATCTGCAGTTCCCAGGTTCGAGTCCCACCTGGGTCAATGTTCAGATTTTTCTCTGCAAAACTTCCTGTCCTGCCCTCAGCCAGTAGGGGACACAGATGGGCTTGGAAAGGCCACCATCCGTCGGATGGGATGTTACAGCTATACCCTGTGCACGTTAAAGAACACACTGGATCGCCTTGACGGCAGGCTACCATCAGTCTCCCAACAGCTGTTCCAGTAGGTCCTCTCCCCCAACCTTCGGGGTCCTTGTGACTCGGCCATTTAGCCCATTGTGTGCAAATAAGTGCCGCTTAGAGGTAAAACCTAACCCGTGACTTCACGTCACTTAGATACATGCCTGCACGTATCTGTTGCACGCCGGGAAAAACATTTTCATAATGTGACGATTACGCACTAGTTATGACGCAAGAGGGAGGGGATCCTGAACGCGCGCATTAGCGGTTGACAATCAAAAGGAGTTACGCATGCGAAATCATTCTACTGCTCAAAGAAAGAATTGTGATTAGTCCAAATGAAATAATCCCCAAAATCATAAATATAACGTAAAAAAGGTAAAATTGGTTAAGGAAAAGTGAATGGGTGGACCATCATAATAATCAATCATATTCTTATGCAGCCCATCTGGTGAAACCCATATGTACTTATGTTGCAGTGTTTATAATAAGTGTTAGTTATTCTCAAACCATTAAGTTTACTTATTTGTAGTAGGTGTCCATTGCAGCTACTAATACCAAAGGGACCTATCACCCCTCCCCAAAGGTCAGAGTCAGTACCAACTTTGGCATTGAAGTCAACTAGAACAAGGGTAATATTCTTCTTTCTTGACAGAATTTAAAAAAATCCTGAAGTTGTCCATAAAACGTATCCTCAGTGGGGCCATAATAACAGATAACATTCAACTCTTTAATGCTTGTCTGAAATTTAGCTTAAGAAACCTTTTATTAATGCACTCATATCCTACACTGGTTTCCATAAGGAAAATCCCTATGTTAAGTCAATGGGAAGCTAACTTTAAAGCTCTATAACTTTTAAAATAAGCTTTTTTGTTTTGAAAAATATGATTGCAGATCAAAATCTCAATCAAATAAATCAATATTTCGATTTTCAGCAATATTCGTCCAGTATTTCATGAGTTATGGAAGTTTGAATATTTAACAACAACAATGCCAGTCTTAAGAAACTTATACAAAACTGAATAGTGAAAGAATTCTTTACACGAAGTTCTAAAATACTTATTTTATTAAACACTTCGATACATTACTTATTACTAAGTTTTAAACAAAGACATTTGGTTTTAGAACTGAACTTAGAAATTAACTTCTGACGTTAATTTTTGTGGCTGGCATTGTTATCGCTAAATATTCAAACTTCCGTAACGCATTAAATACTGAACGAACATTGTTGAAAATCGAGTTATTGATTTATCTGACTGAGATCTTTATCTGCAATCACATTTTTCAAAACAAAAACTTATTTTAGACTATATTAATAAAAATATCTATCAATATATATTCTATATATATTGGGTGATTGACCATTCCTCAGCAGAGTAGAAAAAAAAGTAGCCATAGTTGTCCAGATCAGACCAGTCTCTTCCGTTGACTCCCAGAAGAGAGTATCTCTTTTGAAAGGTACAAACGGTCTGCACGACGAGAAGATAGGATCGGACATTAGGTGCTAGGCCTGTTCTGTGCATCATCAGAGGGGATTGGTGCATAACTCTCCTTCCAGTGACTTCGTAGCTACCTTTACAGTTCCAAGGCCACAGTGTACCCACATTTTTCTTAGAAAAGACGCAATGTAAAGAATCACTAGCGTCTCTTGTCCAATATTTGATTTAAAAAGTTTAGAACCATTTTCACTCTTTCATTAGGAAACATCAAGTACCGGTTGGGAAATTCCGTTCAATGATTCGGAAACATCGAGTGCGGAACGGCCTTCCGGTTGTGATTTGAAAACATCAAGTACCTGAAAGGTATTCCGATTAAGTTGTAGCACTGTTTCTGGTAATTACTTCCTCTACTCAAAAAGTCACGCTTCACTACTGACAAACCAATGTTAAGGAATAAGAACCCATATATAACTGTAAAACAAGATGCTTTATTAATATAGTGGTATACAGTGTAACATATTTCTTGGATGCTAACAAGTGAAAAAATCATGTTTTTATCGTGTGTATATAATTACATGTGCCATATTTATTAAGCATAGTCTTGCTACATATCACTTAATATCTGCCATACCGAATCTGGTAGCTTGACATTTCCTACTAACATTTCTTTGGAACAGTATCTTGTTTCTAGGCAAAAAAACTTCAGTCGTATGTTAAATATACAGAACGTCTGGCCTTAATTTTCAGTTAAAAATAACAAACGGAAATATATTTTTGTGGAATTCAAGCCCTTTTACATGCAGTTAGTTCTCTACATTTTTAGAAATCTAAACAATTTATAAAATTTTCAATTGTCAGAAAAACGGATTTCTTTTAAAAAGGTTAGAGTAAAATTAACACAAAAAAAAACTTTTAGGGTTATTCTTCGTACAGAACATTCTCGATTATCAGCAGGTAAATTTTTAAATAAACTTTTTTTTTATCTACATGAATTCTGTAACTCCATATTAATTTGTTTTTGTTTGCATTTATAGTGTTAAAATATACCTATTGAAATATGTGTAGCAAAATGGCTTTAAAAACCAAATTTCCAGAATATCAGCTGTATTTTGATTATTCGACCTCTTCTGTTTTTTTTTTAGGTCCGAAAAAGCACAATTAAGAATTTATGATTGCAAAAGACATCCAAGTCAGTACAACCTGAAGTAATCATACACACACAAAAAAAATTGTCTCAATAACTAACTAATATCATCTGTTAGTCTATTAGTCGTTGTGTCCACAGGATGACCCCAAAAATTTAAATTGAATAACTTTTGACAGTATTACTAGGGTACGATTCTTTATGCAGAAAAAAATTTATCTTGTTTGTGTGACAATCTCCAAGCATGGTACTGTACGTAACTCTTAATGATCAACTGAATTGGCAAGGACGGTCTAAGGCAATAGAAAAAATATGAGTTAAGGGATGTGCTTTACCCAGTCTTTAAGCACTGGCCAGAATTCCAACGCCAAGTACGGTAAGCCGGCTACTGGGAATTTGCAGCTAATGACAATTGTAAAACACCCGTTGAAGAGATGGTTGAGAAGCATTACAATAAACTACATGGTAAGAAAATGCAATTTTGCATTTCGTAAAATTGGCGCAAAGTTTCATAGTAAAAAGCTAACGGCGGAACTGTAATAGGTAGCAAATGACAAATTTAAATAAAGCCAGGCTGGTGAACAGAGCACCAAAATCGTGATCATAAAAGAAAGCAAGCAACCAAATGTTGTCAAGATGTGGAGCGAAAACCTTGAAAACTTTATGTCGTAATGATGCATTAATTTCAACTTCAATATGAGGAATACTGGAAACAGATATTAAATTATTCTTAAACAAATTCTAGTTGAACTTAAATGATAACGATAAAGAAAAACCGTGAGGTTCTGTCAAAAAGTGAAATAGCACATATTCTTTCTAAGTTCAATGGACGCCATAAGTATGCAATGTCTGCAACTTTACTTAGATATTTTAATAAGGTCACTGAAATCATAAAAAGAAATTGTATTCTTGCACACACTAAGTTTCCCTAGCCATATGTTCCATTTTTTCAGGAAGTGTTTCCCGGAATTATTAAAGGAACACCATTTGCATTCATTTTTGAAATTGATTTCAAAATGCCTGTTTTCGATGAAAATTAAAAAATTATTTTTACTATGCTTTATTACCACTCTATAGTAATATATGTAGCTTTATGTGCGATACAATATAAATCAGGAATAAACAATCCGTCGCTCGCGAGCAGTTCAACTTCGTCTGCTGTTATGAATAGTGCTAAACACTAAAACATTCCTTTGAACTAGTACAAAATAAAAGCAATATTTTTTAACTTTCTAAGTAAACATTATTTACATTTCTATAACGTATAAAAATACTAAAAGTATTTTAATTAAAACGTTAAGTTTGCCAAGTTGGTAACCACTGGAAAACAGTTGAATCATTTCACTTTTATTTGAAATAAATCGATATTTTCACTTATTTCATAATCATTAATAAAATATTTTTGCAAACCCTTGTCGTAATTTATAAGGTAAATATTTTGCTCAGCATTTTTTTAACGTCCTTGGAACTTTCCGTTTTTTTAAGACACTCTCACCTTAACTAAAATGTACGATACATACATACAAAATCCTCGTGCAGCCATGGAGGTCCTACTAGATTGTGTAATTTTGTTTTCCACACCTGTCTGTCCTGAGCTACAGCTGCTGCATTTGGCTACTATAGTCCAAATCTAGCAAGGTCCCGTTTGACATTGTCTGCCCATCGCATCCTAAATCCCCCTTTTCCTGAAGCCTTTGGGAACACTGTTCGTAATCCTATTTTATCAATCTGCAGCTATGAATATGGGTAACATGGCCAAACCAATGCAGTTTCTACACAACATGCTGCTCAAAGGCGGTTGCTCACTCCTTTTTCTAACCTAATCATTACTTACAAAGTTAAACCACTTAATGCCCAAGATACTGTGTAAGCATCTAGAATCAAAGGCATCACTACCAAGAACTATTATACAGCCTGTTAGTTTTTAGGTGTACAGGTCTATTTTTCCACACTCCCCATAGATTTTTAAGTCATAGCAGCAATTCCTATTCTTCTATTTATCTCATGCCGCACATCACTGGTATCTATTATAAGAGGTCCCAAGATAATTAAACTGAGAACTTGCTCAAGAGGCAGCCATTCAAAACAACTGAAGCATCATCTGCCTGACCAATTTTCATCAGTTTTTCTCTCTATCACCAGTCTCATCAACAGCCCTAATGGAAGAATTAGCCAAAAGGGCCAAATCATCTGCATAATCTAAATCACAAATTTTGAAATCTCTAGACCATTTAAAGCCATAATCGTTCCCCTTGCAAAGAATTTCACATAACATAATCAATAACCAAAGAGAAAAGGAGACAAAATGCACCCTTGTTTAACTCCACTAGCAAAGCTAAAACCAAATGCTACATGCCTTACCAGCTATCACAAGACTTATTAAAGAGAGCCTTCATTACACTTAATGTGCCAGGTATTCTATATGATCTAACGAACAACCACAAATTATGCCAATTAACAGGGTCAAAAGCCTTTTTGAAATCTACAAAGCCAGTAACCACAGGTTTCAAGAATCTAGGTGAAAATATTTGATCAATACATCCTATACCACTTTTCAATCCGCACTTTCATCACGCAGTTGTCCATCAACCAAATTCTTAATTCCATTAAGTACAAATCATGCAAAATACTTTACCTGGAACAGAAAGTAAACTAAGTCCCCTATAATTATCACAAGAACTGCGATTGCCCTTTTTAAATATCGAATAAAAATAGCTCTAGTAAAATCCTTAAGAACACCTTTATCATAAAAAAAAAATTCAGTCAACCATGTGACAACATAAATGTTCCCATCTCTAAGCATTTCAGTGGTGATTTCGTCCACCCTTGGGGATTCATGCAATTTTAATTTAGAGATAGCCAGAGTGACTTCAGAATGTGATGATATAGGACCAACTGTATTACTCTTCAAGATTCCAGGTTCTGGTAGGTAACAGGGACAGACTGCTCCTTTGATGAAACCAGTGGATGACCATTAAGTATAACTGACAACACTGAGAAAGAACTTAAAAAATATATAACTGATTTTTTATAATCTAAAAATTGAAATCTTTTTCATTTTATCTTTTTTACATCTGAACTTTGTGCTACTTTCCCAGCTGACTGGGGGTATATTTTGAAATTGTTTTCCACGAGGGAAAAACTCAAGTGTTTCTTTTTTAGGTTGAAGCGAATATTGATAATAAAGATCTCGCAGAGATATGAAACTTTTTTTTTTTTGTAACCGCAATCATGCCTACAGATAGCAACCAGTGTTTAGCAAAAATAGAAGAATCTTGGCTAAAGCATAATCATTCTTAACTGAAGTACAATACGTAGCGATGCAGAAATGAAAACAAATTGAGCAACTTTTTGCCAAGAACTGCAAGGAACTTTTCAACTTGTTAAAACTAATAGTTATCGGTAAATGAAAATAAAAAAAAAAAATACGATCGTTAGAATTTGAAAGGAATTTTACAACTTATAACACTTTCTGAGCAAGATATGAAAAATGTTATCTTATTTAAAAAAAAGATAAAAGGTAATAACTATGTACTAGAACTCAGGAAGCACCTGGAAATCAAAAGAAATTTCCCACTGGTCAGTTGCACATACTTCTGCCAAATCTTATTCTTTCAAGCTCATATCATACTTAGTCTGCTGCTGCTGGAATTCTAAAATTTTATTTCACTACGATCGTTAAGAATAGACCTCAACATACACTGCTGTCTAAAAGTTAAGCATAATTCAGAAACTTAATAATTTCCCTCGTTCGTCAGCTATTAACATTACATTTTACGTGCCAATGAAATATAATCATACGCTTTCAAAATCTATGGTGTTACAAAAGCTGGACGATTCTGTGTCACTCGGTTCATGTTGAGTGTTTCATAACAGTATGGCACAAAGAATGGATGCTCTTACACGTGGGAACAATCGATATGTTAAGAGTCTGGCCAATCTCAGACCGATGTGTATGGGACTATAAACGTCCAATAAAATTAGTATTTTCAGACTTGGGAAACAGTTCCAACAAAGAGACATTAGGCATAGACGAAGGAAAGTTCATTCAAGAGTGACAACAGTGCAGGATACCACTATCTTGCGCTAACAGTCCAACATCATAAGGCAATGTCTGCCAGGTAACTCTCTCTGGAGCTTCCTGCAGCCATTAGAAAGTTTTGAGGAAAATTTTACAGAAGGCTGAACCATAGAGGGATCTTTGTCAGACAGTCGGGTTAACAGTTTGCATTCCCCTCAATCCTTCGCACAGGGGAGCCTAATTAACATTGTGCAGACAACCCAAATAATGGGTGCATGTGCTTTGATCTGGAGATAGTAATAATTCGTTACCAACTTTCTGTCATCAGAGAATGACACAACTATAGTAATTTGATCTGGGGTGGCATTATGTCAAAGGGATACCTCTTTGCTGGAGGCACTGTGATTGGTCAGAGGTACAAAGACAATATCTTTCAACCCTCTGTGAGGACTTGAGAGGTGCTGTCAGCCCCGTTTATTTTGATAGACGATAATGGCCTCCCACATGGGGCTCAAAGTGATGGATTCCTTGATCATATTGTGTGCTAATTCTCCATACTTTAATCTTATGGAGAATGTGCGAGATACACTAAGGGGAATGTACTGAAATACCACGAGCTCCGATCTGCTCCCCAGGAAGTGGGATGTACTGCCACCACACCTCATGACCAGTCTGGTAGACAATACGAGGTGTTGTGATGCTTATGTTGCTATGTGGGGTCATATACATTAACCTCCCCATTCTAATGAAACAGGTCCTTTGCATAATCCATGGAAATCATGGGTTTGGTTTCATCTATGCCTCACTGTTTATTGTATCATATAATAATGCATTTTCACTACCAATCTCATAGCATTTCATTGGATTTCACAAAATTTGCAATTATGCTTAATCTTTTCAACACTGTAGATAAGACAACTGAATAACCATGAAAATGCCAAAACATAGAACTTTCACTGTGTATATAATCAACCCTGTTGTAACCTGGGATCATTGCAGACAACAGATAATTTTAATTATGAATATTAAATAACTAGAATATGTAAAGCTACTTCACTCTGTGGCAGCATTTTCCTAACATTTTTTAAAATTCCCTGCTATTTTTTTGCTGATTGCCATTCATTGTACAATATTTTTTTTTATGTCATATTTTGGTAACCTGGAGCCCATTAAAATTCCTTAATTTATTGTTTTCTCTTTCAGTCAGGTTATATATATTGTAGATTTTATTGTTAACACGTGCTTTTTTGAAACATAGCAAATTGTCCTAATAGTAAATTTAGATAATAGCCTAAATTACACAATTTCTGAAAGAATTATCCATTTTTATTTCCCTCTTTATTTTTGGATTTCTGATTTCATGTGATTAACAGATTGCTGAGTACTAGCACAGATTAGCAAGGCCTGGCTCATTCTATGCCATCACTTGAATAAAAGGTTGCTTTCATTTGTTCTATCACTACTGTTAATTGTCATTTGCTCTCACATCATATGTATTCTCAAGTAATCCAAGGTCTAGTTGTCAATGTTTCAGTGCTATAAAATTACCGAACTTCTTTTAGCAATGTTAAGTATGGCACACCCATACTTTTTGGTGCAAGGTATTATGAATATTGGAAGAAGGCAATGATTAAGAATCGCATACAATCAAGATGGCAATTATGTGTTTAACAAAATCCTAATAGTGCTTATGTTATGGAATCTACTTCAGATGAGGCATCTCTAACCAAAAAGGTAGATACTCTAGTGGTGAAATTTCCTGTCCCCTAAATGGGCAGGTATACATCAATCAATAACTGGGCACTGAAAGAGGAATGATATAGCTGATCTTGTGAAATGACTTGTAAACCCTTGGATCAACAAGGGCAGAAATATCATTACACTCTAACTTCATATCATACAATTAGCAGACCTTTTGAAAATAAATACAATTGTAGACCACAAGAAATAATAGCAGTGTCAAGTGAATCCCTACTAAATCAAAAGAGTGATGTGAATTATTCTATTTTGCATTTAGATTATAAAATATATATATTTTACTATAAGGAAGTTGAAAGATTTAATAGTAGCACTGTGAGTTTTAAGAATATATCTTAAACACAAATAAACAACTAAAAAATCTCCATCTGGCAGCTTATTTGCCACGGAAGTCTGACAAGAGTTTGTCAGTATAACACACCCTAGAACTAAAATAGTGAGCAACTTTTCAGCAGAAAGATAACGAGCTTAAAAACAAAAACATGCCTTCTCTATGTTTGAACAGTTACATACACACTAAATATTGTGGCATTAGGGCAGTTTTCAATGGCTTGGATATGCCTCTGTATCAATATAACACCAAGCACTAAACACTTTTTGCTAACATACTTTGATGAGAATAATCTCGCTGTCAGTCACTTTGAAGTTTGATCAATGAATAAGATGCAAAAATATTCTGTGTGCTATCTCTCAGATTCGAACTCAGGGTATCTTGGGAAAGCAGCTAGCATTCGAGTTCGAGAATCCCTAGATATTTTAAAAACTAAAAAAATTACCTACTGTAGAGACAAATATTCAGTTGCATTTGAAATTCCAACTCAATAATAGGTTCCCTTCCCCCAAGTTCTATGAGACCTTATGACTTGGCCAATTAGCCCATTGTATGCAAAGGAGTGATGCTCAAAGGTAAAGCAACAGAACAAGCATTCCCCACAAAGTTAATATATTTCAATATGAACATATTGGCAGCCTAGAGAAGGGTGCATCAAGCCCTCCCCCAAGAACCTGTTAATACAAATACATATAAATTTTTAAAGTAGGAAAGGGCCAATATAACCCAAAATATTACAGAACAGTTTTACTCATAAATCTCTTGTTTTCTTTATATTTGGGGGTACTATTATTTATGGAGCATTTTGTGTAGTTCTTGCAGCAAAGGAAAATAAGACTAATTGTAGCTCCAAAATTAGCGAACAACTAGAATAAAGACTAGTTGTGAATCTAAAACAGTATGTAATTGCAACTGCCTTTTGATTAAATCAGATCAAAACTGAATTGTTTTGGATTGATTGTTTTACCTCTGAGCGGCACTTTTTTGCACACAATGGGCTAAATGGCCAGGTCACATGGACCCCGAAGGCTCAGAGAAGGTTCGGGGAGGGGACCCACTAGAACAGCTGTTGGGAGACAGATGGTAGCCCCCCGTCAAGGCCATCCAGCGTGTTCTTTAACATGCACAGGGTATGGCTCTCCCGCACACGGGGCCACGGCTTAACGTCCCATCCGACGGATGGCGTCCTTTCCAAGCCCATCGGTGTCCCCTACTGACCGTGGGCAGGGCGGGGAATTTTGTGGAGATAAATCTCAATGCTGACCCAGCTGGGACTCGAACCTGGGAATTACAGATTACGAGCCTGGCGTGCTACCGACTGAGCCACCCCCACCCCGATCAAAACTGAAACAAAATAAACTAATCGGGTAGCATCTCATGTCAGTGGTACTTGAGACAGATGCGACACCTTCATAGCCTAAAGTAATTTCATCTTTGGTGGTACTCAGGAATAAGACACATGACAAGTGAATTGCTTGAGGCTATAAAGTCTCGTAAAAAATGTGAAGAATGGAAGAACAAAAAATCACCCCCCCCCCCAACATTCTGATAGTTAATGATTCTGTCAACAAAGTGCAAAATGTTTTTGGGAAAGAGAAGTGATGAGGATGCCCTTGTAGGTCTTGAGGGAGGATTCTATCGGATGGACTTCACAGTAGTAAATCATTAAAACACATGAATGTAAAAGGTTTAGCATATGTCTTTTTCAATTAAATTTAATAAAAAATTAAAATAAACAAGATTTCAACACCTATGCTAATCAGAACTTGTTTGGGTCATGCCAGCCCGGTGGCTGAATGGCTAGTGTTCTTGGTTGCAGATCAATGGAACCTATGTTCAAGTCCTGAATAAGACAGGGATGCTTCTTTTCATGTTTTTTCCTTTTTGCTGAGGTTTCACCTTCTTCACAGATCTCTGTGACGTATTATACTGACAAGTACTTATGACATTCATAAATACTTGGCTCCAAAAAAAGTTGTTTACTGTATTATTTTGGGAATAGGGGACAGGCTACGCCCAAATGTTTCCTGGTTGGTGTAGAGGAAGAAGAAAAAATTTACTGCATTATTTTTTTTATTTAAAAAAAAAAGGCCTTTTTGTTGAAAATTGTTGAATTTGAGGATTTAATTTGTAAAAATTTAATTTCATTTTAAGTCGTTAGCACATCTTTATTTCTGATGGAACATGACATAAAGAGGATGGGATTTTTGTTTTCCCTGAAATCAGGTGAATTAAGTTTTTAATCTAAGAAAATGTGCAAGACCCATACGAAAATCATCTGTGAAAACTGATGCTACACAATATACCCAGGGCTCAAAAATCTTAAATGCACTTTTGAGACAATGTTTACAGTTATGTGACGTAACATAACATAAAGTAAACATAAAGTTTATATATATTTTTCACATGAAATTTTCTGAAGAAAAAATGGTGTTACTTAGCATCAGTGCCAGAGCACCAAAATCTATCAGATGGTTATTGATAATGTGTGTATCTTAGTACAGCAGAACTTGGATTAGTCAACCTATACTTGGATGGATCAGAATACATTGAAATGTTGCATATTTGAGAGAAAATGCACGTAATTAAGGCTGGGAAAGAAATGAAAAACAACCTAATTATGCACAAGGAAATGGAAACGTCTCACAATATTATGCTAACAAAGTATATTGATAAATATGAAATTATATTGAGAGAAATAATCCATAATGAATATCTATCAAAACGAATTACCATAATATTAATGCTGCAAGGAAGCTGCTAAAGCCAGCATAATACACTTATTTTAATTGAATGTTCTGATTTTACGAACATGTGATTTATTGCTGCAAACTATCTGAATAATTTTGCTCTCCACGTTAAAAGCTTTTAAAAAACATATAAAGCATAATAATCAGTGAAAAAGGGGAGGATAACATCATGCAAGTATATTATTTAAAATTCTACTGAAAAAAAATGCTAAAATGGAGTTTAGTGGATCAATCTACAGATTTTACTTGAAGAAATTATAACACTGTCTTGAGGGGGATGCTGGGAAGCATAGCCCTAACATCAAGTGGTAGCTGTACAAAATTTAACTATCATCAGACTTTGGCAGGTTAAACCAATAATCAGATAATTGAGGGTAAGTTAATCAAGGTTTTGCTGTGTGCAAAAAAAACCTGTGCCCCCTCCCAAGATAATTTTATGTGTACACACTTGAACTGGAGCATATTTAACTGAAATTCAAGTTCAAGCCATATGCATTCCAACATGCCTTTGTTAACTGATTCAATTACATCAGTGATATGAGTTTTGAGGTCATCAACACTTTGTACCTTGGATGTGTACATTTGGTCTCTGACATATCTCCCCCCCCCCCCCCACCATATGAAAATAAAAAAATAAACGGTGTAATGTCCAGGATACTTTCAGCACTGTAAGATGTGCTGGATCTGCACATTATGTTTTAAGGAATTCCAGTTCCAGGAATTTCTTGTGCATACTCTGATGCTGCTGTGGAATGGCGAGTCAGTGTGTTGATTAACCTGAGTGTAGAATTTCTTTGTGGACTTGCCATTTTTAAACCTGACCCATTTGCATGGAACTAGTGCCTTTATAAGGTTCAGCATAAGTAAGAAATATTGAGTTGGACTATCAAATGCTGCATACTGCAAGTCTCGCAGAAAGTAGTTTTTTTTTTTTCAATTCAATTTTCAAATTGTCTAGGCACTTTTTGTCCATCCCATACTTTTCATCAGCAATTCTGATGTGAATGATCTTACTGTGCATATTAAAGGGACAAATTTAGAAAACTTGAAATTAATAATATTCATTATTCTTGTTTGTGCTGGTGTTCTCATGAGAAACTATGTGAGATACAACAAAAGTACAAATTTTTATTCTAGTTTTGGCTAAGAAGTTTACTTGTGAAAATTTGTCGACCAAATTTTGAAACACTCTATACCAGAATGGTATTTCAGTCCATTTTGGATCACTCAAGGAGCAGGGACAAGTGTCTGGATCAACTCAGTTACTTGCCACATTTTTTTATCTAAATCCTAACATTATGCTATAAAGGTCAAATTTTTAGCCCAATATTCTAGCTTTGCTGAAGAAAACTAGTATTGCCAATCACAGTAATTCTATTAAATAAAAATTTGGTAGACTATCAATAATTTGGCCAAACTAAACACCTGTTAATAACAAAGTTGAGTCAATGCTGTGAACATATAAATGACACCAAGTTGCTTAAACTATATTTTACCTTTTCGAGTTCTAAACTATATTTTACCTTTTCGAGTTCTGTTAAATTACTATACAGACCTGTGACGGTGATGGGCTGTTTTACCTCTGAGCAACACTTTTTTTGCACACAATGGGCTAAATGGGCAGATCCAAAGACTCGAGGGCTCAGAGAAAGTTGGGGGGAGGGGGACCCACCGTTAGGAGACAGATGGTAGCCTCCTGTTAAGACCATCTATGTGCTTTAACGTGCATAGGATATGACTCTCCTGCACAAGGGACCACAGCTTATAACACCCCATCTGATGAATGGCAGCTTTCCAAGCCTTTAGGTTTTCCCTACTGACCAAGGGAAGGGAGGGGTTTAACAGAGATAAATCTCAACACTGACCCAGCTGGGACATGAATCTGGGAACTACAGATTGTGAGCCTGGTGCACTACCAACTGAGCCACCAATGCCCCATGAAGGTGGTGACTATTCAGTAGAAAGCTAAGGTAAATATATATATTACCTGGAGTTTAAACCCAGTACATTTCTACTACAGCTGAACATTGTTTGGTCTTTTAGAGGAAAATACACTGAAAGGTCAATTTTTTATATACACACCCACCTAATAACATGTGGGTTCAACTTTTGCCCTCAAAAGTGCAGCAACATGTTGTGGCATGGACTCTACCAGGTGTTGGAAACATTCAGGTGGTATTGCAGCCTATGTTTCCAGGACAGCCGTCCGTAATGCATCAAGAGTTGCCAGTGGTGGGTTTCGGGCTCGAATAATGTATCACTCCATTTCATCCCCCAGATGCTCAATAGGGACCAGAGAGTGAGAGGGCCATTTGAGGGTTGTGAACTCAATGGAATGCTCCTCCAACCAGTCCTTTGCCAAACGGGAGTGGTGAGATAGGGCTTGTTGAAAGATGGCATTCTGCTGTGGGAAATGGGTAGCCACGAACAGGTGTAGGTGGTCAGCGAGTATGTCAATGCAGCCTTTTGAGGTGATGGTGGCCTCAATAGGTACAAGGGGTTCCAAGATGACCCACATAAACACACACCAGAACATTGCACAGCCTCTAATGACCTGATTTAACAGTTGGAGTCCATGACCTTGTGTGGCTACACCACACAAGCACCCCCCACAGGCATGTTGTAGTTGGAACCTTGATTTCAAATTTTCCATGGTCCACTGCCAATGTTTCTTTGCCCACTGCAGCCTCACAGCCTGGTGCAGTGCTGTTAACAAGGGTACTTGATTTGGGCCCCCCACAGCATGTTGTAGTTGGAACCTTGATTTCAAATTTTCCATGGTCCACTGCCAATGTTTCTTTGCCCACTGCAGCCTCACAGCCTGGTGCAGTGCTGTTAACAAGGGTACTTGATTTGGGCATCGGCTGCCATAGCCCAGTCTTACCATTGTACATTGAAAGATCTTTGCACAAACCTACGTAGCTGCCCCATCACTGAATGCCAATGTTATCATCTGCACTGTGGCTTTCCGTTACATTGCTATTATATGGGAGATGTGGAGGTCACCTTGAACATCGACAGCTCAGTTATGGGCACATTTTTCATGCTTTTGAGTAGTTCTGATACACACATGATGGTTGCATGCGAAAATCCAAGATGTTCTGCAGTTATGGATAAGGAGCATCACATCTTTTTCACACCATCTGCCCATGATCAAACTCGCTCAAGTCTCTGTGCTTACCCATCATAACAGTTGTAAGTATGCTACACAGCATGTAGATATCTGACCTACTTATAATCTGCAAGGTGTTTCAATTGGCAGTATTATTGTGGAGTAGGGGAGGCTGCAGGATGGGTGCAGTATGTAATTAAATTGTGCTTTCAGTGTATGCTGCATTAGTGCTAAAACAGTAAATAAAATAATAAATATCCCCCAAAGCAGCTACTTGCCACAAAGGTCTGACAGGAGCCTGTCAGTTTATATGCCACAGTAGAAGGTACAATCTTTTCAATACAAATATTTTAAAGAAAACTGAGAAGAGGAAAAATATTATAGTTTATATTGTATTACATTAATTTCGGATTAGTAGGAAGCTGAGAACTATTACTAGTTAAAATACTACACTAATGAAATTTTCCTGGATGCAATGCAAGGTTTTAAAGATTTCTGTAGAGGTATCTTCCTTTATAAAATATATAGTATGATTAGTGCAGTCTTGCACATTGGTACTAATTAGTTTGTCCATTAATGTAATTATTCATGTTAACTAAATAATAGTGTTGAATTTTATTTTAATTACTATAAATGTTAAATGAAAATAAGAATTTGAAGGACACTGTGTCAAGCTGGAAAATTTTGTATACTTTTCTGCAAGGCTGGATTAGAGTATCAGAAAGTTTATGTATTATTTGCACAACATACAAGCACAAAATAGAGAAAAAAAAAACATACAGTCAACAATAATCTTGTATTATGATTATGATGATATGACTCCATACACTGTCCATCTAAGCTAATTTTAACGCCTTTCAATTTCAAAACACACATTTAAAACACAGTAAATTCTCACATATCTATACAAAAACTGTGGCTGACATACATAATTGCTACATCACGGTATCAATGTACTTTAAGATATAAAGGTGATCTGGTTACTTTGAAGTTACAAATTGCAAAGAAAACTAGTATATTTATCTTTACATTATCTAATATTCAACAAAATTTAATAATCCAATTTCCAGATTTGGAATTCATAAACAATTGTATTTAAAGAAGCAGCCATAAGTAACAAGTGATGTACTAATAATATAAAACTTTGCATTTTAATTTAGGTAATGAATAGGAAACAGGCTACATAGTGTATACCTTTACCATCTATTGCAATAGTTCATTAATTCTGCCAAAGTTGCATAAGAAGTATTTACTATGATAAGTCCTCAGTAACAGGATTTTTTTTTTTTTGGGGGGGGGGGAACAAATGGAACTTGCTTCCTTCCCCTTAGAATTCTAGTAAGGGTAATAGAGGCAAAAAGTTATGAAATTTATGAACATTTCATGCCTTTTCTAAGAAATATTTTTCTACAATGAAATTCCAGTCTTTTGGTTCCCCCTTTATCTTTTTCCAACTCGATCAAGTCACCTGGCTGATATTTCTTCAAAATATTTCAGAATGAATGATGTTTACCACTCTTGTCACAAATTTTAAGAACTATAGTAACCAGATCATACTCATTCATAATCTAATTTGCACATTTATCTAGAACTTTCCTTTATAATTTCTAACCATTCAGCTTCAATTAAATAGTTATCTAACTGTTACACTACTAACATTTCTTATTTATTGTAACATTACATTTAATTTTGCTTATGTTCTCAGAAGCAGATTCTCAAACTGCTTAGTAACAAAACACTAATAATACTGAATTATAAATTTCAAAATTATCACACAGTATTTTGTAAAACATTCTTTCACTCACTCTATATACTGGGTGATTACAAATGAGCATAACAATTTGAAATATTTATTTTACAAAAAATAGAGATACAACATTTAACTTATGAAAATTGTCTGCATGCCACAAAAAGATTACAAATGTTCAATATGGCTATCATGGGCCACCTTACATGCATCCACCCTATATTCCAGTTCATTTCATGCTTTCTGTGTGTCCATGTGAACAGACCATGTGATTTGACATGTGTTCCTCCAGTCATTTGCAGTTGGTGTGTGTGTGTGTGGGGGGGGGGGGGGGTGATTTAACTGTAAATGAGCTGAAGGAACACATATGTTGAATTACTAGATCAGTTGGCAGGGTCACACTAAGTAGGGAATGAACTGGAATACAGGGTGGATGTATGCAACATGATTTATGGTAGCCATATTGAACAGTTGGAATCTTTTTCTGATATTCAAAAAGTTTGCACACAGGTGTTCTCTAAAAATATGTAGCATTTGGTGATATTGCATTTATACTGTTTGTACAATATTTAAAAGTGCTACATTCATTTGTAATCATTCTGTATAAGTAGCTTATATTTTTTAAATATTATTTTCATAATTTATTCAAATGCACTTAAAGCCTTCCCCATATTAATTAGTAAGTCATAATTTGTTTGATATTATTTTTTATCTATATCCATTTGAATGTAGAAAAAATCTTAAAACTTCTAATATTTGTTTGGACAAAGTCCACCTAATTCATGATCTAAAATTAACATTATAGGATTTTTTCACTCATTTTTTACTAATGTATACCATAAAAAAAATATCCATCATTTATATTACAATTATTACATATTTTATATTGTTAGCCAAAAGCTCTGTATATCAGTTACATTGAAGGAAAATACTTCTTACTGAAATGTTTTTAACATTGAGATCAACACTCCTGATTTATCAAGTAATAAATTATCACCCAGTTGTTAAGTGAATGACACATGCAGACAATAAATAAAATGAAAAATGAAAAATTTAAACTGTGCAATGTTCTAATGCTATTTAAATAGAATGTATAACAACAAAATATGAAATAAAATATTCTTAACTAAAAAAAAAGTCAGACTTTTCTCTCATGGCCAGTCACTCGATAATAAATATTATATGTACCCTAATGATTGCCTATAAAAGCAAAATTATATTTAAACCAGGAAAACAATAAACTTCCATTTTGGCAGTTTTATGATTACTCTGCACTATAACAATAGGCTTTCCAAGGATATTGCAACACAGTAATCCTTTTCTGATCATGCATCACCTAAATTATTAAGATTCCAGCGACCACCATATTAATATTTGCATGATGGACCACATTAGTAGCCCTGCTCACCCATTTACTAAAAATATTCCACTAAATAACAAAATTAGGCAATAAAGTTTTTAAAATATATTTTACAATGATTTGCCAGTTTTTATAATAAATTTTGTTTATAGTTTCAGCATCAATCCAGCGGATCATAATTTAAGAACTACTGTTCATATTAGTAGCAACAACCATTGTAAATGATCAGGTAGCTGCTCATATTGCCTTTTAAAGTTTGTTTAAAACCTTTAAAAACTGTATAAGGTATTGAATAATTGTCAAATATTTAAAATAATGAATTCAATATTATATGCATATGCTGTTGTGGTAAATGTGCTTAAAGAAAGAATGGAAAAGATTATTTCCATTTATCCCTAAAAATGTGTACTGCATGTTTATGAAATTTAATAATTTAAAGAGTTTTAATACTGAACAATTATAAATCCTTTAGACAAGCCAAATGTTATTTATCCAGAGAACATTAAAAAATATTAATCTCCAATAGAACCTAAAAAAAATTAAAACACAAAACCTGACAAAGGATACAAACAAATCAGAAAAAACAAACAATAACACATGCAATAGAGACATATGTAGTAATATATTTTGTTGTTGCATTTGTATAATAGCAAGTAATAGTCATTAATAAATAACCTAAGTAGTAAAATCATGTCTATTACACATTTTAAAACAAAAAACTTTAGGGATAGAAAAAAAAAGAATTTATTCTTAAAATCATGAACTATGTTTATATTATATTTGTTCATATATTAAGCTTTAGGTCTGTCAGTGCAGTAGCCAAGTGTTCTGCACAAAATGGGCACACAAACCTACATCTTCACAAGAGAAAAATTTTCTGTGCTTCTGAAATAAATTATCACATGAACATCAAAATCTTACAAGCATACTACCTTTCATTCACACAAGTACACAATCCACAACAGCCTCACTTACAATACCTAATGCTACAGCTACACAGAGATCCAAACTTATTACTTTCATCATAAAATTATCAGAAATAAAAATTTAAATTTTTTCTACAACAAAGCAGTTTTCTGTGTTGCTGATGAAACTAGTAGTTTTGGTTCATGTTCTAGTCTTTCAGCAACAAAAGAAGAATCTGACTTAGAATGGCTGCAGAAGTGTGCAGATCGTTTTGGCAAAGACTGGATTTCTGTGTGATTAAAATCTTCAAAAGGAACTACATCAGGTGGTGGTTGATTGCCAAAACTTGATTTTCCTACTGATATAGAAGGCTGTCCACATATACTGGAAGGTCTAATGCTATTTCCTAATAGCCCATTAACTTGTTGAGATCGTCCCTGCTGTTGACTTGGACGGCTGCTTTTTATGCGTAGAGAAGATACTGTAACAGGAGAGTCTGGATGTATAAAGGAAAATTCTGATGCTGCTGATGTTGCAGACAATTTTGTATGTCTAGCTTCAGAATGTTGCGATATTTCTGGTGAAGAAAGAATATGTTGCGCATAAAGTGATCTCTGTGTCAAAGCAGGTGATACTTGAAGAGAACGTGGAGATGGCTTATATAAATGGCCATTTTCAGAATGCCGACCAAGGGAAACTAAGGAACTATGAGACCCTGAAGAACACTGGGGAGCTAGGCGAGGACCAAATGTATGGCGAGTCAAAGGATAGTAATCACAAGATGAAGCAACATCAGAGTCTGCATCACCATTAGATTCAGTTTCAGTTAAAACTAAAAGAAGAAAGAAATATATCTCAGTAAGTAAAATAACAATATTTGAAATTATGATTTTAACAACTATCACATCTCATCTCTTGTAATAAAATTAATACAATGGATACAAATACTGGTTCTCAAAACCCCCATCATTATTTTTTGGATACCCTGTATTTTATGCTAGTATAAGCTTCGAAACTTTATGATAGATGTCTATATAACTGTTATATAAATGTTAGAGTAGTAGCTCAGACTACTATTCAAAATTTCTGTGTTTGTATCAACTCATATTTTGAGCCCAAGCATTCAATCCAACTTCCATGGTAATTTGAAATTAAAACTTTTTTTTAAAAGTCAATACCTTGTGAAATACTTGAATTTGGAAATGTAGATTAATTTAAACAAAACTTTTATTTCTATTATTAAATTATGAATTAAATTAAACCACTTCAGGTACAAATGCAGGCTTAACTGCTCTTTGAGCCCTTGTTCCATGCTTACAATTTCTATGCTAGTATCCAGCTATGATTTGAGCACAATATTTAACCCTTCCAGGATCCAAGACAGAATCAAAATGAGGAACTCAAGATGTCTATGTTCGTTTTTAGTAGAACCAAAAAAATTTTGATTAAAAAAAAAATAGAAATTGTCATTTAAAACTTTTGTTTTACATATCTTTTAAAAATATGCAATTCATGTTTGAAACATATTTCCTTTTTTTATTTGAAGCAAATTTTATTAAACTACAATATAAATAATTTGTTGAATCCATATGACTGCCATTTCTTAGAAAAGCTACGTGGTATTGACAATTTGTTAAGTTACTCTTTGTTGAAGCAACCCCCTGATTTAAGCTTACAAGTTTGATTTGAACAGTTATTAAAAAATTTCCTTGATCCTTGAAGTTTTGAAAATCTCCTGAAAATTAGCAAAAAAAAAAAAGCTATTTTTAAAAACAGAAGATTTTGGAATAGAATTACGAAGTATATACCTCTGTTTTTTTATCCCTGTTTTACTCCTTTTTCTCCTTTAATCCTTCCTGGGTCAAGGACGTCTACAAATGTTTTTGTACAACACATGAAATTTCGATTTAAAAAAAAATTACACTTTGAAAATTTTCTTACACATATCCTTTAAAAATATGTAATTCAAGCTTGAAATATAATATTTCTTTTTTCATTTGATGCATATTTTATTAAACTATGACATAAATAATTTGTTAAAGCCATCTGATTGCCATTTCTTAGAAGTGATGTAAAGTATTGCTAATTTGTTTGTTAACATTACTCTATGCTGAAGCAGTCCCTAATTTAAGTTCAGAAGTTTGATTTGAACTATTATCAACAAATTTTTCCTTAAAGTTTCTAAAATATCCTGATAATTACAAAAAACTGCTATCTTTAAAAATGGAAGATTGTGGAAGTAATTATGAAATACATAACTACTTTTTCTGCATACCACTGTAAAAAGTGTTATTAAAATTAATGTTACTCTACAATGGTCATATTTTTTACTTCAATAAAATTCAGAATTAATTCTCTTTAATTTGGTATATAACATGACCTATTTCTGTTGATTAATTATTTATTAAAAATATTCTAAAGTTGACTTGTTTATTGAATTCTACAAGCTTTGACTTTTCTTAAAGTATGGTATGACGAAAAAAAAATATACAAAACAGAAGAAATGTTTACTTTAAACACGAAAATTTTTTTGTTATTCAGAAATATCCTTTCTATTCATGTGCATTATAATCATTTCTACCTATTCCATCCATCCATCCCATCCTCATCCTCAAGCAGCCATGGGCTATGGAGGTCCAACCAGACCATGCAATTTAGTTCTCCAAGCAAGCCTATCCTGAGCTACATCTACTGCATCTGGCCACTGCACACCAATTCTAACAAGGTCCTGTTTGACATTGTCTGCCCACCGCATCCTAGGTCTCCCCTTCTTTCTGAGGCCTTTAGGCGCACTGTTCATAACCCTATTCGCCAATCTATAATTATTCATACAGGCAACATGGCCAAACCAACGGAGTCTCTCTCTGCACAATATGCTGCTTAAAGGAGGTTGCAAACTCCTTTGCCTAACCTCATCATTAGTTACAAAGTTGAACCAATTAATGCCCAAGATACTGCGTAAGCATCTGGAATCAAAAGCATCTAGTTTCCTGTTATCTTGTTTACAAAGTGTCCAAGTTTCACTACCATAACTAACCCTAGAAAGAACCAAACTATTATACAGTCTAATTTTAGTCTTTAGGTGTATACGCCTATTTCTCCACACTCTCCATAGATTCTTAAAAGTTCCGGCAGCAATCCCTATTCGTCTGTTAATCTCATGCCGCACATCACCATTATCTGTTACATAGCTCCCAAGATAATTAAACTGTGACACCTGCTCAAGACTGCAACCATTCAGATTAACTGAATCACAGCCTGCCTGACCAATTTTCATCACTTTAGTTTTCTCTCTGTTTATAACCAAACCTACTCTACTACCAGTCTCATCAACAGCTCGAATGAAAGAGTTCATCTCATCAACATCATTTGCCAAAAGGGCTAAATCATCAGCATAATCTAAATCAGAAATTTTCATATCTCCAGCCCATTTAAGGCCAAAATCTTTCCCTTGAAGTGAATTTCGCATAACATAATCAATAACCAAGCTAAAGAGAAAAGGAGACAAAATGCACCCTTGTCGAACACCAGAAGTAATGCTAAACCAATTGCTACAAGCCTTACCAACTCTCACACACGACTCAGTGTTATTATAGAGAGCTTTCATAATGTTAACTAACTTGTCTGGTATACCATATGATCTCACAATCAACCACAAATTATGACGATCAACAGAGTCGAAAGCCTTTTTGAAATCAACAAAGCTAGCAACCAAAGGTTTCTGAAACTCTAAACATTTCTCAAGAATCTGCCTAAGTGAAAATATCTGATCCACACATCCCCTACCACTTCTGAATCCACATTGCTCATCACGCAATTGATTGTCAACCAGATTCTTAATTCTATTAAGCACAATCATGGAAAGAACTTTACCTGGAACAGAGAATAGGCTGATACCCCTATAGTTATCACAAGAACTGTGATCACCTTTTTTGAAAATAGGGATAATAATAGCTCTGGTAAAATCCTTAGGAACCATGCCTTTATCATAAAAGATATTCAGAATTTCAGTCATCCAAGTGGTAACCGAAACATTCCCAGCTCTAAGCATTTCCATAGTAATTTCATCTACCCCTGGGGATTTATGAAGTTTAAGTTTAGAAACAGCCAAAAGAACTTCAGATTGTGTTATAGGGCCAACATTAAAACCACCAATGCATCTATCATCATTGCAAACAATGGGAGTAGAACTAACTACATTGTTTAGAACATCACTGAAATGCTCAGCCCACCTATCCATGACAGAATCCTCCCCTTCTATAACCTTACCTTGTTTATCCTTCAATTCTTGTATGCCTGTCCGTTTTCTACCACACAAAACATTAACTATCTGGTACAGCTCTCTGCTGTTGTGCTGTCTAACTGCTTCCTCGGCTTTGTCAGCCAAACCATCAAGCCAAAGATTCTTATCAGCAGCTAACTGATCCTTTACAAGTTTATTAAGGTCTCTGTAATGCTTTCTATTAGGACTAGTAGGGTATTGATTAAGGGCATTCCTGCAGTTCTTTCTTTCCGAAATAAGCTCAAGTGCCTTATCACTCAGATAATTTTGCCTCTTCTGCTCCTTTTTTCCTAAAAGAGTACTGTTAGTGTCCAAAAACGCCTGTTTAAAATGATCCCATTCTTCCTCAACTTCAGTAGTAAGCACACCATGACTGTCATAATGACTAAGTAACCTATCATGGTAAGCTTTGGCTATAACTGGATCTTTCAGAGCTTCAGTATTAAAAGTAAATTTTTTAACCCTATCACAATACTTTTTAAGTTTAAGTTGCAACACACTTTTAACAAGGTAATGGTCAGATCCAATTTCAGCTCCCCTATATGCCCTGGTATTCCTAACAGAACTAGCCCATTTGCTGTTAATTAATATGTAATCAATCATATTCTTATGCAGCCCATCAGGTGAAACCCATGTGTACTTATGTATGTCGCGGTGTTTGTAATAAGTGTTAGTTATTCTGAATCCATTTAGTTTACTTACCTGTAGGAGACGTTGCCCATTGCCATTGCAGCTACCAATACCAAAAGGGCCTATTACTCCTCCCCAAAGGTCAGAGTCAGTACCAACTTTGGCATTGAAGTCACCAAGAACAAGGGTAATATCTCCTTTCTTGACAGAATTCAAAATATCCTGAAGTTGTTCATAAAACCTAACCTTCTCATCCTCATCGGCATCCTCAATGGGGGCATAACAGCAGATAACATTCAAGTCTTTAATGCTTGTCTGAAATTTTGCTGTAAGAAACCTTTCATTAATGCACTCATATCCTAGAAGAGCATCACTAGCATGTCTGCTGAGAAGCAGACCCACGCCTTGGTGATGCTTATTGTCGTCCCTCCCTGAAAAGAGAAATTTAAGATTATTTTTAAGAATCTGACCTTTATCTGTCCATCTGGTCTCTTGCAAGCCGAGAATATCTAAATTATAACGGTGGAATTCTTGTGTGAGGACATCAAGAGAAAAAGCTCTGTGCAGAGTCCTCACATTCCAACTACCTATGGAGAGAAAATGGTTAGTGGGATGTTTAAAGAAACTATGTTTATTGAGAGAGGGAATGCCGACAATATCAAACAGCCCCCTAATCGCAGACATGGGGCAAAGACCCGTTCCCCCACTACTAAAGGCTGAAGCCATCTACACTGGAAGACTTCCTCCAATGTAGAATTTGACGATGCCAATAGAAGCAAAGAGTTCAGGTGCCTGCGATGACTTCTGCTCAGGATTATCCACCAGCTGATAAACATATCCTGTGAATCTATTCACTTGGGGCTGTCAACCCACAAACAAACAGAAAACACAGCGGAAGATTTTCCCTCCACAGAAGCCCACCAGCGCAGCAAAATCAGGATCCATAATCAAGCTCAGAGCCATATATCTGTCCAGTCCAGTAGGTTTACATGGTCAGCACCAGGACCCTGTGTGGTTGACCACTCCTCAGCAGGGTAGAAAAAAAAGAAAAGTAGCCATAGTTGTCCAGATCAGTAGGCCACACTAATCTGGCAGCCCTCCCCTTCCGTTCACTTCCACAAGAGAGTATCTCTTTTGAAAGTTACTAACGGTCCGCACCACGTGAAGGCGGGGTTGGACATTAGGTGCTAGGCCTGGCCGGTTCTATGCATCATCACAGGGGATTGGTGCATAGCTCTCCTTCCAGTGACTACCTAGCTACCATTTACAGACCTATTAGGGTGTTTTAAATAAATTTTTATGTTGCTAGATGAATTTTTTACTACACAACTGAAAAAAGTCCTATTAAAATAAAACTAGTCATCTTTTTCGTTAAATATTGATTTTTTTTTAGAAAAATCCAGAATTAAATGCAGATTAATTTGGCATGTAATGTGCCATTATTCCTTTCATTAGTTATTTGGCAAAAAAGTTCTAAAGTTAATTTTTTTGCCTGATCAGAGTGAAATAATAGCTGGACCTGGGAAGGGTTAAACCTATTTCGCTATTCCTGGAATTATTTTTTATCATTTATATCGTTAATCCCAGCATTCTATGCATTTTTCCATTCTTCAAATTGAAACTATAACTAAAAAAAGAAGCCAGAACTTCTTCAAGACTAGCTGCAGTCCAAGGCATCACAGGAAAGGAAGTAACAGGTGTTCTAATTGCTCACTTACACAAGCAAGATTGGGGAGAGCTGTCTGCTAAGTGGCTGCATGGAAGTTTTTCACATGGATGATTTAAGTTCAGATACTTACTTCCAACATATTTGATACAATCTCCCTTCATAAAATTAGTATTTTATTTCCTTTTTTATAATTAAACCTTTGCTTTTATTTCTGTAGATTTCCATAAATTATTGATCTTTTGGTCGATTGACTATTATTGATTTTTTGGAGTTATGCTACACCAGATGGCTGACTTACAGTTGCTGCTATGTCACCAAAAAACTGCAAAATCACAAAAAATTCAACACTCATAGAAAAAAAAATTCATAATGTTTATTAAAAAAAAAAAGCAGCCAAAATAGTATTTCTCCATTTCATAAAGAGGGCAGGAAAACCCATTAATGTGAGTAGTCCATCTTGCATAACATTGGCAAATGTTTTAAAAATATACCATGCTGAAAAGAATCATTAAAAGATATAAAAATCATGTTTCAGATAAATATTATAGTATTCAGGAAGAAAATTCCTTTTGATATATAATTTAAATCTTTTTATTCATCAGACTTTCCAAAAATAAGCCTTAATTTCATAATTTGATCTATTTTTCCACTATATTGTACGAAAAAGTCATATTAAGATTAATAGGTTTATAAATTTCTTTAAATTTTTTACTTTCATAAAATTCAGAATTAAATTCTGTTTAATTTGGTAAAACATGACCTATTTTGGTTGATTCAACAACTTTCAACTGATTGGTTATTTTTTTTTAAATTCTGAAATCAACTCGTTTATATGACTCAGCACAGTTGGCAAAAAAGGGACTTTTCTCAAAGTATGGTACTGAGTAAAAAGATTATAAAAATAAAGCAATTTTCTTATTTCAAGTAAGAACATATATTTTGTTATTCAGAAATAGCCTTTCTATTCATATGCATTATAATTATTTCTGTCTATTAGTTTCTTTAAATAATTTTTTATCTGCATTCCAGTTTTTTTTTTTGCTACATGACTCAAATGCTCTACTAAAAGAAACTTGTCATTTTTTATAAAATATTTTATTCACAAAAATCCACAATTAAATGCTGATTAATTTAGAATATAACATGCCATAATTCCTTTCATTAGTTATTTAGCAGAAAGGTTCTAGAGTTAATTTTTTTTGGCTGATCATAGTGAAAAAATAGCTGTGCCTCTGGATTGCAAACCAGTCCAGTGAGACCCTGGAAGGGTTAAGCCCCAATATTTATTCAAACATTTATGGTCACTATATATCTTATACATGAATGCATGTATGGCTACAAATTTTACAATTATCACTTATACAGGATTTTAATGTGACTGGAGATTTTATTCACACTTTATATTCAAGAACACACCTGACATTCTCCTTGCATATTCAGTTACTGTTGGCATGAAATGCTTGTCCACCAAAGATCTCATTAAAGGTCCCATGTTACTGCACAGCTCCATATTTGAACCAGAATGAACTAAACCTGGAGACGTTGAACTTTCTGACAGCATGTGTTGAGAACTCATTCTATGCCTAAAAATACATCAAAGCAATAAATAATACACTTAAAAACTCAAGTAACTTTCTTTCTTGTTTGGAAATTATTAATGGTGTATTTTGGTTTAGTTTACCTCTAGGTGGCTTTTTTGCACACAATGGGCTAAATGGCCAAGGTCACAAAGACCCTGAAGGTGCAGAGAAGGTTGGGGGAGGGGACTCACTGGAACAGCTGCTGAAAGACAGATGGTAGTCTCCCATCAAGGGTATCCAGTGTGTTCTTTAACGTACACAGGGTATGGCTCTCCAGTACATGGGATCACAGCTTAATGTCCCATCTGATGGGTGGTGGCCTTCCCATGCCCAGCCCCCCCCCCCCCCTACTAACCGTGGGCAGGGTGGGGAGTTTTGTGGAGAAAAATCTCAACACTGACCCAGCTGGGTCATGTACATGACCTTTGCACATGACACTCTACAACAAAAATTTGACCATAAATATATCATTTGCAATATTCATTAAAAATTTTGACAATCCCAGTATTAGAGGAAGCTATAGAAAGTTTTTATTTGACTGCATAGTGGAATGGCAATCTGGTTAGATCTTGCCCCCCTCCCAACTATGGTTACTTGACCAACCACCTTATCTTTTTCTATATTCAGCCCTATTAGTAAACAAGAGAAAAATAATTTTTCCTTTATATCCAAAAAGAGAGTTACTTTCATCCTCCCCTCATGTAAGGGGCCGAAGCACTGCTGTCAGTGAAATGCCTTGAATGTGACATATCACCACCACCATTTCAAATTTTCACCATAAATAATCGTTTATAATATTTGCTCAAAATTTTGTCATTTTCAAAAAAAAAAAAAAAAAAAATTCCACCTTACAGGGTGCAATTGAAGCTATTGGGAAATTTTGAAAATGTGAATGATCATATTTCATCAACTATCCAACCCCAAAAAAATTTTAATTTATCTCTAACAACAACTAGAAGAATTCATATCGCCTCGGGCACATATGAGAATCTTGTTTTCAAAGAGAATGAAATTTTTTCTTTACCTATTGTTTCATTCCTTAAAAGTTTTAATTTGAGCTAGCAGATGAGAAAAATGCAAATAGTATTTTATTAGTAATTATGCAACAAAAAAAGTGTTTGTCTTTTTATTCTTATATCTAAAAAGTTGCATTTCCCACACCTCTTTCAGAAAAGTGGGTAGATTATTGTTGTCAGTGGAATATCTCTTAAACTACAATAATTTTTCAAATTTCTATACATAATATCTGTAAAACTCAGTAATAATTCTGCTGTTTCATCATTTCAGTGATCTGTAAAGATATATATTAAAACTACTAAGTATTTGAAAAATGCAATTTATATTTCATTAGTACCAGTCAAACTAAAAAAGCATTTTCTAATTATCATTTTCATTGTTTCCAATGGAAACTTCATGATGTTCACATTCCACCACCAAAATTTCATATTTCTATCATTAATACATTGTTGCAATATTTGTTTCAAATTTTGTAATTTTCACCATTAGAGGGTGCAATTATAGTGTTGAAAGATTCCGAATCATAATATTTTATCAATTCCTCTCTAATCCTAAAAAGATTTTTTAATTTATCTCTAAATACAAACAATTATCTGCTAAAACAAAAAATCGCGTTCACCCCCCTACTGGGTCTAAGAGGTTGATTCATTGTTGCCAATGGAAACATCGTAGCATTCACATTCCACCACCAAAATTAAAAATTTCTAGATTCAATACATCATTTGCAATATTGTTTGAAATTTTAAAATTTGACAATTTTTCCACTGTTAGAAAGCACAATTTATAGTTTTCAGAAAATTTAAAAAGTATAAATCATAATATTTTATCAATTCCTATCTAACCCAAAAATATTTTTTTTATTTATCTCCAAAACAATTATCTGCTAAAACTAAAAAGGTATGTTTTCCCACCCCCTCTGGGTCTAAGGAGTCAACTCATTTTTGGCAGTGGAAACTTTGTGGCCTTTACACATTACACCACCAAATTTTCGAATTTCTAGCATAAATACATCGTTTACAACATTATTTTGAAATTTTCAAAAATTTTCACTGCTAGAGGGCATAATTATAGCTTCAGAGAGATTCGGAAAGTGCATATGGTAATATTTCATCAATATGCATCCAACACAAAACTAATTTTTAATTTATTTCTGTAAACAAAAAAAATTTGATGTCTACAGATGGACAGACGACAAAGCGAAGCTATTGTCGCATTTTCTTTGAAAACGAGATAAAAAATGTCTCTGATGCAATAAGTAGATGGGCCCTTATTTTTTTGAAAAAATCTCTGTTTTAGAAAAATTTGTCATTCGAACAGTTGACTTTCAAAGAACTGATTTTCAAACAGTTGACTTTTGAGAAACTGGTTTTCGAACAAATGATTTTCGAAAAACTTGCCACACACCACCCTGAAGGGCTTGGAAAGGCTGCTGTCCATCGGATGGGGCATAAAGTTGTTGTCTTGTTGCAGGAGAGCCATACCCTCTGCATGTTAATGAACACACTGGATGACTTTGATGGAAGGCTACCATCTGTCTCCCAACAGCTGTTCTAATGGGTTCCTTTCCCCAACCTTCCCTGAGCTCTCGGGGTCCTCGTGACCTGGCCATTTAGCCCATTATGTGCAAAAGAGTGTTGCTCAAAGGTAAAACAACCCAAAATCTTATTTCTATTATCACTTATCAGGTAAAAATACATGAACATTTATAAATATCTGGTATTTGTATTAAATGTTAGTTATTCCCAATCTATTAAATTTATTTACGTGTAGGACACATTCCACATTGCTGTTGCATCTGCTAATGTCAAAATTACCTATTATTCATGCCAAAAATGAAGAGTCGTATCAGCTTTGGCATTTAAGTCACCCAGCACAAGAGTAATCTCTTTTTCTTGATGGAATTTAAAATTTCCCAGATCCATGAAATTATCTTTCTCATTCCCATCGAAGTCCTTGGGGGGGGGGGGGGGGGGCATAACAGAAAACACTGAAGTCTTTAATCCTTGTTTTATATTTAGGTGTAATAAATCTTTAAATTAATGAAATCATATCCTATATCTATATCAAGCATCTGTTTATAGAAAAAAAACAATCAAAACATTAATTTTATCTGCTCCAAAAATAAAAAAAATAAATACTCCCTCAAGCAGCTGCTTGTCGCAGAGGTCTGACAGGAGCCTTTCAGTTTATATATGCCACAGCAGATCTGAGAGGATGGCAGGCCCTCAGCAGAAAAACAACACACACACAACCATGCCTTACCCAGGACTCAAACCAAGGTCACTTAGATCAGTAGCCAAGCACGCTAACCACTCAGCCACAGGACGGCATCTGCTCCAAAAGGCAAAAAAATACTGTTAAGGTCAGAATTATGCAATTGTGAGATTGAGATTTTCTGAAAAAATTGGCTATACAAATGGTATTCTATCAACAAATGTTTATCATACATAAAATACAGATTCTAGTAAAATACTAGTTAAACCCATGCCAAAAGTGTGGCACGAATGTATTGATAACTCTTATCATTGATTATTCCATTCACAGCTTTCCACTTGGTACTCCATTCGCAAGTAGGTGATGGCAGGCCCCAGAAATCTTGGGAAGTTTTTCGAGAGATCACTCCCAATCCACAGCAACTCGGAACTCCACCTATCACCCATGAGGGTTAAAACTAAGTGACACCATTCCATCAAATTTAGGAGCAAATGCTCAAGTAGGCTAATTTCTGTCACCAATGATATCACACATGCCCGCCTGCCTCGAATTACGCCTACACTGAAGTGCTATTGAATTAGGGATAGGAGATGTTATCCATATTCAGTACCGCAAGTCCCACATTTGTGCGCATGCATGGCTGAAACTCTGGTCATATATAGCTGTCAGCTTTGGGTTCCCCAAGCATTCGTCGTGAAAAGCGTAATAGGAAAGGCACAGGATTTAGATGCTTGGGGATGTCTGAACATGGACAGTATGTTTAAACCCTTTTTATAGTGTAAACAAGAAGACATTTTATTTAAAAATACTGGTTAAAATAAACTTTTTCAAATAGAGGATGAAATTCACTGAAATGTGTTTGTTGGTCAGTGGATGTAAAATCATCATATTATATAATACACTGAAGTGCCATTGAATTAGGGATAGCAACCTAGTAACGTGTTGGACCCCCTCTGGCATTTGACAAAGGGCAGATCGTAGGTGCCCAATGGATGGGACAGTCGATCTCCGAAATTGTCAATGAACTTGGATTTTCTTGTACAACAGTTTCAAGTGTTCCAGGAATATAAAAATTCCGGCAAAAAAACAAGCACCCAGACAAACTGCAATGAGCAACCAGCCTTGAATGATCGTGAGCTTCGCTGTCTGACCCGCATCACATGGGCCAATAGGGGCCAGACATGATCTGAAATCACCTCCCATCTGAACATGGGTTCCAGTTGGGAAGTCAGTGCACAGACCATGCAACGCTCACTTCATCATCTCAGCTTCGGGAGCCGCTGACCTACAAAGAGATCCACTTCTAACAGCATGACAATGGGCTCAATGCCTTGCCTGGGCTAAAGAACATCGAAAATTGGCAACTGATAACCTGGAGTGATGAATCCCAATTTAAACTTCATCACACCAATGGGAGACTGAGGGTATGGCGCCAACCCCATGAAGCCATGGATCCTGCATGTCAGGTCAAAAGAGAACAAGCTGGTGGTGGCTCAGTGATGGCCTGGGGTGTTTTCAGTCGGACGTCTGTGGGACCTTTAGTACGTGTGCCGATGATTTTCAATGCATCCTAGTATGTAGAACTCATGACCGACCATTCACACCCATTTATGGCCATCATGCATCCCAATGGAGATGGCGTCGACCAGCAAGACAACTGTTCATCTCGCAGGTCCAGGTTGGCTACTGCATGGTTGCAGGAGCATTCTGTTGACTTTGAAATAATGAAATGGTCACCTAGAAACCCAGATTTAAATATCCTCGAAAATCTTTGGGATACCGTCGAGCAGAGTGTTTGGGGCCTGTGCCCCATCAGTGATGACCTTGAGAGAATTGTGGACAGCTCTGGAGGATGCATGGGTTGCCATACCTGTGGAACATTTATGCAAGCTTTTGGAGTCCTTGCCTCGTCATGTGGCGGCCGTTATCAGGGCCAGAGGGGGTTCAACACGTTACTAGGTTCCTATTATCCCTAATTCAATGGCACTTCAGTGTATTATATAATATGATGATTTTACATCCACTGACCAACAAACACATTTCAGTGAATTTCATCCTCTATTTGAAAAAGTTTATTTTAACCAGAATTTTAAATAAAATGTCTTCTTGTTTACACTATAAAAAGGGTTTAAACATACTGTCCATGTTCAGACATCTGCACAGGATGAAACAAATGATTTTTTTTTTCTTATAAACAGATAAAGCTGTAAAAAGAGCTGACAATTATCACAAATCTTTTTACTTAGAATTGAATCAAACTGCCTACTACCTTTAAGATAGACAATTCAACACACTTATTTTTATGGAATGATATTAATAGTAAATTAAACTATTAATTTGTGAGAAATTTATACAAGTTATTTCATCTATCATTTTAAGCATACTATAAAGGCATCAGATTAAAGAGCATTACCTGCTGAGTAATCCCACATCAGTTAAGTTAGGCATTAATGTCTGTGATCTGCGAAGAGCTTCCCTCCGTCCTTTGCTAAGATTAACTGCTTCCCTGAGAGCAAACATCCAATTATCTAATCCTTTAGTTGACCATAATAATAGCTGATCTTCTTGGCCAACACGAAGTGCAATTACACCATCTTGTTTCTTATCTATCCACTGAAGATCATCAACATCAGCTAAGCTCACCTAAATGATAATGCATTTCAATTTAAACTCCTTTTTGCCAATAATGCATCAATATAACAATGCATTTATATACAAATAATATCTATCAACATTTTTATCTAACTATATCCATCAAAAACAAAAAAAAATTACCTGCTCACAGTTGCTCTGATGTTTATTAATGTTCTAATAACAGGTCTCGAATATTCATAAACGAAAAATATTTCTACAGATGATCTATGATATCATAATTAGGCTAATATAAACTTTGCAATACTCATACTTCTCTCCCTCATTAGGTTGATACACATTGATCTTTCTCTCTTAAACTATTTAATCAGGAGCAGATTAATATACATTAAGAAAAGATGTCTGTGGCAACCATAACTCATTGGGAAATTATAGTATGTTTCAAATTTTGATAGAGTATTTTTAATTGTTGTTGAAGTATCAGTGACCAGTTTCAAGTTAATATTCCAAAATGGGGGATTTCTAGAGGCAAAATTATTTACTATGCTATTCTTACAGGAAATGATAATCCATTGTTGGCATTTTCTGAAATTTAGGTGTGATTTCATTTTTGGAGTTGGCAACATAGCTTTCAGTTGTTTTCCTTATTATAATATGTGCTGAATCTATGCTAAAGGATTGGCAGACTTCAAATACATCATACTCATTAGTGAGGCACAATTTGTTTTGCTGTTTAAAAATGAGTATTGTTTTAGGATTACTAATCCTGCTGTTAGTACATATAGTTTGTCATAAGGGAAAACCAAATATGTTTTCATGATATTATGCTGCATCATGTTAACGTTCTTTCAATGAACATTATTTGTGAGCAGCATAGCCTATTATTTAACCCATGAGACCATATTTAATTCGCCAGAGGGCAGCATTTATTTTCATCAACTGAAGAAGTGAAGAAAAATAAAAATTGAATATAAATCTTTAAGAATTTTTTTTTATACAACAAAGTATTTAAGATGATATAAGCCTAAAATTTAAAATGCTAACAACATTCAAAGTTAATTATTTTTACAAACTGTCTATTGTCTCTCAAAAAGTTATAACGAGACTGGCTCATTGTTTTAATATTTGAATAATATTAAGCTCAAAAGTCTGACTCACTACACGCTCGCAATGGGATAAATACATTTTCAGTTCACAGCTTAATTTTATGCAGAAATGCTCTTTCAAGGGTTAAGTTGTTTTAGGTAGCCTTCTATCAAACCATCCAGTGTACTCTTAACATTCATTACATTCAGCACATTCCCACACATGGGGCCATGGCTTTATGTCCCATCTGACGGACAGTGGCTTTCCAAACCCAATGTCCCCTGGGCTTGGCCCTACAACTCACTGAGCCAACCTCTGCCCATGCTCTTTCAAGGAACAATTCATAAATCCAAAATATTGTCTGACCCAGAATATTATATGTGGAATTGTTCAAAATATGCCACTTTTTCACAAGGAACACAGGGTACTTTGACTAGATATGTTTTATTATAAATCAATATAAGTGTATCATTTCTAATCAGGATTTAGCATACCTGAATATTTTTGCAGGTTATTATTATTTTGTAAATATTACTTAATATAAAAGCCGTCCCGTGGCAAAGTGGTTAGCGCGCTTGGCTACTGATCTAAGGGACCTGGGTTTGAGCCCTGGGTAAGGCATGGATGTATGTGTCGTTTTTCTGCTGAGGTCCTGCCATCCTCTCAGATCATCTACTATGGCATATAAACTGACAGGCTCCTGTCAGACCTCTGTGGAAAGCAACTGCTTGAGGGGGTATTTATTTATTTTTTATTAATATAAATATATTTGGCCATATTCTTTTATTATAATTTTTTTGTCTGATATATTCATTTTCTTTTTAATTTTATTTATTTGTCTATGAGTGATCTCATCTTTGATGGCATCAAAAAGAACACAAATCCCAAGTGGCAAGATAATAAATAAATAAATACCCCCTCAAGCAGCTGCTTGCCACAGAGGTCTGACAGGAGACTGTCACTTTACATGCCATAGTAGAAGGTCTGAGAGGATGGTAGGCCCTCAGCAGAAAAACAACACAAACAGCCATGCCTTACCCAGGGCTCAAACCCAGGTCCCTTAGATCAGTAGCCAAGCGTGCTAACCACTCGGCCATGGGACGGCTTTTAGTGGCAAGATACAGTTAACATAAGAATGCATATCGACTTTGATGCATATGAGAATCTCATTTTCAAAGAAAATGAAGTTTTTCATTTACCTACTTCACTCCTTAAAATTTTAATTCGAGGTAATAGATGAAGGGGGAAAATGGAAATCCTATTTTATTAACAGTTATAGAACATAAAAAGTATGTCTTGTATTCCTTAAATTTAAAATGAAGCTTTTCTCACACTCTTCTGAGAAAAGGGGGCAGATTGTTGCTATCAATGGAATATCTCTCGATGTTCTACCACCGAAATTTTAAATATCTAACATAGGCAAACCATTCACAATATTTGTTAAAAGTTTCACCCTTTCGATATTTAGTAATCTCTAACAATATAAATTAAAACTACCCAAGGGAATGGAAGGGGAGGACAGCCAGATCAGTGTGGTCTGCTGATCTGGACTACTATGGCTACTTCTCTCTTTTTTTCCTACCCTGATGAGTGACCACCCAGAGTGGAATAATGGCTCTGCGCTTGATTATGAATCCTGAATTTGTTGTGCTAGTGGGCTTCTCTTGAGAAAAGATCTTTCACTGCGTTTTCTGTTTGTTTATGGGTTGACAGCCCTAAGTGAATAGATTCACAGGATACATTTTATCAGCTGGTGGATAATCCTGATCTGAAGCCATTACAGGTACCTGAACTCTTGCTTCTACAGGCATTGTCAAACTTACATTGAAAGAAGTCTTCCAGTGTAGATGGCTTCAGCCTTTAGTAGTGGGGGAACAGTCTTTGCCCCATGCCTGTGATTAGAGGGCTATTTGGTATTCTTGACACTTCCTCTCTAAATAAACATTTAACATCCCACTAACCACTTTCTTTTCACGTAGCTGAAACGTGAGGACTCTGCACAGAAATTATTCTCTTGATTCCCTTGATAAGAATTCCATCATTATAACTCATATATTATCTCCACTGTTATAACTTAGATATTTTTGGCTTGCAAGAGACCAGATGAACAGATACTTAAAAATAACCTTAAATTTCTCTTTTCAGGGTGGGATAATAGAAAGCATCTCCAAAGCTAGGTGTTTCTCAGCAGACACACTAGTGATGCACTTCTAGGATATGAGTGCATTAATGAAAGTTTCCTTACAGTTAAATTTCAGACAAGAATTAAAGACTTGAATGTTATCTGCTGAGGATGAGAAGTATAGGTTTTACAGACAACTTAAGGATATTTTGAATTCTGTCAAGAAAGAAGATATTACCCTTGTTCTAAGTGACTTCAATGCCAAAGTTGGTACTGACTCTGACCTTTGGGAAAGGGTGATAGGCACTTTTGGCATTGGTAGCTGTAATGGAAATGGGCAACGTCTCCTACTGCGACATACAAAAGTACATATGGGTTTCACCTGATGGGCTGCATAAGAATATGATTGATTATATATTAATTAACAGCAAATGGGCTAGTTCTGATAGGAATACCAGGTCATATAGGGGAGTCGAAATTGGATCTGATCATTATCTTGTTAAAAGTGTCTTGCAACTTAAACTTAAAAAGTGTTGTGTTAGGGTTAAAAAATTTACCTTTAATACTGAAGTTCTGAAAGACCCAGTTATATCTAAAGCTTATCATGATAGGTTATTTAGTCATTATGACAGTCATGGTTGGTTTGCTTATTACTGAAGTTGAGGAAGAATGGGATCATTTTAAATAGGTTTTTTTGGAAACTAAGGACTAACACTTTTAGGAAAAAAGTAGCAGAGGCAGAATTATTTGAGTGATAAGGCACTTGAGCTTATTTCAGAAAGAAAGAACTGTAGGAATGTCCTTAATCAATACTCTACTAGTCCTAATATATGCTTAATAAACGTGTAAAGGATCAGTTAGCTTCTAAGAATCTTTGGATTGATGATGGCTTGGCTGACAAAGCCGAGGAAGCAGTGAGACAGCACAACAGCAGAGAGCCTGTACCAGATAGTTAATGTTTTGTGTGGTAGAAAATGAACAGGTATACAGGGATTGAAGGATAAACAAGGTAAGGTTATAAAAGGTGAGGATTCTGTCATAGCTAGGTGGGCTGAGCATTTCACTGATGTTCTTAAACTATGTGGTTAGTTCTACTCTCATTGTTTATAATGATGATAGATGCATTACTGGCTTTAAAGTTGGCCCTATAACATAATCTGAAGTTATGCCCCAAAAACAACAAGTTTATTGCTCATTGTGTCAAATAAAGACAAAAAAAATTTCTCAAACTATAACAGTCCCATTTGAATGGTGAATGCCACTGCCATATTATACTGTTGCACATATTTCATCAGAGGGTGGAAAAAAACTGTAGTTCTTTTTGCAATTAATTAAATGCAGAGTAAATGAGGTCTTGGATATGGAAGCAAATTAATTTCTGTAGATTTACTTCCATTAGTTAGTGATCTTTCAGAGTTATGCTAGATTGGAAGCCGGCTTAAAAGTTGTTGCGGACATTTTATTTAACATCCCATTAGGTTATAAGCATTTTTTTATTTTATTATTTCTTGTTCTTCTAAAAACACTTTTGAAAACACTTGTAAATAATTTTAATATTTTTAATAACACTTTTGAAATTTCTTTTAAAAACACTTTTGAACTTGTACCGTTTTCTGAAAACGAATGTCTTGGATACAGAAGCAAAATATACTTGTTATGGAAATCGGCAGTCATGTGGGAGGGCAATTTCGAGAAGGGCTGGTGCTTTGGTGTAAACCTTTCTACACTTAGCCAAGATCGCCGAACTTCAACATCCAAAGAAAAAAATTCATAATGCTTAGCAAAAAAAAGCAGCCAAGAAAGTTTTTTTCTATTTCGTAACAAGTTCAGAAAATTCTGTGAATGTGAGAAGTCCAAATTACTTTGTATACTGATCAACACAAGAAATTAAGTGTAAGTAAATGAATGGAAAATAGATCCTTTCTTTCTCCAATTTTCACTTTAATCTTGTGTGTTTCTGATAGTTGTGCCTTGTTTGTTCTTATGAAAGGGAAAGGGATTAACATTGGCCGTGTTTAAAATATACAATCGGCAAGATGAACTCTTTCATTTGACCTGTTGATGAGACTGGTAGTAGAGTAGGTTTGGTTATAAACAGATATGGAGATAAAACTAAAGTGATGAAAATTGGTCAGGCAGCTGGTGCTTCAGTTGCTCTGAATGGTTGTGCCCTAGAACAAATTTCTCAGTTTAATTATCTTGGGAGTTATGTAACAGATACTGGTGATGTGCGGCATGAGATTAACAGATGAATAGGATTGCTGCCGGGACTTTTAAGAATCTATGGAGAGTGTGGAGAAATAGGCGTATACACCTAAAGACAAAAATTAGATTATAATAGTTTGGTTCTTTCAAGGGTTAGTTATGGTAGTGATGGACCCTTTGTAAACAAGTTAACTGGAAACTTGATGCTTTTGATTCTAGATGCTTACGCAGTATCTTTGGCATTAGGGTTGGGTTGTTTTACCTCTGAGTGGCATTTTTTTGCACACCATGGGCTAAATGGCCGTCACATGGACCCCAAAGGCTCAGAGAAGGTTGGGGGAGGGGACCCATGGGAACAGCTGTTGGGAGACAGATGGTAGCCTCCCATCAAGTCCATCCAGCGTGTTCTTTAATGCGCACAGGGTATGGCTCTCCCACACATGGGGGAACGGTTTAACATTCCATCTGATGGACAGCAGCCTTTCCAAGCCCATCGGTGTCCCCTACTGACCGTGGGCAGAGCAGGGAATATTGCAAACAGAAATCTCAACACTGACCCAGCTGGGACTCGGATCTGGGAACTACAGATTACGAGCCTGGCACACTACTGACTGAGCCATCCCCGCCCCTCTTGGGCATTAGGTGATTCAACTTTGTTAAGTAATGATGAGGCTAGGCAAAGGAGTCGGCAGCTTCCTTTGCGCAGCAATTGTGCAGAGAGAGACTCCATTGGTTTGGCCATGTTGTCCATATGCATAATTGTTGATTAGGGAATAGGGTTATGAACAGTATGCTTAAAGGCCTCAAAAAGAGGGGAAGACTTAGGATGTAGTGGGCAGACGATGCCAAATAGGACCTTGTTAGATTTGGTGTGCAGTGGTGGGATGCAGCAGATATAGCTCAGGACAGATATGTTTGGAGAACTAAATTGCACAGTCTGGTTGGACTTCCGTAGCCCATGGCTACTTCAGGATGATGATGATACAAATTTTTGTTTGTTTTTCAAAGTGAAGCTACATGTTATTTATACATTTCTTACAATGTAAAGGATATTAATGATATTTAGTGGTTTTGTAAACTGTACAAAATACAAATACTTTACAGAAAAATGGAAACAGTTCAACATTATCTAAATAGAAAGTCAGATTTAGAGCTCACTAATTCTTCAGTATTATTTTCAATGAAAAATATGTCTAAAGACTAATTAATAATCACAGTCAAACCAATCTAAATCTTGATTTGAAACAATATTTGTTCGGTATTCAAAGAGTTATTAAAGCTGGAATATTTAACAAGCTACAAAAAATTGACTGCAAAATTTAATAAAAACATGAAAAGAGGTTAAGAGATGAGAGATAACAGTTGATTCTAGTATAAAACAGGGTGCATTAAACCTGGTACTGATTTCTTAATCTGTTTTAATGTTTTAATTAAATTTTGGGGTCAATTTTTTATACCCTGTTAAATATTCTAGCATTCAAAACTCTTTAAATACTGAAAAATATTGTTTAAAATAGAGATTTAGAGAGATTTGATTGAGATCTTTATCTTTAGACATATTTTAATTAAAAATCATATTAAAGATGTTATTGAGCTCTGAATATGGTTTCCAATTGACATAACATGTTATGTGATAACTACTAGAACTGCTTCCATTTTTCTGTCCAGTACCAGTATATATATATAAAAGTAAATGATGTTATATGCTAAACTACATTGTTTCTTTTTCTATGTTGTACCTGTTGGCAACATGTGGAAGATTAAGTGCAGAGTGGTAAGGTTTACAATGGAATGCAAAATAAAATTCTAAGTAGTAAAAGCAGTTCCCAAAATTCCATGCAACTTCCAAAATTCTACCAAGTAGTGTGTGTGTGTGTGCGAAACAAAAGTGATCATAATGCAATCTACCTTCACAAGCAAGCTTTGCAGTAAAGAGTGGTATACAAAGCAGCAATAACATTGGATTATTCCTAACCTGTAAAACAGTTTCAATACCAGTGCAGGAGAAAACATTACCCAGAGCCAAGAATGCAACGTCTGAGTCAGCTATCACCATCAAAGTGAACAGATTACTGTTCACTTTGATGTTCACTAAATGAATCAAATTTAGAACTTTGGTACTCTGTTTAGCCCTTTTTTTTGAATATTGGAAATTAAAAATCGCTAAGAACACTGCATTTTAGCAATGGGAAGAATGTAGAGAAAATGCTAATTTAGGCCTAACTCAGGTAAAACCCTCTATTGTGAATACACAAAAATCATGAAAAATTAAATGTACTCCTGATTTTATGATGCAAAAATGTTAATGCTCATTTAAAGGCAAATCATTGCCCACAAACTTTTCAAACATTATGCATTTTATTTTCAAAATATGACAAACTGTCTTGATTCTTAAGAATTAGCAAATTCGAGATAAGAGATATGTGAAATATTATTTTCTTACCTTGTATAAAAACCCACCCATTTCAGATATACCAATTTTGGAAGCCTTTTTGAAGCATGCCAAATAATCACTAGTTAATACAAAAAATCTTTCCTTCCAACGGCTAAAAAATTTATCTCTTTGCTGCCACAATGTTCCCTTTTTAAGCATAACTGACTCAGAATGGGACTCTTTAGGGGAAGTATCTTCTTTTGATGATATCATGATGATGCTATTTCATTGGATTCTGAAACCAAAGAAAAACAGTAATTACATTGTAACAATTTCAATAAACAGAATATTGAGAATGACAAGAAAATTTATATACAGTTGCATCAAAAGTTCTGAGACATTGTTGCTAGAGAATGTCAAAGCATGCATGCCAATTAACTATTCAGATGTATTTCATCAAGTGAGCACAAAGGTCCCAGGAAAAATGTCCCCTCGCATTTTTTAGACCCAATAAACAACAAAGGTGATTTGCTTGTTTCCATTCTTCTACAGTGAAGCAACCTCTTAAAGTTTCATCTGAACTACTGCAAACTCAGTTTTTCTTAAAATTTAACCAAAAAATGCTTTTAAAATCGCAGGATTTGGAAACAATTATGAAGTATGTACCTCAATTTCCCTTTCTTTTTTCATTTTATGCTCTCTCCTTAAAACTATTTCAATACACTTAGAATTATTTTTATCATTCATCACAGCATTTAATGGTGCTCTCCTGCTGATGAAACCAAACCAAACAAAATCTTTGTGCAAAACTGCTGATAAACTATGTCACAGCCCAGTAAGATACAGATGGCAGTAACTAATAGCAAATGTCAGCATGAGTGCATGGTATGCTGAATATACCATCAACAACACTGGATAACTTTCAATTTAGTATTTCATTTGTACTTTTATAAATGGAACCTTTATTTTTATATCTAATGTGATTTTATTCCCATAAATTTATACGTACTGATCCTTCAGAGTTATGCAACATCACTAGTTATGACAATCACATCCTTACAACTTGTTTTTACTTGATCAATTTATTGATTTTATTCCCATAGATCTTTCGGGGTTATGCTACACTGCTGGTTATGACAATGGCTGGCTTACAACTAATTTCGTTTTTACTTCTATCGCTTAATTGATTTGACTCCTGTATATTTATATATTGTTATCGATCTTTTGGGGTTATGATACATGGCTGGCTTACAACTTTTTGATGTGATTTTTTTTAACATTGCATTACGTTACATGTTAATATTTTTATTACTTTTTCATTTTCCAGTCAAAAAAAAAAAATTCTTTTATTGTTTTCTCATAATGAATGGTTTGGGATATGGAAGCAAAAAGCCTTGGCACAGAAATCAGCCCTCCTGTGGTTGGGAGGGCAACTTAGTCAAGGATGTTATAACTCCCTCCACCCACCTTCTTCACATGATTATGCTGAGGGATTTTACCCCACCACTGAAAATTTTTATTTTTAAACAATGATGTTTTTTGTTTATACTGAATGGTTTTAAAACAGAGTAACCCCCCCCCCCCCCCCCCCACAATATCTTGGCTGTACCACTCTGAGGATACTGATGTTTTTTAGCCTTGGCACTCAAACTATTCAGCACCTTGCCAAAATCCTCAAAACACAACACCCAAATCAAAATATATAATGTTTAAGAAAAAAATAAAAGGGCCAAGAAAGTATTTCTCCATTTTATAAAATCCTATGAATGTGAGCAGTCCAAGTCACGTTGTATAACACTGGCCAGTGTTTCAAAAGATATCATATTGAAAAGAATTATAAAATAAATAAAAACCATGTTTCAAGTAAATATCGCATTACTTAAAAAGAAATTTCCTTTTGATTAATGTAAAATTTCAATATTTTTATTCATCAGGTTTCCTAAAATGAAGCCTTAACTGCACAATCAGTTTCTTTTTTCACTATATCACAGTGAAAAAAATATTAAAATTCATGTTTGGAAATTTATTTAAATTTTTTTTTTCAAAACTTTGAAATTATATTTTATTTTATATGTAACATTACCTATTTCTGTTGCCTATTTTTTTTAATTCTAAAGTTGACTTTTTACATGACTCAGCACAGTTGACGAAAAGCCTAGATCTTTCTCATAGTACCAAGAAAAAAAAAAGTATTTTCCTTTTTTAATTTTCTTTTACTTTTCAGGAATAAGTAGTTTTTTTTTTCACATGCATTATAATTATTTCTGTCTTAGTTTTTTTTTTTAATTTTTATTTGCATTGGGAGATGCTTTTTCTTTTCACTTTGTATTAACATAAAACTATTTGTCTCTTTGGTTAAATATTTTATTTTCAGAAAATTCAGTACTAAATGTTGATTAATTTGGCATGCCATAATTTCTTCCATTAGTTATTTGGCAAAAAAGATCTACTCAACAATATACCTCAAAATCAACTAAAAATGATTTTGCCATTCCATGGCTGAGTGGTTAGTGCTCTTGTGTAATGATGAAAGGGATCTGTATCTGAGCCCTGGGTAAGACCAGAGCATTCTATGTAGAAGGGAGAGACCAGGTGTTAAAATCATGACATCATGTTAGAGGGCAATCATTAAGCTTGTTCTGCAGCATTTTGGGTTGAATTGCATGATGGTGTGCAGGCTTTTATCATTTTAAATTAATGTAAGCACAATGAACTTTATTTTGGCATATTCCACTGAATATGTCAAAATAAAAAAAATTAACCAACACAATTTTTTCTTTCAATGATAAAGCTATTATTAGAATTTCAGTCGAACATTTGCATGAATTTTTTTTTTAGTTTGGCAACATAAATTAAAAACACTTGCATGCCTTGCCTCAACATTTATATCTCATGTTTAAAATACATATTCATCTGATATGTTCACATTATTACCAGTTATGGTAAATTAAAAAAAAAATTAAACTTTATGCTATGTAGATCATGGTGTTCCTTTATATCCATGATATTTATATTCATTGATAAATCATAGCCTCTGTAACTAGATGGGGAGGGGGTGGCTCAGTCGGTAGCGCACCAGACTTGTAATATGTAGTTCCCTGCTTGGATAGTCTCGTATTTGTTTAAAGAGTGGTTCTTTACAGAATTTGTTCCAAAAGTAAAAAACCACTTGACAAGTCTTAAAATGCCTGCAAAGGTCCTACTCATTCTCAACAATGCCCAAACACACCCAAGCAAACTCATTTCTGACAGCATAAAAACCATGTTTTTGCCACCTAATGTAACATCTTTAGTGCAACAAATGGATCAAGGCGTGCTTGTAAGTTTAAAAAGACGATACAGGAGAAAGCTTCTTTCAGAAATTCTACAGCAAACCGAAAATGGCGGAATAGGTTTTTTAAATGCTTTGAAAACAATAATATCAAGGATGTGATCTACATATTGGCAAGAGCTTTTGAAGAAATGCCTCGTACAACGTTTGTGAAGTCATGGAGAAAACTTTGGCCCAAAGTTGAAAACTGTAGAAAGTACCAAAGACGACAACACGAAAGTATCGAATGAACCTGTTGAAGATATGACAGATAATGACAATATTTCACTGCTTAATGACTTTGCCTGGATATGACACACTTGAAGATGACATTGAAAAATGGTTAAAAGGTGAACAGCTGTAAAATGACACAACGAATGATGACGCAATTATCAGTGCAGTCTGCCAAGAAGGGAATGGGGAAGAAGCTAAAGTTAGCCATATTGAAGGAAAAGCAGCTTTTCATGTTGCAGTTAAGACACAATAAAGAACAACAGGCCTCATCTGAGGTTGATGCGATGTTTATTAAAAAATGACAAGACAAGCACAGCCGTCCCATGGCCGAGTGGTTAGCACGCTTGGCTACTGATCTAAGGGACCTGGTTCGAGCCCCGGGTAAGGCATGGATGTATGTGTCGTTTTTCTGCTGAGGTCCTGCCATCCTCTCAGACCTTCTACTCTGGTATATAAACTGACAGGCTTTCTGTCAGACCTCTGTGTCAAGCAGCTGCTTGAGGGGGTATTTATTTATTTACTTTTATTTGCAGATAAAAAAAGTGTTAAGTTCAAAGAAACAAAAGAAAATCACGGACTTTTTCAAGTGAGTGTGAGTAAATTGTTAGCATTGTACGACAAATTATTATTTAAAATACAGTACTGTTAGCATTTTTGTCATTTGCTCCTTTCATTTATTTTTCTGACACAATTTTCAGATTAAACCAGCCTTTAGTTCATCCAGCCAAGGGTCTGGTCCCATAAGGGCCGGATAAGAGGGAGTCTACTGTATATATAAGCTCATCAGACAAAAAATTAGTCACCCCTGGCTGAATGTCACCTAATAGCATGTAACACCTCTGTGCGACCAGAGAGAAATCAAAATCCTGTCTAGCATGGATGCCACCAATGTGTGAATGTAGTACACATCAATATTCATCCTCTCTTCCAGCAGCAAATGCCACAGTTCAGCCAGATTGGCTAGGTGGCTGGGATGGTGCTTCACTCATTGCCCAAAATAGTCCCACAAGTTTTCTATGGGATTCAAAACCGAGGATTCAATTGAGATGTTTGAAGGCTTCAGAATGCTCATCGTGCCAATCTGGCACACTTCAATCCCTGTGCACATGACAATTGTTGTCTTGGAAGACTGGGGTATCCTTCTGGTGTTCATTGTGGAGATGCTGCACAAAAGGCAACATGTGGTCGTCCAGTAGCACCATATAGCCCTTCTGGTTCAAGTGTGATGTCACCGGAACCAAAGGACCCATTTCCTCAGATGTGAAACATCCTCAGAACACCACAGAGCCTTCTCCAGCTTCAACAGAACTTGTGGTTTACGATGTACCCGTTGCCTCGCATCATTTGAGTACAAGCAAAAACATCCTTGTGCAGAGCTGTTAACACGAGTCTTTTCCACGGTACACTGCTCAATATTCATGGCATGCAGTTCACTTTGAAGTGTTCATTTGGAAACAGCTTGTTGTAGGCCTGCATTGACCGACTGGAACAACTTCTGCCTCATTGCAAAGTGGTTTGCCCTAACAGTGCGTGACACACTGCGGCAATCCCTATCGGTGAGCAGTCTTTCTACCATTCTGGTGCAGTAGACTGCAATGTACACCACTGCTGAAAGACCCTTTGGACAGTACGTTCTGACACACCTGCAAAGGCAGCAACTTCTTGTACACTATGACCTTTGGCTCAGCCAAATGCAGTACCTTTTTGCCACTAATTCACATCTTTGGCATGATCCATGTTTCATGAAGCAACTAACACACAACCACTTCTTGTCACTGTATGAACCCTGTAGCACACGGCACAGCTATTTGTAGGATGTGTTTATTAATAGTGCACCCTCTGTTGCTGTCGAACGGATGTAATGGGCAGAGATTTATCCGCCCATTACTCCCTCTTATGGCAGGAGATGACTAACTTTTTGTCTGGTGAGCTTATATATATTTTTTTTCATTCGGAGAGGGGTTCTTTTGATTGTGTTTTGTTGAAATTAGTGCCCCCCCATAATTTTTTTTTGTTTTTGCAATGTGAATCAGTGGTGCATTGTTTACAATATTCATGCTTTTTAGGTTTGTTTGTAATGGGATTATTTATTTCTGGTGCTTTTCTATAATGTGAATTGGGGGTGAATTGTTTACGATTTTCTTGTCTTTTTGTTTTTTTTTTAATGTTTATTGTCCCTGATGGGATTATCTAGTTCCGGGGGCTATTTTTATTACAATGCAAATCGGTAGTAAATTGTTTAAGATTTTCTTGTTTTTTACATTTGTTGTTCCTAATGAAATTATTTAGTTCTGGGAGCTTTTTATAATGTGGATTGGACACCATTATTTATGATATTGGTGATTTTTAGGCTTGTTGTTTCTGATAGAATTGTGATTTTCTGTTTCTTTTAGGTTGTTTTTGATAGGAATATTTAATTCCTGGGGCTAATCCTGCAGATTGGTGATATGTTGTTCAATGTTTTTTAGACTTGTCTTGGAATATTTTTTTTTTTTTTTTTTTTTTTTTTTGGGGGGGGGGGGGTACTGTATGCTGATACAGTGCATCAGCATACTGTATTTTAGACTTGTTCCGAGACTTTTGATCTGGGGTTTTCTAAAAGTGCAAATGGGCAGTTCATTGTTTAATACTATGCTGGGATTAATATGGTCGAGTCCTATAAAATTATTTAATAGCATTTTTTCAATTGTGGAATGGCAGTTTGTTGTTTAGCATTATGAGCTTTTTAAAATAAATGTCCCTGAAAAAATTATTGATTATTTTTAATTCTTTTAAAACAGCCAAACAAACATTCGCTAGCAAAAACATGCTATTGAAACAAACAGCCTCATTTCACATTGACCGACATTTGTTGCATTGTGATATATGCAGTTAGGAAAAAATTGCCTTTGGTGCCATTATGTGTGGAATCAAAATTTTACATTTAGAAATGTGTTTATGATTAAATGTTTTATTTAATATGCTCTTGTTTTGCAATGTCTTCACTGCTAGTAATGCAATTCTTTAGGTACTAATGAAATAGGCTTTGGAAATTGAATATTCTTTCTGTGATAATATATTCTTTCTGTGGTAATTCAACAGTTTTTCATTAGTTTCAAACACATTCAGTTCTGTTTGTTACAAATGTAACTTGAATAAACAATTTTTATACAACTCTTTTGGAAAAAGAAAGATGGTGGTTAGTTGGCTATTTACTGTCCTCGGCCAACAGATCATGCTCCTTTGGTAATATGATGACAAAACATATCATGTTGCATCAATATGGAGGCTGTGCATTTAAAATTGCAAGTCTGCTGTAAATTCTTTTACCAGTGATTAGGATGGTCCAGAAAAAAAAAAGATCATTGTTCTCTTGCAATTTAAGAAATTGTATTAGGTAGTGGCTTTCCTGTAATGCACTTCTTCGATTGATGAAGTAACTTAGTTGTAACCACTACAACTCATGCAGTCTTTTTAGTTGATCCATGATCTTTATATCGAACATAGCATCCTATTTTAAAAATTGAACTAACCTTATCAACCTTTAATTTTTTAATGTCTCATTTTGATGGTTTCATCAATTTGTTTATGCTGGTGGAAAATAAGGTGGATGCTTTTATTTTTCAACATTGGAACTACAAATTCTGTCTGTACATCAATGCATTTTCCCCTGCTACACCAGTGCTGAGATACACATCTTATATTCTCTTTGTGTAAGGATATGCCATATAACTTCAGTTATATTCACTATATATGGAAATCTACTGGCGGCATTAATTTTGTTTCAATGCCTGAAATTAACTTTGTTTAATGCACAACTATGCAGTCTTTGTGTACAAAATATTTCAGAAACTTAACAGTAAATCTGGAAACCTTATATACTTACGGAATTTAAATTCGGGTCCTTAGAATGTTGCTAAAATACCCATGATTTCTTCAAATTTCTTTTAACAGACTAGAATATTTTGTTGGAAAACATTGCACCTTATTAAAAAATTCTTGATGCAGAACCAGAAGACAACAATCATAAAAACGCAACTGAGCATATACTTTGATCACCGGAGTATAGAATACTGAAATCCAAGGTAAATTTTAACTACTTAAAATAGTAGTCACGTCAAAACATATTCATCTACGATAAACGAAATTTGAGACCGTAACACACACAAAACAACATGGCGACCAAATGAATCAGATGTTTCCAAGACCTACTATTATTTAAGAAACCAATTCTGCCTTTGGTTCGCAACATGTCACAGAACGGAACATAGTAAAAAAAAAGTACGCACTCTAGTGGCCTATGTGCAATACCTACAACAATAATTCATGTATTAGGAATGACTAGAATCATATTGATGTTGAAGTAGAATCTTGATTATCCAGAGTTGGATTAACCAAGATGTTGATAAAAATAATATGAAATATGAAAATGTGTCCACTATACTAGGAAGCAAGAGTGATAGGTTTCACACATCACAGTGCGTTCAGCACAATTCGATGGAAGGCGAATGAAGGGAAAGGGCAAGCATATTTTGCTTAAACTTTTCTTTATTACTTTATTTTCAAATTTCCATTTTAAATTGCCAAGGTATTAACCAAGGTAAGTTCATGCTACTATATTTTTTTATTTTTTTTTTTTAATTTTGGGCGTTTTGCATGTATGCTTCAACGTTTAGGGTAGTATCTAGTATTGCTTGTACATTGGCTTTACCGCAAACCCCAGACATGGAATACAATAATAATAACAAGGAATATTTCATCATTCATTCTGGAAAATCGAAAGTCTACAATATAAGTACTTTTGGGTAAGGTCGATCTCTGAGTGGCAATTTTGTGCACATAATAGTCAATTTTCTGTAGCGGATTTAAGGGTCCAGGAGCTCCAAGCAGAACATTTAGTTGCCCTGTGGTTTTTTTTTAGACACAAATTTTTATAGAAGGAATTGGGGGCATATGAGTAACTGGGTACCTAAGAGGCTGCTTAGTGCCTTTTCGGTAAATCCGCCCCTCTCAATTTAGCTTGTTTTGTACTACTTCAAACTAATATGCAAGAGGTTTGAAGGATTTTATCTAGGGGTGCAAACATTCCCGTATTCTCAATATTTGTCTTGTGTGTTGTACGAACTCCATATAAGAGGGCACTGTTAATCCCGTATACGATTCTGTCTAGGGTGACCATTCGTTCCCTTGTTTTGGGGAAAGTCTGGGGATATGAAGTTCTGTCCCTGAGGAAAAAATATGCCCCGAAATTCGGTTTTAGATGCTTTAAAAATATTAACTTGACTGTAAAGAATGAGCAGATTTTTCCTATACTCTGTTCCACATAAAGAACAGAGTGGCAAGTCTCCCTCAAAAAGTTTCTTGTCGAATCGTGCTTATTACGTTAACACGAAAGCTAGTGAAAAGCAAGAATCTACAGGGCGGGGATATCTCAGTCGGTAGCATGCCAGGCTAGTAATCTGTAGTTCCCAGGTTCGAGTCCCAGCTGAGTCAGCGTTGAGATTTATCTCCGCAAAATTCTCCACCCTGCCCACGGTCAGTAGGGGATACCGATGGGCTTTGAAAGGCCGCCGTCCACCGGATGGGACTTTAAGCCGTGGCACGTGTGCGAAAGGGCCATACCCTTTGCACTTTAAAGAACATGCTGGATGGCCTTGACGGGAGGCTACCCATCTCTCTCCCAACAGCTGTTCCAATGGGTCCCCTCCCCAACCTTCTCTGAGCCTTTGGAGTCCATGTGACCTGGCCATTTAGCCCATGGTGTGAAAAAAGTGCTGCTCAGAGGTAAAGCAACCCAACCCAACGGAAGAATCTAAGCCTGAAAATGCATGAATCCGCGTTATGGATTTTCTGCAGCAAGTGCTTTACACAGGACTGATATTCAGCTGGTTTGGACCGGTATGGCCTTACTAGCTATTAAAATATTGAAATTCCTCCATATCATTTGTTAAATAGTATAATAATGACTACGATAAGCGGTAAATATAATTATAATAATATTAATTTTAATATAAACTCAGTACTTCAAGCTAATTTTCGTATGATGTTGCGACGACTATTGATAAATGGACCCTATGTGGTAGCAACATCTGAGAAGCATTCAAAACATATATGTCAATTCAGCCCGTATCAACGGGCGTAGCAAAGGGACTATGGTTGGGCGGGACGAAAATTTTCCATCTTGGAAATCAAATTTTGCGAACTGAGAAAATAAGTATTTTTCATAAATTTAATTATGTCTCTGTCAGGGACTTAAATGAAAAAATATATAATAAGATAAATAACCTTTCAAGCAGTTGCTTGCCACAGAGGTCTGACAGGAGCTTGTCAGTTGACTTCGCCATAGAGGTCTTACAGGAGCTTCTCAGTTTAATTCGCCATAGTAGGTCTTTGAGGATGGAGGGACCTCAGCAGAAAAACGACACAAACATCCATGACTTACCCAGGGCTCGATTCCAATCAGTAGTCAAGTGTGTTAACCACTCTGCTAACCCAGGATTTTTTTCAGGGGGGGGGGAGGGCAGCTTCATCAGGATTTTGACTAATCGCTGAAGGCTAGTTTACACTGGCATGGTTTATTGGCGCCAATAACCGACTGGCGGACTGTTGGCTTAATGTACACGTCAACCCAATCTATGCATGTATGAAAAATTGATGTTGAAAAGTCCAAAACTATTGGCGCCAGTTGAACTGGCGCTAGCAACTCATTCCTATGTAATATAAAAGCAATTCATTACAGTGTAAACTAGCCTTTAAGCAAGTTTACACTGGAATGCTAGTTTACACTGGCATGGATTACTGGCGCTAGTTGAATGGTGGCTGTCAGGTGCCACTTCACTCTAGGTCAACTGTCATGGCAAAGTAGTTTACACTGAACTGGTCTACTGCATGTTTCTCAGAAAACAAGATGGCACCAAATACTGTTGCAGTCAGCGTAGTGTAATACGGGAACTTTTAAATATTTCAATTCCTATTTAAGCACTTTTGATATACTGATTGATAGATAAAAATATATAAAAAACTGATTTTTCCATAAAAGTGTTGATAAAACCATTTCGCGCTTCTGATCTTTGAAACTGTATATGAATAATTTCCGGACTTTTGACAAACGCGTACCAAGGGAAATCTCCCCCTCCCCGTTATGCAAATTATAGAAACCAGAAAAAAATTATATTAAGCATTAAAAAATGAAATTTTGGGGGCATTATTTTGTTTTTTACCCGTTTTTTGTTTCTAGCAAAATATTTACAGAATTTCCATGTTATGTTAATGTGAATCTAACTTTGAAGCTCTGTAAATTTTAACATATGCATTGAATGAAAAAATGGTTCTGAGGATAAATTAAGGATCATAACTAAATCTACTTACTTCAGTAAGTAGATTTAGCTATGATTATACTTACTTCAGTAAGTAAAGGGAGATTTAGTAATGATTATTAAGTAGATTTAGTTATGATTATACTTACTTCAGTAAGTAAATCATAACTAATCTACTTACTGAATTTTAAACAATATTCGTTTAGTATTTAAAGAGTTACGGAACCTATAATATTACCAATAAATTTTCTTGTTTTATAAAAATCATTCATAAATATCAAACATTGAAATAATCATTATGCAAAATTCAAAAATGTATATTTATTTCATTAAAGAGTTTTAAAAAATGCCTTTTAATTATTTTCTGAGGTAAATTTCTATTATGCATTCTCTATTGTGAAATACTCTAGATTACATAACTTTTTAAATAATGAACGAATATTGTTGAAACTTGAGATTTAAATAGATTTGATGGGAATCTTTATTTTATCTTCAGTCACATTTTTCCATTAAATGCTTATTTTAGACGTTATACTGCTTCTAAATTAGACCAACATGGAAATTCTCTAATATTTAGATAAGGCAGGTTGCAAATTTTACTAGTAGTATATAAAAATATTTCTTCTGCGTCAAATCTTTTCATCTTCTACCACTACTCATAACACATACACACCACTTCCCATATTTTTGTTGGAAACAGCCTAATATTGTGGCATGTAACAGAGCAGTAAAATTAATGAATTTTTACCTATATGTATACTTCACGGTTTAATTAGTTATTTTATATGAATATATTTGAAGAATATGATTAAAAATTAATGAACCTTTTTGAATGACGATATATTTTATAAAATAATGAATACAACAATTACGTGTATTTTATAAAGACGGTGCTCGGAGAGACTGATATTGGCTTCGCCCAATAGACCGTAACTCATAGTGTGGCAAACGGCTGCAATGAAGGAGTCATGTCACGGCATGCTCGAGCACTATACTAGAGCTCAATCTCTGCCTTGCACTTTTCGGCATCTGCAAAATACGGTTAAATAATGTAAATCTAAGAGCGTGGTAAAAGGTTTGTTTACTCTAGTCAAACACGTCTCTCTCTCTGCCTCACTAAGAGTAGGCTTAAGATTTTGTGTAATGTTCATGGCGTCCGTTGCCAGTCCTGTCTCTAGTAATATTACCTTAATGATCCGAACACAGTCGTGTAGAATAATAAATATAACTGAAATATTGACGATGTATTTTATAAAATAATGAATACTAAAATTACATTATTATTATTATAAAGACGGAGCACGAAGGGGCCGATAATGGCTTCGCCCGATAGCCACAACTCATAGTGCGGCAAACGGCTACATTGAAGGCGGCAGCCAATGGCCGCCACGGCGTGCTCGATTACTACTCGAGTGCTTTCTGCCTTCCACTTAGCGGCATCTGCGAGGTACGGGTAGTGATAGCAGGTATTGTGTTGGACCAGAATTCAGTTGCGTAGAATATTAAATATTATTGAGATATCGCTTAATTAATAATAAGAAGTGATAATAAGTCAATGGGTATCATAAAATAAAAATTAAATCAGTTCTAGAAAAAGTGAAACAGCAACTACTACTACCCCTTCTGAACAAAGAAATCTAAAAATATTCTACTTTTCAAAACCCTTTTATAAACTAAAATATGAAAAAAATAAATACAAGAAGATATAAAACAGGGTTTAAAACCATCCGCCATTATAAATTAAAAATAGCATTCATATAACAGTTTCCACACGCATGCGGTTGCCGACCGCAATTCAACTAGCGCCAGAAGTTGGGGCACTCCAACTCTCCTCCCGTACATGCATGGCTCAGGTCATGCGTATTCATTGTGTTTACATTGCTATGTGCATGTGCCAATGACCCGCCAGTCGCCTAGTGGCACTAGCAACCTATGCTGGTGTAAACTAGTCCTTAGATTTAGCCAAGTTGCTTCAATTTTGCCGATCGCCATATTTTTTAACAAAAAAATCCCAACTTTTATATCTTACTTGAATTTTTGCAAGTTGCCTCAATTTTGACAACTCATAATAATTATACAGAAAAAAAATACCAGTATTAACATCTCACCTGAATTTTACCAAGTCACTCAAATTTTACCAACTTCCCAAGATTTTCCCAAGTTGCCTCGATTTTTCCAACTCGCCATAATTTTACAAAAAAAAATCCCAATTTTTTACGTCTCACTTGAATTTTATTGTCAGTTCGAATTTTGCGAACTCTCCAATATTTTGCCAAGTTGTCTCGATTTTGCCAACTCTCCTTAATTTGAAAAAAAAATCCCAATTTTCTCAATTCACTTGTATTTTACCAAGTGGCTTCGAATTTTGCCAACTCCCCAAGATTTTGCAAAGTTGAATCAATTTTGCCAACACGCCATAATTTTGCAAAAAATCCAAATTTTTACATTCTACTTGGATTGTGCCAAGTTGCTTTAATTTTGCCAACTCACCATAATTTTATAAAACAAATCCCATTTTTAACATCTCATCATCATCTTCATCATCAACCTCAAGCAGCCATGGGCTAAGGAGGTCCAACCAGACCGGGCAATTTGGTTCTCCAAGCAAGTCTGTCGTGAGCTACATCAGCTGCATCTGACCACTGCACACCAATCCTTATTAGAATTGGTGTTGTTTGACATTGTTTGTCCACCACATCCTAGGTCTACCCCTCTTTCTGAGGCCTTTAGGCACACTGTTCATAACCCTATTCATTAATGTATAATTATCCATACGGGCAACATGGCCAAACCAACAGAGTCTCTGCACAATATGCTGCTTAAAGGAGGTTGCCTACGCCTTTGCCTAACCTCATCATTAGTTACAAATTTGAACCACCTGATTCCCAAGATACTGCGTAAGCATCTAGAATCAAAAGCATCTAGTTTCCTGTTATCTTGTTTACATAGTGTCCAAGTTTCACTACCATAACTAACCCTAAAAAGAACCAAACTATTATACAGTCTAATTTTAGTCTTTAGCTGTATACGCCTATTTCTCCACAATCTCCATAGATTCTTAAAAGTCCCGGCAGCAATCCCTATCCGTTTATGCCTTTATTTAAGAGCACACACAATGATGATTAAGTAATATATACCAGGAATAAAATTTAGGAATTGTACATAATTCTTTCACATAACGATGTTAGCCGAAATATTTCGAAATATGGGAGCTTTCAAAATTTTGTTAACAGTTCTATTAATTCCATTTAATGAGTAATTAAATAAAGAAATTTCCTCTTGTCACAGAGATCTGAGAGAGAGATCTGCGAGTGCAATATGTCATAGAGATGGTCTGTGAGGTGGGCGGGACCTCAGCAGAAACACAAGAATGAAAACACCCATACCTTTTATATGAGGTTTAAAGCAAGGTCCCTAAGATCAGTAGACAAGCTGACTAACCAATCTGCTATCGAGACGCTAATGAACAAACTGTTTTTTAAAAATCATTTTTTTAATCAGATTGCACTCTCAATCCCCCCCCCCCCCTACCACCACCACTTTCGTTACTAGACAATATATATAATACTAATATTTCAATAACATTTGAAAAGTAAAGAACTGCTTTCACCGAACGATTCGGAAACACCAGGTATCGGTACTGCGTTCCTGTTCAATGATTCGGAAACATCGAGTACCGGAACGGCGTTCCGATTTAGTTCAGCACTGCTCTTGGTATTGCTTCCCCAATGAAAAAAAAGTCACGCTTCGTCACTGATTGATTGAGTGAGTCACTGATTGATTTAAGTGACTGACTGAGCGACAGGGATCATGTTAATTTTAACTTGATGCAGAAAATGGTACAATTCTAAACATTTGCTCCCATAGGTAATCCAGGATATAGATCTCAGGAAAAATTCAAAATTTGACCCTAAACGTGCCCTTCAAGGTTAAACGGAGGTCACGTAGGGGCCAAACCTTGATCTACGAGTGCTAGAAATGTACAGTCGCTCTAAAAAAAATCCGAAAACTATGATTGATTACAGAATTCAGAAAAAATATCTGGCAACGATTTTTTTTAGAAATTAGAAATCTGGCAACCTTTTTCTACGTACACAAAGGTTGCCTGACCACTAATTTCTAAAAAAAATCGTTGCCAGATATTTTTTCTGAATTCTGTAATCAACCATAGTGTTCGGATATTTTTTTGAGCGACTGTAGATCTCATAAACGTTTTGAAATTTGGAATGCAATAGGGCCTTAGAGGTCAAAAGGCAGAATATCGATTTATCGATGCTCGAGACCTAAAAATTGACGCTTGGGGATAGTTCTGAACGCACATTCCAGAAGCATTGGGGGCGGGGGTGGCTCAGTCGGTAGCGCGCCAGGCTCGTAATCTGTAGTTCCCAGGTTCGAGTCCCAGCTGGGTCAGCGTTGAGATTTATCTCCGCAAAATTTCCCCGCCCTGCCCACGGTTAGTAGGGGACACCGCTGGGCTTGGAAAGGCCGCCGTCCGTCGGATGGGACGTTAAGCCGTGGCCCCGTGTGCGGGAGAGCCATACCCTGTGCACGTTAAAGAACACGCTGGATGGCCTTGACGGGAGGCTACCATCTGTCTCCCAACAGCTGTTCCAGTGGGTCCCCTCCCCCAACCTTCTCTGAGCCTTCGGGGTCCATGTGACCTGGCCATTTAGCCCATGGTGTGCAAAAAAGTGCCGCTCAGAGGTGAAACAACCCAACCCAACCCAGAAGCGTTGTGAAATATTCGATGCAACGGGTCCTTCGAAGTCAGAGATGATATTTCTATGTAACATACTAGGGAGTTAAAAATTTGTGACTAGAGATACATCGGGCAGTAGAACTCAGAAATAGTAAGAAAATTTAGAACCAATTGCCGGTTTCAAAGTCAAATAGGGATCGAAGTGACGATCTAGACATCGAGAAGCAGTGGCCAAGCGTGACATTTTGAGTAGGAGAAACAATTAACAAAAGTACTATTGCAACTAAATCGAACACGGTTCCACTATTCTCTGCTTCCGAATTATTGAACCGGAACGCCGTTCCACTACTCGATGTTTTTCGGAATCACTGAAACGGAACACCGTTCCGCTACTAGATATTTTCGAATCATTGTAAAAGGAATTGAATTGAAAAAATATGCGCTCTAAAATTCTGTCTCCGGTTCTATTAAAGATAAGAACTTGATTTTCGAACGCAATGCAGGAAACCCCGTACGGAATTATACCCATGGAAACCCTGTACGGAATTATACCCATGGAAACCCTGTACGGAATTATACCCATGGAAACCCTGTACGGAATTATACCCATGGAAACCCTGTACGGAATTATACCCATGGAAACCCTGTACGGAATTATACCCATGGAAACCCTGTACGGAATTATACCCATGGAAACCCTGTACGGAATTATACCCATGGAAACCCTGTACGGAAAATTTGGGACAGGTCAGGCAATTTTCCGAAAAGTTCTGTGGTCCCCAAAAATTTCTAAAAGTTCGTCATATCATCATCATCAATACACATCAAACTTTGAATATTCCTGCAAAGAGTTAAAACAATGCAGACTCATTCAGGCATAATTTTTGTGGATCCTTACGTATATATATATATGTTTTTTTAATTATTATTCATTTTATATTCATTCATTTTTTTAATTTTTTTTAATTATTATTCATTTATCTTTTTTTTATAGTTTATCTAAGAGATTGATATTTTTGAGATAATTAATTAATAATTTATAAAAAGTTAGTTTTAATTTTTTTGATGTTGGTTCTAATATGTTTTTAAAATTAAATGTGTTTACATTATATTTTTGCAATTTATTAAAATATATTTTTCTCTCCTCTTCAAATTTGTTACAACTGAATATTATATGCTATAGAGTTTGTATGTTATTGCAGAAAAAACAATTTGGTGAGTTTATTTTTCTAAATTTAAATAGTGTGGAATTTGTAAGAGCTAGATTAGACTTTATTCTTAAAATCATAGAGATTTCTTTTTTCATTAATCCAAAATTATTAAATTTGTTCGTCATATCATTGTCATATCATTGGCGCTGATGACAAACGACAGCCGTTGTTGTTTGACGTTGACAAATGCTGACAACGAGAGATACACTCAATGTTTTATAAATTATGGGTATTTGCTATAGCTAATTTTACAAAAAAGTTGTTATTTCCCCTTTTTCGTCTGTTCGTATGCACGTTAGCTTCTGCGTCGTTTAGCTTTCTTCAGTATTCACGAGGGGGCGGGGGTGGCTCAGTCGGTAATGCGCCACGCTCGTAATCTGTAGTTCTCAGGTTCGAGTCCCAGTTGGGTCAGCGTTGAGATTTATTTCCGCAAAATTCCCCGCCCTGCCCACGGTCAATAGGGGACACCGATGGGCTTGGAAAGGCCGCCGTCCGTCGGATGGGACGTTAAGCCGTGGCCCCGTGTGCGGGAGAGCCATACCCTGTGCACGTTAAAGAACACGCTGGATGGCCTTGACGGGAGACTACCATCTGTCTCCCAACAGCTGTTCCAGTGGGTCCCCTCCCCCAACCTTCTCTGAGCCTTCGGGGTCCATATGACCTGGCCATTTAGCCCATGGTGTGCAAAAAAGTGCCGCTCAGAGGTAAAACAACCCAACCCAAGTATTCACGAATTTATATGTGAACATATTGCAGGTCGCGATAGGAATTTAACGAACTATTTTTAAAAAAAATATATACAGGAAATGGGGGTCTGGATTATCCCACATTTTCTATTCAAACAAAGTTTACTTATACCGATGTTTGCCAGTAACACATCCCTCAACATAAGCCCCATCATATTGTTTTAAAAATTCAACTCTTTACCTGTAATAGAATACAGGTTCTGACTCGAAATTAATTTGAACTATGATGCAAATTCTAAATACAAACTGAGAAATAATGAACGTAAATATTGAAATGGAGAAAAATTTTAAAAATGTTCGTATGAAAATTTTTTAAAATGTTCGTATGAAAAATTCTGGCATGCTCCGGAATGATTGTTTAGAGTAGAATTATATAATTTTACTAATGTTTGTAATTTCAACGGTCATTCAACTAATATGATTCAAATTTGAAAATGTAATGAAGATAGAAGCTTATTCGGAATAGAGGTCCTCATTGGCCATTGCAATGAAAAAGAAAATATTGTGCACCCTCATCTCGTGAACATAAAGAAAATATCACCTCAAGCAGCTGCTTGCCACAGGGATCTAACAGGAGCCTTTTAGTTTAATACGCCCCAGTAGAAGGTCTGTGAGGATGGCGGGACATCAGGAGAAAGACAAACATCCAGCCTTACCCGGTGTTCGAACCTAGGATCTTTCGATCAGTAGCCAAGCGCGCTAACCACACGGCACGGCAATAAAGAATAAGAATGCGTAATATATTAATCTTCAAAATAGTTTATGTTAAGGCTACTAAAGTAGCAGACTGCAGCCAGGCCCGAAGTTCTCATTAGAACGTTAAACACTAGCGTAGGAGCAGCAACATAACCGGGGCATCATTTTTTAAATGCTACAATTCGTTTATATAATTAGCAATAAAATTGTGTCTTTTCAATTTTAACTACCTGCAAGTATCCATGGAGAGCAAGTACTCTTTTTCAAAGCACTATTTCTGCACTGATAATGGAAAATTCTTAAAAGAATTCGGATTGTGAGGCTATGCACTCTGTTTCGAAAATTATTGGGATACTTCTACATTACGTAAAAACAAAACCATATTCAAAGCTCCCTAACTTTGAAGGGGCGGGGGTGGCTCAGTCGGTAGCGCGCCAGGCTCGTAATCTGTAGTTCCCAGGTTCGAGTCCCAGCTAGGTCAGCGTTGAGATTTATCTCCGCAAAATTCCTGGCCATGGTCAGTAGGGGGGCACCGAAGGGCTTGGAAAGGCCGCCGTCCGTCGGATGGGACGTTAAGCCGTGGCCCCGTGTGCGGGAGAGCCATACCCTGTGCACGTTAAAGAACACGCTGGATGGCCTTGACGGGAGGCTACCATCTGTCTCCCAACAGCTGTTCCAGTGGGTCCCCAACCTTCTCTGAGCCTTCGGAGTCCATGTGACCTGGCCATTTAGCCCATGGTGTGCAAAAAAGTGCCGCTCAGAGGTAAAAAAACCCAACCCTAACTTTGAAAATAAGGTTTTTTTTACAGAAAAATGTTGCAGAAAATAAATTGTAAATTTTAATCAGATTTATTAAAATTTAGATTTTAGAAAATATTAATTCATTATTTAAAAGATTTCTTGAAGCTGAAATATTTAACAGCCAATAACTGCTGTTATATTCGTCCTAAGCACTGTTTCAAAACTGATGCAAAGTGAAAAACTTTACCCAAACTTTTAAGATTACATTTATTTCAGTAAAAGATTTGTTTTAATTTTATGGTAAATTCTTACGAGGAGATTGTCTTTTAGAAATACTTTTAGATTTCCATTTCTTGTAACATTTTGCTGCAAAAACTTCATTCAAAGTTATGAAGATTCGAATACAGTTTTTGCACAATATGAAAGTGTCTTAATAATTTTGATAATTAAGTGTAATTTAATCATTCTCAGAGTGCTGAAGTGAGGTAATATTTTTTTGAAATTTAAATTGATTATTTGATTGTGTAATATTACTCTATATTGAATACAACAAGTTGTATGTTATCCATAATATTAACTTATTGCATTAATTTCGCTATTTATTAACAAAACTCTATTATCATTACAATTTCTACATTCATTTTTTTTTTACATTAATTCCATTCTTCGTGGTTGTGAAAGAAAGAAAATATTTTTATATGAAATTGAAAGAAGATTGTTGACAACGGCGGACTACCACTCGTGTGCCTAGAGACGCATCAAGTGTAAATTCGGCCTTGTCTAAAGAAATAAATCCCCCCCCCCCTCAAGCAGCTGCTTGTCACAGAGGACAGAGAGGAGGATGGCGGGACCTCAACAGAAAAGTAACACCAACATCCATGCCTTACCCGGGACTCGAACCCAGGTTTAACAATAGCCAAACGCGCTAACCACTCGGCTATTGGGCAAAAAAGCAAATGGGTGAAAATTGTAAAATATTATAAACATTTAATTTTATGAACAATTCCCCCTTTTTTTTTTCAATCACACAAAAATTGCTTTGGCTTTTTCAGTATTTACATAATACAAGTTTATTCAGCATTATCGACATTACATTACTTTTGCACGGTATTTCAATGTATTAAATTTATGAGATTTAATTCAGGCGTAATTAAATGAGAATCAAATTAATAAACTGTCAGTTCTACTTTTTGGAAGTACGGGGTTGTTTAACATTTTTATTAATACCAGTTAATGATTGATTTGATTTGCGACATATAGGACAGAGAAGAATCCTAGAAGCTACTCCTAGCTTAATACAGGCCTTCTCATACAAGGACATGCCCTACTAAGACCGAAGTCACTGCTGACCACTGCCTTAGTTAGAGCTAACACAACACACAAAGTTTGCCTTGCTGGAACAGTCGCTAGATGCCTAACCACTATGCCAGTTAAGGCTGAAGAATCAAATTTCCCCTCATATAGCTGTTTGCCCCAGAAATCTGACAGGAGCCTGTCAATACAATATGCCATAGAGAAGATTTGATGAGAAAGGCGAGACCTCAGCAGAAAGAGAACATTCATGCATTATAGCCGGGGCTTGAACCCAGGTTCTTAAGGATAGTAGCCAAGTACACTAACCACCCGGCCACATTGGAACGCCGATGAATAGTTTGTTAAAAATAACTTTCCTCAATGACGGCGAGATTCGCGCTCAGCCCTCACCCCTACTACGCCACTAAACTATATATATACTACTAATATTTGATTTAAAAGGTACAGAACACTTTCACTCAACGATTCGGGAACATCAAACACCGGAAAATCGTTGCGGTTCAATGATTCGAAAATATCTAGTAGCGGAACGATGTTCCGTTTCAGTGATTCGGAAACATCGAGTAGTGGCTTTCCGGTCCAATGATTCGGATGCAAGAGAGTAATGGCGTTCCGGTTCAATGATTCGGATGCAAGAGAGTAATGGCGTTCCGGTTCAATGATTCGGATGCAAGAGAGTAATGGCGTTCCGGTTCAATGATTCGGATGCAAGAGAGTAATGGCGTTCCGGTTCAATGATTCGGATGCAAGAGAGTAATGGCGTTCCGGTTCAATGATTCGGATGCAAGAGAGTAATGGCGCTCCGGTTCAATGATTCGGATGCAAGAGAGTAATGGCGCTCCGGTTCAATGATTCGGATGCAAGAGAGTAATGGCGCTCCGGTTCAATGATTCGGATGCAAGAGAGTAATGGCGCTCCGGTTCAATGATTCGGATGCAAGAGAGTAATGGCGCTCCGGTTCAATGATTCGGATGCAAGAGAGTAATGGCGCTCCGGTTCAATGATTCGGATGCAAGAGAGTAATGGCGCTCCGGTTCAATGATTCGGATGCAAGAGAGTAATGGCGCTCCGGTTCAATGATTCGGATGCAAGAGAGTAATGGCGCTCCGGTTCAATGATTCGGATGCAAGAGAGTAATGGCGCTCCGGTTCAATGATTCGGATGCAAGAGAGTAATGGCGCTCCGGTTCAATGATTCGGATGCAACAGAGTAATGGCGCTCCGGTTCAATGATTCGGATGCAAGAGAGTAATGGCGCTCCGGTTCAATGATTCGGATGCAAGACAGTAATGGCGCTCCGGTTCAATGATTCGGATGCAAGAGAGTAATGGCGCTCCGGTTCAATGATTCGGATGCAAGAGAGTAATGGCGCTCCGGTTCAATGATTCGGATGCAAGAGAGTAATGGCGCTCCGGTTCAATGATTCGGATGCAAGAGAGTAATGGCGCTCCGGTTCAATGATTCGGATGCAAGAGAGTAATGGCGCTCCGGTTGAATGATTCGGATGCAAGAGAGTAATGGCGTTCCGGTTCAATGATTCGGATGCAAGAGTGTAATGGCGTTCCGGTTCAATGATTCGGATGCAAGAGAGTAATGGCGTTCCGGTTCAATGATTCGGATGCAAGAGAGTAATGGCGCTCCGGTTCAATGATTCGGATGCAAGAGAGTAATGGCGCTCCGGTTCAATGATTCGGATGCAAGAGAGTAATGGCGCTCCGGTTCAATGATTCGGATGCAAGAGAGTAATGGCGCTCCGGTTCAATGATTCGGATGCAAGAGAGTAATGGCGCTCCGGTTCAATGATTCGGATGCAAGAGAGTAATGGCGCTCCGGTTCAATGATTCGGATGCAAGAGAGTAATGGCGTTCCGGTTCAATGATTCGGATGCAAGAGTGTAATGGCGTTCCGGTTCAATGATTCGGATGCAAGAGAGTAATGGCGTTCCGGTTCAATGATTCGGATGCAAGAGAGTAATGGCGTTCCGGTTCAATGATTCGGATGCAAGAGAATAGTGGAACCGTGTTCGATTTAGTTGCAGTAGTGCTTTTTTTTGTTCATTGCTTCCCCTACTCAAAATGTCACGCATCGCCACTGCTGTATCCAGGAATTATTTAGGTTCTTCTATCAGAAAAAAAAAAAAAAAAATGGGGGCGGGGGTGGCTCAGTCGGTAGCGCGCCAGGCTCGTAATCTGTAGTTCCCAGGTGGGTCAACGTTGAGATTTATCTCCGCAAAATTCCCCTCCATGCCCACGGTCAGTAGGGGACACCGATGGGCTTGGAAAGGCCGCCGTCCGTCGGATGGGACGTTAAGCCGTGGCCCCGTGTGCGGGAGAGCCATACCCTGTGCACGTTAAAGAACACGCTGGATGGCCTTGACGGGAGGCTACCGTCTGTCTCCCAACAGATATTTCAGTGGGTCCCCTCCCCCAACCTTCTCTGAGCCTTCGGGGTCCATGTGACCTGGCCATTTAGCCCATGGTGTACAAAAAAGTGCCGCTCAGAGGTAAAATAACCCAACCCAACCCAGAAAAAAAATGCTTAACGAGATAGATCTAAGAACTATTCGATATTTTATTAAATTTGTACCCAAAAACTTAAGAACTCGGGAACTACTGGTTTACTACAATAGAAGCGGCAACTGTTGTTAATAATGTATTTGACAACGTATTTTTAGAGAAAAAGTTTCGAAACGGTGAATGACAAGGAAACCAACATTCCTTTCATTGCGTTTGTACTGAATAGAGATCTGAAAAGTAAACAGCATAGTTTAAAGAATTTAAAATGTTTGAATGAATGACTATGGACAGTAAATCTGGAAAACTATTGAAAAATCCGTTGGTGACTTTAATGAAAGTGAGGAAAAAAAAGCGAATCGTTTTTATTTAACAAATTTTGATTGAATTCGAATTTGAGTAAATAATGCGTAACAAAGTACTTTTCTGTCTTTTTTAATGCCTGAAAAGTTCTTTCCATGATTGTGCTTAATAGAATTAAGAATCTGGTTGACAGTCAATTGCGTGATGAGCAATGTGGATTCAGAAGTGGTAGGGGATGTGTGGATCAGATATTTTCACTTAGGGCGGATTCTTGAGAAATGTTTAGAGTTTCAGAAACCTTTGGTTGCTAGCTTTGTTGATTTCAAAAAGGCTTTCGACTCTGTTGATCGTCATAATTTGTAGTTGATTGTGAGATCATATGGTATATGAGACAAGTTAGTTAACATAATGAAGCTCTCTATCATAACACTGAGTCATGTGTGAGAGTTGGTAAGTCTTGTAGCAATTGGTTTAGCATTACTTCTGGTGTTTGACAAGGGTGCATTTTGTCTTCTTTTCTCTTTAGTTTGGTTATTGATTATGTTATGCGAAATTCACTGCAAGGGAAAGATTTTAGTTTTAAATGGTCTGGAGAGTCTGTATAATAGTTTGGTTCTTTCTAGGGTTAGTTATGGTAGTGAAACTTGGACACTTTTTAAACAAGATAACAGGAAACTAGATGCTTTTGATTCCAGATGCTTACGCAGTATCTTGGGCATCAGGTGGTTCAACTTTGTAACTAATGATGAGGTTAGGCAAAGGAGTTTACAACCTCCTTTAAGTAGCATATTGTGCAGAGAGAGACTCCGTTGGTTTGGCCATGTTGCCCGTATGAATAATGATAGATTGGCGAATAGGGTTATGAACAGTGTGCCTAAAGGCCTCAGAAAGAAGGGGAGACCTAGGATGCGGTGGGCAGACAATGTCAAACAGGAGCTTGTTAGAATTGGTGTGCAGTGGCCAGATGCAGTAGATGTAGCTCAGGATAGACTTGCTTGGAGAACTAAATTGCACGGTCTGGTTGGACCTCCGTAGACCATGGCTGCCTGAGGATGATGATGATGATGATGATGATGATGATGAAAAGTGATAATCTTGTCATTGTCTTCCTTGTGCCAAAATTCCGTTCACTCCCTGACATTTCGGTAGAAGCCGACCGATTGCTATCGTTGAACCTCTTCGAAGGTAAACTTTTGCTTAAATAAAAAAATAAATATCCCCTCAAGCAGCTGCTTGCCACAGAGGTCTGACAGGAGCCTGTCAGTTTATATGTCACAGTAGAAGGTCTGAGAGGATGGCAGGACCTCAGGAACGTGTACAGCAACTGTACACGCTCCAGTTACCGTTCATAGCAAACTGGAGCGTGTGCAGTTACTGCACACGCTCCAGTTTGCTGTGAAAGGGAATTGCACACGCTCAATATTTCTGTGAGGGCCCACACGATCCAGGATTTTGTGAGCTCATACGATCCAGGATTTTGTGAGCTCACACGATCCAATGTAAATAAAATAGATACCCCCCTTAAGCAGCTGCTTGCCACAGAGGTCTGACAGGAGCCTGTCAGTTTATATGCCACAGTAGAATATCTGAGAGGATGGCAGGACCTCAGCAGAAAACAACACGAACATCCATGCCTTACCCGGGGCTCGAACCCAGGTCCCGTAGATCAGTAGCCAAGCGCGCTTACCTAGAATTAAAATAATCAGCTGGAGAATCTTATAAATCAGGTGGAGAGAAAATGCCAGAAAGGAAATGGCGATATTGCCGGACGGTGTGCCAGTAGCAAATAGGCGGTGACCAGGCATGGCATCCTCTCTCCACTGTTCCACATTCTCTAATATGGAGTCTCTGATCTGAAGTACACACATTCAAAGGAATAATTATAAAAAGGAAGAAAGCTTCGTGCTATGCCATAGCACGAAGCTTTTTCCTTCTTGTAATACATACCAAGGGAACATTATGCAGTAAAATCGAGTTAATTCGAAATTCAAGGAACCGAGTTGGGTTGGGTTGTTTTACCTCTGAGCGGCACTTTTTTGCCCACCATGGGCTAAATAGCCAGGTCACATGGACCCCGAAGACTCAGAGAAGGTTGGGGGAGGGGACCCACTGGAACAGCTGTTGGGAGACAGATGGTAGCCTCCCGTCAAGCCATCCAGCGTGTTCTTTAACATGCACAGGGTATGGCTCTCCCGCACACGGGGCCACGGCTTAACGTCCCATCCGACGGACGGCGGCCTTTCCAAGCCCATCGGTGTCCCCTACTGACCGTGGGCAGGGCGGGGAATTTTGCGGAGAAAAATCTGAACGCTGAACCAGCTGGGACTCGAACCTGGGAACTACAGATTACGAGCCCGGCGCGCTACCGACTGGGCCACCCCGCCCTACATTCAAAGGAATAATTACAAGAAGAAAGAAAGCTTCGTGCTATGCCATAGCACGAAGCTTTTTCCTTCTTGTAATACATACCAAGGGAACATTATGCAGTAAAACAGAGTTAATTCGAAATTCAAGGAACCGAAAAAACGATTTCGAATTACGGAAAACTTGGCTAATTCGAAATTAACGGAAACAATAGAGCCATTTATTAAATAAAAACAAATATAAAATGCAAAAAACTCATACGGATTACCTTATAATGTGATGTTAAAACAAATTTCAAAAGACTTATTTTCAAAATTAAACCCAAAATTCTATTTCATTAGCAGACAGCAGAAATGTTAATGTTATCACTGTTACCAGCTATGTCCTTAATACTACTAACTACAAAAATAGTCACAAAAATCACCAAATATTACAGAAAAAAAAAACACATAATGGTAACTAATTTTTGCTCTGTTTCATTTTCCCTAGAGCAATATGTTGCCTAGTGACCAAATGTTTCATATTGGGATTTGTATATCCTGTGTCTGTGATCAAAGCTGAAAATTCATCTTCCTTAAGAGGCAGTGGCTTAATTCATCATCTGCCATTATCATCTTCTCATTCGTTAATGGTTCTAGACGCAGAACTTTTATGAATATTTTAGAAATAATTTTTCTTTTTAATTATTCGGCACTAAAATATATCGATTTTATGGTCAAAGGGCTATTTTATTCGAAATATTCAGGTACTTTTGTGTAAAATCTGTTTATCAAAGTTTTAAAATTAAAAACAAATGCAAATTATATGGACATTTCGAATGAAAGAGTTTTGAATTATGTTTTATTGTATTACATTTGTTGCAAAAGACTTCTTTGGATAACATGCTTTCGATGTAGTGTGAAAGACTGAATGTATGTTATTTCCTTTTATGCTATTCTGAAGAAGTTATTGCACCTGATGATGATAATCTTAAGTATGTATTTCATCATAGTTCTTTGAGCTACATGCTAAGATTAGTTTATGATGGGAGGAGATCTTTTTGTCTCTTTCAAACACCTGTCGTTAGTCTAATAATTGAATTATACATATAAAAAAGTCGCCTATTCTGCGGAAAAGCTTTCTTACTGCTTTCCGTCCGTTCCCATGCTTTACCTTCATTGGTAAAGTGCCACAACTTTGAGCTTTGTCCTCTGCATTTGAATATTCTCTACAGCAATCAGTTCTGCTGCTGGGTTTTCCTAGAGAAGATGCTACAGCTAACGAATCATGGTAATGTCTCCCTGTATGAGCTCTTTCGTCTGTCAGTGTTCGAGGCAAAGGCCAGTTTTCATCACCTCGCATTCTAGCCAGAATGGCAGCCGTTTCTTCTTCGTTCAGCGCATGCTCACTAACTGGCCCTTCCAGAAACTCTTCCTTTGTCATAGCAAGATATCTGACTAAGTACAAAGTATTTCCCAATATTTCGCGTTTGTTCTCTGGGACTAAAACCTTCCTCTGCCGTTTGCACTCCCTGCATGCCCAGCGCATAACAGCCTCGTAAATAACGAGCTCTGACGACACACGAAGGGAATCTCGGATGACGATTTCGGACAAAGTATCTTGGTCTAGCTGCTCGAACGATTCACTCTGTAGGATCTCCTCGGCGCATTCGTCGACGAGGCACATGCAGTTCGTGAACACTTCGTTTCGTAGATTGTCGACGTCGGCGTTGTCTGTGACGTCAGCAACGCTTTTCAGTTGCTGCAGCACCTCGAGGACGTTGTCGGACTGAATGTTGCTCAGCAGATAGCCGAGACAGACCTCCGACAGAGGGTACACCATGAATCTGTTGGCTATTTGCAACAGACGCAGAGCAGACGTTGTCGAAGGAAATGAGATTTCCTTTGTGTAGATGTACCTGAGAAGTAAAAAGACATTAAACAAAAGTTAAATGCAAATCATGGTAAATTAAAATAATGTCATTTCAAGAAAAAGACTAAAATATTACAAAATATTATCAGTAACATCTTTTAAGCATGGTCGAATCTAGGGGTGGGGGTGGGGGATCCCATTTCAGAATGCTAGTAAGGGCAATAGAGACAAAAAATTATTACATTTATTCAAATTTGATGCATGTTTTCCAAGTTTTACATGTTTTAATAACATGTAAATTAAAAAATTTAAATACATGTTTTAATAACATGTAAAACGAAGAAGAAAATGTTATACTGTGTTGGAAATCCATCTCATGGCCCCCTCCTTTACATTTTCTCGCCTCTATTGTCTTTCTTCCCCCCCCCCCCCCCCCCCCCCCCCCCGCTCGATTTTTTTCCTAGATCCGGGCCTGCTTTTAAGTATCGTTTCCGCAAGCAATATATTATATATAATAGCAATACCTTCGTTCGGCCCTTGCTTCCCGAAGATATAAAAAGAACAATCATTCTCATATTTGGCCTCTATTTTCTGGTGAAGAAGGAAGAGGGAGAATTTTTATAACATGTGCCACTATCCACATCACAAGCTCTCATTTGACACCATAGCCCATTATTTTTGGTCCTTATGTTCTGGAGATATAGCGAAACAATCATTTTCATATTTCCCTTTTTTAGGGGGGAAGAAAGCATAGAGGGTTTTTTTTGTAGTCTACGACACCCTCCGCTTCATAAGCTTTTATTTGATACATAAATTATTAAGTTTGTCAGTCGCTTTCGAAAAGTAGGGTGGAACGATTATTTTGGCAGATTCACAAACCCAGAAACTGACAAACTTACAATGCGACAAGGACGAGCAAAAAGCAATAGGAAGATAGGTATTGTTTAAAAATTTTAATTTCTTTATATATTTTTTTTTTATCTATCTCTCTATATGGCCCTAAAATGTAGAAAATAAACCTGAAGCATATCGATGGTGCAATCAGTCACTGAGTTCGTATTCACTTCAAAAGAAGATAAGTAAATAAATAAATACATTAATTTACATTTTTTTTGTCGTCACTTAAAAGACCTACCTTCAAAAACTTTGATATATGGCTCATAAACATCGAGCACATCCCTTCCCCCCCCCCCCCCCCCTTTGGAGTCATTTTTGAGGTACCCCACAACATTAGGAGACGTAAGAAGCTTTATTTTACATAAGGAACAGAGGCAGTTATGTCGGTCCCAAGAACCTCATAGAAGCCACAGCAACAGACAGCAGATACAGTCACTCAAAAAAATATCCGAACACTATTTTTTAGAAACTAGTGATCTGACAACCTTCGTGTACAGTACACGAAGGTTGTCAGATCACTAGTTTCTAAAAAAATCGGTTCCTGATATTTTTTCTGAATTCTGTAATCAACCATAGTGTTCGGATAGTTTTTAATATATATAATGCGTATGAATATGGAGCGTGTAATGCAATGAATATGGAGCGTGTGCAGTTACCGTTCACAGCAAACTGGAGTGGTTGCAGTTACCGTTCACAGCACATTGGATCGTGTGAGCTCACAAAGACCTAGATCGTGTGGGCTCACTCACGGAAATATTGAGCGTGTGCAGTTACCGTTCACAGCAAACTGGAGCGGTTGCGGTTAATGTTCACAGCACATTGGATCGTGTGAGCTCACAAAGACCTAGATCGTGTGGGCTCACTCACGGAAATATTGAGCGTGTACAGTTACCGTTCACAGCAAACTGGAGCGGTTAATGTTCACAGCACATTGGATCGTGTGAGCTCACAAAGACCTAGATCATGTGGGCTCACTCACGGAAATATTGAGCGTGTGCAGTTACCGTTCACAGCAAACTGGAGCAGTTGCGGTTAATGTTCACAGCACATTGGATCGTGTGAGCTCACAAAGACCTAGATCGTGTGGGCTCACTCACGGAAATATTGAGCGTGTGCAGTTACCGTTCACAGCAAACTGGAGCGGTTGCGGTTAATGTTCATAGCACATTGGATCGTGTGAGCTCACTCACGGAAATATTGAGCGTGTGCAGTTACCGTTCACAGCAAACTGGAGCGTGTGCAGTAACTGCACACGCTCCAGTTTGCTGTGAACGGTAACTGGAGCGTGTACAGCAACTGTACACGCTCCAGATATTTTTCCTGAATTCTGTAATCACGTGAAACGAAGGTTGCCAGATCACTAATTTCTAAAAAAATCGTTGCCAGATATTTTTTTTCTAAATTCTGTAATCAACCATAGTGTTCGGATATTTTTTAGCGACTGTAAGTCAGTGGAAGTGACACGTGGACGTGTGTTTCAGCTGTGCCAAGGAATTGAACTCGAGCACGTTGTCAGCAGCAAGGTCTGTGTTTGAATGGGACTGTATCGTGGGAATGCATGAGACAGGTTGGTCTGCTTGTCGTATACCCAACCGTCTTCGCCACATCTCAGTAGTACAGTGAGCACTGCAACACATTGTTTGGAGCAGTAGATGAGGACAGTTACTGCTTAGTCTCGCTGTGTCTCAAGTTCCCCACAGATGTACAGTCGCTCAAAAATGTATCCGAACACTATGGTTGGTTGCAGAATTCAGAAAAACTATCTAGCAACGATTTTTTTAGAAATTAGTGATCTGGCAACCTTCGTGTCACGTGATTACAGAATTGAGGAAAAATATCTGGAGCGTGTACAGCAACTGTACACGCTCCAGTTACCGTTCACAACAAACTGGAGCGTGTGCAGTTACTGCACACGCTCCAGTTTGCTGTGAACGGTAACTGCACACGCTCAATATTTCCGTGAGTGAGCCCACACGATCTAGGTCTTTGTGAGCTCACACGATCCAATGTCCTGTGAACATTAACCGCAACCGCTCCAGTTTGCTGTGAACGGTAACTGCACACGCTCAATATTTCCGTGAGTGAGCCCACACGATCTAGGTCTTTGTGAGCTCACACGATCCAATGTTCTGTGAACATTAACCGCAACCGCTCCAGTTTGCTGTGAACGGTAACTGCATACGCTCCATATTCATGGCATTATATATTCATACGCATAATATATATTAAAAAATATCCGAACTCTATGGTTGATTACAGAATTCAGAAAAAATATCTGGCAACGATTTTTTTAGAAAATAGTGATCTGGCAACCTTCGTGTCACGTGTTTACAGAATTCAGGAAAAATATCTGGAGCGTGTACAGCAACTGTACACGCTCCAGTTACCGTTCACAGCAAACTGGAGCGTCTGCAGTTACTGCATACGCTCCTGTTTGCTGTGAACGGTAACTGCACACGCTCAATATTTCCGTGAGTGAGCCCACACGATCTAGTATCAAAATAATATGACCACCTACAGTCGCTCAAAAAAGTATCCTAACACTACGGTTGGTTGCAGAATTCAGAAAAAATATCTGGCAACGATTTTTTGCCAGATCACTAATTTCTAAAAATATCGTTGCCGGATATTTTTTCTGAATTCTGCAATCAACCATGGTGTTCGGATATTTATTTGAGTGACTGTATCACACAACAAAAAGATTGCCTAATCCACCGACAAGCAAAATCCAACCCCTGTGGGATATCTAGAGCAATCCAGCATAATATGGCGCCTGCAGTCATTGAACCAGTGTCCAAACGAACCATCCGACAACGTTTGAATGAAGCTGAATTACACTTATGACATCCCCTTCACAAGTTTCTTCTGACTGCTAATCATCGCCAGGCACATCATCTGTGGTGCATCGAGAGTGGGGCGGGGATGGCTCAGTCGGTAGCCCGCCAGGCTCGTGATCTGTAGTTCCCAGGTTCGAGCCCCAGCTGGGTCAGCTTGAGATTTATCTCCGCAAAAATTCCCCGCCCTGCCCACGGTCAGTAGGGGACACCGATGGGCTTGGAAAGACCACCGTCCGTCGGATGGGACGTTAAGCCGTGGCCCCGTGTGCGGGAGAGCCATACCCTGTGCATGTTAAAGAACACGCTGGATGGCATTGACGGGAGGCTACCATCTGTCTCCCAATAGCTGTTCCAGTAGGTCCCCTCCCCAAACCTTCTCTGAGCCTTCGGGGTCCATGTGACCTGGCCATTTAGCCCATTGTGTGCAAAAAAGTGCCGCTCAGAGGTAAAACAACCCAACCCAACGCATCGAGAGTGTATCATGGGAAGGGGAACCACATCTTGTTTTTTATGCACCACATCTTGTCTTGGACGAGTCACACTTCTGTTTGGGCGCAGATGATAGTCGCATCAGGGTTTGATGTCACTGTGGGCAGCGGCAGGATCAAGCACACATCCAGGAGCGCCAGTGTTCACATACCCGGTTTTCCGATGTGGAGTGCCATCAGTTATGACTCCAGAACACCTTTAGTGTTTGGCCATAGAACTTTGACACATTCTGTTGGCAAATTGTCGACGACATTCTATTGCCTCATTGTCTACTTTTCTGCGGAGCTCTCCTGGTCTCATTTCTCAGCAGGATAACAAGTCTACATGTGGCACACATTGCTCAGCAGTGTCTACGGGATATGAACACCCTAATTTGACCTGCTATGTTCCCTTGTATAGCTCATATGGGATGTGCTGGGTTGATGTTTCTGACAATGTCCATAGGCAGTGCACACACCGGAGACCTTGACCAGGGAAGGAGCTATGGGAGAGGGGGGGGGGGGGAAGGGGGGAGGAGGCTCACACCAAAGTAAACAGAAGTTGGTAAAATTCGAAACGACTTTCTAAAATTCAGGTGAGTTGTGAAAATTTGGACAGTCCTCAGATTTAAACCGCATCAAGCATCTTTGTGATAAGGTGATAAGGGCTGTTCGCAGTTAGATTGTGCCGCTGTCCAATTTGCAACAACTGCACGACACAATCATTTCCGCATGGTACAGTCGCTCAAAAAAGTATCCGAACACTACGGTTGATTACAGAATTCAGAAAAAATATCTGGCAGCGATTTTTTTAGAAATTAGTGATCTGGCAACCTTCGTGTCACATGACACGAAGGTTGCCAGATCACTAATTTCTAAAAAAATCGTCTCAGTCTAATTCAGTCTCTCATTCTTCAAGAGAATCAAATAATGTGCTGCATACGTCAGAAATCTCTTACCTCATGAGAGTCTGGAAGATATCAGGCTTGACGTCTGTGATATCGATAATGTGGCATTCTTCTCCTTCGTGGGCATCAGCAGCTTCGCGGAGAAGCTCGTTTTCCATTTCACTGCAAACTGTTCCATTGCTCGTGTCGGGAAAGTGGAGCGAAGAGCAGCAGAAGATGGATTCGAAGACAGGACTCGCCGTGGCCAAGATCGTCGAATGACCTGGGAAACGCCACACGTCGGGCTCTATGCCCACGAGGAAGACGACGTCGCTCAGCTCTTCTCTGTTGAAGAGGCCGAGGCGCAATCCGGAGGAAGCGGGGAAGATGGAGCTCGAGGCAGAAGCATCCTCCGGAAGCAGAAGAGGAGATGGACAAGAAGTGGATCGCCGATTCCTGAGGGATGGCACGGAAAGCTTCCTGGACCATGCAAATGCCAGCCACTGCAATCAAGGGAATTCGTCATAAAGAGAAGAAATTATCGGAGTAAAAGAAAAGTAATACTGGCGGAAATTGAAAAAAGAACACCATTAACAATGGAAGCGTAATCTATGAGATTTATTTAGTAGAAACAACTTGTTAAGAAAGGACAGTGATCACACGTGTAAAGTGATTCAATGTTTATTTTACTTTTTAATGAGTATTACGTTTTGCAGAAGGCACATTTTAATAAGGTGTTGAACCTCCTCGAGCAGCAATACAATCTTCCAATCTGGCATGCAATCGGTCGTACAAATGCTGGATATCACGCTGAGAGACACCATTCCATGCACTTTCAACTTGAACACGTAATTCAGCAATAGTCATTGCCTGTCGTGGTCTGCAGAAGAGCCTTTGTCCGATCCAGTTCCATACATGCTCGATTGGAGACAAGTCCGGAGAGCATGCTGCCCAAAGGAGTTGGTGCACTGCCTGAAGAGCATGTTGCGTTGTCAGGGCAGAGTGTGGGTGAGCGTTATCCTGCTGGGATATCACATTTGGGATTACACTCAAATATGGCAGGACGACCGGCTGTACGATGTCGCTTATGTACGTATTCAGTGTACCCTGTACAAACACCAGACACGTACGAAAGTGAGAGCTAATCGCTCCCTAAACCATGATGCTTGGCGTGGGCCCTGTGTGTCGCTCTCACCTTGTCGCCTTCGGATGCGTAAACGACCATCAGACGCTTCTAAGCAGAACGGCTTTCATCACTGAAGACCACAGATTGCCATTCTTCCCTCCAATGACCTCATTCTTGATACCACTACATATGTGCTCGATAGTGACCAGGTGACAGTGGTAACCGTGCCCGTAGTCCTGCTTCCAAAAGACGATTGCGTATCGCTCTTGTGATTAAGACCCTTAATATTAATTCTTGTGAGTGATTAATCCTCCTGAGATATTATTCTTGTGAATTAAGACCCTTGGTATGATAGAGGATTGCATTTGTGACGCCCTAGCCATCCACTCTCCCATCCCATCCCTCCTGATACGCCGATACTCTTGTGCGTCTGTAACTCTGTGTTATCCGGAACTACATCTGCGAGTGTGCGAATGCTCTTCTTACCGTCTACGCCACCATCGTACCACTGCCGATACCTCTCGTCTAACGCGGTTTGCAATCTGACGAAAGACCAACCTGCTTCCTGAAGACCCACTATACGACCTCGCTCAAACTCCGCATTAACTGAGGGGCGGGGGTGGCTCAGTCGGTAGTGCGCCAGGCTCGTAATCTGTAGTTCCCAGGTTCGAGTCCCAGCTGGGTCAGCGTTGAGATTTATCTCCGCAAAATTCTCCGCCCTGCCCACGGTCAGTAGGGGACACCGATGGGCTTGGAAAGGCCGCCGTCCGTCGGATGGGACGTTAAGCCGTGGCCTCTTGTGCGGGAGAGCCATACCCTGTGCACGTTAAAGAACACGCTGAATGGCCTTGACGGGAGGCTACCATCTGTCTCCCAACAGCTGTTCCAGTGGGTCCCCTCCCCCAACCTTCTCTGAGCCTTCGGGGTCCATGTGACCTGGCCATTTAGCCCATGGTGGGCAAAAAAGTGCCGCTCAGAGGTAAAACAACCCAACCCGCATTAACTGAACAAATGTTGTGCGCCTGCGTCGTCCAGGAATGGCAGCTTCTTCAAAGAGCACTGAACAGCACGACACAAGACGATTAACTTCATTCTTCACACCCTAGTCCTTAAATACGCGCTGCGTACATTTGCATGTTGTCGTCCTCAGTGACGTCATTATTTCCCCCAATGACTTTCAATCTTGGATCACGATTTCTGCTGCCCTTAACTATTACCATATTGTTGCGAATTTTTAAATGGATAGGCACTGAGCGTGAGTTTCAATAAGTGTATTTTCAAACAAATTACAATACAATGCAAATTATTACAATGGTATGGATGAAATAACTTATAAAAAAACTAACTACTATCATACAAAAGTCAATAACACTTTTTCTACAGAGCATACAAGACCAGCTCTGTCTGTTCTACCAAATTACTACCTCTTCACTGTCTGTCGTATCTCTTGAAATCCACCACTTCCGGCGTAAGCAATTCTTCATCTTGTGAGAGATCACTAAGTTTATCTTACTAACAACACAAAATAATCAACCGCGCACGCACCATAATAAAAACACTTCTTATTTTTACTTGTCACACACTGACTCAGATAAACTGTTTCATCTTTCACAATACCACACTACTAAATACGTTTCTCCCATTTTCATCCTTTCGAACTGTTCCAAGTTCTAATTCGTTGGCTGAAACGAATCTCACGCAGGAGCACACACGAGCGCTCAAGTCACGTTTTGTTATGAAGTCACTCTCGTTCGTTGATCTGTCGTAAACAATATTATAATATGACGTTCCTAAAGGAAGGGGCGGGGGTGGCTCAGTCGGTAGCGCGCCAGGCTCGTAATCTGTAGTTTCTAGGTTCGAATCCCAGCTGGGTCAGCTTTGAGATTTATCTCCGCAAAATTCTCCGCCCTGCCCACGGTCAGTAGGGGACGCCGATGGGCTTGGAAAGGCCGCCGTCCGTCGGATGGAACGTTAAACTGCGGCCCCGTGTGCGGGAGAGCCATACCCTGTGCACGTTAAAGAACACGCTGAATGGCCTTGACGGGAGGTTACCATCTGTCTCCCAACAGCTGTTCCAGTGGGTCCCCTCCCCCAACCTTCTCTGAGCCTTCGGGGTCCATGTGACCTGGCAATTTAGCCCATGGTGTGCAAAAAAGTGCCGCTCAGAGGTAAAACAACCCAACCTGCATGTGACTCGTAACCATGGTTTGCGCTTCACGAGCATTCCTAGATGAACGAAAGTCATTCATTATTAAAGACGGTTATTGTTTAGAAGTTTACTGCACTACGACAAATCACGATAATATGAATATCGTATTATGCAAATGATAGCAGAACTGAAGACATTTTATGTCCAATTGATCTCTTTCAATGTTGGACCATGTGCGGGAGAGATAATGAAGTTCTTCTCACACTCACCAGTTGAGTTAATACAGCAAAGGGGCGCCATTTGGCCCTGAGCCTGAAAGGGCCCTTTTTAATAGGGGCAAGTATACCTCTGTTGAGCCGTCCCGTGGCCGAGTGGTTAGCACGCTTGGCTACTGATCTAAGGGACCTGGGTTCGAGTCCCGGATTAGGAATGGATGTGTGTGTATCGTTTTTCTGCTGAGGTCCTGCCATCCTCTCAGACCTTCTACTGTGGTATATAAACTGACAGACTCCTGTCAGACCTCTGTGGCAAGCAGATGCTTGAGGGGGTATTTATTTTATTTACATTGGATCGTGTGAGCTCACAAAAACCTGGATCGTGTGGGCCCACTCACAGAAATATTGAGCGTGTGCAGTTACCGTTCACAGCAAACTGGAGCGTGTGCAGTATCTGCACACGCTCCAGTTTGCTGTGAACGGTAACTGGAGCGTGTACAGTTGCTGTACACGTTCCTGAGGTCCTGCCATCCTCTCAGACCTTCTACTGTGGCATATAAACTGACAGGCTCCTGTCAGACCTCTGTGGCAAGCAGCTGCTTGAGGGGGTATTTATTTTATTTACATTGGATCGTGAGGGCCCACTCACAGAAAGCTCGCAAAAACCTGGATCGTGTGGGCCCACTCACAGAAAGCTCGCAAAAACCTGGATCGTGTGGGCCCACTCACAGAAAGCTCGCAAAAACCTGGATCGTGTGGGCCCACTCACAGAAATATTGAGCGTGTGCAGTTACCGTTCACAGCAAACTGGAGCGTGTGCAGTATCTGCACACGCTCCAGTTTGCTGTGAACGGTAACTGGAGCGTGTACAGTTGCTGTACACGTTCCTGAGGTCCTGCCATCCTCTCAGACCTTCTACTGTGGCATATAAACTGACAGGCTCCTGTCGGCCCTCTGTGGCAAGCAGCTGCTTGAGGGGGTATTTATTATTTATTTATTATTTTATTATACCTCTGTAATAGCATATCTATATAGTATATTAAAATTAATCGGTGCCAAAGGCACCGATTTATTTCTAGTTCATCATTTCGATCGCTATGTGACCTTGAACGCAACATCGGATTTGAAAATTGCTCTGATTGTTCCACAGCCTATTCTTTGAGTTCTGCTGCCTGACACATAACAATTTTTCCTTCCAATATTGAATTCTATAAGCAGACATGTGTGGAAGATGAGGAATTTTGTCCACATTCGAAAAACAGGTATGCCCATTATTACTATGCCAGTTTTGAAACGCTTGATCTCGGAGAGACGCGTTTGTATACACAATGGGCTAAAGATGAAGTCACAAGGACCCCCTCCCCTCCAGGGCTCAGAAGCGGAAGGGGATCTGGCAACCGTTAGGAGAGAGGTGAAAATCTCTTTAAAATCATCCAGCGTCTCCTTCAATGTGAACCTCATAGCAGGGCTCTCCTGAATACGTGTGAGAGACGGCTAAGTCGATAGCGCGTCAGGCTCGTAATCTGCAGTTCCCAGGTTCGAATCCCACCTGGGCCAGTGTTGAGATCTATCTCCGCAAAGCTTCACGCCCTGCCTCGGTCAATAGGGGACATCGATGGGCTTGGAAAGGCCACATCTGTTGGATGGACGTTAGGCCAAGGCCTTGTGTGCTGGAGAGACGTAGCTTGTGCAAATTAAAGAACACGCTGCATGGCCTTGATGGGAAGCTGCCATGTTTCCTAAAAGCTGTCCAGTGGGTCCTTTCCCCAACCTTCTCTGAGCCTTCGGGTTCTTTGTAATCCTTCGGGGTCCTTTGTGATTTCTTGTGAGCCTTCAGGGACATTGTACGCAAAAAAAGCGACACTTAGAGATAAAACAACTTAACCTGAGCAGGCCAACTGAGAACGAATCATTTTAGTGATTCGTTATCAAGAATGAATCACTTTACCAATTCGTTCTCACTTGGCCTCCGCTCATCCGGGGCGTTTTTTATAATGCGGACGAGTGAATCACGTGACACGAAGATTCATATTCAAGAGATTTACCACTATGAGAGAAACAAACTTTTGAACTTGAACGATACGGAAGCCGTTAATGTACACATTACCTAGGTAAAATGCGGAAAACTCTTGATTCCGCAAGTTAACGGAGCAAATCAGTTAATCTGCAGATTAGCTAGGTAATGTGCACATTAACGGCTTTCGAGCTTTAGCGGTAACATATATACTGAAATGAATGTCGGTAATCTGTTATTTTATTGTTAAAATATTAATTAAAATCGTTTCATGACAAAATTGAATGCTAATGCTATTTGGGTCTGTAAATGGTAGCTAGGTAGTCACTGGAAGGAGAGCTATGCACCAATCCCCTGTGATGATGCATAGAACCGGCCAGGCCTAGCACCTAATGTCCGACCCCGCCTTCTCGTGGTGCGGACCGTTAGTAACTTTCAAAAGAGATACTCTCTTGTGGAAGTGAACGGAAGGGGAGGGCTGCCAGATTAGTGTGGCCTACTGATCTGGACAACTATGGCTACTTTTCTTTTTTTCTACCCTGCTGAGGAGTGGTCAACCACACAGGGTCCTGGTGCTGACCATATAAACCTACTGGACTGGACAGATATATGGCTCTGAGCTGGATTATGGATCCTGATTTTGCTGCACTGGTGGGCTTCTGTGGAGGGAAAATCTTCCGCTGTGTTTTCTGTTTGTTTGTGGGTTGACAGCCCCAAGTGAATAGATTCACAGGATATGTTTATCAGCTGGTGGATAATCCTGAGCAGAAGTCATCGCAGGCACCTGAACTCTTTGCTTCTATTGGCATCGTCAAATTCTACATTGGAGGAATTCTTCCAGTGTAGATGGCTTCAGCCTTTAGTAGTGGGGGAACGGGTCTTTGCCCCATGTCTGCGATTAGGGGGCTGTTTGATATTGTCTTCATTCCCTCTCTCAATAAACATAGTTTCTTTAAACATCCCACTAACCATTTTCTCTCCATAGGTAGTTGGAATGTGAGGACTCTGCACAGAGCTTTTTCTCTTGATGTCCTCACACAAGAATTCCACCATTATAATTTAGATATTCTGGGCTTGCAAGAGACCAGATGGACAGATAAAGGTCAGATTCTTAAAAATAATCTTAAATTTCTCTTTTCAGGGAGGGACGACAATAAGCATCACCAAGGCGTGGGTCTGCTTCTCAGCAGACACGCTAGCGATGCTCTTCTAGGATACGAGTGCATTAATGAAAGGTTTCTTACAGCAAAATTTCAGACAAGCATTAAAGACTTGAATGTTATCTGCTGTTATGCCCCCACTGAGGATGCCGATGAGGATCAGAAGGATAGGTTTTATGAACAACTTCAGGATATTTTGAATTCTGTCAAGAAAGGAGATATTACCCTTGTTCTTGGTGACTTCAATGCCAAAGTTGGTACTGACTCTGACCTTTGGGGAGGAGTAATAGGCCCTTTTGGTATTGGTAGCTGCAATGGCAATGGGCAACGTCTCCTACAGGTAAGTAAACTCAATGGATTCAGAATAACTAACACTTATTACAAACACCGCGACATACATAAGTACACATGGGTTTCACCTGATGGGCTGCATAAGAATATGATTGATTACATATTAATTAACAGCAAATGGGCTAGTTCTGTTAGGAATACCAGGGCATATAGGGGAGCTGAAATTGGATCTGACCATTACCTTGTTAAAAGTGTGTTGCAAATTAAACTTAAAAAGTGTTGTGCTAGGGTTAAAAACTTTACTTTTAATACTGAAGCTCTGAAAGATCCAGTTATAGCCAAAGCTTACCATGATAGGTTACTTAGTCATTATGACAGTCATGGTTTGCTTACTACTGAAGTTGAGGAAGAATGGGGCCATTTTAAACAGGCTTTTTTGGAAACTAACAGTACTCTTTTAGGGAAAAAGGAGCAGAGGAGGCAAAATTATCTGAGTGATAAGGCACTTGAGCTTATTTCGGAAAGAAAGAACTGCAGGAATGCCCTTAATCAATACCCTACTAGTCCTAATAGAAAGCATTACAGAGACCTTAATAAACTTGTAAAGGATCAGTTAGCTGCTGATAAGAATCTTTGGCTTGATGGTTTGGCTGACAAAGCCGAGGAAGCAGTTAGACAACACAACAGCAGAGAGCTGTACCAGATAGTTAATGTTTTGTGTGGTAGAAAACGGACAGGCTTACAAGGATTGAAGGATAAACAAGGTAAGGTTATAGAAGGGGAGGATTCTGTCATGGCTAGGTGGGCTGAGCATTTCAGTGATGTTCTAAACAATGTAGTTAGTTCTACTCCCATTGTTTGCAATGATGATAGATGCATTGGTGGCTTTAATGTTGGCCCTATAACACAATCTGAAGTTCTTTTGGCTGTTTCTAAACTTAAACTTCATAAATCCCCAGGGGTTGATGAAATTACTACGGAAATGCTTAGAGCTGGGAATGTTTCGGTTACCACTTGGATGACTGAAATTCTGAATATCTTTTATGATAAAGGCATGGTTCCTAAGGATTTTACCAGGGCTATTGTTATCCCTATTTTCAAAAAAGGTGATCGCAGTTCTTGTGATAACTATAGGGGTATCAGCCTACTCTCTGTTCCAGGTAAAGTTCTTTCCATGATTGTGCTTAATAGAATTAAGAATCTGGTTGACAGTCAATTGCGTGATGAGCAATGTGGATTCAGAAGTGGTAGGGGATGTGTGGATCAGATATTTTCACTTAGGCAGATTCTTGAGAAATGTTTAGAGTTTCAGAAACCTTTGGTTGCTAGCTTTGTTGATTTCAAAAAGGCTTTCGACTCTGTTGATCGTCATAATTTGTGGTTGATTGTGAGATCATATGGTATACCAGACAAGTTAGTTAACATTATGAAAGCTCTCTATAATAACACTGAGTCGTGTGTGAGAGTTGGTAAGGCTTGTAGCAATTGGTTTAGCATTACTTCTGGTGTTCGACAAGGGTGCATTTTGTCTCCTTTTCTCTTTAGCTTGGTTATTGATTATGTTATGCGAAATTCACTTCAAGGGAAAGATTTTGGCCTTAAATGGGCTGGAGATACGAAAATTTCTGATTTAGATTATGCTGATGATTTAGCCCTTTTGGCAAATGATGTTGATGAGATGAACTCTTTCATTCGAGCTGTTGATGAGACTGGTAGTAGAGTAGGTTTGGTTATAAACAGAGAGAAAACTAAAGTGATGAAAATTGGTCAGGCAGGCTGTGATTCAGTTAATCTGAATGGTTGCAGTCTTGAGCAGGTGTCACAGTTTAATTATCTTGGGAGCTATGTAACAGATAATGGTGATGTGCGGCATGAGATTAACAGACGAATAGGGATTGCTGCCGGGACTTTTAAGAACCTATGGAGAGTGTGGAGAAATAGGCGTATACACCTAAATACTAAAATTAGACTGTATAATAGTTTGGTTCTTTCTAGGGTTAGTTATGGTAGTGAAACCTGGACACTTTGTAAACAAGATAACAGGAAACTAGATGCTTTTGATTCCAGATGCTTATGCAGTATCTTGGGCATTAGGTGGTTCAACTTTGTAACTAATGATGAGATTAGACAAAGGAGTTTGCAACCTCCTTTAAGCAGCATATTGTGCAGAGAGAGACTCCGTTGGTTTGGCCATGTTGCCCGTATGAATAATTATAGATTGGCGAATAGGGTTATGAACAGTGTGCCTAAAGGCCTCAGAAAGAAGGGGAGACCTAGGATGCGGTGGGCAGACAATGTTAAACAGGACCTTGTTAGAATTGGTGTGCAGTGGCCAGATGCAGTAGATGTAGCTCAGGATAGACTTGCTTGGAGAACTAAATTGCACGGTCTGGTTGGACCTCCGTAGCCCATGGCTGCTTGAGGATGATGATGATGATGATGATGAATGCTATTTGGAACGAAAAATACTAAAGATACTACCAGAAGCTGAAATTTTGTGGGTAACATCATTACAAATGCAAAGAGCCATTGGATTGGATTGGATTGTTTTACCTCTGAGCTGCACTTTTTTGCACACCATGGGCTAAATGGCCAGGTCACATGGACCCCGAAGGCTCAGAGAAGGTTGGGGGAGGGGACCCACTGGAACAGCTGTTGGGAGACAGATGGTAGCCTCCCGTCAAGGCCATCCAGCGTGTTCTTTAACGTGCACAGGGTATGGCTCTCCCGCACACGGGGCCACGGCTTAACGTCCCATCCGACGGACGGCGGCCTTTCCAAGCCCATCGGTGTCCCCTACTGACCGTGGGCAGGGTGGGGAATTTTGCGGAGATAAATCTCAACGCTGACCCTGCTGGGACTCGAACCTGGGAACTACAGATTACGAGCCTGGCGCGCTACCGATTGAGCCACCCCCACCCCCAAAGAGCCATTAATTTATTAAAAATAAAAGAATACACAAAAAATAAAAGCTGCTTGGTGCTTATTTTTAATTACTAAAGACAGATTAAAAGGTTAAAATTATAATAAAAAATATTTTATATTTATGCCTTCCAAAATTAAAAAAAATATATTTGAAATTTAAATTATTCTGAGCCCGCAATCGTCTGTGCTATTTGCGCCGAGCTAGCCCGACAGAATTTGAGCCAGAACACATTGTGCAATGGTGCAAATGGTGTCATTCTATAGCTTTAAATGTGGCCCAACGCACGTAGGGGGACCAGATGTTTTAACTCAACATGGGGTGCTTACCAATTTTCTGACCGTTCAGTCTCGTATCAAGAAAAAACACATGGGACCGAAATTTCTCAAAACTGCGATAGAATTCTGTCAATAACTAGCATAGTATAATTAAGTTAGTGCACACATTGAAGCCAGACTGCCAGAACCACGTGCATTCTCTCTTGGTGTCCGTTCCATAGATCGGTTTCCTTCGGACAACCAGTTTGGATATGGCAATTATTATATATGATGATGATTTCACGTGTGGCCGCTCACTTGCAAAGGAGACCTGATAGACCAGGGGGCGGGGGTGGCTCAGTCGGTAGCACGCCAGGCTCGTAATCTGTAGTTCCCAGGTTCGAGTCCCAGCTGGGTCAGCGTTGAGATTTATCTCAGCAAAATTCCCTGCCTTGCCCACGGTCAGTAGGGGACACCGATGGGCTTGGAAAGGGCGCCGTCAGTCGGATGGGACATTAAGCCGTGACCCCGTGTGCGGGAGAGCCATACCCTGTGCACGTTAAAGAACACGCTGGATGGCCTTGACGGGAGGCTACCATCTGTCTCCCAACAGCTGTTCCAGTGGGTCCCCTCCCCCAACCTTCTCTGAGCCTTCGGAGTCCATGTGGCCATTTAGGCTATGGTGTGCAAAAAAGTGCCGCTCAGAGGTCCATTTAGCCCATGATGTAATGCCCACTCAGAGGTCCATTTCGGTCCATTTAGCACATGGTGTGCAAAAAAGTGCCGCTCAGAGGTAAAACAACCCAACCCTGACAGACCAGTAAACAAAGTAAAACGTCAAACATCAGCAGAAAGGCAATATCTATGTCATATCCGGAATTCAAATCTGAAGGTTCTTGTCTTCGTAATTAACCAGTCGGCAAATTGGATGAGCTCGACAACAATAAGCGAAAAGCAATTCAGGAATCGATTCCCTTTCCCTAAATACTACTAATACTTCTGGAAGAAGATCTCGGGATGCAGAGAGAATTCAGGAGCAGGAGAATCAAAGTCGTAGTCTCTGTCCTGGCACAATATTTGGGATTCTATTCCCAGGGGTAAGAATAGAATACGTCTACAAGAGTTGAGAATTCCTCTCCTTGGTAGGGTATTCAACTTGTTTCGTTTCTTTCGGTGACAGCGGGGCGGGGGTGGCTCAGTCGGTAGCGCGCCAGGCTCGTAATCTGTAGTTCCCAGGTTCGAGTCCCAGCTGGGTCAGCGTTGAGATTTATCTCCGCAAAATTCCCCGCCCTGCCCACGGTCAGTAGGAGACACCGATGGGCTTGGAAAGGCCGCCGTCCGTCGGATGGGACGTTAAGCCTTTTCTCCGTGTGCGGGAGAGCCATATCCTGTGCACGTTAAAGAACACGCTGGATGGCCTTGAAGGGAGGTTACCATCTGTCTCCCAACAGCTGTTCCAGTGGATCCCCTCCCCCAACCTTCTCTGAGCCTTTGGGGTCCATGTGACCTGGCTATTTAGCCGATGGTGTGCAAAAAAGTGCCGCTCAGAGGTAAAACAACCCAACCCATTCGGTGACAGCGCCCAGCAGCCACTTTCTCGTCAGTGGCGGAAGAGCCGAGGGAGGGAGGACGTGTGAGCGCGAAGGCCAAGTCCTTCCTCAGTTGCACCTGCGTCTCGGCCTTGTGGAGAGTGTTAACGCGCCACGCGGCTCTGGCTTCCTTCCTGGAGCGCAGATTTCTGCAGCTGATTGACGATTTCCAAGACACGTCACTTCAGCGAAGTAAACAAAGGGATGTTGTTAGGTGACGAAGTAGTTCAAGGAAACGGAGCAATGACTCATTCACGTGCTGAAATATCCCTCTTGCTGACGAAACAACGACGGGATTTAGATGCTGTGAGGTAAATCTGGCAAAAACTGAAGCAATGGGAAAGATTCAAAGTAACAAGGAACGAGGGTCAAAAGAGTTCAAAGCGTCAAAATAAAAGTATTGGAACGTTGTGAGCAGATTTATAAATAGAGTATGGCTACACAGAAAGACTAAAGTGATTTGCAATGAAACAAAGGAGGATTTTAATCACATTTTACGTTGCCTCAACCATAATAAAAATATATTTAAATGAAAACAAGAAAAAAATGGATATTTCATTCTCCGATTCATAGAGATGTAGAAAATATGTTTATTAAATTGCTCAAATTGGACTGTTTACATCAGTGTCTCGCAAACTGTGTGCCGCGAGAGATTCCAAGTGTGCCGCGAGAGATTTTCAAATTGACACTAGATATTCCAAAGATTTCATTTTGACTTGACTTGTGTTATCGACGTGCTTTAATAAAAATCTTTCAGATTTTATCAACTGGGATCTTGTAAGTATTTTTCAAGCTTTTTCCAAATTTTGGTATTAATTCTTGATTGTTTCAAGCCAAAGAATGGACAAATATTTAAAACAAACACCGAGTTATGAATTAGAGAACGAGAGCAAATCTTCAAGTAAAACCAGGCTGATGACTTCAACAAAGCGCAAATATAATGACGATTATATAGAGTTTGCTTTTATTCTTTTTTAGGTGTGCCGCGGGAAAAAAAAATTAGATTCAGTGTGCCGCGGAAAAAAATTAGATTCAGTGTGCCGCGGAAAAAAAATTAGATTCAATGTGCCGCAGAGTAAAAAAGTTTGCGAGACACTAGTTTACATAAAGGAAACACATTATTGAAGATATTTGCAATTGTTATAAAATTGAAAAGGTACGAAGGATAAAATATTGGATTTATTTTTTGATGATATTTTTAGATGGTATAAATAATAATAATAAATAAATACCCCCTCAAGCAGCTGCTTGCCACAGAGGTCTGACAGGAGCCTGTCAGTTTATATGCCATAGTAGAATGTCTGAGAGGATGGAAAGACCTCAGGAACGTGTACAGCAACTGTACACGCTCCAGTTACCGTTCACAGCAAACTGGAGCGTGTGCAGTTACTGCACACGCTCCAGTTTGTTGTGAACGGTAACTGCACACGCTCAATATTTCTGTGAGTGGGCCCACACGATCCAGGTTTTTGTGAGCTCACACGATCCAATGTAAATAAAATAAATACCCCCTCAAGCAGCTGCTTGCCACAGAGGTCTGACAGGAGCCTGTCAGTTTATATGCCATAGTAGAAGGTCTGAGAGGATGGAAAGACCACAGGAACGTGTACAGCAACTGTACACGCTCCAGTTACCGTTCACAGCAAACTGGAGCGTGTGCAGTTACTGCACACGCTCCAGTTTGCTGTGAACGGTAACTGCACACGCTCAATATTTCCGTGAGTGAGCCCACACGATCCAGGTTTTTGTGAGCTCACACGATCCAGGTTTTTGTGAGCTCACACGATCCAATGTAAATAAAATAAATACCCCCTCAAGCAGCTGCTTGCCACAGTGGTCTGACAGGAGCCTGTCAGTTTATATGCCATAGTAGAAGGTCTGAGAGGATGGCAGGACCTCAGCAGAAAAACAGCCATACATAATATTGATATGAATTCAGTGAGATGAAAGCTGAGAGTGAGTTCATAAATAGCATATATGTATACCACTAAAGTATGAATGATGTATTTTATTACAATGGCACAAAATTGTTGCAAATTAATCAATTTTATCTAAACACAATTTAAAAACAATTTTTTCTATTCCTCTTAGCATGAAGACAAACCACTTTGTATTGAACCTCATTTGTGACACTAATTAACCTTAACAATACTTTATACCTTATACATGTGAAACGTTTAACATTGATCTCCCTGATAGAGGAACCAATAACAAACTTAACTGTTGATTCCTTTTCTCCACCGGAAGTAGGCTTCATCTTAAATAAGAGCAGTCTTTTCACATAGCGTTACATAACACTAATTTAATACACTATATTCTTCTTACTTTTACTACTCTACTATATCTTTTTGCTTTCTTTCAGAATTCTTATTATTTTCAAAGCATCTTCGTTCTAAACAGTTAATAACATAAATCGTCATGCTAAGCATAGGCGAGCGTTCATGATACAGTCGCTCAAAAAAGTATCCGAACACCCTGGTTGATTACAGAATTCAGAAAAAATATCTGGCAGCGATTTTTTTTAGAAATTAGTGATCTGGCAACCTTCGTGTCACGCTCACTCACGGAAATATTGAGCGTGTGCAGTTACCGTTCACAGCAAACTGGAGCGTGTGCAGTTACTGCACACGCTCCAGTGCTGTGAACGGTGCTGTCCAGTTTGCTGTGAACGGTAACTGGAGCGTGTACAGTTGCTGTACACGCTCCAGATATTTTTCCTGATTCTGTAATCACGTGATACGAAGGTTGCCAGATCACTAATTTCTAAAAAAAATCGCTGCCAGATATTTTTTCTGAATTCTGTAATCAACCGTAATGTTCGGATACTTTTTTGAGCGACTGTACACCTGTCCATGTGCCATTGTCGCACGTTCATCTGTCGTAACAATATATTTGTGATAAGTTAAGATTGGCTGAAATAAAATTACATAAACTAAGATATACAATGAACAGAACAACATGATTATTATTTTACAAAGCAATTTGTGAATCTATATTGAACTATGGAATAATTCAAGGAACTACAAATATAACAAATATTTAAAAAAGAAATAGAAAAAATGCAATCAGCAATAGCAAAAATTATAATTGGTGAGAGTGAAAATGCTCATTTATTGGCAAACGAGAGTTTTAAAATTTTAAATATCTTATCTTATTCAAATTTATATAAATATAATATTGCATTGCAAACTTTCTTTGACGATACTTTTAAGACTAAAATAAACCATGAGAAGGAAACCAAATTAAAAAAAGGTAACTTTTTAAATTACCAAATATCAAAAATAATTATGGAAAATCTGTAAGTGAATATCTCGTTACCTAGAGATATACTATGCATCTGCAAATTTTCGACTTTGAAGAGAAATTTAAAGTTGTTTTTTAAGGAACACAATATATAATAGTGCTTGTGATGTTGTTTCTTCGTTTGTTGGTCTATTGGGACCACTTAGGAATGACCCCTCGGTTCGATCGCAATACGCAACGGGTGAAAGGGTTTTTCTGTTCAGGAATCAAAGGTTTTATCACGATAGCAGGGACTCAATACTGAGGCTCCTCCCCAATAAATTGGTTCAACTTCAGCTTTTACTTAAATATAACAATTATTTATTGAACCTTCCAAACATGCTTGATAGACAAGGACATATGCTTAATTACATAACATTACATCAACACCAGCTTACTATGCCTGTTCAGCTGTATTCACAGAGCCCAATGCCGTTATTACCAGTCGGCATTTCCCAGCTTTACAATTTTTCGTCTGCACGCGTTCGTTCCTCGACTGGCTCTGTTCTCCTCCTCGCTGTTGCCAACCCTTTCTCTTTCTCTCTCCGCCCGACCATCTGGGAAGTCCGATAGCCTCCGTGTTAGGAGTCACTTGTCAGCGGACGCTAGCCGTTCCCCAGACACTGCTACTTCAATTAACTTTCCAGATGCTGGGACAGAGGGTCTCCCACGTAGCATATGCCCATTTTGGTGAAATCCAAAATAACATTCAACACCCGAACAAAAAAAATATTTGAAAAGGCCTCTAGCCTGACAGTGCTATTTCTAAATCGCTTTCAAATTAGTTTTTTATAGTTTGTCAATTGATATTTTCATTTCTGCTTACTGATATGTGACACAAATTTTTATTATCATATACATTTATTTTCTTTCTGTCTTTGTGAACTATGTATAATGTTTATTATAAGACAGCACTTCTACAAGTTAAATGTAAAGAGTATGCTACTCGTCAATCTGGCCTTTTATTTGTGGCCGAGTGGTTACTAGTCTACGGGATCTGGGTTCGAGCCCCGGATTAAGGCATGGATGTATGTGTCGTTTTTCTGCTGAGGTCCTGCCATCCTCACCGACCTTCTACTATGGCATATAAACTGACAGGCTCCTGTCAGACCTTTGTGGCAAGCAGCTGCTTGAGGGGGTATTTATTATTTTATTTATTTAAAGTAAAGAAAGAAATAGCTCATAAGCACTTTTTATTTTTAGCTCCTAGAATATTTAATTCCTTACCTGAAGAAATTAGAAATTAACGTTCAGTGTTTTTAAATTGAAATTGAAAAATGTTATTGTTACTTCTTCAAATATTTATTATTACTTTAAAGTTATACAATAATATTTTGTTTTTAACATAATGACACATATTTTTGTCACTAAATACATTTCTCTGAATGCAATAATTCATTTTGGCATCCTAAATGAGCAAATTGCTCAAATGTCTGCTAATATGTAACTTTCATTTTATTTATTTGTTTATTTTGTTTATATTTTATTCTTTTTTGACTTGTGGTAATATTGTTTTCTGTATATATATGCAAGTCTTTGTATTGTATTGTTATTTAGTTGTTATTAAAATGAATTAAATTAAATTTCCTGCAGACAAGCTATATAGCTTTGTGGGACAACTAACTCGTTCTATAGCATATTATTATGAGAAAATAAAGATTCATTTATTATTATAAGAAAATAAAGATTCATTTATTATTATGAGAAAATAAAGATTCATTTATTATTATAAAAAAATATTATTATAAGAAAATAAAGATTCATTTATTATTATAAGAAAATAAAGATTCATTTATTATTATGAGAAAATAAAGATTCATTTATTATTATGAGAAAATAAAGATTCATTTATTATTATGAGAAAATAAAGATTCATTTATTATTATAAGAAAATAAATATTCATTTATTATTATAAGAAAATAAAGATTCATTTATTATTATGAAAAAAATAAAGATTCATTTATTATTATGAAAAAATAAAGATTCATTTATTATTATAAGAAAATAAAGATTCATTTATTATTATGAGAAAATAAAGATTCATTTATTATTATTATTATTATGAGAAAAAAAGATTCATTTATTATTATAAGAAAATAAAGATTCATTTATTATTATTATGAGAAAATAAAGATTCATTTATTATTATAAGAAAATAAAGATTCATTTATTATTATTATGAGAAAATAAAGATTCATTTATTATTGTGAGGAAATAAAGATTCATTTATTATTATGAGAAAATAAAGATTCATTTATTACTATAAGAAAATAAAGATTCATTTATTATTATAAGAAAATAAAGATTCATTTATTATTATGAGAAAATAGAGGTTCATTTATTATTAAAAAAAAGTGTTTTGAGCAGTTAGGCGTTATGCATTTACGAACTTTCCGGCATCTAAAAAAACAAAATCATTACTAATAACTTGACCTTCCAGCCAAATGGATAGGCAGCAGTGCACGTGATCGAAGGCGGTCTTAGGCATCTGTTTAGGGCAACCAATTAATTACTCTGTTAATGGCGACTAACCATTTATATTCTAATTTCTGCAGTAATGACTTTGGTCTTAATTGGACATCTTCTTTCTTTTCAACCTTGTCTAGCCATCAGGGTCCTGGTAACTGTCTAACTAATAGCCAATTATGCATCATTTCACTTGGCCATAATAATAAAAAATAATTTAATGGACTAGGCTATAACTGGGATGCTGATGAAATGGGCACTTAATTCATTGTTATTCAAAATAAGTGCTGCATTCAAAATTTGGCCAACAATAATATCAAACAAGAAAACCAATAATGCTTATTTAAATGATATATATATATACCCCCTCAAGCAGCTGCTTGCCACAGAGGCCTGACAGGAGCCTGTCAGTTTATATGCCATAGTAGAAGGTCTGAGAGGATGGCAGGACCTCAGGAACGTGTACAGCAACTGTACACGCTCCAGTTACCGTTCACAGCAAACTGGAGCGTGTGCAGTTACTGCACACGCTCAATATTTCCGTGAGTGGGCCCACACGATCCAGGTTTTTGTGAGCTCACACGATCCAATGTAAATAAAATAAATACCCCCTCACGCAGCTGCTTGCCACAGAGGTCTGACAGGAGCCTGTCAGTTTATATGCCATAGTAGAAGGTCTGAGAGGATGGCAGGACCTCAGGAACGTGTACAGCAACTGTACACGCTCCAGTTACCGTTCACAGCAAACTGGAGCGTGTGCAGTTACTGCACACGCTCCAGTTTGCTGTGAATGGTAACTGCACACGCTCAATATTTCTGTGAGTGAGCCCACACGATCCAGGTTTTTGTGAGCTCACACGATCCAATGTAAATAAAATAAATACCGCCTCAAGCAGCTGCTTGCCACAGAGATCTGACTCACACCACAGATCTGACCACAGAGAGCCTGTCAGTTTATATGCCATAGTAGAAGGTCTGAGAGGATGGCAGGCCCTCAGCAGGAAAACGACACAAACAGCCATGCCTTACCCAGGGCTCGAACCCAGGTCCCTTAGATCAGTAGCCAAGCGCGCTAGCCACTCGGCCATGGGACGGCTGCAGTTGTTTATTTTGTTAGCATATGAGAATAGTTGATAAAAATGCACGATTTTTACGGATTACAAGGGCATGCAAGTGGTTAGCGTGCTTGTCCAGTGATCAAAGGGACTTGGGCTCAAGCACCATCTAAGGCATAGACGTTTCTGCGTTTTTCTGCTGAGGTCTCACCATCCTTACAGATTCTTCTTTATGACTCATAAAATGACAGACTCCTGTCAGATTTCTGCGGGAAGCAGATGCTTGAGCGAATATTTATTATTTTTATTGCTTTTATGACGGCTTTGTAAAACATGAAAATTGATCAGAATCAGAGGGCCTCTAAGAAAAACCGCTTAAAGTAGCGAAATTTTCAAGACCGGACATTCCTGTAAAGCGAGGACGGGCACAAACTCTGGTCAGATCAGAATTTCTACCAGTGAGGGGCTTGATAGAACCTTATAGGGACGTAACATACTAACGTCTTGAAGAAATTTGCATACTGTTTCATGGTAATTCGCGTTGCACATAATAAATTGGCCAGGCAGTGTATATTGTGAGGGAAGGAATTAAAATTGATGCAGCTTAATCAGAGTTAGTAATGTAAACGTAAAACACCACATACGTCTTGAAGAAATTTGCATACTGTTTCATGGTAATTCGCGTTGCACATAATAAATTGGCCAGGCAGTGTATATTGTGAGGGAAGGAATTAAAATTGATGCAGCTTAATCAGAGTTAGTAATGTAAACGTAAAACACCACATACGATAATCCACAAATGCTTGGTTGGGTTGTTTTACCTCTGAGCGGCACTTTTTTGCACAGCGTGGGCTAAATGGCCAGGTCACAAGGACCCCGAAGGCTCAGAGAAGGTTGGGACCCACTGGAACAGCTGTTGGGAGACAGATGGTAGCCTCCCGTCAAGGCCATCCAGCGTGTTCTTTAATGTACACAGGGTATGGCTCTCCCGTACACGGGGCCACGGCTTAACGTCCTATCCGACGGACGGCGGCCTTTACAAGCCCATCGGTGTCCCCTAGTGACCGTGGGCAGGGCGGGGAATTTTGCGGAAATAAATCTCAACGCTGACCCAGGGGACTCGAACCTGGGAACTACAGATTACGAACCTGGCGCGCTACCGACTGAGCCACCCCCGCCCCATCCACAAATGCACTTAGCTAACAAACTATTAGAGAATTTGTTACGTAAATGGTAATCTAATTTGGAAGCTCTATAACTTCTAAAGTATGCATTTAATGGAGAAATGTGACCGAAGATAAATTAAAGAGAAAACGGAAATCTATTTAAATCTCGATTTTGAGCAACATGCGTTCATTATTTAAAGGGTTATAGAAGATGGAATATTTCATAATAATAATTCGTCGTAAGGTAAGTCAAAAATTAATTAAAACTTTTATATTTGAAGTCATAATATAAAAAATATATAGTAAAAATATATAATGTATATCTATTGTAATATCGTCGTAAATAGTAAATACTGTTTCAAACCAATGATGGAAAACGCTACGTGTAATGGTAGCTAGGTATAAACTGTAAGGAGAGCTGTGTACCAATCCCCAGTGATGATGCACAGAACCGGCCAGATCTAGCGCTTAATGTCCGACCCCGCCTTCTCGTGGTGCAGGCCGTTAGTACCTTTCAAAAGAGATATTCTCTTTTGGAAGGGAACGGAAGCGGAGGGCTGCCAGTTCAGTATGGCCTACTGATCTGGTCATCTATGGCCACTTTTTTCTTTTTTTTCCAACTCTGCTGAGGAGTGGTCAACTTCACAGGTCCTGGTGCTGACCATTTATACCTACTAGACTGGACTTGTTTATGGATTTGAGCTTGATTATGGATTCTGGACTTGTTGCACTGGTGGGCCTCTGTTGAGGGAGAGTCTGCCGCTGTGTTTTCTGCTTGCTTCTGGGTTGCCAGCTCTAAGTGAGCAGAGGCATGGGATAGCTTATATCAGCTAGTGGATAATTCTGATCAGAGGCCATCGCAGGTACCTGAACCCTCACTTAGCTAGTTGGGCATCGTCAATTTTAAACTGAGTAATGTGTCTCAGTCAGGCCATATGGCTCTTGAAAAAGTCCACTTGAAAAGGAGGTACCTGAAGTTCCTACCAGCATCGGTGACTTCAGCCTTTAGCGGAGGAGGAACAGGTCTTTGTCCCATGCCTGCGATCAGGGGGCTGTTTGATATTGTTGGCCCTACCTATATCAATAAACCTAGTTTCTTTAAAAATCCTACTAATCATTTTCTCTTTGCGTGAACGTGGAACGTGAGGACATTACATAGAGATTATTCTCTTGATGTCCTCATGCAAGGAATTCCAGGCTTGCAAAAGACCAGATGGACAGGCAAAGGTGAGATACTTAAAAATAACTTTAAATTTCTCTTTTCAGGGAGAGAGGATGGAAAGTCTCTCCAAGGTGTAGGTTTGCTTCTCAGCAGACATGCCAGTGATGCTCTTCTAGGATATGAGTGCATTAATGAAAGATTTCTTAGAGCGAAATTTAAAACAAAAATCAAAGACTTGAATGTCATCTGTTGTTATGCCCCCACTGAGGATGAGAAGGATAGGTTTTATGGACAACTTCAGGATATTTTGAATTCTGTCAAGAAAGGAGATATTACCCTTGTTCTAGGTGACTTCAATGCCAAAGTTGGTACTGACTCTGACCTTTGGGGAGGAGTGATAGGCCCTTTTGGTATTGGTAGCTGCAATGGCAATGGACAACGTCTCCTACAGGTAAGTAAACTCAATGGTTTCAGAATAACTAACACATATTACAAACACTGCGACATACATAAATACACATGGGTTTCACCTGATGGGCTGCATAAGAATATGATTGATTACATATCAATTAACAGCAAATGGGCTAGTTCTGTTAGAAATACCAGGGCATATAGGGGAGCTGAAATTGGGTCTGACTATTACCTTGTTAAAAGTGTCTTGCAACTGAAGCTTAAGAAATGTTGTGCTAAGGTTAAAAAAATTACCTTCAACACTGAAGGTCTGAAAGATCCAGGTATAGCCAAAGCATACCATGATTGGCTACTTAGTCATTATGAAAATCGTGGTTTGCTTACTGCTGAAGTTCAGAAAGAATGGAATCAGTTTAAACAAGCTTTTCATAAAACAAACAGTACTCTTGTGGGTAAAAGGGAACAGAGGCTATGGAACTCATTTCCGAAAGAAGGAAGTGAAGGATTAATAGGAATCAACACTCTACTTGTCCTAACAGAAGGTATTACAAAGAGCTTAATAAATTTGTAAAGGATCTGTTAACAGCTGATAAGAATCTTTGGCTGGATAGCTTGGCTGACAAAGCAAAGGAAGCAGTTAGACAGCACAACAGCAGGGGGTTGTACCAGATTATTAACGTTTTATGTGGGAAGAAACAGACAGGTACACAGGGATTGAGGGATAAATATGATAAAGTGGTTGAAGGTGAGGATTCTGTGATGGCTAGGTGGGATGAGCATTTCAGAGAAATTCTAAACAATGTGATTATTTCTACTCCCATTGTTTGTAATGAGGATAGATGAATTACTAGCTTTAATGATGGTCCTATATCACATTCCTTGGCTATCTCTAAATAAAAACTGCATAAATCCCTTGGCTATCTCTAAATAGCCACCTTGGCTATCTCTAAAACTATCAAAAAGTTTTGGCTATTCTCTAAATTCACATAATTTTTCACCTTGGCTATCTCTAAATTAAAACTGCATAAATCCCCAGGGGTGGACGAAATTACCACTGAAATGCTTAGAGCTGGGAACATTTGTGTTGTCACATGACTGACTGAAATTTTGAATATTTTTTATGATAAAGGTGTTGTTCCTAAGTATTTTACTAGAGCTATTATTGTCCCAATTTTTAACAAAAGGGTTGTTGTGATAATACAATAACAAAAAAGTTCTTGTGATAATTATAGGAGAATTAGTTTACTTTCTGTTCCAGGTAAAGTTATTTGCATGATTATACTTAATAGAATTAAGAATTTGGTTGATGGAGAACTGCGTGATGAACAGCGTGGTTTCAGAAGTGGTAGGGGATGTATTGATGAAATATTTTCACTTAGGCAGATTCTTGAGAAATGTTTAGAGTTTCAGAAGCCTGTGGTTGCTAGCTTTATGGATTTCAAAAAGGCTTTTGACTCTGTTGATCGACATAATTTGTGGTTGGTTGTAAGATCATGTGGAATACCTGATAAATTAGTGTAATGGAAGCTCTCTATAATAACACTGAGTCGTGTATGAGAGTTGGTACGTCTTGCAGCGATTGCTTTAGCATTGCTAGTGGAATTAGACAAGGGTGCATTTTGTCTCCTTTTCTCTTTAGTTTAGTTATTGATTATGTAATGCGAAATTCTTTCCAAGGGAAAGATTTTGGCCTTAAATGGCCTAGAGATTTCAAAATTTCTGATTTAGATTATGCAGATGATTTGGTCCTGTTCGCTACTGATGTTGATGAGATGAATTCGTTCATTACAGCTGTTGATGAGACTGGTAATAGCGTAGGTTTGGTGATAAACAGAGAAAAAACTAAAGTGATGAAAATTGGTCATGCAAATGGTGCTTCAGTTGCTTTGAATGGCTGTAATATTGAGCAAGTGTCTCAGTTTAATTATCTTGGGAGCTATGTAGCAGATACTGGTGATGTGCAGCATAAGATAAATAGAAGAATAGGGATTGTCGCTGGGACTTTTAAGAATCTATGGAGAGTATGGAAAAATAGGCGTATACACCTAAAGACTAAAATTAGGCTGTAAAATAGTTTGGTTCTTTCTAAGGTTAGTTTTGGTAGCGAAACATGGACCTTTTGTAAGCAGGATAACAGGAAACTTGATGCCTTTGATTATAGATGCTTACGCAGTATTTTTGGCATTAAATGGTTTGACTTTGAAAGTAATGATGAGGTTAGAAGAAGGAGTCATCGACCTCCTTTGAGCAGCATATTGTGCAGAGAGAGATTGCGTTGGTTTGGCCATGTTGCCCGTATGCATAGCTGCAGATTGGCAAAGGGGATTATGAACAGTGTGTCTAAGTATATCAGAAAAAAGGGGGAGACCTAGGATGAGATGGGCAGATAATGTGAAAGAGGTAATTGCTAGAATTGGCCTAGAGTGGCCAAATGCAGCAGCTGTAGCTCAGAAGAGACGCGTTTGAAGAGGAAAATTACACAGTCTGGTTGGATCTCCGTAGCCCATGGCTGCATGAGGATTTTGAATGTATGTATGTATGTATGTATGTATGTAATAGAACGAAATGACGGAATAACGAAACGAATAACGTTATCGAAATTTCAAATTTTTTATAACGATAAAATGTAACGATTAACGGAAAAAATAATTTCGTTATTTTCACATTTTTTTATACCGATAACATTTAGCTCTTTCTATTTTATTTTATAGAATCTACCTCGGAGCTTAAATTAAACCTCTGCGAACTTCGACAGATGTACATGTGACTTTTACTATCGACAACATCGCTGCTTAATGACAAGTTATTAAGCAATTTCAGTGGAAACTTCTTACCACCTTTCCTCCCAATTAGCGATCAAAGAAAGGGAGATGTGATAGACAGAAATAATTACGACAACGATAAAGAAAGGGTTGAACGACATTCATGCAGAAAGAAAGCCACAGCAGTTGCAATGTTGAGAAAATCCTAGATCCTCTTAAACATCCTCTTAAACACTTCGAGAAGGAACTCGATAGGCGATCTGGGTGTGCGATAGAGAAATATATTGGTGGAGGGAAAGGGCCATTAACCTTGATGATGAGACTTTCGCTTTTCATTTTCACACTTCCTTTACCTAACAAACATTTTGTTTGTTAGGAAATCTCTTCGTAGATTTCGTCCTCCTTTCTTCGTAGCCCAAAGAAATGTTTTCATTGGGTTTGTTGGCAAATCAGCAACTTGCAAATGCCTTATGCATGCGTTGAGGGGGCGGGGGTGGCTCAGTCGCTAGCGCGCCAGGCTCGTAATCTGTAGTTCCCAGGTTCGAGTCCCAGCTGGGTCAGCGTTGAGATTTATCTCCGCAAAATTCCCTGCCCTGCCCACGGTCAGTAGGGGACACCGATGGGCTTGGAAAGGCAGCCGTCCGTCGGATGGGACGTTAAGCCGTGGCCCCGTGTGCGGGAAAGAGCCATACCCTGTGCACGTTAAAGAACACGCTGGATGGCCTTGACGGGAGGCTACCATCTGTCTCCCAACAGCTGTTCCAGTGGGTTCCCTCCCCCAACCTTCTCCGAGCCTCCGGGGTCCATGTGACCTGGCCATTTAGCCCATGGTGTGCAAAAAAGTGCCGCTCAGAGGTAAAACAACCCAACCCATGCGTTGAGAGAAGCAAAAAGATGTAGCTCTCGTATTTCAATCGACTGGTAATGACGCTTTTATTGTATTTGTCTGAAGTTCCGTTAAAAGTAACTGAATAAAGCTAAATAGATAATAAGTCTCCAATTTCTTTATTTATTCACTAGATTGATTCTCATGATATTTGAAATCTCTTTTGCGAAGTAAGGAGTGAAAGTTTTTCAGATGACAGCTGTCATTCTAATTTAAACCATTGTAAATAGGATAGACTTGCTTGGAGAACTAAATTGCACGGTCTGGTTGGACCTCCGTAGCACATGGCTGCTTGAGGATGATGATGATGAAATAGAGGTATTTTGCATCACAGATTAAAGATTATCCTTTTTTCGTAACGATGTTCATAAAGAATAACAATTTATTTCGAATATTTATATTCATCAGAGAATAGTTTTTTTTCCTATGTTGGATCATCCAAGGATATTTCTCCACGTTTTTAAGAAATTTGTCACTGTGTCATTTTATGTTCACCGACTTTTTTTCCGTACTTGCTGTGTAACTGAACGTTAGAATTCTTGGAAGTGACCCTGAGTTGGGTTGTGTTGTTTTACCTCTGAGCGGCACTTTTTTGCACACCATGGGCTAAATGGCCAGGTCACATGGACCCCGAAGGCTCAGAGAAGGTTGGGGGAGGGGACCCACTGGAACAGCTGTTGGGAGACAGATGGTAGCCTCCCGTCAAGGCCATCCAGCGTGTTCTTTAACGTGCACAGGGTATGGCTCTCCCGCACACGGGGCCACGGCTTAACGTCCCATCCGACGGACGGCGGCCTTTCCAAGCCCATCGGTGTCCCCTACTGACCGTGGGCAGGGCGGGGAATTTTGCGGAGATAAATCTCAACGCTGACCCAGCTGGGACTCGAACCTGGGAATTACAGATTACGAGCCTGGCGCGCTACCGACTGAGCAACCCCCGCCCCAAAGTGACCCTGAATAACAACAGAAATAACAACTACAACAACAAAGTCTATCTTAGAGGTTATTCCACTAGTCATTATTTATAAAAAAACATAACCCTCCTCCCTTCAAGCAAAAATTATTCGAAATTTCAGGAGTCTAGTTCATTTTAACGAACAGCTTTTAATAAATACTTATGTGAAAAAAATTATTGCCGACGACACAGGATTAAAATCCACGGCTCTCAGAATATATGCCAGAGTACTCTAAACCACTAAATTAGGGGTGGGGAAACTTTTTCCTCTGCGAGCCACTAAAAAAAGTTAGACATTAAGAGGGCCGTATTGAAAATCCTATGATTATATGCATAACTATGGGAAGTAATAAAGAGGGGATTTTATCTATTTTGAAAAAATACTATTTATTCAACATTGGTAAAAAAATTACGTTTAAAGAGTATACATAATAAAACTGATGCATTAATGAGACGGATGCAGCTGCATTTTCCCGACGATTTCACCAAAATCTGGCTCTTTACTGGATTTTGACACTCTGATCTCGTTCACCAGTTTCCAGGGGGCCACAAGTATAAACCATCTCGCGGGCCGGAGTTTCCCCATCCCTGAACTAAACCAACCATTAGAAGATAATTTGTTTACCACAATCGGTCCTTTATATCTGTCACTGAATGTGGCGGACCTTGCGCCATATACAATCAGGAAAGGCGATTATTTTCCAATTGTTGGTAAAGAATCAAATGTTAATGAGGAAGTCACTCGCGCTGAAGATGGCGCAATATGGCCTCAGTTGCGCCATAAAACCCCACATAGCCCAACACTCACCTTAAACACGTACAATCAACAGATCTGCAACAAGCACATCACCATACAATGGATACCCAGCCATACCAGCCATGTGGGAATCACTGATAATGATATTGCAGATCAACTTGCTAATAATGCACATCTCCTCCCAAATGAAACTAACATTCACAAATTTTATATTAACATCAAACATGAAATCAATGAAATTGAATTTACTCTAACCAATAGATATTTCCAACTACATGCTTCCATAAACCACAACACCAGATACATTCTAAACCCACAAACTTCCCATATCTTAAACTACCCTTATCCTAGAAAACACATAAAAATACTTCACAGACTGAGAACCAATGCAACCCCATTAAAAGCCACATTACATAAATATAACTTATCCCCCAACCCAAATTGCAACCACTGCAATGTCCCCGAAACTGTGAATCACATTCTCTTAAATTGTGATAAATATCTCCCACAAAGAAAAATATTAATTCATTCTCTCTCCAAATTTCATATTCATGAACTACACATCAACACCTTATTAGATCCACCTAACAGTGACCTCAAATTTAAAATTTTTGATAATCTTTTTGGATTTCTCATCTTTACACCCCTTTGGGATCGAATTTAGAGTGTCATCTCTTGTCTCTTCTCACTAATTTGACCATACTTCCCACATCCTTGGGGCGGGGGTGGCTCAGTCGGTAGCGCGCCAGGCTCGTAATCTGTAGTTCCCAGGTTCGAGTCCCAGCTGGGTCAGCGTTGAGATTTATCTCCGCAAAATTCCCCGCCCTGCCCACGGTCAGTAGGGGACACCGATGGGCTTGGAAAGGCCGCCGTCCGTCGGATGGGACGCTAAGCCGTGGCCCCGTGTGCGGCAGAGCCATACCCTGTGCACGTTAAAGAACACGCTGGATGGCCTTGACGGGAGGCTACCATCTGTCTCCCAACAGCTGTTCCAGTGGGACCCCTCCCCCAACCTTCTCTGAGCCTTCGGGGTCCATGTGACCTGGCCATTTAGCCCATGGTGTGCAGAAAAGTGCCGCTCAGAGGTAAAACAAACCAAAAAATCCCACATCCTTCATTTTAACTCCTTCATTATTCAACGAAGTCCCTCACTAGCCTTCTCGTCCCTCAGAGGAACACCTCACAATTTTGTTATAACTCGCTCTATATATAAAAAAGAAATCAATAACAAAAAAAAACCAGGATAACACCCCCTGTCACTTCCATACACACACACACACAAAAAATAATTAAATATCCATGCAGTGAATTGAACCCACCACCTTAAGGTCCAACAACATGCCTTCCCATCATACAAAATGGCTTTTCACAAGTCACTATTTATGGGAAAATTAAAAAACAGAATTACTTTTAAGTAACCAAAAATAATAAAAAAGCAAAAATTAAAAAAAGTATTTAAAAGAAAACTAAAATAAAAAATACAAGAAAAAATAAAAATATATATAAAAAATGAAATGAAAAAATTATAAAAAAAAGCAAAAAACAAAGTTAAAAAAATATAAAAAAATAATAAAAAAAATAAAAAAATTAATTAAAGAAAATAAAAAATAATAAAAAATTATAATAAAATAAATTTAATTCAAAATTAAAAAAAAAAACTTTGAAAACATAAACCAACAGCATTAAAACCCACAAATAGCAAAGGGCGCAAAATTATAATAAACTCTAAAACAATATATATAATTTATATATTTAAAACACTCTAATAAAAAATAAAAAAACAATAATGGCAAAATCTGTCACCACTAACCCAACAAAATTTATCTATTGAGTAAGCCTGAAGAAGGAACGCTCATTGCATGTAACGTATACAAACAAAAAGCCCAACCTACGCTTAAGCGTCATTTACGAAAAAATCGATTCATAGTCAATACACAGATTACCTAAAGATATAGAATTCAATAAATGCTTATGCGGAAAAATCATTGCCGACCAGTGGTTTTCATTCAGGTATTAGTGGAGAAGATTTAGTTCAGCAATGGGCAACCCATGGACAGCGGACTCGTTTTCAAGTGGCTAGCGAATATTTCTGGGCAAATTATTATTTTTTTATGTCTTATTTTTAAAGTGCTTTGTGGATAAACAGTTTTTCTTTCCCAATTTACCTTTACACTATTTTTGAAAGTGTTCTTTAATAGCGTAAATTTAATACAAGACGAAATCGACTAGGGTGAGAGACTTTGCGGATAGGGGTGGAGCGGGTTTTCTGAATGTATTGTTCAGCTGTCACTGAAAGAGACACGACATCAGTAAACATTCTAGGCCAACATGGAAAAGAAAGGTTTGAGAAAATTAGGGCTGCATTAAACACGCAAAAGAATTAATTTAATCAAAGGTCTCAAGACTCCAACGATGTTGTGCGTACAAGTCTTGTTATTAGTGAGAATGTTAGAAAAATAAATTTAAAAAATATCTATCTTGTTATTTGCGCCCTGAAAAGTAGAAAATAAACCAAAAGTATATCGATGGTGCAATCAATCATTGAGTTCGTATTCACTTCAAAGGAAAGAAGGGCACCGGTTGGGTTGGGTTGTTTTACCTCTGAGCGGCACTTTTTTGCACACCATGGGCTAAATGGCCAGGTCACAAGGACCCCGAAAACTCAGAGAAGGTTGGGGGAGGGGACCCACTGGAACAAGCTGTTGGGAGACAGATGGTAGCCTCCCGTCAAGGCCATCCAGCGTGTTCTTTAACGTTGGGTTGTTTTACCTCTGAGTGGCACTTTTTTTGCACACCATGGGCTAAATGGCCAGGTCATATGGACCCCGAAGGCTCAGAGAAGGTTGGGGCAGGGGACTCACTGGAACAGCTGTTGGGAGACAGATGGTAGCCTCCCGTCAAGGCCATCCAGCGTGTTCTTTAACGTTGGGTTGTTTTACCTCTGAGCGGCACTTTTTTGCACACCATGGGCTAAGTGGCCAGGTCACAAGGACCCCGAAGACTCAGAGAAGGTTGGGGGAGGGGACCCACTGGAACAAGCTGTTGGGAGACAGATGGTAGCCTCCCGTCAAGGCCATCCAGCGTGTTCTTTAACGTGCACAGGGTATGTCTCTCCCGCACACGGGATCACGGCTTAATGTCCCATCCGACTGACGGCGGCCTTTCCAAGCCCATCGGTGTCCCCTACTGACCGTGGGCAAGGCGGGGAATTTTGCGGAGATAAATCTCAAAGCTGACCCAGCTGCGACTCGAACCTAGGAACTGCAGATTACGAGCCTGGCGCTACAAGGGCACCGGTAATCTTCTTTTGTAGGTAAATCGGCGCCTATCTTCCTTTGAAGCGAATACGAACTCAGTGATTGATTGCACCACCGATATGCTTTTGTTTTTTTTTCTACTTTTCAGGATGCAAATAACAAGACAGATATTTTTTAAATATTTTAATTCATTTTTTTGTTATTAAAGCATCTACCTTCAAAAATTTTCATTTGACATATGACTCATAAACATCGACCACATTTTATCTCCCTTTTAGCGTCGTGTTTGAGGTAGCCCATGACATTAGAGACGTCACAAGCTTTAATTTCAGATATGACTCGTTAAAGTCTAACCTCGCGAAAAATTCGCCCCCCTTTTATCAGAGGAAATACTACGGGGCAAAATTCGAAATAGTTTATGACGGTCATTGTATGAGCTTTTATTTGACACGTAACTGTAGTCTTCCCTCGTTCAGAAGATGTAGCAGAACGACTTTCACATTTCTCTTTTTTTGGAAGAAAAATTTCTTCCAAGGCAGGAGGTGCTCAGGAGGAACTGCTCTGTGACAAGGAGGTGCTCAGGAGGAACTGCTCTGTGGCAAGGAGGTGCTCAGGAGGAACTGCTCTGTGGCAAGGAGGTGCTCAGGAGGAACTGCTCTGTGACAAGGAGGTGCTCAGGAGGAACTGCTCTGTGGCAAGGAGGTGCTCAGGAGGAACTGCTCTGTGGCAAGGAGGTGCTCAGGAGGAACTGCTCTGTGGCAAGGAGGTGCTCAGGAGGAACTGCTCTGTGACAAGGAGGTGCTCAGGAGGAACTGCTCTGTTACGAGGAGGTGCTCAGGAGGAACTGCTCTGTGGCAAGGAGGTGCTCAGGAGGAACTGCTCTGTGACAAGGAGGTGCTCAGGAGGAACTGCTCTGTGGCAAGGAGGTGCTCAGGAGGAACTGCTCTGTGGCAAGGAGGTGCTCAGGAGGAACTGCTCTGTGGCAAGGAGGTGCTCAGGAGGAACTGCTCTGTGGCAAGGAGGTGCTCAGGAGGAACTGCTCTGTGGCAAGGAGGTGCTCAGGAGGAACTGCTCTGTGGCAAGGAGGTGCTCAAGAGGAACTGCTCTGTGACAAGGAGGTGCTCAGGAGGAACTGCTCTGTGGCAAGGAGGTGCTCAGGAGGAACTGCTCTGTGGCAAGGAGGTGCTCAGGAGGAACTGCTCTGTGGCAAGGAGGTGCTCAGGAGGAACTGCTCTGTGGCAAGGAGGTGCTCAGGAGGAACTGCTCTGTGGCAAGGAGGTGCTCAGGAGGAACTGCTCTGTGGCAAGGAGGTGCTCAGGAGGAACTGCTCTGTGGCAAGGAGGTGCTCAGGAGGAACTGCTCTGTGGCAAGGAGGTGCTCAGGAGGAACTGCTCTGTGGCAAGGAGGTGCTCAGGAGGAACTGCTCTGTGGCAAGGAGGTGCTCAGGAGGAACTGCTCTGTGGCAAGGAGGTGCTCAGGAGGAACTGCTCTGTGGCAAGGAGGTGCTCAGGAGGAACTGCTCTGTGGCAAGGAGGTGCTCAGGAGGAACTGCTCTGTGACAAGGAGGTGCTCAGGAGGAACTGCTCTGTGGCAAGGAGGTGCTCAGGAGGAACTGCTCTGTGACAAGGAGGTGCTCAGGAGGAACTGCTCTGTGACAAGGAGGTGCTCAGGAGGAACTGCTCTGTGGCAAGGAGGTGCTCAGGAGGAACTGCTCTGTGACAAGGAGGTGCTCAGGAGGAACTGCTCTGTGACAAGGAGGTGCTCAGGAGGAACTGCTCTGTGGCAAGGAGGTGCTCAGGAGGAACTGCTCTGTGGCAAGGAGGTGCTCAGGAGGAACTGCTCTGTGGCAAGGAGGTGCTCAGGAGGAACTACGAGAAAATCGTTTTACGGAAGAAAATACGAGGAGTCAATTTTTTATAGCCTATGACACTCCCCGCTTCAGAAGCATTCATTTGACGCATAGCTTTGTTACTTCCGGCATTTGCATTCTGGAGATATAGTGGAAGAATTGTTTTCATATTTCCCCTTTTTTGGGGGAAGAAAGCATTGGTGGTCATTTTTTTATAGTCTATGACACTCTCCGCGTCACAAGCTTTCATTTGAGATATAAATCATTAAGTTTCTCCATCGCGTTCGAAGTATTTGTTAGAATAAACTTTGGTCAAATCCACAAACCGACAAACCGAGAAACATGCAAATGTCAAAGAGGAAAAGAAATAGGAAGACAGAAATAGGAAGATGGCTAATTTGTAAAGGAGTGCCTGCAAACAGTTTTTGGTATGCCTTGTGCAGGGGGCGGGGGTGGCTCAGTCGGTAGCGCGCCCGTAATCTGTAGTTCCCAGGTTCGAGTCCCAGCTGGGTCAGCGTTGAGATTTATCTCCTCAAAAATTCCTCGCCCTTCCCACGGAAGGCGACACCGATGGACTTGGAAAGACCGCCGTCCGTCGGAAGGGACGTTAAGCCGTGGCCCCGTGTGCGGGAGAACCATACCCTGTGCACGTTAAAGAACATACTGGATGGCCTTGACGGGAGGCTACCATCTGTCTCCCAACAGCTGTTCCAGTGGATCCCCTCCCCCAACCTTCTCTGAGCCTTCGGGGTCCATGTGACCTGGCCATTTAGCCCATGGTGTGCAAAAAAGTGCCGCTCAGAGGTAAAGCAACCCAACCCAACCATGCCTTCTCCTGCTGCAGACCGTTAATCCTTTCAAAAGAGATACTCTCTTATGGAAGGGGAGGACTGCCATATCAGTGTGACCAACTGATCTGGACTACTATGGCTACTTACATTTTCTTTTCTATAGTGGCCAATCACACAGGGTCCTGGTGCTGACCATATACCCTAACCTGAATTGAATAATGGCTTTGAGCTTGATTATGGATCCTGAATTTTCTAAACTGATAGGCTTCTGTTGAGAAAGAATCTTCCGCTGGGTTTTTTCTGTTTGTGAGTTGATAGCACCAAAATCAATAGATTCACAGGATGCGTTTTATCAGCTGGTGGATAATCCTGCTCCGAGGCCATCGCTTGCTTCTACGGCCATCGTCAAATCTACGTTGGAGGAAGTCTTCCAAAGTAGATGCCTTCAGCATGTAGTAGTGGGGGAAACAAGAGTTTACCCCATGCCTGCGATTAGGGGGCTGTTTGATAATGTCGGCATTCTCTCTCTCTTAATAAAAATAGTTTCTTTAAACATCCCGCTAACAATTCTCTCTCCACAGGTAGTTGGAATGTGAGGACTATGCACAGAGATTATTCTCTTGACATCCTCACACAAGTATTCCACCATTATAATTTAGATATTCTCGGCTTGCAAAAGATCAGATGGACAGATAAAGGTCAGATTCTTAAAAGTAATCTTAAATTTCTCTTTTCAGGGAGGGAAGACAATAAACATCACCAAGGCGTGGGTCTGCTTCTCAGCAGACAAGCTAGTGATGCTCTTCTAGGATATGAGTGAATTAATGAAAAAATTTCAGACAAGCGTTAAAGACTTGAATGTTATCTGCTGTTATGCCCCCACTGAGGATGCCGATGAGGATGAGAAGGATAGGTTTTACGGACAAATTCAGGATATTTTGAATTCTGTCAAGAAATGAAATATTACCCTAGTTCTAAATGACTTCAATGCCAAAGTTGGTACTGACTCTGACCTTTGGTGAGGGGTGATAGGCCCTTTTGGTATTGGTAGCTACAATGGCAATGGGCAACGTCTCCTACAGGTAAGTAAACTCAATGGTTTCAGAATAACTGACACTTATTACAAACACCGGGACATACATAAGTACACATGGGTTTCACCAGATGGGCTGCATAAGAATATGATTGATTATATATTAATTAACAGCAAATGGGCTACTTCTGTTAGAAATACCAGGGCATATAGGAGAGCTGAAATTGGATCTGACCATTACCTTGTTAAAAGTATATTGCAACTTAAACCTAAGAAGTGTTGTGCTAAGGTTTAAAAATTTGGATTTAATTCTGAAGCTCTGAACGACTCAGTTATAGCTAAAGCTTACTATGATAGGTTACTAAGTGATTATGGCAGTCATGGTTTGCTTACTACTGAAGTTGAGGAAGAATGGGGCCATTTTAAGTAGGCTTTTTTGGAAACTAACAGTACTCTTTTAGGAAAAAAGGAGCAGAGGAGACAGAATTATTTGAGTGAAAAAGTACTTGAGCTTATTTCAGAAAGAGAGAACTGCAGGAATGTCCTTAATCAATACCCTACTAGTCCTAATAGAAAGCATTACAGAGAACTTAATAAACGTGTAAAGGATCAGTGAACAGCTGATAAGAAATTCTGGCTTGATGGCTTGGTTGACAAACCCGAGGAAGCAGTTAGACAGCACAACAGCAGAGAGCTATACCAGATAGTTAATGTTTTGTGTGGTAGAAAACGTCAGATATACAAAGGATTGAAGGATAAACAAGGTAAGGTTATAGAATGCGAGGATTCCGTCATGGCTAGGTGAACGGAAGCATTTCAGGCTGTCTAGTTATCTGGAAGACAGAAACCCAAAGGTGAAAATAAAAAATTGTTACAGTTCTAACGCTAAGATAAATTTTGGTGTTCATCAAGGATCTTTTATTATTTTTTTGTGTCCTGTATTATTTTTGGTTTATTTTAATGACCTTTGTGATTTAAAATTGTACGGAAGCAATATAACCTTTGCTGATGATATATCTTTATTTATGCAGGTAAAACGGAAGAATTAATTATGGAAAAAAAATGATGATCTAAAGAAAATAAAAAAATTGTTTACTCGAAATAAATTAGTTATACATAAATACACGTGAGTTTCATCAGATGGGCTGCATAAGAAAAAAAATATGATTGATTATATATTAACAGTAAATGGTCTAGTTCCGTTAGGAAAACCAGGTCATATAAGGGAGCTGAAATTGGATCTGACCATTACCTTGTTAAAAGTGTCTTGCAACTTAAACTTAAAAAGTGTTGTGCTAAGATGTAAAAATTTGGATTTAATTCTGAAGCTCTGAAAGACCCAGTTATTTTACGTTGCTAAATCGAAGTATATAAGCGAAGTATCAGATTGCAAGAAAATCGCAAGGAGAATTTTATCTATAAGCTTTTTTTATTATGATTTTAATTGGGATGAGATGCATTGTAAATGAACAGCTATTGAGGATGTTGACTGCTTTAGGTATTTCGGTGTCTACCTCGATAAAAAAATTTTTCTTGGAAAGCGCATATAAATAATATAATTAAAAACAAATATTATAGTTTCATGGATTTATTACATAAGGAATTTTATTAATGTCAGTGTTAAAAAAATATATATATTTCATGAGTAAAATCTTATTTGAAATATGGCATTATATCTTGGGGAGGTCTATATGAGACAAATTGGAAACCACTACAATGTTCTCAAAATTACATATTAAGATGTGCTAAAAAAGAAGAAATTTGACAGTGTAAAAACTTATAAAATCTTATAAAACGTTAAATATCTTACCAATTAGGAAATTTTATATTTATCACCTAATAAATAATAAGCAAAATTGGGATGATTCTACAGTTAAGGTCCTTCCCAAATATTCACGTTTATCATCAGCATCAATAGCCATGCCTTATCTAAAAAAACTATTACCCAAAAACATTATGTTTATTTGATTCCAAAACATTTAATGTTCTGCCGGCTAACATTAAAATTGAAAGAAACATTTACGCTTTCAAAGGGTTAATATGGGACTGGTTAACGGATCCTGAGGAAGTAGAAAAGTATTTATAAAAAGAAAATTGTACTCGTGAAGCCACAACAGGTTTCCAGGGCTTAGGAGAGACAAAGCTAAACTCAATGCTCGATGAAAGCTTCCCAGCAAGCCATCTCATGTTTTTTTTGCTTTCAAGGGTTAAATCTTTTAGGTGCACAGAACCACGGATTGAGATTATTTGCGACACATGGTGATCTTTTTGAGTGGAATGATGATCTTTTTACGTAGCTGAAGATCACGGCTCTTGCACAGCTCGAACTGAAACCAGAGAAATTGCCACTGAAGTTGACCTTTGCCCTTTCAAGGTGATTCCGATTTGTTTAGTGGAAATAAAATAGCATTGAACTTAAGTCTGTCAGTGACACTATCTCAAATGTCCTTCGTTATCATCGGCAAAATATTAATTCTCTTGCATCACAAGTTAAAGTTTATGCACAACTGAATCCTTAATATTCACTCTAATCTGTGTTTCTCTGAACAAAACACAACAAACGAAATCCTTAGGAAAATAAAACGATCTTTACGCTTAAAGAATCCAGTTCGTCTCTAGGACTTAACGCGAAGTGGTTTATTACAGGATGTACAAGTGCACCACGGATTATCCAATCATTAAAGGCAACGGAGCGTTCACCTAAGAAAGAGACTGATTTCCAGTAGACAATATCAAACTTACTTCTTCTGACAATATAGATCCGATAATTACGGAATTATAACTGTTTTTCTAGGAATCTATATCTTTTCCCTTTTTTCTTAAATTCTAAGTAAATATTCGTGGAAACGAGAAACGTCATTGAGGCAAATCTACATTCACTTTCAGCTATTCCGTCCCAACTTCGACGTGGTGCTAAGTTGGGTTGGGTTGTTTTACCTCTGAGCTGCACTTTTTTGCACACCATGGGCTAAATGGCCAGGTCACATGGACCCCGAAGGCTCAGAGAAGGTTGGGGGAGGGGACCCACTGGAACAGCTGTTGGGAGACAGATGGTAGCCTCCCGTCAAGGCCATCCAGCGTGTTCGTTAACGTGCACAGGGTATGGCTCTCCCGCACACGGGGCCACGGCTTAGCGTCCCATCCGACGGACGGCGGCCTTTCCAAGCCCATCGGTGTCCCCTACTGACCGTGGGCAGGGCGGGGAATTTTGCTGAGATAAATCTCAACGCTGACCCAGCTGGGACTCGAACCTGGGAACTACAGATTACGAGCCTGGCGCGCTACCGACTGAGCCACCCCCGCCCCAACGTGGTGCTAAAGATTCAGTCCAGTATCAATTATCGTAAAAAATTCTGCTACAAAACAAAAAAGATACGAATCTCTACTGAGACAGCTTCTTCCAGAGAAATTAATACCATCAAAAAGATTTCAAACTGTTCAGAGAGAAGAGTCATAAAGATTCCAGAAATGTTAGAGATATAAAACTGTTCATAATACTTCCAGGGAGATAAAAATACATAGTAGTTAAAAAGTAGTTTCAGAACTTCAGACTATTTAACTTCTTTATTGCAACACGAAAGAAAAATAAATAACAAGCAATGGAAAGAAATATATCAATTTTGCTTTTTTTTATCGTGTACAAAAATTTGCATGACTTTTTTTTCATAAAGCTGCAGTTAAAGGTATTCTGTATCTGTATACTTTCGCTGACGACTATGAGAATGAAATAAAATTCTTTAAACAAGATGAATGGGGCGGGGGTGGCTCAGTCGGTAGCGCGCCAGGCTCGTAATCTGTAGTTCCCAGGTTCGAGTCCCAGCTGGGTCAGCGTTGAGATTTATCTCCTCAAAACACCCCGCCCTGTCCACGGTCAGTAGGGGACACCGATGGGCTTGGAAAGGCCGCCGTCCGTCGGATGGGACGTTAAGCCGTGGCTCCGGTGCGGGAGAGCCATACCCTGTGCACGCTAAAGAACACGCTGGATGGCCTTGACGGGAGGCTACCATCTGTCTCCCAACAGCTGTTCCAGTGGGTCCCCTCCCCCAACCTTCTCTGAGCCTTCGGGGTCCATGTGACCTGGCCATTTAACCCATGGTGTGCAAAAAAGTGCAGCTCAGAGGTAAAACAACCCAACCCAACAAGATGGCCTTCTCTTGTTTATCTGCGGCGAATGCGGGATTGTCGAAATCACTAATTCTCATCCAGGGGATGACTTGTGGGAGTCCTCTTTAGTGTCTTCCTTGTTCATTGGACCTAATCGCACTCGCGTGCTTTTGTGGAGTTTAAGTAAAGGTGCAGTTTATCATCCACCATTATCACAACCCATCAATGAACTCTTACTATCGCCATCGCCTAAGTAACTCTTGATATGCTCCTCAGTGTGTAGGAGAAAATTGAAATTCTTTGGGCAGTCTATCGCGTCACCACTGGCACCATATCGGGCATCTGTAAACCTGGTGCATTTCTCTTCAATGTGACTTCATTTGTTTTCCTTTCTTGGGGGTTGGATTGCTCTATTTCAGACATTGTGCACATAGTGGACTAAATGGGCAAGTCACAAGGACCCCAATGCATCGGAGAAGGCTGAAGAAATGGATCCTACTGGACAGTTGTTAGGAACAGAGGGAAGCCTCCCTTTAATATCATTTAGTGTTCTTTAACGTGCACAGGGTATGGCGCTCTTTGTATCTTGGGTGATGGCTTAACATCCCATCCGACGGACGGCGGTCTTTCGAAGCCATAAGACCAACTTATATATCGTTGTTATAGAGCCTACATGGGTATCCCCTTTCTAATATAGGGCAGTGTGGGGGTTAAAAAAAATAAATAAATACCCCCTCAAGCAGCTGCTTGCCACAGAGGTCTGACAGGAACCTATCAGTTTATATGCCACAGTAGAAGATCTGAGAGGATGGCAGGACCTCAGCAGAAAACAACACGAACATCCATGCCTTACCCGGGGCTCGAACCCAGGTCCCGTAGATCAGTAGCGCTAACCACTCGGCCACGGGACGGCTGTGGGGGTTAGCGGAAGAAAATCTCAACACAAGCACAGCTGAAACTCAAACCTGGGAACTATAGATAACGTGCTTGGGGCGCTAGCAATTGAGTCTTCTCCTCCTATCGTGTGACAAATAAAGTAGTTATAAATGATCGCCATGGTAATGCTACTTCGTATTTATTGTATATTAATAAAAAGATTAATAAAATCAAAAATGATAATCGTAAAGTTTCAAACTGTTCGTAAAATCTCATGATTTTCTTTCCTTTAATCTCAGACAGAGAGAGATATTCTAAGAGGTTACAGAGGAGGTTAAGAGATAAAAAAAAAAAATGGGGCAGGGGTGGCTCAGTCGGTAGCGCGCCAGGCTCGTAATCTGTAGTTCCCAGATACGAGTCCCAGCTGGGTCAGCGTTGAGATTTATCTCCGCAAATTTCCCCGCCCTGCCCACGGTCAGTAGGGGACACCGATGGGCTTGGAAAGGCCGCCGTCCGTCGGATGGGACGTTAAGCCATGGCCCCGTGTGCGGGAGAGCCATACCCTGTGCACGTTAAAGAACACGCTGGATGGCCTTGACGGGAGGCTACCATCTGTCTCCCAACAGCTGTTCCAGTGGGTCCCCTCCCCCAACCTTCTCTGAGCCTTCGGGGTCCATGTGACCTGGCCATTTAGCCCATGGTGTGCAAAAAAGTGCCGCTCAGAGGTAAAACAACCCAACCCAACTTAAGAGATAAAAATGTTAATGAAAAATGTGAGGAAGTTCAGAAAGACATAGTCATAAAAAAGGAGAGTAGGGAAATAATAATATAGTTAGAAAGGTTCCAGTGGATCTATTGAAATTGCCTAATTCAGGGGTGGGCAATTGTTTTCGTATCTACACTGCGCATGCGTATTGACGTGGACGTCCTAGTGGGAAATACGAGACGAATCTTCGGTCGCGCACGGGAAGGAAATCTCGGTTCAAGGCGGATTTTTCTGACTGTCTTGGCGGGCCACAAAAAACTCTTAGCGGGCCGCTATTTGCCCACCCCTGGCCTAATTCATACAGATTCCCAGAGAGATAAATACGGAAGGAGTTCGAAAAGTTCTTGGCACGTGTCTGTAGATTTCCACTTATTCCTCCTTTGTCTGAAAGTTTGTCCAAACTTGTCATTAAGTGTTAAAAACAAAGGCCGTTTTATCATTTTTCTCTTCGCTGGAGACGCGTAAAGTTCGGTCTGTGAAATCTGTGCATTGTTGCTACAGAGTCTACTAAAGAATCGGAAATATTTTACATTTTCATTAGGATGCAGTTTGGGGAGAGCGGTAAAAAAATTCATGCCGATTTATCACAAGTACCTGGATTCGAGCCCCGGATAAGGCATGGTTGTATGTGTTGTTTTTCTGCTGAGGTCCTGCCATCCTCTCAGATCTACTTTGGCATATAAACTGACAGGCTCCTGTCAGATCTCTGTGGCAAGCAGCTGCTTGAGGGGGTATATAAACTGACAGGCTCCTGTCAGACCTCTGTGGCAAGCAGCTACTTGAGGGGGTATTTATTTTGTTTACATTGGATCGTGTGAGCTCACAAAAACCTGGATCGTGTGGGCACACTCCCAGAAATATTGAGCGTGTGCAGTTACCGTTCAAAGCAAACTGGAGCGTGTGCAGTTACTGCACACGCTCCAGTTTGCTGTGAACGGTAACTGGAGCGTGTACAGTTGCTGTACACGTTCCTGAGGTCCTGCCATCCTCTCAGACCTTCTACTCTGGCATATAAACTGACAGGCTCCTGTCAGACCTCTGTGGCAAGCAGCTGCTTGAGGGGATATTTTTTTTTATATGGGGATAATGCCTGTTCATATGACGCTGTAACGGGATGGATGCATAAGTTCAAAGAAGGATGGCATGGCTTCGAAAACCTCTCTTGTGCAGGAAGACTGAAGGAAGACGGGGACGAGAGAACCATCGCTGCTGTTCGTGAACTCATTATGAAAACCCAGACATCACCGTTCAGGTAATAACTTTAGATGTCAGTGCATCGATTAGTAGTGTGGAAACAATTATTTATCAACATTTAAAGTTCTGAAAGTCTGTGCCAAATGGGTACAGTCGCTCAAAAAAGTATCCGAACACTACGGTTGATTACAGAATTCAGAAAAAACATCTGGCAACCTTCGTGTCACGTGATTGCAGAATTCAGGAAAAATATCTGGAGCGTGTACAGCAACTGTACACGCTCCAGTTACCGTCCCCAGCAAACTAGAGCGTCTGCAGTTACTGCACACGCTCCAGTTTGCTGTGAACGGTAACTGCACACGCTCAATATTTCCGTGAGTGAGCCCACACGATCTAGGTCTTTGTGAGCTCACACGATCCAATGTGCTGTGAACATTAACCGCAACCGCTCCAGTTTGCTGTGAACGGTAACTGCACACGCTCAATATTTCCGTGAGTGAGCCCACACGATCTAGTATCAAAATAATATGATCACCTACAGTCGCTCAAAAAAGTTTCCAAACACTACGGTTGATTACAGAATTCAGAAAAGATATCTGGCAACGATTTTTTTTAGAAATTAGGGATCTGGCAACCTTCGTGTCACGTGATTACAGAATTCAGGAAATATATCTGGAGCGTGTACAGCAACTGTACACGCTCCAGTTACCGTTCACAGCAAACTGGAGCGTGTGCAGTTCCAGTTTGCTGTGAACCGTAACTGCACACGCTCAATATTTCCGTGAGTGAGCCCACACGATCTAGTATCAAAATAATATGACCACCTACAGTCGCTCAAAAAAGTATTCGAGCACCATGGTTGATTACAGAATTCAGAAAAAATATGTGGCAACGATTTTTTTTAGAAATTAGTGATCTGGCAACCTTCGTGTCACGTGATTACAGAATTCAGGAAAAATATCTGGAGCGTGTACAGCAACTGTACACGCTCCAGTTACCGTTCACAGCAAACTGGAGCGTGTGCAGTTACTGCACACGCTCCAGTTTGCTGTGAACGGTAACTGCACACGCTCAATATTTCCGTGAGTGAGCCCACACGATCTAGGTCTTTGTGAGCTCACACGATCCAATGTGCTGTGAACATTAACCGCAACCGCTCCAGTTTGCTGTGAACGGTAACTGCACACGCTCAATATTTCCGTGAGTGAGCCCACACGATCTAGTATCAAAATAATATGACCACCTACAGTCGCTCAAAAAAGTATCCGAACACCATGGTTGATTACAGAATTCAGAAAAAATATCTGGCAGCGATTTTTTTAGAAATTAGTGATCTGGCAACCTTCGTGTCACGTAACACGAAGGTTGCCAGATCACTAATTGCTACAATGCTAGCCAAGCATTGTTATTTACCAGGACAAAGAATCTTAAGTTTTTAAGTTCATATAACATTTAAAAATGCATACTTAGTCTTGAAACCGATTCAAACTGCTCTACCTGCAAAGGGAAATTTCTCCATTGGCTCAAACGACGCCGAAAATGGAAAATGTTACAAACGGCAAATGATTAACACTACCTGCTTCAGCATGATGAATGATATCAATTCTGGTCCCACTCAGAGCTTTCCCGTTGTGATCCCTGAAGTCAAAAACGACAAGTTTCAGTAATACTTCAGTGAATACGTGGGGCGGGGGGTGGCTCAGTCGGTAGCGCGCCAGGCTCGTAATCTGTAGTTCCCAGGTTCGAGTCCCAGCTGGGTCAGCGTTGAGATTTATATCCGCAAAATTTCCCGCTCTGCCCACGGTCAGTAGGGGACACCGATGGGCTTGGAAAGGCCGCTGTCCGTCGGATGGGACGTTAAGCCGTGGCCCCGTGTGCGGGAGAGCCATACCCTGTGCACGTTAAAGAACACGCTGGATGGCCTTGACGGGAGACTACCATCTGTCTCCCAACAGCTGTTCCAGTGGGTCCCCTCCCCTAAACTTCTCTGAGCCTTCGGGGTCCATGTGACCTGGCAATTTAGCCCATGGTGTGCAAGAAAGTGCCGCTCAGAGGTAAAACAACCCAACCCAACAGTGAATACGTATTGAAAGAAAAGAAAAAAGCAAAGTTTAGAGAGTTTCAGACTTTTCTAAACAGAAGGAGAAAAATAATCTCGAAGAAGGAGTGACGAATAGATTGTAATGAGTTTTCTGCCAAATAAATAAATAGAATAAATAAATACCCCCTCAAGCAGCTGCTTGCCAGAGGTCTGACAGGAGCTGACAGGAGGTCTGACAGGAGCCTGTCAGTTTATATGCTACAGTAGGAGATCTGAGAGGATGGCAGAACCTCAGCAGAAAAACGTCACACACATCCATGCCTAATCCGGGCTCGAACCCAGGTCCCTTAGATCAGTAGCCAAGCGTGCTAAGCACTCGGCCACGGGACGGCTTCCTGCCAAATGCCATCTATGATATATTTCAGGGAGTTTCAGACGAATGCAGGTTGGGTTGTTTTACCTCTGAGCGGCACTTTTTTGCATAGCATGGGCTAAATGGCCAGGTCACATGGACCCCGTAGGCTCAGAGAAGGTTGGGGGAGGGGACCCACTGGAACAGCTGTTGGGAGACAGATGGTAGCATCCCGTCAAGGCCATCCAGCGTGTTCTTTAACGTGCACAGGGTATGGCTCTCCCGCACACGAGGCCACGGCTTAACGTCCCATCCGACGGACGGTGGCCTTTACAAGCCCATCGGTGTCCCCTACTGACCGTGGGCAGGGAATCATGCGGAGATAAATCGCAACACTGACCCAGCTGGGACTCGAACCTGGGAACTACAGATTACGAGCCTGGCGCGCTACCGACTGAGCCACCCCCGCCCCAGACGAACGCAGAGAAAATCTTCTGATAAATAGATACATAAAGATCCCAGAGAATCAATGGGAATAAACGTGTTTTAAATGATTTTAGACATTCAGAGAAATAAATACATTGATAAAGATTTTAAATAATTCAGAGAGATAGCTATATTCAAATCATTTCTAGAGAATCTGGAAAATATCTATCGAAGAAATATATTCGTAAAAATTACAAATAGTTGAGGAAAATATGTTTTGACAGCAGAGACGTGACAAGTGCTGACGTGATGAAGTTCAGCAAAGCATTGTTTCTGAAGCATTCTCCCTTTCGTAACTTTCGAACCTTGTCAGCAGTACCGATGACTTATTCGCTCCTTTCCACAACGGCAAGGAAAAGTGTTCTCTTGCCGTAACACTCCAAGCTCGAGACTTGTTTCACTCCACAGCGTGTGACCTTGATATGCTGACTCGTTTCCTTCCGCAAGGTCTGCTCTTAAAAAAGGACTCCAGTTCTGTTTCCCTTTGCATCAACGAAGGGCCTGCGACGCTCATGGTCAATGCTGCAACCAGCTTTCGGGAGGCTTCGGGAATGGAATCTTGTTGCTCTGGGTAAAAGGACTCCAGTTCTGTTTCCCTTTGCATCAACGAAGGGCCTGCGACGCTCATGGTCAATGCTTCAACCAGCTTTCGGGAGGCTTCGGGAATGGAATCTTGTTGCTCTGGGTAAAAGGACTCCAGTTCTGTTTCCCTTTGTATCAACGAAGGGCCTGCGACGCTCATGGTCAATGCTTCAACCAGCTTTCGGGAGGCTTCGGGAATGGAATCTTGTTGCTCTGGGTAAAAGGACTCCAGTTCTGCTTCCCTTTGCATCAACGAAGGGCCTGCGACGCTCATGGTCAATGCTGCAACCAGCTTTCGGGAGGCTTCGGGAATGGAATCTTGTTGCTCTGGGTAAAAGGACTCCAGTTCTGTTTCCCTTTGCATCAACGAAGGGCCTGCGACGCTCATGGTCAATGCTGCAACCAGCTTTCGGGAGGCTTCGGGAATGGAATCTTGTTGCTCTGGGTAAAAGGACTCCAGTTCTGCTTCCCTTTGCATCAACGAAGGGCCTGCGACGCTCATGGTCAATGCTGCAACCAGCTTTCGGGAGGCTTCGGGAATGGAATCTTGTTGCTCTGGGTAAAAGGACTCCAGTTCTGTTTCCCTTTGCATCAACGAAGGGCCTGCGACGCTCATGGTCAATGCTGCAACCAGCTTTCGGGAGGCTTCGGGAATGGAATCTTGTTGCTCTGGGTAAAAGGACTCCAGTTCTGTTTCCCTTTGCATCAACGAAGGGCCTGCGACGCTCATGGTCAATGCTGCAACCAGCTTTCGGGAGGCTTCGGGAATGGAATCTTGTTGCTCTGGGTAAAAGGACTCCAGTTCTGTTTCCCTTTGCATCAACGAAGGGCCTGCGACGCTCATGGTCAATGCTGCAACCAGCTTTCGGGAGGCTTCGGGAATGGAATCTTGTTGCTCTGGGTAAAAGGACTCCAGTTCTGTTTCCCTTTGCATCAACGAAGGGCCTGCGACGCTCATGGTCAATGCTGCAACCAGCTTTCGGGAGGCTTCGGGAATGGAATCTTGTTGCTCTGGGTAAAAGGACTCCAGTTCTGTTTCCCTTTGCATCAACGAAGGGCCCGCGACGCTCATGGTCAATGCTGCAACCAGCTTTCGGGAGGCTTCGGGAATGGAATCTTGTTGCTCTGGGTAAAAGGACTCCATTTCTGTTTCCCTTTGCATCAACGAAGGGCCTGCGACGCTCATGGTCAATGCTGCAACCAGCTTTCGGGAGGCTTCGGGAATGGAATCTTGTTGCTCTGGGTAAAAGGACTCCAGTTCTGTTTCCCTTTGCATCAACGAAGGGCCCGCGACGCTCATGGTCAATGCTGCAACCAGCTTTCGGGAGGCTTCGGGAATGGAATCTTGTTGCTCTGGGTAAAAGGACTCCAGTTCTGTTTCCCTTTGCATCAACGAAGGGCCTGCGACGCTCATGGTCAATGCTGCAACCAGCTTTCGGGAGGCTTCGGGAATGGAATCTTGTTGCTCTGGGTAAAAGGACTCCAGTTCTGTTTCCCTTTGCATCAACGAAGGGCCTGCGACGCTCATGGTCAATGCTGCAACCAGCTTTCGGGAGGCTTCGGGAATGGAATCTTGTTGCTCTGGGTAAAAGGACTCCAGTTCTGTTTCCCTTTGCATCAACGAAGGGCCTGCGACGCTCATGGTCAATGCTTCAACCAGCTTTCGGGAGGCTTCGGGAATGGAATCTTGTTGCTCTGGGTAAAAGGACTCCAGTTCTGTTTCCCTTTGCATCAACGAAGGGCCCGCGACGCTCATGGTCAATGCTGCAACCAGCTTTCGGGAGGCTTCGGGAATGGAATCTTGTTGCTCTGGGTAAAAGGACTCCAGTTCTGCTTCCCTTTGCATCAACGAAGGGCCTGCGACGCTCATGGTCAATGCTGCAACCAGCTTTCGGGAGGCTTCGGGAATGGAATCTTGTTGCTCTGGGTAAAAGGACTCCAGTTCTGTTTCCCTTTGCATCAACGAAGGGCCTGCGACGCTCATGGTCAATGCTTCAACCAGCTTTCGGGAGGCTTTGTGAATGGAATCTTGTTGCTCTGGGTAAAAGGACTCCAGTTGTGTTTCCCTTTGCATCAACGAAGGGCCTGCGACGCTCATGGTCAATGCTGCAACCAGCTTTCGGGAGGCTTCGGGAATGGAATCTTGTTGCTCTGGGTAAAAGGACTCCAGTTCTGTTTCCCTTTGCATCAACGAAGGGCCTGCGACGCTCATGGTCAATGCTGCAACCAGCTTTCGGGAGGCTTCGGGAATGGAATCTTGTTGCTCTGGGTAAAAGGACTCCAGTTCTGTTTCCCTTTGCATCAACGAAGGGCCTGCGACGCTCATGGTCAATGCTGCAACCAGCTTTCGGGAGGCTTCGGGAATGGAATCTTGTTGCTCTGGGTAAAAGGACTCCAGTTCTGTTTCCCTTTGCATCAACGAAGGGCCTGCGACGCTCATGGTCAATGCTGCAACCAGCTTTCGGGAGGCTTCGGGAATGGAATCTTGTTGCTCTGGGTAAAAGGACTCCAGTTCTGTTTCCCTTTGCATCAACGAAGGGCCCGCGACGCTCATGGTCAATGCTGCAACCAGCTTTCGGGAGGCTTCGGGAATGGAATCTTGTTGCTCTGGGTAAAAGGACTCCAGTTCTGTTTCCCTTTGCATCAACGAAGGGCCTGCGACGCTCATGGTCAATGCTGCAACCAGCTTTCGGGAGGCTTCGGGAATGGAATCTTGTTGCTCTGGGTAAAAGGACTCCAGTTCTGTTTCCCTTTGCATCAACGAAGGGCCTGCGACGCTCATGGTCAATGCTGCAACCAGCTTTCGGGAGGCTTCGGGAATGGAATCTTGTTGCTCTGGGTAAAAGGACTCCAGTTCTGTTTCCCTTTGCATCAACGAAGGGCCTGCGACGCTCATGGTCAATGCTGCAACCAGCTTTCGGGAGGCTTCGGGAATGGAATCTTGTTGCTCTGGGTAAAAGGACTCCAGTTCTGTTTCCCTTTGCATCAACGAAGGGCCCGCGACGCTCATGGTCAATGCTTCAACCAGCTTTCGGGAGGCTTCGGGAATGGAATCTTGTTGCTCTGGGTAAAAGGACTCCAGTTCTGTTTCCCTTTGCATCAACGAAGGGCCTGCGACGCTCATGGTCAATGCTTCAACCAGCTTTCGGTAGGCTTCGGGAATGGAATCTTGTTGCTCTGGGTAAAAGGACTCCAGTTCTGTTTCCCTTTGCATCAACGAAGGGCCTGCGACGCTCATGGTCAATGCTGCAACCAGCTTTCGGGAGGCTTCGGGAATGGAATCTTGTTGCTCTGGGTAAAAGGACTCCAGTTCTGTTTCCCTTTGCATCAACGAAGGGCCTGCGACGCTCATGGTCAATGCTGCAACCAGCTTTCGGGAGGCTTCGGGAATGGAATCTTGTTGCTCTGGGTAAAAGGACTCCAGTTCTGTTTCCCTTTGCATCAACGAAGGGCCTGCGACGCTCATGGTCAATGCTGCAACCAGCTTTCGGGAGGCTTCGGGAATGGAATCTTGTTGCTCTGGGTAAAAGGACTCCAGTTCTGTTTCCCTTTGCATCAACGAAGGGCCTGCGACGCTCATGGTCAATGCTGCAACCAGCTTTCGGGAGGCTTCGGGAATGGAATCTTGTTGCTCTGGGTAAAAGGACTCCAGTTCTGTTTCCCTTTGCATCAACGAAGGGCCCGCGACGCTCATGGTCAATGCTGCAACCAGCTTTCGGGAGGCTTCGGGAATGGAATCTTGTTGCTCTGGGTAAAAGGACTCCAGTTCTGCTTCCCTTTGCATCAACGAAGGGCCTGCGACGCTCATGGTCAATGCTGCAACCAGCTTTCGGGAGGCTTCGGGAATGGAATCTTGTTGCTCTGGGTAAAAGGACTCCAGTTCTGTTTCCCTTTGCATCAACGAAGGGCCTGCGACGCTCATGGTCAATGCTTCAACCAGCTTTCGGGAGGCTTTGTGAATGGAATCTTGTTGCTCTGGGTAAAAGGACTCCAGTTGTGTTTCCCTTTGCATCAACGAAGGGCCTGCGACGCTCATGGTCAATGCTGCAACCAGCTTTCGGGAGGCTTCGGGAATGGAATCTTGTTGCTCTGGGTAAAAGGACTCCAGTTCTGTTTCCCTTTGCATCAACGAAGGGCCTGCGACGCTCATGGTCAATGCTGCAACCAGCTTTCGGGAGGCTTCGGGAATGGAATCTTGTTGCTCTGGGTAAAAGGACTCCAGTTCTGTTTCCCTTTGCATCAACGAAGGGCCTGCGACGCTCATGGTCAATGCTGCAACCAGCTTTCGGGAGGCTTCGGGAATGGAATCTTGTTGCTCTGGGTAAAAGGACTCCAGTTCTGTTTCCCTTTGCATCAACGAAGGGCCTGCGACGCTCATGGTCAATGCTGCAACCAGCATTCGGGAGGCTTCGGGAATGGAATCTTGTTGCTCTGGGTAAAAGGACTCCAGTTCTGTTTCCCTTTGCATCAACGAAGGGCCTGCGACGCTCATGGTCAATGCTGCAACCAGCTTTCGGGAGGCTTCGGGAATGGAATCTTGTTGCTCTGGGTAAAAGGACTCCAGTTCTGTTTCCCTTTGCATCAACGAAGGGCCTGCGACGCTCATGGTCAATGCTGCAACCAGCTTTCGGGAGGCTTCGGGAATGGAATCTTGTTGCTCTGGGTAAAAGGACTCCAGTTCTGTTTCCCTTTGCATCAACGAAGGGCCTGCGACGCTCATGGTCAATGCTGCAACCAGCTTTCGGGAGGCTTCGGGAATGGAATCTTGTTGCTCTGGGTAAAAGGACTCCAGTTCTGTTTCCCTTTGCATCAACGAAGGGCCTGCGACGCTCATGGTCAATGCTGCAACCAGCTTTCGGGAGGCTTCGGGAATGTAATCTTGTTGCTCTGGGTAAAAGGACTCCAGTTCTGCTTCCCTTTGCATCAACGAAGGGCCTGCGACGCTCATGGTCAATGCTGCAACCAGCTTTCGGGAGGCTTCGGGAATGGAATCTTGTTGCTCTGGGTAAAAGGACTCCAGTTCTGTTTCCCTTTGCATCAACGAAGGGCCTGCGACGCTCATGGTCAATGCTTCAACCAGCTTTCGGGAGGCTTCGGGAATGGAATCTTGTTGCTCTGGGTAAAAGGACTCCAGTTCTGTTTCCCTTTGCATCAACGAAGGGCCTGCGACGCTCATGGTCAATGCTGCAACCAGCTTTCGGGAGGCTTCGGGAATGGAATCTTGTTGCTCTGGGTAAAAGGACTCCAGTTCTGTTTCCCTTTGCATCAACGAAGGGCCTGCGACGCTCATGGTCAATGCTGCAACCAGCTTTCGGGAGGCTTCGGGAATGGAATCTTGTTGCTCTGGGTAAAAGGACTCCAGTTCTGTTTCCCTTTGCATCAACGAAGGGCCTGCGACGCTCATGGTCAATGCTGCAACCAGCTTTCGGGAGGCTTCGGGAATGGAATCTTGTTGCTCTGGGTAAAAGGACTCCAGTTCTGTTTCCCTTTGCATCAACGAAGGGCCTGCGACGCTCATGGTCAATGCTGCAACCAGCTTTCGGGAGGCTTCGGGAATGGAATCTTGTTGCTCTGGGTAAAAGGACTCCAGTTCTGTTTCCCTTTGCATCAACGAAGGGCCTGCGACGCTCATGGTCAATGCTGCAACCAGCTTTCGGGAGGCTTCGGGAATGGAATCTTGTTGCTCTGGGTAAAAGGACTCCAGTTCTGCTTCCCTTTGCATCAACGAAGGGCCTGCGACGCTCATGGTCAATGCTGCAACCAGCTTTCGGGAGGCTTCGGGAATGGAATCTTGTTGCTCTGGGTTGGGTTGTTTTACCTCTGAGCCTCACTTTTTTGCACACCATGGGCTAAATGGCCAGGTCACATGGATCCCGAAGGCTCAGAGAAGGTTGGGGGAGGGGACCCACTGGAACAGCTGTTGAGAGACAGAGGGTAGCCTCCCGTCAAGGCCATCCAGCGTGTTCTTTAACGTGCACAGGGTATGGCTTTCCCGCACACGGAGCCACGGCTTAACGTCCCATCCGACGGACGGCGGCCTTTCCAAGCCCATCGGTGTCCCCTACTGACCGTGGGCAGGGCGGAGAATTAAAATTACTCTTGCTCTGGTTAAAAGTCGTTCTTGAAGCCAGAGACAAATCTTTATCTTGAAGCTCAGGACAAAAATGTGCGCCAGGGAGAAAGTTGTTCAAGAAACATTTGTTCTTTAGGCTCAGGGCAAATTATGTTCTGAAGACCGGGAATAGTAATTATCCTTGTGGGCTGAGGAAAAAGTGATTCTTGAATCCAGGACAAAAGTTGTTTTTCGATGGTCAAGTCAAAGGTTGTTCTCCGGGTTCAGAAGTCCAGGAAAATAGTTATTTGCTGGCTCAGAGCAAAAGTTGATTTTCAGATCCAAGATAAAAGTTATTTTTACTCCCATGACAAAAGTTATTTTCGAAACCAAAGGAAAAGCTGACAAAACCAGAGACAAAAGTTTCTTTTGAGGCCTGGGCAAAAGTTGTTCTTGAAATCAAAAGCAAAAGTTATCTTTTAGGCTCAAAATCATCATCATCATCCTCAAGCAGCCATGGGCTACGGAGGTCCAACCAGACCATGCAATTTAGTTCTCCAAGCAAGTCTCTCCTGAGCTACATTTACTGCATCTGGCCACTGCACACCAATTCTAACAAGGTCCTGTTTAACATTGTCTGCCCACCGCATCCTAGGTCTCCCCTTCTTTCTGAGGCCTTTAGGCACACTGTTCATAACCCTATTCGCCAATCTATAATTATTCATACGGGCAACATGGCCAAACCAGCGGAGTTCCTCTCTGCACAATATGCTGCTTAAAGGAGGTTGCAGACTCTTTTGCCTAACCTCATCATTAGTTACAAAGTTGAACCACCTAATGCCCAAGATACTGCGTAAGCATCTGGAATCAAAAGCATCGAGTTTCCTGTTATCCTGCTTACACAGCGTCCAAGTTTCACTACTATAACTAACATTAGAAAGAACCAAACTATTATACAATCTAATTTTAGTCTTTAGGTCTATACGCCTATTTCTCCACACTCTCCATAGATTCTTAAAAGTCCCGGTAGCCATCCCTATTCGTCTGTTAATCTCATGCCGCACATCACCATTATCTGTTACATAGCTCCCAAGATAATTAAACTGTGACATCTGCTCAAGACTGCAACCATTCAGATTAACTGAATCACAGCCTGCCTGACCAATTTTCATCACTTTAGTTTTCTCTCAGTGTATAACCAAACCTACTCTACTACCAGTCTCATCAACAGCTCGAATGAAAGAGTTCATCTCATCAACATCATTTGCCAAAAGGGCTAAATCATCAGCATAATCTAAATCAGAAATTTTCGTATCTCCAGGCCATTTAAGGCCAAAATCTTTCCCTTGAAGTGAATTTCGCATAACATAATCAACAACCAAGCTAAAGAGAAAAGGAGACAAAATGCACCCTTGTCGAACACCAGAAGTATTGCTAAACCAATTGCTACAAGCCTTACCAACTCTCACACACGACTCAGTGTTATTATAGAGAGCTTTCATTATGTTAACTAACTTGTTTGGTATACCATATGATCTCACAATCAACCGCAAATTATGACGATCAACAGAGTCGAAAGCCTGTTTGAAATCAACAAAGCTAGCAACCAAAGGTTTCTGAAACTCTAAACATTTCTCAAGAATCTGCCTAAGTGAAAATATCTGATCCACACATCCCCTACCACTTCTGAATCCACATTGCTCATCACGCAATTGACTGTCAACCAGATTCTTAATTCTATTAAGCACAATCATGGAAAGAACTTTACCAGGAACAGAGAGTAGGCTAATACCCCTATAGTTATCACAAGAACTGCGATCACCTTTTTTGAAAATAGGGATAACAATAGCTCTGGTAAAATCCTTAGGAACCATGCCTTTATCATAAAAGATATTCAGAATTTCAGTCATCCAAGTGGTAACCGAAACATTTCCAGTTCTAAGCATTTCTGCAGCAATTTCATCTACCCCTGGGGATTTATGAAGTTTAAGTTTAGAAACAGCCAAAATAACTTCAGATTGCGTTATAGGGCCAACATTAAAGCCACCAATGCATCTATCATCATTGCAAACAATGGGAATAGAACTAACCGCATTGTTTAGAATATCACTGAAATCCTCGGCCCACCTAGCCATGACAGAATCCTCACCTTCTATAACCTTACCTTGTGTATCCTTCAATCCCTGTATTCCTGTCCGTTTTCTACCACACAAAACATTAACTATCTGGTACAGCCCTCTGCTGTTGTGCTGTCTAACTGCTTCCTCGGCTTTGTCAGCCAAACCATCAAGCCAAAGATTCTTATCAGCAGCTAACTGATCTTTTACACGTTTATTAAGTTCTCTGTAATGCTTTCTATTAGGACTAGTAGGGTATTGATTAAGGGCATTCCTTCAGTTCTTTCTTTCTGAAATAAGCTCAAATGCCTTATTACCCATATAATTTTGTCTCTGTTCCTTTTTTCCTAAAACAGTACTGTTAGTTTAAAGGAAGGCCTGTTTAAATCAGTCCCATTCATCCTCAACTTCAGTAGTAAGCAAACCATGATTGTCATAATGACTAAGAACTTATCATGGTAAGCTTTAGCTATAACTGGGTCTTTCAGAGCTTTAGTATTAAAGGTAAATTTTTTAACTTTAGCACAACACTTTTTAAGTTGCAAGACACTTTTAACAAGGTAATGGTCAGATCCAATTTCAGCTTTCCTAAATGACCTGGTATTCCTAACAGAACTAGCCCATTTGCTGTTAAGTAATATATAATCAATCATATTCTTATGCAGCCCATCAGGTGAAACTCATATGTACTTATGTATGTCGCGGTGTTTGTAATATGTGTTAGTTATTCTGAATCCATTGAGTTTACTTACCTGCAGGAGACGTTGCCCATTGCAGCTACCAATACCAAAAGGGCCAATCACCCCTCCCCAAAGGTCAGAGTCAGTACCAACTTTGGCATTGAAGTCACCAAGAACAAGGGTAATATCACCTTTCTTGACAGAATTCAAAATATCCTGAAGTTGCCCGTAAAACCTATCCTTCTCATCCTCATCGGCATCCTCAGTGGGGGCATAACAGCAGATAACATTCAGGTCTTTAACGCTTGTCTGAAATTTTGCTGTAAGAAACCTTTCATTAATGCACTCATATCCTAGAAGAGCATCACTAGCGTGTCAGCTGAGAAGCAGACACACGCCTTGGTGATGCTTATTGTCGTCCCTCCCTGAAAAGAGAAATTTAAGATTATTTTTAAGAATCTGACCTTTATCTGTCCATCTGGTCTCTTGCAAGCCGAGAATATCTAAATTATAATGGTGGAATTCTTGTGTGAGGACAAAAAGAGGAAAAGCTGTGTGCAGAGTCCTCACATTCCAGCTACCTAAGGAGAGAAAATGGTTAGTAGGATGCTTAAAGAAACTATGTTTATTGAGAGAGAGAATGCCGACAATATCAAACAGCCCCCTAATCGCAGACATGGGGCAAAGACCCGTTCTCCCACCACTAAAGGCTGAAGCCATCTACACTGGAAGACTTCCTCTAATTAGAATTTGACGATGCCAATAGAAGCAGAGTTCAGGTGCCTGCGATGACCTCTGCTCAGGATTATCCACCAGCTGATAAACATATCCTGTGAATCTATTCACTTGGGGCTATCAACCCACAGACAAACAGAAAACACAGCGGAAGATTTTCCCTCCACAGAAGCCCACCAGTGCAGCAAAATCAGGATCCATAATCAAGCTCAGAGCCATATATCTGTCCAGTCCAGTGGGTTTATATGGTCAGCTCAAGGCAGAAATTATTTATGACGCTGAAGACAAAAGTTGTTCATGAGGTTTAAGGGAAAAAAAAACTTGAGCTTATCACTTTCATCTTTCGCTTCCTTATCACTTTCATCTTTCGCTTACTTATCACTTTAATCCTTCCTTCTCCAAATATGCGAGATTGATTCTCTCGTCCTTCTTCCTTTCCTCAGGAGCTGACCATCGTCCTCTTCATGGAGAGACTATCGTCCTCCTTCCTTTCCTCAGGAGCTGACCATCGTCCTCTTCATGGAGAGACCATCGTCCTTCTTCCTTTCCTCAGGAGCTGACCATCGTCCTCTTCATGGACAGATCATCGTCCTTCTTCCTTTCCTCAGGAGCTGACCATCGTCCTCTTCATGGAGAGACCATCGTCCTTCTTCCTTTCCTCAGGAGCTGACCATCGTCCTCTTCATGGATCACATAATAAATATGCCATCTCCCCTCTTTGGGCACTGCTAGAAGATGTTTGCTCTGCAGCCGAGGTGGAAATAGGCATTTTCTCTCTCCACTTCGGGGAATCGAGAGTCTATAAGGCAGTAGAGAGGGGGGGGGCGAAGTGACTGACGTCGGAAACATTCCCCCATGGCATATGTTTTAGCTGCTTGTCCTTCTCAGGTGAATATAAAATGTTAAAAAATAACTGATTGAAAAATAATAGCCGATTATATTAATTAATAAAATAAATTATTATTTTAAAAAAAGTAGCTATGTACGTTTGTTTTTCTGGTGTTCCGTGGCAATTTTGAATCCCCAAATGTGTGTCGTGGACTCTAAAATGTCCGTAAGTTCTGCACTAGGGAACGCCCTAACCCTAACAGCTAACGAGTAGCAAAAAGCTCTCCCAGCAGACTCCACCATATGCAAAGCAATGATCATATAAACTATAAAAAATATCTAATAGTGTTAGATGAAAGATTTCTATCTAAGCTTCAGCAGTAAATTGTCCTAATAAGTTAGTCGCTTTCTTTGACTTTCCATTGGTATTTGTACGAAGAAACATCTGTTAAAACTATAAATGACACTCATCAAGCATCATTGCTTTTGATTGAATTGATGCTTTTGATTCTAGATGCTTATGCAAAAACTTGAGCATAGGTTGTTCAACTTTATAAGTAATAATGAGGTTAGGCAAAGGAGTTGGCAACCTCCTTTAGGCAGCATAGTGTGCAGAGAGAGACTCAGGCTGGGTTGGCCATGTTGCCCGTATGGATAATTACATATTAGCGAATAGGGTTGGGTTGTTTTACCTCTGAGCGGCACTTTTTTGCACACCATGGGCTAAATGGTCAGGTCACATGGACCCCGTAGGTTCAGAGAAGGTTGGGGGAGTGGACCCACTGGAACAGCTGTTGGGAGACAGATGGTAGCCTCTCGTCAAGGCCATCCAGCGTGTTCTTTAACGTGCACAGGATATGGCTCTCTCCCGCACACGGGGCCACGACTTAACGTCCCATCCGACGGACGGCGGCCTTTCCAAGCCCATCGGTGTCCCCTACTGACCGTGGGCAGGGCGGGGAATTTTGCGGAGATAAATCTCAACGCTGACCCAGCTGGGACTCGAACCTGGGAACTACAGATTATGAGCCTGGCGCGCTACCGACTGAGCCACCCCCGCCCCAGCGAATAGGGTTATGAACAGTGTGCCTAAAGACCTCAGAAAGAGGGAAAAACCTAGGATGTGGTGGGCAGACAATGTCAAACATGATATTAGAATTGGTGTGCAGTGGCCAGATGCAGCAGATGTAGCTCAGGACAGATATGCTTGGAGAACTAAATTGCACGGTCTGGTTGGACCTCTGTAGCCCATGGCTGCTTAAGGATGATGATGATGATGATAAATGACACTTACAAACCGTAACCTTCAGACACCTAATTGAGCGCAAAAAAATGAAGATTCAGAAAGTATATATTTCTATACACATATCAAATGATCAAGACCGGATCTAGTCAAGGGAATCGTACTCCCTCACCCAAGAGGCGATAAAATAGTGAACATATGTATTTCATGTATTCAATATGCGATATATTTGCATCCGTTTACGTGTTTTTTGAGATTGACACATCAACGCTTATTAATAAGTTCGAAGCTAGAAACATTGATAGGTAACTAAATTTTACCTATTGCAATTTTGTAAACTTATATCTGTTTGCTCTTCAACTTTCTTCATTAAGCGTGTTTTTCCATTTTGATTAATTAATAGTAATTGAAATATTTTTCTTGACATTAATTGCTATAAATTATCTACTCATATTAATGCTAATAAAGGGCATCTATATGATTTATTGCCGTCCCATGGCCGAGTGGTTAGCGTGCTTGGCTACTGATATATGGGACCTGGGTTCGAGCCCTGGGTTTGTGTCGTTTTTCTGCAAAGGTCCTGCCGTCCTCTCAGACCTTCTACTATGGCATATAAACTGACAGGCTCTTGTCAGACCTCTGTGGCAAGCAGCTGCTTGAGGGGGTATTTATTTTATTTTTATTATATGATTTATTATCGTTATAATGTATTAACTTTCGTTTATTGCACACACACACCAAATAAACTAGATTTTTTAAATGTCACCAATAAAAAAAAATAAATAATCTCTCGAGCAGCTTCTTGCCACAGAGGTCTCACAGGAGCCTATTAGTTTATACGCCACGGTAGAAGGTCTTTGGAATTTCGTGGGACCTCAGCAAAAAGACAACATAAAAATCTATGCCTTATTCGAACCCAGGTCCTCTGACCAGTAGCCAAGCGCGCTATCCACTCGGCCCATATAAATAAAAAAAAATAAATACCCCTCAAGCAGCTGCTTGCCACAGAGGTCTGACAGGAGCCTGCCAGTTTATATGCCATAGTAGAAGATCTGAGAGGATGGCAGGACCTCAGCAGAAAAGCGACACAGACAGCCATGCCTTACGCGGGGCTCGAATCCAAGTCCCTTAGATCAGTTGCCAAGCGCGCTAACCACTCGGCAACTCAGCAGACATATTTTGCTGGACCGACTCTGAAATATAAGTAGTTCAGAAAAGTGTTTTCGTCCAGTGCCCCTTGAACACTACCAACGACCACAAAAAAGTGTCTCAAAGAAATGACCGAATGGTTTCTCTGTTGCTGTCATCGCATACTTTTTCAGACCTTTTTTTATTTGCCAATGCCATGGTGACTACTCTTCCAGGGCACAGACTTAAACAAGGATCGGAATCAAACTGGTTTAAAGGTAACATTTAATGGCCTAATTTGATAGAATAAGGTCGGAATCTGCAAACTCGAGAACTACGCGTGTAAGATTATTTTTAATTTTCTTTACTAGTTTAAGCATTCATGTAGTCTATTTATTTATTTATTTATTCCCTGTAGCTTGAAGAGCTTAGTGACTCCATTAAGACCCTTGGAGTGCAGCCCTTGTTCTCGGGAATAACGCCCTCGGAACCACTGTCAGCCTTTATGCTACACAACTGATCATAGAAAGCAAATCACTGCCTTTTGAAACCAAGGTTGGGTTGTTTTACCTCTGAGCGGCACTTTTTTGCACACCATGGGCTAAATGGCCACGTCACATGGACCCCGAAGGCTCAGAGAAGGTTGGGGCAGGGGACCCACTGGAACAGCTGTTGGGAGACAGATGGTAGCCTCCCGTCAAGGCCATCCAGCGTGTTCTTTAACGTGCACAGGGTATGGCTCTCCCGCACATGGGGCCACGGCTTTACGTCCCATCCGACGGACGGCGGCCTTTCCAAGCCCATCGGTGTCCCCTACTGACCGCGGGCAGGGCGGGGAAATTTTGCGGAGATAAATCTCAACGCTCACCCAGCTGGGACTCGAACCTGGAAACTACAGATTACGAGCCTGGCGCTCTACCGACTGAGCCACTCCCGCCCCTTTGAAACCAAGAGAGTTTGATTACGTTATAGTTTCTCCGTTAATAGGTTTTTTCTCCAGTATCAGTAATTAATTTAATTTAACTATCAAATGCATGACTGTCGGAAAACATTTTTTTTAGGGGCGGGGGTGGCTCAGTCGGTAGCGCGCCAGGCTCGTAATCTGTAGTTCCCAGGTTCGAGTCCCAGCTGGGTCAGCGTTGAGATTTATCTCCGCAAAAATTCCCCGCCCTGCCCACGGTCAGTAGGGGACACCGATGGGCTTGGAAAGGCCGCCGTCCGTCGGATGGGACGTTAAGCCGTGGCCCCGTGTGCGGGAGAGCCATACCCTGTGCACGTTAAAGAACCCGCTGGATGGCCTTGACGGGATACTACCATCTGTCTCCCAACAGCTGTTCCAGTGGATCCCCTCCCCCAACCTTCTCTGAGCCTTCGGGGTCCATGTGACCTGGCCATTTAGCCCATTGTGTGCAAAAAAGTGCCGCTCAGAGGTAAACCAAACCAAACTGGAAAACATTTTATCTGAACGAAGGAAATTTTATAATGAATGCAATTAACACCAAAGAATTATTTAAATAAAAATGCGTCATTCCCTTTAAAATGTCACATTTTTTTTTTTTAATTTAGGTGCCTTTAGGTCTCAAGTATAATAAGCATTCATCCTTTTGAGTCCAAATGCATCTAATATAAGTAACAGTTTGAAACCAGATTTTAAACAGGTTTTACTTCTTTACTAAATGGAAACGGTTTAATTAGAAAGTTAACTTCTTTAAATTTAGTGAAATTCCTTTGAAAGCAAAAGCATGGGCATAAGAAATATTTCAATGACGACAATATCTCTGAGGAACAATTGAAACATGACGACCCCGTTCATTGATGTGCTAGAGAAGTGGAAAATTTTCATTTAAAACATTTTACTTTCCTTCCTCCACCTTATCCTACTTTTGAAGAGGGGAGTTTGCTTGTTTATTTGCTGGGGTGTCTATTTTCTTTAATTTTAAAAGCAGAATTCTTTTTGTTCTGTATTCCATGGTCCAGAAGCTCCTCTGCTTCATAAATAAATAAATAATAAATACCCCCTCAAGCATCTGCTTGCCACAGAGGTCTGACAGGAGCCTGTCAGTTTATATGCCACAGTAGAAGGTCTGAGAGGATGGCAGGCCCTCAGCAGAAAAACGATACAAACAGCCATGCCTTACCCGGGGCTCGAACCCAGGTCCCTTAGATCAGTAGCCAAGCGCGCTAACCACTCGGCCATGGACAAAACGAAATCTCATGCAGCCATGGGGTACCAGAGGTCCAACCAGACCGAAATTTTGTTCTCCAAACATCTCTGTCCTGAGCTACAATTTCTGCATTTGGCTTTTGTAGATTAATTCTAGAAAGGTCCTGTTTGGTATCGTTTCCTTTGTCTTTCCTTTTTTCTGAAGCCTTCATTCACTAATCTATGGGTTATGCATACAAGGAAAATGTCCAAACCAAAGCAGTCCCTCTTTGAACAATATGCTGCTCAAATGAGGTTGACGACTCCTTCTTCTAATCTCATCATTATTTGCAAAGTCAAAAAACCTAATGCCAAACATACTGCGTAATCATTTAGAATCAAAGGCATCAAATGTATTGTTTACTTGCCTACAGGGTTCAAATTTAACTCCCATGAGTAACCTTAAAAAATTATACAACCTAAATTTAGTCTTTACGTGTATACGCTTATTTTTCTCATCGACAGCTTTAGTGAAAGAATTCATCTCATCAACACCATTTGCCAAAAAAGCTGAATCACCAACATAATCTAAATAGAAATTTTCGAATCTCTAGACCATTTGAAGCCCAAATCTTCCCCTTGCAGAATTACGCATAACATAATCAATAACGAAATTGAAGAGGAAAGCAGACAAAATATCATTTGTGTTATTATTGAGATTTTTCCTTATTTTAACTTTTCCAGTATGCCTACGATGTGTCACAAAAACTTCTAAGAGAAGAACCCTGTGGCACAATAATTAAGGATCTTGACTAGGGTGATTTTCTCAAAAAAGAAATGTCTCTTGCAATCATAGTTAAAATTTATCCATAAGAATCCGGCCCAAGACAATTTTTCTCCTAAAATTGATCGACGGTTTCGGAGTGATATCTTCTTTCATAATTGAACAAATACGTCGGAAAATCTCTTCAGTTTTATCTATAAGAAGTATAGGTTGGGTTGTATTACCTCTGAGCGGCACTTTTTTGCACACCATGGGCTAAATGGCCAGGTCATATGGACCTCGAAGGCTCAGAGAAGGTTGGGGGAGGGAACCCACTGGAACAGCTGTTGGGAGACAGATGTTAACCTCCCGTCAAGGCCATCCAGCGTGTTCTTTAACGTGCACAGGGTATGACTCTCCCGCACACGGGGCCACGGCTTAACGTCCCATCCGACGGACGGCGGCCTTTCCAAGCCCATCGGTGTCCCCTACTGACCGTGGGCAGGGCGGGGAATTTTGCGGAGATAAATCTCAACGCTGACCCAGCTGGGACTCGAACCTGGGAACTACAGATTACGAGCCTGGCGTGCTACCGACTGAGCTATAAGAAGTATAGTTTCAAACATTTTCTGCATAGGGCATATTGTTCTACACCCCACCAAATCTAGTTGATGGGGTGTAAGAACTAGGGGCAACCGATTGGTCAGGCCCCAAAATACTGGCTGATGATTGCGTTGTGTTTTCTATGCTGTTTGCGGAGGATGCTTTCCTTCTCATCAATAAACACTTATACGTACAGGAAGGTACATGACAAACATAATTTATTTTTCAGAAAATACACGACCGGTTGTCTGGGGTCGGATCATCACACATCAATATAGTACACACCAGGCAACTGGGCCTTGTTGGTGAAATATTCTGGGGTAGACAGAGAGAAGGGGGGACACTCAGGGACTATTACTGGAGAGGTACAAACTAAAAAGAATATCAGAAAAACGGATGCTGACCTTTTTATCTTAGTCTGCTCCATCGTTGGACTCTTCCTTGTCTGTTGCGCTAGGGCTTGGCCAAGGGGCGATCCTCCGCGCTCTGGGAGTTGCAGTTCGGGTTCCGCTAATGGCGCGAACAGTTCATCGGCGAAAACAGCTCATGAGTCCGCTGTTGACAAGGCTGGAGGCACCGGCGGTTGGCTCTGTCAGGTAGCTTGGCAGGGGACTTCATCTCTCCCTACACGCATACTACATCCAGGGGCTGGATTGCTCGCTGTATTCTGCGTTGGTGCCTGCTGCTCAAAGAACTTCTCGCTCCACGAAGGGGGTCTCGGCAGCGAATTGCGGGACTTCGCAAGGCGGCTGCATCAGGAGGGTGGGGTACTGTCGCTCAAAAAAGTATCCGAACACTATGGTTGATTACAGAATTCAGAAAAAATATCTGGCAACGTTTTTTTTAGAAATTAGTGATCTGGCAACGTTTTTTTTAGAAATTAGTGATCTGGCAACCTTCGTTTCACGTGATTACAGAATTCAGGAAAAATATCTGAAGCGTGTACAGCAACTGTACACGCTCCAGTTACCGTTCACAGAAAACTGGAGCGTGTGCAGTTACTGCACACGCTCCAGTTTGCTGTGAACGGTAACTGCACACGCTCAATATTTCCGTGAGTGAGCCCACACGATCCAGGTCTTTGTGAGCTCACACGATCCAATGTGCTGTGAACATTAACCGCAACCGCTCCAGTTTGCTGTGAACGGTAACTGCACACGCTCAATATTTCCGTGAGTGAGCCCACACGATCTAGGTCTTTGTGAGCTCACACGATCTAGGTCTTTGTGAGCTCACACGATCCAATGTGCTGTGAACATTAACCGCAACCGCTCCAGTTTGCTGTGAACGGTAACTGCACACGCTCAATATTTCCGTGAGTGAGCCCACACGATCTAGGTCTTTGTGAGCTCACACGATCCAATGTGCTGTGAACATTAACCGCAACCGCTCCAGTTTGCTGTGAACGGTAACTGCACACTCTCCATATTCATTGCATTATATATTCATACGCATTATATATATTAAAAAATATCCGAACACTATGGTTGATTACAGAATTCAGAAAAAACATCTGGCAACGATTTTTTTAGAAATTAGTGACCTGGCAACTTTCGTGTCACGTGACACGAAGATAGCTACTTCGAACTCGGGATTTGCAAAATTCCGAGTACGACAATACGTTACAAAGCAAATATGCTACTTATATGCATCAAATAAAATGCACCTTTCATGTAATCTTAGAATTTAGAGAAAGTTTATGCTACGTTTAGCCCTTAAAAATAAATGAAAAAAAATAAATACCCCCTCAAGCAGCTGCTTGCCACAGAGGTCTGACAGGAGCCTGTCAGTTTATATGCCATAGTAGAAGGTCTGTGGGATGGCAGGACCTCAGCAGAAAAACGACACAAACAGCCATGCCTTAACCTGGGGCTCGAACCCAGGTCCCTTAGATTAGTAGCCAAGCGCGCTAACCACTCGGCTATGGGACGGCTTTTAGCCCTTAGAGAGCCTTTAATTTGAACTCTTAGCGAAAATTTGAACCAAGTGGATGCAGCATTTATCGAGTGGCGAATTAAATGCGTGCGAAGGTTTGAGTAACGATGCTGACTCTTTCTCAGCTCACGATCTATTTGTCGTCTGATTGAAGCAAACGATTCATTTCTCACTTCAGCATCTTCATTTGTTTGTTCGGAAATAACTCTCGAAACCATCTTCATTTGAATTTTGATTCGTAGATTAACTTCATCCGACAACTGAAAGAAAAAAGACGGCAAAAAAAAAAACGACGTAGCGGAATACAATAATCATCGTTTCAATTTGTTTCGGTTGAAATCCCTAATCAATGGAAATATCGGAGCGGGGGTGGCTCAGTCGGTAGCGCGCCAGGCTCGTAATCTGTAGTTCCCAGGTTCGAGTCCCAGCTCGGTCAGCGTTGAGATTTATCTCCGCAAAAATTCTCCACCCTGCCCACGGTCAGTAGGGGACACCGATGGGCTTGGAAAGGCAGCCGTCCGTCGGATGGGACGTTAAGCCGTGGACCCGTGTGTGGGAGAGCCATACCCTGTGCACGTTAAAGAACACGCTGGATGGCCTTGACGGGAGGCTACCATCTGTCTCCCAACAGCTGTTCCAGTGGGTCCCCTTCTCTGAACCTACGGGGTCCATGTAACCTGACCATTTAGCCCATGGTGTGCAAAAAAGTGCCGCTCAGAGGTAAAACAACCCAACCCAATGGAAATATTTTGAAGCTATTTCATTTTCATCTATTTCAGTGGCGCTGCACGCGCTACAGATGTTGGGACATCCTGTTTTCGTAACACTTGGTAATGGTTATTATGTATTAATGTAATATCAATTATATATCAATGTATTAAACATGATAGCTAATTTTAACACATTTGCAAATCTTTTTTTTAAATTCAAATATCACCTTTGTCATCTCATTAGAATATGCCGTACATAGTAGACTGTACTTGAATTACAGCTGGTTAACAGAGCAGAATTTATAAATAAATCAATAAATACTCCCTCAAGCAGCTGCTTGCCACAGAGGTCTGACCGGAGCCTGTCAGTTTATATGCCAGAGTAGAAGGTCTGAGAGGATGGCAGGACCTCAGGAACGTGTACAGCAACTGTACACGCTCCAGTTACCGTTCAAAGCAAACTGGAGCGTGTGCAGTTACTGCACACGCTCCAGTTTGCTGTGAACGGTAACTGCACACGCTCAATATTTCTGTGAGTGGGCCCACACGATCCAGGTTTTTGTGAGCTCACACGATGCAATGTAAATAAAATAAATACCCCCTCAAGCAGCTGCTTGCCATAGAGGTTTGACCGGAGCCTGTCAGTTTTATATGCCAGAGTAGAGGGTCTGAGAGGATGGCAAGACCTCAGCAGAAAAACAACACACACAACCATACCTTATGCCGGGACTCGAACCCAGGTCCCTTTGATCAGTAGCCAAGAGCGCTAACCACTCGGCCATGGGAAAATTAATTTTTATATTAAACATTTGATTCTTTATTTAAAAACCTATATATATTATGCTATAAATTATATCAGAGTTTGGGTTTATTTGTTTGAATGTACAGATTCTCTTTTTTTGAAAATGGAATTGTACAGTTACTTTAGGAGAGCGTTTGATTTTGGATGGAAAGATTTCTGAAATTCTTTACGTCAGAAACGGGAATAATTTTGTGTACATTTTTATTTAATCACATGCTGATAAATGAACTGAAAAAACTCCGCGCAATAATTGAAAGTTTTAATTTTTAGCGTGCGTTCAAATTGTAGCCCAAATACAAGCACAAGCAAGCAATTGTAAATTATAGTGGGCGATCTCCCTGGAAGCACCACTGAAGTTCTTTGTATGGTTACAATATTTGGCTTGCTTAGCAAACACAGGACTTTATCAGAGGTCAAAAAATTTCGTTTTTCTACTAGATATCAGTCAAGATTTCTGACAATATTGTTTTGAGCGACTAAGACTTCGTTACTAAGGCAATAGTAGCGCTCCAAAGATCAGAAAATTATTTTTATTTAGGAAACTTTAATTACGAGCGACCATTTCGATCGTTTACTAGAAAAAAGGCTATGGGTTTTTTGAAACAACCAAAATTTTATAATAATTACGGAAGAAATTCCAAAGAATATCAAATTCCTTACCTATTTAACTTGTTTCCTAGAGAAATAGTTAACTTAAAAAAAATTGTGATGTTAAAGATAAATTATTTCAGTGGTTGATGAAAAAGTGATGTTTTTATTTGGAAACTTTCATCATTTTGTCGGTTTTCTTTCTCATTTATTCCTTTTATTTTTCTCTCCTTCATTTTTTGTACTACTGAGGCAATCTAGATCATATCTGTAAAAACATATATGTACATTCCCGCTGATAAGCTTCGGCTTAGTGGGATTTTTTATGCAATATAATTATAGATAATACTTATAGAAAATAAATTTGAATTTGGAATTTGAAATTATATTTCGTACAAAGCCTCATCAAATCATCAGAGAATTCACTTCTCATGCAAATGGAAATACAAATTAGAAATGCAATGTCTTGAAGAATAAATATTTAACGGGGATGAGATTAAGGTTAAATTAAAATGCTTTTTAATTCAGCAATACTCATTCGGCATTTAAAGACAAATGGAATATTTAACAATAGCAACGTTAGTTCTACTGAAAAGTTTCGTCAAAATGGCGGTAATTGAAAGAATTATTAGACGAAGAAATAAGAGATCAGAAATTCTAAATAGGCAATTATTATTTCTGTAAAGGGTTTATAAAACAATTATTGTGTTTTGGTTCGCTTTTGAGATAAATTATTATGATTAGAAACAGTTTAAATATTCCAGTTTCCGTAACGTGTAAATGCCAAATGAATATTGCTTACACCCAATTCTGTTTTTACACGGAATTTGTTACACGGATATTGTTACACCCAATTCTGTTTTTACACGGATTTTGTTACATGGATTTTGTTACACCCAATTCTATTTTTACTCGGATTTTGTTACACGGATATTGTTACACCCAATTCTGTTTTTACACGGATTTTGTTACACCCAATTCTGATTTTACACGGATTTTGTTACACGGATATTGCTTACACCCAATTCTGTTTTTACACGGATTTTGTTACACGGATATTGTTACACCAAATTCTGTTTTTACACGGATTTTGTTACACGGATATTGCTTACATCCAATTCTGTTTTTACACGGATTTTGTTACACGGATATTGTTACACCCAATTCTGTTTTTACACGGATTTTGTTACACGGATATTGTTACACCGAATTCTGTTTTTACACGGATTTTGTTACACGGATTTTGTTACACCCAATTCTGTTTTTACAGGGATTTTTTCCCCCCACGATTTTGATTTAACACAGTTTACAAAAAAATTCCGTTCTCTTTTTAGACGATTTATTTTGATCTAACACGGTTCAAACGGCGCCTTTTTAAAAACCTCCATTTGAATTTAATTCTGAAAAAATATTTGTATTCAAGAAAAAATTCCCAGAATTTACATTTATAACAAAGATGCTGCTTTTATGGTCCCATTTTTCGAAGTAGTTTTAACTTTGAAAATATATCATAGATACACCATTGAAGTATGAACACGACGCCAAAATGTTTCAAGCGATGGAAATGATTTAATTCCAGCTGACGCAAACGAATGCGTCTGTTGTCAGAAAGTGACAACGATTAAAAAATCTAGTTAATAAGCATATGTAAGTCATATTTTTTGCACTTTTGTATTCTTGAATTATGACATATTATTTTCTTTATGAAGGATAATTTACTTTATATATGTACATATAATTATCTTTATAAGTTTATAAAATAAAAAATGTGCTTAAATGAATAAAAATCAAATAAATATTTAACAGAAGATTTTGATATGATTTGTTTGAAAACAACTTATTATTTGTACTGGGTTTTCACGTCTGGAACCAATCTTCTATTTTTTCATTTGCATTGTATATTTCTTACACGGTTATTTTTTGAAATATCTCCCTGGTCTCCCTATCTCCCTGGAAGCACCACTGAAGTTCTTTGTATGGTTACAATATTTGGCTTGCTTAGCAAACACAGGACTTTATCAGAGGTCAAAAAATTTCGTTTTTCTACTAGATATCAGTCAAGATTTCTGACAATATTGTTTTGAGCGACTAAGACTTCGTTACTAAGGCAATAGTAGCGCTCCAAAGATCAGAAAATTATTTTTATTTAGGAAACTTTAATTACGAGCGACCATTTCGATCGTTTACTAGAAAAAAGGCTATGGGTTTTTTGAAACAACCAAAATTTTATAATAATTACGGAAGAAATTCCAAAGAATATCAAATTCCTTACCTATTTAACTTGTTTCCTAGAGAAATAGTTAACTTAAAAAAAATTGTGATGTTAAAGATAAATTATTTCAGTGGTTGATGAAAAAGTGATGTTTTTATTTGGAAACTTTCATCATTTTGTCGGTTTTCTTTCTCATTTATTCCTTTTATTTTTCTCTCCTTCATTTTTTGTACTACTGAGGCAATCTAGATCATATCTGTAAAAACATATATGTACATTCCCGCTGATAAGCTTCGGCTTAGTGGGATTTTTTATGCAATATAATTATAGATAATACTTATAGAAAATAAATTTGAATTTGGAATTTGAAATTATATTTCGTACAAAGCCTCATCAAATCATCAGAGAATTCACTTCTCATGCAAATGGAAATACAAATTAGAAATGCAATGTCTTGAAGAATAAATATTTAACGGGGATGAGATTAAGGTTAAATTAAAATGCTTTTTAATTCAGCAATACTCATTCGGCATTTAAAGACAAATGGAATATTTAACAATAGCAACGTTAGTTCTACTGAAAAGTTTCGTCAAAATGGCGGTAATTGAAAGAATTATTAGACGAAGAAATAAGAGATCAGAAATTCTAAATAGGCAATTATTATTTCTGTAAAGGGTTTATAAAACAATTATTGTGTTTTGGTTCGCTTTTGAGATAAATTATTATGATTAGAAACAGTTTAAATATTCCAGTTTCCGTAACGTGTAAATGCCAAATGAATATTGCTTACACCCAATTCTGTTTTTACACGGAATTTGTTACACGGATATTGTTACACCCAATTCTGTTTTTACACGGATTTTGTTACATGGATTTTGTTACACCCAATTCTATTTTTACTCGGATTTTGTTACACGGATATTGTTACACCCAATTCTGTTTTTACACGGATTTTGTTACACCCAATTCTGATTTTACACGGATTTTGTTACACGGATATTGCTTACACCCAATTCTGTTTTTACACGGATTTTGTTACACGGATATTGTTACACCAAATTCTGTTTTTACACGGATTTTGTTACACGGATATTGCTTACATCCAATTCTGTTTTTACACGGATTTTGTTACACGGATATTGTTACACCCAATTCTGTTTTTACACGGATTTTGTTACACGGATATTGTTACACCGAATTCTGTTTTTACACGGATTTTGTTACACGGATTTTGTTACACCCAATTCTGTTTTTACAGGGATTTTTTCCCCCCACGATTTTGATTTAACACAGTTTACAAAAAAATTCCGTTCTCTTTTTAGACGATTTATTTTGATCTAACACGGTTCAAACGGCGCCTTTTTAAAAACCTCCATTTGAATTTAATTCTGAAAAAATATTTGTATTCAAGAAAAAATTCCCAGAATTTACATTTATAACAAAGATGCTGCTTTTATGGTCCCATTTTTCGAAGTAGTTTTAACTTTGAAAATATATCATAGATACACCATTGAAGTATGAACACGACGCCAAAATGTTTCAAGCGATGGAAATGATTTAATTCCAGCTGACGCAAACGAATGCGTCTGTTGTCAGAAAGTGACAACGATTAAAAAATCTAGTTAATAAGCATATGTAAGTCATATTTTTTGCACTTTTGTATTCTTGAATTATGACATATTATTTTCTTTATGAAGGATAATTTACTTTATATATGTACATATAATTATCTTTATAAGTTTATAAAATAAAAAATGTGCTTAAATGAATAAAAATCAAATAAATATTTAACAGAAGATTTTGATATGATTTGTTTGAAAACAACTTATTATTTGTACTGGGTTTTCACGTCTGGAACCAATCTTCTATTTTTTCATTTGCATTGTATATTTCTTACACGGTTATTTTTTGAAATATCTCCCTGGTCTCCCTATCTCCCTGGAAGCACCACTGAAGTTCTTTGTATGGCTACAATATTTGGCTTGCTTAGCAAACACAGGACTTTATTAGTAGGTCAAAAAATTTCGTTTTTCTACTAGATATCAGTCAAGATTTCTGACAATATTGTTTTGAGCGACTAAGACTTCGTTACTACGGCAATAATAGCACTCCAAAGATCAGAAAATTATTTTTATTTAGGAATCTTTAATTACGTGCGACCATTTCTGATCTGAATTTTTGCATTCGTGATCTGATTTTTTGCACGGTTTTTTCGGGAACCTATTTACCGTGTAAAAACAGAATTGGGTGTATTTCGATAGGCTTGATTTGGATCTTTCACATAAAATTTTTACATAGAAAAAATTATTTCTTGAGACGATGCATTTCTAATTTGCCTTTCCTTTGGCATAACAAGGAAATCTTCTAACGAATGGGAAGGGTTCTGTAGACTGAGAATCATGAGTGATACGATCTGATGGGAAATCATTTGAGAAACGGATGCTTTCTCGTTCCACGAATCGCATGGACTTCCTTTCTTAACCCTTTCAGGACCATAAGGTTTCTAAGAGTAAATATTAGTATGTAACTGCTTATTTTAGTTTGTTTAGACGTAAAATAAATAAAAATCATAAAAAAAATACATAACAATGTGTAGTTTTTTTGGAATTTTATGGGAAATATTTTTCCCAATGGACTATAAAGGTAACACAAATTATAGTTAGGCTTATTATGCAATGTCTTTTATTTATTGGTTTATTAGAACAAAATGTTAACTAAAATAATACAAAATTATGAAATAAAATTATTATACAAAATGATGTGCTAATTATGATATTCTGCGAAGCAATTTCTTTTGGTAGTGAGGCAAAGATGGACATTGCACATAGTACATATATTATGCGTCCTGACAGTTCTGTTTTTGTTTTCTAAACGTTCCCGTTTACGTAATTGCGTTCGGCATACGTTCTATTTTGACATTCTGTATAAAAAATGTAGATAAGGTTATAATTAAATAAGACAATCACCAATTTTAAAATGGGGGAAAATGTTTCCCTTAGTCGTGAAAGGGTTAAGCTTGTTTCATGTTTTAAATATAATCCATCACGAACCATACGAAAGGCAACCATTTTAGTACTTTTCCATTGGTGTCTGAATCAGCTACGCTAGAGATTATTAGGACTAATGAAAGATACGTACTTTGCTTTTGAACGAGCCCCACTTCGATGGGGATTTGCAACTCTGCCGGCTTAGCTTTTGCGCCCACTTGCCCCTGGTGCACGAGAACGGGGGCAGCAGAGGTCTCTGCAGGGGGAAAGGATCAAATTCCACGGCACCCGCCATCATCCTCGTGAGCAGCGATCACAACTCGAGATGACCATTTCCGGTGATTGGAGATCGTTCTCTTTCTCTGCAGAGCCAACGTGACAATCAATCAGTTAACTGCACGATAATGGCCTCAGTTCGCCCTTTAATGGTTTCACGCGCCTCTCTCGCCCATTAGAGAATTACGATGTTTATTTACGAGGCGTAACTCGGCAGATTTGCGGCGAATGCGGCAATGGACAGGTGCAGTTCCACCTGTGCCGCCAACTACCGTCGTCAAACTGTTTTCACGTGCGCCGCTCACCACGTGTTATGTATCACTAACTGTTACGGTTGCTACGGCAACCTCCATCCAATGATGTAGCAGAAGTTGTGCAGAACTCAACGAAGCGTGGCACGGGTTAGTCAGCCGATTCCGTGTGTTGCCACATAACCAAGTGTAGCTGGCAGAGCTCACCTGACTGCATCGATGATCATTTCATCTCTTGAATCGGTTCTTGGATTTCGTCTCTAGACGATCGTTCAGAAGAGGGAACATTCATTGAGAGAAATTTCACGCTAGTTTCATCAATTTATTCGAACACCTCCTTGTTAGACTAGTACAGGGTTGGGCAGGACCGACTCAAGCAAGCTCTGTTGTGCCCGATGCGAAGTCCCTTTTCGGCGCCCTTTTTCAGACATTTTACAGGCGTCGACAACATCCCTTTGGAGAAGGCGCCCCGATGCGATGCTTACTTCGCTTGCAGGCTTCAGCCCACCCTGAACTTGGGCAAACGTTTTAGATGGGTTGGGTTGGGTTGTTTTACCTCTTAGCGGCACTTTTTTGCACACCATGGGCTAAATGGCCAGGTCACATGGACCCCGAAGGCTCGGAGAAGGTTGGGGGAGGGAACCCACTGGAACAGCTGTTGGGAGACAGATGGTAGCCTCCCGTCAAGGCCATCCAGCGTGTTCTTTAACGTGCACAGGGTATGGCTCTACCGCACACGGAGCCACGGCATAACGTCCCAACCGACGGACGGCGGCCTTTCCAAGCCCATCGGTGTCCCCTACTGACCGTGGGCAGGGCGGGGAATTTTGCGGAGATAAATTTCAACGCTGACCCAGCTGGGACTCGAACCTGGGAACTGCAGATTACGAGCCTGGCGAGCTACCGACCCGTTTTAGATGAAAGGCAGCATAGAAAACTGAAATAGAATGGCTGGTTGACAAAATATTGTATAGTCAATAACTTATGTATAACGAAAAAAGAGAAAAACTTAGGTGAAACATAAAAAATATAATTTTGTTAAAATTAATTATTTTAATGGAATTCGCCTTACAGAATCTGGACTTCCTGTCCTCTATACGTTCTTTTAGCTCGCAAGCAGCACAAAAGGAGGTGGTGGGCCATAGTTTGCCCAGGCCTGGTCTAGGAGAAACCCAAATCAATGCTCCGTAAATTGTAAACATTTTTGGGACAAAATTGGATTAAAGGTAATTGAAAGGTATTAATCAAATTATAACCTCAATTTGCAAAAATATTCTTTCAATACAGGCTCCTGTCAGTCCTCTGTGGCAAGCAGCTGCTTGAGGGGTTATTTATTTTTTTATTTTTTATTTAAAAAGTTATCAATGAGGGAACATTTGACAAGCATTATTGACTGCTTTAAAGATTTTATCTCAAGAGTTAATCAAAATGTAGATAATAACTTTAATTTCAATCAGGTTCAGTTTTTATAAGTTTTAAATTTGGCAGTATGGGGAATCATTCATTCAGTTTTCGTGAAATTTTGAAGAAAAAGGTTTTTCACGCTGTTGTCCATCAGTGTGTAAATATTTAACTAATGTGGTTGAAAATAAAAAATTAGACAAATTTAATGCAATCGTAAATAACGTATAATAATAATTGATTCAAATTCGTTAACCTTCATGGCGAATCGCAGTGTTATGGAAAAGTGACTAGCAGAGTTTAAATTTACTTCAATGTGTTTAAAATTCCTCTGTTCAGAGACCTCTGTAGATCTATGAAATGGGCGGAAATTACGCATATTTGGAATCTATATGTTGCAAAGCACGTGGAAAACGATTATGAAAAAAAAAAAAGAGAGAGAAGAAGAAGAAAAGTTTTTAAACTAACCACCAGAGGGACAAAAGGATTGTTGTCACAAACTGTCAGAAAAAAATCTATTCTTGTGGAGTCCTTCCCTGGCCACAATATGCTCAAACCGAACGACAAAATTGTCGACAGCGGAACGCAGGATATCTAATAAGATGTATAATATAAATATATAAATACCCCCTCAAGCAGCTGCTTGCCACAGAGGTCTGACAGGAGCCTGTCACTTTATATGCCATAGTAGAAGGTCTGAGAGGATGGCAGGACCTCAGCAGAAAAACAACACGAACATCCATGCCTTACCCGGGGATCGAACCCAGGTCCCGTAGACCAGTAGCCAAGCGCGCTAACCACTCGGCCACGGGACGGCGCGTATAATATACATTAATATATATATATAATAGATAATTATTTTCTTCGGCATGTTGAGATTTAAATTTAAAATGTTTGCCATATGTCGGATTACGTTTCTCAAGTCTACCTGGTCTTTCAATTAATAGCACATCCAAAGTATTAAATCCGAGAGTCCAGGTTAATAAGCACATCCAGTGTTTTAAATCTGAGGAACGAGATGACCACGAAGTAAGGAATCCGCGACTTATCGCTTTATCTCTGCAAAGAAACAAATTCTTCACAACGTTCTTGATATGCAGAGGAGAATCATTCTGCATGAAGATAGTTTCACTCTTTTCTAGCAATGACAATTACTCTGGGAAGGAATTTGGAAGGAATGACTGTATCGCCTAAATGAGCATGATAGGAAGAATGGCTGCTGATGGAACATGTTACAGAGCCTGTCGAAAGAACCCCCCATAAAAGAATAACGGGGGCCAATGATAAATTCAGCAGTAGAACTTCACCATACCGCCAAATGGCCATATGGTGAGGTTCTACTGCTGAATTTATGTGTACGATTATACGTGTGCAACAATACGTGTGCAATTATTGAGTGAGTTGGGTTGTTTTACCTGTGAGCGGCACTTTTTTGCACACCATGGGCAAAATGGCCAGATCACATGGACCCCGAAGGCTCAGAGAAGGTTGGTGAAGGGGATCCACTGGAACAGCTGTTAGGAGATAGATGGTAGCCTCCCGTCAAGGCCATCCAGGGTGTTCTTTAACGTGCACAGGGTATGGCTCTCCCGCACACGAGGCCACGGCTTAACGTCCAATCCGACGGACGGCGGTCTTTCCAAGCTCATCAGTGTCCCCTACTGACCGTGGGCAGGGCGGGGAATTTTTGCGGAGATAAATCTCAACGCTGACCCAGCTGGGATTCGAACCTGGGAAGTACAGATTACGAGCCTGGCGCGCTACCGACTGAGCCACCCCCTCCCCAATTATTGAGTGATCAGTTATACGAGTGCAGTGATCGTTCCTGTACTGAATGCAGATTGGCTGTCCTGATCCGATAGTTGTAGTTATTCACACTGATTCCATTCAAAAGAAAATAGTCCCATCTTACCAAAAAACGTTCCATGGCTTGAATTCTCCATTTCCATTCGTGCAAGAAAGTCCTCTGAAAAGACCAGTGAGGTTGTCCGATCTCCAGTGAGAATGTACAATAAATCTTGTATGCAAAATGGTGCAGCGCTTTTCCCATTATTTTATGCAAAGCTGTCTTGGGCAATGACAATTATCGTGCAACTGTTTCTATTTTGTCCATCTCCTCCGCATAGTGTGCAGTAATGAGTTTTCATTTTCGTCTGCTTCTGACATCTAAATTTATCTTCTCCACAAATTTGGCCTTCTCAATCCTTTCGTAGATTGTAGATCCTATAATCATATTCGATGTACAGTCTCTCAAAAAAGTATCCGAACACTATGGTTGATTACAGAATTCAGAAAAAATATCTGGCAGCGTTTTTTTTAGAAATTAGTGATCTGGCAACCTTCGTGTCACGTGATTGCAGAATTCAGGAAAATTATCTGGCGCGTGTACAGCAACTGTACACGCTCCAGTTACCGTTCGCAGCAAACTGGAGCGTGTGAAGTTGCTGCACACGCTCCAGTTTGCTGTGAACGGTAACTGCACACGCTCAATATTTCCGTGAGTGAGCCCACACGATCTAGTATCAAAATATTATGACCACCTACAGTCGCTCAAAAAAGTATCCGAACACTCTGGTTGATTACAGAATTCAGAAAAAATATCTGGCAGCGATTTTTTTAGGTTGTTTTGGGTTGTTTTACCTCTGAGCGGCACTTTTTTTTGCACACAATGGGCTAAATGGCCAGGTCACATGGACCCCGAAGGCTCAGAGAAGGTTGGGGGAGGGGATCCACTGGAATAGCTGTTGGGTGACAGATGGTAGCCTCCCGTCAAGGCCATCCAGCGTGTTCTTTAACGTGCACAGGGTATGGCTCTCCTGCACACGGGGCCACGGCTTGACGCCCCATCCGACGGACGGCGGCCTTTCCAAGCCCATCGGTGTCCCCTATTGACCGTGGGCAGGGCGGGGAATTTTGCGGAGATAAATCTCAACGCTGACCCAGCTGGGACTCGAACCTGGGAACTACAGATTACGAGCCTGACGCGCTACCGACTGAGCCACCCCACCCCCGATTTTTTTTTTTTTTAGAAATTAGTGATCTGGCAACTTTCAAGTCCGACGATTTCCATCAGGGCCAGTATTGAGATTTCTCTCAGAAAAAAAATCCTCGCTCTGCACTCGATCAGTAGCGGATAGCAATATGCTCGGAAAGGTCACCGTCCGTCGGATGGGACGTTATGTCATGATTCCGTATACATAGAGCCATACACTGTGCACGTTAAACAACATGCTAAATGGCTTTAACAAGAAGCCCCATCTGTTTCCTAATAGCTGTAAAGTGGGACCCTTCTTCCCCTTACCGTCTCTGAATTTAAAGATCATTCCGTGGGTAGTGACCAACACATTTAGCCTATTTTGGGCAAAAAAGTGCCTCTCACAGTGAAAACAACGCATCGAAACAGGGAACTTCAGATTGCGAACCAGGCTGGAACCTCCGCTGAGTCAACCCCCTCACAACAAATTGGAGAAACAGTGATTTTATGAACAACGAACACAAAATAACGAGTATGACAGTGTCTATAAAATAATGTTTAATATTTATTAAATTAATACAATCAATACAAATATTTTATACGGAAATTAATGACACTGACATTATTTACGCAAACATAAACTACTCAACCAATGTTCCTTCCGGACTTTACGCCCTGAAATTCATAGAGAAGCAATCGTCCTTCATATTAGGTAAAACTCGAAATTCAAGATAGATGTCTTCGTAGCACTCAAAGCAACAACTATCGAGGTATGTAGACAGTTGAAGGATTCATGATGTTCCGTGGGTAGATGTGGTTGCAGTTCACCAGAATAAAAGTCTCTTCTCATCTTTTCCAGCTCACTAATTACGTCTCTTCGTAGATGACCCCAGATAGAACAGAAAGGGTAATTTCGCAGCTTCTGTAATTTCAAAAATACATTTTATACTGATAAAAAACTCTATCCAGACCAAAAAGTGTACTTTGCCAACCACCACCCATTCCTGCGAAGCAAAAGAGAGATCTCCCTCTTGACGAAACTGACTCGTCATCCCCTCCCCCCCCTTCCATTGCTGCGGGATGTTGACTTCCGACCCAAGAGAATTCTCCTCGTTTCTCTGATCATATTCAATTTTAAGAAATGATAAATGATTGGACGCTTAAATTGGAAAACCAAGAAATAGTAATAAAGAAATTAAGAACTAACCAAAGTCGAATTAAAACCTCCTTAGCTAGAGGACTTCTTTGTAAGAAAACAACTAGTGAACATATTGCCTAAAGCTAGCTAAGAGATCAGTAAAGATAAATAAATCTGAAGAAACTAAAAAAAAAGTTATATTTATGTCGTAAATCATGCTAACGGAGCTGTTTCTGTTCAACGTATAAAGTCTCTCGTATTATGATCAAAGTCATTTGTAAGAGCCCTGCTTTTGTTAATTATTCTATAACTTTCGAATCTTTTAACTTTTCAACAACTAAATCTGGAAATAACAACTAGCAATTAAATAAATTAAAAGGATTCCTTTACCCAAGGAGGAGTTCTTATCGCCTACTGAATTAGCAATAACTGGAGGGGCAATTGGGGAACTAACTATAGTTCCTGAGAGTAAATATTCTGTAGTGAGGCAGGAGTCAATTGTAGCGGATCTAGAGGTCCAGGGGCCCGAAGCGCAAAAACATTTAGGGGCCCTATGAAACTAACTCTACTATTATGAAAGCAATTCACAGAATGATTAGGAACCACTAGATCGCCTGGAAGATAATGGGCCACTCAGTACAATTATCGGTAAATCCAACCATTCTAGTCAGCTATGATTTCCGTCATAAAATGGCATGTGCAGGGGCGCGCCAAGACAATTTGACGCCCGGGGGCAAACTTTTATCGGTCGCCCCTTAAAAAAATAACTAAAAGAAATTGCATGTAGCATTTACTACAATAAATAAAATAAAAATTTATGCAAACCAAAAGTTACATGTCCTATTTATTAAAATCACAGAATACATAGTTTCGTATAGTTATTTTTAACATTTTTTCAAAAACAAACAAAAAAAGAACAACAATTATTTCTTAATATAAACAAAGATTAATTGCACGTGCCTTTATGTAAAATTTACTTGACGTGATTTTTTTATAGCAAAGTCATTTATTATATCCTCCATATCTAAATTAGCAGCAATTTGATGTTCTATGCTAATAAGACTTAAATTGTTGAGTCTATCCTGTGTCATTGTACTGCGGAGATGATTTTTTTATAATTTTCAGCATTGAAAAGGATTTTTCGCCAGTTGCAACAGTCACAGATATTGTTTAATAAATTCTTAGTGCTATTGACAAATTGGGGAAAATACTAAGAAGATCATTCGAAAATATATACTCAAAGTACCGAAAGTGCGTTCATATTCGGATTAAGATATATTAAAATATTTTCTATTTCCTCGCATAATTCCAAGGAGTTTATATCAGAATCTTTACCATCTACCAATTTTATCTCCAAATCTTTACAATATTTTAATTTTTCTTTTTCCTCCATTGGTTTTAATAAATAAATGTCATTTAAAATTTCAAAAACATCATTATGTTCTTTCAATAATTTAAATCTTTCATCAAGTTTTGAAATAGCTATATCAATTATAACTAAATAAAAATTGACTTTGAAATTTTGTTCTTGCGATTCAATAACTTCCTCTTCACTTTCATACGAGAATAATCTTTTTGTTTTCCGAGGTCTGACCGCCCTGCCCACGGTCAGTAGGGGACACCGATGGGCTGGGAAAGGCCGCCGTCCGTCGGATGGGACGTTAAGCCGTGGCCCCGTATGCGGGAGAGCCATACCCTGTGCACGTTAAAGAACACGCTGGATGGCCTTGACGGGAGGCTACCATCTGTCTCCCAACAGCTGTTCCAGTGGGTCCCCTCCCCCAACCTTCTCTGAGCCTTCGGAGTCCATGTGACCTGGCCATTTAGCCCATGGTGTGCAAAAAAAGTGCCGCTCAGAGGTAAAACAACCCAACGTTAAAGAACACGCTGGATGGCCTTGACGGGAGGCTACCATCTGTCTCCCAACAGCTGTTCCAGTGGGTCCCCTCCCCCAACCTTCTCTGAGCCTTCGGAGTCCATGTGACCTGGCCATTTAGCCCATGGTGTGCAAAAAAAGTGCCGCTCAGAGGTAAAACAACCCAACGTTAAAGAACACGCTGGATGGCCTTGACGGGAGGCTACCATCTGTCTCCCAACAGCTGTTCCAGTGGGTCCCCCCCCCCCAACCTTCTCTGAGCCTTCGGAGTCCATGTGACCTGGCCATTTAGCCCATGGTGTGCAAAAAAAGTGCCGCTCAGAGGTAAAACAACCCAACGTTAAAGAACACGCTGGATGGCCTTGACGGGAGGCTACCATCTGTCTCCCAACAGCTGTTCCAGTGGGTCCCCTCCCCCAACCTTCTCTGAGCCTTCGGAGTCCATGTGACCTGGCCATTTAGCCCATGGTGTGCAAAAAAAGTGCCGCTCAGAGGTAAAACAACCCAACGTTAAAGAACACGCTGGATGGCCTTGACGGGAGGCTACCATCTGTCTCCCAACAGCTGTTCCAGTGGGTCCCCCCCCAACCTTCTCTGAGCCTTCGGAGTCCATGTGACCTGGCCATTTAGCCCATGGTGTGCAAAAATGTGCCGCTCAGAGGTAAAACAACCCAACCAAAAATGTTCAGTTTTCGAAATCGGAATTTAAATTGAGTAAATAATAAGTGAATAATCAAGATGTACGGAGTTACATTGGAAAGAAACTAAATAAAGTCCCTAAAACTTTTCTTTACAGTTGAACTTACATTCAACAATATACACTGTTGGAAATTGAAAAAGGAACACCCAGAAGAAATTCGTTTAGAAACGTCATATTATAATACGTTAATAGTTAAGGGCAGCAGAGACCGTGATCCAAGATTGAAAGCCATTGGATGAAATAATGACGTCACTGAGAACGACAACATGCAAATATACGCAGCGCGTATTTAAGGACTAGGGCGTGGAGAAAGAAGTTATTCGTCTTGTGACGTGTTGTTCAGTGCTCTTTAAAGAAGCTACCATGCCTGGACGACTCAGGCGCGCAATATTTGATCAGCTAGTGGAGTTTGAGCAAGGTCGTATAGTGGGTCTTTGGGAAGCATGTTGGTCTTTTCGTCAAATTGCACACGGCGTTGGACTAGAGGTATCGGCAGTGGTACGATGATGGCGTCGATGGTCAGAAGAGCATTCACACACTTGCAGACGTGATTCCGGGCAGCAAAGAGTTACAGCAGCACAAGAGGATCAGCGTATCAGGAGGACAGCAGTAGCAGAGCGGACGGCTATGGTGTCACAAATTCGATCATTTGTCATAACCAAGGATGTCTACAAGAATGATACGCAATCTCTTTTGGAAGCAGGACTACGGTCACGCGTGTCGCTGTCCCTTCGTCCTGTCGAGCACGTTTGCAGTGATGTCAAGAACGAGTTCATTGGAGGGAAGAATGGTAGTCAGTGGTCTTCAGTGATGAAAGCCAATTCTGCTTTAGAGCGGCTGATGATCGTTTACGCGTTCAAAGGCGACAAGGTGAGCGGCTCCTTCCATCCTGCATCCACCAGCAACACACAGGGCCCATGCTGGGTATCATGGTGTGGGGAGCGATTATCTATCACTCTCGTACATGTCTGGTGCTTGTACAGAGTACACTGAATAGCAATACGTACGTCAGCGACATCGTACAGCCGGTCGTCCTGCCATATTTGAGTGCAATCCCAAATTCAATATTCCAGCAGGATAACGCCCGCTCACACTCTGCCCTGACAACGCAACATACTCTTCAGGCAGTGCACCACCTCCTTTGGGCAGCATGCTCTCCGGACTTGTCTCCAATCGAGCATGTATGGAACTGGATCGGACAAAGGCTCTTCTGCAGACCACGACAGGCAATAACTATTGCTGAATTACGTGTTCAAGTTGAAAGTGCATGGAATGGTATCTCTCAGCGTGATAACTGTGAGTGATGGAAAATATCTGTTTCTCATAACAATTGATAATTCTAGATTTCACAACCTTTTTAATAACTTTTAAAAAAGCTCGTAAGAAAGATATTGCTAATTTACGTCACTACGTTAACATGCACTGTTGCCTAGGAAGGCACGTGGAAGTAAATGGATGGATGATTTTTCTATTCGATTCCTGATAGAAGACGTCCTTTCGATAGTATTCTTGGCAATAGTAAATCTGATCAAATTTACTCACATTTGTTGAGACTTGGATTTTTCTTTAATTTTAAAAGCAGAATTCTTTTTGTTCTGTATTCCATGGTCCAGAAGCTCCTCTGCTTCATAAATAAATAAATAATAAATACCCCCTCAAGCAGCTCCTTGTCACAGAGGTCTGACAGGAGCCTGTCAGTTTATATGCCATAGTAGAAGGTCTGAGAGGATGGCAGGACCTCAGGAACGTGTACAGCAACTGTACACGCTCCAGTTACCGTTCACAGCAAACTGGAGCGTGTGCAGTTACTGCACACGCTCCAGTTTGCTGTGAACGGTAACTGCATACGCTCAATATTTCTGTGAGTGGGCCCACACGATCCAGGTTTTTGTGAGCTCACACGATCCAATGTAAATAAAATAAATACCCCCTCAAGCAGCTGCTTGCCACAGAGGTCTGACAGGAGCCTGTCAGTTTATATACCCCCTCAAGCAGCTGCTTGCACAGAAGTCTGACAGGAGCCTGTCAGTTTATATACTCCCTCAAGCAGCTGCTTGCCACAGAGGTCTGACAGGAGCCTGTCAGTTTATATACTCCCTCAAGAAGCTGCTTGCCACAGAGGTCTGACAGGAGCCTGTCAGTTTATATACCCCCTCAAGCAGCTGCTTGCCACAGAGGTGTGACAGGAGCCTGTCAGTTTATATGCCACAGTAGGTTTAAATTAATTCAAATTTTGTAATTAACTGACGAGTAAATAATTTGGCTGCACTTCGTCAGTTTTCAAAAGTTAGTTTGTTCTGCTCACATTTTGAATACTCTGCTGCATCACAGGACACGAAGACTAGGTTTCGCCCTTTGGCCAATGCTACTCATCCTCTGAGAGTGTGTAACGGTTCACCTGAATAAAAGTGATTATTTCGAAATTAGGAATTCGGGGTCCCCTCAACTACACGGAGCCCCACTTCTTCGCATGCTACGCGTACCTACCGACAAACATTGCAGCAGAAAGTTACTTGATTCGTGTAACAGATTCAGACGAAGACTAAAATCATTAGATCACATCATACAGAGGGCGGGGGTGGCTCAGTCGGTAGCGCGCCAGGCTCGTAATCTGTAGTTCCCAGGTTCGAGTCCCAGCTGGGTCAGCGTTGAGATTTATCTCCGCAAAACTCCCCGCCCTGCCCACGGTCAGTAGGGGACACCGATGGGCTTGGAAAGACCGCCGTCCGTCGGATGGGACGTTAAGCCGTGGACCCGTGTGCGGGAGAGCCATACCCTGTGCACGTTAAAGAACACGCTGGATGGCCTTGACGGGAGGCTACCATCTGTCTCCCAACAGCTGTTCCAGTGGGTCCCCTCCCCCAACCTTCTCTGAGCCTTCGGGGTCCTTGTGACCTGGCCATTTAGCCCATGGTGTGCAAAAAAGTGCCGTTCAGAGGTAAAACAACCCAACCCAACATCATACAGAGAGGGGCGGGGGTGGTTCAGTCGGTAGCGTGCCAGGCCAACACCACCTAGAGGAGAAGGCCCTACCAGTCGGTCAAGCGATTCTGATGACGTCAATTTAGTCGACCCGTAGCTAGTAGCGTCGCCTCCATCTTGTTTTTGTTCGTGTTTAGCTAGTTCAGCAAAACGTTTTAGTGTGTGCACATAGTATTTTACGTTCATTGATTTTTTTTTAGCGAAATGCCATCGCGCTGCTGCGTTCCTCAGTGCTAAAATGTTCTCAGTTTCTAAATTTCCAGAAGATATCGATTTGCGACAGAAATGGATTCGTTCAATACCAACGCAAAACTTCTGTCCAAAGAAAGCATCCAAGGTAAGAAGAACTTTATTCTGTATTAATATCTGTTGTCATATTTATGAACTTCTAAAGTAAAAATTATCTTTTTAACTATTGTATGTTACGTTTATATACTATACATATATAATATCATTAATCTGTTATGGATTAATTTGACGTTATTTTTATTAAGTAAGAAACCTAATATGCTGGAATAAAAAATGTCGAATGTACGTATGTTAAAATGCTTAAATAGAAAAGAATATTTGACAGTGACCAGACTTTTTAGTTAATAGATTACAGTAGTAAGTTAAGAAATTGGTACTTTTTTTGGGATAGTTTCAGGGTCTAATGTTATATCACTATATTTATATATCCATAGAGTTCAAATATATCTCGTATAAGTTAATACGATAATACTGTTAAACTTGAAATACATATATAAGCCAAAGGCAAGATCATGGGAAAACCTACTTTTAAATACAAAATCTCTGCATAAGTATTAGAAATTATTTTGGTGTTATTATTAATATATAGGATACAAATTGGACCCATGTTCAAAGCCTAGAGATGGCTTTGTGAATATGTATTATTTTCCTGCTGAAGTTTTACCTACGTTACACATCAGCTATTTTTTTAATAAAAGCAGGACAGGTAATGGTAAAAGTTCATTGTAGAAACTGTCGACAACAGTAAACTTCCTGACCAATCAATTCCTAATAACTTTCAGCATTAAATTAATCTGCATAATTATATCTCTGAAATCAGGTCAAGTTATAGTGGATATTAAAGAATGGGTGGGCTACATCTAGCGTACATATGGATTAATAAATGCAAGGATATTTTGAAAAAGGATTTAATAGTAAAGTTAAAGAATTTTTTTACTTTGAAAGGAGTAATTAAAAGTGCATATATTTCCAATCACTCTCATTGTAAAATGAGATAAGTCAGGTATATTATAATAAAGGTATAACATTCTACAATCATATCTTTATTGCATGTGATTGCAGATTTTGTTTTAATTTTGTTACAAATGTATTCTCTAATCATATTAGAGAATATTTGAGGGGATATCTGTCATTTCATCTATTATGTGAATATAAATATGTTAAACACCACAAATGCATACAATATTGTTTTTGAGTTAACGTCAAAGTTTATCCTCTGTACTGACCACTGGTTTGGATTTTACAAATGAAGAAATCCAAAAATTATCACAAAAATTTGAGGTATTTTGATTTTACTGATATGTAATGGTAAAAGTTTATTGTAGAAACTGTCGACAACAGTAAACTTCCTGACCAATCAATTCCTAATACCTTTCAGCATTAGTATAATACCAGGTGCTGTCTATATAAACAAATTTATGCCTAATAAACTGAAAATTACAGTAAGGGGAAATTGTCTGAAACAATAAACTTATTACTGGAGGTGTTTTCAGGCTCAATTCCTGGACTGGAATATTTCAAACCTTTAAACGTTCATTCATAAGAGTGTTGTTTTAAATAATTTTCAGCTCAGTATGATTTTATTTTACATTATCACTTTATAGTGGCATTACCAAAAGCACTTTATGGTTAGTACTAGCAGTGGAATGCTATTAGATGGTTAGCATTAGCTTTCAAGGTGAACTATATATGATAAAAGAAGTGCTAGAAGCATTGAGAAAAACCAGCTTACTGCTAGAAAAGGTGCATTCCTTGGGAGAATTCATTCTTTTTAACCATGGATTTTTTTTTGAAATCTTAGAAAATACACAGATTATAGAATTGTTTTGAATACAATTATAGCTTTTACTTTCGAAGGTAAAAAGTCTTCAGTTCTGAATAAAATTTTTTAGTGTATGGTGAACAGTATTCCTGGTGTTTGGATTTTTGTTTTAATGTTTATCATTCATCACAGGTTTTTTTTGTACATATTCTCAATATTTCTTTTGCATACATAGGTGTGTGAACTCCACTTTGCACCATCTGATTTTGAAAGAGAAACCAGCATGTTTGACATGAAAACTGGGAGAAAGTTTTCTGACCTCTAAAGTATCCATATACTGATGGAGAGGTACTGTTCAACTACTTTTAAAGCATCCACAAATACATTTTAAAAAATATATTACGCCCAAAACTGAAATCATTGCTGACCACTACCTCAGTCAGAGTTTGTAGTAAGAGAAAGTTTACCTTTTATGACAGTGCATAGTTACTAATCATTATGACACTTTAGGAGAAATAACCTTTGATTGTTTATGAAATAGGAATAAAAATCAATGCACCATATATTTTATAGTATATTTAATGAGTATTGTTTTTTTTGACTCAACTGTTAGTACTTGGCAAAAAACTTAGTATGAAAAAACTTATTTTATTTCACAAAGAAAGCATATCCTCCTTTTATAACACTGGCATCGAGTAACCCTACGTCTGGTGGTTATGTGTTTGGATCTCACCTGCCTCAAGGTAATTTTTCCACTATACTCATTATCATCATAATACTTAAGGAGTTTGATAGTGATTAAATGTTAGTAAATCAATGAGGTAGTGTGGATTAATTTGTGTATGTTGCTTTGAGAAAATTATATTAAGATTTTTATACAATTTGATATTGTGTTAAAATCAAAATGCTGATTGTCTAATTTCACACCTTAAAAATTACTCTTATGAGATTTAACATAATTCAAAAATTTATGTTTGGTAATCTCAATCATGTTACAAATTTGATATCAGTAGTTGATATTTTTAAGTAAATATTTTATTGAGTCCAGAATCCAATGTCTTAATTTCACCCAATGCAGATAATTTATTTTAAACTGTTAAATAAAGATAATTAAATAAAGAAATTATTAATCTTCATTCATCTTTAATATCTGGAAAACAATTTCCACAGGCTTTGAGCCAGTAATTGAACATGGATCTCCTATAAAGCATGCTTTTTGATTTTTCTTATTACACGAGTTTTTGGATTGTCCATCTGCTCGTGTACTTGGTTAGTCTGCAAGTACCTGAAAGTACCTAATGTTAAAAAGTAGGTTAAGAAATATCAAATTTGGAGGGAGGTAAAAATAGCTGGTTGTCATTTTCATCAGTTAGCATGAAGCCTTTTGGAAAGTAATGATACACTGTAATGGAAAAGTCTCCAGAACATCATAGACCCACCTTCAAATAATTATAGCCCAATAAATACAATGGTGGAAAACACTTTGGAATCGTGTGCTATTGTTTCAACCATTGTTTTTTAGACACAAAAACTGGTTAACTTTATTGTCAAATGTTTTGCAATATTTTAGGGGAAATTTTATTGCATGCAAGCTGCAATAGCTATTTTCAGTTCCTTTAACTATATTTTGCTACTGTACAGGGTCTACTAGATTTATTTCATTTTTATTTTACTGATTTCATGTCTTTTGTGGCTAAATCTATGATCAAAGGGAATCTCTACATGCACTTGTCAGTAGGTTTTTTCTTAATATTGTGTTTAGTGTTACTTTTGAGTGATCTTTTGACAATTCCACAACATTTTCACTTCGCACTATACTCTTATGGCTGGACCCCTGAAGATAAATTATATTTTTGGTTGTCTTTAAATTTTTTTATCAATGTATCAAATACTTGGGGTGGATGCTTTTGTTTGGACAGCTATTCAGTATGGATGCAGTATGTGACAGTATATGGTTTTCTTTCCAATCCATTTCATTGCTTCTGTTATACATGCATTTAGTGGGGTATGAAATTTATAATTTTCTGTTGGAACATATACCAACAGTTTCTGGATGAAATGATCAACTGAAACTCATTAAACTACAAATAGAATTTTCTGAATATTATTTTTCCTTCATTACTTTAAAGTGAGAACATTATAAGCAGAAAACTTAAGTGTCAATCTTTGGTTTTTGTAAAAGCCATGGGAGATTTAGGAAGTTAATTTATTCCTTGATTTTCTTTAATATATATGCATATCTTGTGGCTTCTTCTGCCTTGCAAATGTAGGATTTTTTAAATTTCTAATAGTGATTGCCAATGGGTGTTTGATATGCCTATGAACTAGCCTGGTCATCGGATCAATAAGGTTTTCTGTATCATTGGGGGATGTCAGTTTCTGCTTGGAGGGAGATGATTGACTATGTTATTAGAAACCTTGTACTGGTTCTGATACACATTTTCTTCTTCCAAGTTCTTTGTTAATAATTGGTTTTACACTGATAGTGAGTTAAAGTAATATTAAAATTTTAATGTAAGAATATCTGTTTATAAAAGGAAAATACCCTGTTGCTCTTAGCATTCGAAAGTATCTTCACCAGATATGGCAGTTAAGATATGCATAATAGTTAATGACTTAAGGTTTAAAAAACTCTGCAGAAGGTCAAGATTAGAATAATGTTTTTATTTAATATGTTTCCAGGCATGTTAAGTATATGCTCTTTACAAAATAGCAAAACATTTTTTTCTGTTCTGTATATTTTTGACCCCATACAAATTTAAAGTTATTTTGTCGACTTGCCTTAGGGAAGGAATCCTATTAAGAACCTACTGGTGTAGTTTATTTTTGCCCCTTCATCAACCTTTATGTAAATGACATCTAGATATTTTTTTAATTCTTCAATTTGATTTGCACATTTGGAGTATACTGAATCATTTGAAACAGCTTGACCTCTATAAAAATATAAGAAATTTTTAGATGCTAATTCTATCTATTCAATGTTAGTAAAATGTTCAATAGTTGATATATATTGCTTGTAGTACTTTATTTTTACTTAATTCAAGTTTTGCAATGTCATTAAATCTGAGTTGCTGATGATGCTACAATTCTACTAATTATATATATAGCTGCAAATTTTACAAGTTAAATCTTTTCTTATTACATGTATGTACAAATGTATTATCATAAATATTTTCAATTCTGTGTTATAAAAGTCTGTGTTTGCTGCCATGAAACTACCCCATATACACTCTGTTAATTATGACCACCCAATCCCATGTTATGTCAATGGAAATATAATTTCAAAGCTCTGTAATTTCTAAAATAAACATTTCATGGGAAAATATGACTGAATATACAGGGTGAATCTGAAAAAGTGGGTAAAACTTTACGGGGTGGTAGAACGCAGCTATACGAGCAATATTCGTCATAGAATGTATGGTCGGAACGCAAACGGCGAGCCGCTAGGTGGCGTTGGAAATGGTATAAAAGGGTCGGTCCTTGCACCCAACGGCATTTCTACCGTGGATTGCCGAGAGGATGGCTGGTTATACTAACCACGAAATGGCGGATATGCACTTTGTGTACGTTATTTTTATGCCGTTGGATGCGAGGACCGACCCTTTTATACCATTTCCAACGCCACCTAGCGGCTCGCCGTTTGCGTTCCGACCATACATTATATGACGAATATTGCTCGTATAGCTGCGTTCTACCACCCCGTAAAGTTTTGCCCACTTTTTCAGATTCACCCTGTATATAAGTTAAAAATCTCTCTTAATTTTCTATATTCCAATAATATTCATTTAGTATTTAGAGGCTTCGCTTGGTTACTAACCTGGGTTCGAGCCCTAGGTAAAGCATGGTTGTTCGTGTTGTTTCTCTGCCGGGTTTCCGCCATCCTCATAGACCTACTATGGCATATAAACTTACAGGCTCATGTCAGACCTCTGTTGTAAGCAGCTGTTTGAAGGGGTATTTTATTATATATCAACATCTTACACAGTAATGCGCATTCTGCAGAGTTGGTGAAAATTTAAACAATTGTTACATTTTCTGCTAAAACTATGCTAATAAAATTTAATATGGGATACTGTTTTGAGATTAACTTATTTCAACTACTTCCCAGATCAGTATTCTAAAACAGCCATTGTTCATATTAAATATCCCAGTTTTCATAATTCTTTGATTTTTAATGAACATAGATTTAGATAAATTTGATTGAGATCTTTAATTGATCTTCATTTCATTTTTTTTTCATAAAAGCTCATTTTCAAAGTTACAAAGGTTTGAAATTAGCTTTCCATTGACATAACATGGAATTAGGTTTCATAATTACTGAGTGTATATGGATATTTCAATGTGACCTTTACATTGTATAATACTCATTGTATTTTATATTTCTGTTGTATTTTGAATCTGTTCAAACCTTTTGACCACATGTATTTAGATGTTGCTTTCATGTTTCTTCAGAATTTTTTTTTCTATTATTAAAGTTTATTATGATAGCAAAAAGGATAAAAATTTCTATGTTATGTGAAGAAATTAGTTTTAATATGCATTAGGGTGAAAAAGTTTGGGAAAGCAATTTTTCTTTTCTTTTTATTTAAAAGTCATAGTTGTCCTAGAAACAGTTTTTATTAATATGATGCATTTTAAAAACAGCTTTCATTATTAAACTATTTAAAAAAAAGTTCAACTGGGATGAATGGAATATCATAAAATTTTCCTTTTCAATTTAAATAGTATTGCACAATATTAAGTTCCTTCATATTGCTTAAAAATTCTCCCATATGATTGGTGAATTTTCCTGTTTTAATTGCACAATTTTCTTAAAAATAAAGTAAACAATGAAATATTTGTTTCATTGTAATGTGTATCCTATATATATTTGTTTTCTCATATTGTAAATAAAAGTATTTTTTAATGAGGAATTTGTTGGTTGTTTTTCTTAACATATGCAATATTGAAACATACTGTTTTCATTAAATAATGTTTTAGACCTCATATATATATATACATACATATTTGTGAAAAAAATAGATATCTGTTGTATTTTGTAACAAGTAGTTTTTTTCTAAATATATTTCGCTCTTCTAGAATCCTTTAAGAGTGAAAATTTAGAACTTGTTCAATGCATTAATCGATCGTTTGCAAAATTCGTTAAAAGTTTTGAAATTTCCGAACATTTAAAGAGTGTTATTATCTAAATAAATAATTTAAAGCTATCTGTATAATCGGAAACGGTAATTAATGGTTTATCAATCTAATGAAAGCAAAAAAAATTATCTCTAAAAAAAAATTAGAAAAAAAGTGGGATTTTTTTTTAATTATATGAAAACAAATTATTTTAATGATTTATTAGTCAATCAAAATCTAAATGGGAAGTTCTATTAACAAGGATAAGCTATCTCTCAATCTATTCTGCCGACAGTCCGGTCTAGTAATGCTGACGTCACAAATCAGTGGTACGGCCTTCTCCTCTAGGTGGTGTTGGCCAGGCTCGTAATCTGTAGTTCCCAGGTTCGAGTCCCAGCTGGGTTAGCGTTGAGATTTATCTCCGCAAAATTCCCCGCCCTGCCCACGGTCAGTAGGGGACACCGATGGGCTTGGAAAGGCCGCCGTCCGTCGGATGGGACGTTAAGTCGTGGCCCCGTGTGCGGGAGAGACATACCCTGTGCACGTTAAAGAACACGCTGGATGGCCTTGACGGGAGGCTACCATCTGTCTCCCAACAGCTGTTCCAGTGGGTCTCCTCCCCCAACCTTCTCTGAGCCTTCGGGGTCCATGTGACCTGGCCATTTAGCCCATGGTGTGCAAAAAAGTGCCGCTCAGAGATAAAACAACCCAACATCATCCAGATGCTTTGTTTGTCTCGAATGTCAGACAATAACTGAGGCCATTGGATTTCTTTCACACAACGGACTTCCGTAGCAGATCTTTTTTGAAAATTATCACCATTGCCTTAAAGTTTTGTACGAAATGTCAGACGATACCAATTTCTAAACCGAGTTTTGCTTCCAATTTCCATACAGCACCAAAATGATGTCTTCGCATAATAAAAATGTCTTTATTTAGCGACTCCATCAGTCTGAAGCCGTCCCGTGGCCGAGTGGTTAGCGCGCTTGGCTACTGATTTACGGGACCTGGGTTCGAGCCCCGGGTAAGGCATGGATGTTCGTGTTGTTTTCTGCTGAGGTCCTGCCATCCTCTCAGATCTTCTACTGTGGCATATAAACTGACAGGCTCCTGTCAGACCTCTGTGGCAAGCAGCTGCTTGAGGGGGTATTTATTTATATTTTTTTTTATATCAGTCTGAAGAACTCAGAGACACAACCGGGTTGGGTTGTTTTACCTCTGAGCGGCACCTTTTTGCACACCATGGGCTAAATGGCCAGGTCACATGGACCAAGAAGGCTCAGAGAAGGTTGGGGGAGGAGACCCACTGGAACAGCTGTTGGGAGACAGATGGTAGCCTCCCGTCAAGGCCATCCAGCGTTGATTTAACGTTGGGATGTTTTACCTCTGAGCGGCACTTTTTTGCACACCATGGGCTAAATGGCCAGGTCACATGGACCCCGAAGGCTCAGAGAAGGTTGGGGGAGGAGACCCACTGGAACAGCTGTTGGGAGACAGATGGTAGCCTCCCGTCAAGGCCATCCAGCGTGTTCTTTAACGTTGAGTTGTTTTACCTCTGAGCGGCACTTTTTTGCACACCATGGGCTAAATGGCCAGGTCACATGGACCAAGAAGGCTCAGAGAAGGTTGGGGGAGGAGACCCACTGGAACAGCTGTTGGGAGACAGATGGTAGCCTCCCGTCAAAGCCATCCAGTGTGTTCTTTAACGTTGAGTTGTTTTACCTCTGAGCGGCACTTTTTTGCACACCATGGGCTAAATGGCCAGGTCACATGGACCCCGAAGGCTCAGAGAAGGTTGGGGGAGGGGACCCACTGGAACAGCTGTTGGGAGACAGATGGTAGCCTCCCGTCAAGGCCATCCAGCGTGTTCTTTAATCCATCAGTCTGAAGAACTCAGAGACACAACCGGCAAAACCAGACGACTTAATTTTGTTTAATCTGAGCGTGGCCTTGAGCATTTGACGTAAGAATGATAACTCGAGTCCTTAGAAGCTCATGCTCTGTTGGAACATAAAATCAGCTGTTCCATATGAGACAGGGAGTTGCGCTCAACGACCAAACGAATTCTAATTGTATCTGTTGGCGAATGTGAGTGTGGGGATTTGCCTATGCCACGCACTGTGTGCGCGACCCTGCCACGCAAGAGGGCTCTGTCCGTCCCACTTAGCACTCGGAATCCCTGAGAGGCGCTCATGTGCTCCGCTGCACCGGGGATACAATTCAGTTATGACGACATCAGCCTGAAACGAACTCTCACTGTCCTGACGACGCCTACCATTGGCTAACCGAAGGGAAAGCTCATCTGCCATTTCAGGAGCTCAGAGAAAGGAATTGGAATTGGAATTTCCTGGCAACCAGTTCGTGTTGCTAACTGTTACCAAATGCGACATGGCTATGTTTAGATTTATTGTTTTGTGTTGACACGCGCTTGCTTGCTGGTCATGATCCACTTTTGTTCGTTTGGAATACAATTCGTTGAAAGCGAGACGGATTAATTTTTTTATTTATTATATTTAGTGTCGGGAGAATGGATTCTTAAATCTGTGTAAACATTTCATTGGGAGTTTATACAGTCCTCAAAAAAATATCCGAACACTAAAGATGGTTGATTACAGAATTTAGAAAAAATATCTGGCAACGATTTTTTTAGAAATTAGTGATTTGTGTGAAAATCTGATTAGTGAACTGGCAACCTTCGTGTACGTACACGATTGGGGGGGGGGGGGGGGGGCTCAGTCGGTAGCGCGCCAGGCTCGTAATCTGTAGTTCCCAGGTTCGAGTCCCAGCTGGGTTAGCGTTGAGATTTATCTCCGCAAAATTCCCCGCTCTGCCCACGGTCAGTAGGGGACACCGATGGGCTTGGAAAGGCCATCGTCCGTCGGATGGGACGTTAAGCCGTGGCCCCGTGTGCGGGAGGGCCATACCCTGTGCGCTTTAAAGAACACGCTGGATGGCCTTGATTTAGCCCACGGTGTGCAAAAAAAGTGCCGCTCAGAGGTAAACAACCCAACCCGTACACGATGGTTGCCAGATCATTAATCAGATCAGTAATTTCTAAAAAATATCATTGCCAGATATTTTTTCTGAATTCTGTAATCAACCATAGTGTTCGGATATTTTTTTGAGCGATTGTACAGGGGTCGATATGGAAATTTCGATATTTTTCATAAATTTCATGTTCTCTATTTTTAGGTTGATAGTTGTTGATAAATGATATGTTTAACAGATTGAACTGTCTTTCAATGAAGTTCATTATTTTTGTTCAATTAATAAAAATTATCGTGGTTATTTGAAATCTCAGTCTTTTTGTAGATTAACATAAAAAATATTTGAGCATGTTTATTTCCATATTCTTGATTGGACTTATTTATTTCTTTTTTTATTGCTTTATATTTCATTTCAATTTTCTGATATGTAATTTTATACTTTTTTTTTTCATTTGCTTGCTAAATATTTTTCTTTTCATTGCACTTTGTTTATCGACTTCTAAGAACTTAGATGTTATTTAGAATTTTTCACATGAAAATAAATATCTTAATTGTACTGAAGAAATTTTAAAATTTTTGTCCTTTTTAAATTTAAAAACCCTTAAAGCAGTTCGTGCTTTAAGTAGTCGTAATTCAAACAAATAGCAACTTTCGAAAATTAATTTTAGTATTGATAGCGTTCAAATATTATTTTTGACTAAATTGTACATTTTTGTTTACATATGAAAGGATTTTTAATACTTTCCCTAATTTTCCTCTACATTGGAAGATGAAAATCGTAATGAAACAGAACAGCTTCAGAAAATGTTTCGGAATACAAAAACTCAGGTTAAAAACTTCGGAGTTGAATGTGGTTCGTAAAACTTTTGTTATTCAGAGCAACGAATCATGATGAAATGAATGGCTTTGGATTGGATTGTTTTACCTCTGAGTGGCACGTTTTTGCACACCATGGGCTAAATGGCCAGGCCACAAGGACCCCGAAGGCTCAGAGAAGGTCGGGGGAGGGGACCCACTGGAACAGCTGTTGGGAGACAGATGGTAGCCTCCCTTCAAGGCCATCCAGCGTGTTCTTTAACGTGCACAGGGTATGGCTCTCCCGCACACGGGGCCACGGCTTAACGTCCCGTCCGACGGACGGCGGCCTTTCCAAGCCCATCGGTGTCCCCTACTGACCGTGGCCAGGGCGGGGAATTTTGCGGAGATAAATCTTAACGCTGACCCAGCTGGGACTCGAACCTGGGAACTACAGATTACGAGCCTGGCGCGCTACCGACTGAGCCACCCCCGCCCTAAATGAATGGCCCAGAGCGCAAATGAAAGCAGAATTAAAAAATGTTTGAGGTACAATTGAGATATTTTCTCAATTCTGTATGGGTTCCACGTGCGACTCGACATAATCTTTTCGGATGATGTCGTTCATCGGTTGCTGATTCCCGAACTGTTTGCATCTGACACTCCTTAAACATCGCATGGAAGTAAACGGAACGCCGTTCGGTAAATCGAAAATGCCTTTCTGCTCATAAAGGAAAAATGTAGTTCGTAGAAGCTGCATTTATAACTATTGCAGTGGTCTGCTCTAAACTAGCCCATCATCATCATCCTCAAGCAGCCATGGGCTACGGAGGTCCAACCAGACCGTGCAATTTAGTTCTCCAAGCAAGTCTATCCTGAGCTACATCTACTGCATCTGGCCACTGCACACCAATTCTAACAAGGTCTTGTTTGACATTGTCTGCCCACCGCATCCTAGGTCTCCCCTTCTTTCTGAGGCTTTTAGGCGCACTGTTCATAACCCTATTCGTCAATCTATAATTATTCATACGGGCAACATGGCCAAACCAACGGAGTCTCTCTCTGCACAATATGCTGCTTAAAGGAGGTTGCAAACTCCTTTGCCTAACCTCATCACAGAGTTAAACCACCTAATACCCAAGATACTGCGTAAGCATCTAGTTTCCTGTTATCTTGTTTACAAAGTGTCCAAGTTTCACTACCATAACTAACCCTAGAAAGAACCAAACTATTATACAGCCTAATTTTAGTCTTTATGTGCATAAGCCTATTTCTCCACACTCTCCATAGATTCTTAAAAATCCCGGCAGCAATCCCTATCCGTCTGTTAATCTCATGCCGCACATCACCAGTATCTGTTACATAGCTCCCAAGGTAATTAAATTGTGACACCTGCTCAAGACTGCAACCATTAAGATTAACTGAATCAGAATATGGGAAAATGCTATATATCTTAATTAAATATTTTTTACCATTAGCTTTTTATCTATCCATAACCGTAGGTTCTAATTTTCGAAGAAATTTTATCAGCCAAGAAAACTGTCAGATTCATTTTCAAGAGTTGCAACCAGTTATAAAGAATACTTAAATTTAGAGGAAAAGTCTTATAGTTTAAAAAAAAATACCCCCTCAAGTAGCTGCTTGCCACAGAGGTCTGACAGGAGCCTGTCATAGTAGCCATAGTAGAAAGTCTGAGAGGATGGCAAGACCTCAGGAACGTGTACAGCAACTGTACACGCTCCAGTTACCGTTCACAGCAAACTGGAGCGTGTGCAGTTACTGCACACGCTCCAGTTTGCTGTGAACGGTAACTGCACACGCTCAATATTTCTGTGAGTGGGCCCACACGATCCAGGTTTTTGTGAGCTCACACGATCCAATGTAAATGAAATAAATACCCCCTCAAGCAGCTGCTTGCCACAGAGGTCTGACAGGAGCCTGTCAGTTTATATGCCATAGTAGAAGATCTCAGTTTACATGCCATAGTAGAAGAACTGAGAGGATGGCAGGACCTCAGCAGAAAAACGACACAAACAGCCATGCCTTACCCGGGGCTCGAAGCCATGTCCCTTAGATTAGCAGCCAAGCGCGCTAACCACTCGGCCACGGGACGGCTATAGTTTAAACTATGTAGTAAATGTCTCAGTTTGGAGGTTCGCAGAAAGCAGGAGCGACCATCATTGCTTTCTCTCCTTCTATCCGTGAATGCTCTTGCGGTCAGTCAGCATCTTGTTCTGATCCCGCTGCATCGGACGTATCTGCCTCCACCCTTTCGCTGTACTTAAGGGGTGGAGTCCTTCTTCCTGCCGAGGCGACCGCACCCGGTGGTTAAACATCAACACACCCCGGCGGCCACCAGACGATAAGGCTGCGGCCTCGGGCTCACGGAAGGTAGACGTCATCAGGCAGTAGACGAAACATCAATACTCTTCGTCTCAACAGTATTTTGTCAAGGGTTGGATTTCCCGGCATTTTCAATGCAGTTCTACAGAGATTGGTCAAAAAAAAAATAAAATAACTGAATTTTCTTCTGATTTTCCTCATATTAATAAATTCCCTCATATTAAACCAAAGGGCTCCTGCCAGGCCTTCGTCGGGGTGGGGGTGGCTCAGTCGGTAGCGTGCCAGGCTCGTAATCTGTAGTTCCCAGGTTCGAGTCCTAGCTGGGTCAGCGTTGAGATTTATCACCGCAAAATTCCCCGCCCTGCCCACGGTCAGTAGGGGACACCGATGGGCTTGGAAAGGCCGCCGTCCGTCGGATGGGACGTTAAGCCGTGGCCCCGTGTGCAGGAGAGCCATACCCTGTGCACGTTAAAGAACACACTGGATGGCCTTGACGGGAGACTATCATCTGTCTCCCAACAGCTCTTCCAGTGGGTCCCCTCCCCCAACCTTCTCTGAGCCTTCGGGGTCCATGTGACCTAGCCATTTAGCCCATGGTGTGCAAAAAAGTGCCTCTCAGAGGTAAAACAACCCAACGTTAAAGAACACACCGGATGGCCTTGACGGGAGGCTACCATCTGTCTCCCAACAGCTGTTCCAGTGGGTCCCCTCCCCCAACCTTCTCTGAGCCTTCGGGGTCCATGTGACCTGGCCATTTAGCCCATGGTGTGCAAAAAAGTGCCTCTCAGAGGTAAAACAACCCAACCTACACAGAAAGTTAATTCACTGTTCATTTCGCTCCCTTAGGGATAATTCCATTTTTGCCATTCCAAAAGGATAATTTTTTTTTTGCCCATTGAAGACATAACAGGTAAAGTGGGATCAGGTTCACGATAATTTCTTTTTGCAATGAGATAGTTCAAGTCTGTTAATCGCCCATGCTATATAAATGGTTCAAATAAGTTTTTTTTTAATTTAAAATGATGAATACGAAAAATCCTTCTCGAAAGAGCGTTTGGAACCTTCGAGTGATCGCATCGATCGTTTGTCTTCTGATACTGAGAATCACTTTCATTGAATAGGAGAGAAGTGAGAAATGGAGAAATGATCTTTGGAGACTCAGTGAGGCAATGATCTTCCTTCCTTAGCATTTCGGGGCGGGGGTGGTTCAGTCGGTAGCGCGCCAGGCTCGTAATCTGTAGTTCCCAGGTTCGAGTCCCAGCTGGGTCAGCGTTGAGATTTATCTCCGCAAAATTCCACGCCCTGCCCACGGTCAGTAGGGGACACCGATGGGCTTGGAAAGGCCGCCGCCCGTCGGATGGGACGTTAAGCCGTGGCCCCGTGTGTGGGAGAGCCATACCCTGTGCACGTTAAAGAACACGCTGGATGGCCTTGACGGGAGGCTACCATCTATTTCCCAACAGCTGTTCCAGTGAGTCCCCTCCCCCAACCTTCTCTGAGCCTTCGGGGTCCATGTGACCTGGCCATTTAGCCCATGGTGTGCAAAAAAGTGCCGCTCAGAGGTAAAACAACCCAACCCAACCTTAGCATTTCATGAGTAACGCATCTTTAAGAGTTTCAAAGAAAAGGCAATTTTCAGAAGCACCGAAAGGAGGACGGACTGATTTCCTTTTGCGCTGAGGCCAATACTTCCGCTTCCGTTCGCGATGCCGGTGCAGAAAACTGATCAGCTGATCTGATTTCATTCGAAAATAATCAAGACAACTGCTAAATGTTAAAGATTTCATTTTATCTTATTATTTTATGGGATAAAAATATTTTACCCGGATGAAAATTTTCTATCCAGAAGTAAACTATTTGACCACAACCATACACTTCAATATGTAGCAAACTGACTAGTTCCCTAGGACAGTTTTGGGTTGGGTTGTTTTACCTCTGAGCGGCACTTTTTTGCACACCATGGGTTAAATGGCCAGGTCACATGGACCTCGAAGGCTCAGAGAAGGTTGGGGGAGGGGACCCACTGTAACAGCTGTTGGGAGACAGATGGTAGCCTCCCGTCAAGGCCATCCAGCGTGTTCTTTAACGTGCACAGGGTATGGCTCTCCCGCACACGGGGCCACGGCTTAACGTCCCATCCGACGGACGGCGGCCTTTCCAAGCCCATCGGTGTCCCCTAGTGACCGTGGGCAGGGCGTGGGCGCGCCAGGCTCGTAATCTGTAGTTCCCAGGTTCGAGTCCCAGCTGGGTCAGCGTTGAGATTTATCTCCGCAAAATTCCACGCCCTGCCCACGGTCAGTAGGGGACACCGATGGGCTTGGAAAGGCCACCGTCCGTCGGATGGGACGTTAAGCCGTGGCCCCGTGTGTGGGAGAGCCATACCCTGTGCACGTTAAAGAACACGCTGGATGGCCTTGACGGGAGGCTACCATCTATTTCCCAACAGCTGTTCCAGTGAGTCCCCTCCCCCAACCTTCTCTGAGCCTTCGGGATCCTTGTGACCTGGCCATTTAGCCCATGGTGTGCAAAAAAGTGCCGCTCAGAGGTAAAACAACCCAACTCATTTTCATCAACAAAAGAACGAAATCAACGACAGTACCGTAAACGTTTTTTATGGTTTGGTTCTTTCAGTTCATGAACGACACCAAATGCGGTAGGCATGAAATTTTTACTTCTTAGTAGCCCTGAAAACAGTAGCTGGCGACAGTCCAACCTGTGAAGATAACTTACTAAGAGATTTTCTGGGTGAGCGAGTTAAACGCTGAGGCACATCATCAAGAACTACGGCAGTTAACAGTGATGGTCGGCCTGGGCTCTTTCGATCCTGTACTGACCCAGTGTCATGAAATTTATCAATGAAACGAGATATTATCGACTTGTTGGGAATTGAAGACTGAGGAAACTTCAACTCAACCCCCTCTCTCACACGCTTGTAAGATTTGTACGCACAATAAGTCTCAACAATAAATACACGTTCGTTTTTGGAAAACGACATAGCTCACACAACACAAAGGAATGAATGCTTGAGTGAGACTAGCGCGTGACAAAATCATTTCAATGTCTAAAGACTGTTAACCTTGAGTACGTAATGTCAACTGAATAATATTATGGCATGAAATGTATATATGCGTAAGTTCTACTCTCTTATATTTAGGGTTGCGTCCTTTTTACAACACCCTTTATATGAACTGTTTCAGAAATTCTCACAGTAGATGACTGTTTCAGAAGTTCGACAATAGATGAACTGTTTCAAATATTCTCACAGTAGATGGACTGTTTCAGAAATTCTCATATTAGATGGACTGTTTCAGAAGTTCCACAATAGATGAACTGTTTCAGAAATTCTCACAGTAGATGGACTGTTTCAGAAATTCTCACAGTTAATGGACTGTTTCAGAAGTTCGACAATAGATGAACTGTTTCAAAAATTCTCACAGTAGATGGACTGTTTCAAAAATTCTCACAGCAGATGGACTATTTCAGAAATTCTCTCAGTAGATGGACTGTTTCAAAAGTTCTCACAGTAGATGGATAGTTTCAGAAATTCTCACAGCAGATGGACTGTTTCAGAAATTCTCACAATAGATGGACAGTTTCAGAAGTTTTCACAGTAGATGGACTGTTTCAGAAATTCTCACAAAAGATGGACTGTTTCAGAAGTTCTCACAGTAGATGGATAGTTTCAGAAATTCTCACAGTAGATAGACTGTTTCAGAAGTTTTCACAGCAGATGGACTGTTTCAGAAATTCTCTCAGTAGATGGACTGTTTCAAAAGTTCTCACAGTAGATGGATAGTTTCAGAAATTCTCACAGTAGATGGACTGTTTCAGAAATTCTCACAGCAGATGGACTGTTTCAGAAATTCTCACAATAGATGGACAGTTTCAGAAGTTTTCACAGTAGATGGACTGTTTCAGAAATTCTCACAGTAGATGGACTGTTTCAGAAGTTCTCACAGTAGATGGATAGTTTCAGAAATTCTCACAGTAGATAGACTGTTTCAGAAGTTTTCACAGTAGATGGACTGTTTCAGAAATTCTCTCAGTAGATGGACTGTTTCAAAAGTTCTCACAGTAGATGGATAGTTTCAGAAATTCTCACAGTAGATGGACTGTTTCAGAAATTCTCACAGCAGATGGACTGTTTCAGAAATTCTCACAGTAGATGGACAGTTTCAGAAGTTTTCACAGTAGATGGACTGTTTCAGAAATTCTCACAGTAGATGGACTGTTTCAGAAGTTCTCACAGTAGATGGATAGTTTCAGAAATTCTCACAGTAGATAGACTGTTTCAGAAGTTTTCACAGCGGATGAACTGTTTCAGAAATTCTCACAGTATATGAACTGGTAATGGGGTGTTAAGGAAAAGATAGTGGGATCAAACCCTTGCGTTGGAAGAGTGTCTTTTTCTTAAAGAGTGAGCTGCCTTGCAGTACTTTGTGAAAAGAGGTGGACAGGTCTGGCAAGATGATTGTGTCATAGTCTATGACGTCACCTTCACGGGTTTGTGCCAACACCTCCTACAAGAGAAGGTCGTACAACTACGTCACAGAAAATTGACTATGTCTAGAGCCCCTATTACCAGGCCGACCAGCGACGATCGGCGTTTTGCGACTACGGTAGTCGCCGATCTCGGTATGCTCGCAGGGTAAGGCCTCCTTCACACTTACCGCTCACCCCTAAAATGTTAGACGAGTATCATCTGATTCAGCAAAATGAACTAAATAAATCTTGTTCGAGACCTAGGACTTTCCTAACAACAAGATGAGGTTCTAGGTCCAAGACTACAAGAGTGGAATCTTCTGGCCAAGAGTACCAGAGTTTCTCTGTTCAGAAGGAGAAATTTGGTTTTATTTGCTTATTGCGAGATGTAAGATGGTTTGTGTTTCTGCACAGATATTTCATGGCTGATGGAAGAAATGGCGTCTATTTATAGATTAGGAAAAATTCAGCTTAATAGCTGTCCTTTTGCATAAAAAGACCTTCCATTCCAGTGACATATGCTGCTGGAATGAAGGAAACTTATGAAAGCATGGAAAAAATACTCACTGCTATAAAATATGACCAGTTTAAGTGGACAATATGTGGTGACCTAAAAGTCATATCTGTCTAGCTCGGGCTTCAAAGAGGCTTCACAAAATTTTGCCGTTTTCTCTATTTCTGGGACAGTAGACCCAGAAAGTAACACTACAAAACAAACGACTGGCCCAAAAGAGATGTTTTTATTACTGGAAAGAGTAATGTGAGGTATAAGCCTCCAGTTGATCCCTCTGATGTTCTACTCCCACCACTACACATCAAACTGGGGCTTATAAAACACTTTGTAAAGGCTATGAACAAAACTGGTAAAGGTTTTTTTGCGCTTGAAGGAAAAATTTCCAAAACTAAGTGATGCCAAACTCAGAGAAAGGATCTTTGTTGATCTTCGATCAGGAAGCTATTGAATGATACTGTCTTCGAAGAAAAGTCGAATATAAAGAATCATGGGGGGCGGGGGTGGCTCAGTCGGTAGCGCGCCAGGCTCGTAATCTGTAGTTCCCAGGTTCGAGTCCCAGCTGGGTCAGCGTTGAGATTTATCTCTGCAAAATTCCCCGCCCTGCCCACGGTCAGTAAGGGACACCGATGGGCTTGGAAAGGCCGCCGTCCGTCGGATGGGACGTTAAGCCGTGGCCCCGTGTGCGGGAGAGCCATACCCTGTGCACGTTAAAGAACATGCTGGATGGCCTTGACGGGAGGCTACCATCTGTCTCCCAACAGCTGTTCCAGTGGGTCCCCTCCCCCAACCTTCTCTGAGCCTTCGGGGTCCATGTGACCTGGCCATTTAGCCCATGGTGTGCAAAAAAGTGCCGCTCAGAGGTAAAACAACCCAACCCTAAAGAATCATGGAAATCCTTCACATCTGTGGTCCAGGGTTTTCTGGAAATTCACAAAGAGGAAAACAACCATCAGGTCATTCAAGATCTTCTCAAAAACTATGAAAATCTTGGCTGACGAATGTTTTTGAAGATCCATTTTTGCACTCGCATCTCGACTTCTTTTCCAAGAACTTAGTAGCTCTTAGTGATGAGCAAGGGGAAAATTTTCACCAGGATATCCGAACCATGGAGCAGAGATACCAAGGCAGGTGGGACCCAGCAATGATGGGTGAGTACTGCTGGTTCTTGCAGAAGGAATATACCTCACTTTTATTATTATTTTTATTTTTTTTTACGGGGCCAAACGTTCCACATGAACCACCTTGTACTTTGTAGTTGGATGTTGGCGAATGCGATACACCACATCGTTAATCCTGTTAACTACCGTATACGGACCTTCCCAAGGTTTCTAAAGTTTTGAAGAAAGTCTCTTCTTTCTATGTGGATTGCATAGCCAGACAAGATCCCCTGATTGAAAACGGTCCCATTTGTTTTACTGGCGTATCTCGTTTGGTTCTCTCGCTTGCCAAGCTGATGTTATGTCTGACGGAGTGGTGGATTTCTTCTAGTCGTTCTTCTACTGACGAGGCCTGTTTGAAGATGTAGACTGAATGACTAAGCAGCTATAATACGTAGGTTGATTTCAGTTTGCTTTATCTTCATTCTAGTTGCCGACCAAGTTACTACTACCCAGGCCTGGATCTAGAGCAAAATAAAGGGGGTGGAGATGGGGAAGAAAGGTAAAACGATTTACGGAAAAGTGGCCCCTCGCATTTGGCCCTCCCACATTTCGCCCCCTGTAGATAATGATAATTTTTTTTCTCCATTACCTTTACTAGCATTCTAGGGGGGAGGGAAGGGAATATTTCCCCCCAGATCGCTCCCTGCTACTACACTTCGGTACGCCACTAGGATGACTTACTGGTTAGTAGAGTCGCTCAAAAAAGTATCCGAACACTGTGGTTGATTACAGAATTCAGAAAAAATATCTGACAACGATTTTTTTAGAAATTAGTGATCTGGCAACCATCATGTCACGTGATTACAGAATTCAGGAAAAATATCTGGCGCGTGTACAGCAACTGTACACGCTCAGTTACAGTTCACAGCAAACTGGAACGTGTGCAGTTACTGCACACGCTCCAGTTTGCTGTAAACGGTAACTGCACACGCTCAATATTTCCGTGAGTGAGCCCACACGATCTAGTATCAAAATAATATGACCACCTACAGTCGCTCAAAAAAGTATCCGAACACCATGGTTGATTACAGAATTCAGAAAAATATCTGGCAACGATTCTCTTTAGAAATTAGTGATCTGGCAACCTTCGTGTCACGTGACAGAAGGTTGCCAGATCACTAGTTTCTAAAAAAATTGCTGCTAGATATTTTTTCTGAATTCTGTAATCAACCATAGTGTTAGGATACCTTTTTGAGCGACTGTACACTCGGAACTGGGTTCTTGTGTTCTAGGTTCAATTTAGCGTCATCGTCAAAGTCATCCAGCATCATGATTTTATTGGCTTTGTCTGTAGACTAATGTCGATTTGATTAAGACATAATTAACTTTCCGACGAGCGTCGGCCTTCTGAAAACCGCCATTGGAATTCCTATAATACTTACTTATTTAGGGGGCGGGGGTGGCTCAGTCGGTAGCGCGCCAGGCTCGTAATCTGTAGTTCCCAGGTTCGAGTCCCAGCTGGGTCAGCGTTGAGATTTATCTCCGCAAAATTCCCCGCCCTGCCCACGGTCAGTAGGGGACACCGATGGGCTTGGAAAGGCCGCCGTCCGTCGGATGGGACGTTAAGCCGTGGCCCCGTGTGCGGGAGAGCCATACCCTGTGCACGTTAAAGAACACGCTGGATGGCCTTGACGGGAGGCTACCATCTGTCTCCCAACAGCTGTTCCAGTGGGTCCCCTCCCCCAACCTTCTCTGAGCCTTCGGGGTCCTTGTGACCTGGCCATTTAGCATATGGTGTGCAAAAAAGTGCCGCTCAGAGGTAAAACAACCCAACCTATTTACGCTATCCTTCTTCCTCGTTACAATACTTTAAAGAAAAGTATCTTTTGGGTTTTAAAGGTGGCTTGGAAGAAAATTTCCACACAGCATGGACAAAAATTCTTACTTAGAGAGAAATAAGCAAAACGAAAAACAGAGAAAAAACGAGGTTTAGTGTTTGTGTAATAATGGACTCGTTTCACTCAAACTAATAATTTCTTGAACAATTGCTTTGCATAACCTTGACCAGAAGAGATTGTTGATCAGCGATTCAGTAAGACAACGAAGAATAATGATTAATTCACGTCACTTCCGCTGTTCAACTACAGAGTATTTTTCAAAAGTATTGAGACACACACAAGTATGTTGTGTGAAAGAAAATCACATCCAAAGCTGCCTACTAATTGAAATACGCTTTTTTACTTTGGGTTTGGGTTGGGTTGTTTTACCTCTGAGCGGCACTTTTTTGCACACCATGGGCTAAATGGCCAGGTCACATGGACCCCGAAGGCTCAGAGAAGGTTGGGGGAGGCGACCCACTGGAACAGCTGTTGAGAGGCAGATGGTAGCCTCCCGTCAAGGCCATCCAGCGTGTTCTTTAACGTGCACAGGGTATGGCTGTCCCGCACACGGGGCCACGGCTTAACGTCCCATCCGACGGACGGCGGCCTTTCCAAGCCCATCGGTGTCCCCTACTGACCGTGGGCAGGGCGGGGAATTTTGCGGAGATAAATCTCAACGCTGACCCAGCTGGGACTCGAACCTGGGAACTACAGATTACGAGCCCGGCGCGCTACCGACTGAGCCACCCCAGCCCCAGGGAGGGGGAGGTAAAGGACTGGATTTCCACTGCAGCATAATACTCTGAACTCCGTTTTAGAGGCCTTCAGAAATTTCTTAAAGATGCAATAAATATCACAAGTTTAAATACTTTTTTTTTGACTCTATTACCTTTACTGGCAGTCTTAAAGGCGGATTCACGTACAGTCGCTCAAAAAAGTATCCGAACACTATGGTTGATTACAATATCCAGAAAAAATATTTTGCAAGGATTTTTTTAGAAATAGTGATCTGGCAACCTCCGTGTCACGGAGGTTGCCAGATCACTAATTTCTAAAAAAATCGCTGCCAGATATTTTTTCTGGATTCTGTAATCAACCATAGTTTTCGGATATTTTTTTAATATATATATAATGCTTATGAATATATAATGCAATGAATATTGAGCGTGTGCAGCTACCGTTCACAGCAAACTGTAGCGGTTGCGGTTAATGTTCACAGCACATTGGATCGTGTGAGCTCACAAAAACCTGGATCGTGTGGGCTCACTCACGGAAATATTGAGCGTGTGCAGTTACCGTTCACAGCAAACTGGAGCGTGTGCAGTAACTGCACACGCTCCAGTTTGCTGTGAACGGTAACTGGAGCGTGTACAGTTGCTGTACACGTTCCTGAGGTCCTGCCATCCTCTCAGACCTTCTACTATGGCATATAAACTGACAGGCTCTTGTCAGACCTCTGTGGCAAGCAGCTGCTTGAGGGGGTATTTATTTTATTTACATTGGATCGTGTGAGCTCACAAAAACCTGGATCGTGTGCGCCCACTCACAGAAATATTGAGCGTGTGCAGTTACCGTTCACAGCAAACTGGAGCGTGTTGTTGCTGTACACAGTTGTTGTTGCTGTACAGCAGTTGCTGTACACGCTCCAGATATTTTTCGTGAATTCTGTAATCACGTGACACGAAGGTTGCCAGATCACTAATTTCTAAAAGAATCGCTGCCAGATATTTTTTCTGGATTCTGTAATCAACCATAGTTTTCGGATTTTTTTTAATATATATATAATGCTTATGAATATATAATGCAATGAATATTGAGCATGTGCAGTTACCGTTCACAGCAAACTGGAGCGGTTGCGGTTAATGTTCACAGCACATTGGATCGTGTGAGCTCACAAAAACCTGGATCGTGTGGGCCCACTCACAGAAATATTGAGCGTGTGCAGTTACCGTTCACAGCAAACTGGAGCGTGTGCAGTAACTGCACACGCTCCAGTTTGCTGTGAACGGTAACTGGAGCGTGTACAGTTGCTGTACACGCTCCAGATATTTTTCCTGAATTCTGTAATCACGTGACACGAAGGTTGCCAGATCACTAATTTCTAAAAAAATCGTTGCCAGATATTTTTCTGAATTCTGTAATCAACCATAGTGTTCGGATACTTTTTTGAGCGACTGTAGGTGGTCATATTATTTTGATACTAGATCGTGTGGGCTCACTCACTGAAATATTGAGCGTGTGCAGTTACCGTTCACAGCAAACTGGAACTGCACACGCTCCAGTTTGCTGTGAACGGTAACTGGAGCGTGTACAGTTGCTGTACACGCTCCTGATTTTTTTTCTGGATTCTGTAATCAACCATAGTGTTCGGATACTTTTTTGAGCGACTGAACCCTTTGCTCTCCTCTTCAGTCCGACCCTGCTTTTGCTAATAGAATGTAAAATCAGTTGAATGTATTCTTAGCAAATGTGTATAAAAAGATCGTAATGTCATTGTCTTGAATGAGGAGAAATTTCAGCAAAATTATTTGGAACTCTTTTTAACCATTTCAGGTCCACGTCTGAAGCATAAAAAACCTTTGTAAAACGCCAATGTATCGGAATGACCGAGACGCTTGGCATAAGTGACAACATCTCTTCGGACAGGGGGCGGGGGTGGCTCAGTCGGTAGCGGGCCAGGCTCATAATCTGTAGTTCCCATGTTCGAGTCCCAGCTGGGTCAGCGTTGAGATTTATCTCCGCAAAATTCCCTGCCCTGCCCACGGTCAGTAGGGGACATCGATGGGCTTAGAAAGGCCGCCGTCCGTCGTATGGGACGTTAAGCCGTGGCCCCGTGTGCGGGAGAGCCATACCCTGTGCACGTTAAAGAACACGCTGGATGGCCTTGACGGGAGGCTACCATCTGTCTCCCAACAGCTGTTCCAGTGGGTCCCCTCCCCCAACATTCTCTGAGCCTTCGGGGTCCATATGACCTGGCCATTTAGCCCATGGTGTGCAAAAAAGTGCCGCTCAGAGGGTGCCGCCCAAACAACCCAACTTCGGACAGGCGACATATTCCTGTTGACTGTTGACTCGGGGCCGACTTGATTGTGCTAATTGTGTCAGAATCGGTGAGTCCGTTGCCATAGTGACATAACGGTTCCACTTGATCGCGCTGCCGCAGGGTGTTGTTGCTACTCAGTCTGCTGTTGCCTTAGCAACCAACAGCTGGGCAGTCCCCCGTGCCAGTGAGAGTTCTCCAGGTTCAAATCAAGCGTCGACTCTCCCAACAAGTTCACCTCTCCCGCTACAGTTGGCCGTGGTCGTGTCGCAAAAGCGAACTGACCTTTATAGCCAATCTCCGTTGCACGAGATATGTAAGTCAGTCACATGGCGTGACCGACAGTCATAAGCAGCTCCAAATCGGTGAATTGAATAACTTTGTTATGAATGTTCTAATTGAGTTGTGGGGTCTCTGGAGCTTTCATTAGTGCGACAAGCAAGGTGTGACGACGCTTACTCATGATCTGAAAGCACACTTTTTATTAATCGATGGTGCGAAAGCAGAAGAGAAAGTTTCAACTCTCACTCTCTGTGCACGGCCACACGGAGAGCGTTTTAGCGTTATTGCCATTTCCAAACTTTCAGGCGTCTTGAAACAGAAACATTGCCAACAATGGAGGGTTGGGTTGTTTTACGTCTGAGCGGCACTTTTTCTGCACACCATGGGCTAAATGGCCAGGTCACATGGACCCCGAAGGCTCAGAGATGGTTGGGGGAGGGCACCCAATGGAACAGCTGTTGGGAGACAGATGGTAGCCTTCCGTCAAGACCATCCAGCGTGTTCTTTAATGTTGGGTTGTTTTACCTCTGAGCGGCACTTTTTTGCACACCATGGGCTAAATGGCCAGGTCACATGGACCCCGAAGGCTCAGAGAAGGTTGGGGGAGGGGACCCACTGGAACAGCTGTTGGGAGACAGATGGTAGCCTCCCGTCAAGGCCATCCAGCGTGTTCTTTAACGTGCACAGGGTATGGCTCTCCCGCACACGGGGCCACGGCTTAACGTCCCATCCGACGGACGGCGGCCTTTCCAAGCCCATCGGTGTCCCCTACTGACCGTGGGCAGGGCGGGGAATTTTTGCGGAGATAAATCTCAACGCTGACCCAGCTGGGACTCGAACCTGGGAACTACAGATTACGAGCCTGGCGCGCTACCGACTGAGCCACCCCCGCCCCAACAATGGAGGAAGCCTCACAGCGATTTGGGGCAACTGCGCAATACTAACAAGGCGAGTGCAGCGACTGCGCATGCCTGGGTGTTACTTCAGTTATTGGTAATAGTTTGTTTCAAGACGCCTGCAAGTTTCGAAATACTAAAAACGCTTTATCGCTCCAACCGCTTTCTGTGCGAACACACCGTCCGCTACTGAATCGGAACTCGATGGTCGCGGCTCTCAAAGCATTCTGTCGTGCGCTGCGAAGGTAAGACGTTCATTCAATCGGAAAATGCCGAACTTGAAGGACTTGGACGACTCACTTAACAATTGCGCAACGTCTGGCGGTTTCTAAAAATAGACCTGGTTGAAAAATTGAAAAATAGAAAAATTTCGTATGGCAGCCGCTTCATCAACAATTGTCATTTCGTCACATCGCTGATCATCGGAGAATATTGATCAACAAATATCTAACGCAGAGGAATTCAATTTCTTAACTGTTTGTCAGGAAGTCCTCTGGTGATGAGCAAATTAAACAGTCGTCTAGGGCAGGGGTGGGCAATTGTTTTCGTATCTACACTGTGCACATCGTGTGAGCTCACAAAGACCTGGATCGTGTGGGCTCACTCACGAAAATATTGAGCGTGTGCAGTTACTGCACATTGGATCGTGTGAGTTACGCTCACAAAGTAACGCTCACAAAGACCTAGATCGTTTGGGCTCACTCACGGAAATATTGAGCATGTGCAGTTACCGTTCACAGCAAACTGGAGCGGTTGCGGTTAATGTTCACAGCACATTGGATCGTGTGAGCTCACAAAGACCTAGATCGTGTGGGTTCACTCACGGAAATATTGAGCGTGTGCAGTTACCGTTCACAGCAAACTGGAGCGGTTCACAGCACATTGGATCGTGTGAGCTCACAAAGACCTAGATCGTGTGGGCTCACTCACGGAAACATTGAGCATGTGCAGTTACCGTTCACAGCAAACTGGAGCGGTTGCGGTTAATGTTCACAGCACATTGGATCGTGTGAGCTCACAAAGACCTAGATCGTTTGGGCTCACTCACGGAAATATTGAGCATGTGCAGTTACCGTTCACAGCAAACTGGAGCGGTTGCGGTTAATGTTCACAGCACATTGGATCGTGTGAGCTCACAAAGACCTAGATCGTGTGGGTTCACTCACGGAAATATTGAGCGTGTGCAGTTACCGTTCACAGCAAACTGGAGCGGTTCACAGCACATTGGATCGTGTGAGCTCACAAAGACCTAGATCGTGTGGGCTCACTCACGGAAACATTGAGCATGTGCAGTTACCGTTCACAGCAAACTGGAGCGGTTGCGGTTAATGTTCACAGCACATTGGATCGTGTGAGCTCACAAAGACCAAGATCGTGTGGGCTCACTCACGGAAATATTGAGCGTGTGCAGTTACTTCGGAAATTTTGAGCTCAATAATCACGCTCAATAATTTGCTCAATAACATTTTTGATTATAATATTTGCTCAATTATTGGGCTCAATAACACGCTCAATAATCCCGGAAATATTGAGCGTGTGCAGTTACCTCGGTTATTGAGCTTGTGCAGTCACTCACGGAAATATTGAGCGTGTGCAGTTACCGTTCACAGCAAACTGGAACGTGTGCAGTAACTGCACAGTTGCTGTACACGCTCCAGATATTTTTCCTGAATTCTGTAATCACGTGACACGAAGGTTGCCAGATCACTCATTTCTAAAAAAATCGCTGCCAGATATTTTTTCTGGATTCTGTAATCAACCATAGTGTTCGGATACTTTTTTGAGCGACTTTTTCCACTAGGACGTGAGCGTCCTAGTGGAAAATACGAGACGAATCTTCGGTCGCGCACGGGAAGGAAATCTCGGTTCAAGGCGGTTTTTTCTGACTGTCTTGGCGGGCCACAAAGAACTCTTAGCGGGCCGCTATTTGCCCACCCCTGGTCTAGGGCCTTGCATGTATACAGTCCGAAGTTTCTGGTTTATTCGGGTCAATGTTTAGGAAGTATTTCAAATAATTACAAATATTTATATAGAACTGTTATAAACCTAGTAACTGACATAAAAAAAAAATACGAATGAAAGGATTTGCTAGGTTCCAAAATACTTTTTCTTTCTCATCAATACATAAAGAATGTATATACACTTGTATTTACAATTTCAGAGATTTATGTTTTCTCCTTTATTGTTTGTTTTACCTGTGAGAGGCACTTTTTGGCACACCGTGGGCTAAATATCCAGGTCCCGAGGACCCCGAAGGCTCAGAGAAGGTTGGTGGAGGGGACCGACTGGAATAGCTGTTGGGAGGCAGATGGTAGCCGAATGTACTCAAGGCCATCCAGCGTGTTCTTTAACGTGCACAGGGTATGTCTCTCCCGCACACGGAGCCACGATTTAACGTCCCATCCGACGGTCGGCATACTTTCCAAGACCATTGACCGTGGGCAGTCCATGAACGGGAATCAACGTCCTGTCACATACGTTCTGGATCACATCGTTCTGTTTCGCAGTTGAGATACCTTGTGAATCAACTGCTTTATCTGATTAGCGTCACCTTGAAGAGATTTGCTTTAGAGGTAGGCGATCACTGGTCAGCAACGGCTGCAGGCACTGCAAACATTTCCCCACTGAAAACATTATCCACTGCATTCACTATGAATCAACGGATAATAGCCACCAAAGATGCATCAACTCTCAGAATGTCGCCCCCCAGTTTCGAGAGGGAGAATCCCAGGCAGCATTTCCTTACTTTACTAATGACGCCAAGCTCTAATCTCTTGAATGTCAGGGGCGGGGGTGGCTCAGTCGGTAGCGCGCCAGGCTCGTAATCTGTAGTTCCCGGGTTCGAGTCCCAGCTGGGTCAGCGTTGGATTTATCTCCGCAAAATTCCCCGTCTTGCCCACGGTCAGTAGGGGACACCGATGGGCTTGGAAAGGCCGCCGTCCGTCGGATGGGACGTTAAGCCGTGGTCCGTGTGCAGGAGAGCCATACCCTGTGCACGTTAAAGAACACGCTGGATGGCCTTGACGGGAGGCTACCATCTGTCTCCCAACAGCTATTCCAGTGGGTCCCCTCCCTCAACCTTCTCTGAGCCTTCGGGGTCCATGTGACCTGGCCATTTAGCCCATGATGTGCAAAAAAGTGCCGCTCAGAGGTAAAACAACCCAACCCAAAATCTTCAATGTCATGACCTCCGTTATCTTTCTGCTTTTGTTTAAGGGAGTCGACCACCGTTTACGATATGCGCGCAGCTAGAGAAATCAAAGATTCCCACTTGTAATCCTCGCAAGTGTGCATTGTCGCAGAAGGAATGGCAATTGGCACTGGCGGTGTCACGAGTCCTCACCAGCTCAAAGAACTAACCATTCTCCACACCGAGTTCCAGCCGAGTTGAAAACTAAGCATGCCACACCGCTAGCTGGCATGAAGCCAATCTCTCAAACAGTAACAGTCAATGCTCCCAGTCAGCCACTTGATGATTTGTGGTCTTGGTGAAAAACTTTATGTTCTAAGAAATTGTTGCGTTGTTCTTGTTCACCCAATGAGAAACATTTTAATGAATTGGGGATAGCTGTTAAAAATAAAGGAACATGGTAAGATTTCAAGTTATACATACTCCGAAACAGTCGCGTACGTTACAATAATCGTAAAGAGTTGGTTTGTTTTACCTCTGAGCGGCACTTTTTTGCACACCATGGGCTAAATGGCCAGGTCACATGGACCCCGAAGGCTCAGAGAAGGTTGGGGGAGGGGACCCTTGGAACAGCTGTTGGGAGACAGATGGTAGCCTCCCGTCAAGGCCATCCAGCGTGTTCTTTAACGTGCACAGGATATGGCTCTCCCGCACACGGGGCCACGGCTTAACGTCCCATCCGACGGACGGCGGCCTTTCCAAGCCCATCGGTGTCCCCTACTGACCGTGGGCAGGGCGGGGAGTTATGCGGAGATAAATCTCAACGCTGACTTAGCTGGGACTCGAACCTGGGAACTACAGATTACGAGCCTGGCGCGCTACCGACTAAGCCACCCCCGCCCCATCGTAAAGAGTGAAGTGAAATCTGTCTAAAAGATGAAACTTACCTATTGAGAAAAATTATCATTGTCCTATCTAAATTATGCGTGTTTACCCTTTGTTGTTAATGTGCCATGTTTGCCGCATTTCGTGTTTACCTATTTAATATTTTTTATGAGGTAACAGAGGGTTGTCATTTCATTTATAACTTAATAAACTTATATGAACCTCAATATTTCAAAAAGAGTTTAATCCTTTCATTTTCAAGAAAGGGGTGGCTCAATCGGTAGCGCGCCTGGCTCGTAATCTGCAGTTCCCAGGTTCGAGTCCCAGCTGGGTCAGCGTTGAGATTTATCTCCGCAAAATTCCCCGCCCTGTCCACGGTCAGTAGGGGACACCGATGGGCTTGGAAAGGTCGCCGTCCGTCAGATGGGACGTTAAGCCGTGGCCCCGTGTGCTGGAGAGCCATACCCTGTGCACGTTAAAGAACACGCTGAATGGCCTTGACGGGAGGCTAACATCTGTCTTCCAACAGCTGTTCCAGTGGGTCCCCTCCCCCCCAACCTTCTCTGAGCCTTCGGGGTCGATGTGACCTGGCCATTTAGCCCATGGTGTGCAAAAAAAGTGCCGCTCAGAGGTAAAACCACCCAATTTCCAAGAAGCGTTTGTTTGACCAACAGCTTTTTTTTCTAAAATTTTAGGACTTAAAAAATATAAAAAAATTGGGATTGCATGTTTAAAATTGTGTACATTTTAAATTTTCATGTGTTTGGTGGAAATAATTTCAACGTATTTTGTTTGGCGCTTTTTGTTTCCACTCTTGCTGCTCCACAAAACCTTAGAGCTGAGAGTAAAAGAAATGCATTTTTTTTTCTAAAAGAATGAATTTTTCTTCAAAAATATTTATGCATTTTTCTTTAGGCTTCAGTTTCAACTATGATATGCTTTAGATCAGTGATTCTCAACCTTTTCTGGACCATCGCCCCCTTTAGAAGAGAAAAAAAATTTCAACGCCCCCTAGTCCATAATAGTTAATTTTATATGAAATATTAAAATATTGTTCCATATTATCTGTACCTAATTTATCTGTTTATTTATCTATTAAAAATCATAAAGCAGAAATTAATAAAACGACAACCAAATGTACAATAAAATTGTTTATTAAAATTTTAAAAATAAACACAGAATCAATAAGAAATAAAAAATAATGAGCGAAACACAAAATTAATAATAAATAAAAAAAATTAATGAGATGGTTGAGGCTGGTGGAGTGTTAACAATTTGTTAATGTCGGGTTCCAATTTCGTTAACATCAATCGCAGATCGCCACGTTCAGTGATGTGTAGTCTGTTCCTCTTCTTTGACAGTAAATTAGCTACTGCACTGAAACCACGCTCAGCCATATAGGACGAAGGAAAGGTGATTAAAAACTTTTGTACTATTGCCCACAATCCAGGGTAGAGAACTGGTATTGATTTTTGAAGCCAGAACTCTTGGTATCCATGTTTGAATTTTACTTTGAGTGCTTCGTTAGTCGTGAGTTCTAAGAGTTAATCTTCCAAATTTGATGATTCTTCAGTATCTGTGTTTGCGAAAGGATCTAAAACCCAACTCGGTATATTCATGTTTAAAATATCTTGGAAACGCTTCGTAAAATCAACATGAAGAACTTCCAAGTGTTGGCAGTAAGTAAGTAAATCTTCCGGTTTGGCAGAGACTGCTGATAATGTGGGAAAGTGGTTGTATCCACCTCTACCTAGATTTCGTTTGAATAGAAGAAGTTTTCCCGCAAAAGCAGCTATGACGTTTTTTGTTTTAATTAAATTCAACTCATCACCTTGCAATTGTAAATTAACTTGATTAAATATTTTAAACAGGTCTGTCAAATAAGCGATGTCATTTTTTGACGTAATCAGGTTTTCGCGCAATTTTTCGTCTCTGTCTTCAAGAAAGTCAATATATTCAAAAAGTCAATATAGTCAAATAGATTGAAAAAACGATTCAGACAAACACCTTTAGAGAGCCAACGTACTTCTGTGTGCAGCAGCAAGTGATTGTAATCTTCATCATTTTCATTACGAAGCTTACCAAATAATCGGTCATTCAATGAATTGCTTCTAATCTTATTGATTGCTTTAATAACGTAATGGAGCGATGTATGCAGACGTTCATTCAAATTTTTTGCAACCAAATGCTGACGATGAATAATACAATGTACAGCGAGTACATTTGGTATTGCTTGTTTCAAATGCGCTATGAAACCCTTATGACGCCCTGTCATTGCTGGAGCACCATCAGTAGCAGCAGACAAAATACTGCAAATAGGAATTTCTTTCTCTTGAAAAAACTTTTGCATGGAATTAAATATAGATTCTCCCTTTGTATCAGATTCCAAATTTTTAGCAAATAATAACTCTTCATGAATTTTTTCTTCTTTTATAAATCGTACGTATGATAAGAGTAGAGTTTCCTTATTTGGTAGAGTTGATTCATCGAGTTGAATGGAAAATTTGCAAGTCTTTAAGTAATCACATAATGATATTTCAACGTCTTTTGCCATTTCATCTATTCTTCTTTGCACTGAATTATTACTGAGAGGAATTTTTTTGATGATATCTGACGGTGTCTTATGATGAAGAACAGTTTTTAATATCTCTTTGATTGCAGGCAAAATTAATTCCTCGCCATTTGTGTGTGGTTTTCCTGCTTTTGCGATTAACAATGAAACGTTATATGAGGCTCGTAGTCCATCATCATCTTGTTTAGAAGACGACGCAAAAAGGTTTGGCAGAGTTGGCTGTTTTAAATATTGCTTTTCCAGTTCTTGAAAATAGGATAAATCTTTGTTCTTCTTATCAGCATGCATTTTATTTAAATGCTCTTGTAGCCTAGAAGGTTTCATAGCTTCATTTGAAAAAACTTTTCGGCAAATTAAACACATAGGTAATGATTGGTTTGTAGGAGAGTGCGTAAATCCATATTTCAAATGCTGTACTGCCGGCATTTCTTTTTAGATGTAGATTCAGACATTTTCAAATACAAATTAACTTCTCAACAGATTTATAGATAGTTATAAAAATAATGTTTATAATGACCTAACACTTATCACTCACGACTATCACGGCGAAGCACATAAAAATAATAAAACATTCCTAGAGCTATCGCTTTTATAGATTTGATTTTGTGCACGCATTAACTTGTATGTTTGCGATGCCGGCGCACTTGCTCCGTAAACAAGTCATTTCAAGCTCCCATATTCTTGTCGAAACATGTTAAATTGCATGAACTGCGTGTTTGCCTACCAACTTGCAAAGACTTGTCACCGTCAATCTATTCTAAACTAAAACAAATTAGGTATAGGTATACCTAATGCTAATTTAAAAATGCTTATTAACGCGATAACAATAAGATAATTTACATAGCTAGATAAAATATTTATTTATGAAAACAGGTATTTTCAAAGTATTTTATTATATTAAAAATAATTATAAAAAATATTAAATATAATAAATTTATTATTATTACATTATTATTGCATCAAGGTTGATTTGCCTATCAGGACGGACACAAATGTCCAACATAATAAGACTGATATAGTAGTGCATGTTAAGGTATTGAATGAGATTACAATTATTGAAGTAGGAATAACATCTCAGGATAACCTGCAGACAGTAGAGGTTGAAAAGAAGAGGAAGTATGATCTGCTGGCTAATGAGTTGAGCCTAATTCACAAGTGTAATGTTAATATTATACCTTATGTTCTGACGTGGGATGGTATTGTAACTACGTACCATAAAGCATACTCAAAGCGACTTGGAGTGGGAAAACATATTGAAGCTTATATCCAATCTGTGATCTTGAAGAGAACTTTTGATAGCATCTCAGTCGACTTCAGACGTACCAGTACGTTAGTAGGCGGTAGCAGGGAACTTATTGTCCAAGTTGCAGTTGAAAAGCTGTACATGACGGATGAGGTAGTGGATGACCAGAATCACCAGGAAGACACCACAGAATAGAAGAGATAAAAAGGTTGTCACAGAAAATTCCATTAAATTTATTTATTTATTTGACCGCCCCTCTTGACTGCCTCAATGCCCCCCATTTGCCTCTGGATCCACTACCGACCCCATGGAAGGCTCCAGCGCCCCCGTTGGGAATCTATGCTTTAGATGGTAGCACCAAGAAATTGTCATATTACCTCTGCTAGTATAATGATCATGATCCAATACTTGGGTGAATTGCATGATTAGAAACAAATTTACCTTTATTATTGGGGCGGGGGTGGCTCAGTCGGTAGCGTGCCAGGCTCGTAATCTGTAGTTCCCAGGTTCGAGTCCCAGCTGGGTCAGCGTTGAGATTTATCTCTGCAAAAATTACCCGTCCCTGCCCACGGTCAGTAGGGGACACCGATGGGCTTGGAAAGGCCACCGTCCGTCGGATGGGACGTTAAGCCGTGGCCCCGTGTACGGGAGAGCCATACCCTGTGCACGTTAAAGAACACGCTGGATGGCCTTGACGGGAGGCTACCATCTGTCTCCCAACAGCTGTTCCAAGGGTCCCCTCCCCCAACCTTCTCTGAGCCTTCGGGGTCCATGTGACCTGGCCATTTAGCCCATGGTGTGCAAAAAAGTGCCGCTCAGAGGTAAAACAACCCAACCCAACTTAGCTATACAGAGAGCCTGAACGAAACTCCCAAGAGTTTCGTTCAGGCTCTCTGGCTGGATTGCCACTTCGCATATCCAGCCAGAGAGGGAAATTTTGGTGGTCCACGGAGAATGAATGAAACATTCGAAATCAAAGCAAGAAACGTTTTTTCCACCTCGAAAGGAATAAATAAATCAGGGGAAAATATTACGAAACGTAAGACGTAAATAAAATTCTGTGATGTGATAGGTCGCAGACCTATTGATTTTAATTTTTATATTTCGTTTCTATCCTGATGCAAGATCTCGGTTGTGAATGTCCTTCGGAGTTCCGTTTCGTCTGTTTGCGTTGGTTGCCGAGAGGGAGCTTGGCACGTGTGAGGTGACGGGAGGTGTCGAGTGAAGCGGTTGCAGCTCGCCCGGGTCTTGCTTCTGATTGGCCCTTTTGGTCGGAGAGTTCCCAGGGTTGCCAGAGAGATATTGTCACGCTCGTCCTGGGAGAAACTTTTCGGTGTGGGTTGATCAGTCTAACAGACCAGGGTTCGTTTTTATCTATCTTTCTTTTGCACTCTTCGCTAAGTCCGACTTTAGTGAAATTCACTGGACTGACTTTTAGGCCATATTTCAGGGAGGGAAATTGTAAACTTAGACATCTCTTAAATTAGTGAGATGATAAACTTTTACCTAAGTATGTTAGGCGAAATTTAAAGAAATTTGCTTTGCTTGGGAAAAACCACGATCAGAGAAATCTGGAGTGGGTGCTTCATGAAAATTTGCGCTGTGTGCACATCACAATAACTTAGCAGAATACAGTTCTCGTTCCGGAGAAACTTCAACATGGTAGAGTTATTTTAATTTAACTTACTCTGCTTGTTGTCACTTTCACTTTTAAGTTTTACTTTCATTATTTTGTTTGAATGTTGTTCGAACTTAAGCTTACCTGAATGGAGTGAGTACTTATTCAATTAATTGTATGTAAAATCATCCACCTTTATAAGCCAGTGGTGGAACTTTGTTAAGCGTGAAAGTTAAATAAATTCAAAATTTTTGTTATTGTTCAAACAAAAATTGGGTCTTGGTCAATCATGTGAAATCTCTACTCGTCGCAACTACAGTTAGAGAATACGGGACTGCGTATTGCTAGCTTGGAGATTGTTCCTGGTTCGAATCTAAAATATTCTTTCGGCAACTCTTTCAAAATATTTGTGTGAAGGCATTAAATTTCGAAGTCAGATCATCAAGCTATTGACATGCAGTTCTAGATAGGATAATTATTTTAGTAAACGCGGAACATTTTAAGTTCATATCGCATGCCTCTAAGGGGAAAAAGTTGCGGGTGACAGATGTTTCTTCAATCCAGAGACTTGCAAAAACTCCAGAAATTCAAAGAACGAAAAAAAAAATCTGTTCAACTCATAAATGTAACAAAACTACGAACCACGTCTCCAGGAAACATGCCTGTCATGCTACCACGTGATAGCATAACAGGCATGTTTCCTGGAGACGTGGGTTCTAATCCCACTTATGGCAAACCATTTTTTTCACCTTATTATTTCATGAGTTCGATGTCTACAGGACATATCCTATGATTCTTTAATACTGATGACTTAGGATTTTTTTTCTTCTACTGAGAGACACCGTCGCTTCTCGAGTGAGGGTATCGAACTAATGAAGTGAATGAAGTCAATCGGATGCGAATATTTTACGACATGTTCTAAAGAGATTTGCGAAGGAAAAGAAGAGTGGTATTGTCATGATTGCCAACCTTTAGCTTTTGGGTTGTTTTACCTCTGAGTGACACTTTTTTGCACACCATGGGCTAAATGGCCAGGTCACATGGACCCCGAAGGCTCAGAGAAGGTTGGGGGAGGGGACCCACTGGAACAGTTGTTGGGAGACAGATGGTAGCCTCCCGTCAAGGCCATCCAGCGTGTTCTTTAACGTGCACAGGCTCTCCAGCACACTGAACCACGGCTTAACGTCCCATCCGACGGACGGCGCCTTTCCAAGCCCATCGGTGTCCCCTACTGACCGTGGGCGGGGCGGAGAATTTTGCGGAGATAAATCTCAACGCTGACCCAGCTGGGACTCGAACCTGGGAACTACAGATTACGAGCCTGGCGCGCTACCGACTGAGCCACCCCCAGCCCCCCAACCTTTAGCAATGGGTAAAAATAACATATAACGAAAAGTCACAATGTTGATTGTCGTACACTAAAATTAAATCTTTTGTAAATACAGTTTAAAAATTGCTGAACAGTTTTACATAATATTCGAAAAATATCCCTTTATATTTTATCTATAGGCATAAAAATATCTAAAAGATACGTCATTGTGTGTATTACAAAGAAACGAATCAGAAGTCACAATATTACAAGTATTTATTTGTGTGCCAACATAAAGACAAAACAAAACAACGGACGGTCAGACAACAGCGACTACGCTTTGGGCTTCACCGTCTGCTTTGCGACAAGGCACTGGAGGAACGTATACCACGTGTTGTTTCTGACTAATCCATCACAGACGTTATCTAACAGATTGCTCAGGTGGTACACCAGACTACTGTGCCTTATGCTGTTCACTTCCTGTGTCCTGAGTATCCTTTACAACGCTGGGAACGGACATCTCTTCCTGCTGTGGCTCAACGACATCACTTGACCCTCGTTGTGGATGCGTCTCCTCGAGTAGGAGAGTTGTTGTTGCGGAGAACTGAATCGAGTTCATTGGATTTGCCGCAGCAATCGATTCTTCAGGAACAGTCTTTCCAGTTGCTCCTGATGGTGAAGAGAGGGATTCATTGGAATCCTGGACGTATATTTCGGATGTTTGCCACTGAACATCTACGACTTCTCCTCCAGAATCCTCTTCTTCTTCAACATCTTCCTCGGGATCCGAAGGCACGTGGTCGCGCTCGGGACTCTGGGAAATGTCCACTAAAAGTCCCACATCTGGTTCGTGTTGCTCAGGTTGGGTTTTCATTGTACTGCAAAGGCTCACACCTGCAGATGTGGCATCTCTTACTTTATTCTGCATTGCAGAACCAGCATCACTGAGAGAAGACTGCAAGTCCTCTCTCTCCTCGTTATCCTCTGCGACATCATCCTTTGCTTGAGATACTCTGATGACCTCCTCGACTGTCTGTACAGGTTCCTTGTCCTCGGTAGATGATTCCAAAGCAGAATTCTCAGCAGGAGGCTTGAAATCTTTGCGCACTTTGTAGCCACGAAACGCGGCTTGAATCTTTGTAGCAGCATGCTCAGGACCTTTTTCCTCTTCACTTACAACTTCTCCTTCAATCGTGACGGATTCTTCGTCGAATTTCACAGATGAAGACTTGTCGCTTTCCGCGTGAATCTCCTCCACATCTGCTGGATGGGATGCAACAAGCACGGAACTATTAGGACTCTCGACGTCACTGATAACTTTACTTGGTGGATGATCAAGGGGCTCGGACTTTATTCCATCGAGGTGTTTCCTCGTTCTGTAGCCTCTGTAGAGAGCTTGGATTTTAACTGCAGCATTCTCTTCACCAGTACCTTCTGATGAAACTTCAGCTTCTTCCTCGCCCTCAGGACCGACAATCTCTTCCTCTGCAACAACTTCACTTTGTGGAGATATTTCTTCCGATACGCCATCTGAAGGAGAAATTAGGAACTCATTAGCTATTGACAAGTACCCTATCTTTGATCAATATTTACGAGTAGAGAATTACAACTGTCTCGTTTAGAAATATTTATGAACTGTCAATTATCAAATAATTAGAAAATTGTGATTCAGTGAGTCAAAAAAGTACGGTGACAAAAGGCACAAATTATTTCCTACAGCAAATTAAACATAAAAGTAGAGAAACACGTAATATAGTCGCAATAGAATGCTTCCTGTTTGCTGGGGTTGTAAACGACCTTCCGGTGTCAAGGTCATCCCTTGCAGCTCGAATTGTGCGGAATCTATACGAGTTTCAAACTTTACGAGGTATTCTACTGCTTATCCAGTACACTTGAACTCCTTTAGTTTGACAATCCCAAAGTACCGCTACATCAGACCATGAGAAATGTGCAAGTTCTATGAAACTAAAAATAATATGCAAAGTACTGAATTGTTCTGTTACAATGCAGGTAAAGTCAGCAATAAATTAAGAGTTATTATATTTGATATGCAGTTGTAAATAAAAACATTTGAGTGTCAGGTGTATGGCTAAGTGCTAACACAAAATTAATGTGCAAAATAAGGAATTGTTTTATTACAAGTAATTGCAGGCAATTAGAAAATATATAATAAGGACAGATAACTCCCTAATTACCATGCAACAATTCACAGAACTAAAGCTTGCCACCTGGATGTTCGTAAACAAACGTATGACTCTCCAACAGGCGAGAGTTTGGAATGACCGAGGCGACCTTTCGTCAAAAACATCGAATCACAAAAGCATTCAGAGAAAGACCATTTAGGGAGCTTGTCGAGTGGTTAGCGCGCTTGGCTACTAATCTCTGGGACCTGGGTTCGAGCCCCGGGTAAGGCATGGATGTATGTATCGTTTTTCTGCTGAGGTCCTGCCATTCTCACAGACCTTCTACTATGGCATATAAACTGACAGGCTCCTGTCAGACCTCTGTGGCAAGCAGCTGCTTGAGGGGGTATTTATTTTATTTACATTGGATCGTGTGAGCTCACAAAAACCTGGATCGTGTGGGCCCACTCACAGAAATATTGAGCGTGTGCAGTTACCGTTCACAGCAAACTGTGCACATCATATTTACTCATACATACAACTCATGCACATCATATTACATCATATTTACATACTGTGCACATCATATTGGAGCGTGTGCAGTAACTGCACACGCTCCAGTTTGCTGTGAACGGTAACTGGAGCGTGTACAGTTGCTGTACACGTTCCTGAGGTCCTGCCATCGTCTCAGACCTTCTACTATAGCATATAAACTGACAGGCTCCTGTCAGACCTCTGTGGCAAGCAGCTGCTTGAGGGGGTATTTATTATTTATTTATTTATGAAGCAGAGGAGCTTCTGGACCATGGAATACAGAACAAAAAGAATTCTGCTTTTAAAATTAAAGAAAAATCAAAGTCTTAACAAATGTGAGTAAATTTGATCAGATTTACTATTGCCAAGAATACTATCGAAAGGACGTCTTCTAGCAGGAATCGAATAGAAAAATCATCCATCCATTTACTTCCACGTGCCTTCCTAGGCAACAGTGCATGTTGACGTAGTGACGTAAATTAGCAATATCTTTCTTACGAGCTTTTTTAAAAGTTATTAAAAAGGTTGTGAAATCTAGAATTATCAATTGTTATGAGAAACAGATATTTTCCATCACTCACAGTTTGGAATTAGAGAGAGAAAGAACAGGACATATTAGATCTTACTGGAAAGATAATTAATAGTATAAATGAAGATGAAATATTTTAGGAGTTTTTCTTGACGTTAAAAAAGTTTCGATGAAGTAAATCATAAAATACTCTTGGCTAAACGTTATATACCGGCGGAAATTGAAAAAAAAAACGCCATTAACAATTGAAGCGTAATCTATGAGATTTATTTAGTAGAAACAACTAGTTGAGAAAGGACAGTGATCACACGTGTGAAGTGATTCAATGTTTATTTTACTTTTTAATGAGTTTTACATTTTACAGAAGGCACATTTTAATAAGGTGTTGCACCTCCTCGAGCAGCAATACAATCTTTCAATCTGGCATGCAATCGGTCGTCAAATGCTGGATATCATGCTGAGAGACACCATTCCATGCACTTTCAACTTGAACACGTAATTCAGCAATAGTCATTGCCTGTCGTGGTGGTGCAGAAGAGCCTTTGTCCGATCCAGTTCCATACATGCTCGATTGGAGACAAGTCCGGAGAGCATGCTGCCCAAAGGAGTTGGTGCACTGCCTGAAGAGCATGTTGCGTTGTCAGGACAGAGTGTGAGCGGGCATTATCCTGCTGGAATATTGAATTTGGGATTACACTCAAATATGGCAAGACGACTGGCTGTACGATGTAGCTGATAGACTGGCTGTACGATGTCGCTGATATACGTATTGCTATTCAATGTACCCTATACAAATGCCAGACATGTACGAGAGTGATAGCTAATCGCTCCCCACACCATGATACCCAGCATGGGCCCTGTGTGTTGCTGGTGGATGCAGGATGGAAGGAGCCGCTCACCTTGTCGCCAGTAGTCATGCTACTTTTATAGAAGGGGAGCGGAAAAGTTCCTTCCCCCTTCCCATGCGTGTTCGCTGGATGCTTTCTGTTGCTAGGTTAAGGGATGCAGCCCTTCGACCCCCACTGGGCTGCACTCGGCATCCCCTTTAACACCACCCATACTCCAAGTCCCTACTGGTCTCCTCTGAGACAAACTTCATCTTCTACTTCTAGGCTTCTCTTTTGCCAAGCACGTGTAGTGTCGTGAGACGGAGCACGTGCTTTCCCCATGGGGAGTGGGTCCTTCGGGACCCACTCCCACCCTGTATTAAAGAGAGGTGTAACCCTTTAGTCTCTAGGTCTGGTTGGTTGTTACCCCTTCAGTCTCTAGGTTTGATTGGTCATTAACCCTTTTGCCCCTCAATTTTTAATTGGATGACCTCATTTTTCTGGAATGTGATTGGACGTGTTGCTCATTGGTGGAGGTTTTGAACGAAAAGGCGCTGCAGCGGTTCGAAGCAACAATCATGGCTTTTGCAGACGTTGTTCTGGAAATCTGTTCAGCAGTATTGGTGTGGTCAGCCTGATGATCAATTAGTACCTGTGTTTCCCAGACTATTGGAGCAGCTAGTGTGCAACAGTATTATCAGACGCCTACCCGATCCTTCTGTAGAGAAAATGCCCCCCCCCCCCCCGATAGGGGACCACCTTGTCATGGTGGTGGTGGGGGGCCTAGGGCCCAGCAAACCAGCTGAAGGCTTTGCCGGCCGGATTGGGTCCCTGGCTGAAGCATTGCCAAAGCCAACTGAGGTCGACGATGCTGCCAACCGGTTCCTTAGCCGGTTGGTCGGTGACAGCGTCTGAGACTTCACCTATCAGGAGCTCTGGGTGAGCTGTTCGAGGGCTCGGCAGAATGGGATTGGCTCCTAGTAGGCCAGAGCCCTCACAAAAGTCTGGGTCTTACTAAGAGTCTCCACTCTGGACGCCGATCGAACTTGGATCTATATATCCTTGTTCATGGCTAACCGGGGAATAGATTAAAGTTAGGTTTCTTCCGGTGGTCAGCTTTCCTTTTATAGGACTGCTGCCATGTGAGGCTGGGGTTGAGGTGCGCCTATAGGGCGTATTCCTTGCCCCCGGCTCTAGATAAGCACGGCTTTTCATAACCAGGTAGTGCTGTACAAGCGGAACCGGGAATTGCCGTGGTTGCATAAGATCGCAACGAAAGAGATTCAGTGTAGAGAAAATGGCTCTGACGTGCACACTGAAAGCCCACAAATATGGTTATCCTGTACTTGAAGGACTTGAGCATGTCGACTTTGAAGACTTGGTTGAGACAGTGAAGGCAGCCAGTGGCCTCTCCCAGTGAACGACATCCTCATCAGCGTGAAGTCAGGTATGCTAGATATTAGCTGTGTTCCAGATCATTGCGAAATATGTCACGTCTGCTGCGTCTTAGATTTAGACGGATTCACCATGAGGGGTAAATTCCTGACCCGTGAACTAGGTTATTCGGATTGTAGGGTCTACTGTAGTCTACAGATTCGACCTTTCCTTTGTGATGGACATTCCTCAGAAGGAATGGAAAACAATTCATTATGTGTCCAAACGTTATGTGAATCAATTCTGGCCTCAGGCAATGAAATCGAATCCTCTACTGTTATGCGCTAACAAAGTGACATCTCTAAATTTAGGCTTACCGTTCTGGGTAGATAGCAACCAGTCCATGAAGGTACCTGTATGCTCGAACTCTTCATATTTCCATACACCATCCCCCTCTTCATAGGTGACGATGCATAGAACGGAGGTTAATAAACCATCTTCTTCCACCATCTCTATATCAAAATAGAGACGGCTTCCGGTGACTTCACATTCTTTAGCCAGTTTGACACACTCCAGTTCTTTCTGCACACACTGGTGAGGAGGATCAGCGGTCTGGTAAATGATCCCACAGTCGACACACCTGTGTCGATTAGCACAGGTTCCATTAAGGAGATGTGATGTCAGACACTGCTGGCCTTTAAAGTAACCCCGGCACAATTCACAAAAGATGCTAGTACCCTTTTTTCCACAGTCTGCCGTCATACATGCCCAGAAGATATTTTTACAAATGTGTGCCTTGTGGTGAATGAGTTTCAGACAAGGCATGCAGAAGGTCTTCGCACGGAAGTACCCTACCGGTTCAGTGATGACGGAAAAGTGGTCATTGTCATGTAACAGGTAAATGATGTTTTCTGCATCTTTCTTGCCAGCGAGATCACTTCAAAGTCGTCCTTTCCCAAAATACGATGATTCTGTATTCGGGATACAGGCAGATCTGAAAGGTGTGAAGTTCAGGGAAACCGCACTTGTCCTCAGGGACCCTGGCCTCACGATGCCAGGCTTTAGCCTCATCCCTCTGTCATCCAGAATCTCGCTCGCAGATGTACTTGAACGCCCCATCTGTCATCTTACCCTGCTTTTTTAAACACAGGGCATGGGCGACAACAAGACTTCGGATGAGACACAATTTATCATCATTTTGAATTCTGATAACAGACTGTTTACTGGTGTTGAACGCCTCGAGGTTCGCTAGAGGTCTGCGTCGTGGTCCAGGGATGTTACCGACGCTTCCGGAACATTCCAGATCGGCAGCTGCCAGATCAAAATATAAATCTTCATGTGTAGCGATCGCATTGTTAGATTGAAGAACCTTCTCAACTGTAGCCATAAATTTCTCTGCCGTGACCTCATTATGTGAGGTCAGCGACAGGTTGATTGGATTTCAGAGGTACTTGAACTGGACGCACAGTCTGACGTGACTGTACTCCTTCTCTGGCAATAGTTCTTTAAAGATGTTCTTTCGAACTTCCAAAAGAGTGTCAGTAAATTCAAGGGGATTCACAAATTCAAAGTTAATTAAACGAACCGTGTGAGTCGTGCACTGCACCTTATATTTTGAAGAGCGATAACTGCTGGTCTTTGTAATCGTGTAACCTGCCTCATTGGCGGCGGGCGTTGGCATGAGAATGGCTGCGGAAGTGCTTGGCTGCTGCTGCTCTGTTATCATGGTAATGGCTGGCGCAGGCACGCTTGCTCATTCCTCGGCGTGCGGCAGTACATTGCGCGGTGCTTCCGCTCTCTGGCATTTCGACAATGGCGCCGTCTGTCCCAGCCATCTCTTGAGACTAAGGCATGATCTCGACGCAGGTACGGTAGGTGCGGGAGATACTGAGGTGTCTCCTTTGTCGGTGTGTGGCGGGCTTGTCCAACCATGGTAGATGGAACCTCTAGTCTCACACACTTCGGTGCCTGGTCGCTCTTTCTCCATCTCTTGAGACCACCCTAGCTAAAATAGCATCTAGCTCACGCTGAATGTTGTCTAAGGAGGCTAATTTCTCTTCATAGGTGAGATCCATTGCTTAATGACTTCTTCCGCGCTGTGAAGGAGTTTATAAATTGCTTCATACACATGCGCGAATCCACCCACCTTCACCTCCCTCCAATGGGATGTTTTAAATTCCTTCCCCCTGTGACCATACTGGTTTTTTCTTTGGATAGGAGGTTGCATCACAAGCCTGCTTAAATGTCACACCTGGAGAGTCCATCTTCCCACGCTTCTATTGTATACTGACATGAGTTATGGCATTTCTCGACGTGTTTAGAGTATACCTGGTGCGGATCATCTTAGAGCGACCTTTCAATGCTGACGTGAGTTATGGTTTCTTTTCTTCGCTACCTCCCCCGCTTCTGTTACAATGGAGCAATGCGTGGACGGGAAAAACTTCCCTTGGGGTTTTCTTATCGCCAACCCAAGACTTCCATTCATTGTCAGTAGCGCCTCTTCTGTTAAATGGAACGTGTCATTGGGTAAGATTCGGTAACAGGTAATGGCCCTTCCGAGTGGACGTTATGCCCCCTTGAAGGACCCTTGACTAAGAAGCATCCCAAAACGACATTGTTATGAGTGCACACTGTCAGTCCCCTATAATTATGTGAGGTCGAACTAGACAGAACAGGTTCTGACAAACCTCCTTTAGCACTATCACATTATGTTATTCAGTGTCCTGGTTTATTGTACATCGACTTGTATTACCTACAGCACCCGACCTCCAGCGAACACTTTCTTCCTCCCTTTCCTTTGGTGACGTGAGTTACGGGACTTTTTCGTTGCCAATCAGATACTAGGTAATAGGTATGGGCACTGTTCATAGACACACCCTTACTGCAGGTAGCAGGGATCCCAAAGGACATTGTCGCCCTCCCTCTTATTAGACTTACCTGTCTAAGTAGCAGGTAATGCGTCGACTATAATTATTTTGTCAACAGAGCCGCCCTTGAAGCAATTCGTCCACAGCGACTATTCAGAGACACGCTTCATTCAAGAGCATTGTCGTAGGGAGCTGTTACATTTGCTAAGTACAATATCCCTTCCCAATGCTTCTCAAAGCACCTCGCTCTTGAATGAGGGGACCTCCCAGAATAGGAATGACACTCAAGAAACAATGAGAGCGATAGAACCTGGTCCGTTACCCTACCTTTCAATATTGACATTTTCACTGATGCTATCGCGTTTAGAGACCACCTGTGTGAACAGTTCATGAAGGGGGAAAAGGCTGACTACCAATAAAATTCGTAGCCCCATCCTAGGATGTCGAACTATCAGAAAAAAATCTGTAGTCACAGTCTCTCAAGCTTCCTGTGAACACGCAGCGATGATGTCATTTCAGACACGCCCCTTCCAAAGAGTAGGAAACCTAGCAACAGAAAGCATCCAGCAAACACGGAGGGGGAGGGGGAAGAAACTTTTCCTCTTCCTTTCTAAAAATGTTGTACGACTACTGTCGCCTTTGGACGCATAAACGACTATCAGACGCTCCTAAACAGAATTGACTTTCATCACTGAAGACCACAGATGGCCATTCTTCCCTCTAATGAATTCGTTCTTGACAACACTGCAAACATGCTCGACAGTGACGATGTGACAGTGGTAACAGTACCAGTGGCACGTGTGCCCATAATTCTGCTTCGAAAAGAAGAATGCATATCATCCTTGTAGTATGACAAGGATGATATGCATTCTTCTTTTCGAAGGATCGAATTTATGATGCCGTAGTCGTCCACTCTGCCACCGCCGCCCTTCTGATACGCCGATCTTCTCATGCATCCATAACCGTGTGTTGCCCCGAACCACGTCTGTGAGTGTGTGAATGATTTGCAAATGAACATGCAATTTGACGAAAAGACCCACTATATCGACCTCAATCAAATTCCGCCAACTGATCAAATGTTGTGCGCCTGCAATGTCCAGGTATGGTAGGTTCTTCAAAGAACACTGAACAACACGACACAAGACAAATAACTTTTTTCTTCACGCCTTAGTCTTTAAATACTCGCTGCATACATTAGCATGTTGTCGTCCTCAGTGACGTCATCATTTCATCCAATGACTTTCAATCTTGGATTACGGTTTCTGCTGCCCTTAACTATTAACATATTATAATATGACGTTCCTAAAGGAATTCCTTCCGGGTGCTCTTTTTCAATTTCCGCCAGTGTATAAGAGGTATATCATGTATTTGCTTTGAATGGTTTAAGCCTTGCTTGAAAATTATGGAATAAACTGTACGTTAGAGTCTAAAACAAGCAATTACATGTTTGTTAGTAATGTGGATCCATAGCAATTTTTGGTCCTATCTTATTCTTGTTTTTTTTCAATGATTTCTGTAATTTAAAGTTAAATGGTTCACTAGTTATGCAGACGATGCTACCCTTGTATACTTTGCTACAGATATAACTGAACTTCGTTTTAACGTTCAACAAGATCTGTAACAAATACAATGGCGGTTTTCTACAAATAAATTCAGATCAAATATTCAAGAAACAAAATTTATCTTACTTAATTTGATGAAAAGTGATACAGTCCTCACCCGAAAGCATCGTGACATTAAAAAAATAAAAAAAATAAATACCCCCTCAAACAGCTGCTTGCCACAGAGGTCTGACAGGAGCCTGTCAGTTTATATGCCATAGTAGAAGGTCTGAGAGGATGGCAGGACCTCAGGAACGTGTACAGCAACTGTACACGCTCCAGTTACCGTTCACAGCAAACTGGAGCGTGTGCAGTTACTGCACACGCTCCAGTTTGCTGTGAATGGTAACTGCACACGCTCAATATTTCTGTGAGTGAGCCCACACGATCCAGGTTTTTGTGAGCTCACACGATCCAATGTAAATAAAATAAATACCCCCTCAAGCAGCTGCTTGCCACAGAGGTCTGACAGGAGCCTGTCAGTTTATATGCCACAGTAGGAGATCTGAGAGGATGGCAGGACCTCAGCAGAAAAACGACACACACATCCATGCCTAATACCGGGGCTCGAACCCAGATCTCTTAGATCAGTAGCCAAGCGTGCTAACCACTCGGCCACGGGACGGCTAAATCGTGACATTAACTGTGATAATTCTTTTTTGTGCGATTATCCAGCCATGGAAAGAGCAAATAATTTCAAATACCTGGGTGTAACTATAGATCACAGTTTGAAATGGAAAACTCATGGAAATATATTAACCAAAAATTTTAATTTGTATTGTAGATTTTATTTCTTAAAAATCAATTACATTTCGGCCATTCTTTATTAAGCATTGTTCTTCCCTGTTGTACGATATGGGATTCGTAATTGGGGTGGTGATAGGGACAATGAAAGCAATTTAAAAACTTATCGATTCTACAGTGAATCTAATAAATGCTGACCATTTTTATTTTATTAGACAAATTTACATGTCTAAAATATTATTATTTTTATACTTAAATCAGAACTGCATAGTTCATTTGCATTTACCTTATAATTCTAGATCTCGCCTTTTATTTCATGTACTGCTACGTCATCAAAATATTACAAAACATTTTTTTTGGCACCCAAATTATTTAATAACTTATAGTTATATTTAGGGATGAAAGAAATACAAATTAACTTTAAAAGAGGTTTAAAAAGCATATTTTTTGTGTTCAAGATTTGGAACATTTCTTAAGTTAATTTATATTTTTTTATATTTTTGTGTTTTTTTTTACTTCAATTAGTTATGTGTAGCATTCACATTTATATATATATTTTTCTCCTTCGAATCAAAAATATGGTAGTAATTTTTTCTAATTCCTGAACGGGCAATGAATTTTTCGCTTGGTGTTGAACATGTAAATATTTACAGTTTCTTTTTCAGTTTTCATTTTACTGTTCCGATTTGTTCTCAAGGTATTTAAGGTATTTTATAATTTGTGAATATTTCATCTGTCTATGATGTGTGCATTCACTTTCATTTTGAGATTTTGAGAATAAATCAATTATTATTATTGAAAAGATTATTAACATAAATAATTGCCTGTTTAATTTTAACTGTGAACATAACAAAAGAAAAACAAATTGAAAATATCAGGAAAGAAACAAAATATATGTATAATAGAAGAATTTATGTTACACTATTATCACATCCCATATTTCATTTGCATTTCTCATTGCTTTGCATTTCTTCCAACACAGATTTATTCTTTAAGCAATATTCATAAAAAATCTCACAAGTGAAATCTTTAAAATTTAACTGAACTATTTATAAACTTTTAACAGAATCTGTTAAAAGTTGATTTCTCTCTTCCATCCAACTGATCAGCATTTATAAGGCTGAATGCTCGTTCTCCATTTGCATTTTGTGCTGATATGGCGAAGAAAAAAACACAAAATTTTACAAATTCTGATGTTCTGCTTTCACTTTGTTTGAAATATTTCACCCAATTTTCGTCTGGTAAATATACTTGAACACTTATAACTTTTTTTCATCTCAATCACAAAACTTTTCGAATTGACACTGGGTTCAAATAATAAGAAGCCATCGATTTCCATGACTTTTAATTTTAAATTGGTAATTAACCTCATCCATTCAAATATTTTGAACTATTCAAAATACGTGGTCCAGTTGCAGGGCCGCCGACAGGGGGTGGGGGGGGGGGGGGGGTATGAGGACTAGTGCATAGGGGCCCGTCAGCAATAAGGGCCCGTCAGATTAAGTGACTCTACTTTTTCTTACAAAAATTATTCTTAGTTAGGCTATATATCGATCCTATGCTAAAAGGTTTTATGTGACACAAACTGTGTAGGCCTTTGTTTTTGCATGCCTGACTGCGCAACAAGCTTTTTTTCCTCTGTATGTCATCATTGTGTCCAGAATAATTGCTATTAATGATTTGTAAAGATAAAAAGTTTTCAGGGGGGGGGGGGGGGGGGCGAGCATAATATTACATAAAAAAAATAAAAAATAAATACCCCCTCAAGCAGCTGCTTGCCACAGAGGTCTGACAGGAGCCTGCCAGTTTATATGCCACAGTAGAAGGTCTGAGAGGATGGCAGGACCTCAGCAGAAAAACGACACATACATCCATGCCTTATCCGGGGCTCGAACCCAGGTCCCGTAGATCAGTAGCCAAGCGTGCTAACCACTCGGCCATGGGACGGCAAAGCAGCTACATAGGGACCCATAAATTCTCTCGGCGGCCCTGTCTAGTTGTTTAGGTACGACATTACACCTTCCTAAACACTTCTGAATTCATTTTTCATTGAACCACTTCTCAGGTTTTCTTTGCTTTTCCTTATTACTTTTACTTTCACTGGTAATAATTCCCGAGTTTTGCTTTCGAATAATGTTTTTTTCTACTTAACTGAAAATTGAAGTGATTTCTATAACAGAGTTTTTTTTTCTCTTTCCAACGGCTTCCATTTTGGATAACCATCACTCAATAAGTTTCAAATGAAAACTTCATCTTGAGATAAAAAAAAAAGTAAGATTTTAGACCTGGGCCGTGACCGTGTGGTTAGCACGCTTGTCTATTGATCAACGGGACCTGGGTTCGAGCCACTGATGTTTGTGTTGCTTTTTTCTGAGGTCCCACCATCCTCAGAGATATTTATTTTACTATGCCGTATAAACTGACAGACCTCTTGGAAAGCAGCTGCTTGAGGGAATATTTATTTTTTTATATTTGGAGAGTTATGTTGATTACTGGAAATAAAGACTACCATTCAGTCTTTGATCGGAAAACATTTTCTCTACTCGGTGGCAACAAAATTCTTTTAATGCTTCGGTACGAACTGTACAGTCGCTCAAAAAAGTATCCGAACACCATGGTTGATTACAGAATTCGGAAAAAAATCTGGCAGCGATTTTTTTAGAAATGAGTGATCTGGCAACCTTCGTGTCACGTGACACGAAGGTTTTTCTGAATTCTGTAATCAACCATGGTGTTCGGATACTTTTTTGAGCGACTGTACACTCGGTCAAAAAAGTATCCGAACGCTATGGTTGATTAAGGAATTCAGAAAAAAATATCTGGCAACGATTTTTTTTAGAAATTAGGATCAGGCTACCTTCGTGTACAGTACACAAAGGTTGCCAGATCATTAATTTCTAAAGAAATTGTTGCCATATATTTTTTCTGAATTCCTTAATCAACCATAACGTTCGGATACTTTTTTGAGCGACTGTACATATGGAGAAAAAAAGTTGCAAATATTTAAAGCAATTGATTCCACATCTCTTATTAATCCAACGAGAGCATATTGTATGCAGTTATTCAGTAGACGTTGGGATATCCGATCCCAATCAAAGGTTTATTTAAGTAATTGGAAGACGAACTATATTGTTCATTCCTCTTCGTTACATCCTACTAAAATCTGGCCTACAATTATCTCCCATAAATGGAATATTAGATTTTTTTTCTTCCAACATAGTTTATCAATAAATGGCAGCTCGCCTGCTGTGTATTTTCACCAGGTACTGATATTATTCCTTGACAAAATATTGAATTATTATTGGAATCATTTTGATCGCATTGTGATTTAATCCATCAGTACAAACACTAATATAGAAAACATTTGTTTATCTTTCCCAATGTTGATTTCAGCAAATGAGAAGCCAAAATTTTGCTAATGATGGCTTCTGTTTTCGTTCTTGATAAAGAAATTTTTTAAGCTACCTCTGAGTCCGAAAATAAATGCAGATATAATTTTGCAATACATGATTTGTGCTGATTTGAATACTGATTTGTGAAGTGGTGATGCTTAACATCATAAAAAGTCACTAAAATTTTATTTTCAGATTTGCAGCACAAATTGACTAGCCAATTTACTAAAACTACTGATGAAGTGAATGGTTGTTGACTGCAAGTTTTGTTCCAGGTCAGCCTTTCCTTTGTTGCCAATGGGAACTGCTCTGTTACGCAAAAGAATTGGAATCAATTTTCATTCTTTTGAACATACGATATTATTTTCCTTTCGACAATAAAAATAAACCAAGAGAAATGAAGAAATTTAAACAACTAAATGTAAATTGCTAACTAATGTGACTTTTCTTAACGATTTTATAAAACAAACATCAATGCAGCAACAACCACCACCCAGCAGGAGCTACAAATGATTGAGTCAGACCGAGGTTAGATTGTACAGTCGCTCAAAAAAGTATCCGAACACTGTGGTTGATTACAGAATTCAGAAAAAATATCTGGTATCGATCTTTTTAGAAATTAGTGATCTGGCAACCTTCGTGTCACGTGATTACAGAATTCAGGAAAAATATCTGGAGCGTGTACAGCAACTGTACACGCTCCAGTTACCGTTCACAGCAAACTGGAGCGTGTGCAGTTACTGCACAATTTGCTGTGAACGGTAACTGCACACGCTCAATATTTCCGTGAGTGAGCCCACACGATCTAGTATCAAAATAATATGACCACCTACAGTCGCTCAAAAAAAGTATCCGAACACTATGGTTGATTACAGAATTCAGAAAAAATATCTGGCAGCGATATTTTTAGAAATTAGTGATCTGGCAACCTTCGTGTCACGTGACACGAAGGTACCAGAAGCGACTGTACTTTATGGCTACTGCTACTCCTCTTCCTCTGATTGCTACGAAGCATATTCTTAAACAGCGGCGCAGATGGACTTTAGAATTAAATGGCCCTACAAAAACGTTAGAAATTTTAGCTCAAATAGAATGCACGTACTCTTAAAAGAGTAATCTTGGTATCATAGGCGCTGCCATAAACCCTTCCATGAGATATTGCGTCAAAAAGTCAAGTTTCTGCACGGACTTTTTTCACCTCATTTTTTACCTAGTTTTCAGAAGAAAAAAGAGATAACGTTTTCAATTTGTCGCATGTTCGTCTTCCAAGTCAATGCTAACCTCGTGACCTTCACGAGGTTAGCATTGTCAATGCTATTATTATATTGTATTATTATTGTCAATGCTAACCTCGTGACCTTCACAATCCACCAGCAAAATTTCGACATTTTTGTGTTTAAAAATAAATAAAAAAAATTGCTTTTGGGTTGGGTAGGTATTGAGGAAATATCACGATTCAGACTTTTAAAAATTGCCCAAAAACTTTAATTGCGACATTTAACGGAGGGCAAATTTGAAAATTGCCCACTTTTTAACGAATATTGCAAAAGATGTATTCATTTTGATGGTTAAATGTAAAGGTAACGAGGCTTCCTTTGACAGCAATGAATTACCCAACTGAGAGGAATGAATTACCCAACTGAGAAGAAGGGAGCCAACTCTTTTGTTTATCAGGGGCGGGGGTGGCTCAGTCGGTAGCGCGCCAGGCTCGTAATCTGTAGTTCCCAGGTTCGAGTCCCAGCTGGGTCAGCGTTGAGATTTATCTCCGCAAAATTCCCCGCCCTGCCCACGGTCAGTAGGGGACACCGATGGGCTTGGAAAGGCAGCCGTCCGTCGGATGGGACGTTAAGCCGTGGCCCCGTGTGCGGGAGAGCCATACCCTGTGCACGTTAAAGAACACGCTGGATGGCCTTGACGGGAGGCTACCATCTGTCTCCCAACAGCTGTTCCAGTGGGTCCCCTCCCCCAACCTTCTCTGAGCCTTCGGGGTCCATGTGACCTGGCCATTTAGCCCATGGTGTGCAAAAAAGTGCCGCTCAGAGGTAAAGCAACCCAACTTTTGTTTATCAGATGTCTTACGTAGGTTTAGTTACACCTAAGGTGGGTGGGAAATCTAACTATTTCGTTTTAATGGGAAACTCTTTTTCAATTGTATTTATACTAATGAAATACACCTATCCCTCGATTACATCCAAGATTTCGATTTACACGGTTCCGCACAAAACCGTGTAAATCGAAATCTTGGATTTTGCTATGTAAAATCGTGTAAAACGAAAAAAACACTAAAATGTGCATAATTCAGTTTCGATTTACACGGTTTGGATTTCGATTTACACGGTTTTGTGCGGAACCTATCTTCAGTGTAAATCGAGGGATAGGTGTATTATAATTGGCACTTTTAAATCCTTAAGTAGTTTTAATTTATATCGTAAGAGGTCAAAGTTTTAACGAATATTGCAAACTTTTAACGAATATTGCAGGTGCAGAACGAATATTGCAGGTGCAGAACGAATATTGCAGGCAATATTGCGAAACACGGCAAAACTTTTAACGAATATTGCAGGTGATCTGTTTATGGAAGAAATTTGCCATTTCAGCAGTGGAGCGTCAAAAGATTTCCAACTGCCAGCAACAATCTGCCCTCTTTTCTCAGAGGAGTGTCAGGAAAGCAACATTTAAAATTTAAGGACTAAGAGAAAAATGCTTCATGTTGAATAATTACTAATAAAATACTACTATCTGCATTTTCCTGCCATCATCCATTAGATGGAATTAAAGCTTTTAAGAAATGAAAAAGTATGTAAACGAAAAAGTTTCTCTTTGAAAACGAGATTACGATATGCGCCAGGGGCGATGCGTATTCTTCTAGTTTTTACATGCTCAGATAATTTTCATTTACATCGTTATAAGGTACTAAATAAAATGTGAGATTTGTAATGACTGTTTCAGGTGGTCTGTTTATGGTAGAAATTCACTGACAGTAAAATTTGCTCCCTTTCGGGGACAAACTCCCCGAAAGGGAGAGAGTAAACAACTTTTTCTTTTTAAGGAAAAAGAAGAGAAATATTTCTTATATTACTATGTACTAATTATTACTGTATTGACATACAGAGCCGTCCTGTGGCCGCGTGGTTAGCACGCTTAGCTTCTGATCTAAGGGACCTGGGTTGTAGCCCGGGTAAGGAATGGATGTTTGTGTCGTTTTTCTGCTGAGGTCCTGCCATCCTCTCAGACCTTCTACTATGGCATATAAACTGACAGTCCCTTGTCAGACCTCTGTGGCAAGCAGATGCTTGAGGGGGTATTTATTTATTTTATTTATTTGACATACAGTTAGTATAATAATAAAATATTGCTATTTGCATTTTCCTAATCATCCCCATCTGTCTCCCAACAGCTGTTCCAGTGGGTCCCCTCCCCCAACCTTCTCTGAGCCTTCGGGGTCCATGTGACCTGGCCATTTAGCCCATGGTGTGCAAAAAAGTGCCGCTCAGAGTTAAAACAACCCAACCCAACCTAATCATCCATTAGTTCGAATTAAAACTCTTAAAGCGTTAAAAACTCAATAAATGAAATACCTCATTCTCTTCGAAAACGAAATTCCCATATTCCTCAAAGGAGATATGGGTTTTCCTATTTTATAATGTGTCATTTGAAATTTGATATTAGAACTTTATGACATAATTTCTCAAATGCTTCGCTGACCAGTTCCAAATTTCCTGATATAAATATATATATATAATAATAATATAAATAATGATATAAATATATAATATATTAAATATCACTCTGTATTGGAATAGCAATTCAAATCTTTAATCATAACAGAACCAGAGTTCGAATTTAAAACCACTTTTATTTTTTCCCTTGATTAGGGGTTTGGGTTGTTTTACCTCTCAGCGGCACTTTTTTTGCACACTATGGGCTAAATGATCAGGTCATAAGGACCCTGAAGGCTCAGAGAAGGTTGGGAAAGGGGACTCACTGGAACAGCTATTGGGAGACAGATGATAGCCTCCCGTCAAGGTCATCCAGCTTGTTCTGTAACGTGCACAGGGTATGTCTCTCCCGCACACGGGGCCACGGCTTAACATCCATCCGATGGACGGCGGCCTTTTCAAGTTCCTCGGTGTCCCTTACTGACCGTGGGAAGGGCCGGGAGTTTCACAAAGATAAACCTCAACGCTGGTCCAGTTCGAACTCGAACCCGAGAACTGCAAATTACGAGCTTGGCACGCTACCGACTGAGCCACCCCCGCTCCTTGATTAGGGAAAATTAACTTGAAGGGATCAATTCGAATTTTAATGCTAATCTGCGCAGCGATTACCATTTCCTATAGGTATAGAAGAGTATATATTTTTCCTTCTAGCAAACGCCCATTTTGAACTCTAAATTGGCCACTGCAACTTGGATGGCAACCAAAAACACTCTGTCGAATTTTGAAGTATCGACCACGAGTTTCCGATCAGTTATGGCTGCCACAAACAGACATCTCCTTTTATTATTACAGATTTTAAACACAATTTCTTTGCATTAGGCCTTATCTGTTGAGAAACTTATACTAAAGTGATAACCGTTTCTAAATTCTCTTTGATCAAAATCGGGCTCTTTATAATCAAACAATAAATGAACTGCATTTCAATTTAAACTTTTATTGACAGCATTGATTTTCCAGGCGTTTCTTTAGTGGACCGAAAGAGCGGTAGGGGCAAACTCTAGACTCTCTGTCTGAAGAGTTTTGTGAATCTTCCTGAACAAATGAGTGCAACAGTCTTGAGTTTGATGGGGCGGGGGTGGCTCAGTCGGTAGCGCGCCAGGCTCGTAATCTGTAGTTCCCGGGTTCGAGTCCCAGCTGGGTCAGCGTTGAGATTTATCTCCGCAAAAATTCCCCGCCCTGCCCACGGTCAGTAGGGAACACCGATGGGCTTGGAAAGGCCGCCGTCCGTCGGATGGGACGTTAAGCCGTGGGCCCCGTGTACGGGAGAGCCATACCCTGTGCACATTAAAGAACACGCCGGATGGCCTTGACGGGAGGCTACCATCTGTCTCCAACAGCGATTCCAGTGGGTCCCCTCCCCCAACCTTCTCTGAGCCTTCGGAGTCAATGTGACCTGGCCATTTAGTCCATGGTGTACAAAAAAGTGCCGCTCAGAGGTAAACAACCCAACTTGAGTTTGATTGGATTGTCATGTTGAAAAGCCACTCCATGAGAAAGAATCTCAGGTAGTTTATTTTTATGACTTCCCACAGTCGTTTTAACGTTTAGCAGTAAACATTAACATTAATTGCCATTCCGTGAAGAGATGTGTCAAGAGAGTGTTGAACTAGAGGAAAATTACAGATTCACGGTCCAAAATCATAGATGAATTGATCCTTCCACCCAAGGTACATACTACGAATTTTTGCATTTTGGTAAAGACATGGTCTCTGTTTGTTTGTGGGTTGACAGCCCCAAGTGAATAGATTAACAGGATATGTTTATCAGCTGGTGGATAATCCTGAGCAGGGGTCATTGCAGGCACCTTTGCCCCATGCCTGTGATAAGGGATCTGTTTGATATTGTCGGCATTCACTCTCTCAATAAAAATAGTTTCTTTAAACATCCCACTAACCATTTTCTATCCATAGGTAGTTGGAATGTGAGGACTCTGTACAGAGATTATTCTCTTGATGTCCTCATACAGGAATCTGCTGTTATGCCCCCACTAAGGATGCCGATGAGGATGAGAAGGATAGGTTTTACGGGCAACTTCAGGATATTTTGAATTCTGTCAAAAAAGGAGATATTACCCTTGTTCTAGTTGACTTCAATGCCAAAGTCGGTACTGACTCTGACCTATGGGGAGGAGTGATAGGCCCTTTTGGTATTGGTAGCTGCAATGGCAATGGGCAAAGTCTCCTATAAGTAAGTAAATTCAGTGGCTTCAGAATAACTAACACTTATTGCAAACACCGCGACATACATAAGTACAAATGGGTTTCACCCGATGGGCTGCATAGGAATATGATTGATTATATATTAATTAACAGTGAATGGGCTAGTTCTGTTAGGAATACCAGGGCATATAGGGGGGCTGAAGTTGCATCTGACCATTATCTTGTTAAAAGTGTCTTGAAACTGAAACTTAAAAAGTGTTGTGCTAGGGTTAAAATATTTACCTTTAATACTGAAGCTCTGAACGACCCAGTTATTGCTAAAGCTTACCGTGATAGGTTACTTAGTCATTATGACAGTCATGGTATGCTTACTACTGAAGTTGAGGAAGAATGGGACCATTTTAAACAGGCTTTTTTGGACACTAACAGTTCTCTTTTAGGAAAAAAGGAGCAGAGGAGACAGAATTATTTGAGTGATAAGGCACTTGAGCTTATTTCAGAAAGAAAGAACTGCAGGAATGTCTTTAATCAATACCCTACTAGTCCTAATAGAAAGCATTACAGAGAATTTAATAAACGTGTAAAAGATCAGTTAGCTGCTGATAAGAATCTTTGGCTTGATGGTTTGGCTGACAAAGCCGAGGAAGCAGTTAGACAGCACAACAGCTGAGAGCTGTACCAGATAGTTAATGTTTTGTGTGGTATAAAACGGACAGGTATACAAGGATTGAAGGATAAACAAGGTAAGGTTATAGAAGGTGAGGATTCTGTCATGGCTAGGTGGGCTGAGCATTTCAGTGATGTTCTGGGCAATGTAGTTGGTTCCGCTCCCATTGTTTGTAATGATGATAGATGCATTGGTGGCTTTAATGTTGGCCCTATAACACAGTCCAGTTATTTTGGCTGTTTCTAAACTTAAACTACATAAATTCCCAGGAGTTGATTAAATTACTGCGGAAATGCTTAAAGCTAAGTTCGTTTCGGTTATCACAAGGGCGACTGAAGTTTTGAATATCTTTTATGATAAAGGCATGGTTCCTAAGGATTTTATGACAGTTATTATTATCCCTATTTTCCAAAAAAGTGATCTCAGTTCTTGTGATAATTATAGGGGTATCAGCCTACTTTCTGTTCCATGTAAATTTCTCTGCATGATTGTGCTTAATGGATTGTGCAATTGCGTGACGAGCATTGTAGATTCAGAAGTGGTAGGGGTTGTGTAGATCAGATATTTTCACTTAGGCAGATTCTTGAGAAATGTTAAGAGTTTCAGAAACCTTTGGTTGCTGGCTTTGTTGATTCCAAAAAGGCTTTCGACTCTGATGATCGTCATAATTTGTGGTTGACTGTGAGATCATATGGTATACCACACAAGTTAGTTAACATAATGAAAGCTCTCTATAATAACACTGAGTCGTGTGTGAGAGTTGGTAAGGCTTGTAGCAATTGGTTTAGCATTACTTCTGGTGTTCGACAAGGGTGCATTTTGTCTCCTTTTACTCTTTAGTTTGGTTATTGATTATGTTATTCGAAATTCACTTCAAAGGAAAGATTTTGGCCTTAAATGGACTGAAGATACGAAAACTTCTGATTTAGATTATGCTGATGATTTAGCCCTTTTGGCAAATGATGTTGATGAGATAACTCTTTCATTCGAGCTGTTGATGGAACTGGTAGTAGAGTAGGTTTGGTTATAAACAGAGAGAAAACTAAAGTGATGAAAATTGGTCAGGCAGGCTGTGATTCAGTTCATCTGAATGGTTGCAGTCTTGAGCAGGTGTCACAGTTTAATTACCTTGGGAGCTATGTAACAGATACTGGTGATGTGCGGCACGAGATGAACAGACGAATAGGGATTGCTGCCGGGACTTTTAAGAATCTATGGAGAGTGTGGAGAAATAGGCGTATACACCTAAAGATAAAATTGTCATGTATAATAGTTTTCTTCTTTCTAGGTTTAGTTATGGTAGTTGCAAACAAGATAACGCTTTGCAAAGAAGATAACAGAAAACCTAATGCATTTGATTCTAGATGATTACGTAGTATCTTGGGGATTTGGTGGTTCAACTTTGTAACTAATGATGAGGTTAGTCAAAGGAGTCGGCAATCGCCTTTCAGCAGCATAGTTTTCAGAGAGAGACTCCGTTGGTTTTGCCATATTACCCGTATGGATAATTATAGATTAACGAATAGGGTTATGAAGAGTGTACCTAATGGCCTCGTAAAGAGTGGGGGGGAGACCTAGGATGCAGTGGGCAGACAATGTCAAACAGGATCTTGTTAGAATTGGTGTGCAGTGGCCAAATGCATCCGATGTAGCTCAGGACAGATATGCTTGGAGAACAAAATTGCACGGTCTCGTTGTAGATCCGTAGCTCATGACTGCTTGGGGATGATGATGATGGGCCCTAATTCCATCAAATGTCTGATTTGTTTTGGGAATAAACTAATCGATGAACATTCCATCGCTTATCACTATGCCTTATTTAAATTTATTTCCATCCTCTACTTACTGATGAAAATGTGAGAGACAACCTGTTAAACAGCAAAGTTTGTTATGTCAGTTCAAATGTCTCCGGTCCCAGCGAACAGCAATTTTATGGTATTTCAATTCATCATGCATGATGTACTTAATTCAGAGGCAGTGTCTCTTAACAACTATCTTTGGTTTTCCACCAACCAGCTCCTCAACTCGCTTAGTATTTAGATAAGCTTTGGGTGTGCTTGATCTTTTTCTGTGATCCTTATCATGAACATTCGAATCTCCATTGTGGAACTCCCTGCACCACTTTTTGATATCTCGCGCAGACATCACACCATTGCGATAAACATCTGTCAATCGTCTGTAAATTTCAACTGGTAAAACGTTTTCCTCCCATAACAAGTGAGCAACACTGCACATTGGGTTGGGTTGTTTTACATCTGAGCGGCACTTTTTTGCACACAATGGGCTAAATGGCCAGGTCTCAAGGACCCCGAAGGTACATAGAAGGTGGGGTTGTTGTGTGTTGTTTTACCTCTGAGTGGCACTTTTTTGCACACCATGGACTAAATGGCCAGGTCACGTGGACCCCGAAGGCTCAGAGAAGGTTGGAGGAGGGGATCCACTGGAACAGCTGTTGGGAGACAGATGGTAGCCTCCCGTCAAGGCCATCCAGCGTGTCCTTTAACGTGCACAGGGCATGGCTCTCCCACACACGGGTCCACGGCTTAACTTCCCATCCGACGGACAGCGGCCTTTCCAAGCCCATCGGTGTCCCCTACTGACCGTGGGCGGGGAATTTTTCGGAGATAAATCTCAACGTTGACCCAGCTGGGACTCGAACCTGGGAACTACAGATTACGAGCCTGGCGCGCTACCGACTGAGCCACCCCTGCCCAGACAAAAGGATAGTAATATCCAAGTAACATAAAAGGTTGCCGCATAGTGAGCCATATTTTTTTTATCATCTCCTTAAAATTGTCTTTTGCAGATAAAATTGAAGTAATTCAGATATTTTTTTTTATCTCACAAGTGAAATGAATTACATAGAAAATCTCTGTCCTTTAATTATTTTTCTAATCCTGTGTTGTGTTTCCATTTTGTCACGATTAGACTGTTTCAGAGAGAAATGTTCAATCATTTTATCTATCTCACAGATACTTTAGAAGAATATCTGTCCTTTTGAAATCTTATTATCACTGAATGAGACTCAAGTATACACTGCCGATTTTCGATTGTTTAATTTTTAACTGTAGGTTTAAGATTTAGTGAAATTTGTTTCGTATTCTGAAGTGAATTTCAAATTGAATAACTTGTTCCAAATTTAGTGTATCGCACATAGTTCAATAAAGTCACAAAATGTCCCAAAGAAGTTCATTAATTGGGACAAAGAGAACTTTGGGTTGCCGCCATTTAAAAGCAAAAAACAGTACTATTTTATTAGTAACTAAAACATTGCCGTCCCATGGCCGAGTGGTTAGCGCGCTTGGCTACTGATCCAAGGGACCTGGGTTCGACCCCCTGGTTAAGGCATGGATGTGTGTGTCGTTTTTCTGCTGAGGTCCTGCCATCGTCTCAGATCTTCTACTGTGGCATATAAACTGACAGGCTCCTGTCAGACCTCTGTGGCAAGCAGCTGCTTGAGGGGGTATTTATTTTATTTACATTGGATCGTGTCAGCTCACAAAAACCTGGATCGTGTGGGCCCACTCACAGAAATATTGAGCCTGTGCAGTTACCGTTCACAGCAAACTGGAGAGTGTGCAGTTACTGCACACGCTCCAGTTTGCTGTGAACGGTAACTGGAGCGTGTACAGTTGCTGTACACGTTCCTGAGGTCCTGTCATCCTCTCAGACCTTCTACTATGGCATATAAACTGACAGGCTCCTGTCAGACCTCTGTGGCAAGCAGCTGCTTGAGGGGGTATTTATTTTTTTAAACAACGTAAAAAGTATCTGTCTTTCATTCCTTAAATTTAAAAAGGCGTTTTTCTCACACCCCTTTGAGAAAGGGGCAGATTGTTGTTGCCAGTGGAATATTTCTTGACACTCTATCATCGAAATTTCAAATTTCTCCCATAAAGAGGTCACTTGCAACATTCGTTAAAAGTTTTGCAGTTTCCATATTTATTGACCTCTTATGATATAAATTAAAACTACCTAAGGATTTGAAAAACTGTGAATTATAATACTGAATTAGTACGAATCCAACTGGAAAAGAATCTTTCAATTATCTCTCTCTCTCGAAAAAAAAACGTTGTTTCCCACCCATCCTCGGTATAAGGGGACAACTCACTTTTGTCAAAGGAAACTTCACGACACTCACATTCCCTCACCAAAATTTTAAATTTCTAGTGTAAGTACATCATTTGCAATATTCGCTTAAAGTTTCAGATATTTCAACTTTTTTCACCGTTATAGGCCGCATTTATACCTTTTGGGAGATTCGGAAAGTGTAAATCGTAATGTTACATCAATACCTAGCTAGTCCATAAACAATTCGGGGCGGGGGTGGCTCAGTCGGTAGCGCTCCAGGCTCGTAATCTGTAGTTCCCAGGTTCGAGTTCCAGCTGGATCAGCGTTGAGATTTATCTCCGCAAAATTCCCCGCCTTGCCCACGGTCAGTAGGGGACACCGATGGGCTTGGAAAGGCCGCCGTCCGCCGGATGGGACGTTAAGCCGTGGCCCCGTGTGCAGGAGAGCCATACCCTGTGCACGTTAAAGAACACGCTGGATGGCCTTGACGGGGGTCCAGTGGGTCCCCTCCCCCAACCTTCTCTGAGCCTTCGGGGTCCATGCGACCTGGCCATTTAGCCCATGGTGTGCAAAAAAGTGCCGCTCAGAGGTAAAACAACACAACCCATAAACAATTCTTACTTTATCTTTATAAACAGAAAAGTTCGATGTTCACAGACGATAGAGTGAACACATTACCTCGTTATTATTTTTTTAAAACGGGATAAAAATGATCCGTGTGCTCCTTCCACAGGCATCGCTTGCACTATTGACAAATGACCTGTCAGCGAAAAAGGTTGAATGCCCTTGATTTAGGAGAACTAAGCAGTAAATTTTACAAAGATTTTATAGATATATCGCGCAGTCATTGCACATCAGGATAAACATTTTATACGTGTAATGAATTTCATTTAGATATTTGTGCACTTTTTCTCTCATCGAATACAATCGTGTTATGAAAGAGGTATGAGGAAACTATTCAATAAAATTCATTAATTTCAGTGCTATATAATAACTAGGAGAATAACATGTCACAGCAGCCCACCTGGAACAGTACAGTTATGTCTTCTTTGAATTGGGGGAAATAGGTTATAACCTAAAACCACCTTGATAATAGTAAAATATTTCAAAGGCTTTTTCACAGTAGAAGGTCTGAGAGGATGACAGGACCTCAGGAACGAAGAGAATGACGATAATCATTTTTCTTTTTCCCTTTAGAGGCAGAAATTCCAACTAAATGGATGAATATGAAAATGCAAATAGCAATATTTCATCAGTACCTATTTAACTCAAAAAAGGATTTTCCCTTTGTTAAAACAAAAAACAAAAAATTCCCACTCCATTTGAATAAGAATACCAATTGCTGCTGTTAATAGAAATGCCTTGACCTAACGTTACACATTATCACCCAGTTCAAAATTTCTCCTACGAATAGAGGGGCGTGGGTGGCTCAGTCGGTAACGCGCCAGGCTCGTAATCTGTAGTTCCCAGGTTCGAGTCCAGCTGGGTCAGCATTGAGATTTATCTCCGCAAAACTCCCCGCCCTGCCCATGGTCAGTAGGGGACACCGATGGGCTTGGAAAGGCCGCCGTCCATCGGATGGGACGTTAAGCCGTGGCCCCGTGTGCGGGAGAGACATACCCTGTGCACGTTAAAGAACACGCTGGATGGCCTTGACGAGAGGCTACCATCTGTCTCCCAACAGCTGTTCCAGTGGGTCCCCTCTCCCAACCTTCTCTGAGCCTTTGGGGTCCATGTGACCTGGCCATTTAGCCCATGGTGTGCAAAAAAGTGCCGCTCAGAGGTAAAACAACCCAACCTACGAATAGATAGTTTTACAATAGTAATTTGCCATATAGAAACTTAATGCCTTCCGGAAATTAAAATCTCTTAGGAGATTCAGAAGATGAGAATCCTGATATTTCATTGGTATGGACTGGGTTCGAGCCCCGGATAAGGCATGGATGTATGTGTCGTTTTTCTGTTGAGGGCCTGCCATCCTCACAGACCTTCTACTATGGCATATAAACTGACAGGCTCCTGTTAGACCTCTGTGGCAAGCAGCTGCTTGAGGGGGTATTTATTTATTTTTTTATATGTAACCAACCCAAAAGGAATTTTTCATCCATCTCCGTAAACAAGAAAGTTGAATGTCTACAGATATCGATGGGAGCAAGGGAAAAGAAGAGCACGTAAAACGAGCTTAAGAGAAAGAAATCTCCCTGTATCATCTAATGAGTATAATTGGTAGTGATGATCGGTAGTAGTAATGAGTATAATTGGTAATGAGCTAATCGGTAGCAAAACTTCTTACTTGCGGTTTGTTCGTCTGAAGATTGATCATCTCTTTTACTTCCTTTTAGGGACTTTCTCGTCAAATATCCCCGTACTCCAGCCTGAATCTTTACCACAGCATCTGCAACATCCGAACGGTTATAGTCCACATCTTCTGATTTCTCTTCCTGGAAATGAAAGTGCAAAACAAATGTGATGACAATTCTTTTCTCTGACACTCACCACTTGTTAGTCTTATAGTCACATGTAAACTATTCTTTCATAATAATTTCTTAGTATTGGCATTTACTGCTTTAGATATACCAACTTCCATAACTCTTTAAATATTAATTAAACATTTTTGAAATTCATTTATATATAGACTTGACATAGATTATTAATTTATCTTCACTCTCATTTTCCCATAGAAATTTTTATTTTAGAAGTTCCGGAGCATCAACCGTCGCTTACCTATCAGTTATTATAGATCATTATACTAAATTTTAAACCTTTTATAAGCAAGATAACAGGATTTTGCTTATACACTTGATGCTTTTAATTACAGATACCCATGATCAAACCAACTCGAAGATGTCGGTTTGATCATGAAAATAATTATTTTAGACAAAAGAGTCCTCAACCACCTTTTAGCAGCATTTTGTGAAGGGGTAGATTGCAGTGGTTTAGCCACGTTGCTCTTGCACAACAATCGATTTGGGAATACAGAAACGAAGTGGAATGCACATCTGGGTTCTGCTGCTATCACTTGAGTTTTCAGATTCATTGTTACAGGGATTGGGTTGTTTTACCTCTGAGCGACACTTTTTTGCACACCAATGGGCTAAATGGCCAGGTCACATGGACCCCCGAAGGCTCAGAGAAGGTTGGGGGAGGGGACCCACTGGAACAGCTGTTGGGAGACAGATGGTAGCCTCCCGTCAAGGCCATCCAGCGTGTTCTTTAACGTGCACAGGGTATGGCTCTCCCGCACACGGAGCCACGGCTTAACGTCCCATCCGACGGACGGTGGCCTTTCCAAGCCCATCGGTATCCCCTACTGACCGTGGGCAGGGCGGGGAATTTTGCGGAGATAAATCTCAACGCTGACCCAGCTGGGACTCGAACCTGGGAACTACAGATTACAAGCCTGGCGCGCTACCGACTGAGCCACCCCCGCCCAACTTCATGGTGAAATGATAGCTCGAAATGACTAGACTGAAAAAAAGTGGTGCATTTAATACCTTAGCTGCCCCCTGTAAATTGGCTTCCATCTGCCATAATTTTGTTTCATATACACACATATATTACAAAACAATTTGCTGCTGTCGTCTAAAAGGTGATCATCTTTAGGCCATGGCTTCATTGGCCTATATGCAAATCCAGAACTGCTGACAACACTACATGTAAATACTTAATCACTAGGAGGAGTGTTAAGAAAATTCTATAGAGAATTTGTTGACGGGGCTAATAGCTTCAGTACATTGAGATCTATATAATCACATAGAATCTATGCTTCAGTACATTAAGATATGGAAACAATAAAAGAGCTCAGTTACCATGGTTTTAACTAAACCTAACTGAGTGTCTAGCAAATTTGGCAACTGGTCAGAGGGCCCAGATACAGCAAGTTTGCTTTCTTTCTTGTATCGTCCTGCTTTTAAAGGTTCTCCTTCCTTACAGAGTTCCTCTATGGCATATTATACAGACAGGCTCCTTGCAGAGCTCTGTGGCAAACAGCTGCTTGAGGGGAAATACGCACTGAATAAGATGGTGGGAATGTCTAAGAATCGGAAGAAGCTAAGTCAGAGTGTAAAAGATGTAGCAAAACCTGAGGAAAAAGGAAATCAGTTGATTTCAGTTGGGTTGCATTCCCTCTCAGAAGCAAGTGTTTGGAGGAGGTTGGGAGGGGATCCATTGGGAGGGGATCCATTGGGAGGGGATCCATTGGGAGTGGATCCATTTGGAGTGGATCCATTGGGAGGGGATCCATTGGGAGTGGATCCATTTGGAGTGGATCCATTGGGAGGGGATCCATTGGGAGTGGATCCATTGGGAGGGGATCCATTCGGAGTGGATCCATTGGGAGGGGATCCATTTGGAGGGGATCCATTGGGAGGGATCCATTGGGAGGGGATCCATCTGGAGGGGATCCATCTGGAGGGGATCCATTGGGAGGGGATCCATTGGGAGGATATCCATTGGGGAGCTGTTATGGGTTGTAAATCTCCAACCAAAAGCCTCAAGAATGTTCTTTAATGTGCAGAGGATAGAATCCTCTGGCACATGGGGACCATTGCATAGTGATAAACAGAAACCTTTACCATGTCCATCGGTTCCCTTTTCTTCCTGAAGGAAAAATGGTGATTGTGAGAAATTCCTCAATGTGAGCATGGTTGGGATTTGAACTTGGGAACAGCAGATTACAAGCCTGATGTGCTACCAACTGAAGCAATCTCCCCCCCCCCCCCGCCTAAAAAGGTTGAGACCGATTTAACCTCAAATAATTTAAAGATTTAAAAGACAAACAGACTTCTTTCATAAGCTTCTTCACCTACTAGGTCCCTTAAGTCAACATCACGATCACAAATGTCTTTTAAGATAACAGCTATAAAATGAAATTATGATCTCAATAACTGTCATGGTGGTTAGGGAGCTAGATAATGTTCCAAGAAGGTAAACTTTATGAATTGTGTTAACTCTAAGACAGTGGTAAGCAGTGACTGCATTAGTAGGGATAGTATCTGGCAACCTTCGTGTACGTACCACGAAGGTTGCCAGATCACTAATTTCTAAAATAATCGTTGCCATATATTTTTTTCTGAATTCTGTAATCAACCATAGTGTTCGGATGCTTTTTTGAGCGACCGTAAGCAGTCATATTATTTTGATACTAGATCGTGTGGGCTCACTCACGGAAATATTGAGCATGTGCAGTTACCGTTCACAGCAAACTGGAGCGTGTGCAGTGAACGGTAACTGGAGCGTGTACAGTTGCTGTACACCCTCCAGATATTTTTCCTGAATTCTGTAATCACGTGACACGAAGGTTGCCAGATCACTAATTTCTAAAAAAATCGTTGCCAGATATTTTTTCTGAATTCTGCAATCAACCATAGTGTTGAGATATATATTTGAGCGACTGTACCGTCAAAATATGGAGGTTATTTATTTACCTTAGCAGTGAGTAGATCATTTTCTCCATATTTAGAAAAAAACTATGCTTCTAATGAACAGGAAGGTGAATTTTGTACTGATAGTTAATGGCATTATACAGGGTGATTCAGAATTCATCATCAATATTTAGTGGGGAGGAAGGGAATAAGAAAAGAAAGAGATTTCACATAGGAAAGTATGGGGGCAGACGAACGCATGGTGGTGTAGAGGGCGCTGTGTGTACACACCTCTCATACAGAAGCACAGCTGTTTGACGCGTGCAGTCAGTTGTCATTCGACAAGGTGAATTTGCAGAAGTAACATGAACCGGTATATGTGGAATGAATGTGCAGATATGCATGTAACTTACGGTGCGGCAGGAGAAAGATGTCTTCGAGCCAGGCAATTGTATGCAGCGCGCTTCCCAAACCGCCGTGTGCCACAGCATCAAATGTTTTTACGTATTCATCGCCAACTGTGTGAAACAGGAACGTTTGCTGCTAGTAATGTTAATCGAGGGAGGCGCAGATCGGCACGGACAGTAGCAGTAGAGGAAGCTGTCCTACAGGAAATCGAGGAACAACCTGGTGCTAGCACACGAGGTATGGCTAGGCAGTTTGGAATTTCGCAAGCAACAGCGTGGCAGATATTACACGATGAAGGGTTACATCCGTTTCATCTGCAAAGAGTGCAATTATTGGCAGCAAACGACCATCCCAAGCGTGTTATTTTTTGTCAGTGGTTCATGCAGAGAACAGCCGTTGATCCCAATTTCCCAACGTATGTTCTTTTCACCGATGAGGCGTTGTTCACTCGAGAGGGTGTCTTCAACACACACAATTGGCATGTGTGGGCTCATCAGAACCCACACGGTACAAGACCTGGAGCTGCGCAACAACGCTTTGCTGTCAATGTGTGGACTGGGATTGTCGGTGACTGTTTGTTTGGCCCGTACTTACTACCATCCCGTTTGGACGGTGTCAAGTACCTAACATTTCTTCAGACTGTGTTACCGGATCTTCTGAACGAGGTTCCTGATGGTAGTCTCCGGCGAATGTGGTTCCAGCATGACGGCGCTCCTGCACATTTCGCAAATGCTGTGCGTGCTTACCTACGCAGACAGTTTGGTGGTCAATGGATTGGCCGCGGTGGACCGGTTTCTTGGCCACCACGTTCACCGGATTTATCTCCAATCGATTTCTTTGTATGGGGTGCTATGAAAAACATGGTGTATGAGACCCCTGTTGATAGTGCTATGGATCTTGTAGCACGCATATCAGTTGCTGCCTCAAACATCCGGGAAATGCCAGGCATCTTCTACAGGATCCAGCTGTCCATGCAACGCCGTTGTGAGTCATGCATTCTAGCACATGGTCGGCAGTTCGAGCACCTCTTGTAAGTCTGTACAACCAATGCAAAGAAATGTTACATGTAAGATAATAAATGTTTTTTCCTTACCACTTCCTTCTTATGTGTTCTTTCCATCATTGAACTGGGGTCATTTTGCCCTACTACATGGCATATGCACCCATGCTTTCCTATGAGAAATCTCCTTCGTTTCTTATTACCTACCTCCCCACCAAATATTGATGATGAATTCTGAATCACCCTGTATATTGCACTTGCACTGAATGGTAATGGATGTATATTTGCTACATAGAGAGCCCTGTTAGAACAGTAACTAGCTGAGCAAAACAAAATGCAATGTGAATATAAACTATGGAAAAAAGTATGAGTTTTAGGTGTATATTGGTTTCAGTTGGGTTGTTTTATCTCTGAGCGGCACTTTTTTTGCACACCATGGGCTAAATGGCCAGGTCACATGGACCCCGAAGGCTCAGAGAAGGTTGGGGGAGGGGAACCACTGGAACAGCTGTTGGGAGACAGATGGTAGCCTCCCATCAAGGCTATCCAGCATGTTCTTTAACGTGCACAGGGTATGGCTCTCCCGCACACGGGGCCACGGCTTAACGTCCCATCCGACGGACGGCGGCTTTTCTAAGCCCATCGGTGTCCCATACTGACCGTGGGCAGGGAATTTTGCGGAGATAAATCTCAATGCTGACCCAGCTGGGACTCGAACCTGGGAATTACAAATTACGAGCCTGGCGCACTACCAACTGAGCCACCCCCGACCCCTATTGGTTTCAGGCTGATCGGTAAATCCTAAGAAACATATTTGCAATAATTATCAAAGGCATAGATTTTATGGATAAGTTTAGGAGGCACAATGAGTGAGTTTCGAAAATATTCTGGATAAGTTTAGGAGGCACAATGAGTGAGTTTCGAAAATATTCTGGATAAGTTTAGGAGGCACAATGAGTGAGTTTCGAAAATATTCCGGATAAGTTTAGGAGGTACAATGAGTGAGTTTCGAAAATATTCTGGATAAGTTTAGGAGGCACAATGAGTGAGTTTCGGAAATATTCTGGATAAGTTTAGGAGGCACAACGAGTGAGTTTCGAAAATATTCTGGATAAGTTTAGGAGGCACAATGAGTGAGTTTCGAAAATATTCTGGATAAGTTTAGGAGGCACAATGAGTGAGTTTCGAAAATATTCTGGATAAGTTTAGGAGGTACAATGAGTGAGTTTCGAAAATATTCTGGACAAGTTTAGGAGGCACAATGAGTGAGTTTCGAAAATATTCTGGACAAGTTTAGGAGGCACAATGAGTGAGTTCGAAAATATTCTGGACAAGTTTAGGAGGCACAATGAGTGAGTTTCGAAAATATTCTGGATAAGTTTAGGAGGCACAATGAGTGAGTTTCGAAAATATTCTGGACAAGTTTAGGAGGCACAATGAGTGAGTTTCGAAAATATTCTGGACAAGTTTAGGAGGCACAATGAGTGAGTTTCGAAAATATTCTGGACAAGTTTAGGAGGCACATTGAGTGAGTTTCGAAAATATTCTGGACAAGATTAGGAGGCACAATGAGTGAGTTTCGAAAATATTCTGGATAAGTTTAGGAGGCACAATGAGTGAGTTTCGAAAATATTCCGGATAAGTTTAGGAGGCACAATGAGTGAGTTTCGAAAATATTCCGGATAAGTTTAGGAGGCACAATGAGTGAGTTTCGAAAATATTCCGGATAAGTTTAGGAGGCACAATGAGTGAGTTTCGAAAATATTCTGGATAAGTTTAGGAGGCACAATGAGTGAGTTTCGAAAATATTCTGGATAAGTTTAGGAGGCACAATGAGTGAGTTTCGAAAATATTCTGGATAAGTTTAGGAGGCACAATGAGTGAGTTTCGAAAATATTCTGGATAAGTTTAGGAGGCACAATGAGTGAGTTTCGAAAATATTCTGGATAAGTTTAGGAGGCACAATGAGTGAGTTTCGAAAATATTCTGGATAAGTTTAGGAGGCACATTGAGTGAGTTTCGAAAATATTCTGGATAAGTTTAGGAGGCACATTGAGTGAGTTTCGAAAATATTCTGGATAAGTTTAGGAGGCACAATGAGTGAGTTTCGAAAATATTCTGGATAAGTTTAGGAGGCACATTGAGTGAGTTTCGAAAATATTCTGGATAAGTTTAGGAGGCACATTGAGTGAGTTTCGAAAATATTCTGGATAAGTTTAGGAGGCACAATGAGTGAGTTTCGAAAATATTCTGGATAAGTTTAGGAGGCACAATGAGTGAGTTTCGAAAATATTCTGGATAAGTTTAGGAGGTACAATGAGTGAGTTTCGAAAATATTCTGGACAAGTTTAGGAGGCACAATGAGTGAGTTTCGAAAATATTCTGGACAAGTTTAGGAGGCACAATGAGTGAGTTTCGAAAATATTCTGGACAAGTTTAGGAGGCACAATGAGTGAGTTTCGAAAATATTCTGGATAAGTTTAGGAGGCACAATGAGTGAGTTTCGAAAATATTCTGGATAAGTTTACGAGGCACAATGAGTGAGTTTCGAAAATATTCTGGATAAGTTTAGGAGACACAATGAGTGAGTTTCGAAAATATTCTGGATAAGTTTAGGAGACACAATGAGTGAGTTTCGAAAATATTCTGGATAAGTTTAGGAGGCACATTGAGTGAATTTCGAAAATATTCTGGATAAGTTTCAAAAGCATAATGAATTGCATAAACATGATGGATGAATTTCAAAAGCCGAACATACATGTGAGAGAAACTCAGGAAGCCATTTCAACATGAGTTCACTGTAGTTTGAAGGAAACACAGTGGCATACCCAGAAACTTCTAATATTTGAAATGTTTGAATCTTATTTCACTTGAATTTCTGTTTTTAAAGGACCCCCTAAGAAAATGTATGACATTGAGACTCAAAGTGGGAGCCCCTTGCATATTTCTGTATCCAATTTATCTGCAGTATGACGTTAATATTGTGCACAGGTTGGCTTCATATTTCTGATGATTCTTTCATTTCCAAAATTTCCTTTAAAGAACCATAAAAGAGTAATTGTATCCCTTATTTCTATGTACTAATTAATAAATTTGGAACTTACATTAGGTGAGGAAGGCTTTGAAGAAAATTTCTCAGCTTCTGACGGTGTTTGTATCTCCACATTGTGAACATATGTCGATTTCTTCAAGATCATAGATAAAAAATAATATTAGTATGTAAGCAAATGATTATATAAGATCAGTAAAAACAATGTCTTAAATGTATTCCATATTTCAACTGAGTATTATTAATTTAAAACATAAAAAAATAAATACATGAAGACAATGTTGTCAATGAGATCATCCCCTAACGGCTGCATGCAAAACGTTTTCTTCTTGGAATTGTGAATTTTTATTATGTGTATCATATAAAATATTTTTAATATATAAATACCACTTATATTTGTACAGTCGTAATTCTGTAATCAACCATAGTGTTCGGAAACTTTTTTGAGCGACTGTAGGTGGTCATATTATTTTGATACTAGATCGTGTGGGCTAGATCGTGTGGGATCGTTTTGATACTAGATCGTGTGCAGTAACTGCACACGCTCCAGTTTGCTGAATTCTGTAACTGGAGCGTGTGCAGTAACTGCACACGCTCCAGTTACAGAATTAAGAAAAAATATCTGGCAGCGATTTTTTTTAGAAATTAGTGATCTGGCAACCTTCGTGTCACGTGATTACAGAATTCAGGAAAAATATCTGGAGCGTGTACAGCAACTGTACACGCTCCAGTTACCGTACATAGCAAACTGGAGCGTGTGCAGTAACTGCACACGCTCCAGTTTGCTGTGAACAGTAACTGCATACGCTCAATATTTCCGTGAGTGAGCCCACACGATCTAGTATCAAAATAATATGACCACCTACAGTCGCTCAATAAAGTATCCGAACACCATGGTTGATTACAGAATTCAGAAAAAATATCTGGCAGCGATTTTTTTAGAAATTAGTGATCTGGCAACTTTTGTGGCATCTGTAATCAACTATAGTGTTCGGATGCTTTTTTGAGCGACTGTACTCTAACCACCTTTGGCTCCATATTTCATTTTTGCAATTTGACCTTGATATTTTTCGCTAAATGCTCAAATTTAATTCTATATTTACTGGTAATCTACGTATTTACTATAGATTGTTTTATTTTTTTCGTTAATAACGCTAAGTGTGCGTGACTTCGTAATTTACATCTTATTCATTAGCAACAATTGAAAATAATAAGTTTTCTCTTCTGATTATAGATGGCGCCAGGTCCGTGTGATGGTTCAACCCCAGCGAGTTCGCACATAGCCAATATTCTTCCGCTGGGTGAAGGGAACGTTCATTTAAAGTGTGGAGTCGCTAGCTCTTCTGGGGGCTGACTGCATAAGCGTACAGACACACAAACAAACTTTCTTTTTATAAATTAGATTTTGACTTTCGAATTTTTTTTTCATTTTGAGCAGAGAGTAATTTATATTTGATTAAAGTTAAAGTTAATTATTTAATTGACATTCTTTAAATATAAGTTATTTTCTTCAGCAATGCCATTAATAAAAAATAAGACCCTTATAATTACTTTAATTGCCTGGCGTCCGAGGTATCCGGTAACCTAATAACACTTTTTGGAGCGTTACATCCGTTACATTCAGCAAAAGATACAAAAGGCACACTGCGGAAATGAATTACATAGCCGATGGTTGATGTAGTGGTTAAAGCACTCTGACACGTATCTAGAGAATCCTAGCTAAGAGTCCCACACCATCGGTAAAATTAAGATGGTTTCTTTATTTTAAAAATAACCAACAATTCATTATGTAGCATTGTGATTATGGACTTTTGCATCTGTGAAAATTGTAGAAAAAGAGATTGTAATGAAACATTACTAAGTAAAGATATTTTTGTTTGAAAACCTGGTGTTTGACAATTAGCTACTTTCGGGTGATCTGTATCATGCAAACAATAAATAGAAAAAGAAAGAGTGACATTACTCACTGGAGACGATGTTGTTGAAGTTTTTTCTTCCTCCCGTGGGGAAGGCGGAATCTTGATCTCTGTGAACTGAGGGAATACAGTCGTCTGCAAAAGGAAAGAAATCACAAAACTTATCGCCTTTGATTTTAGAAAATCTACAGCACTGTGTGAAATTATGTGGATTTACTCCCATTTTTTCATAGAAGAAAAATGCTTAAAGTCCACATTAAGATCCACTAAAGGGTCATTTTCCCAGGCAGGTTTTCAATCCAGGGATTCGAGAATTATGGAAGACAATTTCGCGGGATTTTAGGGACCCGAAAATTTTTAAATTTAGCTTTTTAAACTCGAAAAATAACTTTAAAGCTATTAAAAATTAAAACATTTATTCAAATTTACTTTTATTAGAAAACAGTGGACATTTAATCTTCTTTTCTAATGAAAAAAAAAAACCCTTCAAACATGATGGCCGACAGCCGGTGCAAGGGTTGCTTCCTCTCTGGAAAATTGAGTGAAAAATTAATGTATAATGAACAGAGCTACCAAAAATTAATATCGATTTTTCTTTAACGAAACGTAATATTGTTTTATTACATTTCGTTTTCTTTTCGGAAAAATATCATTTATTTTTATTTATTAATATTAATACAAAAAGGCATTTTTACATCTATTTTCAATAATAAGTTTCCTTTTTTCTCTTTTTGGTTCGGGCATTTTTATTTGTATTACGGCATGTTATATGCATATGTATGATTTCTGTATTCGCAACTGCGTTTATTAATGAATGAGTCGACTAAATATTTCTATCTCGAAACACTAATTTACTTTTGCTCTCCGAAAAACTTTTGCTCCACCCTGAAACTATTTTTGCACCCCCTTTAAAATTTGCTGCCCGTGACTTCAAAAGGCATAGCGTGGTCACAGATTTATCACCAGTTAAACTAACTTGATAGTAATGGCCGAAGATTTGGGTTGGGTTGTTTTGCCTCTGAGCGGCACTTTTTTGCACACAATGGGCTAAATGGCCAGGTTACATGGACCCCGAAGTCTCAGAGAAGGTTGGGGGAGGGGACCCACTGGAATAGCTGTTGGGAGACAGATGGTAGCCTCCCGTCAAGACCATCCAGCGTGTTCTTTAACGTGCACAGGGTATGGCTCTCCAGCACACGGAACCACGGCTTAACGTCCCATCCGACGGACGGCGGTCTTTCCAAGCCCATCGGTGTCCCCTACTGACCGTGGGCAGGGCGAAGAATTTTGCGGAGATAAATCTCAACGCTGATCCAGCTGGGACTCGAACCTGGGAACTACAGATTACGAGCCTGACGCGCTACCGACTGAGCCACCCCCGCCCCAACGGCCGAAGAACTGGACACCAATTGTTCACTCTCTGAAGCTGTTGGTTGTATAGATTTTGGTGCATCGAGCAATTTCTACAAACTTTCTGTTACTCTGAATGTTCCTTCAGAAAATGCAAATCATTTTTCGCAGAGTTATTGAAATATACTCTTCGAGGCAACTTCTTGGTTTTAAAGCTGTCTTAATGGCATCAGCCAAGTTTTCACTTGAACTGTGGGATCGATTATCTTCTATTTCAGAATCAAAATTTTGCACATTCAGATTTGAGTAATAGTATTATGCTCAAGGGTATTGGTTACCAAACTGTGTTCTGCAAGCAAAGATCTGCAATGGCGGAAAATGTAAGTAAAGGCCGAATTGATCCATAAAAAGTAAATATTAATAACATGCGTTATTTCGGAACGTATTCCAACCCAAAAGGTATAATTTTTTAAATATAGTATTTTGTACCTTTCATAATATGTCTATTTCAGTTAGTTCACTGACCTATTCTTGTTTATGATTTTAGCCTATATATTTAATCATACATTCATTCATGCTATTTATGTTTTTATTTATATATTTATATTTATAAATATTTCCCATTAGGCTATTAATACACAGACATAATGCCCAAACAAGAATAAATGGATAAACCAAACTGAACCAATAACATAAAGTGTAATGCATTTAGTGTGTCGAAAATTACACCAATTATTGAGAATATAAGGAAGAAAGTAAGTAAGCAATATATAAGCGTATTATAAATAAATAAAATAAATACTCCCTCAAGCAGCTGCTTGCCACAGAGGTCTGACAGGAGCCTGCCAGTTTATATGCCATAGTAGAAGGTCTGAGAGGATGGCAGGACCTCAGGAACGTGTACAGCAACTGTACACGCTCCAGTTACCGTTCACAGCAAACTGGATAGCAAACTGGAGCGTGTGCAGTTACTGCACACGCTCCAGTTTGCTGTGAACGGTAACTGCACACGCTCAATATTTCTGTGAGTGGGCCCACACGATCCAGGTTTTTGTGAGCTCACATGATCCAATGTAAATAAAATAAATACCCCCTCAAGCAGCTGCTTGCCACAGAGGTCTGACAGGAGCCTGTCAGTTTATATGCCATAGTAGAAGGTCTGAGAGGATGGCAGGACCTCAGCAGAATTTTACGCTACGAAAATCTCATGTAACGCATGTGCATAACGCAATAAGGTTGTGACCCTAAGGAGTTACGCAAGATCATTTGCATAATGTTAAAGGTTCCCAGGTATATAAAAGTTTGGGAAATACTGCTCTAGGGTATTGTCAAATAAGTTAGTCATCAGATCTTTGCATAATTTTGAATTTTTTTTGGTTGACCATTGGTTATTCTTCTGTAGCTGTAATATTTAACTCTCCATTTTGCAAATATATCGCCAGAGATATAAGAGTCTCATTTCGTCTTTCCGTTATGAGCATTTCGATCGCCTGGAATAATTACTGGGAGAGCAGGTCATCTTCGTCCTTTTAATACACTTAAAATGAACTTTAAAATTCCTTCGTCCTTTTAATACACTTAAAATGAACTTTAAAATTCCTTCGTCCTTTTAATACACTTAAAATGAACTTTAAAATTCCTTCGTCCTTTTAATACACTTAAATGAACTTTAAAATTCCTTCGTCCTTTTAATACACTTAAAAAGAACTTTAAAATTCCTTCGTCCTTTTAATACACTTAAAATGAACTTTAAAATTCCTTCGTCCTTTTAATGCGCTTAAAATGAACTTTAAAATTCCTTCTTCCTTTTAATACGCTTAAAATGAACTTTAAAATTCCTTCGTCCTTTTAATACACTTAAAATGAACTTTAAAATTCCTTCGTCCTTTTAATGCGCTTAAAATGAACTTTAAAATTCCTTCGTCCTTTTAATGCGCTTAAAGTGAACTTTAAAATTCCTTCGTCCTTTTAATGCGCTTAAAGTGAACTTTAAAATTCCTTCGTCCTTTTAATGCGCTTAAAGTGAACTTTAAAATTCCTTCGTCCTTTTAATACGCTAAAAGTGAACTTTAAAATTCCTTCGTCCTTTTAATACGCTTAAAATGAACTTTAAAATTCCTTCGTCATTTTAATACACTTAAAATGAACTTTAAAATTCCTTCGTCCTTTTAATGCGCTTAAAATGAACTTTAAAATTCCTTCGTCCTTTTAATGCGCTTAAAGTGAACTTTAAAATTCCTTCGTCCTTTTAATGCGCTTAAAGTGAACTTTAAAATTCCTTCGTCCTTTTAATGCGCTTAAAGTGAACTTTAAAATTCCTTCGTCCTTTTAATGCGCTTAAAGTGAACTTTAAAATTCCTTCGTCCTTTTAATACGCTAAAAGTGAACTTTAAAATTCCTTCGTCCTTTTAATACGCTTAAAATGAACTTTAAAATTCCTTCGTCATTTTAATACACTTAAAATGAACTTTAAAATTCCTTCGTCCTTTTAATGCGCTTAAAGTGAACTTTAAAATTCCTTCGTCCTTTTAATGCGCTTAAAGTGAACTTTAAAATTCCTTCGTCCTTTTAATACGCTAAAAGTGAACTTTAAAATTCCTTCGTCCTTTTAATACGCTTAAAATGAACTTTAAAATTCCTTCGTCATTTTAATACACTTAAAATGAACTTTAAAATTCCTTCGTCATTTTAATACACTTAAAATGAACTTTAAAATTCCTTCGTCCTTTTAATGCGCTTAAAGTGAACTTTAAAATTCCTTCGTCCTTTTAATGTGCTTAAAGTGAACTTTAAAATTCCTTCGTCCTTTTAATGCGCTTAAAGTGAACTTTAAAATTCCTTCGTCCTTTTAATGCGCTTAAAGTGAACTTTAAAATTCCTTCGTCCTTTTAATGCGCTTAAAGTGAACTTTAAAATTCCTTCGTCCTTTTAATACGCTAAAAGTGAACTTTAAAATTCCTTCGTCCTTTTAATACGCTTAAAATGAACTTTAAAATTCCTTCGTCATTTTAATACACTTAAAATGAACTTTAAAATTCCTTCGTCCTTTTAATGCGCTTAAAATGAACTTTAAAATTCCTTCGTCCTTTTAATGCGCTTAAAGTGAACTTTAAAATTCCTTCGTCCTTTTAATGCGCTTAAAGTGAACTTTAAAATTCCTTCGTCCTTTTAATGCGCTTAAAGTGAACTTTAAAATTCCTTCGTCCTTTTAATGCGCTTAAAGTGAACTTTAAAATTCCTTCGTCCTTTTAATACGCTAAAAGTGAACTTTAAAATTCCTTCGTCCTTTTAATACGCTTAAAATGAACTTTAAAATTCCTTCGTCATTTTAATACACTTAAAATGAACTTTAAAATTCCTTCGTCCTTTTAATGCGCTTAAAGTGAACTTTAAAATTCCTTCGTCCTTTTAATGTGCTTAAAGTGAACTTTAAAATTCCTTCGTCCTTTTAATGCGCTTAAAGTGAACTTTAAAATTCCTTCGTCCTTTTAATGCGCTTAAAGTGAACTTTAAAATTCCTTCGTCCTTTTAATGCGCTTAAAGTGAACTTTAAAATTCCTTCGTCCTTTTAATACGCTAAAAGTGAACTTTAAAATTCCTTCGTCCTTTTAATACGCTTAAAATGAACTTTAAAATTCCTTCGTCATTTTAATACACTTAAAATGAACTTTAAAATTCCTTCGTCCTTTTAATGCGCTTAAAGTGAACTTTAAAATTCCTTCGTCCTTTTAATGCGCTTAAAGTGAACTTTAAAATTCCTTCGTCCTTTTAATGCGCTTAAAATGAACTTTAAAATTCCTTCGTCCTTTTAATGCGCTTAAAGTGAACTTTAAAATTCCTTCGTCCTTTTAATGCGCTTAAAGTGAACTTTAAAATTCCTTCGTCCTTTTAATGCGCTTAAAGTGAACTTTAAAATTCCTTCGTCCTTTTAATGCGCTTAAAGTGAACTTTAAAATTCCTTCGTCCTTTTAATGCGCTTAAAGTGAACTTTAAAATTCCTTCGTCCTTTTAATACGCTTAAAGTGAACTTTAAAATTCCTTCGTCCTTTTAATACGCAAAAAATGAACTTTAAAATTCCTTCGTCCTTTTAATACGCTAAAAATGAACTTTAAAATTCCTTCGTCCTTTGAAAGGATTGCTTGCGTGTGTTCGTCATTTCTTACATCCACTCTTCTACAGATAATAATTTTGGTTTAAAGTGCCTAGCAATTATGGCACTAAAGTATCATCAACGAGGTAATTAAACATTTTAATCCATTAATACCTTAAAATGAATTATAGAGACTTAAAAATAGTCCAGTTATTGGTTCCATGCTTTCCATCTTGTATTGGCTCGTACAATATATACAAATATCAAATAGCAAAATGCACAATGCATCTCAGTTATAAGAATTCTATCTAAATTAATCAATAGTTGTGTTTCTTAATGCAGCTCTGAAAATCTTAGTTTGAAATTGATAAACGTCATAATATTTCTAGAATTCTACTGTAGATGAAATAGAATAAGTATGATTTGCACTTCCCAATCGCTCAAAAGCTTTAATTTTGCATTCCAACGGAGAAAATGTTTGAAAAAAGGAAATTTTAAATGAATACTGCAAACAGAGCAGGAATTATTGGGGGGGGGGGGAAGAGAATGTTTCTTCATCACTGTTGAGAATGCTCGTAACCGGAACAGAGACACAACAAAAAACTTTGAAATATACACTGAGTTGGCTTTCCATTAGGAATACCTAGCTGTGGAAATCTGTCAATTTTCTCTTAAGGGGCGGGGGTGACTCAGTCGGTAGCGTGCCAGGCTTGTAATCTGTAGTTCCCAGGTTCGAGTCCCAGCTGGGTCAGCGTTGAGATTTATCTCCGAAAAATTCCCCGCCCTGCCCACGGTCAGTAGGGGACACCGATGGGCTTGGAAAGGCCGCCGTCCGTCGGATGGGACGTTAAGCCGTGGCCCCGTGTACGGGAGAGCCATACCATGTGCACGTTAAAGAACACGCTGGATGGCCTTGACGGGAGGCTACCATCTGTCTCCCAACAGCTGTTCCAGTGGGTCCCCTCCCCCAACCTTTTCTGAGCCTTCGGGGTCCATGTGACTTGGCCATTTAGCCCATGGTGTGCAAAAACGTGCCGCTCAGAGGTAAAACAACCCAACCCAACAACTTTTCTCATACCATAATACCTGATGGAGCCACCTTTTCTGCATAATACAGCCCGTACACATCGAGACATGGACTCCGTAAGGTGTTGGAGAGTGTCCTCTGCTATTACCACCCATGCATTGCCCAATGTGCCCTGTAACACCTGCACATTTACAGATGAAAGGTGGGAGCATCAAATCGCTTTTTCCAATAGTTCCCAAACATGCTCAATTGGGTTGAGATCCAATGAGTTGGTTGGCCATGAAAGGATGAAAATTTCGTTGTCATGCTCCTAAAACCAGCTTGCAACTGCAGGCCTGTATGACATGCTGTGTAATCTTTTTGATAGATGCTGGAGGTTTCTGGATACACTGTCATCATGAAGTGGTGCACTTGGTAGGTGACTATAGAAAGGTAAGCGGTATCATAGAGCGCTTGATATCTATGATCAGTATACCTAGGGCATACCACTAAAACAGTCCCCAAACCATGACACCACCGACCCATCAATATGATGGAGTGGGAAACGGGATTCATGTGACCAGGAGACAGATTTCCACATATCAATGGTCAGTCATGCAAGGCGCAGTTCCTTCTGTCTCTCAATGAGCATGGGTACAGTCGCTCAAAAAAGTATCCGAACACTACGGTTGATTACAGAATTCAGAAAAAATATCTGGCAGCGATTTTTTTAGAAATTAGTGATCTGGCAACCTTCGTGTCGTGCTCAGTCGGTAGCGCGCCAGGCTCGTAATCTGTAGTTCCCAGGTTCGAGTCCCAGCTAGGTCAGCGTTGAGATTTATCTCCGAAAAATTATCCGCCCTGCCCACGGTCAGTAGGGGACACCGATGGGCTTGGAAAGGCCGCCGTCCGTCGGATGGGACGTTAAGCCGTGGCCCCGTGTGCGGGAGAGCCACACCCTGTGCACGTTAAAGAACACGCTGGATGGCCTTGACGGGAGGCTACCATCTGTCTCCCAACAGCTGTTCCAGTGGGTCCCATCCCCCAAACTTCTCTGAAATTAGTGATCTGGCAACCTTCGTGTCACGTGACACGAAGGTTGCCAGATCACTAATTTCTAAAAAAATCGCTGCCAGATATTTTTTCTGAATTCTGTAATCAACCATGGTGTTCGGATACTTTTTTGAGCGACTGTACAAGTGAGAGTTAACGATTGTCATAGCATTTATGAGCTAATGTCCAGTGTAGAGTTCATGTGTATATTGGTCATGACATTCCAACATTGTACTGGGCGGTTAGCTGTACTGCTGTGTTGCATCACTGATGTGATATCAAACAAGACACACATCGACCATCACAGCCGTCAACTACATGGCTGGTCCACATGTAACCTTTGGCAGGTTGTTCAGCTTCTGTTGAGCCAGTCACTGTAGACTTGGTACCACAGAATAGGAGTTGTTGATCATGACATCTATTATAGAGATACTGGCACTTGAATTTTGTGCCCCCACAATCATACCATGTCGAAGTAGGAAGATCACGATGCTGACCCATTCTTCTTCTTACGTAACGTGAAAACTGAATGAGACTTGTGTGCTCTACAATCGCAAAATGCCGTTCCCGACCTTGAACCATCACCAGTGTCACAAACCTTCTTTTACTACAGAAGGGGGGGGGGGGCTCAGTCGGTAGCGCGCCAGGCTGTAGTTCCCAGGTTCGAGTCCCAGCTGGGTCAGCGTTGAGATTTATCTCCGAAAAATTCCCCATCCTGCTCACGGTCAGTAGGGGACACCGATGGGCTTGGAAAAGCCACCGTCCGTCGGATGGGACGTTAAGCCGTGGCCCCATATGCGGGAGAGCCATACCCTGTGCACGTTAAAGAACACGCTGGATGGCCTTGACGGGAGGCTACCATCTGTCTCCCAACAGCTGTTCCAGTGGATCCCCTCTCCCAACCTTCTCTGAGCCTTCGGGGTCCATGTGACCTGGCCATTTAGCCCATGGTGTGCAAAAAAGTGCCGCTCAGAGGTAAAACAACCCAACCCAACTTAAAAAGCAAACTTTCAAGCAATGAGGTGTTGCTAATACAAAGCATATACTACTACTTCTCAATCCACATTATTCATCACGAAGTTGTCCATGAACAAAAGTCTTAATCGTATTAAGCCCAATGAAAGGAAAAATTTTACCTGGCACAGAATCTTGACTGATTCCCCTATAATTATCACGAGAACTGCAATCACCATTTTTAAAAATAAAAAGAATCAAAGCTCTGGTAAAATCCTTAAAAAAGACAACTTTATTATTAAAAATATTCAAAATTTCAGTTAGCCATATGAAAACACAAACGTTTCCAGCTCTAAGCATTTAGTGGCAATTGAATCTACTCCTGGGTATTTATGAAGTTTTAATTTAGAGATAGCCAAAGTCACTTCCAATTGTGCTACAGGGTCAGCATTAAAGCCAGTAATGCATCATCTTCATTGCAAACAATGATAATAAACCATTGTTTAGAATATCTCTGAAATTCTCATCCTACCTAGTCAAGACAGAATCCTCACCTTCAAAATCCTTACCATCTTTATTCACCAATTCTTTTGTACCAGTTACTTTCTTTTCACATAAAACTTTCTGCTGCTTTGGTGTCAACTGCTTCCTCTTCTTTTTCAGCCAAGCTAAAACCAAAATTTCTTATCCGCTGTTAGCTGATCCTTTACACGTTGATTGTAATGCTGTCTGCTAGGACTATAGGGTGTTAATTCAGGTTATTCCTGCAGTTTCGTCTTGCAAATATAAGCTCGAGTGCCTTATCACTCAAATAACGTTGTATCCTTTGTTCCTTTTTACCCCAAATAGCAATGTTAGTTTGAAGAAAGCCCTTTTAGTCTCTTTCTTCCACAACATCAGTCAACTTCTTCCTCCACCATAATCATAATGACTAAGCAATTTTACATGTTAAGCTTTTGATACATCTGGGTCAGTCAGGGGGGCGGGGGTGGCCAGTCGGTAGCGCGCCAGGCTCGTAATCTGTAGTTCCCAGGTTCGAGTCCCAGCTGGGTCAGCATTGAGATTTATCTCCGCAAAATTCCCCTGCCCTGCCTACGGTCAGTAGGGGACACCGATGGGCTTGGAAAGGCCGCCGTCCGTCGGATGGGACGTTAAGCCGTGGTCCCCTGTGCAGGAGAGTCATACCCTGTGCACGTTAAAGAACACGTTGGATGGCCTTGACGGGAAGCTACCATCTGTCTCCCAACAGCCGTTCCAGTGGGTCCCCTCTCCCAACCTTCTCTGAGCCTTCGGGGTCCATAAAAATAAAAATATTCAAAACTCTGGTAAAATCCTTAAAAAAGACAACTTTATTATTAAAAATATTCAAAATTTCAGTTAGCCATCAGTTTTCCATGTGACCTTGCCATTTAGCCCACGGTGTGCAAAAAAAAGTGCCGCTCAGAGGTAAAACAACCCAAAAGGGTCAGTCAGAGCCAATTTTTGTAACCTTAGTACAACACTTCTTTCATTAATGGAATCATATCCGAGAAGAGCATAACTGGCTTGCCTTCTGATAAGCAAACCTATACCTTTGGAGATGCCTTCTATCCTCCCTCCCTGAAAAGAGAAATTTAAAATTAAATGTCTGCTTAACCTTTACCTGTCCATCTGGTTTCTGGCAAGCCCAGAATATTCATATTTAGGTTATAATGCCGGAATTTCTGTGACAGGAAATCAGCAGTATGTATGACATCATCTGTATGAAGTCTCCTTTTCACATGCTGCATACATGTGGATAGAATATGGTTAGTGATATTTTAATTGAGAGAGGTAGTTCCAATAATATCAAACATTACTCTATTCAAAGTCATGAAGCAAAGACTCCTCCACCACTGAAGCCTGAAGCGATCTACACTGGTAGGATTTCCTCCAGTGTAGGTTTTTCGATGCCAGGAGAAGAGGGGCTTCAAATATCTGTGATGGACTCTGATCAGGATTCTCCACTAGTTGTTATAAGGTATCCTGTGCATCTATTCGCTTGGGTCATGAACCAATAAACAAACAGAAAACAGCAATGGATTTTTCCTCAATAGAAGCCCACCAATGCTGCAAGTTCAGGATCCATAATCATATTCAAAACCTACAACCAAGAGATATGAGGTCGGACTTTAGGTGCTAGACCCGGCCTGTTTTGTGCATCATCACAGCAGATTGGTGCATAGCTCTCCTTTTAGTGTATGACTAGCTACCATTTATTTGTATAGGACTAATAATATACACGTATTTACACTTTCCTAATCATCCATTAGCATGAATTATTATTACTATGAAAGTGTGCAAAATTCGGTAAATGAAAACCTTCATTCTCTTTGAAAATTCGCACCGAATATTCTTTTCAGGTGACATGTTATTAATCCAGTTATCCACTGTGTTCAGTAAAAAAAGGGATTTCAAAACTTTTTTCTCAATTAGCTAATATAGTGGTGGGCAAAAGCTAAGTTGAAAACATAAAAATTGATACATCAACATAACGACTGGCTGGAATTTAATGAAATTCTGTAGAGAGGTATCTGAGACCATGACAAAGACCATATACAAAAAGGAATGCCACGTAAACAATGCTTGCGCAAGCACATGCAAAACTACATGTGCATCAGGCACCGCGCCAGGCTCGTAATCTGTAGTTCCCAGGTTCGAGTCCCAGCTGGGTCAACGTTGAGATTTATCTCCGCAAAATTCCTCGCCCTGCCCGCGGTCAGTAGGGAACACCAATGGGCTTGGAAAGGCCGCTGTCCGTCGTATGGGACGTTAAGCCGTGGTCCATGTGCGGGAGAGCCATACCCTGGTGCACATTACAGAACACACTGGATGGCTTTGACGGGAGGCTATCATCTGTCGCCCAATAGCTGTTCCAGTGGGTCCCCTCCCCCAACCTTCTCTGAGCCTTCGGGTCCTTGTGACCTGGCCATTTAGCCCATGGTGTGCAAAAAAGTGCCGCTCAGAGGTAAAACAACCCAACCCAACCTTAGCATTTCATGAGTAACGCATCTTTAAGAGTTTCAAAGAAAAGGCAATTTTCAGAAGCACCAAAAGGAGGACGGACTGATTTCCTTTTGCGCTGAGGCCAATACTTCCGCTTCCGTGGGAGAGCCATACCCTGTGCCCGTTAAAGAACACACTGGATGGCTTTGACGGGAGGCTATCATCTGTCTCCCAACAGCTGTTCCAGTGGGTCCCCTCCCCCAACCTTCTCTGAGCCTTCGGGTCCTTGTGACCTGGCCATTTAGCCCATGGTGTGCAAAAAGGTGCCGCTCAGAGGGAAAACAACAACAACTCAGCATCAGGCACGCTATAAAAAAAGAGTATATATATGGCGCTGGTCATGCATGTTGCACCTCATATGGCCCAAAGCCACCAGCTTGCAATCGATCTAGGAGAATATGCAGACCAACACCTGAAGTCGCTTAGAGATTCGGAGAGGTAGATAATATCACAAAACTGGGAATGTGTCTCAGTTACTAGTTCTGGGCCAGCAAAGGGTCACATCATCCCAGGAGGACCGATATCTTGCCTTGTGTTATTTTAAGAGCAAGAAGGCATAGGAAAGTGATCGCTAGACAACTTGATGTCGAGCTTGTCTTTTGTTTAAGTGTAATGGTGTCAAAAAGAATTGCATCCAAACGACTTCGCAAGAGTGGCCTATATGGTAGGACACTGATGATTCACCCCCCCCCCCCCCACCCCGTCTAAAAGTAGAACTTGAAGGACTTCGTGTAGGCAGCATCACACCTGGACAGATCATCAGTGGGTGAATGGGAAGTTGATGGATGAGTGCCATTTCAGCTTGACGAAGGATTCCGTTGTGCTCATCTGGAGAAAATGCGGAATGCGCAACATCTGAGAACGAGGCCATCAGAGAACGAGACTGAGAACGAGACCACCATCTGAGAACGAGACTGAGAACGAGACCAACATCTGAGAACGAGACTGAGAACGAGACCAACATCTAAGAGGAGGTCTTCTGGTGTGGAGAGGTATAATACTGGATGGCTGTAAGCCATCATGCATGCTCAAAGGCACATAGAGATCTTTGAGCCCTATGCAGGACTCTTCAGGGGTGCTGTTTGCCCCGAGTTATTTTTATGAAGGATAATGCTTGTCCTCATAGGGCTCAACTGGTGAGTGAGGATATCCACAGGATAGAGTGGCTATTCAGATCCATGGATCTTAATCCTATTAAGCATGTCAGGGACACTGGTGTGACACAATGGAGCTCTTCACTCCCTCCCAGGTTGGGTTGGGTTGTTTTACCTCTGAGCGGCACTTTTTTTGCACATCATGGGCTAAATGGCCAGGTCAGATGGACCCCGAAGTCTCAGAGAAGGTTGGGGGAGGGGACCCACTGGAACAGCTGTTGGGAGACAGATGGTAGCCTCCCGTCAAGGCCATCCAGCGTGTTCTTTAACGTGCACAGGGTATGGCTCTCCCATACACGGGGCCACGGCTTAACGTCCCATCCGACGGACGGCGGTCTTTCCAAGCCCATCGGTGTCCTCTACTGACCCTTCGGTCAGTAGGGGACACCGATGTCAGGGCGGTAATTTTGCGGAGATAAATCTCAACGCTGACCCAGCTGGGACTTGAACCTGGGAACTACAGATTACGAGCCTGGTGCGCTACCGACTGAGCCACCCCCACCCCCTCCCTCCCAGAAGTTTCATAGAGCTGCGATCTGTGCTAACAGAACAATGGCATTTATTGCCATTGGACCTCATCCTTCATCTTGTCATCAGCATGCATGATAGTTATACACCATGCATGGTGGTCAGGGGCCATTATACTCTCTTTTGATCACCAGAACAACGCAGTTCTACTAACATCAGAGGAATATTTAGTCATATGAGCATTATCCCTGGCCATTCATATCCATGTATCTCATATTTGCATGTCTTATTTCTCATGGTATAATGTGTCTCTTAACTGAATTTCATAATAAAAGTCTCTCAAATCGTCAACATTTATGCTTGCAACTTAACTTTTGTCCACTAGTGTAAAAGGAAATAACGTACGCTAAATACCAAATTAAACACTTTAATCTTATATTTTACGTTTGGCCTACATATAACTGTTATACATTGCATAAGACTAAAGTAATTTAGAACATAATGAGAAAATATGAAACTAATATTAACTAGTTATGTTTTCTTATAAGTTGTAGATACTAATAGTTGTTTTGTACGAATAAACCATAAACTTACTTGTGAAGGTGAGTCAAAAGGTTCAAAAGCTGGCCTCTCTCCTTTGGAATCATGTATCTTTGTAGACTCTGTGTACTGAGTATAGACAGTTTTCTGCAGAAGAATTAAAATATTATATGTATATTTGGAAAATAGACGTAAAGTTTTACTAATGAAAAATATATTTATTCAATTACAAGTAAAGTAACATACTCTATGCCTCACTGAATAGTGTCATGATGGGGGCGGGGGTGGCTCAGTCGGTAGCGCGCCAGGCTCGCAATCTGTAGTTCCCAGGTTCGAGTCCCAGCTGGGTCAGCGTTGAGATTTATCTCCGCAAAATTCCCCGCCCTGCCCACGGTTAGTAGGGGACACCGACAGGCTTGAAAATGCCGCCGTCCGTCGGATGGGACGTTAAGCCGTGGCCCCGTGTGCGGGAGAGCCATACCCTGTGCACGTTAAAGAACACGGTGGATGGCCTTGACGGGAGGCTACCATCTGTCTCCCAACAGCTGTTCCAGTGAGTCCCCTCCCCCAACCTTCTCTGAGCCTTCGGAGTCCATGTGACCTGGCCATTTAGCCCATGGTGTGCAAAAAAAAAAGTGCCGCTCAGAGGTAAAACAGTCCAAGTGTCATGATGTCAGCAGAGATTAATAGATTCAATTTCCCCAATGGAAATTAACTAGATGATTTTAGTTGATAACATTTATTCATAGGAAAAATAGTAAATTCCAACATTCACAAATAATTCTGAAGACTTGTTAGTCCTATGCATCAGTTATCAATGTCATTGGAAAATCTGTGCTATGTTGTATTTTGTTTTTAACATTACGTTTTAACTTTAGTAGATATGTTATGTAAGCCAAATACTTGTGGTTTCGTAAGTACACTCTTTTATAACCATCAGATAAAACGATAGATTGTAAGTTTTGAAACATTGGTATAAAGGCTTAATTTCTGTTCATTTGATAAACATCCTTCTCCCAAATTTCGCCTTTGAATTCCTAGCTTACTTTTACGTTTATATCATACTGGTTTCCATAAATTAAGGAAAAATGAGAAAAATCGCGATAATTCGCCAAACAGTTGTGCAATTCTCACCGAACTTGTTCATGTAACCAGTAAAGTAATGCCCAGTGAGCATATCGTATGCAAATTAATCTAGGTTGCATCAATTTGCATAATCGAATAGCGGCATAAAACGGGTGTTTTGGAGTGAATCGTTATTATGTGTTGTAAATGTGAGTAAAGAAATTCGAAATAGCCATTTTGTAGGAATGACCTCGAGACATTATTTGCCAAGTGAACTGCAGTGGAGAGGTATTGGCCTGCTCGAAGCAGGCCGAAGTCAGTCAGACGTGGCACGATGGCTGAATGTGAGTCCTTCTGTGGTCCATAGACTGTGGAATCAATTTCTTAGCACGGATTCCACATCTCAAAGGTTTAGCTGAGGAAGGGCTAGAATTACGACCGCTGTACAAGACCGATATCTGCGATTAACAGCACGAAGAAGCAGGACGTCTATTCCCTTTCAGCTACGATCCTCTCTTGCAGCAGCCACTGGGAGGGATGTATCAGCTACTACTGTGCTAGAAGGCTTCATGGGTTGGATTGTTTTACCTCTGAGCGGCACTTTTTTTGCACACCATGGGCTAAATGGCCAGGTCACATGGACCCCGAAGGCTCAGAGAAGGTTGGGGGAGGGGACCCACTGGAACAGCTGTTGGGAGACAGATGGTAGCCTCCCGTCAAGGCCATCCATCGTGTTCTTTAATGTGCACAGGGTATGGCTCTCCCGCACACGGGGGGGGGGGGCTCAGTCGGTAGCACGCCAGGCTCATAATCTGTAGTTCCCAGGATTGAGTCCCAGCTGGGTCAGCGTTGAGATTTATCTCCGCAAAATTCCCCGCCCTGCCCACGGCCAGTAGGGAACACCGATGGGCTTGGAAAGGCCGCCGTCCGTCGGATGGGACGTTAAGCCGTGGCCCCGTGTGCGGGAGAGCCATACCCTGTGCACGTCAAAGAACACGCTGGATGGCCTTGACGGGAGGCTACCATCTGTCTCCCAACAGCTGTTCCAGTGGGTCCCCTCCCCCAACCTTCTCTGAGCCTTCGGGGTCCATGTGACTTGGCCATTTAGCCCATGGTGTGCAGGTGGCCATTTAGCCCATGTTACTCAACCATTAGCCCATGGTGGCCATTTAGCCCATGGTACTCAGAGGTAAAACAACCCAACCCGCACACGGGACCACGGCTTAACGTCCCATCCGACGGACGGCGGCCTTTCCAAGCCCATCGGTGTCCCCTACTGACCGTGGGCAGGGCGGGGAATTTTACGGAGATAGAAGGCTTCATGAGGAAGAGCTGTATTGTAGAAGGCCAGTAATTTGTATACCTCTCGCGTCACGTCACAGGAGTGATCATTGAATTGAGTTACGAACGTGTGGAAACTGGAAAGAATAGCAATGGACGTCGGTACTCTTCACAGATGAGTCCAGATATTGCTTGAAGAGTGATTCCGGATATTGTTTGATATGGAAAGAACGAGGTACCCGCTATCATCAATCATCACAGTTATATATAATATCCGTCAAAGAGACAGTTATGGCGGAGTTAGCAGGTGTGTTTGAGGCGGCATTTCCTTAGGTGGACGCACAGGCCTCTATGTGTTGACGAGTGGGAACCTCAATGTTAAAAGGTATCGAGATGTCATACTGCACACTTATGTACGTCCTTACGCTGGTGCAATAGGTGAAACATTCATCTTACAAGACATGCTCGTCCACACAAAGCTCGACTAGTGGAACAGTACCTTCAAGACGAGACCATTATGAGCATGGAGTGGTCAGCTCGATCTCCCGATCTAAATAGGATTGACATGTATGTGATGCTCCAGGGAGACGTGTGACATATCAATTACATTGCTTAATGGGATTTGATAAAATCAATGAAAAAAATCCTCTGTCTCGTACCTCTGTTGTTGTTCCTGAAGAATCGACAGTTTTTTCTTTTTCTAATTTGGTTTCTTGGACTCTTTCCAGTTCCTTTTCACTTGCTTCAGATGGCTGAAAGTAAAAAAAGTAACATTTAGAAATTTCAAATCAGCTAATCGTTGAAAACTTTCTACACACACCAATAGCATAAGTATTTACAAATAAGTTTACCAATAGCACACGTAAGTTCGCTTTCGATTCACGTGTTGGGTTGGGTTGTTTTACCTCTGAGCTGCACTTTTTTGCACACCATGGGCTAAATGGCCAGGTCACGTGGACCCCAAAGGCTCAGAGAAGGTTGGGGGAGGGGACCCACTGGAACAGCTGTTGGGAGACAGATGGTAGCCTCCCGTCAAGGCCATCCAGCGTATTCTTTAACGTGCACAGGGTATGTCTCTCCCGCACACGGGGCCACGGCTTAACGTCCCATCCGACGGACGGCGGCCTTTCCAAGCCCATCGGTGTCCCCTACTGACCGTGGGCAGGGCGGGGAATTTTGCGGAGATAAATCTCAACGCTGACCCAGCTGGGACTCGAACCTGGGAACTACAGATTACGAACCTGGCGCGCTACCGACTGAGCCACTTCCCCCCCCCCCCCCCCCCGATTCACCTGAAAAAGGTTTCTGGCATGGACGAATATGTTCCTTTTTTTTTTCATTGTCATCCCGTAGCCGAGTGGTTAGCGCGCTTAATTATAACTCTTTTTATTTATAACTCTATTTGCTACTCTCACATTATAAAAGATGGGATTTATTTTGACATTATAAAAGATAGATATATTTTAGAAATATAAAAGATTATAGCTTGGTTACTAATCAAGGGGACCTAGGTTCGAATCCAGGGTAAGACATGGATGTTCACACATTTTTATCTTTCTGCTGAGCTCTCGCCTTCCTCACCGATGGCGTATTAAACTGAGAGGCTCCTGTCAGATCTCTGTGGCAAGCAGCCGCTTGAGATGGAAAATTCGTCGGAAAAATTGGAGGAGCTCTTCTGATAAACTTCGTTGACAAAGTGGGACCAGAAAATCAAATGTGCGAAATAAATCATAAATATTATGTAGCTGCTGATGGATGATACACACTGGCCACTGAATTAGAAATCTTTATTCAATACCGAGTTGGACCTCCTTTAGCCCGAATTACAGTACATATGTGGTTTGGCATAGATTCCACAAGGTTGGGTTGTTTTACCTCTGAGCGGCACTTTTTTGCACACCGTGGGCTAAATGGCCAGGTCACAAGGACCCCGAAGTCTCAGAGAAGGTTGGGGTACGGAACCCACTGGAACAGCTGTTGGGAGACAGATGGTAGCCTCCCGTCAAGGCCATCCAGCGTGTTCTTTAACGTGCACAGGGTATGTCTCTCCCGCACACGGGGCCACGGCTTAAAGTCCCATCCGACGGACGGCGGCCTTTCCAAGCCCATCGGTGTCCCCTACTGACCGTGGGTAGGGCGGGGAATTTTGCGGAGATAAATCTCAACGCTGACCCAGCTGGGACTCGAACCTGGGAACTACAGATGACGAGCCTGGCGCGCTACCGACTGAGCCACCCCCGCCCCATTCCACAAGGTGATGAAGTGTCTGTGCATCTCCAGCATACCTGGAGTTCACCAGATAATCCTTTAACTGACTCAGATTTGATGGAAGAAGACTTTGCCCCGGATCTGTTTTTCCAACAGGTCCCATACATTCTCAATGGGACTTCAGATCCGGGCTTTATGGTGGCCAGGAAAGAAGGTGGAAGTCGCTGTCATGCTGACTGAACCACTGCTGAACTCATTTTACGCGATGGATACTAGCATTATCGTCCATGGAACACCGTCATCTACTGGATAACAGGTCCACATTGCAGGATTGACTTGATCGGCAACAATGTTCAGATAATCCTTGGAGGACACCCAACTGGGGCGGAGGTGGCTCAGTCGGTAGCGCGCCAGGCTCGTAATCTGTAGTTCCCAGGTTCGAGTCCCAGCTGGGTCAGCGTTGAGATTTATCTCCGCAAAATTCCCCGCCCTGCCCACGGTCAGTAGGGGACACCGATGGGCTTGGAAAGGCCGCCGTCCGTCGGATGAGATGTTAAGCCGTGGTCCCATGTGCGGGAGAGTCATACCCTGTGCACGTTAAAGAACACGCTGGATGGCCTTGACGGGAGGCTACCATCTGTCTCCCCACAGCTGTTCCAGTGGGTCCCCTCCCCCAATCTTCTCTGAGCCTTTGGGGTCCATGTGACCTGGCCATTTAGCCCATGGTGTGCAAAAAAGTGCCGCTCAGAGGTAAAACAAAACAACCCAAATCCTTGTTTTGCCCATTTCTATATCTGCTCTGGCGCATTATTTTCAGGATGACAAAAAATGCATTTCTGATATGAATTTCAGAAGCGAAAAGAATTTTGCATTTTGAAATGCAAAGTGTCTTTTACAAGGCGATATAACATTTTGTCTTTCGATATTACCTTTGCGTCTTTTTTCTCGGCTTCAGTCTGCTTGACTTCTTCCTCCTTGGACTCTGTGGTCTCCTCACTGCTCGCCGCTTCATACTGAGAAGATGCCCCGGAGCTTGGTCTCAATTCTTCAGGAGAATGATAAGTTGACGTCACCTAAAGAGAATTGAAACAGCGATCACTGAAACAGGAATTTCAGTCGTTTGCGGAGATAGTTAACAGTTTGTGAATTATGCTTAACGTTTCAACACTGATATTTATATATATAACTAATATATAAAATAAGGAATCTTACAATTGATTTTGCCCATTGATTTCACCAGGATTTATACTAGTAATATTATAATGTCCTATAGACAATAATCACTCATTTACTACTTCAGAGGGGGCGGGGGTGCTCAGTCGGTAGCGCGTCAGGCTCGTAATCTGTAGCTCCCAGGTTCGAGTCCCAACTGGGTCAGCGTTGAGATTTATCTCCGCAAAATTCCCCGCCCTGCCCACGGTCAGTAGGGGACACCGATGGGCTTGGAAAGGCCGCCGTCCGTCGGATGGGACGTTAAGCCGTGGCTCCGTGTGCGGGGGAGCCATATCCTGTGCACGTTAAAGAACACGCTGGATGCCTTGAGGGGAGGCTACCATCTGTCTCCCAACAGCTGTTCCAGTGGGTCCCCTCCCCCAACCTTCTCTGAGCCTTCGGGGTCCTTGTGACCTGGCCATTTAACCCATGGTGTGCAAAAAAGTGCCGCTTAGAGGTAAAACAGCCCAACCCAACCACTTCAGATATGCACTGCTGGCCATTAAAAGTGCAAAACCAGGGAAGTCAAGAGATATCAAAACCATATTTAGTGAATACACAGCTTATGTTACAAGGATCAAATGATTACAAATACAACTCGGTTAGACTTGTGGAATAGAAAGAAATCAGTGTCTTGTGTAGCCACCATGAGCGGCAATAACCTCTGTGACACACTGTCCGGCATTGAGGGAATGAGACCTCGGATGTGTGTTTGGGGAATGTCAGTCCATGCAGTTTCGATATGCAGCCAAAGTTCACCTGTTGTAGCAGCTGCTGGTGTCTATTGTGCTAGTCGTCGTGAGATCATGGACCAGACATGTTCAATTGGGGATAGATCCAGTGAATGCGAAGACCAAGGCGGAAGTGTCAAATTGTGGCTATCCAGGAATTGTTGGACGATGCATACTACATGTGGTTGGGCTGAGTTGTTTTACCTCTGAGCGGCACTTTTTGCACACCATGGGCTAAATGGCCAGGTCACAAGGACCCCGAAGGCTGAGAGAAGGTTGGGGGAGGGGACCCACTGGAACAGCTGTTGGGAGACAGATGGTAGCCTCCCGTCAAGGCCATCCAGCGTGTTCTTTAACGTTGGGTTGTTTTACCTCTGAGCAGCACTTTTTTGCACACCATGGGCTAAATGGCCAGGTCACAAGGACCCCGAAGGCTCAGAGAAGGTTGGGGGAGGGGACCCGCTGGAACAGCTGTTGGGAGACAGATGGTAGCCTCCCGTCAAGGCCATAGAGCGTGTCCTTTAACGTGCACAGTGTATGGCTCTCCGCACACGGGGCCACGGCTTAACGTCCCATCCGACGGACGGCGGCCTTTCCAAGCCCATCGGTGTCCCTTACTGACCGTGGACAGGGCGGGGAATTTTGCGGAGATAAATCTCAACGCTGACCCAGCTGGGACTCGAACCTGGGAACTACAGATTACGAGCCTGGCGCGCTACCGACTGAGCCACCCCCGCCCCTGTCCTGTTGGTAAATGGCACCAGAGAGCCTCTGAAGATAAGGTACGATCACAGGCTCCAACACTTCAGTGATGTAACACTGGATGTTCAAAGTACCAGTAATGCGTACGAGGTGCGTGCATGAGTGGAGTCCAATGGCAACCCATACCATAACACTAGGGGCCGGACCTGTATGGCACTGCAACGCGCATGTCTCACTGAGCCCGTCGCCGTGGTACTGCCAGATACGGATTCGTCCATCATGGTGCTGCATACCGAAGTGAGATTCGTCTGAAAAGCTGATGCGATGCCATTCGCTCGTCCATGCACGACGTTCTTGGCACCATTGCAGTCGCATACACCTGTGTTGTAGAGTCAATGGTAACTGAACCAATGGCTGCCTAGCAAAGATGCCCTGATGCTGCAGACGACGTTGAACCGTACGTGCGGACACTGATTGATGTACAACACACCCTAACTGTTGAGCTAAGGTGTTTGATGTGGCTGTACGATCATTCAAACACATGCGCACGAGATGTCTGTCCTTTCGTTCGTTTGTATGACAGGGCCGTTGAGATCCCTCACGTCGGTGAGTTCATTCCTCTTTTACCTACTGACGCCATATTCTTATTACTGTAGCAGCATTCTGTTCAACACGAGTACCGATGTCTCGGTACGATAGGGGCGGGGGTGGCTCAGTCGGTAGCGCGCCAGGCTCATAATCTGCAGTTCCTAGGTTCGAGTCCCAGCTGGGTCAGCGTTGAGATTTATCTCCGCAAAATTCCCCGCCCTGCCCACGGTCAGTAGGGGACACTGATGGGCTTGGAAAGGCCGCCGTCCGTCAGATGGGACGTTAAGCCGTGGCCCGTGTGCGGGAGAGCCATACCCTGTGCACGTTAAAGAACACGCTGGATGGCCTTGACGAGAGGCTACCATCTGTCTCCCAACAGCTGTTCCAGTGGGTTCCATCCCCCAACCTTCTCTGAGCCTTCGGGGTCCATGTGACCTGGCCATTTAGCCCATGGTGTGCAAAAAAGTGCCGCTCAATAGTAAAACAACCCAACCCAAACCACTTCTACGGGGCGTTACTCTCACATATGATGTGCGTATGTGCTGCGCTTTGAATCATTTGCATGTTTTCCCATGGGTTACCCATCTTGCATATTTCGGGACAATCTAATGAGTTCTTCCTGGTGTTGCACTTTTAATGGCCAGCAGTGTATACATATATATGTACTGAAATGATCGTTGATATTAAAGCTGAGTTTTAATTCGGTTTACGATGCGTTAGCCGTCCCATGGCCGAGTGGTTAGCGCGCTTGGCTACTAATCTAAGGGACCTAAGTTCGAGCCCCGGCTAAGACATGGATGTTTGTGTTGTTTTTCTGCTGAGGTCCTGCCATCCTCTCAGACCTTCTACTACGGCTTATAAACTGACAGGCTCCTGTCAGACCTCTGTGGAAAGCAGCTGCTTGAGGGGGTATTTATTTTATTTACATTGGATCATGTGAGCTCACAAAAACCTGGATCGTGTGGGCCCACTCACAGAAATATTGAGCGTGTGCAGTTACCGTTCACAGCAAACTGGAGCGTGTGCAGTAACTGCACACGCTCCAGTTTGCTGTGAACGGTAACTGGAGCGTGTACAGTTGCTGTACACGTTCCTGAGGTCCTGCCATCCTCTCAGACCTTCTACTATGGCATATAAACTGACAGGCTCCGGTCAGACCTCTGTGGCAAGCAGCTGCTTGAGGGGGTATTTATTTATTATTTTTACGATCCGTTAACTTTGTATTATGAAACTAAGATTCCAGCGAGGTAAATTCTATTTCGCCAATAAAATGATCCGCCTGTCTTGGATTTTGCTCAGCTCTTTTCACTGAGCCGTGATTTCCGAAGTCCCATGTTCTCATGGTCCCAAACCCCACTCTTCCACGTGCAATGACTCACCTGTGGTGTCGGAGATGAAGAGTCTTCACTCCTCTGCTCTGAAACTGGAGTGTCTTCCTTTTGCTCTGCTGATGCTTCTGGACCTTAAAGAGAAAAGCATTCTGAATCAGTGGTCGCTTCAGCTGACAGAGAGAGTAGTCACAGATAAGAAATAAAATCTCTTACACTTTTCAAAAACCAAAAGAAATGAAACTTGAAATAATTTGCTGAAAAATATTTGGTTTCATCTGGAATGAGATGCGAACTCACGTCTCCCAGAAGCATGCCAGGTATGACAACCACGCGACCATCAGAGGCCGGGGTGTCTCAGTCGGTAGCGCACCAGGCTCGTAATCTGTAGTTCCCAGGTTCGAGTCCCAGCTGGGTCAGCGTTGAGATTTATTTCCGCAAAATTCCCCGACCTGCCCACGGTCAGTAGGGGACACCGATGGGCTTGGAAAGGCCGCCGTCCGTCGGATGGGACGTTAAGCCGTGGCCCGTGTGCGGGAGAACCATACCCTGTGCACGTTAAAGAACACGCTGGATGGCCTTGACGGGAGGCTACCATCTGTCTCCCAACAGCTGTTCCAGTGGGTCCCCTCCCCCAACCTTCTCTGAGCTTTCGGGGTACATGTGACCTGGCCATTTAGCCCATAGTGTGCAAAAAAGTGCCACTCAGAGGTAAAACAACTCAACGTTAAAGAACACGTAGGATGGCCTTGACGGGAGACTACCATCTGTCTCCCAACAGCTGTTCCAGTGGGTCCCCTCCCCCAACCTTCTCTGAGCCTTCGGGGTCCTTGTGACCTGGCCATTTAGCCCATGGTGTGCAAAAAAGTGCCACTCAGAGGTAAAACAACTCAACGTTAAAGAACACATAGGGTGGCCTTGACGGGAGACTACCATCTGTCTACCAACAGCTGTTCCAGTGGGTCCCCTCCCCCAACCTTCTCTGAGCCTTCGGGGTCCTTGTGACCTGGCCATTTAGCCCATGGTGTGCAAAAAAGTGCCGCTCAGAGGTAAAAGAACTCAACCCAACCCATGACCATCAGAGATTAACCATTTCCTTCAACGATGTGACATAGGAGCATTCCGGCAAAGTTTGTTGATTCGCTATCTACGTCAGAAATCGGGAAACCAAGCTGCCTCATATAATAGAAGAAATATCCGTCACTCTCGTTTACAGAGTTATTTTAATAAATTCAGTAAAAAAATATCACGGTAAAATGGTCTGCAAACAGGGAACACTTGAAATAATTAGCTGAGGAAAAAATTGGTTTTGAAAAAAAAATATATTTCTTTCTGCGATAAAAGCAAATTTTTTCAGCAAATTCTTTCAAGTGTTTATTATCTACAGGTCATTTTTCTGTGATACGTTATTGCTGAAACGAGGGGCGGGGGTGACTCAGTCGGTAGCGCGCCAGGCTCGTAATCTGTAGTACCCACGTTCGAGTCCCAGCTGGGTCAGCGTTGAGATTTATCTCCGCAAATTTCCCGCCCTGCCCACAGTCAGTAGGGGACACCGATGGGCTTGAAAAGGCCGCCGTCCGTCGGATGAGACGTTAAGCCGTGGCCCCGTGTATGGGAGAGTCATACCCTGTGCACGTTAAAGAACACTCTAGAAGGCCTTGACGGGACGCTACCATCTGTCTCCCAACAGCTGTTCCAGTGGGTCCCCTCCCCCCACCTTCTAGGAGCCTTCGGGGTCCAAGTGACCTGGCCATTTAGCCCATGGTGTGCAAAAAAGTGCCGCTCAGAGGTAAAACAACCCAACCCAACTTGCTGAAACGAAGTTTCTTTGAACTGTAAATAGAGATAATCATATTTCACATTTTAATTTTAATTTTCTTGAGGAAACAATTGAAATAAAAAACTACTTTACTGCAAAAAAAATTAAAATATAATTAAAAAAATAAAATATTTAAATTTCTGTTCTTTTAGCGACATTTGGGAAGACAATTGCGAAATTTTTTTTTTGCTGATTACTCGTGGCGTGGGTTAGGTTTTTTTGTGTATGGCAACCCTGGCTGCAAAGAAACAAACATTTATAATGTGAAATATAAGTTTAATATACACTGGCGGGAATTGAAAAAATAACACCCAGAAGGAATTCCTTTAGGAACGTTATATTATAATATGTTAATAGTTAAGGGCAGCAGAAATCGTGATCCAAGATTGAAAGTCATTGGGTGAAATAATGACGTCACCGAGGACGACAACATGCAAATGTACGCAGCGCGTATTTAAGGACTAGGATGTGAAGAAAGAAGTTAATCGTATTGTGTCGTGCTGTTCAGTGCTCTTTGAAGAAGCTGCCATTCCTGGACGACGCAGGCGCACAACATTTGTTCAGTTAATGAGGGTTGGGTTGTTTTACCTCTGAGCGGCACTTTTTTGCACACCATGGGCTAAATGGCCAGGTTGTTGTTGGGTTGTTTTACCTCTGAGCGGCACTTTTTTGCACACCATGGGCTAAATGGCCAGGCCACAAGGACCCCGAAGGCTCAGAGAAGGTTGGGGGAGGGGACCCACTGGAATAGCTGTTGGTAGACAGATGGTAGCCTCCCGTCAAGGCCATCCAGCGTGTTCTTTAACGTGCACAGGGTATGGCTCTCCCGCACACGGGGCCACGGCTTAACGTCCCATCCGACGGACGGCGGCCTTTCCAAGCCCATCGGTGTCCCCTACTGACCGTGGGCAGGGCGGGGAATTTTTGCGGAGATAAATTTCAACGCTGACCCAGCTGGGACTCGAACCTGGGAACTATAGATTACGAGCCTGGCGCGCTACCGACTGAGCCACCCCCGCCCCCGGTTAGCACGCTTGGCTACTGATCTAAGGGACCTGGGTTTCGATTCCCGGATATGGCATGGATGTATGTGTCGTTTTCCTGCTGAGATTCTGCCATCCTCACAGCTCTTCTACTCTGGCATACAAACTGACAGGCTCCTGTCAGACCTCTGTGGCAAGCAGCTGCTTGAGGGGGTATTTATTTTATTTACATTGGATCGTATGAGCTCACAAAAACCTGGATCGTGTGGGCCCACTCATAGAAATATTGAGCGTGTGCAGTTACCGTTCACAGCAAACTGGAGCGTGTGCAGTAACTGCACACGCTCCAGTTTGCTCCAGTTTGCTGTGAACGCTCCAGTTAAGCTCCAGTTTGCTGTGAACGGTAACTGGAGCGTGTACAGTTGCTGTACACGTTCCTGAGGTCCTGCCATCCTCTCAGACCTTCTACTATGGCATATAAACTGATAGGCTCCTGTTAGACCTCTGTGGCAAGCAGCTGCTTGAGGGGGTATTTATTTATTTTTTTTTTATAATCACTCCAACAGATGTTGTAAACTGTATTTATCTTCTTTATTAAGTAGCTTTCCGAACACTGCAATTGTGTTACGAATTCTGTTAACCCTACCAATAACTGTCGCGAGTCGTAAAAGAACATTTAACATTGAAGTTTGAAAAAAAAAGGAAGAAACTATTTGAAAACTATGACGTATCAAGATGGACTAAGCGATTAAGCAATGTTAACAACTGAGAGTGATATCGGGAATTCCTTCGATTATTCTGACGTTATCACTACATTGGCTCAGTTAAAAACCACGAAATATGTCTTTTATAACTTAGATTAATTATCAAATGCATTAATATTTTTCACGTGACACGAAGGTTGCTTGATCACTAATTTCTAAAAAAATCACTGCCAGATATTTTTTCTGAATTCTGTAATCAACCATAGTGTTCGGATACTTTTTTGAGCGACTGTACGACCGATTTCATGCCAGATTGGAGGCTTGTATTGCTGCTCGAGGAGGATCAACACCTTATTAAAATGTTTCTTCTGTAAAATGCAATACTCATTAAAAGGTAAAATAAACATTGAATCACTTCACACGTGTGATCACTGTCCTTTCTCAACAAGTTGTTTCTACTAAATAAATCTCATTTTATATCGCTTCAATTGTTAATGGTGTTCTTTTTTCAATTTCCGCCAGTGTATATATATATATATCTTCGCTTAATCAATAATAATTAAGGAAGAATTCCATATTTATGCAGGGGTCATATATAATCGCCTTTTACCTGTGATTTTTGGGGCGGGGGTGGCTTAGTCGGTAGAGCGCCAGGCTCGTAATCTGTAGTTCCCAGGTTCGAGTCCCAGCTGGGTCAGCGTTGAGATTTATCTCCACAAAATTCCCCGCCCTGCCCACGGTCAGTAGGGACACGGATGGGCTTGGAAAGGCCGCCGTCCGTCGGGTGGGACGTTAAGCCGTGGCCCCGTGTGCGGGAGAGCCATACTCTGTGCACGTTAAAGAACACGCTGGATGGCCTTGACGGGAGGCTACGATCTGTCTCCCAACGCTGTTCCAGTGTGTCCCCTCCCCCAACCTTCTCTGAGCCTTCGGGGTCCATGTGACCTGGCTATTTAGCCCATGGTGTGCAAAAAAGTGCCGCTCAGAGGTAAAACAACCCAACCAAAAACTTGCTCTTAATACAGGAAGTGCTGACAGCCTAATCTGTTTCGTACGAAGCCGAGATTGCTTCGGGTTGTTCGCCCCCTGACCTTGAGAAAAAGACCACCACAGAACTGGAAAACAATTTCACTGAATGAAACATTGAACCGAGTACCTTATGCAGGAGAGAAACTTTCTTTCCCTTTGCTCGGCGATTCCCTTTTGCTAACTACACATGACATTCACTGATGCAACATCGTCCTCCCTCCAATTCAGGAGCGGGGGTCATTATGAATCCCCCTTTATTATTAGAAGGGGGGGGGGGAGAGCTCATTATTTTAGATCGATGAGAGATAGCAGGAATTCTATGCAATGAACCTCGCGGCCGCCTTTCCGTGAACTTTTTCTCCTTTTTGTAAGTCTGAAACTCTTTAAAGTTGTAGTAGATGGCACTTGAGAGACTCTCTAGAGAATACTCTCAAACTTGTTTAGATCATTTTCATTAGAAATTTTAAATTAAGTTGTGTGACTACATATTTAATTTATATTGATTTCGGTTTTACTAGATTAATTAGGAAAGTTCAGAGTATGCAATTAGGACAAGAATTGACTATAATATTTTTCTTAAATTTGTGTCGGAACATTCATGGCAAAATGTTTACCTCCAGAGTAACGTAAATTTAGTATTTGATATTTTTAATGGATTTAGAAATGTTAATAAATCGATCGCAAGTTGCTATTACCACAGTAGTTATGTCGCACCATGGGAACTTTTACCCGCGTGCTTTCCCCCTATGACGTCACCGACAACGCCCCCTCATGCACCCCACTGCTAACCCCCTTTTTTAATATTCATAACCGATCACGCCCTTATTAATATTCATAATTAATTAATATATCATAAATACCCCCTGGTTGACTCCCTCATTAAAAAACCCTTTATTAAAAATTCCTCCCCCTTTACCAAAACTCCTCAATCCTTTATTAAAAACCCGTGGCGCCACCTAGTGTATATTATGAGTACTATACTTTAAAAAAGCCCTCTATTTTACCTGTAATTTTTCCAATTTTCGACTCTCCCCTCATTAAAAACACCCTTTATTAAAATTTCCTTCCCCTTTATTAAAAACTGGTGGCGCCATCTAGTGTATATTATGAATAACATACTTTAGAAAAGCCCTCTATTTTAACTGAAATTATTCCCAATTTTTGACTCCCCCCTCATTAAAAAACCCCTTATCAAAAGTTCCACCCCCTTTATTAAAAACCCTATCAAAACTGCCCCCTGGTTGACCCACCCGTATTTTTAAGCCCCCCTGAATATCCTAACACCTGAAAAAGTCATCTTTTTTTAGTGGCGCTATCTAGTGTATACTTTAATAAGCATTCTATTTTAATCGAAAATTTTCCAATTTTTTGACTACCCTTATCAAAAGTTCCGCCCCCTTTATTAAAAACCCTATCAAAACTGCCACACCCTCGTTAATTAACCTGTTATCAAAGGTTCCGCCCTCTTATCAAAATTCACGTTCCCCTTTATTAATACGCACCCCCTCATTAAAAACCCCTCTTATCAAAAGTTCCGCACCCTCTATTAAACTCCCCCTCACAGATCACAAACCCCCGAATAAGTCCCTTGGTTTCTACCCTCATCTGAAATTTACCAAGTCCAACTGAACTTTCAGTGGCAACGTTGAGATCATCCCTCTCAGAATGGCTGATGCAATCGTCAAAAATAATTACAAGGTCCCATATTTTGCGAATTCAACCTTCATTAAGTAATACAACGTGCATTTCGCAAACAAGTGTTCGGTATCTCACCCGTACTGGGGACCACGTTTTACTGACGGATGGTTTAACAGTCTGAAACGTCCTACAAAAATTTCCAAACGTAGAATCACAAGTCTCTGAATAATAATTCGTAAGTTTTGTTCAACCATTGCGAATGTTTATTGCAACGTTCAAGGTATCCCCCTCATCCCTTTGGCGGTCATCCTCGATAAATCCGTTATTCATCAAAAAGTCCTCCCATTTCCCCTTTATTAAGAAAACCTTCATTAATTAAAACTCAGCAAAAGTTCCACCCCCTCACACCCCAGGGTGGTAATCTTGAACGGCTAATCCTTCTCGAAATTTCCACCAACGATCATCTTGGATCACGTTACCTGCTACGCTGTCGACCTCCCTTTCTTTCCGTTACCTGCTACGCTGTCGACCTCCCTTTCTTTCCGTTACCTGCTACGCTGTCGACCTCCCTTTCTTTCCGTTACCTGCTACGCTGTCGACCTCCCTTTCTTTCCGTATCAGACACATGATCATTTCCACACACATGTGTACATTAAGACACATTGGCACTCTTGATCGTAGTTTTCGGACCCATCTCGAAATTTTTCTAAGTCCAGAGATGTCACTCATTGACATCCCCCCTTCTGACTAAACCGCATTGTCACCTCCCAATTCTACCCCCTTTGTTTCAGGCCATCACAGGAGATAGGTAGGGAAACAATGTTTTGGAAATAATTTTCCATCCTCTTATCGGAACATCCCATCTCCCCTTTATGATAGGTCAGCTATTTGTTTCAATGTACAGTCGCTCAAAAAAGTATCCGAACACTATGGTTGATTACAGAATTCAGAAAAAATATCCGGCAGCGATTTTTTTAAGAAATTAGTAATCTGGTAACCTTCGTGTCACGTGATTACCGAATTCAGGAAAAATATCTGGAGCGTGTACAACAACTGTACACGCTCCAGTTACCGTTCACAGCAAACTGGAGCGTGTGCAGTTACTGCACACGCTCCAGTTTGCTGTAAACGGTAACTGCACACGCTCAATATTTCCATGAGTGAGCCCACACGATCTAGTATCAAAATAATAAAACCACCTACAGTCGCTCAAAAAAGTATCCGAACACTATGGTTGATTACAGAATTCAGAAAAAATATCCGGCAGCGATTTCTTTAGAAATTAGTGATCTGGCAACCTTCGTGTCACGTGACACGCCTCCATCCCCTGCTTCTGTGATGTCAAGAAACCACCAAGGGCAGATGATAACAAAGGTAGGAATATACCAAGGGCAGATGATAACAAAGGTAGGTTCCTGTGGATTAGAAATTTCGTATAATTGTTTCGATCAGCTCCATATTAAGAAATATAAAGACAGTAATTGTAGATGGCGACACGGTCTGTCATGGGCGAAAGAGAAGCCCTGAACGATTTTGATCGATTTGTAAGAGTGATAATTCATTTAATTTGTAAGATTAACTTAGGAGAGGAAAGTTTTATTCATTGTTTCAATGCCCTCTCTTCCCTTTTCTGAACGGGGCGGGGGTGGCTCAGTCGGTAGCGCGCCAGGCTCGTAATCTGTAGTTCCCAGGTTCGAGTCCCAGCTGGGTCAGCGTTGAGATTTATCTCCGCAAAATTCCCCGCCTTGCCCACGGTCAGTAGGGGACACCGATGGGCTTGGAAAGGTCGCCGTCCGTCGGATGGGACGTTAAGCCGTGGCCCCGTGTGCGGGAGAGCCGTACCCTGTGCACGTTAAAGAACACGCTGGATGGCCTTGACGGGAGGCTACCATCTGTCTCCCAACAGCTGTTCCAGTGGGTCCCCTCCCCCAACCTTCTCTGAGTCTTCGGGGTCCATGTGACCTGGCCATTTAGCCCATGGTGTGCAAAAAAGTGCCGCTCAGAGGTAAAACAACCCAACCTTTCCTGAACATATCAAATCATTAAACCATTTTTATGAATGTTATATAAAAGATTAGCTTTATTTTTGCGAAATTGCGTTATTGATAGAGTATAAGCGTTTATGGACTAAAATCAAATAAACAATGCAGATGTATGATCCAAAATTTAGAGAGGGAAGATAAAAATGAATTCCTCCCCCCTAACAAGACAGAAAAAAAATCCTTCTTTATATATCAGATATATTTTATACAGTGGCGGCTCGCGTATAGGCACTGTGGAACTGCAGAACCCCCAATTTCAACTTGATATTATCGATAACATTTAATATAATGAGTCCTTTTTTTAATTCTTTCTTTATACTTGTACAACATATAATCCTTAAGCTTAATGTCAGTAGCCATCCCCTAGTTTATGAAAAAGATACAAAAATCTTTGTATGGAACTGTGTGCTTCACAGTACTAGCGGCGAGGTGTTTGACTGTTGTGCGCATGCGCACATAGGAAGCTACACGCGAGGCTGCAAGGGAGAGAGAGAGCACTGTCGTTCCCGCAGAGCCAACCCTGGCGTGCTGGTTGAAGGTAGTTTTTTTTACTCCGCGTGTGTTGTGGTTAAAGTGTACCATATTCTTGAATGTGATAAAGTGTAGAATTAGATTATTATCCTGCTTCCAGCTATTCTATTGGATTCATTTTTTTTCAAGCAAATTAAAACAAGAAGAATGGATTTCATTTTTAAATGAATAGATTAAGCTTGAACTGTAACAATTTAGGTTAAAGTAAGTAAAAAATGTTTGATTTTGTTCTTTTAGGATTTTATCAAGTTTGTGAATAAATTTTCTTTTTATACATGTTTGTTTCCTTTTACCCAATTTTAAAACAAAGGCTAAAAATTTTCTGGAGCAGCACCCCCACTAATTTTAGCTACGAGCCGCCACTGCATGTTAATATATTCGATATATCTGTGCGAACCCTTCTAAAATGTGTAATGACATCATTGATTTGCTGATGGTTCTAAATTTATTCATTACGAATTTGAATGCTCATGGAATCTTGATGAGTGCCTGAATTTGTGTGTTGGGTTGTTCTACCTCTGAACGGCACTTTTTGCACACCATGGGCTAAATGGCCAGGTCACATGGACCCCGAAGGCTCAGAGAAGGTTGTGGGAGGGGACCCACTGGAACAGCTGTTGGGAGACAGATGGTAGCCTCCCGTCAAGGCCATCCTGCGTGTTCTTTAACGTGCACAGGGTATGACTCTCCCGCACACGGGGCCACGGCTTAACGTCCCATCCGACGGACGGCGGCCTTTCCAAGCCCATCGGTGTCCCCTACTAACCGTGGGCAGGGCGGTGAATTTTGCGGAGATAAATCTCAACGCTGACAAAGCTGGGACTCGAACCTGGGAACTACAAATTACGAGCCTGGCGCGCTACCGACTGAGCCACCCACGCCCCTGAATTTGTGTGAATAATTAATATGATAAGTTTGCACTGAAAAAGGTATGGATGATTTTTACACAAATTCATTTCGAAATGGTGCAAAATGAAATACGTTTCGAGCTGTTTTGCATTGTATGAATAATGAATGGGAATAATTTAATAAAATTAATAATCATGAATTAAAATTCAACCTTTAAGAATATTTTAAGCTAATCATTTAAACGGAAAAGCACATGAAAGAACAGTAACAAAAAAAAAATCATACTAAACTTCGAAGTAAACGAGAACCATCAGCAGGCACGCGCTGGGCGTAATAATGGTGCTGTGGAACGCCGGGAGGAATGGATTCTGGCGCATGCAGGTAGGTGGGTCTCGGAAGTTGGATACATTTGGGCCGTGCTGTCGAAATGAGCGCTTCGAAGTTTGTTTTTGTTTTATCAAGACACAGATGCTGCATAAACAATCATGCAGATGGGCTGGGATGAGATCGAGGCTTGGTTCTCTCCTAAAAAAAGGGGGATGGGTTACGAAAGGTAAAGGGAGGAAAGATGAGGAAGTGGGACCGTTGCCAAGGTGACGGGGTGAAGGGGGGATTAGACTGACGTCACGCGTTTGACTCTTGAGAGCGGAAAGGAGGATTTTGACGTCAACTTTAAGGTCATGAAAATGTCTCTGCGACGTTCAAATTGGCAGAAAGACAACTCGCCAAAAATAATTCTCCACTTTATTAAATGAAAGCTGCACTTGACGAAAAAGAGAAGAATGATGTGGACTACGAATTTAAAAGTGGAACTCTTTTAGAGCGACTAAGTGATGGCGTAAAACTATTTGCAGATTAAAAAAAAGATATTTTTGCTGCTTTTAAACACTATATTGTGGATTTTTTAAACATAAACTTCGCTAAAAATTCAAAACTAATACATAAGTGCATATATGCATGTATATAATAATATTGTAAGTGGTTAAAACGCTTGGCTACTGATCTAAAGGACCTGGGTTCGAGCCCCGGGTAAGGCATGGCTGTGCGTGTTGTTTTTCTGCTGAGGTCTTGCTATCCTCTCAGACCTGCTACTCTGGCATATAAACTGACAGGCTCCTGTCAGACCTCTGTGGCAAGCAGCTGCTTGAGGGGGTATTTATTTTATTTACATTGGATCGTGTGGGCCCACTCACAGAAATATTGAGCGTGTGCAGTTACCGTTCACAGCAAACTGGAGCGTGTGCAGTAACTGCACACGCTCCAGTTTGCTGTGAACGGTAACTGGAGCGTGTACAGTTGCTGTACACGTTCCTGAGGTCTTTCCATCCTCATAGACCTTCTACTATGACATATAAACTGACAGGCTCCTGTCAGACCTCTGTGGCAAGCAGCTGTTTGAGGGGGTATTTATTTTATTTACATTGGATCGTGTGAGCTCACAAAAATCTGGATCGTGTGGGCCCACTCACAGAAATATTGAGCGTGTGCAGTTACCGTTCACAGCAAACTGGAGCGTGTGCAGTAACTGCACACGCTCCAGTTTGCTGTGAACGGTAACTGGAGCGTGTACAGTTGCTGTACACGTTCCTGAGGTCCTGCCATCCTCTCAGACCTTCTACTATGGCATATAAACTGACAGGCTCCTGTCAGACCTCTGTGGCAAGCAGCTGCTTGAGGGGATATTTATTTTTATTTTTTAGACTGTTCCAAAAGAAACACTGACTTGAATCCCTTTAAGGCGAAGGAAAAAATTAGTGACAAACCCTACACCGTTGACGTCATTTCCTTCATGTAATCGTAATAACTGAAATTTAGAGTTCGAAAAGAGCTTTAGATAAAAATTTCCATTTCAAAACTGCAGACACTGAAGAAATAGATTGATAGATTCCGGCATCTGCAGTTCAGGAGCATTGGACATAGGTTATGCCAAACAATGCAATCTTTTTTCATCAGAAGGTAAAAAACACACTGAACAATATCATATTTCAATAATTCATCGTTTTCTTACTTATTTAACCATTAAAATATTGAGTCCAGTATCTGCAGCGTTCTCATCATTCACCATTTCAAGCATGTTTCACTATTAAGGTATTTTAAAATTATGCTTTTAGCTGCACTGATATTTTTTGTCGTAAAATGAACTGGGGTTGAAATAAAAAAAAATCTAGAGAATTATTTTTATTATCATTATGTGTAAAATGCAGCAGTACAATAAAAAACAGTAACGTATGATTAAATAAAGAGGGAATTGTTAAATATATCCTCAAGCAGCTGCTTGCCACAGAGACGTAACAGGAGCTCTTCAATACAATGGGGGCGGGGTGGCTCAGTCGGTAGCGCGCCAGGCTCGTAATCTGTAGTTCCCAGGTACGAGTCCCAGCTGGGTCAGCGTTGAGATTTATCTCCGCAGAATTCCCCGCCCTGCCCACGGTCAGTAGGGGACACCGATGGGCTTGGAAAGGCAGCCGTCCGTCGGATGGGACGTTAAGCCGTGGCCCCGTGTGCGGGAGAGACATACCCTGTGCACGTTAAAGAACACGCTGGATGGCCTTGACGGGGGCCTACCATCTGTCTCCCAACAGCTGTTCCAGTGGGTCCCCTCCCCCAACCTTCTCTGAGCCTTCGGGGTCTATGTGACTTGGCCATTTAGCCCATGGTGTGCAAAAAAGTGCCGCTCAGAGGTAAAACAACCCAACGCTAAAGAACACGCTGGATGGTCTTGACGGGAGGCTACCATATGTCTCCCAACAGCTGTTCCTATGGGTCCCCTCCCCCAACCTTCTCTGAGCCTTCGGGGTCCTTGTGGCCTGGCTATTTAGCCCATGGTGTGCAAAAAAGTGTCGCTCAGAGGTAAAACAACCCAACCCAACCCAACTTCAATACAATGCGCCATAGACGCGGTCTGTGAGGAAGCTCAGCAGAAAGACGACACTGAAAAGAAGCAACCTTTACTTAACCGGGGTTCAAACCCAAGTTAAGAAGCAATCTTTACTTAACCGGGGTTCGAACCCAGGTCCCTTTGATCAGTTGCGAAGCGCGCTAACCACTCGACAGTCGAACATTTACTTAGAAGAAAAAAAAATCACATTTGTTTCTTATGTAATTAAAAATATACACTATGCACCAGGCTCCGATGTAGAAAAAAAATTAAGGTTTCGGGGGGGGGGGGAGTTGCAAGAAACTCAATCGAGAGTGAGGGAAAAGTAAAAGTGAGCTGTCAAGAGACTGGATAAACATTGCAGTATAACAACATTCCCCTTCCGTTTTAGAGATCTTTAAAAATGTCTGCAAAAATGCGTGAAATATAAATAAGTTGAATACTTTATTTCTTCTATTATCCTTACAAGGATTCTCAAAGGAAGTGGGGGGAGATGTGCGCCTCCCCCCTTGATCCTCTCCTCCCCCAAGATCCGGCTCTGCTATGTACAGTCGCTCAAAAAAGTATCCGAACACTATGGTTGATTACAGAATTCAGAAAAAATATCTGGCAGCGATTTTTTTAGAAATTAGTGATCTGGCAACCTTCGTGTCACGTGATTACAGGATTCAGGAAAAATATCTGAAGCGTGTACAGCAACTGTACACGCTCCAGTTACCGTTCACAGCAAATTGGAGCGTGTGCAGTTACTGCACACGCTCCAGTTTGCTGTGAACGGTAACTGCACACGCTCAATATTTCCGTGAGTGAGCCCACACGATCCAGGTCTTTGTGAGCTCACACGATCCAATGTGCTGTGAACATTAACCGCAACCGCTCCAGTTTGCTGTGAACGGTAACTGCACACGCTCCATATTTCCGTGAGTGAGCCCACACGATCTAGTATCAAAATAATATGACCACCTACAGGCGCTCAAAAAAATATCCGAACACTATGGTTGATTACAGAATTCAGAAAAAATATCTGGCAACGATGTTTTTAGATATTAGTGATCTGGCAAACGTGTCACGTGACACGAAGGTTGCCAGATCACTAATTTCTAAAAAAAACGTTGCCAGATATTTTCTCTGAATTCTGTAATCAACCATAGTGTCCGGATATATTTTTGAGCGACTGTACCTTGGGTTAATGAGAGTTATTAATTACTTTAAATCTCATATCCTCATAATGCTTTCATAAGTTAATATGGGTTTCCCTATATTTAATATTGCATCAAAATTCGTATTAAGCATACTACATACTGGAATATAAAACTTTCATCAGAATGCAATTTCAACGATTGTTATGTTGTATTTATTGTTATTGTATGTATGTTGATTCGAAAGGAATTTTTTCAAAATTAGACATACACTCAATTGAATTCATGACTTATCCATAAATTATGTTTCCCATGTTTGAATATATAATAAGTTGGTTATGAAAATAATAATAATAATGATATTTACATCTCCTTCGTATAATTCATTCTAGCAGTTAAGCTTAGGTAGGCTCCCACAGAAACTTATTAATACTTGTATATTACGGGGCGGGGGGTGGCTCAGTCGGTAGCGCGTCAGGCTCGTAATCTGTAGTTCCCATGTTCGAGTCCCAGCTGGGTCAGCGTTGAGATTTTTCCCCGCCCTGCCCACGGTTAGTAGGGGACACCGGTGGGCTTGGAAAGGGCGCCGTCCGTCGGATGGGACGTTAAGCCGTGGCCCCTTGTGCGGGAGAGCCATACCCTGTGCACGTTAAAGAACACGCTGGATGGCCTTGACGGGAGGCTACCATCTGTCTCCCAACAACTGTTCCAGTGGGTCCCCTCCCCCAACCTTCTCTGAGCCTTCGGGGTCCATGTGACCTGGCCATTTAGCCCATGGTGTGCAAAAAAGTGCCGCTCAGAGGTAAAACAACCCAACCCAACCTTGAATATTACTATTTTGTATACTATCTTAATATTTGAAATAGTAAGACATTCTTCATCGATACTGCAAAAATAGTGTCACATTGCTATTTTCTCTGTTTCTAGAAGAAATACGGCATTTCAGCTTAAGTGCTTTATTGAAAGATATTTTCTCTGTTGTTATAAAGAACTTAAGCATTTTGATTTCAGTTTCGGATCCTGTTACGTAGGATCGAGCATCTTTCGTTTATCGTGCATCGCTGCAACGTATTCCGATTAATCATCTGTCGAATCGAAACTTCTACAAATGAAAGCAGAAACCTAAGGTTGCTATTTATTCTCCAATCCAACGGTTGCTTTCGTGACCTTCATTTCTACCCATGACTTACTTGCCAAATCTATCAACGATATCCGCTTTAAACACTTTTTTCCACTCAAAGAGGTAAAACCTGTTTTTTTGCATTTCTGCGTAAGATCTTCAGCATATCCTGAATATATAATAAAGACCTCTTTCGTCATAATGTTAGATAAAAGTTAATTACATTCCTGTAATCAAACTATAAAAAAAGTATTCAAATTTTTAGAGTGGGATGGAACATGGACCGACTGGGAGAGTTTTGTGTACGGGAGGGGGGGGGGGGGCTCTAACGCAACCCACCCACATATTTCTGGTCCATATATGTATATACCCTGCCTCCCTTCTCATCTTATTAATTTTATTACACTTCAACTAGTGGCGGGGGTGGCTCAGTCGGTAGCGCGTCAGGCTCGTATTCTTTATTTCACAGGTTCGAGTCCCAGCTGGGTCAGCGTTGAGATTTATCTCCGCAAAACTCCCCGCCCTGCCCACGGTCAGTAGGGGACACCGATGGGCTTGGAAAGACCGCCGTCCGTCGGATGGGACGTTAAGCCGTGGCCCCGTGTGCGGGAGAGACATACCCTGTGCACGTTAAAGAACACGCTGGATGGCCTTGACGGGAGGCTACCATCTGTCTCCCAACAGCTGTTCCAGTGGGTCCCCTCCCCCAACCTTCTCTGAGCCGTTGGGGTCCATGTGACCTGGCCATTTAGCCCATGGTGTGCAAAAAAGTGCCGCTCAGAGGTAAAACAACCCAACACTTCAACTATTTTTTCACCCTATTCATTAAGAAGAAAACTTTTATTAGAAATTATATTTCAAATAAAAATACTGTTTCTAGCCAATAGTAACCTAATACCGCGTCTTCCGGAGGAGAAATTAATTTTCATCCAGATAAATTTTGTCCGGGGATGTGCTGGATATATTTTTAAAATGACAGACGATACGATAAGATTAACAAAATAGCAAGTATGTTTCAAATCTATTTGTACTTTATAAAGCTATGTTGAAGCAGCAGTGAAGAACTACGTGTACATTATTACAGGCGGTATCCAGCTTTCACAATCGATTCTTATTAAACTGTTGGCATCCGTAAAATTGCGCAGCAGTTACCTTAGTACAGTCGCTCAAAAAAGTATCCGAACACTATGGTTGATTACAGAATTCAGGAAAAATATCTGGCAGCGAGTTTTTTTAAAAATTAGTGATCTGGCAACCTTTGTGTCACGTGACACGAAGTTGCCAGATCACTAATTTCTAAAAAAATCGTTGCCAGATATTTTTTCTGAATTCTGTAATCAAGCATAGTGCTCGGATACTTTTTTGAGCGACTGTAGGTGGTCACATTATTTTGATACTAGATCGTGTGGGCTCACTCACGGAAATATTGAGCGTGTGCAGTTACTGTTCACAGCAAACTGGAGCGTGTGCAGTTACTGCACACGCTCCAGTTTGCTGTGAACGGTAACTGGAGCGTGTACAGTTGCTGTACACACTCCAGATATTTTTTCTGAATTCTGTAATCAACCGTAGTGTTCGGATATTTTTTTGAGCGACTGTAAGTGGTCATATTATTTTGATACTAGATCGTGTGGGTTCACTCACGGAAATATTGAGCGTGTGCAGTTACCGTTCACAACAAACTGGAGCGTGTGCAGTAACTGCACACGCTCCAGTTTGCTGTGAGCGGTAACTGGAACGTGTGTACAGTTGCTGTACACGCGCCAGATATTTTTCCTGAATTCTGTAATCACGTGACACGAAGGTTGCCAGATCACAAATTTCTAAAAAAAATCGTTGCCAGATATTTTTTCTGAATTCGGTAATCAACCATATTGTTCGGATACTTCTTTGAGCGACTGTACATTAAGAAACCGTAACTGTAAACCATTGTCTATCATGTTTCCTTAAAGCTCTTGCTTTGTTTCCATCAGTCAGTCGGCCGTCTGGCAGATTGACTTATGGGCAGCCCGCCCCTGGGAAAAAAAACCAACATGTTCATTAAAGGGGCTGAATCTATGGTCAGAAAAATGCTAGTAAGGAAATGGAGGAGAGAAATTATTATGCTTACATATATTCCATGAATTTTTCAAGAAACCTTTTTACAGACCTCCAAAAAAAAGTCGGGGGGGGGGGGGGGGGGTGGATATTATACAGCAATGAGAATCCAGTCTCTTGTATCTTTCCCGCTAAAATGGTCTAGTCAGTTTTAACTTTTTTCGGCTTGTTTGCGTCATACAGCCTTTTTTTTAGATCCGAGTCTGCTCATTTGCATATTTCTAAATAAAAATAAATACCCCCTCAAGCAGCTGCTTGCCACAGATGTCTGACAGGAGCCTGTCAGTTTATATGCCACAGTAGGAGATCTGAGAGGATGGCAGGACCTCAGCAGAAAAACAACACACACATCCATGCCTTACCCGGGGCTCGAACCCACGTCCCTTAGATCAGTAGCCAAGCGTGCTAACCACTCGGCCACGGGACGGCTAGGGAGGTCAAAATGCCTACACCCATGCATGACATCCAGTGAACTTTAAATCTACAAACATAACTGAAAGGTATATATGAATTCACAATTAAGCTTTATTATTAATTTAATCAGCATTAAGTTTTAATAGTGATTAAATACTTAGCAAATTAGGGGCGGGGGTGGCTCAGTCGGTAGCGCGCCAGGCTCGTAATCTGAAGTTCCCAGGTTCGAGTCCCAGCTGGGTCAGCGTTGAGATTTATCTCCGCAAAATTCCCCGCCCTACCCACGGTCAGTAGGGGACACCGGTGGCCTTGGAAAGGCCGCCGTCCGTCGGATGGGACGTTAAGCCGTGGCCCCGTGTGAGGGAGAGCCATACCCTGTGCACATTAAAGAACACGCTGGATGGCCTTGACGGGAGGCTACCATCTGTCTCCCAACAGCTGTTCCAGTAGGTCCCCTCCCCCAACCTTCTCTGAGCCTTCGGGGTCCATGTGACCTGGCCATTTAGCCCATGGTGTGCAAAAAAGTGCCGCTCAGAGGTAAAACAACCCAACACAACTTAGCAAATCCATGAAGAGCTGTGGATTCATTTCTCTACATATGAATTTTATTATTACTAGTTTCATTTGTATAACATTTCTGAGCCTTCGTGACACATTCGCTTGTTTGCATTGGATTCTAATTTAGTTCCTAATCACTTCATTTTGACCTAATGATGTGTAAACTTTAAACAGAAGACGCTTGCCTTTGATAGAAGTTCTGATTGTGATATGGGGCGGGGGTGGTCAGTCGGTAGCGCGCCAGGCTCGTAATCTGTAGTTCCCAGGTTCGAGTCCCAGCTGGGTCAGCGTTGAGATTTATCTCCGCAAAATTCCCCGCCCTGCCCACGGTCAGTAAAGGACACCGATGGGCTTGGAAAGGCCGCCGTCCGTCGGATGGGACGTTAAGCCGTGGCCCCGGTGCGGGAGAGCCATACCCTGTGCACGTTAAAGAACACGCTGGATGGCCTTGACGGGAGGCTACCATCTGTCTCCCAACAGCTGTTCCAGTGGGTCCTCTCCCCCAACCTTCTCTGAACCTTCGGGGTCCATGTGACCTGGCCATTTAGTCCATGTGTGCAAAAAAGTGCCGCTCAGAGGTAAAACAACCAAACAACCAACTGACTGTGATATTCTCACTTTTTCAACTGCAACCAATGGAATAAAAGAGGTTTTCTGTGATGAGCCAATAAACGTCAACTCATGTAATAGCTTGAATAAACTTTTAGTCAATTACCTAAAATTTTCAATGGAAATGAAGGATGAAGATTCCTTAGCCTCTGCAACTTCTCTTCTCTGTCAGATACCAATTTGTTTACTCACAAGTGAAAATCATTCCCAGCTCTAAGCATTTCATCAGTGATTTCATCTACCCTTGGTGATGTATAGGTTTGAATTGGAGACAGCCAAAGTAACTTCAGATCGTGAAATTGGGCCATTAGTAAAGCTAGTAATAGATCTATCATTATTACGAACAACGGAAGTAGAACTCACCACATCGTCATTAAAAAGGTAATTCAATATATGCTGCAGCCACATATTCAATTACCTTTTTTAAATATTTTCGAAACACATTTTTTGATATATTGAAAAGTGTGAAGAAGTTTGCATCAGCCTCAAGGATCACACTGAATATAGTGCCAATTACCAGAATAAGTTTGTTAGCAGTGTTATGCTGCTATTATACATTTTACGTCTTTCAGAATTGTTTTGCTACTTAGAAATAAAGTACTGTGCTGATTATTAGAATATTAGCGGCTATGAGGAGAGCCTCAGAGGTAAATGAAACTCAGAAAATGAGCAAATAAGGTTGAGAAACACTGATATAGACGATGTGGTGAGTTCTACTTCCGTTGTTTGTAATAATGATAGATCTATTACTCGCTTTACTAATGGCCCAATTTCACGATCTGAAGTTACTTTGGCTGTCTCCAATTCAAACCTATACATCACCAAGGGTAGATGAAATCACTGATGAAATGCTTAGAGCTGGGAATGATTTTCACTTGTGAGTAAACAAATGGGCGGGGTTGGCTCAGTAGGTAGCGCGCCAGGCTCGTAATTTGTAGTTCCCAAGTTCGAGTCCCAGCTGGGTCAGCGTTGAGATTTATCTCCGTAAAATTTCCCCGCCCTGCCCACGGTCAGTAGAGGACACCGATGGGCTTGAAAAGGCCGCCGTCCGTCGATGGTACGTTAAGCCGTGGCCCCGTGTACGGGAGAGCCATACCCTGTGCACGTTAAATAACACGCTGGATGGCCTTGACGGGAGGCTACCATCTGTCTCCCAACAGCTGTTCCAGTGGGTCCCCTCCCCCAACCTTCTCTGAGCCTTCGGGGTCCATGTGACCTGGCCATTTAGCCCATGGTGTGCAAAAAAGTGCCGCTCAGAGGTAAAACAACCCAACATAAAGAGCACGCTGGATGGCCTTGACGGAAGGCTACCATCTGTCTCCCAACAGCTGTTCCAGTGGGTCCCCTCCCCCAACCTTCTCTGAGCCTTCGGGGTCCATGTGACCTAGCCTTTAGCCCATGGTGCGCAAAAAAGTGCCGCTCAGAGATTTTTTTTGCACACCATGCCTTGTTCATAACCACTTCATTTGTCTGTAATATGATCTTTATAATAATTCCGAAATCGCGCCCTAATCGTTATGGAAGCTTGGTAAAGGGAACTGCAAGAGAATAAATAAAAATAAGATTTTACTGCTGTTTAAACAAAAATTAGCATTTCCGATTTAAAATGATATTAAAAGAATGACATCGGAAAGTATGTACTGGATATTTTTGGCTAATGTAGTTTGGCTCGAAGACACGTTACAGCATTAAGACTGAAATCACATCATTAAGAATCCAAGCAAACGTATTCAATACGGGTATTCATAGCACTGAATAGCGAATCCACAACATTTAGGAAGTAAATTATTAACACGTGTGAGTTGGGTTGGTTGTTTTACCTCTGAGCGGCACTTTTTTGCACACCATGGGCTAAATGGCCAGGTCACATGGACCCCGAAGGCTCAGAGAAGGTTGGGGGAAGGGACCCACTGGAACAGCTGTTGGGAGACAGATGGTAGTCTCCCGTCAAGGCCATCCAGTGTGTTCTTTAACGTGCACAGGGTATGGCTCTCCCGCACACGGGGCCACGGCATCCAACGGACGGCGGCCTTTCCAAGACCATCGGTGTCCCCTACTGACCGTGGGCAAGGCGGGGAATTTTGCGGAGATAAATCTCAACGCTGACCCAGCTGGGACTCGAACCTGAGAACTACAGATTACGAGCCTGGCGCGCTATCGACTGAGCCACCCCCGCCCCGACACGTGTGAAATCCCATTTCGCACAATTAAATGAAAACTTAAAATAACGAGGAATCAAAAGTTTCTCAATCATTGCTTCTTTCAAACGAAACTAAATTGCATTCAACATGGAAGGACATGAGAGAAACAAAAGAAAGCCTCGCTTGGCATCCACGCATCTCAAAGGAAGAAGAAGAGAAGCCAAGGATAGAAAAGGAGATGCCAATATTTGAGCAAGGAGAGGCCCAAGAGCAGAGCATCCCCATCACCACCTACCTTCATTCACTAAGTAGGATCCGAACTGAAACACTGACGACACACACCCCATAGTGGTGGCGCTTCTCTTGCGTGTCAGAGGTCAGAGGTGGTCCACATGCCACAAAAGTGGCGCAGCGTCTTTCGACTACCCCGTTCTGCACATGTGCCACTCGGCGGGCGACTGACTCCACGGCTGGAAATAGACTGGCCGCAGTACCGGCTCATAACCGCCGCAGCTGGAAGGGAGAGCCAGGCCTTGGAGGAACTAGCACAACTCTGACCGTGCACATACCTACTTCGGATGGTTATGGCTGCTCCGCATGAGGAGGGGGCGGCGGCAGCCACGACGATTCCAGTCCCACCAGCAGAGAGAAAGGAGGAGAAGATTTGGTTTTTATCCTTCCATCTGTTTACATCGTGCTGACGATATCCGAGAGGCCTTGGGTCAAGTCGTACAGGTTGTTGGCATTTGAACTTCATCGACTGATAAACGATTCCTGTTTTTATTCGATTAAAATGCTGATTTGACTCGACGACGATGGATTTTGAGCTTCTCTTTAAATGCGCTTTAGGAATTCAATTGGCCATACGCGTGATGCTCATAGGAAATTCCATTTGCTTCCGATCAGAACGTTTCTGGTTTTTTATGCGCTTTCCTGATGACCTATTTAAGCAGATCGTGTTTCCCAACTTCTGCGTTTGCGCATGTTTCGCAGCTGTCTGCATTCCGGAAAGACACTGGCGAGGTCACCGCAACTGACTCGAAAGCTCTTCCGTCTGGGAACCGCGGAGATGAAACAGAGGCCGTCGCCTCTTCTTCCTTCACCTCTCATGTGACGTCATCACTGGAGAAAATCCACTCTGTCGATTCCCACGTTGACGCCTCAAGATGAACAAATCCTCGCCTAGAATTTCTAATTATTCTAATGGAATTTCTTCAGCTTTTGAATTAACCCAACCCAGAGGCTTAAGATCACTTTTCTTTTTCTTTTATTTGTGGGGAGGAGACAGAGGAAAACACTCCCACTTTACTTAATAATTATATATTAAGTAATAGTAATTGTCCAGAGTGAAATGCAGATTGAATTGTTCAGAGTGCAATGAAGCATCGATGCCATTCCATTTTGTCTCCATGGATCAGCTGTAGTCCTTCATCATTCAGCTTAGGGGCGGGGGTGGCTCAGTCGGTAGCGCGCAAGGCTCGTAATCTGTAGTTCCCAGGTTCGAGTCCCAGCTGGGTCAGCGTTGAGATTTATCTCCGCAAAATTCCCCGCCCTGCCCACGGTCAGTAGGGGACACCGATAGGCTTGGAAAGGCCGCCGTCCGTCGAATGGGACGTTAAGCCGTGGCCCCGTGTGCGGGAGAGCCATACCCTGTGCACGTTAAAGAACACGCAGGATGGCCTTGACGGGAGGCTACCATCTGTCTCCCAACAGCTGCTCCAGTGGGTCCCCTACCCCAACCTTCTCTGAGCCTTCGGGGTCCATGTGACCTGGCCATTTACCCCATGGTGTGCAAAAAAGTGCCGCTCAGAGGTAAAACAACCCAACCCAACTAATCCGAATTTCCTGAGATGGGAATCCATAGAATCAACATTCACTGAGACCATGGATTATAGATTTGCCCCATTTTCATTCTCTAGAAAGCCTCTGAGCTTCAACCAGACCTGTGCCTTGTTGCAAAATTTGCATTCTTGTCGCAAGAGAGTCAGAACCGAGAAAATCGAGAGCAGGGCAAATTCCGAGTGCCACAATAGCTGATAAAAATCAGAGCCAACCACGCTGCTGGGAAAAGGGTTCGCCGCGGCTGCTGAGCTTACCACTTCAGTTGCTTTATATTTAGCGCAAGGGCAGCCAACGAAACTTAAGAAATACCATTAATAACGGTAAGTGGAAGTCGTATCGAGCCAGTTTGACCTCGTCCTTACGTCAGGGATCATGTCAATCTTTCTAATGGCGATGAGAAGTAATCAATGCCAAAGTCTGAGAGAGATTCCAATTCGATTGAAATGAAACTAATCAGCGCTGGAGCTTCAGTGATGATCGTCTCTCAAGTGCCTCCCTCTGAGTGTCAGAGAGATTTATACATTTGTATTATTATTGATTTCACTCCACTTCCAGGGGATGGCTCAGTCGGTAGCGCGCCAGGCTCGTAATCTGCAGTTCCCAGGTTCGAGTCCCAGCTGGGTCAGCGTTGAGATTTATCTCTGCAAAATTCCTCGCTCTGTCCACGGTCAATAAAGCCGCCGTCCGTCGGATGGGACGTTAAGCCGTGGCCCCGTGTGCCGGAGAGACATACCCTGTGCACGTTAAAGAACACGCTGGATGGCCTTGACGGGAGGCTACCATCTGTCTCCCAAGAGCTGTTCCAGTGGGTCACCTCCCCCAACCTTCTCTGAGCCTTCGGGGTCCATGTGACCTGGCCATTTAGCCCATGGTGTGAAGAAAAGTGCCGCTCAGAGGTAAAACAACCCAACCCAAAGACATTTAGCCCATGGTGTGCAAAAAAAGTGCCGCTCAGGGGTAAAACAACCCAACCCAAAGACATTTAGCCCATGGTGTGCAAAAAAGTGCCGCTCAGAGGTAAAACAACCCAACCCAAAGACATTTAGCCCATGGTGTGCAAAAAAGTGCCGCTCAGAGGTAAAACAACCCAACCCAAAGACATTTAGCCCATGGTGTGCAAAAAAGTGCCGCTCAGAGGTAAAACAGCCCAACCCCACTCCACTTCCATAAACACCAACGCTGCACTAGCTGTAACTCAGGCAATAGCGGCATGTTTCAAGAAGTACCTTATATTGTAAAAAGTAACGGGACACTTCCACTATATATATATGAATGAAAAGCGACATTGAAAGCTCCTAACTTTGAAAATAAGCTTTCTACGGAAAAATGTCATGCGATATAAACTGAAAATCTCATTCATATCTCTCTGAATGTCGATTTTTCAAGAATATCTCCGCAATATTTAACAGCAGACGATGCTATCACACTTTTCCTAAATAGTTTTTGCCACAAATTGATGAAAACGTAAAGAATCTTTACACGAACTTTAAATATTATATTTATGCTAGTGAATAATTTGTTATAACTTTTTAGGTCGACTTTCATGACTAGCAAAAATTACAGTGAAATATTTCAACTTTTATATGTGAGGAGTTTTGAATCTCGTTGCCATTCACATAACATGGAAATGTACCATTACATTTTTCAATATAATCTATATCTGGGGTTGTCAGTTATGCAACCGATTCACTGTTACAACGTTATGGTTTCATTCTAAGACAAAATATTTAAAATCATAAGACTCATCTCACTCTCCGACAGATCCCAACTTAGCCTTAAAGCTGAAACTTTGACTAACCAGCTTTGGCGACGCAATCGATAAGACTGACCAAGCTTTGGCGACGCAATCCATAGGACTGACCAAGTTTGGCGATGCAATCCATAGGACTGACCAAGCTTTGGCGACGCAATCCATAGGACTGACCAAGCTTTGGCGACGCAATCCATAGGACTGACCAAGCTTTGGAGACGCAATCCATAGGACTGACCAAGCTTTGGAGACGCAATCCATAGGACTGACCAAGCTTTGGAGACGCAATCCATAGGACTGACCAAGCTTTGGCGACGCAATCCATAGGACTGACCAAGCTTTGGAGACGCAATCCATAGGACTGACTAAGCGTTGGCGACGCAATCGATAGGACTGAACAAGCTTTGGCGACGCAATCGATAGGACTGACAAGCTTTGGCGACGCAATCGATAAGACTGACCAAGCATTGGCGACGCAATCGATAAGACTGACCAAGCATTGGCGACGCAATCGATTCGCAATCGACAGGATAGCGACGCAATCGGCAGGACTCACCGAGCTTTAGCGACGCAATCGGCAGGACTCATCGAGCTTTAGCGACGCAATCGGCAGGACTCGCCGAGCTTTGGCGACGCAATCGGCAGGACTCCCCGAGCTTTAGCAACGTAATCGACAGGACTCACCGAGCTTTAGCAACGTAATCGACAGGACTCACCGAGCTTTAACAACGCAATTGACAGGACTCACCGAGCTTTAGCGACGCAATCGACAAGACTCACCGAGCTTTGGCACCGCAATCCATAGCACTCACCGAGCTTTAACAACGCAATCGATAGCACTCACTGGGCTTTAGCAACGCAATCGATAGCACCCAACGAGCTTTAGCATTACTCTCCCTATTTCTTAATTAATTCGTTTCAACCTGAAAGGAAGATAAGGTGATGATAATTTTCATGCAATTGAGAAGAGAAAATAATTTATCGCCATATCTTCATTTAAAGTTAATACGAATTCACTGAGTTCATAATTGGTAGGTTTCATTTTTTCCTTTTTAGAGCTCTTGTAGGATACAGTTTTTGCTTAACGTTTTTCAATTTTAATTTTGCTTTTCAGTTGGAACTTTATTAATAATAGGATTTATTTTCCCCCTGCTTCGGAGGAGAAAATTGCTGCATTAACTTTGCTACTCTGCCCATCATAAGCTAAGGATCTCAAAAACGCAATTCGCGAAATCATTTTATGCAGCGCACAAGTAACATGTTCAATTCAGGTCGTAAATCTGTGGGTTGGTGGCTCAGTCGATAGCGCGCCAGGCTCGTAATCTGTAGTTCCCAGGTTCGAGTCCCAGCTGGGTCAACGTTGAGATTTATCTCCGCAAAATTGCCCTGCCCACGGTCAGTAGGGGACACCGATGGGCTTGGAAAGGCCGCCGTCCGTCGGATGGGACGTTAAGCCGTGGCCCCGTGTGCGGGAGAGCCATACCCTGTGCACGTTAAAGAACACGCTGGATGGCCTTGACGGGGGGCTACCATCTGTCTCCCAACAGCTGTTCCAGTGGGTCCTCTCCCCCAACCTTCTCTGAACCTTCGGGGTCCATGTGACCTGGCCATTTAGCCCATGGTGTGTTGACTTGCATGATCAGATCCCCGATTACACTGAGCTCACGTGCAGTGCTACACAGTCCTTTATCCTGAGGCCACTTCGTTTGTTCCGTTCTAGATGGTGTGGTCATCATTCAATGATCATTCAAACGACAAAAAATGAAATTTTGATTGTTTAAATGTTATTTTAATAATTATACAGTAGTTGTAACAACTACTATATAATTATTAAAATAACAATGAACTTAAATATCTATGTTGATGAGAATAGTAACCTTTCTAAAATCAATATTTTACAGGCTGCTTTACATATATTCAATATCTTTAATGGCTGCTTTACATCTTTTTAGAATGAATGAATACCCCCTCAATCAGCTGCTTGTCCCAGAGGTCAGAAAGGAGCCTAACAGTTTATATGCCATAGTAGAAGGTCTGTGAGGATGGCAGGACCTCAACAGGAAAACGACACATACATCAATGCCTTACCCGGGGCTCGAACCAATGCACTAATTTCAGAAACAGTTCTTCCGTAGCAATATGGTTGAAAGAAAAATAGCAAAGCCTCAATTATTTGAATCTCTCTTCTTGAAAATTTCCCAACTGATTTGCACCATTATTTCTCAGTAGATTTAAAGTCCGGAGACACTCCACGTTGCTCCACTTTTTAATATTGCTATCTGCTAACTTTGAACACTTTGGGATGATTCTGAACAACTTCGGGATGATGACAAAGAGCGCTATCGTCCTGAAATATTCAGGGTTCATCCCCAAAAAGATTCCTGACCATTGGCAACATTTTCATTTTTAGTACTTCAGTGCCTTTCTTAGCTTTCCCTGGTCTTTTTACAATACGTTGCCTTCCAACATCCCAAAAAGACATGCAATGACTCTAACTTTGATTGGATGTTTTACGGTAATTTTAAGACACTTTGGGCTGAATTACACATGAGGCCATCTTTTTACGTAGAAACTTCTCTCTTTTTCAGTAAGGCAAAACCAACTTTCATCACTAAAAATTCATTTTTTTTCCAGTTCTCAACAGTCAGTGTGATACCTCTTTGACCATTGCAATCGTGTCTTGTGTTAAAAATCTCTCATTAAGTGTATTATACGAGATTTGCAACCTCACAATCCGATTTCTAGTTTTCCTCTTAAGCACTTATTGTCGTTTATCGCCAATATCCTTTCTTTCAAAAGTTTTGGTGAATTGAGCTTTGCTGTTCGAAAGTGCAATCCTATGGAGTACCTTGCGTGGGAATTCCGTTGAAGTCCGCTTACATTTCCTTGGTTCGACTGCCAATGCAGATAATTGATTCTTGGCTCAGCAGCAAAAGATGACCATTTGTTGCTACCATCAAACTGGAGCGTGTGCAGTTACTGCACACGCTCCAGTTTGCTGTGAACGGTAACTGCACACGCTCAATATTTCCGTGAGTGAGCCCACACGATCTAGTATCAAAATAATATGACCACCTACAGTCGCTCAAAAAAGTATCCGAACACTATGGTTGATTACAGAATTCAGAGAATATATCTGGCAACGTTTTTTTTAGAAATGAATGATCTGGCAACCTTCGTGTCACGTGATTACAGGATTCAGGAAAAATATCTGGAGCGTGTACAGCAACTGTACCCGCTCCAGTTACCGTTCATAGCAAACTGGAGCGTGTGGACAACAACGATTTTTTTTTGAAATTAGTGATCTGGCAGCCTTCGTGTCACGTGACACGAAGGTGGCCAGATCACTAATTTCTAAAAAAAAATCGTTGCCAGATATTTTTTCTGAATTCTGTAATCAACCCTAGTGTTCGGATACTTTTTTCAGCGACTGTACATTTTCAGCTAATAAATCTAAGTCGAAACAAAGTCTTAGACTTATTTTTACACATATCAAGTTAGATGCAATGTTTACCACCACAATAGTTTCAATCTTTCCTCGTGAACGTCTCTTGTTTCACAGTACCAGTACTGATGTAATAGCGCCAGGCTCGTAATCTGTAGTTCCCAGGTTCGAGTCCCAGCTGGGTCAGCGTTGAGATTTATCTCCGTAAAATTCCCCGCCCTGCCCACGGTCAGTAGGGGACACCGATGGGCTTAGAAAGGACACCGTCCGTCGGATGGGACGTTAAGCCGTGGCCCCGTGTGCGGGAGAGCCATACCCTGTGCACGTTAAAGAACACGCTGGATGGCCTTGACGGGAGGCTACCATCTGTCTCCCAACAGCTGTTCCAGTGGGTACCCTCACCCAGGGCCGCCGACAGGGGGGGGGGGGCAAGGGGGACTAGTGCATAGTGGCCCGTCAGCAATAAGGGCCCATCAGATTAAGTGACTCTACTTTTTCTTACAAAAATTATTCTTAGTTAGGCAATATATCGATCCTATGCTAAAAAGTTTTATGTGACACAAACTGTGTAGGCCTATGTTTTTGCATGCCTGACTGCGCAACAGGCTTTTTTTCCTCTGTATGTCATCATTGTGTCCAGAATAATTGCTATTAATGATTTGTAAAGATAAAAAGTTTTCAAGGGGGGCCCCGAGCATAATATTACATAGGGGCTCATAAATTCTCTCGGCGGCCCTGCCCTCCCCCAACCTTCTCTGAGCCTTCGGGTTCCATGTTACCTGGCCATTTAGCCCACGATGTGCAAAAAAGTGCCGCTCAGAGGTAAAACAACAACAGCCCAACTTCTTTCACAGTACCAGTACTGATGTAATAGAAAACGACGTAACCTGCTTGTTCCTTGGATGAACAATACTCGCCCACCTAATCAATGCAAGGCAAAGGATACCTTCCTGATGTAATAATCCCTGCAATGTCCTGTAATGTCCAACCAGTTCATTCCATAATCTCTTTAATCTTCTTTATTACACTCCTGTGTTTGCATTCAAAGTGAACGAAATATTTTTTTCTAGAATTGCAGTCGCTAAAAAAAATATCCGAACACTATGGTTGATTAGAGAATTCAGAAAAAATATCTGGCAACGATGTTTTTTAGAAAGAAAAGATCTGGCAATATTCGTGTCACGTGACACGAAGGTTGTCAGATCACTAATTTCTGAAAAAATCGTTGCCAGATATTTTTTTTAATTCTGCAATCAACCATAGTGTTCGGATATTTTTTTTAGCGACTGTACAAACACCGCACGTAAAACATTAAAATTAATGCTCATTTGAAACAATGTATATAAACTCACGTCATAAACACTAAAAATAATTGTGCTTGTAAACATTTCTTATACACTCTCTTTTTAATAAAACGTTAAAAAAAATATCCCCTCAAGCAGCTGCTTGCCACGGAGGTCTGACAGTTTATATGCCATAGTAGAAGGTCTGAGAGGATGGCAGGATCTCAGCAGAAAAGCAACACATACATCCATACCTTACCCGGGGCTCGAACCCAGGTCCCTTAGATAAGTAGCCAAACGCGCTAACCACTCCGCCATGGGATGGCTGGAGCTAACCACTCGGCCATCGGACGGTTGGAGCTAACCACTCGGCCATGGGACGGCTGGAGCTAACCACTCGGCCATGGGACGGCTGGAGCTAACCACTCGGCCATGGAATGGTTGGAGCTAACCACTCAGCCATGGGATGGCTGGAGCTAACCACTCGGCCATGGGACGGCTGGAGCTAACCACTCGGCCATGGGACGGTTGGAGCTAACCACTCGGCCATGGGACGGCTGGAGCTAACCACTCGGCCATGGGACGGTTGGAGCTAACCACTCGGCCATGGGATGGCTGGAGCTAACCACTCGGCCAGGGACGGCTGGAGCTAACCACTCGGCCATGGGACGGCTGGAGCTAACCACTCGGCCATGGGACGGCTGGACTAACCACTCTGCCATGGGACGGCTGGAGCTAACCACTCGGCCATGGGACGGCTGGACTAACCACTCGGCCATGGGACGGCTGGACTAACCACTCGGCCATGGGATGGCTGGAGCTAACCACTCGGCCATGGGACGGTTGGAGCTAACCACTCGGCCATGGGACGGCTGGAGCTAACCACTCGGCCATGGGACGGCTGGAGCTAACCACTCGGCCATGGGACGGTTGGAGCTAACCACTCGGCCATGGGACGGCTGGAGCTAACCACTCGGCCATGGGACGGTTGGAGCTAACCACTCGGCCATGGGACGGTTGGAGCTAACCACTCGGCCATGGGACGGTTGGAGCTAACCACTCGGCCATGGGACTGCTGGAGCTAACCACTCGGCCATGGGACGGCTGGAGCTAACCACTTGGCCATGGGACGACTGGACAAAAAACAAAGTGTGTTTAAAGTGCACATAACTTTTAGAAACTGGCTAATGCTCTTCAATCTCACTCGGTCGTTATCAAGGCCGCTTCCGCTCTGAAGAACAGACAACCTATGCGCCAATACTTCCGGGTTTAATTCCGCATTAACAGAAAAAAATCTGGTTAACAGGAACCGGAAGTAAAGGACTCAAATGTCACAACTAAACAAATTCAAGATTTTATTGACCACATTAAAAAAACTCTTGTCCACTGCAAAATATAAAAAGGAAAAAAGTCTACATCACTAGAAGAAAAGATTTACATCTTTATAATCTTTCTTTGCTGCAGTATTTGGATTTTGTACACACAATGGGTTAAGTGGTCATCAGGTGACAAGGACCCCAAGAACTCAGAGAAGGTTGGGAAGGGGACTCACTGGCAGCTGTTAGGAGACAGATGGAAACTTGTCGTAAAGGCCACCCAGTGTGTTCTTAACGTGCACAGGGTATGGCTCTCCTGCACGAAGAGCCCCATCTTTACGTCCCATTAATGGTCTTTGCAAGCCCATCTGTTCCCCCTTTCTAACGGAGGGAAGGGTGGAATTTAGCGGAGATAATTCCCAACGTTGGTACAGTCGCTCAAAAAAGTATCCGAACACTATGGTTGATTACAGAATTCAGAAAAAATATCTGGCAACGTTTTTTTTAGAAATTAGTCATCTGGTGCAGTAACTGCACACGTCCCAGTTTGCTGTGAACGGTAACTGGAGCGTGTACAGTTGCTGTACACGCTCCAAATATTTTTCCTGAATTCTGTAATCACGTGACACGAAGGTTGCCAGATCACTAATTTCTAAAAAAATCGTTACCAGATATTTTTTCTGAATTCTGTAATCAACCATAGTGTTCGGATACTTTTTTGAGCGACTGTACAGCTGGGACTAGAATTGAAATTGGGAATTATAATTTATGAGCTTCGGATGCTATCTCCTTAGCAACCCCCCACCCAATTCCTACAGGATAGCCCTGAAGTAAATAACAAAGAGACACAGGTCATGCTAATACCAAAAAAAGGAACACTTAATTCAAAATAACAATATGAATTCCAAGGAAAAATAACACCATTAGACCAATTTTTGAAACGTGTTTTGACTCGTCAAATACTTAGGGTTAAAAAAACTTCATGGTGAAGTCTTCTGTACATAGTGAATGTAAAAGAAAAAACATCTGGAACTTGCTAATCCGAAACGAAATCACCTGTGGAGTGCTAAGCACTGAGTGGGACCTGAATGCTCATCGTCTATTTTAGACTTTGGCGTGGCGCCAATTCAACAGATGTTCTGTTATATCGTAACCGATAATAGGATCATAAAATGATCTTCATTTGTTACTAGGATTGAACGATTGTTGCACTCTGATTAGCATTTCGGGAAACTTCAGTGCACCATATCTGAAGTCAGATCAGGGCTTTTGAAAGGAGAGGATCTCCGACTCCATGGTCTGCCTTGAATTTGGCTTCTAGCTTCCCAGATGTGTTATTCTCTAACCACAGGAGCGTGGGTGGCTCAGTCGGTAGCGCGCCAGGTTCGTAATCGTAGTTCCCAGGTTCGAGTCCCAGCTGCGTCAGCGTTGAGATTTATCTCCGCAAAATTCCCCGCCCTGCCCACGGTCAGTAGGGGACACCGATGGGCTTGGAAAGGCCGCCGTCCGTCGGATGGGACGTTAAGCCGTGGCTGCGTGAACGGGAGAGCCATACCTTGTGCACGTTAAAGAACACGCTGGATGGCCTTGACGGGAGGCTACCATCTGTCTCCCAACAGTTGTTCCAGTGGGTCCCCTCCCCCAACCTTCTCTGAGCCTTCGGGGTCCATGTGACCTGCCATTTAGCCCATGTTGTGCAAAAAAGTGCCGCTCAGAGGTAAAACAACCCAACTCTAACCACAGACCCTTGGTAATAAAAGTTAGCAGCGACAGTAGTCGACAGCCTTCTAATCAGTTGATTTAACACAATTCTCCTGCTTGATCGTCAAGGCTCATTAAGTTAACCACCCCCTGTACAGGGGAAGGACGATTTCTGTCTCGCACACATTTCCCCTCCAACAAGCAAGGCGACGAAAAACCATTCGACGCCAGCAGTAGTGGTTATTAGCTCAGAGGTAAAACAATTCAATCCAACATGAACAAGTCGTATATAAAGCGGCTTTACGGCACAGCATATATACGCAATTGCTTATTTATTTAGCAAGAGGAACGTTGGATTTAATTGTTATTCTCCTCGTTTTGTGGGTGAGTGTTTTTCTGCAAGGAAAACTTGCCCCTAAAACGGCTGAGGTATGTGGTAGGAGTGCGGTGGTGAGTGTGATTGGTTTGGTGAGGGTCCGATGTATGTAATGTGATGAAGAAAAGTATGTACTATGGTGAAGTGAAGGTACGGTGCGTACTGCAGTAGAACAAGGGTTGCGTTTAGACATTTTCAGACCCTAGGCACAAAGGAGCTAGGCGTAAACTGGAAGGAGAGCTGTGCACCAATCCCTAGTGATGATGCACAGAACCGGCCGGGTCTAGCACCTAATGTCCGACCCCACCTTCTCGTGGTGCAGGCCGTTAGTACCTTTAAAAAGAGATATTCTCTTTTGGAAAGGAACGGAAGGGGAGGGCTGCCAGTTCAGTATGGCCTACTGATCTGGTCATCTATGGCCACTTTTTTCTTTTTTTTTCAACCCTGCTGAGGAGTGGTCAACTTCACAGGGTCCTGGTGCTGACCATTTATACCTACTAGACTGGACTTGTTTATGGATTTGAGCTTGATTATTGATCCTGGACTTGCTGCACTGGTGGGCCTCTGTTGAGGGAGAGTCTGCCGCTGTGTTTTCTGTTTGCTTCTGGGTTGCCAGCTCTAAGTGAACAGGCATGGGATACCTTATATCAGCTGGTGGATAATCCTAATCGCAGGTACTTGAACCTTACTTAGCTAGTTGGGCATCGTCAAGCCTAACTCGAGTAATGTGTCTCAGGCAGGCCATGTGGCTCTTGAAAAAGTCCACTTGAAAAGGTGGTGCCTGAAGTTCCTACCAGCATCGGTGACTTCAGCCTTTAGCAGAGGAGGAACAGGTCTTTGTCCCATGCCTGCGATCAGGGGGCTGTTTGATATTGTTGGCCCTACCAATCTCAATAAACCTAATTTCTTTAAAAATCCTACTAATTATTTTCTCTCTGCAGGAACGTGGAACGTGAGGACATTACATAGAGATTATTCTCTTGATGTCCTCATGCAGGAATTCCAGCGCTTTAACCTAGATATTCTAGGCTTGCAAGAGACCAGATGGACAGGTAAAGTGAGATACTTAAAAATAACTTTAAATTTCTCTTTACAGGGAGGGAGGATGGAAAGCATCACCAAGGTGTGGGTCTGCTGCTCAGCAGACATGCTAGTGATGCTCTTCTAGGATATGAGTGCATTAATGAAAGGTTTCTTACAGCAAAATTTCAGACAAGCATTAAAGACTTGAATGTTATCTGCTGTTATGCCCCCACTGAGGATGCTGATGAGGATGAGAAGGATAGGTTTTACGGACAACTTTAGGATATTTTGAATTCTGTCAAGAAAGGAGATATTACCCTTGTTCTAGGTGACTTCAATGCCAAAGTTGGTACTGACTCTGATCTTTGGGGAGGGGTGATAGGCCCTTTTGGTATTGGTAGCTGCAATGGCAATGGGCAACGCTCCTACAGGTAAGTAAACTCAATGGTTTCAGAATAACTAACACATATTACAAACACCGCGACATACATAAATACACATGGGTTTCACTGATGGGCTGCATAGGAATATGATTGATTATATATTAATTAACAGCAAATGGGCTAGTTCTGTTAGAAATACCAGGGCATATAAGGGAGCTGAAATTGGATCCGACCATTACCTTGTTAAAAGTGTCTTGCAACTTAAACTTAAAAAGTGTTGTGCTAGGGTTAAAAATTTTACCTTTAATACTGAAGCTCTGAAAGACCCAGTTATAGCTAAAGCTTACCATGATAGGTTACTTAGTCATTATGACAGTCATGGTTTGCTTAATACTGAAGTTGAGGAAGAATGGGGTCATTTTAAACAGGCTTTTTTGGAAACTAACAGTACTCTTTTAGGAAAAAAGGAGCAGAGGAGGCAGAATTATCTAAGTGATAAGGCACTTGAGCTTATTTCAGAAAGAAGGAGCTGCAGGAATGTCCTTAATCAGTACCCTACTAGTCCTAACAGAAAGCTTTACAGAGAGCTTAAAAACGTGTAAAGAATCAGTTGGCTACTGATAAGAATCTTTGGCTGACAAAGCTGAGGAAGCAGTTAGGCAGCACAACAGCAGAGAGCTGTACCAGATAGTTAATGTTTTATGTGGTAAAAAACAAACAGGTATACAGGGATTGAAGGATAAACAAGGTAATGTTATAGAAGGTGAGGATTCTGTCATGGCTAGGTGGGCTGAGCATTTCAGTGATGTTCTAAACAATGTGGTTAGTTCTACTCCCATTGTTTGTAATGATGATAGATGCATTGGCAGCTTTAATGTTGGCCCTATAACACAATCTGAAGTTATTTTGGCTATCTCTAAACTTAAACTTCATAAATCCCCAGGGGTAGATGAAATTACTACAGAAATGCTCAGAGCTGGGAATGTTTCAGTTACCACTTGGATGACTGAAATTCTGAATATCTTTTATGATAAAGGCATGGTTCCTAAGGATTTTACCAGAGCAATTATTATCCCTATTTTCAAAAAAGGTGATCGCAGTTCTTGTGATAACTATAGGGGTATCAGCCTACTCTCTGTTCCAGGTAAAGTTCTTTCCATGATTGTGCTTAATAGAATTAAGAATCTGGTTGACAGGCAATTGCATGATGAGCAATGTGGATTCAGAACTGGTAGGGGATGTGTAGATCAGATATTTTCACTTAGGCAGATTCTTGAGAAATGTTTAGAGTTTCAGAAACCTTTGGTTGCTAGCTTTGTTGATTTCAAAAAGGCTTTCGACTCTGTTGATCATCATAATTTGTGGTTGATTGTGACATCATATGGTATACCAGACAAGTTAGTTAACATAATGAAAGCTCTCTATAATAACTCCGAGTCATGTGTGAGAGTTGATAAGTCTTGTAGCAATTGGTTTAGCATTACGTCTGGTGTTCGACAAGGGTGCATTTTGTCTCCTTTTCTCTTTTGTTTGGTTATTGATTATGTTATGCGAAATTCAATTCAAGGGAAAGATTTCGGCCTTAAATGGGCTGGAGATACGAAAATTTCTGATTTAGATTATGCTGATGATTTAGCCCTTTTGACAAATGATGTTGATGAGATGAACTCTTTCATTCGAGCTGTTGATGAGACTGGTAGTAGAGTAGGTTTGGTTATAAACAGAGAGAAAACTAAAGTGATGAAAATTGGTCAGGCAGGTTGTGATTCATTTCATCTGAATGGTTGCAGTCTTGAGCAGGTGTCACAGTTTAATTACCTTGGGAGCTATTTAACTGATACTGGTGATGTGCGGCATGAGATTAACAGACGAATAGGTATTGCTGCCGGGACTTTTAAGAATCTATGGAGATTGTGGAGAAATAGGCGTATACACCTAAAGACTAAAATTAGACTGTATAATAGTTTGGTTCTTTCTAGGGTTAGTTATGGTAGTGAAACTTGGACGCTGTGTAAACAAGATAACAGGAAACTAGATGCTTTTGATTCTAGATGCTTACGCAGTATCTTGGGTATTAGGTGGTTTAACTTTGTAACTAATGATGAGGTTAGGCAAAGGAGTCTGCAACCTCCTTTAAGCAGAATATTATGCAGAGAGAGACTCCGCTGGTTTGGCCATGTTGCCCGTATAAATAATTATAGATTGGTGAATAGGGTTATGAACAGTGTGCCTAGAGGCCTCAGAAGGAGGGGGAGACCTAGGATGCGGTGGGCAGACAATGTCAAACAGGACCTTGTTAGAATTGGTGTGCAGTGGCCGATTGCAGTAGGTAGCAGATGTAGCTCAGGCAGATATGCTTGGAGAATTAAACTGCGCGGTCTGGTTGGACCTCCGTAGCCCATGGCTGCTTGAGGATGATGATGAGGAGGAGGAGGAGGAGGCATAAAGGCATATTCTGGCCCTCCGGACCGTAATCTGAATGGGTTGGGTTGTTTTACCTCTGAGCGGCACTTTTTTGCTCACCATGGCCTAAATGGCCAGGTCACATGGACCCGAAGGCTCAGAGAAGTTTGGGGGAGGGGACCCACTGGAACAGCTGTTGGGAGACAGATGGTAGCCTCCCGTCAAGGCCATCCAGGGTGTTCTTTAACGTGCACAGGGTATGGCTCTCCCGCACACAGGACCATGGCTTAACGTCCCATCCGACGGACGGCGGCCTTTCCAAGCCCATCGGTGTCCCCTACTGACCGTGGGCAGAGCGGGGAATTTTGCTAAGATAAATCTCAACGCTGACCCAGCTGGGACTCGAACCTGGGAACTACAGATTACGAGCCTGGCGCGCTACCGACTAAGCCACCCCCGCCCCTCCTTGCAAGTGAACAGACGATCCACAACCAGGCAAATCACAGCATAATTAGACACTGGTGTGCAGGCCATCTTTGAATGCATCACTTATCAGACCTTGTCACAAATGAGCTACAACAGCCTCCGAATGTGTTGAGGGTCGATGTTGTCAGTGAAGGACACGAAAACGCGTCTCCAGTGGGCAAGGAGTATCGACATTGGACCGTTGAGGGCTGGGAAAAGGTAGCCTGGTTGGGCAAATCAAGGTCTTTTACCTTCATGCTGATGGATTAGAATTAGGCCCAAGCAACATAAGGCAATGGAGCTACCTTGTCTGGTGTCAACGGCACATGTTAGTGGTGGCGGTGTGATGGTGTGGGGAAGGTTTTCTTGGCACACATTAAGTTCCCTGATACCCATCGAAGTACATCTGAACACCTGTGCCAGGCTCGTAATCTGTAGTTCCCAGGTTCGAGTCCCAGCTGGGTCAGCATTGAGATTTATCTCCGCAAAATTCCCCGCCCTGCCCACGGTCAGTAGGGAACACCGATGGGCTTGGAAAGGCCGCCCCGTTAAGCCGTGGCCCCGTGTGCGAGATAGCCAAACACTGTGCACGTTAAAGAACACGCTGGATGGCCTTGACGGGAGGCTACCATCTGTCTCCCAACAGCTGTTCCAGTGGGTCCCCTCCCCCAACCTTCTCTGAGCCTTCGGGTCCATGTGACCTGGCCATTTAGCTCATGGTGAGCAAAAAAGTGCCGCTCAGAGGTAAAACAACCCAACAACCCAACCCATCTGAACGTCATTGCTGACGAAGTTCATGACTGTAGTTTATCGTCGCTTGGATGGGCACGTTCAGCATGATAATGCACCTGCTCACAAATCATATATCTTAACTAAATGGTTCCAGGAACATGCCAACGAGTTTTCTTTGCTTCATTGGCCTGCACAGTCCCTTGGGTTGGGTTGGGTTGTTTTACCTCTGAGCGGCACTTTTTTGCACACCATGGGCTAAATGGCCAGGTCACATGGACCCCGAAGGCTCAGAGAAGGTGGGGGGAGGGGACCCACTGGAACAGCTGTTGGGAGACAGATGGTAGCCCCCCGTCAAGGCCATCCAGCGTGTTCTTTAACGTGCACAGGGTATGGCTCTCCTGCACACGGGGCCACGGCTTAATGTCCCATCCGACGGACGGCGGCCTTTCCAAGCCCATCGGTGTCCCCTACTGACCGTGGGCAGGGTGGGGAATTTTGCGGAGATAAATCTCAACGCTGACCCAGCTGGGACTCGAACCTGGGAACTACAGATTACGAGCCTGGCGCGCTACCGACTGAGCCACCCCCGCCCCAAGTGGATAGGTGGGCAGGCATCATTTTCTAATGCCTTAGAAGTGTCAAGTACGTATAGCGATCCCCCTTTGCACAGTGCTTTCCCCCTATGACGTCACCGGCCACGCCCACTTCCGGTCCGTGTTATGTTGCAACTGTCCACGTTGCCTTCTCGGATTGAACTTTGACCCCTACGTCGCAATCGACCGGAAATTGACCCAGTGGGCGTGGCCGGTGACGTCACAGGGGGGAAGCACTGTGCAAAGGGGGATCGCTATACGTACTTGATACTACTTGCCTTGCTCTCCTTAATTGTAATAGAACTGGTTAGCATAGTTAAGGTAGAAGTGGATAAGTAGTTTTCCTTTGACAAGAGTGTCTTCGTGTGTTATTTTGCTAGTACAGTCGGTCAAAAAAGTATCCGAACGCTATGGTTGTATACAAAGTTCAGAAAAAACAACTGGCAACGATTTTTTTAGAAATTAATGATCTGGCAACCTTCGTGTACCGTACACGAATCTGTGCCAGATCTTGATCAGAATCTGATCACGAATCACGTGCCAGATCATTAATTTCTAAAAAAAATCGTTGCCAGATTTTTTTGAGAGTGACAGGTGACCATTGCAACTCTCTAGAGTAGGGGTTCTCAACGTGGGGTACGCGGTAAAAGTTTTTGGGGTACGCCGTGAGAGCTCAAAAGTCGTTAGATCTAGTAACAAGTCCGTTTCACTGTTTGCGCAGTAAAATGTTTATAATTTTATAAGATTTGTTAAATAGTTTATGTCTTTTTTTGTGTTTATCGATATATGTAATTTACGAATACAAAATTTAATGTTTATATATATATGTTTTATTTTATTCCCATTGTTATACTATAACTATAGTTTTATCTATCTATACATGGAGTACGCCACTTACGTATACATTTTCAGGGGGTACGTGAAGCATAAAAGGGTGAGAACCACTGATCTAGAGGACAGTATCTGTTATACACTGGAGAAAATTGAAAAAAGAACACCATTAAAATTTGAAGCGTAATCTATGAGATTTATTTAGTAGAAACAACTTGTTGAGAAAGGACAGTGATCACACGTGTAAAGTGATTCAATGTTTATTTTACTTTTTAATGAGTATTACATTTTACAGAAGGCACATTTTAATAAGGTGTTGCACCTCCTCGAGCAGCAATACAATCTTCCAATCTGGCATGCAATCGGTCGTACAAATGCTGGATATCACGCTGAGAGACACCATTCCATGCACTTTCAACTTGAACACGTAATTCAGCAATAGTCATTGCCTGTCGTGGTCTGCAGAAGAGCCTTTGTCCGATCCAGTTCCATACATGCTCGATTGGAGACAAGTCCGGAGAGTATGCTGCCCAAAGGAGTTGGTGCACTGCCTGAAGAGCATGTTGCGTTGTCAGGGCAGAGTGTGACGGGCGTTATCCTGCTGGAATATTGAATTTGGGATTACACTCAAATATGGCAAGACGACTGGCTGTACGATGTCTCTGATGTACGTATTGCTATTCAATGTACCCTATACAAATGCCAGATATGTACAAGAGTGAGAGCTAATCACTCCCCACACCATGATACCCAGCATGGGCCCTGTGTGTTGCTGGTGGATGCCCGATGGAAGAAGACGATCACCTTGTCGCCTTCGGGTGCGTAAATGACCATCAGAAGCTCCTAAGCAGAATCGTCTTTCATCACTGAAGACCACAAGCTGCCATTCTTCCCTCCAATGAACTCATACGTCATAGGTTCATGGAATTTACACATACAGAACGATATGCAATCGTCTTTTGGAAGCAGCACTACGGCACTGTTACCACTCTCACCTCGTCACTGTCAAACACGTTTGCAGTGGTGTCAATGTTTGCAGTGTGCATTGGCTGCCATAGTATATGTATCGTTCTATACGTCATAAGTTTCAGGAGCAAGATTTACATATTTTGAATTTCCCTGGTCCGTAAACAAGTCGGCAAACTCATGACGGCTGTCCAGAAGCGATGGCGATGCACACTGCAAACATTAACACCAGTGCAAACGTGTTCGACAGTGACGAGGTGACAGTGGTAACTGTGACCATAGTCCTGCTTCCAAAAGCCGATTGCATATCGTTCTTGTAGACACCCTTGATACGACAGAAGGATCGAATTTGTGACGCCCTTCCCTCCAATGAACTCGTTCTTGACATCACTGCAAACGTGCTCGACAGGACGAAGGGACAGCGACACGCGTGACCGTAGTCCTGCTTCCAAAAGAGATTGCGTATCATTCTTGAAGACATCCTTGGTATGACAAATGATCGAATTTGTGACACCATAGCCTACCGCTCTGCTACTGCTGTCCTCCTGATACGCTGATCCTCTCGTGCGTCCGTAACTCTGTGTTACCCGGAACTACATCTGCGAGTGTGTGAAAGCTCTTCTGAAAATCTACGCCACCATCGTACCACTGCCGATACCTCTCGTCCAACGTGGTGTGCAATTTGACGAAAGACCAACCTGCTTCCTGAAGACCCACTATACGACCTCGCTCAAACTCCGCATTAACTGAACAAATGTTGTGCGCCTGCGTCGTCCAGGAATGGCAGCTTCTTCAAAGAGAACTGAACAGCACGTCACAAGACGAATAACTTCTTTCTTCACACCCTAGTCCTTAAATACGCGCTGCGTACATTTGCAGGTTGTCGTCCTCAGTGACGTCATTATTTCAACCAATGACTTTCAATCTTGGATCACGATTTCTGCTGCCATTAACTATTAACATATTATAATATAACGTTCCTAAAGGAATTCCTTCTGGGTGTTATTGTTTCAATTTCTGCCAGTGTAGATGAAAGTTATGTAAATTCATTATCGTTTTTTTTAAACCTATTTGTTAGACGCATCTATTTTCGGTATAATATATAAATCTTGCTCCTGAAACTTTTGACGTATAGAACGATACAGATACTATGGCAGCCAATGCACACTGCAAACATTGACACCACTGAAAACGTGTTCGACAGTGACGAGGTGACAGTGGTAACAGTGACCTTTAGTTTGCAAAAGGAACCTCACCGTGTTAAGTGGTCAGTCAACCAATAGAAGGGAGGGAGAGCTCATTAGACTGCCGCTTAGCCCAGTGATATCCGGAAGTTTCATTTCTTTTGACAGGAGGAGGAAACCCTGAGGGGAAAAGGAGGATTAGGCACGTGCCCCTAACATTGTACAAATAGTAGTCAAATGTTCGTTTGTTACTCTCTATTAGTTAACTACTCGCGATAATCACGATTTCCATTCGAAGAACAGTCAATTACTTTGTTCAGAGGAACAAAGCTCGAATGGAAATCTTCATTTGACGACTGCAGTTATTATTGGCATTTATTGCATTACTTTTAGCCACCATCAGCTTTCAAGTAAGGAATAGTGCATTTATCATCATTGGTGCCCAGGTTAACTTGTAGCACATCAATGAGTGCAGGAGACGACGACCTTTAGCCACAATCTCTACAGTTTACCTGTTCTTCACAGGGACTCTATACAGCAGTGAAAAATTCATAAATTCCTGGTGAGCAACATAGAGCTATACAATGCAAGCCCATTCTTCGCTCACTTCTTGGCCTAAGGTACCACACGTTCGAGTCCCAGCTGGGTCAGCGTTGAGATTTATCTCCGCAAAATTCCCCGCCCTGTCCACGGTCAGTAGAGGACATCGATGGGCTTGGAAAGGCCGCCGTCCGTCGGATGGGACGTTAAGCCGTGGTTCCTGTGCGGGAGAGTCATACCCTGTGCACGTTAAAGAACACACTGGATGGCCTTGACGGGAGGCTACCACCTGTCTCCCAACAGCTGTTCCAGTGGGTCCCCTCCCCCAACCTTCTCTGAGCCTTCGGGTTCCATGTGACCTGGCCATTTAGCCCATGGTGTGCAAAAAAGTGCCGCTCAGAGGTAAAACAACCCAACCCAACCTAAGGTACCACGCGATCCAACTTCTGGGGTCGTGCGACACTGTCACTATCGGTCTCTACTGCTTCTGCAGTAGAGACCGATAGTGACATCGTCTCACGTCCCCATTGAGGAATGACAGAATCGCATTGAGGAATGATCGAATCTTTTCCCCACAAATGGTTATAGGGGCACTGAGTCACAAAGTATCCCGACGCGCAAACCGTCATTTAACAGAAATGACAATGTCGCAAACAAACCTATTAGCGAGAATGATCATGGGTATTAAGGCAATTTTTTCCCGAGGAAATAAATTCTTTTTGCAGAAATTCTGTTGACGCAAATGCCCATTCGCATTGGTTGAGGTTTGAGAGATATTCCTATCATCTTCTTCAAATAAGCAAGGTTGGCCTATGGAGCCATCTTTCTAAGTTGGGTTGGGTTGTTTTACCTCTGAGCGGCACTTTTTTGCACACCATGGGCTAAATGGCCAGGTCACATGGACCCCGAAGGCTCAGAGAAGGTTGGGGGAGGGGACCCACTGGAACAGCTGTTGGGAGACAGATGGTAGCCTCCCGTCAAGGCCATCCAGCGTGTTCTTTAACGTGCACAGGATATGGCTCTCCCAAACACGGGGCCATGGCTTAACGTCCCATCCGATGGACGGCGGCCTTTCCAAGCCCATCGGTGTCCCCTACTGACCGTGGGAAGGGCGGGGAATTTTGCGGAAATAAATCTCAACGCTGATCCAGCTGGGACTCGAACCTGGCGCGCTACCGACTGAGCCACCCCCGCCCCGAGGTTTGAGAGATATTCCTATCATCTTCTTCAAATAAGCAAGGTTGACCTATGGAGCCATCTTTCTAAGAATCGACGTTTGGTTTTGAAGATATTCTTTTCTTCCAAATTAGTGTAATCTTTTTCTCAGTTGATTTGGCAGAAAATAAAGCCCATGAAAAAATGATGCTGGAAATTGGAAGTTAGGACTCCTGTTCTTTGGTGATTTTTTTGTTGTTCAGATGCGTCGCTCATTGGCTGGGCCGCCAAGTTTCCGTAGTATTGACACCCCCAAGGAAAATTATCTTCTTTCTTTACTTCCTGTAATTTTGATATATTAAAATGGAGATTCTGTATTAAGCCTACAGGTAACAGGGAACAGATCTGACGATTAAAATGCCCTTGATCTAGTAAGATTTTTTCTGAAATGGCGAACGTATCAAAATTAATTAAAAAACATCTTAGGACACGTCATAAGTTTCAGGAGCAAGATTTATATATTTTGAATTTCCCAGGTACGTAAACAAGTCGGAAAACTCATCACGGTTGTCCAGAAGCGATGGAGTTGCACAGCTCTCTTTGACATCCCGCTTGCAATGTTTACAGTCTGTATCGGCTGACAGAGTGCGCGCCCAGTTCAGTGCACGCCGAGTGCAGAAGGCCTCGACTGTCAACAGATGTGCGCATTTTTGCAGCGTAGCCATCGCACCTAAATATAGCCTCTGCCGTCAAACTCCACCGCCCGTATATAGAGGAGTCTCTAGAGGAGAGCGAGGTTGCCTTTTAAAAGGCCAACGTCTCGTCACTTCGCTAAATCCTGATGCTTTTCGATACAAAACCCTCACGAGGCTTGTTCAGAGTTTAAATAAAAGAGGAAATAAAGGTCGGAGATTTAATGATTTTTTAGTTTCTACCAGTCGTTGATTTCTGTTTCTTGAATTTTTGTTTTTCCTTACGAAACATTATTGGTCGGTCACAAGTAATACCATGGTGAAAAGTATTTCGCCAGAAAAGATGTTTTTTTGCGATGCGCTCTATCTGTTGTCACACGTGCAGTTCTCAAGACTGTTTTATCTGACTCGCAATCATTTTATAATACGACTAGTATACTGCTCGGGGGGTTTATTAATCAGGAACCTGCAATGAAAATTGTAAACTTAATATCTGGAAGCCTGGGTAAAAGTTACTATTTTAAATCTAAATTTAGTAACTGTATTCGCCGTCTGACTACGAGTCAATGGTTTCCATGGTTACATGTTTCTAAACAGAGTGTGCCTTTAATTGATTTGTTATTGAAAACATCAGTTCATTAGTAATACAGAAAAGGAATAGGCCGGTGTTGCAGACTTTTAGGAAAAATAGGATTCTTTCGAGTTTGTAACGTATTAAAAATATTCCATTCAGGTGTGGGGGAAAAATGTATTGCTGAAATCGTCTTATTGAGCGTTATAAGCATATCCGTTCAGGAATGTATAAGTTTCAAGGAATTTCTTCGTCTTATTGAGCGTTATAAGCATATCCGTTCAGGAATGTATGAGTTTCAAGGAATTTCTTCGTCTTATTGAACGTTATAAGCATATCCGTTCAGGAATGTATGAGTTTCAAGGCATTTCTTCGTCTTATTGAACGTTATAAGCATATCCGTTCAGGAATGTATAAGTTTCAAGGAATTTCTTCGTCTTCTTGAACGTTATAAGCATATCCGTTCAGGAATGTATAAGTTTCAAGGAATTTCTTCGTCTTATTGAACGTTATAAGCATATCCGTTCAGGAATGTATGAGTTTCAAGGAATTTCTTCGTCTTATTGAACGTTATAAGCATATCCGTTCAGGAACGTATGAGTTTCAAGGAATTTCTTCGTCTTATTGAACGTTATAAGCATATCCGTTCAGGAACGTATGAGTTTCAAGGAATTTCTTCGCCTTATTGAACGTTATAAGCATATCCGTTCAGGAACGTATAAGTTTCAAGGAATTTCTTCGTCTTATTGAACATTATAAGCATATCCGTTCAGGAATTTACAAGTTTCAAGGAATTTCTTCGTCTTATTGAACGTTATAAGCATATCCGTTCAGGAACGTATGAGTTTCAAGGAATTTCTTCGCCTTATTGAACGTTATAAGCATATCCGTTCAGGAACGTATAAGTTTCAAGGAATTTCTTCGTCTTATTGAACGTTATAAGCATATCCGTTCAGGAACGTATAAGTTTCAAGGAATTTCTTCGTCATATTGAACGTTATAAGCATATCCGTTCAGGAACGTACAAGTTTCAAGGAATTTCTTCGTCTTATTGAACGTTATAAGCATATCCGTTCAGGAACGTACAAGTTTCAAGGAATTTCTTCGTCTTATTGAACGTTATAAGCATATCCGTTCAGGAACGTACAAGTTTCAAGGAATTTCTTCGTCTTATTGAACGTTATAAGCATATCCGTTCAGGAACGTACAAGTTTCAAGGAATTTCTTCGTCTTATTGAACGTTATAAGCATATCCGTTCAGGAATGTATGAGTTTCAAGGAATTTCTTCGACTTATTGAACCTTATAAGCATATCCGTTCAGGAACGTGTGAGTTTCAAGGCATTTCTTCGTCTTATTGAACGTTATAAGCATATCCGTTCAGGAACGTATGAGTTTCAAGGAATTTCTTCGTCTTATTGAACGTTATAAGCATATCCGTTCAGGAACGTATGAGTTTCAAGGAATTTCTTCGTCTTATTGAACGTTATAAGCATATCCGTTCAGGAACGTATGAGTTTCAAGGAATTTCTTCGTCTTATTGAACGTTATAAGCATATCCGTTCAGGAACGTATGAGTTTCAAGGAATTTCTTCCTCTTCTTGAACGTTATAAGCATATCCGTTCAGGAATTTACAAGTTTCAAGGAATTTCTTCGTCCTATTGAACGTTATAAGCATATCCGTTCAGGAACGTATGAATTTCAAGGAATTTCTTCGTCTTATTGAACGTTATAAGCATATCCGTTCAGGAACGTATGAATTTCAAGGAATTTCTTCGTCTTATTGAACGTTATAAGCATATCCGTTCAGGAACGTATAAGTTTCAAGGAATTTCTTCGTCTTATTGAACGTTATAAGCATATCCGTTCAGGAACGTATGAGTTTCAAGGAATTTCTTCGTCTTATTGAACGTTATAAGCATATCCGTTCAGGACTGTATGAGTTTCAAGGAATTTCTTCGTCTAATTGAACGTTATAAGCATATCCGTTCAGGAATGTATGAGTTTCAAGGAATTTCTTCGTCTTATTGAACGTTATAAGCATATCCGTTCAGGAACGTATGAGTTTCAAGGAATTTCTTCGTCTTATTGAACGTTATAAGCATATCCGTTCAGGAACGTATGAGTTTCAAGGAATTTCTTCGTCTTATTGAACGTTATAAGCGTATCCGTTCAGGAACGTATGAGTTTCAAGGAATTTCTTCGTCTTATTGAACGTTATAAGCATATCCGTTCAGGAACGTATAAGTTTCAAGGAATTTCTTCGTCTTATTGAACGTTATAAGCATATCCGTTCAGGAACGTATGAATTTCAAGGAATTTCTTCGTCTTATTGAACGTTATAAGCATATCCGTTCAGGAACGTATAAGTTTCAAGGAATTTCTTCGTCTTATTGAACGTTATAAGCATATCCGTTCAGGAATGTACAAGTTTCAAGGAATTTCTTCGTCTTATTGAACGTTATAAGCATATCCGTTCAGGAATGTACAAGTTTCAAGGAATTTCTTCGTCTTATTGAACGTTATAAGCATATCCGTTCAGGAATGTACAAGTTTCAAGGAATTTCTTCGTCTTATTGAACATTATAAGCATATCCGTTCAGGAATTTACAAGTTTCAAGGAATTTCTTCGTCTTATTGAACGTTATAAGCATATCCGTTCAGGAACGTATGAATTTCAAGGAATTTCTTCGTCTTATTGAACGTTATAAGCATATCCGTTCAGGAACGTATGAATTTCAAGGAATTTCTTCGTCTTATTGAACGTTATAAGCATATCCGTTCAGGAACGTATGAATTTCAAGGAATTTCTGCGTCTTATTGAACGTTATAAGCATATCCGTTCAGGAATGTATAAGTTTCAAGGAATTTCTTCGTCTTCTTGAACGTTATAAGCATATCCGTTCAGGAATGTATAAGTTTCAAGGAATTTCTTCGTCTTCTTGAACGTTATAAGCATATCCGTTCAGGAATGTATAAGTTTCAAGGAATTTCTTCGTCTTCTTGAACGTTATAAGCATATCCGTTCAGGAATGTATAAGTTTCAAGGAATTTCTTCGTCTTATTGAACGTTATAAGCATATCCGTTCAGGAATGTATAAGTTTCAATGAATTTCTTATTTCCGAAAATGAAACTCTTTTCTAGTCAAGTTATGAAAGCTCTTTAAAAGCGGCCGATTTTGAAATTTATGTTGGGTGGGCATTTCGATTATTTTTTATGTTGCGATAATTTTATGAAAACGGCTAAAATTTAGAATCTTGCATTGTTGCACTGTAAACGGAAAAATCTGGCTCTCAAATTCTATTGGCAGGGATCTGAATGCACGCGGCTCGCGAAGTTATTACATGGGAGCAGCACAGGGCGAACTGTGGCTTTTACTAGATTGGCTCGACTGTGATTATCTCGCACGAGTAGGCAGAATATGAAACATGTTCAGATGAAGATACTAAAAATGAAATTTAAGTTTTTTATGCTAAAAGTATCATCATCATCATCATCCTCAAGCAGCCATGGGCTACGGAGGTCCAACCAGACCGTGCAATTTAGTTCTCCAAGCAAGTCTATCCTGAGCTACATCTACTGCATCTGGCCACTGCACACCAATTCTAACAAGGTCCTGTTTGACATTGTCTGCCCACCGCATCCTAGGTCTCCCCTTCTTTCTGAGGCCTTTAGGCACACTGTTCATAACTCTATTCGCCAATTCATAATTATCCATACGGGCAACATGGCCAAACCAGCGAAGTCTCTCTCTGCACAATATGCTGCTTAAAGGAGGTTGCAAACTCCTTTGCCTAACCTCATCATTAGGTTACAAAGTTGAACCACCTAATGCCCAAGATACTGCGTAAGCATCTGGAATCAAAAGCATCTAGTTTCCTGTTATCTTGTTTACACAGCGTCCAAGTTTCACTACCATAACTAACCCTAGAAAGAACCAAACTCTTATACAGTCTAATTTTAGTCTTTAGGTGTATATGCCTATTTCTCCACACACTCCATAGATTCTTTAAAAGTCCCGGCAGCAATCCCTATTCGTCTGTTAATCTCATGCCGCACATCACCATTAAAACACCTAAAAGTATGCTATATTTAAATAATAAAGCAACAATATAAGTAATTATGGTATGCTTATTATTTTGTAAAATACAGCTAGCGACATTTTGAGAAATTTGGCTTTTATGTGATTTGAGTTTGAAACCGCTGCTTTATGGTGTCGATCAGTTTAGATGTACATCTGTAAGATTTTTGCATCTCTGCTGTTGATTCAGACGATTCAGTTCAACTTGAAAATATTCGCTATTTGCATCTAATTTTACTTTTTTTTTTACGATTTCAGTCATGAAGACTACTACCTAGGCCGTATAGTCCAAACAATAATTACTTGTATCTGCCAAAGAAATGGTTCTCACTTGGGGAACAAACTTTCTCCCAAGGGGTATAGCACGACGGTATGGTATAGGTGCTACACACAAATGGCGATTGAGTCAGCATTTTACATTCTTCGGAAATTTAATTGCTCTTGTCTTGTATGTGATAATTTGTTACATAAGGAAACCTTTTTCGTTGGGGTTGGGGTTCTTTTACCTCTGAGCGGCACTTTTTTGCACACCATGGGCTAAATGGCCAGGTCACATGGACCCCGAAGGCTCAGAGAAGGTTGGGGGAGGGGACCCACTGGAACAGCTGTTGGGAGACAGATGGTAGCCTCTCATCAAGGCCATCCGGCGTGTTCTTTAACGTGCACAGGATATGGCTCTCCCGCAGCCGGGGCCACGGCTTAACGTCCCATCCGACGGACGGCGGCCTTTCCAAGCCCATCGGTTTCCCTACTGACCGTGGGCAGGGCGGGGAATTTTGCGGAGATAAATCTCAACGCTGACCCAGCTGGGACTCGAACCTGGGAACTACAGATTACGAGCCTGGCGCGCTACTGACTGAGCCACCCCCGCCGCAAGAGAAGGTTGGGTGAGGGGACCCACTGGAACAGCTGTTGGGAGACAGATGGTGCCCTCCCGTCAAGGCCATCCAGCGTGTTCTTTAACATGCACAGGGTATGGCTCTCCCGCACATGGGGCCACGGCTTAACGTCCCATCCGACGGACGGCGGCCTTTCCAAGCCCATCGGTGTCCCCTACTGACCGTGGGCAGGGCGGGGAATCTTTGCGGAGATAAATCTCAAAGCTGACCCAGCTGGGACTCGAACCTGGGAACTACAGATTACGAGCCTGGCGCGCTACCGACTGATCCACCCCCGCCCCACCTTTTTCGTAAAATGCAAGTAGGATAAAGGATAAAGCGTGTATGATGAATGCAAAATTAGTAAGGAGTGAAGTACTGAAAAAGGCGCTCTGAAGTTCGTGGTTACCAAGTCCTCTTTGTTTTCCCAGTTGACTTTTTATCGCTACACTAATTCCTCTTTGTTTTCCCAGTTGACTTTTTATCGCTACACTAATTCCTCTTTGTTTTCCCAGTTGACTTTTTATCGCTACACTAATTCCTCTTTGTTTTCCCAGTTGACTTCTTATCACCAGTGGAATTCAGCTTCATCTGGGGCAAAATATAAACAAACTTTTCACTTAGAAACAGCTAACACTTACACCACAAAAAAAGAGAAAACAGGTCAACTCTCTCGGCTACTGTAAAGGTGGCTCAGTCGGTAGCGCGCCAGGCTCGTAATCTGTAGCTCCCAGGTTCCAGTCCCAGCTGGGTCAGCGTTGAGATTTATCTCCGCAAAATTCCCCGCCCTGCCCACGGTCAGTAGGGGACACCGATGGGCTTGAAAAGGCCACCGTCCGTCGGATGGGACGTTAAGCCGTGGCCCCGTGTGCGGGAGAGCCATACCATGTGCACGTTAAAGAACACGCTGGATGGCCTTGACGGGAGGCTACCATCTGTCTCCCAACAGCTGTTCTAGTGGGTCCCCTCCCCCAACCTTCTCTGAGCTTTCGGGGTCCATGTGACCTGGCCATTTAGCCCATGGTGTGCAAAAAAGTGCCGCTCAGAGGTAAAACAACCCAACCCAACTGAGAATAAGACTTGAGTAAGGTTTCCCAATTATTGAACTATTTCACCTTACAGGAAAGATTACATTGATATTCTATGTTGGATGAGGTTATACAGTTGCGTTTCAAATCTATTTTGTGTTGGACATAAAATATGGGGCTAAAATAAATTTACAAAGACAAGTGTTTTGGATTTCAAAGCAGATAGACAAGTTTGAGATTGAGTGTAAAATTACACGATTTTCAGGGGTTCTCTTCCCACTCTGGGTGAGTTCCCTGCCGCACAGCCTCTCATGGACCATTAATAGCTACACACTGAATGACGTCATCATTATTTTTGTCCTCTGCTAGCTGTTAAGAAAACGTCTCCAGTCAAAGAATCAGTTTATGGGTTGGGTTGGGTTGTTTTACCTCTGAGCGGCACTTTTTTGCACACCATGGGCTAAATGGCCAGGTCCATGGACCCCGAAGGCTCAGAGAAGGTTGGGGGAGGGGACCCACTGGAACAGCTGTTGGGAGACAGATGGTAGCCTCCCGTCAAGGCCATCCAGCGTGTTCTTTAACGTGCACAGGGTATGGCTCTCCCGCACACGGGGCCACGGCTTAACGTCCCATCCGACGGACGGCGGCCTTTCCAAGCCCATCGGTGTCCCCTACTGACCGTGGGCAGGGCGGGGAATTTTGCGGAGATAAATCTCAACGCTGACCCAGCTGGGACTCGAACCTGGGAACTACAGATTACGAGCCTGGCGCGCTACCGACTGAACCACCCCCCCCGCCCCATCAGTTTATGGAAATTTGAAATATACCATTTAGTGAAATCCTCTTGCCATCCAAGATTAAAGGGGAATTAATTATTAGAAGTTAATTCCAGCTGAAGGAGACAGTTAGTAGCCTCCCATCAAGGTCATCAGGCGTGTTCTTTAACCTGTACAATGTATGGCGCTCCTGCACGTGGGGACATGGTTTTATGTTCCATCCGACGGACGGCGGCCTTTTCAAGCCCATCAGTGTTCCCAACTGAGGCGGGGCGGGGGTGGCTCAGTCGGTAGCGCGCCAGGCTCGTAATCTGTAGTTCCCAGGTTCGAGTCCCAGCTGGGTCAGCGTTGAGATTTATCTCCGCAAAATTCCCCGCCCTGCCCACGGTCAGTAGGGGACACCGATGGGCTTGGAAAGGCTGCTGTCCATCGGATGGGACGTTAAGCTGTGGCTCCGTGTGCATTAAAGAACACGCTGGATGGCCTTGACGGGAGGCTACCATCTGTCTCCCAACAGCTGTTCCAGTGGGTCCCCTCCCCCATGGACCCCGAAGGCTCAGAGAAGGTTTCTCTGAGCCTTCGGGGTCCATGTGACCTGGCCATTTAGCCCATGGGGTGCAAAAAAGTGCCGCTCAGAGGTAAAACAACCCAACCCAAACAACCCCCCCCCCCCTCTGAGTCGGGGGGGGGGGATTTTGTGTGCATAAATTTCAACGCTGGCCCAGGTGAGACTCGAACCTGCAGATTTCGAGTCTGTCGCGCTACCTACTGAGCTACCTCTGCCTTAAACTGATCTTGTACATGTTTATTAATATCCCTGTAATGCCGTCTATTAGGACTATTAAGATGCTAATTCAGATTATTCTTGCAGTTCTTTCAGAAAAACTGCATAGCTTTATCACTCAAATGATTTTGTTTGTTCCTTTTCATCTGAAAGAGTATTATTAGTTTCAAGAAAAGTCTCTTTAAAATGGTCGTTTTCTTCTTCAACTTCAGTAGTTAACAAAGCTAAGTAGCCTATCATGATACGTTTTGGCTATATCTGGATATTTCAGAGCTCAAGGCTTCCCTATATGCTGTGGTATTCCTAATATAATCGACCATACACCCATCAGGAGAAACGCACGTGCATTTATAAATATCCCGGTGTTTGAAACAAGTGTTAGTAATTCTCAAACCATTAAGTTTACTTAACTGTAGGATGCATTCCTCAATGCCATTGCAACTACCAATGTCAAAAGTATCTATCAGCACAGCCCAAAGGTCAGAGCCAGTTAGAGCTTTGCCTTTTAAGTCACCCAGCACTAGAGTAATATCTCCTTTCTTCATAGAATTCAAAATATCTTGTCTGTAAAGCCTATCTTTCTCATTCTTATCAGAGTTCTCTGTGGAGGCATAACAACAGATAACGCTCAAGACTTTGATCCTAGTTTTAAATTTAGCTACAAGAAAACTCTCATTAATGCACTGACATAGTAGAACACCACTAATGGGTCTGCCGAGAAGCAAACTTAATTTTTTAATGCACCTTGAAGATATTTTCCATCCTTCCTGTAAACAAAAATTTAAGATTATCTTTAAGTATCTGGCCTTTCCTGCCCATCTGGTCGTTTGCAATCCCAGAATATTAAAGTTATAACTCTGAAAATCTTGTGTGAAGACATCAAGAGATTAATCTCTGGGCAGGGTCTTCATACATGTAGATATTAATGCAAATTATGAGGTTGTTTGGGTTGTTGTGGGTTGTTTTACCTCTGAGCGGCACTTTTTTGCATACCATGGGCTAAATGGCCAGGTCACATGGACCCCGAAGGCTCAGAAGAAGGTTGGGGGAGGGGACCCACTGGAACAGCTGTTGGGAGACAGATGGTAGCCTCCCGTCAAGGCCATCCAGCGTGTTCTTTAACGTCCACAGGGTATGGCTCTCCCGCAGCCGGGGCCACGGCTTAACGTCCCATCCGACGGACGGCGGCCTTTCCAAGACCATCGGTGTCCCCTACTGACCGTGGGCAGGGCGGGGAATCTTTGCGGAGATAAATCTCAACGCTGACCCAGCTGGGACTCGAACCTGGGAACTACAGATTACGAGCCAGGTGCGCTACCGACTGAGCCACCCCCACCCCACAAATTATGAGGTAGCAGTGGTGTAGCGTTAAGGGAGATTATTAGACTGTCATCCCAAAGTAAAAATCAATTAATGGCTTTAATTTATATCATTTATTTTCAAGAATTAATAAATAACAGTAAATTCCTATATTAATAAAATCGTCATCTGTAAAAAGTTATATTTATATTCTTTCGCTAAAATAATATTTTTGCTATGGCTTGAGGGGGTATTTATTTTTTTTTAATGCAATGTCTCGTGACATCTTAATGAAATGAATTAAATTTTGAATCGGCAGCGAGATCTGACTTTTCGAAACGGAATTTTCAGACTAGTAAACTCTGTTTTATCCCATTTTTAGCAAGAAGTTAACATTGTAGGCTATTATACGGGCTAAATACTGCTGATTCGTAGTGCGCTGTTTCATAAATATCATGGATACTCATTTTACAAAATAAAGCACTAAGCTTTGGTAGAAAATTTTAATTTCTAATTTACATCCAATTCATAGAATTCCTTCTTTCAAATTTCGTCTCCTTATTTAATAATATACGTTTACATACCTTCGTGACCCAAAATAAATGAGAAATTGATCTTAGCTTATCTGAGTTAGTGCAAATAATGTTCAAAATAATGTTACATTCTGATCTACGGGACCTGGATTCGAGCCCCGGGTAAGGCATGGATGTTCGTGTTGTTTTCTGCTGAGGTCCTGCCATCCTCTCAGATCTTCTACTATGGCATATAAACTGACAGACTCCTGTCAGACCTCTGTGGCAAGCAGCTGCTTGAGGGGGGTATTTATTTTATTTACATTGGATCGTGTGAGCTCACAAAAACCTGGATCGTGTGGGCCCACTCACAGAAATATTGAGCAGTTACCGTTCACACAGAAATATTGAGCAGTTACCGTTCACAGCAAACTGGAGCGTGTGCAGTAACTGCACACGCTCCAGTTTGCTGTGAACGGTAACTGGAGCGTGTACAGTTGCTGTACACGTTCCTGAGGTCCTGCCATCCTCTCAGACCTTCTACTATGGCATATAAACTGACAGGCTCCTGTCAGACCGTTGTGGCAAGCAGCTGCTTGAGGGGGTATTTATTTTATTTACATTGGATCGTGTGAGCTCACAAAAACCTGGATCGTGTGGGCCCACTCACAGAAATATTGAGCGTGTGCAGTTACCGTTCACAGCAAACTGGAGCGTGTGCAGTAACTGCACACGCTCCAGTTTGCTGTGAACGGTAACTGGAGCGTGTACAGTTGCTGTACACGTTCCTGAGGTCCTGCCATCCTCTCAGATCTTCTACTGTGGCATATAAACTGACAGGCTCCTGTCAGACCTCTGTGGCAAGCAGCTGCTTGAGGTTTTTTTATTTTTTTATTTATTTTTAATGCTTATTATAACTGCTGAATTAAAATTTCTGATAAATATATATAAATAAAACTTTTAATATACATTTTATTCATAAGAAGCATTTTTTTTTCGGAATCTATCCCCCTTTTTTTCCCCATAAGTTTTTGGTTTTGATTTACACGATAATTTTCTTGAACCTATCACGTGTAAATCGAGGATCCGTTTGCTCTATCTTACATATGTGTTTTCTGTGGCAGTCTGTGAAGAAAGAGCTTGAAGAAGGAGACGATTTTTCCACCTTCAAATTTCCTAGTGAATTCTGGCTCAGTCGGTAGCGCGTCAGGCTCGTAATCTGTAGTTCCCAGGTTCGAGTCCCAGCTGGGTCAGCGTTAAGATTTATCTCTGCAAAATTCCCCGCCCTGCCCACGGTCAGTAGGGAACACCGCTGGGCTTGGAAAGGCCGCCGTCCGTCAGATGGGACGTTAAGCCGTGGCCCCGTGTGCGGGAGAGCCATACCCTGTGCATGTTAAAGAACACGCTGGATGGCCTTGACGGGAGGCTACCATCTGTCTCCGAACAGCTGTTCCAGTGGGTCCCCTCCCCCAACCTTCTCTGAGCCTTCGGGGTCCATGTGACCTGGCCATTTAGCCCATGGTGTGCAAAAAAGTGCCGCTCAGAGGTAAAACAACCCAACCCAACTGAGAAAATAAGTACCTTATATATACATAGTGCCCAGAATTTCATTCCATGAGGAGTTTCCAAGTTATTTTGGCCAAGTGCCTCGATTTCGAAACCTCGCCATGATTTTGCAAAAAAAAAATCCCTATTTTTACATTTCATCTGGATTTTACCAACTCGCTTCGAATTTTGACAACTTCCCAAGGTTTTGATTAGTTGCCTAGATTTTGCCAACTTTCCTTAATTTCACAAAACCAATCCCAATTTTTACAACTCGCCTGTATTTTACCAAGTGGATTCGAATGTTGCCAACTTCCTATAGAATTTGCCAAGTTGTCTCAATTTTTGCCAACTTTCCAAGCTTTTACTAAGTTGCCTCGATGTTGACAACTACTCTAGATTTTGCCAAGTTATCTAGATTTTGCTAACTCCCCTTAGTTTTACAAAAAAGAATCCCAATTTTCAGAACTCAATGGATTTTACAAAGTCCTTTCGAATTTTGCCAACTCCAGTTTACTTTGGGGGGAAACTCCCCACCCACCTGGGGCGGCGGTGGCTCAGTCGGTAGCGCGCCAGGCTCGTAATCTGTAGTTCCCAGGTTCGAGTCCCAGCTGGGTCAGCGTTGAGATTTATCTCCGCAAAATTCCCCGCCCTGCCCACGGTCAGTAGGGGACACCGATGGGCTTGGAAAGGCCGCCGTCCGTCGGATGGGACGTTAAGCCGTGGCCCCGTGTGCGGGAGAGCCATACCCTGTGCACGTTAAAGAACACGCTGGATGGCCTTGACGGGAGGCTACCATCTGTCTCCCAACAGCTGTTCCAGTGGGTCCCCTCCCCCAACCTTCTCTGAGCCTTCGGGGTCCATGTGACCTGGCCATTTAGCCCATGGTGTGCAAAAAAGTGCCGCTCAGAGGTAAAACAACCCAACCCAACCCCACCCACCCCATAGCTACAGCCTCTAATCAATACCTATCCAAGCCAAAAAGAATTTTTACTTTATCTCTAAAAACAAAGAAATTAAATGCCTGCTGGTGGGCAAACAGACGACAAAGGTAAAACATTTAACTAGTTCTTTTCTGAAAATAAAAAAATCTAAATGGTTGGGTTGTTTTAGGTCTGAGCGGCATTTTTTTGCACACCATGGGCTAAATGGCCAGGTCACATGGACCCCGAAGGCTCAGAGAAGGTTGGGGGAGTGGACCCACTGGAATAGCTGTTGGGAGACAGATGGTAGCTTCCCGTCAAGGCCATCCAGCGTGTTCTTTAACGTTGGGTTATTTTACCTCTGAGCGGCACTTTTTTGCACACCATGGGCTAAATGGACAGAGTCACATGGACCCCGAAGGCTCAGAGAAGGTTGGGGGAGGGGACCCACTGGAACAGCTATTGGAAGACAGATGGTAGCCTCCCGTCAAGGCCATCCAGCGTGTTCTTTAACGTGCACAGGATATGGCTCTCCCGCACACGGGGCCACGGCTTAACGTCCCATCCGACGGACGGCTGCCTTTCGAAGCCCTTCGGTGTCCCCTACTGACCGTGGGCAGGGCGGGGAATTTTGCGGAGATAAATCTCAACGCTGACCCAGCTGGGACTTGAACCTGGGAACTACAGATTACGAGCCTGGCGCGCTACCGACTGAGCCACCCCCGCCCCAATCTAAATGGTTAGAGCAACTGGCATGAAAGTGGTAGGCATGCATTTTGAATACCATTCACCGGCGAAACTCATGCTTTCTCAAGAATATTTTTTGAATGATATTATATGGGAACATGTAATCTATGCATTTATTATCTCTTGCCCTGGTGGAGAGCAACTCATATTCTATTTTTGCTGGATTATTTGAGGTACGTGAGCGGAAGTGAAGAACGAATAATGCAAGAAAGTGAATAATACAAAATGCACAAAAAGAGGAGATTAGATGTATTCCCAAAGAAATATTAGCAAGTTAGAAAAAGATTTTCTTCAAAATACAAATATCGTAGGGTGAATGACAATTGCTAAACTCACAGTTCAAGCTTTGACAGTTTTTACAGATTATCATCAACCAATGACTTACAAATAACGCGTCTAGACAATTTCCCGACCGCAGTTTTTACTACTATATGAATAATAACACATAGCACTGTGGAGTCCTTATCATTAGTGGGGCGGGGGTGGCTCAGTCGGTAGCGCGCCAGGCTCGTAATCTGTAGTTCCCAGGTTGGAGTCCCAGCTGGGTCAGCGTTGAGATTTATCTCCGCAAAATTCCCCGCCTTGCCCACGGTCAGTAGGGGACACCGATGGGCTTGGAAAGGCCGCCGTCCGTCGGATGGGACGTTAAGCCGTGGCCCCGTGTGCGGGAGAGCCATACCCTGTGCACGTTAAAGAACACGCTGGATGGCCTTGACGGGAGGCTACCATCTGTCTCCCAACAGCTATTCCAGTGGGTCCCCTCCCCCAACCATCTCTGAGGCTTCGGGGTCCTTGTGGCCTGGCCATTTAGCCCATGGTGTGCAAAAAAGTGCCGCTCAGAGGTAAAAACAACCCTTATCATTAGTAAACATTCTACTACAATTACTACAATACTGGCAAGTGAATTTGTTTGACAACATTTCTGATCGGACAGGAAATTGCACAGAATCTTCTCTCCTACCTTTGCAACGTCTGGGGTTTTACGTCAATATATCGCAGTCAATTTATTGCACGTCAATTCATCGAACTCAATTCATCGCAGTGTAGGATTTGCAGACACGATTTTATTGATTTTCTACATCTTTGCACAAATAAATTCTCTAAAGACAATAATTTAGACTTCGAATGATAAACATGGGTCAGAAGAATTTACCTAAGAAATTAATTAAAACTGAAATAGCAAGTATTTTTCAAACCACTTAAAAAATTCTAAATGTAGTATAATCTTCTAGGATATGAAGCATTAATGAAAAGTAGCAAAATATCAAACAAACATTAAAGACTTGAATGTTATCTGCTCTTATGCCCCCACTGAGGATGCCAATGAGGATGAGAAGGATAGGTTTTATGAACAACTTCAGGATATTTTGAATTCTGTCAAGAAAGGAGATATTACCCTTTTTCTAGGTGACTTCAATGCCAAAGTGGTACTGACTCTGACCTTTGGTGAGGGGTGATAGGCCCTTTTGGTATTGGTAGCTGCAATGGCAATGGGCAACGTCTCCTACAGGTAAGTAAACTCAATGGATTCAGAATAACTAACACTTATTACAAACACCGCGACATAAATAAGTACACATGGGTTTCATTTATGGTCCCTAAGGATTTTACCAGAGGAATACCAGAAAATAGGGGAGCTGAAATTGGATCTGACCATTATCTTGTTAAAAGTGTCTTGTAACTGAGCTGTACCAAAAAGTTAAAGTGCAATAGAAAACAGACAGGTATACAAGGATTGAAGGATAAACAAGGTAAGGTTAGAAAAGGTGAGGATTCTGCCGTGTATAGGTGGGCTGAACATTTTACTGATGTTCTAAACAATGTGGTTAGTTCTACTCCCATTGTTTGCAATGATGATAGATGCATTGGTGGCTTTAATGTTGGCCCTATAACACAATCTGAAGTTCTTTTGGCTGTTTCTAAACTTAAACTTCATAAATCCCCAGGGGTAGATGAAATTACTACCGAAATGCTTAGAGCTGGGAATGTTTCGGTTACCACTTGGATGATTTAAATTTTGAATATCTTTTATGATAAAGGCATGGTTCCTAAGGATTTTACCACAGGTATTATTATCCCTATTTTCAAAAAAGGTGATCGCAGTTCTTGTGATAACTATAGGGGTATCAGCCTACTCTCTGTTCCAGGGAAAGTTCTTTCCATGATTGTGCTTAATAGAATTAAAAATCTGGTTGACAGGCAATTGCGTGATGAGCAATGTGGATTCAGAAGTGGTAGGGGATGTGTACGTCAATTTTTTTTCATTTAGGGCAGATTCTTGACCTTCGTGTCACATGACACGAAAGTTGCCAGATCACTAATTTCTAAAAAAATCGCTGCCAGATATTTTTTCTGAATTCTGTAATCAACCATAGTGTCCGGATACTTTTTTGAGCGACTGTATCATGACAAACGTTTCTTATTTTTTAAAAATCTCTTCCCACGGTTAATGCGCCTGCGAAAAAACGAAAATGTGTTGTTATAACGTAACTGTAACTACGTAACACTTTTTTTTTAAATCAAATTTATTGTCTTCAGTATCAAATATATATAATATAAATTTCAATTTCAATATCCTATAAGACTTTGGCGAGAATTTTTGGTTTCGTCTACGCCAACCTTTAACGTTGACCTTTAGTAATAACTTAAACCTTCGCTCGCTTACTCACGATGCGAAACCGTGACGTCAGAGGCCGGAAACACACACTCGCCTGCAAATGCTGTCAAGTGCAGAGACAGATGGCGGCGACGGATGCAGAAGATGAAGCCCACTCCTGGAGCCAGACTCCAACCAGTGGCAGCAGATACTGCTACCAAAATAATCACCTCTGATCTTTACAGCTGGCATGGAATGACTTGCAGAACTGCTTGGAAGCCACCAGAAGAGAGTTTCAATTCATTTAACACCGAGCTTTTCTTACTCAATAAGAATGTTGGTTGTTGTTGGGTTAGGTTGTTTTACCTCTGAGCGGCACTTTTTTGCACACCATGGGCTAAATGGCCAGGTCACATGGACCCCGAAGGTTCAGAGAAGGTTGAGGGAGGGGACCCACTGGAATAACTGTTGGGAGACAGATGGTAGCCTCCCGTCAAGGCCATCCAGAGTGTTCTTTAGCGTTGGATTGTTTTACCTCTGAGCGGCACTTTTTTGCACACCATGGGCTAAATGGCCAGGTCACATGGACCCCGAAGGTTCAGAGAAGGTTGAGGGAGGGGACCCACTGGAATAGCTGTTGGGAGACAGATGGTAGCCTCCCGTCAAGACCATCTAGAGTGTTCTTTAGCGTTGGATTGTTTTACCTCTGAGCGGCACTTTTTTGCACACCATGGGCTAAATGGCCAGGTCACATGGACCCCGAAGGCTCAGAGAAGGTTGGGGGAGGGGACCCACTGGAACAGTTGTTGGGGGACAGATGGTAGCCTCCCGTCAAGGACATCCAGCGTGTTCTTTACCGTTGGATTGTTTTACCTCTGAGCGGCATTTTTTTTGCACACCATGGGCTAAATGGCCAGGTCACATGGACCCCGAAGGCTCAGAGAAGGTTGGATGAGGGGACCCACTGGAACAGCTGTTGGGAGACAGATGGTAGCCTCCCGTCAAGGCCATCCAGCGTGTTCTTTAACGTGCACAGGGTATGGCTCTCCCGCACACGGAGTCACGGCTTAACGTCCCATCCGACGGACGGCGGCCTTTCAAAGCTTATCGGTGTCCCCTACTGACCGTGGGCAGGGCGGGGAATTTTGCGGAAATAAATCTCAACGCTGACCCAGCTGGGACTCGAACCTGGGAACTACAGATTACGAGCCTGGCGCGCTACCGACTGAGCCACCCCCGCCCCATATAGTAGACCGGTCGGTCCCAAACTTGATGCGTTGGTTTCGCCTATGTCTTTTTGTTTAGGGTTTAGAGATCGGATTTCTAGCTACGGCTGATCAGGATTATACCCGCCAGAAGTGTCGGAAACCTCCGGGAGCTTTGCCATCGCCTACTCTATGAATGGATAGTTGAAAGTTATGAATGGAGTAGTATGTTATTGGTGAGCAAAGCTAGCAAAGGACAGATGTTTCTCCGCCGACTTTTGGGGAAGGCTTGATTTTCTGGGGTTGAAACCCTTATATTGCACTATGACAGTGAAGCTGTAGACGAAGTTTGGTGGTCCTAGCTCTGACCGTCTAGGAGGAGATGTCGAACATTGGTCATATTATTTTGATACTAGATCGTGTGGGCTCACTCACGGAAATATTGAGCGTGTGCAGTTACCGTTCACAGCAAACTGGAGCGTGTGCAGTAACTGCACACGCTCCAGTTTGCTGTGAACGGTAACTGGAGCGTGTACAGTTGCTGTACACGCTCCAGATATTTTTCCTGAATTCTGTAATCACGTGACACGAAGGTTGCCAGATCACTAATTTCTAAAAAAATCGTTGCCAGATATTTTTTCTGAATTCTGTAATCAACCATAGTGTTCGGATACTTTTTTGAGCGACTGTACAAGATTGCTACCACGATGATGGATTATGCAAATACCAGATATTCTGATTCATTCTCGAATATATGCTCTGGCGAACTGATGTTTCTAAAAGATATGAGAACTAAAAGTCTTGTTTCTGTTGAACCAACATCAACTAATGCACCGGTAGGTCACTCTATTAAAAAACAAGAAATACTTGGCTAGACGATGACAAATAATCAACGTTCGTGGCCCTTCGTGGTAAAGGGTTGGGAGTGGCAACTGGTCGTGATGCATGAGGTGATTCACTTTATCGATCAAGAACCGTCTGCTGCAGTTGATGCAAAGTCACCTGCTCTCTCACAGGGAAACCTCTTCAGTGGCAAACTCATGTCACTTTAACGTCTCTCTTGAACGTCTTCTAAATCTCTTTTTTTTTCTCCCTCGATGACTTTCCCTTTTTTTTTTTTCATTTTGCAGGGATTTAAATGCTTTGCAATATTGCATCCGGTTCGAAGAGTTATTCGAGAAGAAACCTCCACTGCTGATTTTGATTACGTGTTCGCTTGACAAAATGCGACTGCTGATTAGACGGAAATCTCAGTGGAGATAGATTTGTTGACAGAATGATTATTTGCAATTTGTCGCTGCTTCATAGTGGTGGAAAGTTGCCATGAAAAACCTTTGGTTCAAGGAGATATGGCTGAGAATGAGGCTTAAATCGTTGTCCAGGATCCATTTGAACTGGGGCGGGGGTGGCTCAGTCGGTAGCGCGCCAGGCTCGTAATCTGTAGTTCCCAGGTTCGAGTCCCAGCTGGGTCAGCGTTGAGATTTATCTCCGCAAAATTCCCCGCCCTGCCCACGGTCAGTAGGGGACACCGATGGGCTTGGAAAGGCCGCCGTCCGTCGGATGGGACGTTAAGCCGTGGCCCCGGCTGCGGGAAAGCCTTACCCTGTGGACGTTAAAGAACACGCTGGATGGCCTTGACGGGAGGCTACCATCTGTCTCCCAACAGCTGTTCCAGTGGGTCCCCTCCCCCAACCTTCTTCTGAGCCTTCGGGGTCCATGTGACCTGGCCATTTAGCCCATGGTGTGCAAAAAAGTGCCGCTCAGAGGTAAAACAACACAAACACAACCATTTGAACTGTATGAGACGTTTATCGAGAAAGCATATTTTCACTCAAATAATTCAACAATAATTCGAGGTGTTTAATTATAATGTATAAAACGATATAACTTAACTCCCGTGCTATTCCTAAATATTAGACATTCTAAAGATTTGGGATTTAAGGCATTTTAGAAAATAATAACATAATTCAGCAAAGCTTTAAAATAACCGTTTGCTTATTCATATGCATTATCAAGTGTTGTTGTTCGAACCCAGGTCCCATTGATCAGTAGCCAAGCACTCTAACCACTTCGCCACAGGGCTTTTCTGTGGCTTGGGAGTCTGCTTGTTAGCAGGACCATGCTAAGGCAAGAGGGTTAGGTTGGGTTGTTTTACCTCTGAGCGGCACTTTTTTGCACACCATGGGCTAAATGGCCAGGTCACATGAACCCCAACGGCTCAGAGATGGTTGGGGGAGGCGACCCACTGGAACAGCTGTTGGGAGACAGATGGTAGCCTCCCGTCAAGGCCATCCAGCGTGTTCTTTAACGTGCACAGGGTATGGCTCTCCCAAACACGGGGCCACGGCTTAACGTCCCATCCAACGGACGGCGGCCTTTCCAAGCCCATCGGTGTCCCCTACTGACCGTGGGCAGGGCGGGGAATTTTGCGGAGATAAATCTCAACGCTGACCCAGCTGGGACTCGAACCTGGGAACTACAGATTACGAGCCTGGCGCGCTACCGACTGAGCCACCCCCGTCCCAAGGCAAGAGCGAGTGGGGAATCTGTTCTGGGGAGGAATTTAAAATTATTTCGCAGTTTTTATACACAGAACATAGCCGTACCGTGGCCAAGTTGTTAGCGCGTTTGGCTACTGATCTAAGGGACCTGGATTCGAGCCCCGGATAAGGCATGGATGTTTGTGTTGGTTTTCTGCTGAGGTCCTGCCATCCTCACAGACCTTCTACTATGGCATATAAACTGACAGGCTCCTGTCAGACCTCTGTGGCAAGCAGCTGCTTGAGGGGGTATTTATTTTATTTTTATACACAGAACAATTTGACTAATTTTTCAATAGATGCAAAATTGGCTAAGCACGGTCCTTCCTGTCAGATCTCTTTCGATGAATTATTTAGATTTGCTGGGATGGTGGTTTTCTTAAACAAGAAACAAAGGGATATATATATACTGTATATCCAAATCAGCACTTATAGAAAGGCACTTTTAATGCCTACCGCGTATCTTGATGAATATCTCTTACATAAATGCTTCGGAAATCATGTATTTAAGAGTTCGCATTTTAGTTCGATATGAATTGAGCTTCATCTTGAATAAATGATCGAACTGGAGAGTGGTGCATGGATTCAACACAGGAGGAATTGCGCAGATGATAAACACAACGTTGGCTGAGAATCAGAGGTTACCGTTCGGCAATCTCCGGGCTGTGGGAAACTTACCACTACCTTAAATCGAACACTGTCCTCATCATTCATTCGGAATTTTTAATGTCATATCGGTATACTATTTCGGGAAACACGATACATTTTTCTTCTTTACTTCGAGTAATTTATTCGTAAACAAACTGTATTAGCATCAAGTGTTTCACAAACTTTGCTCATAACAAGGCAATGCTTGTTTTAGCTTTTTCTTTTCTGTTCATTAGAAGTCCTTCACTGTTCTCTTGTGTTCAAGGTCATTTCGAATTTCAAACCCATTCCAACGACATATGACGTTGAATGAAGAGCACTTGTTCTTTCGCTGTAATGCGAGACCTCTTAGAAATACGAAGCGCATCTGAGGCAGCGAGGGTTATATTTTAAAATAATATGGATATTATAAAATTTGTTATTCTTATTCTTCTCCAAGTTCATTTAAACTCACTCTAACACTTAAATTATTAAAATAATTATATTAAAATAAATACCCCTCAAGCAGCTGCTTGCCATAGAGGTCTGACAGGAGCCTGTCAGTTTATATGCCATAGTAAAAGGTCTGAGAGGATGGCAGGACCTCAGGAACGTGTACAGCAACTGTACACGCTCCAGTTACCGTTCACAGCAAACTGGAGCGTGTGCAGTTACTGCACACGCTCCAGTTTGAAAAGTTACTTTTTTTAAAAACAGGCAGGCATATAAACTGACAGGAGCCTGTCAGTTTATGTACCTGCCTGTTTCTACTATATTCTACTGTGGCATATAAACTGACAGGAGCCTGTCAGTTTATATGCCACAGTAGAAGATCTGAGAGGATGGCAGGACCTCAGCAGAACGACAGCACAAATGGACACCGATGGGCTTGGAAAGGCCGCCGTCCATCGGATGGGACGTTAAACCGTGGCCCCGTGTGCGGGAGAGCCATACCCTGTGCACGTTAAAGAACACGCTGGATGGCCTTGACGGGAGGCTACCATCTGTCTCCCAACAGCTGTTCCAGTGGGTCCCCTCCCCCAACCTTCTCTGAGCCTTCGGGGTCCATGTGACCTGGCCATTTAGCCCATGGTGTGCAAAAAAAGTGCCACTCAGAGGTAAAACAACCCAACCCATGTAAAGAGAAAGAAACCACCCTCAAAGCATAAAAAATATCGTTTACGTCACAGTGGTTATAAACAAAAAAAATAAAAAGATATAATGAAAATGAATTAAGTTTCTCCTGCGTGTAAGTCTGATTTTGCCCATTACGAAGTTCTAGGTTCTTTGGGTTCTTTTACCTCTGAGCGGCACTTTTTTGCACACCATGGGCTAAATGGCCAGGTCACATGGACCCCGAAGGCTCAGAGAAGGTTGGGGGAGGGGACCCACTGGAACAGCTGTTGGGAGACAGATGGTAGCCTCCCGTCATCCAGCGTGTTCTTTAACGTGCACAGGGTATGTCTCTCCCGCACAAGGAGCCACGGCTTAACGTCCGATCCGATGGACGGCGGCCTTTCCAAGCCCATCGGTGTCCCCTACTGACCGTGGGCAGGGCTGGGAGTTACGAAGTTCTAGTGTTCTGTTATTGAGACAGTCTTTCGCTTGTGTTTGTACCCACTAGATGTCACCCTGTTTCTGTGATTGAAATTCCCACTGAGCCAAATGAAAGCATAAAATTGCAGCTGAGTCATTGCTGTCGCCATTTCGAAAGTAAATGGAAAGCAGACAGCTGCATTGAGATGATTAAAAAGGATTCTCTGCCTCAGCTCTGATACTGAGAAGCTTATGCTCTAGAGACATTGGTCTCCGAACTGTTTTCATCATGCACTGCTATATCAGCAAAAAAAAAATAGCACGAACTCATTAATATGCATGAAGATATATATTTATAAGCATACAACTGAAATAAGATTAGATGAAAACAAACATAAAAATATAATTTAATGCAAACAATATGATTGAATACGTTTCATAATTTCTGATATCTTAGCGCGCTTGGCTACTGATCTAAGGGACCTGGGTTCGAGCCCCGGGTAAGGCATGGCTGTTTGTGTCGTTTTTCTGCTGAGGTCCTGCCATCCTCTCAGACCTTCTACTATGTCATATAAACTGACAGGCTCCTGTCAGACCTCTGTGGCAAGCAGCTGCTTGAGGGGGTATTTATTTTATTTACATTGGATCGTGTGAGCTCACAAAAACCTGGATCGTGTGGGCCCACTCACAGAAATATTGAGCGTGTGCAGTTACCGTTCACAGCAAACTGGAGCGTGTGCAGTAACTGCACACACTCCAGTTTGCTGTGAACGGTAACTGGAGCGTGTACAGTTGCTGTACACGTTCCTGAGGTCCTGCCATCCTCTCAGACCTTCTGCTATGGCATATAAACTGACAGGCTCTTGTCAGACCTCTGTGGCAAGCAGCTGCTTGAGGGGGTATTTATTTTTTTATTTTTTTTAGGTTTGACAACTTCTGATACTGCGATTCGAAAGTATCTTTATGAAAGACATCCCAGACACCTTTATGGAACTATACAAAGTCTCACCTATGTAAAATGACCTCGAAATTTAAAAATATTAGCAAATATTTTTTATTTTACTTCATATTTTTTCCTGTAAATTTAAAATCTTCCTGAAAAAAAAAAGAGATGAATTAGAATCATTAAATTCTTTCTTCGTGCAAACCGTGGATCAGAATCGGACTTCACTTTGGAGACCACTGATTATCTGAAAAGTCGCCAGTGGAAAATGTGTAAAAAAAAGCGAAACAAGAAACTTATTTTTTTTTGAAAATAACAAATAATTAAAGGGTGAAAAATATGAGGCACGTTATGCTTAGAATAATACCTATGAACCACTATGAAGCCTCTGTACCATATGGCAAAACATTTTAATGCACATGCCAAAGTTTTGGGTTGTTGAGTTGTTTTACCTCTGAGCGGCACTTTTTTGCAATGGCCAGGTCACATGAACCCCGAAGGCTCAGAGAAGGTTGGGGGAGGGGACCCACTGTAACAGCTGTTGGGAGACAGATGGTAGCCTCCCGTCAAGGCCATCCAGCGTGTTCTTTAAGGAGCACATGGTATGGCTCTCCCGCACACGGGGCCACGGCTTAACGTCCCATCCGACGGATGGCGGCCTTTACAAGCCCATCGGTGTCCCCTACTGACCGTGGGCAGGGCGGGGAATTTTGCAGAGATAAATCTCAACGCTGACCCAGCTGGGACTCGAACCTGGGAACTACAGATTACGAGCCTGGCGCGCTACCGACTGAGCCACCCCCGCCCCCAAAGTTTTGGGGATTCTACGCCTCTGATTCGTGAATATTTTTCTCCATCTCTGGCAATGAAAAGATCGGAAATTGAAAGAAAAAAGAAACCTGACCCACCTAAAGAACAAAGAGAGTAACTCTGTTCTAGAGTGAGCTAAAATGCAAACCAAAACGTTTTTGCAGCCAATAAAGTAACAGGTGTTGCATATAAAAATCACAATGCGAAAAAAAAATATTCAAATGAACCTAATAATTAATATGTGCTGAATTTAGATTACTTGCTTTCAATATTCTTTGCAGTTTATTCAATTTAATTTGATACCTTTAAAGAGCAAAAAATATGCTATTCAAAAATTGCCGAACTTCTGTTACAACTGACTTTATTTGCACTCATGTATTTCTTCATTGCAATTTATGAGAGAGATTATTAGGCAATGCAAAAAAATTTATTTTCAAAATTAATTATATGTGAAAAATGGTAAAAAGCGTTAAAACAATATTTGCTCCATGAAACCTGATCAGGAAGAATGGAAACTCATTTTGAGCAGGAATCATTGCTCTAATTAAAAGTAAAAAAATTCGGTATCTAGTTAAAAACCTCGTTAATATAGGATGAATAAAGAAAAATGCTTTGAAATCGTAGCTCAAGAGAGCTGCACATGCTAGTGGATGTGGAGCGTGTGCAGTTACCGTTCACAGCAAACTGGAGCGGTTGCGGTTAATGTTCACAGCACATTGGATCGTGTGAGCTCACAAAGACCTAGATCGTGTGGGCTCACTCACGGAAATATTGAGCGTGTGCAGTTACCGTTCACAGCAAACTGGAGCGGTTGCGGTTAATGTTCACAGCACATTGGATCGTGTGAGCTCACAAAGACCTAGATCGTGTGGGCTCACTCACGGAAATATTGAGCGTGTGCAGTTACCGTTCACAGCAAACTGGAGCGGTTGCGGTTAATGTTCACAGCACATTGGATCGTGTGAGCTCACAAAGACCTAGATCGTGTGGGCTCACTCACGGAAATATTGAGCGTGTGCAGTTACCGTTCACAGCAAACTGGAGCGGTTGCGGTTAATGTTCACAGCACATTGGATCGTGTGAGCTCACAAAGACCTAGATCGTGTGGGCTCACTCACGGAAATATTGAGCGTGTGCAGTTACCGTTCACAGCAAACTGGAGCGGTTGCGGTTAATGTTCACAGCACATTGGATCGTGTGAGCTCACAAAGACCTAGATCGTGTGGGCTCACTCACGGAAATATTTAGTCAGCACATTGGATCGTGTGAGCTCACAAAGACCTAGATCGTGTGGGCTCACTCACGGAAATATTTAGTCAGCACATTGGATCGTGTGAGCTCACAAAGACCTAGATCGTGTGGGCTCACTCACGGAAATATTGAGCGTGTGCAGTTACCGTTCACAGCAAACTGGAGCGGCTGCGGTTAATGTTCACAGCACATTGGATCGTGTGAGCTCACAAAGACCTAGATCGTGTGGGCTCACTCACGGAAATATTTAGTCAGCACATTGGATCGTGTGAGCTCACAAAGACCTAGATCGTGTGGGCTCACTCACGGAAATATTTAGTCAGCACATTGGATCGTGTGAGCTCACAAAGACCTAGATCGTGTGGGCTCACTCACGGAAATATTTAGTCAGCACATTGGATCGTGTGAGCTCACAAAGACCTAGATCGTGTGGGCTCACTCACGGAAATATTGAGAGTGTGCAGTTACCGTTCACAGCAAACTGGAGCGGTAGCGGTTAATGTTCACAGCACATTGGATCGTGTGAGCTCACAAAGACCTAGATCGTGTGGGCTCACTCACGGAAATATTGAGCGTGTGCAGTTACCGTTCACAGCAAACTGGAGCGTGTGCAGTAACTGCCCACGCTCCAGTTTGCTGTGAACGGTAACTGGAGCGTGTACAGTTGCTGTACACGCTCCAGATATTTTTCCTGAATTCTGTAATCACGTGACACGAAGGTTGCCAGATCACTAATTTCTAAAAAAAATCGTTGCCAGATATTTTTTCTGAATTCTGTAATCAACCATAATGTTTGGATACTTTTTTGAGCGACTGTAGGTGGTCATATTATTTTGATACTAGATCGTGTGGGCTCACTCACGGAAATATTGAGCGTGTGCAGTTACCGTTCACAGCAAACTGGAGCGTGTGCAGTAACTGCACACGCTCCAGTTTGCTGTGAATTTTCGTTCCGCAAGTAATCTAAATTCAGCACTGCACACGCTCCAGTTTGCTGTGAACGGTAACTGGAGCGTGTACAGTTGCTGTACACGCTCCAGATATTTTCCCTGCACATGCAAAATTTCAGATGTACATACTGCATCTGAAATTTTTTCATGGCACATCGGTTGGGAAGCTCTGCCCTAACTAAGCTCCCTAGAAACTCTGCTCTGGGAAGAGCGATTCAATGGAATTGGAAAGTCACATTATTCCTTCACTTCTTCAGCTCGTTTACAGGAAAAACGAGCTAAGGTTTTCACTTTATTATCTGTCTGTTTGTAGACATGAAACATCTTTGCTTTTAGAGAAAAATCGAAAATTCTTTTGGGTTCGGTAGGCGTCAATGAAATCTTACGAATCGTACTCTCGCAATATCTCAATAGCTATAATTGCGCCCTCTACCTGTGGAAATAGTTGAAAATGGAAAGTTTTTAAACGAATATTGCGATGTAATTATGTTAGAAATTTGAAATTTGGTGGTGAAATGCGAAGGCAACAACAGAGTTTGCATTGACAACAATAAATTTTACCCTTATCCCCAGAGGGATGTAGAAAAATGCCATTTTTTGTTTAAAAAATAATTGTTTGCTTTTAGAGATAATTTTTTTTTTATTTGTGGGCGTGATAATATTTTGGGTTGAATAGGTAAAACCAGTGGCGGCTCGCGTATAGGCACTGTGCAACTGCAGCACCCCCAATTTCAACTTGATATTATCGATAACATTTAATATAATGAGTCCTTTTTTCTTTAATTCTTTCTTTATACTTGTACAATATATAATCCTTAAGCTTAATGTCAGTAGCCATCCCCCAGTTTATGAAAAAGATACAAAAATCTTTGTATGGAACTGTGCGCTTCACAGTACTAGCAGCAAGGTGTTTGACTGTTGTGCGCATGCGCACATAGGAAGCTACACGCGAGGTTGCAAGGGAGAGAGAGCACTGTCGTTCCCGCAGTGCCGACCCTGGCGTGCTGGTTGAAGGTATTTTTTTTTTCTCCGCGTGTGTTGTGCTTAAAAACCGTGTACCATATTCTTGAATGTGATAAAGTGTAAAGATTATTATCCTGCTTCCAGCTATTCTATTTGATTCATTTTTTTTTTTTCAGTTCTTTTATTTTCGGTTTTTTTTCCTTCTACACAATTTTAAAACAAAGGCTAAATGTTTTCTGGAGCAGCACCCCCACTAATTTTAGCTACGAGCCGCCACTGGGTAAAACCATTGCGATTCACACTTTTCGAAACATTCAAAAGTTTTACTTGCGCCCTCTTAGGGAAAAAAAATTGTACTAATATTGCAAACAATCTATTTGGCTAGAAATTTGATATTTAGTGGAGAAGTGTGATGATCAAGGATTTTACATTAGCGGCAACAATTTATCTTTTAAACCCCAGGGGTTGGGAAATGCAATTTTTATCTTAAGAGATTAATGAAAAATTAATTTCCTTTTGAATAGGTATCAATTAAGTAAGATGAATCATAATTTTAAAATCTTCAAAAGGATTTCATTCACATCTTTAGAGAACGCTAAATGGAGAAAATATAAAACTTGAACTAATATTGAAAACGATGTGCTTACGCTAAAAATTAGAAATTCTGGTGGTACAATGTTTTCATGAAGAACGGAGATCCTAGATAACTTACTAATAATCTCATGTGCTTTAATTAAATGAGAATTGGTTAAAATTTCACTGATTCCTCCTTACTTTTAAAATTAAAATTATATTTTAAAATTCAGTCTTTAATTTAAAAGTTTTAATAATATTTCAATATAGTTTTTGAGTTGGGTTGTTTTACCTCTGTGCGGCACTTTTTTGCACACCATGGGCTAAATGGCCAGGTCACATGGACCCCGAAGGCTCAGAGAAGGTTGGGGTAGGAGACCCACTGGAACAGCTGTTGGGAGACAGATGGTAGCCTCCCGTCAAGGCCATCCAGCGTCTTCTTTAACGTGCACAGGGTATGGCTCTCTCGCACACGAGGCCACGGCTTAACGTCCCATCCGACGGACGGCGGCCTTTCCAAGCCCATCGGTGTCCCCTACTGACCGTGGGCAGGAAGGGGAATTTTTGCGGCGATAAATCTCAACGCTGACCCAGCTGGGACTCGAACCTGGGAACTACAGATTACGAGCCTGGCGCGCTACCGGCTGAGCCACCCCCGCCCTCAATATAGTAATAATAATAATTTTATTTTATATATATACTGACTGATTTGCCCCTTAACCCTAGGTGATAAGAAAACACAATTTCTTCCTCTGAAAACGATCATCCTGTATACGCCAGAGGCGAGATGTTATCCTTCGAGTTTATTTTCGAGTGTTTTTGAGGGCCGCAACTGAAGATAAAAAATATTCATGAACCACAAAACCTCACAGATTTACATTTACCTGGAAAAAATTTGTATTTCGTACTCATGCTTTTTTTTTGTATTTTTTTTCGAGAAACAAATATTATTTTCCTGTCCCGTGGCCGAGTGGTTAGCGCGCTTGGCTGCTGATCTAAGGGACCTGGGTTCGAGCCTCGGGTAAGGCATGGATGTAAGTGTCGTTTTTCTGCTGAGGTCCTGCCATCCTCACAGACCTTCTACTGTGATATATAAACTGACAGGTTCCTGTCAGACCTCTGTGGCAAGCAGCTGCTTGAGGGGGTATTTATTTTTATTTTTTATTCAGAGAGAAGAGTCATAAAAAGTCATAAGTTTGCTGTGAACGGTAACTGGAGCGTGTACAGTTGCTGTACACGTTCCTGAGCTCCTGCCATCCTCTCAGACCTTCTACTGTGGCATATAAACTGACAGGCTCCTGTCAGACCTCTGTGGCAAGCAGCTGCTTGAGGGGGTATTTATTTTATTTACATTGGATC